>JANUYF010000001.1:236677350-238017350 GCA_026167975.1 Phrynosoma blainvillii | reverse complement strand
AGCTATCAAGCATACCTGGTGTAGGGGTTGCCATGTTCATAGCAGGTGTACCAATTGGTGTTTTGCCTGGAGTTAAGACAGGAGTGCTCCCACCCATCTGACTTGCAGGTGTTTCATCCCAACGTGACTTCCTTTTACTTGCTCCAGGAGTTGGTGTTTCACCAATGGAATCGCCACCTCGATCAGTACGAGGAGTTTCAGCCCATCCACTCCCATGGCCAGGAGTATCTAGAAAATAAAACAGTTTCAAACTGAATTCAGTTTCTGCAGAGACGCAACAGTTTCTAAAAGCAAAAATTGCAGTTTTCAAAACCTTTTAAAAGATTTATGTCTAATCCATATCTACTTAGTTAAAACACAGTCACTATTACTGTCGTTTACACAGAAAGCAAAAATAAGCTTTATTAGTTATGCATGTCTTCTCTGGATTACTGCAATTGTCTTATAAGTTTTAATTTAAGGACTGGGACTTAAGAGACAAATGAGCTCAGCAGAGGTTCTAATAATTTTGTTCCTTTGATGAAAAGACCCCCTGGCACCTATCATTCACTCTGTAAAAGTATTATGTTCAAGTGGCACAGAGGATTGATATTTGAGACACACACATCCAGAACTCACTTGAGTGGGCAGAACTATTTGAGGTTCTTTGGATTTCGACAAAGGCTTTTAAATATAAGTCCAAAAGCAAGTATCAACATGTTGGGGAGATATAACTACAATGTATGAGCTCTGTGACAACCATCAGGTTAATGCAATGGAAACTCAAGTTCTCTGGATCAATGAGCATGTCAGTTAAGAAACAGATGACAAACAAGTCCACTTGTTTGTAGTACAGAAATTACTGATACACATAAACTTTTGGAGCATCTTGTATTCTATCAAATACCTCTTTCTGTTTTGGGAGTCTCATCCCATCGATTCTTCCTTGCACTGGAAGTTGCGCCTCCATGGCCTGGTGTTGCATGACCAGGTGTATCACCGCGTCCAGGTGTTGCAGCACCCGCTGGTGTATGACTGGGGGTGGGATCCCATATTTTAGATCCAGGTGTTGCTCCAGGTGTCTCACTACCCTTTGCCCGGCCAGGTGTTTCATCCCATCGCAGAGATGGAGTGTGTCCAGGGGTCTGAAGAAGACAGAAACTAATGTGATTTGTATTCAAAGCAAAGCACTTGGCTGCATCGTTGTTCTTAAAATGACTATCAGGATTTTTCAGCTAATAGTCATGGGAAGCAGCAGTGGATGACTTTCTAAAAACTATTCTGCAATTTAGATGGCAGCATGTATTCAAAGCAAAGCTAAATGCTACATACAAAGAGGAAAGCTACACATTTTAAGCATATGGTTGACTTCTTACATGTGTAATTGTGGGGAGTAAGAGCAAACCCTTTCCTCTACCTGATCTCACTGAGCTGTCACTTTAAGTGTTTTTCTTTTGTTCCTAGCTCATTTCTTATATTGAAAGCTGGGAAAGTAGAATTTTTTTGTAGGCATAAGACAATGCAAAATAACTGAAGGAAGTATAGGTTTACATTCACTACAACTCCTTTTTGATGTAAACAGATCCATCCCATCCTATCTTTGTGAATATAGGCATACCTCTATTAACAAAGCTTCTGACAAAGAAGCTCCTTGAAACCCAGAGGCGGGAGGGAGGGGGGAAGTAATCTCAAAATTCATTCTAGAAGAAACCTTCAAGTGGTCTCTAAAGGTTCAAAATGTTTTTGTTTATTCATGCAAGGGTAATCTAACCTGGTTGTTTCATTCACATGTGCAAGTCAGTTCTGGGGAACAAATTGGCTAAAACATGTTAAATGGTTCCTGCTGCAGGAACCTATCCCTATTCTTTCTATGTTGTTTCTGACTTGAAACCAATTTTCTGTTAAGAAGTAATGTCAAGGAATACATGTGCTTTTACTGAAGTATATCTGTATAGAAGATATATGAACAGAACATACAAGTCTATCCTGTAATATGCAGTGTAGTTTGGTCCCTATCAAGTCAGGCAGTTCAGTGAGCCCATCTTAATTTGTTTAGCAACAGAGTCAGCTGGAAATCTGAAGACTTCAAATATACAAAGCTATGTATGAAGAGACATACTGTAAACGCTGCCTTTCTAACAGTTTAGAACTAACAAGGAACACTTTTTATGCTGAGATACATGCAGGAATGTATTTGATTTATGCAGAAATAAAAATTCACTTAGATCAATGTCTTTTCTGGCAAATTATAAGTTACAGCGGGGGTGGACAACTATGGAGGGTGCAAGGGCAATTTGTGAACTCCTCACCCTATCCCCAAGGGACACACTAATGACTGACAGCACTGGAAGTGATGTCATATCATTTCTGGTTTCATTCTTGATCAATTTTTTTAAAAATCAATATGGTGGTTCTGGGGGGGGAGGAAAACTGCCATGTTTTGAAATGGGTCTGAGCTGATTTTTGCAGAAAATCAATACTTTTTAAAAGATTTGTGAGCATAAGGGCCACTATTTCCTCACCCTCGTCTAGAGCCTGAATTACAAGCACAATACATTGTAGGATTCAATATAACAGAAGTCAAGAAGAAAATAATTAGGAGTGTTGAGCAACAAGCAAAAGCCCTACGGCACAACTTATGAAATCTATCACACAATGGATTGAAACAAACACCTACTATTACTACCACCTTACCTCAGCTTGATCCCAACTAGATAATTTCTTCGGTGTGGCACCAGGAGTTTGGTCAGCAGTCTGATCCCAACGACGTTTGCGTTTTGATGGTGGCTGAGATGCAGCACCATTGACGACTTTAAGTTCACCAGCCTTAGCCTTTTCTGCAAGCTGCTGCCTAATTTCCCTCTATAAAATAGAAAAATAAAAATAAACTGCACCTCTTAAGATAATGCTACATTTTAAAATCTTTTGAAATGCACCGTGGTTTGAAGGACTGGAAACTACATGTGAAATCACTTGTCAGAAGTCATTTCAAGGAGTCATACTTTCCTTGTGTACCATGTTTTACTATTCTAAATGAATTCACTATAGGTATTCAGTGAATTCCACATCCTATACTCTTTTCTAGTTAAAAAAACAACCCAACTACAATAAAGGATGGCAATTGAGTTGAGGACACATTGGTAAAATACCATGTGTCCTCAATGTTTACTATCCCCTGGCAGCTGAAAGCCACTTGCTGTTAATTTTCCCACTATGTTCTGATGCAACATCCATCTAGATCAGAGGCAGGCAATTTCTGAGGATGAAGTGGTCAGGCTGGCACACTCCAAACCCAATTCACTTGAAAAGAAGATGTATGCTTCATGTGTACCTTGCACCTATGGGGATTCATTACTCTTCTAGTGGCAAATTCAGCTACAGAAGTGACAAATCTCCTCCAAATAGCCTGGAGAGGAGGAACATGTGGTCTGGAATACTGTTAGTACTTCTGGCACAACTATATTACTGGTATAGGCAAAGAGAGCAGTAAGCAGGGGGAGGCTCTCGGTATAAAAGCAACAGAGGAGTGACAGAAGAGTTGGCAGGGGCTGCAGAACGGTGCCATTTCCAAAATTTCAATGCATGGCTTGTGGGAGGTGACCACCCTTGAAGCTAATGTGCTCTGGGGCTGGGAGTTTGGACAATCACCTATCCTGGTAGCCTTCACCTTTTGCCATATCCTCCTTTTGTGAATTGAGAAAATGTGCAATTACTTATGTAAATAGCCTATCATGTATCTGGGGTGTAACAACAGGATTATAGTTCTGGCCTGCTTACCTCTGCCCTAGGACACTGTGGGAAATTTTTAAATGGCTGTTCACTATAAGGTACAAACAGGAGTGAGGTGGACAGGTATCAGCACTGGTGCACCTTCTGGAGCAGACAGTGGCCCTTGATTATGATAAGTAAAGTTTGAAATTTAGAAGGGGGGAAATTAACCAACCTCTTCTTTTGTTAAATGTTGTTCACGCATAACATCCATATATGTTCTGGCATTCATTTTAGGATCAGGTGTCTTCCCTCCTGCAGAAGAGAACAGGAACAGGACAGAAGAATAATAAGTACAGGAAATGCAAAAGGCCTGGCTTTTATAACTGCCCTATTCTAAAATTATATTATGTCAAAATCAATTAATTTTACTGTTTTGACTGAATTTTTAAATAAAAGATTACATGTATCTTACGTTTATTCACTTTTGCTGATCAATTTAACCTGTTTGAACACAAACATAACTACAACAGTTTAAAACAAATATTTTTAAAGGAGATAAGAATGATAAAATGACAGCACAGTTAAAGAGTCTTCAGAAGTGATGGGTTCCTGGGTTGCTAATCCGGAATACGTACACTTTCGTGCCTTTGTCTCCATCAGCAGTTCTGACTTCAAGCAGCAGAATAGAAGCCTAGAAAATTATCTCTTTACCATTAGTAACACTTTGGAAAGATATTTATAATCAACACATTACCTTGTTCAACCTGATAAAGCCTATGCTATCTGACTATAAACTACTGTAAACCTAAATAATGACTCAAATGGTTTTATCATACAGACCAGCATATATATTTGATGAATCTGGACAAAATTTCCCAGATCCCCTTCTTGTGGAGGCACTTAAAGGGCTTCATTTAAAGAGCAATGTCTCCCCCCACTGATTCTGAAGGTATAATTACAATTGTGAGCTGATTGCAGTAAACTATATTCATCATCATTAAGTATACTCACAGGCAAAATGATTTTCAACATCATAAGATATACTAATCTGTGCCTTGAATTTATTCTAAGCTTTAAATATTTTACAGAAGCCCAACTATATGTAACAAACTTATCAAGGAAGCACTACTCTTAATGTGCAGATTGGCTATACAAGTAGTATAGCATTAATACTGAGGACAAAATAAAATTCTTAATACATTTTCTATGCTGAAGATCATTGCCCAATTGGCAGTGTCATTCTGACACTAGCTTTGATAGGACTTTCCTTTGGGATACTTTTTCACCATTATCTACACAGGATGTGTTGAACTGCACCCTTAAGAATGCAGACAGGACTGGCATATAGCAGTACTGCTGTAGGAAAGAAATTAAGGACAGTTAGTATGGGCCTGTGAATTCTGACAATACATGTTTATATCAATGACAATTATGCAAGTAAAATCCATATCCCTATTAATCCATGCAGGCTGAAATGCTACTTTATAAAAAAACCTGCAACCAATTATAGTTTTAAGCAACAGGTCCCCTAAGGTTACCTGTCAAGCTGACTCACCTGAGGAAAACTTCCACTAGGCCCACTACTGCCCCTTGACCTAGATTCTAAAATCATCAGAACAGACTTGAACTACTAAAAAGTATCAAAGCCTCTTAATGCTAACTTTTGCTTTACTTAGCTAAGCTTTCTAAATAATCAGAATTTGAGAATCAACTGTTCTGGTTTGCAAGACAGCATTTTAAATGCAGCAATTCTTTTTATGTTGTAATTTTGGATTTAAAGCTTCCAGTAAGCTGGAAGATTCCTGAGCACTACACATACAAAATGCTCAAAGTATAGTATATATAACCCAAAGCAAAAAGAAAAGAGAAACCTTTAACCCTTTGTGTTTCTATGGCAATGGCTCATTATTTTCTTGTCCTTCTACCTGGAAAGAAAATTTGTATTACAAAAGAT
The DNA here is from genome assembly GCA_026167975.1 of Phrynosoma blainvillii. Classification (NCBI taxonomy): domain Eukaryota; kingdom Metazoa; phylum Chordata; class Lepidosauria; order Squamata; family Phrynosomatidae; genus Phrynosoma; species Phrynosoma blainvillii. Next base: position 238,011,706 of record JANUYF010000001.1, on the reverse strand, counting down.
GAACAAAATGGCAAACTATGATTTCAACCAACTCTTATTAAACTACATAAACTAAAAATGTCCTGAATTCAAAGCATGCCAACAGAAATCAAAGGGCTAAAGACAATTTAAGGAAACAAAACCAGTAGGGTCCAGTGAAAAGGTGAAAATAAGTTACCATCTGCAAAAGGATCAAGTCGCTCAGGGGAAATAATCATCATCCGTCTTCTATTTTTGTATTCATCTTCCCTATCGGCAATCTTTTGCGGACGATGTTCAGCAAATGGATCATACTAAATACCAGAGACAAAAAAGATTGTTTCTCTCATTAGCAGACAGCAATATGAATAGTTATTTTGTTTTGCATGACCCCATCAGCATCCAAGGTGGAGTGGATAAGCCAACATATTGTGTATTTGGTAGCAAAAGCATATAATCTGGCACAGAGACAGCTATTTATATTGCTAAAAGATTCTGGTACACGGCTAATCTACCCTCTGAAGGCTAAAGCAGTTATTTTCTACTATGGTTAGTTAACAACTTTATCTCTAAGTTTAAAAAAAATGGTGTTAGATGTTAGAAGCCCTAGCAGATGTCAGATGTCAATGGTCAGGGAGCCGCATTAACCCACTAAACCAGGGGAGGGTTTGTTTTGTTGTGTTTTGCAACCCCACTACACCCATGCCCTCTCCCAAGTGCCCTTGAGGGGATACAGAGGTATTTTCACTATGTTTTGGGGGCATTCCTGGGCCTTTTAGGACCAAGAAAAGCCTTTTTAGCAACAAGAAGTGATTGGAAGTTACTTCCTGTTCACTTCCCCTTTTGAAAAAGGCCTCTCCTGTGCCAAATTGGCTTACTGGAGCGCTGAAACATGGTAAGAAAGCACCACACAACCCCTACAGGGCATTTGGGGGCAAAAGTGTTTTTTGGAAAATCTTTGCAAACATGTTTCTTGACCTGTAGGGCTCAAGGGGCCTTCCAAATTTGGTGGAAATGCCCTCCACACACACAGAGGTTGTGTTAGGGAATTTCTGGAGCCAAAACAATTTGGAGGAAAATGTAGGAGTGGAGGCAAAAAACTGATCCAAAGGGGCCACAAAAGCAGCCTTGGGGGCAACATGAGGCCCACAGGCTGCACTTTGCCCAACCCTAACTTACATGAATTCAAAACAGTGCCACGACATAGATACTGTTGAGTAAAAATGATATGAAACTTCTACTGTTATTGATGTGCAGTTTTATTGTACTTCTGAGCAAATTATCCTGTAACATATTTCTGAGTAAACTGTTGGCACTGGATAATACTATCCTGCATAATAATGAAACATTGAAAATGGTGTGATCTTCTGGAGGCAAATGAATGGTATCCCAATATCCAAACTGTTTACTAGTTAGGAAGCACACTCTGTGTCAAATTCCATTTATATTTTTCAGCTAATCCCCTCCCATATAAAAAATAAAACTCTTCTGGACGAAACAGACTGCCCCGGAGGAGTGGTTTGCTAAGGCCTTTTTGAGCACCGGATCGGGGCAGCGGCAACCACATGCCACGGCCCTGATCCAGGTATCTGCTGGCTCAAAAAGAAGCTGCAGAAAGTTGCTCCTTTTTGAGTCAACAAAAAGCCTGCTTTTCCTTCACGGTGGCGGTTTTTCTACATTTCTGCAGCGCTGTACGTGTAAACACCGCTCTGCAGAAATGCCATGATGCCACCCACTGTGTGTTCAGTGGGGGAGTGTAACACCGGCTTCAGGGCAGCATCGGGGCGTGGGGCGTGCAAATGGCACACCCCTATGAAGCCGGTGTTTTTTGCCTATCTGCTTTGTCCCTTAATCACTGATAACTGTAATCTGTTGGGACCACTACTGAATAATGATGCTCATTACATCACGCCCCTTTCCCCAAAGAATCTGACACCCTTCCCTAGTACAATTAATGCAGTTTCCCTTTAAACAACTACTTTTCCAACAACTCCTCAATATTCCATAAAATCTGAGAGACTCTTTACAGTTGCCCCTCCAAGTCAGCGGACTTGAAATCTACGGATAATCTGTGGAAGGGTGACCGCCACTGAAGTGAATGTGGTGCGCCGCCACAGTGCATGCCCCATTCATTTCAATGGGGCTTAAATATATGCAAGTCTCCTAACTCGCAGGGGGGTCCGGAACAGATCCCCTGCGAGTTAGGAGGGGCGACTGTATTTATCCACATATTCCATGCTGGTCAGGCCACATCTGGAGTACTGTGTTCAGGTCTGGGTGCCTCATTTTAAGTAGGCTATAAGACAACTTGGGAGCAGGTTCGAAGAGGAGCAATAAGGGTAAAAGGTATGGAACAAAACATATGAAGAAAGGTTCAAGAAGCTTGGTGAAGGAAGGCTGAGTGAGGGGTGACATGACTGGACTTTTTAAACACCTCAAGGGCTCTCACAGAGAGGAGGGGGCAGGCTTGTATTTTGCTAGCCCAGTGAGTAGGACCAGGTTGAATGGTTTGAACTTACAAGAAGGAAGGATTTGATTAACATTAGAAGGAACTTCTTGAAAGTAAGAGAAGTTTGGCAGTCAAACCAATTGCCTACAGAGGTGGTGGGGTATCCTTCTCTGGATGTCTTCAAAAAGATTGGACAGCTATCTGCTAGGGATGCTTTAGCTTGAGACCCTGCACTGAACAGGGGTTTAGATTTTATAGCCCATGAAGCCCTTTCCAACTCTTCAATTCTATTATTCACTCTATGAGACAGCAGTTAAAGAAAAAATTCAAGTGAGCACACATGGCATTCTAACACCATCCCTAGACCACAGCAAGATTTTCAAATACCACATTTCACTTAAGAGCATTGAATTCTCTCTCCAAAGAAGAAAAATCATGACTATTGACCCACAAAGCTTTCTGTACCACCATTTAATAATCCAACGTTCCTATATGGCAGGTACAGGCAATATGCAGCACATAAACAACCCACCCAAATTAATATTGCAGTAGCAGTAAAAAAACCCCACTGTTTTTACTGTAAAAAAGGTGCATAATGAGATGCCTTGCTTAAAAGGGAAAAGTGGCAGATTGCATGTCCCATAGATTCAGGTGAAGCAATGTGCCTAACCACCACCATCAGCACAACCCTGGTATGTGGGAACAATTCAATTACAGACAGCAACTTGCATTCAGGATCTTTTCACACAAGCAATTGAGCCTCATGGTATCAGTACATTTCATAGCTGTCCTCTTTTGCCATACTACTCTATTACAATTTGAGATGGCCTTTCATTTTGAAGGTATTTCAATTACTAATTTAATAAACCACATTAAGCAATGGAATTAAATGTTAAGGATGGTGAATACCTCAGGATGAAACTGACCTGTTACACAAAATCTGTTATAAATTTTTAACATCAACTCAGCACTATGATGAATTCCATACAACTGACAATTCTCTTTGCCTAACCACTTTTCTATATGTCAAAAAATACGTTTCTAGCATAATTCTAAAATACTATTTTGTACTCAGCTCTCTCAGAACCGGCAGAAAAATGCTGTTACATCCTATTGTGCTACAGTGAATAATTTACCTGTTCAGTTGACTGTGGTATGTCATTAAGCAGTGCCACTGGTGCATGGTACCCAGGCTTCTTCTGACCAAGCAAGCTTGTAGAAGAGTAGTCATCATCATCCTACATGAACAACAGAAAAAAAGTTAATCATTCATATTTCTGTTTAAATGTACGTTATTTAAGAACATTTTGTACTTTTTTTTTCATTTAAAAAAACCCTTTAAGGTGATTACATTATAGGAAGAAAACTTAGTCAAAGGAGGAGGAGGAAGAAAAGAATCAATAAATACAAAAACCAAGGGTACTCAACAGAACAACAATCACATAAAATAACCAGGAAAATAATCAATTGACAGTGGAAATAATCCACTATGGGGAGCCCACCTAATTGGGGAGTCATAAATGAAACCATAATTCAATATGCTGAGATTCAAAAACTTTTTTATGAACTATAAAGTTGTGCTGTGGCCTGAACTAGATTTTGGGAAGAAATAAATCTTTTCATTTACAAAAATATGCCATTTTATTATTACTCGAATAATTTATATTAATTTTAATAACACTTCAGTAAAATATGTGGCACTTACATCTTCTAGTTCAGTTGCTGCAATTGATTTATAGCCTAGATTTCTGTGGCTGAAGCAAATTCCTCCCAGAAGACCGGAGTGCGCGGGGAGGATTATATGGGAGGAGGCGGTTCCGAAGATAAGTTGGGCCCAAGCCATTTAGGGCTTTAAAGGTAATAACCAACACCTTATACTGGGCCCGGAAACTGATAGGCAGCCAGTGGAGAGATTTTAACACCGGGGTTATGTGGTCTCTACAAGATGTTCCCGAGACCACTCTGGCTGCCATATTTTGTACTAGCTGAAGTTTCCGGACCAAGCATGAGGGTAGCCCCATGTAGAGCGTATTACAGAAATCCAGACGGGAGGTTACCAGCGCGTGCACAACAGCCTCAAGTCTTTTACTTCCAGAAAAGGGTGCAGCTGGCCGAAGCTGATAGCAGGCACTTCTGACCGTCGCGTTTACCTGATTTGTCATCAGGAGCGACGAATCAAGAAGCACCCCCAGACTGCAAACACAGTCTTTTACAGAGAGTGTGACCCAATCCAGGACCGGAGGTTGCAACTCAATTCTTGGTTTTGGGGCAGCTACCGTGAGCACCTCCATTTTTTCTGGATTCAGTCTCAATCTGTTTTTCCTCATCCAGCCCATTACTGCCTTAAGACATTCATTGAGAGAGGATTCAAGGCCGACGATCGAGACATAGAGAAATAGATCTGGGTGTCATCAGCATACTGATAACACCCAGCTCTATAACTCCGAATGATCTCACCCAGCAGCTTCATATAGATGTTAAACAGCATCGGGGACAGAATGGTGCCTTGAGGGTCGCCGCAGGTGAGCTCCTTTTTACTGGAGCGACTGTCCCCGAGCAGCACCCTCTGGGATCTGCCCGAGAGGAAGGGACAGAACCACTGGAGCACAGTGCCTCCGATTCCCAAGGGTACTCAACAGAACAATCACGTAAAATAACCAGGAAAATAATCAGTTGACAGTGGAAATAATCCACTATAGGGAACCCACCTAACTGAGGAGTCATAAATGAAACCATAATTCAATATGCTGAGATTCAAAAACTTTTTTATGAACTATAAAGTTGTGCTGTGGCCTGAACTAGATTTTGAGAAGAAATAAATCTTTTCATTTTCAAAAATATGCCATTTTATTATTACTTGAATAATTTAAATTTATAAATTTTGATAACACTTCAGTAATATATGTGGCACTTACATCTTCTAGTTCAGTTGCTGCAATTGAAGTTACATATCCAGCAAACCTGCTGTCACTTCCACCATAGATCTCCTGATCATAGTATCCTGTAGAATCAAGGCCCACCCCTTGAGCTTCATCAAGAGCAGCTTTTTTGCCTTGGATTTCTCGAATCTGTGCTTCAATATCTGCCACAAAGATACAAATAAAATATGGTTATATGTGTCAAAAAAACCTCCACCTTATAAAGTATGACTAGACATATTACATCAAGCTTTTTAAAGACACTTTTGCTAAAGCTTGTTCTAATGGAAATCTAAAAACTGTCCTGCTAACACAGAGAGTAGATGCAGAGAACTATTAATACACAAGGGCTGAGATTCTAGATCAAGAGATGTAGCCAGTCAGTCAGAATTATCCTCCACCTCCTCTCCCACAGGACTCAATTCCTTTCTTCAGGCCCCCATATGCAATCATTTAATGGAGAACAGGAGTCATTGGATAAGCATCGGGCTATGTGCCCGTAACCAGATGCACAACAGCAGCATCCTCTGGAAACTGCAAAGGATGCCTTTGTTATTGTGCATTACAGGCACATAGCCAGGTGATTCTCTGCCCTGATTCTCCACCAGTAACTAACCGGCCATGGGACAGCAGCATGCGATATACGAATTTTGAGGGGGTTAAGCAACATTTGTAACTTCTCATCTCTCTGTAACAAAGCAAAAAAGAACATACAGGTATGGCATTAGGAACATTCTAGCTAATTGTAATGCACACTGCAACTAAAGATTATACAATGGCAGCCATGTCACAGGTTTCCTGAACATTGGCTATGCTGGGTGAGGCTTCTGGGAACTTATGTCCAAACATTTAAGGGGCTAAAGTTCTAAAGTCACTGCTTTAAACCATGGCTGGGGAGTAGGAGTAAGAAGTAAAGGAGTAAGAAGATTTTACAGGAAAAGTAGAAATATATTTGTTACTCAGTCCTGTTATTTTGTACATGCAAACACCAAAAAACAATATTATATTGCACTGTCACACACACATGCCAGCCTTGAAAAGCAACTGGGGCTTTTATTGAAGAGTATAATAGGAGTAGGAGGAGTAACATTAAGAAAAAAATCTTATTCCAGAGTAGGACAAGGAGTTAACCCCCAAATCACCACTACTCCCTAGCCCTGCTTTAAACTGTGTGTGACTACACCTGCACATATAATTTTAATTAGGAGATTATCATTCTACACTCTTAAAGCGTTGCTATTCCACTTTCACTGCTATGGCTGCCTCCTGTTGCATTCTGGAGTTTGTAGTTCAGTGAGGCCTCTCTGGCTGAATATTCTAAATGCCCCTCCCTAAACTGCAAATCCCAGAATGCAACAGGAGGCAACTAGAACAGTTCAAGTGAAATAACAGCACTTTAAGAGTGTAGTGCGATAATCTCCTCAGTGCTCAAACCTACTATCCATTTGAGTCATGACTCAGAGTTAAGGATTTTAAAAGTATGATATTTTCTATGTTCCAAGTACTCATTCCACCCAGTGCTTGGAGGAAGTAGTTATATTTTCAGTTACCTATTTTTCTGACATATCATGTACACACAGAGAAAGAATTTTCTTCCAGACATCAGAACAGCAAATGGCACCAGAGCTCTGGCAGAGAAGGTTAAATATCTCACAAAACTACAATTCCCAAAATTCCCTAGCATTGAGCCAGTTAAAGTGGTCTCAAATGGAATTATTTCTAGTGTGTTTTGGTGCTCAGAAGTGGCATTCCTTAAACTATTGGATAGGCAATAATCTGAACAGGAATCCTCCGCTCTCTTGCTGTTTCCCATACATATATCCATTCCTGAATGTCACAGAAAACAGGACTGAAAACTTATTTCCATATAATATTCCTGCTGAACATTCTCACAATGAGCAAAGAACATCTGGAGCTAATTAAATAGCAGTAATGATTCCAATCTTCCAAAACAAACAAAGGAAGCCACATTCTCAGTAGAGTCAGGGTTTGAAAAAGGTCTAAGACTTATATTCTTGGTATTTAAAGTCTTGAATGTACAGCAGGAGTCGGAGATAATATAACCATCTAGATTCTGCTGGGCTGATGGTAGCTGCAGTACAAATCAGCATAGATTATGTTGAGGGGGCATGGGAGTTGCAGTCCACCATTTCAAGGACCCTACTTTCCCCATCCCTGATGTAGAAGTTTTACCTACTCAGTTTATGCTGCCTTGTTTATAAATTATATTACTGAATTTTATATTTACAAGTAATGTATACCTTAATTAACAAAGTAGATGTATACCTGGATATTACATCTTTAACAGAAATGTTTGTATTAGAGGCACAAATAACATGGAAAGAATAGAGAGGGGTTTCCACACCACCAAAAAGAAAAGAAGCTCTATTCCAAAGTTACAATGTGTACATGTGAAACAAAACAATTACATCAGGCAAGTCTTGCATAAGTAAGCAAAAATATTTTGAACATTCTAGAGATTATTTAAAGGCTTCCCCCAAATGTATCCAGGAATTACTTTTTCTTTTGCTACCCTCCACTTTTTTAATGATTTTTGCTTTGGTGGCCAAACTTTCAGAACTATACTTTAAAAAAAACATATTGGGTGTAGTTAGAGAGGCAGGCTCACCTGCTCTCCCCTTTTCTATTTTACTGTTCTGTATGTTCAGTAATGGACTCTGGACACAACTGCCGTTTGCCTTGCCTGTTGTAGGCAGGCACACACAGCTACAGTAGGGCTGGTTACAGAAGAATCCAATTCCTTCCCAGGTCAATCTGCTTATTGTACTGTTGACTGCAGATACCCTGCTGCAATCCAATACTGAAAGTCTTGTGTTTTTCCAGCCCTTCTACACCATCCTTCCAATGCTGATGCTACCAAAACCTCCAGCTAGACAGAGGATGAGGAAGAAAAGGGAGCTGGGCAAGTATTAAAATACTTAGTTTAAAATGGCTTTTTAGAGGCTTTGTTAAGTAAGCTATACCTGTATTGTTATATGTACCATGAGCAACTTCATTCCATAAAGTGATATGGAAATACTACCAATAGACAAAGTAAACTGTTAAAACACATACAAAAATTATGATTACTTTCAGGGGCTGGGACAAGTAATTGGCATTTGTCTTGCAAATACAAGCCAACATAAACCACTTTTGAAACCGGTGAATCTTTCCAAACCAGTACCTGATCTAACACTAGGTTCAGCTTAGACATCCTACTGGGTTTAAGCTTTTGATCTGTGTAAACCATTTTTTTGATAACAAAAAACAGATTCTATGCTGTATCTCACATTCACACACTTATGTAGAATTAGGGGCTCTGCAGACGGCGCAAAGTGCCATCTTGGAGCCAGAGAAGGGGAGAGGCAGCCACACGTCGGGCACCCCAAACCCTTCCCGAGGACGTCATCAGAGCGCACGCCATTGCATACGACAAGCGCTCTGATGACTTCCTCCCAGCGCAGCGTCTGGACATGCTGCGCTGGAAGAGGCGCAAAAGAGCTACATGGCGGCTCTTCGGGCACCCTTTTTGCCGCCTGGGAAAGGAGCGCTATTTTGGCGCTCCTTTCCCAGTTGCCAAAAGGGTGGAGAGGGCCGAGGTGTGGGGCAGCCTCAGCCCCAATCCTCCCCTTCCCAGAGCAGCCCCTGGCCACCCGTCTGCATCCCCCCTCAGTTTCAAGAACAGTTCATCATGCCACTTCAAGAGATGGTGTTGGTGTTGCTCAAACATGTACCCTTCAATGCATGAATTTATTGTAGGATTACTTTGTGGGTTTCTTCCTACAGGCTGCAAACAGACAATGTGATGAAAACAGTGTAACTCTTGGACTATTATTTTATTATGTTAACATAGAGAAAGTGTGCGAGTGCACAGAGTTGTGGAGAGACTGCAGCTTCATTGCCTTTTATCTGTTAACCTGTATCTAGCTGGAGTTCTTTCACTTACTGTTTTGGTCACCTGAGCTTCTCAAGGTTGTAAAACAGTAGTACTGTCCAGCAGGCAGGTTAACTTCAACACTGGCCTTGAGAATAGTTTAAGCTTCTGGAACTTCACAATACTTTGTAAGGGAAGAATAAGAAGGCAGCTTTCTAATATTTCTTGCTATTTATTAAGCAAACAGTATACATATTTAATGTTACATTTTATACATTGTTAATGCTGAACATAAAGAAAACAAAAATAATAACCACCGAGGACCTTCACAAGTTCAACCTAGACAATGAAGAAATAGAAATAGTGAAAGAATTCCCATACCTGGGATCAAACATTGATAGAAATGGGAACTGCAGTCAGGAAATCAGAAGAAGACTAAGGGGGGTTGCAGACTGCCAGAAATAGTGCAAATTGAGTCCACTTTAAGGGTTAGGGTTAGTGCTAAGGAATCATGGGAACTGTATTTTATTGTGGCACCAGAGCTCTCTGACAGAGAAGGCTCAATGTCTCAGGAAAGCTCTCTGACAGAGAAGGCTCAATGTCTCAGGAAAAAACCAAAACAATCCCCATGATTCCCTAGCATTAACCCTAACCCTTAAAGTGGACTCAATTTGCACCATTTCTGGCAGTCTGCAACCCCTCTAAGAATGGGGAGAGTGGCTATGAAACAACTAGAAAAGATTCTAAAATACAAAACATACAACTCAGCACAAAAGTTAGAATCATACAAGCCATCATATTCCCCATTACCATATCTGAGAGCTAGACAATTAAGTAAGATGGTAGAAAGAAAATCAATGCAATTGGGATGTGGTGCTGGAAAAGAGTGCTGAGGATCCCATGGACAACCAAAAGGACAAGCAAATGGGTCCTAGAGCAAATCAAACCAAAAACCTCCCTGGAAGCTAAGATGACCAAACTGAGGCTGTCATACTTCAGACACATCATGAGAAGGGAGGAATCACTGGAAAAGACAATAATGCTGGGAAAGGTGGAGGGAAGTAGAAAGAGAGGAAGGCCATATGCTAGATCAGGGATAGGCAACCTTTCCCCTTTAAGGGCCGAGGGACTTCATCTCCCAGAAGCCTCAGCATTTTAGCCAATAGTCCCATGTTGGCCAATAGCTCCTGGGATTCTGGGAGCTGAAGTCCCTCGGCCCTTAAAGGGGAAAGGTTACCTACCCCTGTGCTAGATGGATGGACTCTATTAAGGAGGTCATGGGTATTAAAGGGTTGCAGGAATTAAGCAGAACAGTGGAGGACAGAGGGTCTTGGAGATGTCTCATCTGTAGGGTCACCATGAGTCAAGATTGACTTGAGTTCAGTTAACAACAACAAAAAAATACATATATACACTCCTATTTAGGGTGAATCATAGCATCACACAGACATCTCATTTTTAAGCACATTCTTATGATGCCCCTTTTCCCCCTAAGACGGTTTTTCCGAGGGGTTAACTTGCCCCTGTTATAATCTGGGGGTGCTTTATTGCTCCACTGCTTTATTAATTTACTATGTTATTGTTTTATTGTTGTTTTAAATATTAGATTTTATGCTGTTGTGATTTAATTGTAATTATAGTTTAGATAGTTTCCTATGCTTGAGAGCCCCCTTTTGGCTTCCTGCCTAAAACATCCCTTTTTGATATTAATTTGATGTCAAGGGTTGTAGAGGAGTGACTGAGGGCTGGATCCTGGGATAACAGCACTAGACCAACATTGTGTGAAAATACAATCTAAAGAACACCCCTGTAGAATTTAAATGAAAAAACAAACAGATTTGCACTATTAAGCCTAATTGACTGAAAAACTTTGGACTGTAGCCAAGGGCATTCTCAGGGAGAAATGCAAAAAGACACTATCTGCAACCAAAAAGAAAAAGAAAAGAAGTAGAAGGTGACAGAAATAGGGTCAGATCCCTGAATCAGTGATTTGTGCACAGGAACCAACAGAACTACTATAATAATCAATGCAAAGAAATAGAAGATGACAGCAAAAAAGAAAAGAACTCTTCCACAAGATCCGAGTTATCAAAGAGAAATTTAAACCAAGAGTGGGGGTATTATACAACCAGCAGGGGAACACATTACATGACTTTTTGTTTTACAGAAATAAAGAGACTATGGAAACAACGCATGGAAGAACTACATAAAAAAGATAAAAGAATAACAGATTCATTAAAGGAAGAACAATTTGAAGATGAGCCAACAATTTTAGGAAGTGAAGTGGAAGCTGTACTCAGGGCACTTGAGAGAAATAAATCAGCAGGAACAGATGGCATTCCAAAAGAGATGCTCCAGTCTATAGAGAGAGAATCTACTCGACTTCTTCTACTTCTAATAAAATCTGTCAACATATATGGAAAACAAAAGAATAGCTGTCAGACTGGAAATGTTCAATATACAATCGAATCCCAAAGAAAGGGGAGCCCCCTAGGGCTCGCAGTAACCATAGGAGCATTATAGTGATCTTCCATGCAAAAAAAGTGATGCTCAAAATTTTACCACACATGGACAGAGGGTTCCAAGCTGAGTTCAGGAAAAGAACAGGCATTAAGAATCATATTGCAAACATACATTGGATAATGATATGCACCAAAGAATTTCAGAGGAAAATCAACCTGTGCTTTATAGATTACAGTGAAGCCTTTGATTTTGTAGATTACGAAAAACTGTAGATTGCTCTTAAATGGTTATGCCACAACATTTGATTGTCCTGATGCACAGGCTACTATCAGAATGCAGAGAACAAGAATAGTTACAATTGGCAAAGGAGTCAGGCAAGGCTGTTTTTTAACAGCCCATCTGTTTAATGCAGGGGTAGGCAACCTTTTTGAGCTGGGGGCCGATCCCCCGAAGTCGTCCCTTCCGGTGGGCCCGGGGGGAGGGGGAATGGCGGCGTGCGCAACCCCTGCTGCCGCGCACATGTCGTGGCCAACATTTTGTTCTCCAAAATGGCAACCACGGTGCATTTGCACATGCACAGTACTCCTGCACATGCGCAAATACATCGTGGCCACCATTTTGGAAAACAAAATGGCAGTGGTGACACGCACGGCAACCGAAACGCGTGGTGGCGGCAGGGGTCCGCCTGGGCCGGTAAGCGCGGGGCCCTGGACCGGAACGGGCCCGGGGGCCGTAGGTTGCCAGCCCCTGGTTTAATGTGTATACTAAAAGCAGGATTAGACTCTGAGGAAGGAGGCATTAAAATTGGAGGAAGGAACATCAATATAGATGACCCCATACTATATAGCAGAAAACAGCAAAGACTCAAAACTATTACTGAACAAAGCACAAGGCAGGTTTACAGCTGAACATAAAAAAGCAGAAGTAATGCCCACTGATGATTTGCATAATTTTAATGTAGACAAAGACAGTAAAATAATTCAATATTTCCATACCTTAGCTCAATCATTAATCAGAATAGAGACTGCAGTCAAGAAATCAAAAGAAAGTTAAAACTTGGAAGGTCAGCTATGAAGAAACTAGACAAGATTCTGAAATGTCAAGATGCATCAATGAAGACTAAAGTTAGGACTGCCCATGCCATCCTATTTCTAGCTTCTATGTAGGTTGTGAAAGCTGAACAGTGAAGAAAGTGGATACTGTGAACTGCTAAGACAACAAATAAATGGGTTCTAGAGCAAACCAGGTCTGAACTCTCCCTAGAAGCCAGGATCACTAAACTGTCATAGTTTGGGCATATCTTGCAAAGACAAGATTCACTAGAAAGGACAATAATGCTTAGCAAAGTAGAAGGCAGTAGGAATAAGGAAGACCACATTCCAGATGGATAGACTCAATCAAGGAAGCCACAGCCTTGAGTTTACAAGACCTGAACAGGGCTGTTGATGACAAGACGACTTGGAGGTCTCTCTCATAGCGTCACCATAAGTCAAACCCACCTGGAAGGCAGTTAACAACTCTATCTGCTCATCAGTCAAGTGAGTTTATAGAACTTTTATTATCTTATCTATCCAACCAAATCACTGGAATTAAAGAGAACTAAAATTATATATCACAGTTTTTTACCTGGTGCACCATTTTTAATCTGTGTACAAAGGGCTAAGAATCAATGGCTACTACTTCGACATTTGGCTCTCCACCATCAAGCAAGATAGAGCATCATGATGATAATGCATTACACTTAGCTAGTTTATTGCTCCCCCCATAAAACACTGGCATAAGAGGCCACCATACCTAGCTAGCTTGCAATATACTCTCGACAGGAATAATGCAGGCCTGCACAATTTAGCAGTGGGGGGGGGGGGGGCAAAATTAAAATAGGCTAAACTTCTTTGGGACACAGATAGGTTTTAATTACATATTAATTAATTAATTAATAGTAATTAATATTAATTATAATTAATTGCTATTAATTTCATCCTCCTCTGCTCAGCCTTCTCAGGAGAGAGCAGAACAGCCTTGTCTGTCCTTCTCCTCTTCCACCTTGACTTCCCCTCAGGGAAAATCCAAGTAGCAGAGGAGACCTGCAAGGTGGATGTTCGCCTGTCCTTCTCCTCCTCTTCCCTCTGGCCTTCTCCTCAGGACAAGGCAGGGTAGTGGAGGAGCCTTGCAGGACAAGTGTTCACCTGTCCTCCTCTTCCGCCTCTCCTTCTCCTCAGGAGAAAGCCAGGAGGCAGAGGAGCCTTGCGTGGTGAATGTTCACACTTTCTCCTTCTTTTCTTCATGCCCTCTCCTCAGGAGGCTGAGCAACAGAGGAACCTTGAAGTTGTTCCACATCCTTAGGGGCCATCCAAAATCCTTTCGCGGTCCACATGTGTCCCCCAGGCCATATGTTGTGCAGGCCTGGAGTAATGCATTTAGTCCTATAAATCACACTGGAGTAATGCATTTAGTCCTATAAATCACACTCCATTAACAATGTGCAATTATTTCCAACTTTATCACATTGTTACTACTAATGACAAGCTCCAAGGCATGAAGTTGGCAAAATCTACCAACCAGCCTATAACAATGCTCTTTCTTCCTTTACAAAAACAGTGTTACCTTTTCTGACTCCTCACCAAAAAAATGCACTCAAGCCCTGGTTATCACCTTTGTCTACGGTACTATCATCCATCTTCATTCACACATTCACCCAGCACTCTTCTGCTCCAAATTCACCACTAGACACACATTTGTTTTTGTGTCTCTTGAAGTTTATGGCAACCCTAAAGCTTTATGGGGTTTTCTTGGCAAGATTTATTCAGAGAGGCTTTGCCATTGCCTTCCCCAGAAGCTGAGAGCATGTGACTTGACCAAGGTCACTCAGTGGGTTTCATGGCCGAGCAGAGAATCGAACCCTGGTGACCAGTCATAGGCCAACACTCAAACCACTAAGCCACACTGGCTGGGACAAATATTATTACCCTTCCTCAAATCTCTATAGCATGGGTAGGCAACCTTTTTGAGCCGGGGGCCGGGTTGCTGTCCCTCAGACAATTGGGGGGCCGAAGCACCAAAAATAAATAAATAAAATAAAATAACAATTTAAAATTTAAAAAAAATATTTAAAATATATACATGCACTCTCTCTCAGCCCCAGAAAAGCCATGGCAAAACCCCTGTGGAGATTTTGCCAAGAAAACCCCAAGAACAAGTAATAACAACAATAATCAATATCATCATGGCGGGCGGCGGTGGCGGCTGCGGCAGGACCGGTCCAAAGGCCTTGGGGGGTGCATCCGGCCCCCGGGCCTTAGGTTGCCTACCCCTGCTCTATAGTGTAGGAGTGGGTGATGCATACTCACCAGATGTCACTGGAGTGCAACTCACACATGCCCAACACAGTACAGCTCATGGTAAGGGATGAGGGGAATGGTAGTCCAGCAATTCATCCAAATCTGGCTTCCTATCCTGTTTTAGAACCTATAAAAGCCTCAGGTACAAAAACAACTAAAACTCTGTGAGGCAGAATACCCCTGCACACATTGTAGGCAACTGCCGAGGGACTTCAGCTCCCAGAAGCCTCAGCCATGTTAGCCAATAGCTCCTAGGATTCTGGGAGCTGAAGTCCCTCAGCTCTTAAAGGGGAAAGGTTGCCTACCCCTGGTCTAGATGATATTATTATTATTATTATTATTATTATTATTATTATTACTATTTTCCAAGCCTCTTAGTAGAACAATGACCACTTGAATTTAAACATTTTAACTTTAAGAGTTTAGTGGGAGATGTTCATTGTTAGACCAGTATTCAGTGTCAGTCCCTACTTTTTAATCACTTTATTTGCCACTCAGAAGTAAATCCTTCAATTAACCTAAGTTCAACCAGAACAGCTTGCTTTAAAAGAGCACTTTTTAAAGATCAATCATTAAAGCTAGTAGCCATAACATTTGAATTGCATGAACTGAATTCCTACTTAATTTTCTGATTTAGTCCTATATTGGTATAGTCCTATACTTCTATTAATAAGTATTACTCCTGGTCTCCATTCTCTAGTACAGCTGAGATGCTTACACCTAGTCTTCACTTAATTACGTAGAAACTATCCAATCTCAACTATTAGATGCACTCTATGATTAATCATAAATATATCAAGTTTATATGTTACTGCAAATATATGAACACATAACAGAATACACATGCCTCAAGGGTATACAGTGCAAAAACTTAGAATCATAGAATCATAGAATCATAGAGTTGGAAGAGACCACAAGGGCCATCCAGTCCAACCCCCTGCCATGCAGGAACTCCCAATCAAAGCATCCCCGACAGATGGCCATCCAGCCTCTGCTTAAAGACCTCCAAGGAAGGAGACTCCACTACTCTCCGAGGGAGTGTGTTCCACTCTCGAACCGCCCTTACTGTCAGGAAGTTCCTCCTAATGTTGAGGTGGAATCTCTTTTCTTGCAGCTTGCATCCATTGTTTCGGGTCCTAGTCTCTGGAGCAGCAGAAAACAAGCTTGTTCCCTCCTCAATATGACATCCCTTCAAATATTTAAACACAGCTATCATATCACCTCTCAGTCTTCTCTTCTCCAGGCTAAACATCCCCAGCTCCCTAAGTCGTTCCTCGTAGGGCTTGGTTTCCAGACCTTTCACCATTTTAGTTGCCCTCCTTTGGACACGCTCCAGTTTCTCCACATCCTTTTTGAATTGTGGTGCCCAGAACTGGACACAGTATTCCAGGTGAGGCCGGACCAAAGCAGAATAGAGTGGCACTATTACTTCTCTTGATCTAGACACTATACTTCTACTGATGCAGCCTAAAATTGCATTGGCCTTTTTAGCTGCTGCATCACACTGTTGACTCATGTTCAACTTGTGGTCCACCTGGATTCCTAGATCCCTTTCACACGTAGTCTCATTCAGCCAGGTGTCCCCCATCGTATATCTGTACTTTTCGTTTTTCCCCCCTAAGTGCAGTACCTTACATTTCTCCGTGTTGAATTTCATTTTGTTAGCTTTGGCCCAACTTTCTAGTCTGTTCAAGTCATTTTGAATTTTGATCCTGTCCTCTGGGTTATTAGCTACTCCTCCTAATTTGGTGTCGTCTGCAAATTTGATAACTATGCCCCCAATACCGTCATCCAAGTCATTAATAAAGATATTGAATAGCACTGGGCCCAGGACAGAGCCCTGTGGCACCCCACTGGTCACTTCTTTCCATGTTGAAAAGGAGCCATTGTTGAGCACCCTTTGCGTTCGACCAGTCAACCAATTACAAATCCATGTAACAGTTACTTTGTCTAGCCCACATTTTACCAACTTGCTTGCAAGAATGTCATGGGGAACCTTGTCAAAGGCCTTACTGAAATCAAGATATACTATATCCACAGCATTCCCTTCATCTACCAAGCTGGTAATTTTATCAAAAAAAAAAAAAGATCAGATTTGAAAGATGTACATCCTCCTTAGGAAGATTGCAATTTTAAAAACACTTACTTTCAATATAACTGAAATAAATGGGCATACTTTTCAGCAAATGTGTTTGGGATGGAATATTAATCCACAAAGCCAAGCCATCTGCTCAGTCAGAAGGCCTCTGTATCAAGCACTACACCTCAAATGAAGATGAAAGAAGTTATAAGACTGTTTAAGCTGGGGAAAGGAAACATGCAAACACTCCATAGATATTCCTCCCTTTTCAAACTGCATTTGTAGAAAGAAAAAAAGAAAATTTCTGCACAGTATATGCATGCACACATATCTTCAGGGGTAGGCAAACTGTCCCCTTTAAGGGCCGAGGGACTTCAGCTCCCAGAATCCCAGACTATTGGCCAACATGGCTGAGGCTTCTGGGAGCTGAAGTCCCTCGGCCCTTAAAGGGGACAGTTTGCCTACCCCTGTTTACATGAAGGGTACAAACAATGCTTTGTTTGCATTTTTACAAGAATATTCAGTGTTATTTGAACATTATATTGCTCAGATTACGTATTACTAATTGTTCAGCTACAGAAAAAATAACTTCTAGTTTTTAGCATAGTTCTCACATTCAATTTGTTGTTCAACACCCATGAATACCCCATGTGAACACACAGGTATTCAATTAGGTATCCTTCTTGACAAATACTAGTTATGATATCAAGACAAACAAAAAAATCAACTATATTTTGGAGGTATCACAACATCCCTCCAAATATTATAGGGAAAGTTATTATTTCCCTAAGTATATTAATGTACATAGGTATGAACCAAAATCTAATTAATAGTCCCAATTTGAACTGACTCACTAATACTCTGGAGCTTATGCAAGTGTTGGAGTCTTAAGCCTCCACTGTTTTAGAGGGGTTGTGTGGAAGCACTGACTCATATTCCAGTTGGGACTAATAAGTGAATTTAGGTCAAGGATACAGGTCAGGCCTCCCTTATCTGAAATGCTTGGCACCAGAAGTGTTTTGGATCTTGGAATATTTGCATATGGGACTCAAGTCTAAATATGAAATTCATTTATGTTTCATATACACCTTATACATATAGCTTGAAGATAATTTTATAATAACATTTTAAATAACTTTGTGCATGAAGCAAAGCTTGTGTACACTGAACCACCAGAAAGCAAGGGGGTCACCAGTTCAGCCATCGATGAGGGTAATTTCAGAGTATTTCAAAATTCCAGAGAAGAAAGACTCAACCTGTGCAACTCCTGCACAAAGTGTTTAGAGCAGGTTGACTAGATGTCCTCACGGCAAAGAAGGACTAGGCACAGCAAAATGTAGGATGTTGAAGAAAAAGGGAACTTCAAGACAAAATGTAGGTATTACCAAATAAAAGCTAAAAAAAAACTCATATAAATGTAAATCCACCCTTCTGGGTCATGCTGAAAATGGAGGACAGTTTAGAATTCCTCCTGGACAGAAGGCTAAAAGGGAGGACCTGTCCTAGAAAAGAAGGACCTCTAGTCACCCTGTCCCAACTTCTCTCTTTCTGTTAGCCACATGGGTGCTACAACAAGGTGCCCAGGCACCCTCCTTTTCCAGGACTGAAATGTAGGATGTGTTCTGGAAAACACGTGTGGAGAAGCAGCAGAACAACACCTCTCCCCATTGAGCCTTTCTCCTCCTTTCTGAGTCTTCTGTAGATTCTGATAACCAGAATTTTTAAGTTAAAAAAAAGCCAAAAAAAAAAAGGGGGGGGGGCTTTCCACTTGTCCCACAATAAGTACAACGGAGGTCAAACGCTAGCGAGGAAATTTGCCTTCTCTGTGTCCACATAAAGATACGGATTTATTTAAGTTTTTAAAATCCAAACATTTTCAAATTCTTGCCCTCTGTGTGTGTGTGTGTGTGCGCGCAGGGGAAGGGGAAAAGGGAAGGAGACCAAACATCCCCTTTCTCTCCAAGGCCTAGCCTAGAGCACATAAAGAAGAAATGTTCACTCTTTTTAACCCAAACATTGTCATTGTCACACTCTTTTTAACCCAAACATTGTCACATTCTTGCCCTGTATGTGTTCAAGGGAGAGGAAAAGAGACCAAATCCTTCTCATTCTTTCCCAAGGCCTAGCCTACATAAAGAAGACATTTTCACTCTTTTTAATCCAAACATTGTCACATTCCTGCCATGTGTGTTGTGTTCAAGGGAAGGGGAAAAGGAAAACAGAAAGAGACCAAATCCTCCCCTTTCTCTACGAGGCCTAGCCTAGAGCACACAAAGAAGACATTTTCACTCTCCTTAAATCCAAACACTGTCACATTCTTGCCCTGTATGTGTTCAAGGGAAGGGAAAGAGACCAAATCCTTCCCATTCTTTCCCAAGGCCTAGCCTACATAAACAAGAGATTTTCACTCTCTTTCAAGGCAAACATTGTCACATTCTTGCCCTGTGTGTAGTAGGGGAAGGGGGACAAACGGAAAGAGACCAAATCCCCTCTCCTTTCTTTCTCTGCTAAGGCCTCGCCTAGAGCTCATGCCGGCCTTTCTTTATAACCAGCGGCGCTTCTTTCTCCTTCCTTCCTTCCTTCGGGCCTTTCCCCGCAGAGAGGCCGCACAAAATCGGGGAGAAGAAGCGGGGAAGAGGAAGAGGGACGCGGCGGCGACGCCATTACGCGCAGGCCTGGCCCTTCCCACCCAGGATAAGCCAGCCTAAGCGGCCCTTCGACGGGGAAAAGAGCCGCCGAGGCCGAGTTATTACGCGCCTCTCAGTGTCCTTCCTCAGCCCCGAGGCCGGAAAAAAGCGGCCTCCTCGTCTCTTACCTTCGTGAGTCTTGGCGATCTTCGCCATTTTGTCGAGCTCGAAACAAGCGCAGCGAGCGAGATGGAGGGGGGCGCGCGCGCGGAGCTCGTTCTCTTGACGTCAACTTCCGCTTTCTCTCTCCAGGAACAACAGCCGGGCGGAAATAAAAAAATAAATCACACACTGCGCAGGCGCAACATGGCGGCCGGAGGGAATGTGGTTGGAACCATAGAGATAGGGAGAAAGAACGCCCGCTGCTCGTCCCTTTATGAGCGGACTGAGTACAGTAATTCCAAGCGCTGCACTGCGCAGGCGCCTGGGTGCTTCCTCAGGAGGAAGCCCCACTTCTACAAGGGTAGGCAACCTTTCCCCTTTAAGGGCCAGGGACTTCAGCTCCCAGAAGCCTCAGCCATGTTGGCCAATAGTCCCATGTTGGCCAATAGCTCCTGGGATTCTGGGAGCTGAAGTCCCTCGGCCCTTAAAGGGGAAAGGTTGCCTACCCCTTGTATAGAGTTCTTGCAGCCCCTTTGAGACTAAGTAAGGGCCTTTGCAGACTGCCAGAAATAGTGCAAATTGAGTCCACTTTAACTGCCCTGACTCAGTGCTAGGGAATCATGGGAACTGTAGTTTATTGTGGCACCAGAGCTCTCTGACAGAGAAGGCTCAATGTCTCAGAAAAAACTACAGTTCCCATGATTCCCTAGCACTGAGCCAGGGCAGTTAAAGTGGACTCAATTTGCACTATAAAGTCTACTTCCTCAGATGCATTGATATTATTATTACTACTACTGCTATTATGTAGAGAGCTCTTGCAACCTCTTTGAGTCTCGCTGAGAGAAAGAAGTTGGCAGCATGAGAGCTTTCCTAGACTAGGGCCTGAACAGACTGCAAGAAATAATCCAGTTTGAAACCACTTTAACTGCCCTGGCTCAATGCTAGGCAATCATGGGAACTGTAGTTTATTGTGGCACCAGATCTCTCTGACAGAAAAGGTTCAATGTCTCAGAAGAAGTATAATTCCCATAATTCCCTAGCATTGAGCGAGGAGAATTAAAATGGTCTCAAAATGGATTATTTCTGGCAGGCCCTAAATTCTACTTCCTCAGATGCTAGTCTACATAGTGATTCTACAGACTAAGACGGCTATATCTTTGAACTCTTTATGTTGATGTTTTTCATACTTATGGAGACCCTAAGGCAACCCTATCATGGGGGTCTGATCTTCCAGTGATATTTCTTCTAGTGTCTTTCAATGGATTTTTGTATTTCAGCATGGTATAGTCTATAGTGGTATGTGCTATGACTCTGGAGACTAGGGTTTGAATCACTGCTGAGCTATGAAACCCACTGGGTGATTTTGGGCAAGTCACACTCTCTCAGCCTCTGGAAGGCAATGGCAAGCTCCCTCTGAAGTGGCTTTCCAAGAAAAATCTGTGATAGGTTTGCCTTAGGATCACCATAAGCTGGAAACGACATGAAGGCACCCAACAACAATCAGCTAATTAAAGTTTTGAAAGTGTGTTAGAAGACTTTAACCCCTTTCTTACTCTTTTCAGGATGATTCTTTGCAGAATCATTTAATTAAGTCAGGTATTACAACATAGAAATGTCAATGCAAGTTGTGAAAAAATGAAGGTGATGGAGTAAATCTGTGGTCATTTTTGGATTTAGAATACCAAATTCCCATAAAACAAGCATACATTTTTTAAAAGTTTTTATGACCTTCAGTTTTGCAGGCCTGTGTAATAAAAAGCACAGTGTTTCCTTCTGGAAGTTGAAAGTAGATTTCATCACATCTTTAGATCCCAGCCCTTAGTTCCTACTTGGCTAACCACAGCAGCTAATAGGGTTCATGACTGATAACTTGGGGGCAGTTTTAAGATGTGAGTGCCAGGAAGGCAGCAGTTTCAACTAATAAATTTTGTTGCAATGTGAAGCTTGGGTAAGATCTTGGTTGTTCTAGTATTCTGTACTTCTGCTTTTTAAAATACATTTTGATGTGATGATCATGACTAGTGAGCATGGACTATTTAAATGAGTTATTCATATATATATATATATATATATATATTTGCATATCATATATGTACAGTCATGCATTGGACAATCCACAGAAGACAGGTGGGATAAATCCCTTCCAGAAAGGATGGGTCAGGGAAAGAGCATCAGCATTCCTGCCACCAACCTGTGGAGCAAAATTTGTAAATTGTGAGTGCTCAGGCTTCACAGTGATTTTAAAAAGATGGCCCATGGAGGGAAATCCTTCAAGAATAGGAACTTGAGGCTCCAACCATTCCCTTGGAACCAGCCATTCCTGGGGACACTGGAGTTGAGGGGATCCACAAATTGGTCTTAATCTCCTGAAGGAAGACTGTAGATACTTCTGCGGTGCAGCCCCTTCCAGACCTGGGGTGGGGTGAATTATGTGTACCAACCCTATATGGAGGGCAGTGTATGTGATTGCTACTGAGTGCATTTTCCATTCAAAACAAACAAAATGTTTTGCCCCAAACCTCTCATGTTTTAGGACACAGAAAGAGATCTCTTTTAAAAAGGAAATCCGATTGGATTCTTCTCTAGTGCCTGTGAGATATAGAATTTCAAGTACCAATTACTTTGTTAACTCAAGCAGGACAAAAAGCAGGTGAAGCACAGAAAGCTATATTTATTGATATATAATTCTGCAGAATTGGGTGTTTTCAATTCACAAAGAGAGAAGGCGCACATGTCACAGGTTTCACTGTATTTATCTCTTTTCCCAGCTGCATTTTTCCATGTCTCGCTTTCCATTGGCTGATGCACAATCTTTTGGAACCACCTTTTACATACATGATTCTCCTCCCACTTCATGTATCTCATGTTCATTCAAATCAGTGATTATATATTGCTGGGCGTATTAACAAATATCCATAACCTAATTGAGCTTGTTCAAAAGTGTTGAAGCCTTGAACTTTAGGTTACCTTTAGAAAAAGTTAAACCTATGCAATTAATAAAGGCTGAACTATGATTTCACGCACCTCACCTCAATTTTAGCTGTTGTTCTAGAGACATTCAGTCTCCTCCAAATCAGGGCTGTCCTTGAAGCCTTTCTCTGCCAGCTGTAGAAATTATGTCTATCCTTTGAAGCGTAGCAAAACTGCTACCTTTAAATAATAACCAATGAGTCTGTATAGCTACATTCTAAGGCCCTTATCACATGGGGTCTGAAGCAGAGCTAATCCAAAGGGCATCCACAGCTAATACATATTATTCCCCCGTGTTTACACACGACGCTGCCCCAGAACACGGAGCTAATCCGTATTGTTCCCCCGTGTTTACACACGACGCTGCCCCAGAACTCGGCAGAATACGGAGCTAATCCGTAAGGAGTAGGGAGATTTTGACATTCGGTTTGTAGAGGAAGTACCTAGGGAGCCTTCGCATTCATTGCGAATTGGTGGGCAGGGCGAAAATCCCAGCGAGGGGAAGGGATTGCCTTGGCAAAAGGCAAACCGGATTGGAAAGAAGAGGAGGAGAGGAAGAGGGAAGAGGGAGACGATCTCTCTCTCTCCATGGGCTGCCTTCCCTTCTCCAGTCCTCCAGCCCTCCTCCTCCTCCCCGGTTCCCATGGCTGCCTTTCCTCCCGGCTTTTTGTGACGGGAGAGAAGGGAGCCTTGGTATTAATTGCGAAATGGCCAAAAGGGCGATATTCCCTTCGTTTCGCTATGGAACCGAATTTATTCCTACTTCGGTTAGTCTTCGCTTTTTCTTTGCTTCGTGGCCAGCGTTTGATAAGGTCCTAAGACAGGGGTTGTCAACCTACAGCCCGCGGGCTGCACCCGGCCCGCTGACTCCCACCGACCAGCCCCTGCCACTGCCGCCACACGTGTTGCGGCCCCATTTTGTTTGCCAAAATGGCAGCCATGCGGCACAGCGGCAGCAGGGGGCGGCGGCAGGATCGCGCCTGCGTGCGCGCATGAGCCTGCTTGCCGCCATTCCCCCCCCCCGGCCCGGCGGAAGACCTGGGGACCAGCAACTGGCCCCAGGTAAGTAAACCTTGCAAACCCCTGTTCTAAGATATTAAGGCTTCCCTACTATTTGACAAAGGATAACTAAGGGCCTTTACAGACTGCCAAAAATAATGCAACTTGAGTCCACTTTAACTGCCCTGGCTCAGTCCTAGGGAATCATGGGAACTGTAGTTTATTGTGGCACCAGAGCTCTCTGACAGAGAAGGCTCAATGTCTCAGAAAATAATACAATTCCCATTATTCCCTAGCACTCAGCCAGGGCAGTTAAAATGGACTCAAGTTGCATTATTTCTGGCAGTCTGTAAAGGCCCTAAGTTAATCTAATTAGAGTTTTGCAAATTTTTATGAATAATTCAAAAAGTAATTATCTTTTCATCCAGGGGAAGCTGGAGTCCAAACACTCTTTTACAGAGTGCATGCATTATATATTTTATTCAATCATTATGCCTTTTATTATAAAAGCCTACTTAAAATCTAAAAGTCTTTATTCTATTTCTTTCTAACTTGTGTTTTGTGTATTAACTACAGTCATCCCTCTGTTTTCGCAGACTTGGTGTCCGCATACCTCTCCCGTTCGCAGGCAGCAAACTGAGGGGGATAAAATGGGATGAGCGCCCTTGGGCACGCACCACTATTCAAGCCCATGAGCTTGAATATTTGCGATTTTCCGTTTTCGCATGCGGGGTGGTCTAGAACAGATCCCCCATGAAAACGGAGATGTGACTGTATTTCTCTCATAGGATTTCTGATAGGGATTCAAGCTGAATGGGTCTTGACCACAGCTTGACCTTCTTCTTTTGACCCTGGTTCTGAGCAGACTTGGCTCCGTCCACAATTTATAGCTGTCTTTCCAGCCCATTATTTCTGTTTATCCAGAGCAAAATATGTTTTCCCTTATCATCTGAAGAATTCCATTCTATCTAGTAACAACACCATTAATCTATCTTTATTTTCTCATGAACAAGTCTCTTACCCCTAAAGTTTAGGGGAAAAAAATCTCTGGAGTTCACATGGAGTTTAGCCTTCTCTTTTTACCTCTTCACTAATTTTATCTACGGAGTTTATCACACGGGGGAAATCCCGTGCGGAAACGGGGGTTTAAAGTAGAAAAAAAACCGCAAAAGCGGATGTTTTTTCAGACGACATCGCTGTTAAACTGGGGTTAAACTGGGGTTAATCCGAACGGAAACCCCTCATGGACTGCTTCTTTTTTACTTTCGGGTTTTTCCGAAAGTAAAAAGAAGCAGTTTCTGTTCGGATTAACCCCATTTTAACATCGCTTTCGCTTTTCACACTGGAGAATCCCATTAATAAATTGCTTCCACTTTTGCGGTTTTTTTCTACATTAAAGCAGGGTTTCTGCATGGGACTCCCCATGTGATAAACTCCTATGTATGATTATATTTGTGTGCTTATATATGTATATATGTGATATAAAAGCAGATATATTTATGTTAAATCCAAATAGTTTCTCTCAGTGCCCAGGACCACTAACAGTGGTAAATATATGATGTAACATGGTTTTTCATGAAGAAAGCTTAGTTAAAAACCTGTTATAAATCAAATGAACCAATCTTTTCCTTGTCTGAAATGCAAGGTTAAGTACAACAGAATAGTTGTGACTTTTCTCTCCCTTCTGTTATGGGAACAGTGGACATTCCTCTTGGGTTCTGCAATGTAATCAGTTGAAAAAATGGCAAGAAGAGTTGCCCTCCAGATGTTGTACTGCAGCACTCAGCAGTCTGTGCAAAAGCAGTCAGCTGTGAGGATATATTGGGATTCTCAATTCAAAAACATTTGAAGGGCTGCACAATTCTCACCTCTAGTGCGGAGTTTATGGTTTTAATGGCTTTCTATGTGGTCTGTGGCGGATGACCTATTGCACCTTGACCTCTGCTTTATAATCCTGGTCTTGAATACATACTTTGTGTGTGCTCTTGGGATCCTTTGTGGGCTCTAGCTCTCTTAATAGCTTTGTATAATTAATCTAACCTTTATTAGTAGCTTTTCTTGTAATCCTTTTGAGTTACATTCCACAAGAATCCTGTCCCTTGAAAATGCACCATAATCAGATGTGACTTCATACTTGAAGAAATATGTACATGAAAATAATTCACTTCCAAGGTTAGGGACTACTGACCTGACTAGTGCTGTGAAGATCAACTTTATCATTAGTTATCTGAAATAGTCCCAGCTGAAAAATCAATAGGAGACATATTTCTCCCACAAGTTCCTGTGAAGCAATACCACTCGAACACTGCAAATTGTTGACTCTTAACTCAAATAGCTGAGTTTCAGTTTAGTTCTACCACTAAATATCTGAATGGGAACATTAAGCAAACATGCATATTTCTCAATTTGGAAACAATGGGATATAAAAGTGGCATGGCAGCTGACTTAAATTTCATTGGGATGAGTTAACTCTTTCATGTACCTTTGAAAATTGCTACATATGGGCCCTTTCACACTACTACACCATTATAGCACTATGATTATACTTTAACTCAGGGACCGGCAACCTACGGCCCAGGGGCCGGTTAAGGCCCCAGGCCCTGGACTTACCGGCCCAGGCCGTAGGTTGCCGCCGTCGCCGCTGCGGCGCACCGCCACAGCTCGCCACCGTCAGGGCGCGTTTTCAGCCGCGCTTGCTGCGGCCGCCATTTTGGAAGTCAAAATGGCGATCGCGAAGCGTTTACGCATGCGCAGTACTCTTGTACATGCGCAAACGCGTCACGGCCGCGATTTGGACTTCCAAAATGGCGGCCGCAACATGTGCTGCGGTGGCTGCGGTTGTGTGTGCTACGGCGGCGGCCGCCTGCACGGGGAGGTCGCACGGGGTGGAAGAGGGTGCGTGCGCGTGCGTGAGCGCGCGCACCGCCATCCCCCCCCTCGGCCCAGCCAAGACCTGGGTGACGGGAGACCGGCCCAGGTCTCAAAAAGGTTGCCTGTCCCTGCTTTAACTGCTTTGGCAACATCCTAGGGAATCTTGGATTGGCAGTTTAAGGAGAGACATTTATCCAGAGTTCTCTTCTGGTGCCTCTGACCAGACTTTCAATCTCAGGATGCCATACTGCCTTGGCAGTTAAAGTGAAATCATAGTGCTAAAACTGTGTAGTCTAAAAACACTGTGTAGTTAGTGACTATCCCTCCACGTCCACTAGTAGGTGTAGTAGAACAACCCACTGTTCACTCTGTGTGTGTGTGTGTGTGTGTGTGTGTGACTTCAAAGTGACCTGTCTACTTAAGGCGACCCCATGGGTTTTCTTAGACAAGGAAGTTGGTTTTGCCAGCTCCTTCCTCTGAAATATAGAGCCTACAGCACCTGGTCTTCATTGGCAATCTCTCATCCAAGTCCTAACAAGATGTTAGCATATGTGATTTTTGATGATGATAATAATAATAATAATAATTTATTTATACCCCGCCTTTTGCCATAGCAATCAAGGCGGCTTACATCTAAAATCAAGTACATAAAACTACCCCAACAATAAACAGCAAGACAATATAAACGAACACATTAACCCCCCCCCATCGAAAATACATTAAATGCAAGTCTCAGTTAAAACCTAGAATTAAATCAATAAGCAAAAATTAAAACAATAGGCATTGTATCAGCTTCCCTGACTGGGAGAGACATGTCGGGCATTGCTTTCTCCATTCCTTCAGCTTTTAAAAACAGGTGGCTTCCATTTGTGTATGAAAGATTTCTTTGTCCAGATTTTCTGAGTACAAAAAGCCCAAAATCATACAATTTTGGACACATGTGGAGTTCCCTCTATGACCCCAGACTGACCTCTGAGGGATGTCACCCATAATCCCCTAGATGGCAGGTCATGTAGGCACTGAAAGACCTGCCCAAGATAACTAGAAAATTCCCTACCAGACAGGTTTGGGAGTTCCAAAAGGGAAAAACCATTATACTGAAAAAGACACATAATAGTGTTTATTTGTCTTGAGCAGGGGTAGGCAACCTTTCCTCTTTAAGGGCAGAGGGACTTCAGCTCCCAGAATCCCAGGAGCTATTGGCCAACATGGGACTATTGGCCAACATGGCTGAGGCTTCTGGGAGCTGAAGTCCCTCGGCCCTTAAAGGGGAAAGGTTGCCTACCCCTGATCTTGAGTCTCACACTTAATGGGGCAGTGATCTGATTTGACTGCACCCTTTTCTCTAGCCTCCCTTCCTTGATAGTCTCGAAACCAAATACATTGTTTAGGCTATTCTCACACCTAGGTTTAACAAAGCTAAGACTATGAACGCCTTTATCCTGGCTTCAGCCAAGCCGTTTAGTCAATAGCCAGAAGGGAGAAATTCCCTATAAGAGCCCTTGGATTTCTAGACTCCATGTGCTATCTTGAGAGTGCATGCAGACTCCATATTGGTCTGTACTCTGATCATAGCTCCCTCAGCCATCCTTCCCCCCCCCCCATTTCAGCGGCCGTGCCTCATCATCATCATCATCATCATCATGATCATCAACATTCACAGCGGATCCCGGAGAAGCCTTCAGTCTGGCCCCTCTCAAGCTATTTCCGCTTTCATCCCTTTATTTCTAAGCGTGCAGTGTGTGTGTGTGTGTGCAGTTTAATAAATATTTAGACTCTTAATTGGAGAAGCCTGCCTCAGTATCATCCATTGTGGGATTCCTTAGTCCTCTGGTATACATATCGGTACACGGTTTCACAGGGCTTTGTTAGGACCCACTCTTGCATATTTGAGCTAATTATAAATTCCCCTAATTAGATCCTTCCTAACAAAGGGTTGACCCTAGTTAGGTTCCAAGATCAGACAGGATCTGGTGCCTTTAGGGCATATAGGCACCACTCTTCCTTCTAGGAACGTTCAAAGACACAGCAGTGTTAGTCTGGAAAATGAGAGTGCAAAGGGATCTTGCAATACTTTTCAAACTAACCGAAAGAGAGAAACAGGTAATATGAGCTTTTGTTGACTTGAGCCTACTACTTCCTCAGACGTATGGGGTGAATTTCATGGGGTTTTGTAAATCAAGGAATACTCAAGAGGTGATTTTGCCAGTTCCTTTTTCTGAAATATAGCCTTCAGCACCTGGCATCCATTGGATGGTCTTCCATTCAAGTACTAACCAGGGAAGACCCTGCTTAATTTCCAAAATCAGGTGGAATTTTGTGCCTTTAGGGCATTTAAACCCTACTGTTCCTTCAAGTCATATTCAAAGACCTAGCCATGTTGGGTCCTTTACAGACTGCCAGAAATAATGCAACTTGAGTCCACTTTAACTACCCTGGCTCAGTGCTAGGGAATCATGGGAACCGTAGTTTATTGTGGCACCAGAGCTCTCTGACAGAGAAGGCACAATGCCTCAGAAAAAAATGTAATTCACATGAATCCCTAGCACTAAGCCGGGACAGTTAAAGTAGACTCAAGCTGCATTATATCTGGCAGTCTGTAAAGGCCCTTAGTCTGGAAAGTCAGTGTGCAAAGGGATCTTGCAGCACCTTTGAAACAGTGGGCCTGAACAGACTGCAAGAAATAATCCATTTTGAGGCCACTTTAACTGTCCTGGCTCTTTGCTAGGGAATAATGGGAACTGTAGTTTTTTCTGAGACATTCAGCCTTCTCTGTCAGAGCTCTGCTGCCACAATAAACTACAGTTCCCATGATTCCCTAGCACTGAGCCAGGGCAGTTAAAGTGGTCTCAAACTGGATTATTTCTGGCAGTCTGTTCAGAGAAGCTGGTAGCATGAGCTTTCCTAGACTTGAATACATCTGAGGAAGTAGACTCAAGTCTGCAAAAGCTCATGCTACCAACTCAGAGTGACCAGTTGTCCTAACTGCAAAGGAGGACAAGGCACCTCAAAATGTGGAACCTTCCAGAAAAAATGGAAGACATTACCAAATAAAAGCTACAGACACTAACATAAATGCAAATTCATGCTTCTTAAACACATGCTCAACATGGAAGACATTTTGAAATTCCTCCTGGACAGAAGAATGAAAGGGAGGGCATGTCCTGGAAAAGGAGGACGCCTCTGGTCACCCTGTCCCAACCTCTCTCTTTCTGTTATTTATAAAGATGCAGCAACAGGGTGACCAGACCGGTTCTCCTTTTCCCGGACGTGTCCTCCATTCCAGCCATCTGAATAGGAAGAATTTCAAAATATCCTCCACTTGGAGCAGGGCTCAGAAGCATGAATTTCCATTTCCATTAAGGAGTTTTAGCATTTTATTTTAGAATGTCCTCCAATTTATTGAATGTCCTATATTTTGCGGTGCCTTGTCCTCCCTTGTGGCGAGGACCTCTGCTCAAGTCCCTCAAGGACTATTGTTTCCCCTCTGTCCAGCCCTGGGTTGTTATTTTTACTGTCCTCGCATTTGATTGGGTGGTTCTCTTGTCACCCAAGAAGAGGCAGCCAATGGGCTAGCGAAGAGGGCTGAGCCGGGAGTACGGCCAGTTGGCCAGTGCCTTCGGCAGGGCCTCCGCTCCTCGAGAAAATGGCGGCGGTGTCTTTGCGCATGCGCGCTCTTGCTATAGAGGAAGGAGTCTCAAGCGCTTCTTCTTGAACCCGCGGCCGCTTTAAGAAGGGGCCACCTCCCCTAAAGACCCCCGGGGCTTCCTTTTCTCCCACCCTGTTGCGGAGTAAGGCGCCCTGGGGTGCCGAAAGTGGCGCCGGAGAAAGGAATGGGTAGCCTTAGCCTGGAGCCCGTCGGAGTTCCTGAGGCGCTCGTAATCCAAAACACATTGCAGAAATAATCCAGTTTGAGACCACTTTAACTGCCCTGGCTCAATGCTAGGGGATTCTGGGAATAATGCATTCTCACAAAACTACATGTGCATTTGAGGAAGTAGACTGAAGTCTAGGAAAATTCTCATGCTGCCAACTTCTTTATTTCAGTTAGGGCCTGAATAGACTGACAGAAATAATCCATCTTGAGACTACTTTAACTGCCCTACTCAATGCTAGAGAATCATGGGAAATTTAGTTTTTTCTGAGACCTTGAGCCTTCTCTGTCAGAGAGCTCTGGTGCCACAATAAACTACACTTCCCATGATTCCCTAGCACTGAGACAAGGCAGTTAAAGTGGTCTCAAGCTGGACTATTTCTGGCAATCTGTTCAAGCCCTTAGTCTCAAAGGTGTGACAAGATCTCACTACTCACAAAACTACAGTTCCCAGGATTCCCTAGCATTGAGCCAGAGCAGTTAAAGCGGCCTCAAACTGGATTATTTCTGCAGTGTGGATGGGACCTTAGGCCCCATTCACATTACCGAAAAAGTATGGAAAGAGGTACTGTAAAGACTGAGAAGGAGAGGCTGTGTTAAAAGACTAGATTTGGTGGATACCAAGAGATGACTCAAAAGATGACTCAATATTCAGATACTGAATATTTTCAGATACTGTGTATGTGAAATCAGAGCTCATCATAGTGATCTTGTTGCGCACAGTAAAACAAGCATAAGAAGCATGTTGCTTTGCTCTCACAGCCTTCACACAGAGTGGGAAAACATCAGTTTGAGTTTGATAGGCAGCATTCATTGCAGCTTGAAAAGCAAGTTTCTTTTGAAACTGAGCAAGACTCATTTGACGAATACAAGCATGCAGAAATGAATCTGTAAATGCGTGTGCTCTGAAACTGGCAGCACATACAGCATGTCACACGAGCACTTTTACTGTTGATCACCTGGGATGTATTATTGGTGGAATAGCAGAGAAAGATGGAAGCCTCCATAGGACAAAGGGCTTAGAGATATCATAGGTCCTGCTGTGCATAAGGAGCTTCTTAGGGACATTGGCAATGGATACTATTCATTAATCATTGATGAAAGCCTGGATGTGTTGTCACAAAAGCATCTGTGCCTGATGGTGAGATACTTCAGCAACAAGCTTAAATACAGTGTATCTTCCTTTCTGGGTATAATTACTTTGACTACAAATGATTCTGATTTAATTACAGATTTATTCTTAGCATCCCTAAATGAAAAAATGACCATAAATTGGAATTGCTGCTGCTAGTCTCAGTACAAGTATATGTGGTCCTAAAAATTCACTGCTCAAGAAGTTTTATGAACTCAATCCTTGTGGAGTCTTTATTAAATGCATATTTCACTCCCTCTACTTATGCCTATCCAGAGTCATTGCTGTGCTTCCACTAAAGGAAGAATACATGGTTTCACAGACCTATTTGTAGTTTTCTCAAAGTACATCCCACCAGAAATGGTACTGACTTATATGCTGCAATAAGCATTGGAGGGAATGCGCTGAAAATGCTGCAGTTTGCTGGCATATGTTGGATGTCCATTAGCCCCTGTATTAGGAGAATGGTCAGTATGAAACAGGTTGCATTTTCAATCTGTAAAAGACAACAAAAAGGACTACAGTGCTGATCTCCTCTATCAAATGTACCCTGAATCTACAAACAGACTTTATATTGTCTTTCTGCAGCCTCTTATCCAGGAAGTAAATAGGATCAGTAAATTATTTCTCTTGGAAACTATTAATCCAGTTAACTTTATTACTGAGTTACTTATGTTCTACCAGAATTTGCTGCAGAGTATCACAAAGGCTTCTGCTTTTCCTAGATGGTCATCAATAGTGAACCAGGACCTGTGAAGCAAATAAAATTACCTGCCCCTCTCAGAGGTTAATTTTGGGTAAGTGCTTATCTCAGAATTAACAGATGTAAAACTTTCTTCCCAAGTTGTAGAGGGCATTCAAGCAAATTGTTGAGATTGTGTTCTTGAGCTTGTAAACCAAATAAAGCTTGCCACCAAATATACATCGTCTTGAATCGCTCAGTGCTCTTGATCATTCAGTTGTTCAGAGTCCTCTATGACCCGCATTCTCAAGTTTGTCATTTCTGTTCTTATATCGATGAGATCTCTTGAAACTAGAGCAGCAGTGGAGAAATCTGGATACAGTTTGTTGGGCAAACACAGAAAAGGGACAGATAGAATAGTTTTGGGTAGAAGTTGTAAAACACAGATGAAGTGAGTGATAAAGATTTTGTTGAGCTACAATTATTTGCCCTTGCACTTCTCACCTTGCCTTTCAGCAGTGCAGCAGTGGAATATAGTTTCACATATGAATCTGATCAAACACAAACTAAAGAACAGGCTGCAGTACAGTCTACTTCAGGGATAAGCAACCTAAGGCCCGGGGGCCAGATGTGGCCCCCCCGAGGCCTTTGGACCGGACCCAGGCTGGTCCTGCCGCCGCCGCCGCCCGCCATGATGATATTGATTATTGTTGTTATTACTTGTTCTTGGGGTTTTCTTGGCAAAATCTCCACAGGGGTTTTGCCATGGCTTTTATGGGACTGAGAGAGTGTGCATGCATATATATTTTTTTAATTTTTTTAATTTTAAATTTTTATTTATTTATTTATTTATTTTGGTGCTTTGGCCCTCCAATTGTCTGAGGGACAGCAACCCGTCTGAAAAAGGTTGCCTACCCCTGGTCTACTTTAAAACATGTTGACCATTAATATTTAAGACATTATCTACAATAAAAATAATACTGTTCTTTCAAAATACTTTAATCTCTGTGATTAATATCCAGCTAACCATGCTAGGAGACATATAATTGGATCAGCTTTAGCTCTATTTATTTTTTTCTTGTAAGGGAAAGCATCAAATCTTGTAGTATCAAACATAAACAAGCTGAATTAATACTGTTGGTTTTCTAAATATGAGCATCATAACTGTAGGTGATTAACTGCAATTATACGCTCAGAGGTCAGTCTTACTAAGATTAGTAGGGCTTACTTCCAGGTAAGCATGTGTAGGATTGCAACCCAACTACTGTACATGGATATTTTTGTATTTGTCTTCAAACATTTGAAAGCAATTCCTTAATAGAGCCATTTGCTAGATGAGTGTCACATCCTTCAGGAACAGCTTTGATGTGCTTGGTTGGTTTATTAATACAGGTTAGGTATCCCTTATCTTAAATGCTTGGAACCAGAACTGTTTTGGATTTCAGATTTTTTTCAGATTTTGGAATATTTCCATATGCATAATGAGATATCTTGATATATATTGTTAACTGCCTTCGCGTCAATCTGGATCCACGGCGACCCTATGAATGAGACATCTCCAGGCCCCTTTGTCCTCTGCAGCTCTGCCCAGCTCCTGCAAACTCATATTCGCCTCTTTTACAAAGTCTATCCATCTAGCATGTGTCCTTCCTCTCTTTCTACTTCCCTCCATCTTTCCTAACATTATTGTCTTTTCCATGATGTGTCCAAAGTATGACAATCTAAATCTTGTCATCTTGGCTTGTATGGATATTTCTGGCTTGATCTGCTCTAGAACCCGCTTGTTTGTCCTTTTGGCCGTCCATGAGATCCTCAGCACTCTTCTCCAGCACC
The DNA here is from genome assembly GCA_026167975.1 of Phrynosoma blainvillii. Classification (NCBI taxonomy): domain Eukaryota; kingdom Metazoa; phylum Chordata; class Lepidosauria; order Squamata; family Phrynosomatidae; genus Phrynosoma; species Phrynosoma blainvillii. The sequence goes on along the minus strand of JANUYF010000001.1, from coordinate 237,977,476 downwards.
ACATTATCTCAAATGCATTGATTTTCTTCCTATCATCTTTCTTAACTGTCCAGCTCTCATATCCATACATGGTAATAGAGAATACAATGGCTTGTATCAGGGGTCAGAAACCTACGATCCGCGGGCCGGACCCGGCCTGCCGAGGCCTTGGAACTGGCTTGTGGCCGGTCCTGCCACCACCACCACTGTGCGCCGTTTGGCCTTCCAAAATGGCACCCGCCGTGGTGCACATGCGTACGCGAGTGTGAGCCCGGAGGGGCATCGGAGGACAGGGTGACTGGCCCCACCCCCAAAAAGGTTGCCAACCCCTGGCTTGTATGATTCTGGCTTTTGTGCTGAGTTGTATGTGTTTGCATTTTAGGATATTTTCTAGTTCTTTCATAGCCCATTCTTAATCTTCTCCTGATTTCTTGGCTGCAGTCCCCATTTCTATCAATGTTTGATCCCAGGTATGGGAATTCTTTTACTATTTCTATTTCTATTTCTTTGAACTTGTCAAAGTCCTTGGTGATCATTATTTTTGTTTTCTTTATGTTCAACAGTAAGCCTGCTTTTGTACTTTCTTCTTTGTTCTTCCTTAGTAGGTGTTCTAGGTCTGTGGGGTTTTGTGCTAGTATTATGGTGTCGTCAGCATATCTCAGATTGTTGATATTCCTTCCTCCTATTTTCACTCCTCCCTCTTCCATGTCCAAGACTGCTTTCCTTACAATATATTCTGCATATAAATTGAATAGGTAGTGATAGGATGCAGCCTTGTCTGACTCCTTTGCCAATTGGGAACCATTCTGTTTCTCTGTGTTCTGTTCTGACAGTAGCCTCTTGTCCTGAGTACAGATTCCTCATTAGGACTATCAGATGTGTTGGCACTCCCATGTCTTTAAGAGTGGCCCATAGCCTTTCATGATCTATGCAGTCAAAGGTTTTGCTGTAGTCTATAAAGCACATGCTTATTTTCTTTTGGAGCTCCCTGCTATGCTCCATTAGCCACCGTGTATTTGCAGTGTGATCCCTGGTGCCCCTTCCTTTCACGAATCCTGCTTGGACCTCTGGGATTTCTCTCTCCATGTATGGTTGGAGCCCATGTTGCAGAATTTTTAGCATGATTTTTCTTGCATGAGAGATCAGTGCTATGGTTCTATAGTTGCTGCAGTCTCTTGTGTCTCCTTTTTTGTGGGTGGGGATGTATATTGATCACTTCCAATCAGTTGGCCATCATTTTGTTTTCCATATCTGTTGACATATGTTGGTTAGCACTGGAGTTGATGTGGATTGCAACAGTTCTATTGGAATATCATCTGTCCCTGGAGTCTTGTTTTTTTCCATTTCCTTTATTGCAGCTTCCTCCTCAGCTTTTAGAACTTGGGGTCATCTTCATATGGCTTTTCGTTCCATGTGTCCTTCATGTTGTCATCTCTTTTATATAACTCTTCTGTGTATTGCATCCATCGTCTTTTTATTCCTTCCTGGTCTTAAATTATGTTATTTTTATTGTCGTAGAGCGTCCCAGTCCTTGGTTTGAACTTTCCCTTGATTTCTTGAATCTACTGGAATAGGTCTCTCATTCTTCCCTTTTTGTTGTTGTCTTCTATTTCTCTACATTTGTTGTTGCAGTAATTTTTCTTATCTTTGTGCACTAGCCATTGTATTATTGCATTCATGGTTCTTAGTTTATTCCTATATCCTTTTTGTTTTGTTTCTCTTCTTTATTGCTTGTAGCATTTTATCTGTTATCCATGGTTTCTTCACTTTCCTTTTGTCTGTTGGAAGTGTCTTTATGCATTCTTATTGTATTATGTCCCTGGCTTCAGACCAAATCTCTTCCAGTTTGTAATCTATTATTTTGAGTATCTATAGGCCTAAGCAGACTGCCAGAAATAGTGCAGATTAAATTGAGGCACTGCCCTGGCTCATTGCTAGGGAATCATGGGAACTGTATTTTTTTCTGGGACATTGAGCCTTCTCTGTCAGAGAGCTCTGGTGCCACAATAAATTACAGTTCCCATGATTCCCTAGCACTGAGCCAGGGCAGTGCCTCAATTTAATGTGCACTAATTCTGGCAGTCTGCTTAGGCCCTATATCTATATATACTGTATATTGCACTTGCTACCCATCCATGTAGGAGAGGAAATGGTTACATTTAGAATACAAATCTGCTTGAGGTTTTGGGGAAAAGCAGATTAGTTTTTTGTCAAGTTTGCATTGTAGTCAAGTTTATTAGCATGTAATTTGGTACCGCATTCCTTGGGCCAGTAGCTTACAAGTGCCTGTAGTTTCCAAAGCTTAATGTGTGTATTATGGTATATGTTCAGCCCAACACTGAGAAATTTCAGCTACACTCTTTAAAGTGCATAATCAGAAGTTCTGGAATAGTTCAAACTGGCTTCCCTTGAACATTGTTGAGATTACTTTAGCTGAAGCGATTTAAGAAGCCCATTCCATTGGTATTAATAGGTCACAATTAAAGTAGGTGTAAGCTTACAGCCTAATATCCTAGTCCTAAAAGTCTCCTTAATTTCAGTGGGTTGGATCCAAATATATTAGGTATATGGTTAGAATAAGCCCACTGAAATCAATGGGACTTTCCTTAGTCATAACTAAAATGTCCTATTAATTCCTGTGATTCTACTAATAGTGCAGTCCTATAAATGGGCACTCAAAGGTAACACTGAATTTAAAAGACCCTATTTCTGGATAGGTTATAGGAGCATAACCTCAGTCTGAATCACTGGCATCAGTAGGGGGGTGCTGGGGATGCGGACCACAGCAGATGACACTCTATGAGGGGTGACACCACTGCTCTAACATCTGTATTTTGGCAGAAATGGGCTATGGCATTTGCCTGTGACCCATTAAAATGCTGAAGAGATGGTGTGAGTGGGGTGAGGCTCAGTGGGAGGAGAAAACAGAGGGTCCAGGTTTTTTTAAAATAAAAAATTAAATTTCAAAATTTCAAAATGTTAGTTTTTTAAAATAAAATTATTTTTAAATTAAAATTTTCATTATTTTAAAATTTTCTTTAAACACATCACATTTTACCAAATGTTCATGTTAACCACATGAAACTATGTAATAATAATAATAATAATAATAATAATAATTTTTATTTATATCCCGCCCCTCTGCCAGGCAATCGGGGCGGCGTACAGCATTTCAAAACATGAAAACAAATAAAATCAATTCAAATCCCATCCCTCCTTCCCGCACCCACCCATCCCCCAAAAACCAATCAAACTAATCAAATTAAATAACAATAATTAAACAATTAAACAATAAACAATTAACCAATAATTTAAAACCCGCCGGCGTTCTCCCCAGTTCTGCGCCGTCCACAGCCAGCGCCGCGTATAGGCAGTATTTCTCTTCCAGGGCTGCCCACTGTTGCCGATGGTCAGGGCTTGGGAGGCTTTGAAGGCTCAGCTCCCTTGGGGCCAGGTGTTCCAAGGCAGGAGGGGGCGGGGGAAGGCTCTCACTGCCCGGCTCCTGTCCTCCAGAGTCCTCCTTCCAAGGCCTCCTGGTGTACATGTACATGTAAATATATTTAGGCTATGCATGATATTGTAATTTAAAGGCATAATTTTAATTTTCTTAGTTGTTTATGTCACAGCTCTTACCATAATATTAGTGATATATGGGAATTACGATTTGTGATTAACAAACATTACTAAGGATTCTATATGGTGTGGTACGGGAAGAGGGGTGACCGCACCGAGTGACACCAGCCCTAGTGATGCCGCTGGTCTGAATTCAATATATCTCTGTCTGACTGGTCATTTTGGAAATGTTCCCAGAGACTGTGATCAAGAACTGAAGATGCTATCCATGAAAGTCTCATCTCTTTGTGGTATCTCTAACTCAGGGGGGAAAATGTTCCCAGCAATGTGACAAAATCTGATTGATATGTAGTTCCACCTGTAGATTAATTTATATATTCACCCTTCAGTGGAGGCCAAGACTGGACATACAAGTCAATTTGTCCAAATGCTGTGTCAATTCTGTCCAGCAATAAATAGATCTAAACTTGGGAAATAGATTTGGTTCCCTCCCAGCAAAGAAAGGCAGACCAAATTAGGAAGTCATATATTTTTTAAGTCAGATATTTTATTCTACCTAGGCTGCTAACAATTGTTTTCAAGTAACTCCTTTGTTGCCTTGATGTAGCAATTAATGTCTGTTTTGTTGCTCTTTATTAAACTGTAATATGGCTCCCTAATTTTACACCTCTAAGAAATTTTAAAGGAAAATCTGAAGTACAGTCGCCCCTCCATTCTCATGGACTTGGGATCCGCGTCCCTCGCCTATCTGTGGGCAGTGAACGGAGGGGGACAAAATGGGGCATGTGCCCACAGCGCATGCCCCCACAGGCACGCACCTCCATTCAAGCCTATGGGGCTTGAATATATGCAATTTCCCATTATCGCTGGGGTGGTGGTGGTCTGGAACGGATCCCCCACAAGAATGGAGGGACCACTATACTGTATAATATAAAGATGTCAGACTTATGGAGTCCGAAAAATGTTTTTATACATCAACATTATGGATTGGTGAACTGTTCTACTGTTTGTTTTAATAATCTAAAAAATCATTAAGAAATTATCATTTAGCAAAATGCAGTTGTGAAAGTACAAGCTGAAACAGTAGTTCCCAACTTTTGGTCCTCCAGGTGTTTTGGACTTCAGTTCCCATAAGCCCCAGACAGCAAGTCAGGGATTCTGGGAGCTGGAGTCCAAAACACCTGGAAGACCAAATGTTGGGAACCACTGGTCTAAAACCAAAATAATGTAATTATATTCTGCTTATGTTAATACATATAGCATTATTTTTGTAATAAATTTCTGTTTTATTGTGTTCTTTCTGATATTTGTTAATTCAGGAAAAATGCTGGGTGTGATGGGTATATTTTATCTCCAGAAATATGCCCAAGTGCGTCCCAATGCAGTGCTTCCAAGGAAAATCATGTTATGAATGGATCTACACTTACATAAGCGATCCAGCCTGTGAAACTAGAATCCAATTAATGCACTGCCTAATTTAGCCACTCTATGCTAAACTTAGAACACATATCTAGAGGATAACCTTTACTGAAGACCTGCGTACACTTTCCTTGCATTGAGAAGTGTATATAATAGAGACCTTCAGGAAGGGTAACTGCTCTTTCCTTTGCCTAGGGTGAAAGGTTAAGCCAAGATTTCACCTTGTAATTTCAAAGTTGGGAAAAGTTATGGAATTATTGGGATGATGCAAATACTGCTTATATTTCACAATTACGTGCTATTCCTTCTCAGGCTGCTAAAATGGAGTAAAGAGTTTTAAATTTAGTCTTTCAGTGACTTACTGGGTTATTTTCCTTAAAAGTTAAAAGTTATTTGTTGTTTTAGTCCCATAGTGTAGCACTTGAATTCCTCAATTATTTCCTTCAGCTAACTAAGCCAGGGGAAGGTATGGGAATCAAACAACTCTGAGAGGGATTGCACTTAGCTAGGCTCATTTGTGTTATACCCAAAGACTGCTACTTGTGCTCAAGACTGGGCATGTACTTCTTATTGTTGTGTGCCTTCAAGTAGTTTCCAACTTATGGCTTCCCTAAGACAACCCTATCATGGGGTTTACTTGGGAAGATTTGTTCAGAGGAGGTTTGCCATTGCCTTCCCCTGAGGCTGAGATAGTGTGACTTGCCCAAGGTCGCCCAGTGACGCTGCCTCTGTAATTCTTTCTTACTTTGACGTAATCGTTTCTGCTAGTAAGTTAAAGTGATATTACAATACTGTATTGCCTCTGCAAACCTGTGATTTAAGTGACATGTTTCTGTTGACTTAACAGCAAATAAGTCTTGTTGGTTAGGTTAAATATAGCCTGCATCTGCACTGCAGGCTTAATTCAGTTTGACACCACTTTAACTGCCATGCTCCATAAAAGAGGCTCAATCAGGACTGTCCTTACCAAATCAGGACAGTTGGAGGGTATGAAGCCTCCATAGCCAATGGTGGGGGATACTGGGAGTGGCAGTCCAACAACCTTATGTGACTCCTATCCCTACCTATATCTAGGGAAACAGTTTCTCATGAAGAAAAACCTTGTTACCCATGGATGCCAAAATTCTGTCACTAACTCCTTCCACCCCAATGAGAGTCCAAAACACACTACAGAAATAATCCAGTTTGAGACCGCTTTAATTGCCCTGGCTGAGTGCTAGGGAATTCTGGGAATTGTAGTTTGTTGTGGCACCAGAGCTTTCTGATAGAGAAGGATAAATGCCTCACAAAACTACACATCCCAGAATTGCATAGCATTGAGCCATGGCAGTTAAAGCGGTCTCAGAAAGTGGTGTCAATCTGGATTATTTCTGCACTGCGGATGCAGCATCTGTCAGCTATTTCTTCCAATTGTGTTTTTACTGGCAGAGGAGGGAAGAAGTGCCTGTGGGACATCTTGCCACAGGTGCCAGGAATGGCTTCTGTAGCATATACCTTTAACACATTTACTATATTTAATGCATTGACATTTTAATGTTTTAACTTTTTAAGTCGTTTAATTGTTTCTTAAATTTTATATTTATACATTTTAATGCTTTTGTACTGTTTTTTAAATTGGATTGTTTTAAATTTGCTGCTTGCTGCCTTGAATCCCTTGAATATTGGGAGACAGGTGGGATATAAGTGAATAATCATAATAATACTGTAATAGAATTCAAAGATATAGGCGTGTTAGTCTGTAGAATCGGTATGTAGAGAGATCTTGTAACCCCTTTGAAACTCTCTGAAAGAAAGTCTAGGAAAGCTCTCATGCTGCCAACATCTTTCTTTTAGTAAGTCTCAAAGGGGCTACAAGATCTCTCTCTATAAATAATAATAATAATAATAATAATAACACCACATGTTGATTGGAGAGAATGGAGGGTGGTTATTTTTGGACCTATGCTTTAGGTGGTGAAAAGTCTTGGGCTGGAAAATGGCAGCTCTTGGTAACTTAAGCTTGTTGCTATGAAGAGGAAAAGTTTGTTTCTTCATAATGACATTTTGAGGGAGAGGAGGACCAAAAAAAATCCCCTTGACATTCTGTAAATACCCCCCCATAACTGTCACTGGGTTTTCAAGACATGTTGCTTGACTGAGGCAGTAATTGACATCCCGTCCAACCAATGGGGTGCCGAGTTTAGCTTCCACACACTTCGAGCCCTTATATAACCCCTCCGGCGGCACGCGGACCTTGTGACTGCGCGCGCGGCCGTCGGGAGCCAGGCGCGCGCGCGAGCCCGGGAAATAAATCACGTGCTGAGGCGAGGAAAAGGGAGAAGAGTAAGGAAGAAGAAGGGTGGGAGGAGGGCGGTGACGCGCGAGAGAGGAGAGGGCCGCTTGACGTCAGAAACGAGGGCTTCGCTCATAGGCTCAAGGCTTGGCAGGGCCGGCGCGGGATTGGACCAGCCCCGAGTCGTGGGCGGGGCCAGGCGCTGGGCAGCCGTTGAGGAGGGGCCGCCGGAGTGAGGGCGAGTTAGAGCCAGTGAGGGTGGGATGGGGGTTCGTGGGGGGCCCTGAGGCGAAGATGGCGCGGAGCGGCCGGGCGCTGGGCAAGGCGCTGGCGGAGCGGCTGGCGGTGTCCCCGCGGAGGGCGGCCCTCAGGTACGGAGCGGCGCTCGGGGGGGGGGCTGTTTCCGTCTCTTGCCTTTCGCCCTTCCACCTGCTGAGCCGGCCCCTGCCCCTGCGGCTGTTACTAAGGAACAGTGCCTCGCCTAGATGAAAGCCCTGAGCCTTGGGCTAGGACTCTGGAGACCAGGGTTCGAATCCCACTGGGTGACCTTGAGCAAGAAGTCACACTCTCTCAGCCTCAGGAGAAGGCAAAGGCTTGTGAACATCCAAATGCATATCTGAGGAAGTAGACGTTAGTCTAGGAAAGCTCTCATGCTGCCAACCTCTTTCTTTGCATCAGTGAGTCTCAAAGGGGCTACAAGGTCTCTCTGTATACTATTCTGAACAGATTGTGCCAGGAAAACCTCCTTGATAACTTGCTAATAATCACCTCTATGGCGTAGTGGTGTTTGAGCCTTGGCCTACGGCTCTGGAGACCAGGGTTTGGTTCCCAGCTCAGCCATGAAATCCACTGGGTGACCTTGGGCAAGTCACACTCTCTCAGCCTCAGGAGATGGCACTGGCAAACCTTTTCTTCTTGTTGGTTAGATTAGATACTAGTCTTCCAAGAGAAACCACTTTTTTCGTCTCTTCCAGCTCTATGGTTCTGTGGTTCTGAACAGATCGTAGTTCAGAAGAAAAGCCCACCATACCGCTACTGACCTAGACACTACCAAGCAAACACAGGTATGCACTAATGTAGCTTATAAGAGTTATAATGCTAGGTAAGCAATGCACAAGGCTCTATATTGAGGAACAAAGTAATTTAATACATTGTTAGAAACCAACATCAAACATATATAGAAACAAAATTGCAAAAAGTTAGTAGGAAGTGCCTAGCAGAAAAGTCCAATTGTGAAGCTGTCCTGAGGAGTCTATATGTTCTTAAGAAGGTATTAAATCCCCTTTGTTATAAATAATATATATATATATATATATATATATATTTATAGCCTGTCCAATCACAAGGAATCCAGGCGGGTTACAGCAATATAAAATACATAAAATACAATAAAATTCAAAATTAAGTGTTGCATGTTTCCAGATTTAGTCACCAATATACAATTTTAGCCACCAAATTCCAAAAAGCTTCCAAATTCTTGCTTGCTGGATTTCCCAGGTAGATAAAAAATGTGTATAATTTTATTTTACAAGTTTGTTTGTATATATGTTTCATGTTGGGTTCTAACGATATGTCAGATTATTTTGTTCCTCAATATAGACGAGCCTTGTGCATTGCTTACCTAGCATTATAACTCTTATAACCTATATTAGTGCATACCTGTGTTTGGTAGTGTCTGAATAGATCGTGCGAACATCCCTTGATAACTTACTAATAAGCACCTATGAGAGCCTATGCAGTGTAGTGGTTCCAGCATTGGTCTATGACTCTGGAGACCAGGATTGGATTCGCTGCTCAGCCACAAAACCCATTGGATGACCTTGGGTAAGTCACACCCTCTCAGCCTCAGGGGAAGGCAATCACAAACCTCCTTTGAATGAATCTTGCCAAGAAAACCCCATAAATTACCATAAGTCGAAAACAACTTCAAGGCACACAACAACAGACAAAAGCCAAGGTTAAATATTAGAGAGTGAATTTGTTCTCTGTCCTTCCCCTCCCCCCCCCCCCCCCCCCCCCGCTCAGTAAAGCTTTATATTGGCTAACAAAACCAGAAATCCCTGGATTGGAGCCCTTAGTTGTTTTAAATCAGGGGTAGGCAACCTAAGGCCTGGGGGCTGGATGTGCCCCCCTGAGGCCTTTGGACCGGCTGCCCGCCATGATGATATTGATTATTGTTGTTATTACTTGTTCTTGGGGTTTTCCATGGCTTTTCCGGGGCTGAGAGAGTGTGCAAGCATATTTTTTAATTTTTTAAAGTATTTTTTTTAAAAAGTTATTTTTATTTATTTATTTATTTATTTATTTATTTATTTATTTATTTGTTTTTGGTGCTTCGCCCCCCCACCCCAATTGTCTGAGGGGCAGCAACCCAGCCCCCGGCTCAAAAAGGTTGCTTACCCCTGTTTTAAATGATCAATTGTAGTCTTTTGTTTTGTGTTTAAGAGTAAGTTTGGACAAAAGGCAAAAATGTCACTTAAAAGAGCCAAAAATCTTAAAACAGAAATGTATGTGAAACATATTTTAGGGAACTTAATATACATTGTAACTGTAGATACTGGGGGGAGGGGGGAGTATAAAACTTTTTTCTTTTCTTTGCAGATTAATACAGCTGGTCTTCATTAACATCTCCAGACCCATGTATAGCAGCATTCTTACTTTCCAATTGCCTCATCTTGTTTCTGTGGCATTGTTTCCACAGCTTTGTTGAGTTCAGAAAAATAGTGTATGAAAAGGTTGTCTAGTCTTGTGTTGTGTACCTTAAAAAAAAGAGTTTGATATTTGTTCTGCTTGTCTGTTAATATACACAATCAGTAATAAAATCCCAGTTGCATGAAGGAATGATACTACATCTGGCACTGTTGGTATTCACAGCACATTGAAAAGCGGAGTCTATTTCTTCCTTTTGTCTTTCACTGATGAAGGGACTGCTTCTCCGATGAAAACATCCTTTGAGGGAAATCTGGAGGAGGAGACATGCTCTGCAAACATTGACTTGATGTTGATAGAGTTTTATTGTCAGTAGTCCAAAACACACTGCAGAAATAATCCAGTTTGAGATCACTTTAACTGCCCTGGCTCAATGCTAGGGGATTCTGGGAACTGTAGTTTTTTGAGACATTTACCCTTCTCTGCCATAGAGCTCTGGTGCCACAACAAACTATAATTCCCATGATTCCCTAGCACTGAGCCAGGGCAATTAAAGCTGTCTCAAACTGGATTATTTCTGCAGTGTGCTTTGGACCACTGATGAAGGGACTGCCTTTCCTACCAAAACATCCTTTGAGGGGTGGGGAATTTGGAGGAGGACACATGCTCTCCAAACATCAACTTGATGTTGAGACAGTTTTGTTGTAGGTGTCTCCATTCCATGTTGAAGCAGAGGGAGTAGGAGAAGGGAGGGGATATATAGTAGGACTTCTTAGCAGGAAGTTTGTGGTCTTCTCTTTTCTACAGGTGACTCTTTGTGGCATGACTGGCATTCCAGTGGCTCTTTTATCTGTGGCAACAGCTGTTGAGCCTGTTCTTGTTCTGCCTCCTGTCTCACCTCTAGTTGATCTTACTGTGTTAAACTTCACTTTGTTTTCTGTGTAACACTTGAAGGTACAGACTGTGCCCTCTGGCAGAGAAAATGCTCTTGTATGGTATTTTGCATTTAAATCACTAATTATATGAAATTCATTATGCCAGTTTGACTCTGGCTTCTCTTGTGGGTCAAGGAGTGGTGAATTCTTTCAACTAACTGAAGAATTAAAACGTGTGTGGAATATACAACTTTAACTACACTGTCCTCTCCCTATTTATTTTTATTTATTTATTTAGAGTATTTGTATCCCCCTCTTCATCTGCAGAGGCTCCCAGAGCAGCTTACAAATTGTTAATTTGACAATTCCCTGCCCTCAGGCTTACAGTCTAAAAAGACATGACACAAAAGGAGAAGGGAATGGCAGTGGAAAGGGGACCAGGTCCATCAGATACTTCTCTCCCTCCAAGGCCAGGGTGGCAGCAGTTAAGATGGATGGAGGGCCTTTCATCTTCCTCTGGGGCTAGGTATGGTGGAGCTGTCCTTATGATTGTTCATCCATCATTTTTGCTTTTGGATGTTAGAAGTGAAACACAACTGCTGTATCTAATCTCTAACCTCCTAATACCACACATTCAGCAACACCATTAGAATAAAGAAGCAGTACAGATTGAATTGGGTGTAACAGAGGGAAAGCTTATCTTTTAAAAATTCAGTGTGATATTTTATGATGAGTCTCACCATAAATGTGGTGAGTGCATGGCAGGGCCATCTATGTCAGAATTCCCTCCGTTTCTTGACATGTTGTATTGTGCTCCCGCTTTAGGTTTTCTTTGTGTCATTAGTTAGTTTCAGAATCATTATCTTGAGAAAAAAAATAATGCTAGTGTTTCAGACATTTTATGATATATGAGATATCATGAGATCAGAGAAAAGTGACTTTTGGAATGTTATCTTGTTTTTGGTCTGGGAGTAAACCACATTCACAAGTTCTGTCTGTAACAGTTTAGAACCTATTTAAACACTAATTATTTCCCATCTCTCCAAAGCACACACACTGTTACATATCTAGGCAGAATTTCATGTAGTCTAGGGAAGGGGAAGGGATGAATGTCCTCCTCTTTCTGTTATCCCTTGACACTTGGAGAGTAATCTTGTACACACGCTTAAACTAGGCATGAGTCTTATTGAGTGTAATAGGACTTCTGAATAAACATATATAGGATTGTGCTGCTGATCAAGTTATGTGAGTTTAGAAGTTAATGAATCAGAAAGGGATGGCTGGATGGGAATAAATATATACAGCACAGTCAATGTAATGTCTTTGCCTGCATGTGTCCCGTATAACTTGCTTTCTTGGACAGTTGCTTATAAATGTCTTTGTGTGTGTGTAAATCACGCTGGAATGAAAATAGCAGGGATTTACTTCCATATTGATGCATTTATAATTGTGATGATAACAGGGGTTTGGGTGAGAGAGAATGAGAAATGAAAGTCAGTTTTCCATGTTCTCTGAAAACTGCAGTTTAATTAACAATGATTGCAACACACAATATGTTCAGGTATACAAGTAAGAGTTATGGTTTGTTTCCATTATGGCACACTTGTTGTCTGGAGATGAAAGTTGCTGGCTGAATTGAATTGAATGTTGGGTTGACCTTTCAGTCGTTGGGAGTGCCAGAGCAAAAGTTTCTTAGAATACAGACGCTGCATGCGGTTCCTGCCTTTGCCAATGAGACTTCCCTTAGAATATTTACATCTGTTTTCCAGAAACTAGGATGAGACAAATATAACGTCACATAGTCATAATCTGATGACATTAATTTTCCATAACTGACACTTGATACCATGAAGGTTAGGGCAATCGGTTTGTGCTAATCAGAGTCTTCTCTTTCATGTATTAGATCATCTTGTCCTGCTTCAGATGTTACTTGGTTTATGTGGCCCATTTTCTTGTAACTGAACAAGTTTGTCACTATAACTGCCTGACATCATGTGAATAACTCTTTGGGAGAAAAGTTAGTATTCTGCAGCTTGTTTATGAAGTTTTGCTTTATGAGAAGAGTTTGCATTAATGTACTTCTTTCTGCAATTATGAGAGTCTCTGGATTTCTGAATTAACTAGCTACAGTAGAATCATAGAGTTGGAAGAGACCACAAGGGCCATCCAGTCCAACCCCATTCTGCCATGCAGGAATTCAAAATCAAAGCATCCCTGACAGATGGCCATCCAGCCTCTGTTTAAAGACCTCCAAGGAAGGAGACTCCACCACTCTCCGAGGAAGTGTCTTCCACTATCGAACAGCCCTTACTGTCAGGAAATGCCTCCTAATGTTCAGCTGGAATACCTTTTCCTGTAGTACTATAAGCTTTTCCTACAGTGTGCCCTATTTGTTACAAATGTTTGCTTTTATGGCACAGGATACAGTAATTTTCTTTTTAAAAATGAAATGATGGTTCAAAGCAGAAAAATATAAAGTTTGTACATAGAAACACTAATAATTTAAGCTAGATGAGATTTGGAGATTGTGACACTTACCTTTGATTCATCCCTTGAATGCTGTGTACAACTATGTCTGCTAATCAGGGAAGGTCAAGTCCATTTTTAACTTCTCATCCTTATAATGGCTTGACTCTAACATTACAGTTCTGTTTGACCTAGAGTTTTGTAGCTGAAAATACGTCCGAAGTCCTCTCTCTCTCTCTCTCTCTCTTTTGGTGAAGGCTTCACAACATTCCAGTATTAATGGAAGGCTTTCAGTTTTTAAATTAATACCATTGCCTTCAAATTTGAGAGGTGAAGTTATGACTTGATTTAGGGCCTGAACAGACTGCCAGAAATAGTCCAGCTTGAGACCGCTTTAACTCTCCTGGCTCAGTGCTAGGGAATCGTGGAAACTGTAGTTTTTCTGAGACATTGAGCCTTCTCTGTCAGAGAGCTCTGGTGCCACAATAAACCACAGCTCCCATGATTCCCTAGCACTGAGCCAGGGCAGTTAAATTGGTTTTAAGATGGATTATTTCTGGCAGTCTGTAAAGGCCCTTAATCTTCTGGTCAGTTTTGCCATCGCTGTGGCTCACAATAATTAGTGGCAAATAAAGGAAATACCAATGCTTCCTTCAAGTTGTTTCTGATTTATGGCAACCCTAAGACAAACCTATCATAGGGTTATCTTGATAAGATTTGTTCAGAGGAGGTTTGCTGTTGCATCTCCTGAAGCTGAAAGAGTGCGACTTGCCCAAGGTCACCCAGTGGGTTTTCATGGCCAAGCGGGGATTTGAACCCTGGTCTCCAGAGTCATAACCCAGCACTCAAACCATAACACCATGCTGGGTCACTCATGGTTGTTAGCTGGATCAAAAACCGTAACAACAACAACTTGGTCACCTCTGGGCTATGCTAATTTCACAGCTTGGTTTGTGTGTTAAGAAGATAACCACTATTGGATTGCATGTGTTACTAGAAGATAAAGTGGTAGTAGCAAGCTTCTTTTTTTGTGGCAACAAGCTAATCAGGAGCTGCCTGGATTAAAATCTGAATATAATGTCTCTGTACTTTCTCACAGTCCCAAAGTCTGGCAGTTTGTAGTTTGTGGTACATACTTGGATACAAATATTAAGTGCTTGTTTTGGCTTCATTTGGACAAAATGTTGGGGAATTTTAACTTCAGGGTAAGTTATTCAGTCTTCCTCTTCCGATTCTGATCTCTTCCCAAAAAGGTTGCAAGCATGAGTGCATAATTCTACTATTCCACTAAACAATCGAGACAAGTTATCAGATATAACTAAGTGGAGTCTCAGTGTTTAGGGAGAGAATAAAAAAATTAATTGCTGGTTGTTGCAAAAATGCTATGCAAACCATTACTTTTACAACCTGCTATGGAGGCTTCCAAGAATATCTGGCTAACCTTTGCTGGGAAGTGATTTAAACTACGGTCCAAAACACACTGCAGAAATGATTCAGTTTGAGACTTCTTTAACTGCCCTGGCTCAGTGCTAGAGAATCCTGAGAATTGTAGTTTTGTGAGACATTTAGCCTTCTCTGTCAGAGAGCTCTGGAACCAGAATAAACTACAATTCCCAGGATTCCCTAGCACTGAGTCAGGGCAGTTAAAGTGGTTTCAAACTGGATTATTTCTGTAGTGTGTTTTGGACCTATATGTCAGGATCAGTCAAGACAACCGCTGTATTCATACCTATCATATCAAATGTGGTATAGTGGCTAGACCATTAAGTATTGGGTAGGTACTTGGATGTTTCTTTTTCTAGTGTCCATTGAGCCATGAAATTCACTAGATAACCTAGGGTAGTACTGGTATAAACGTAGGGCCTTTACAGACTGCCAGAAATAATGCAGTTTGAGTCCACTTTAAATGTCCTGGCTCAGTGCTAGGGAATCATGGGAACTGTAGTTTATTGTGGCACCACAGCTCTCTGACAGAGAAGGCTCAATGTCCCAGAAAAAAATACAGTTCTCATGATTCCTTAGCACTGAGCCAGGGCAGTTAAAGTGGACTCAAACTGCATTATTTCTGGCTGTCTGCAAAGGCCCATAGATGGGTCTAACATCCAGGTATTCACTAGGTCCAACTCTTCCTGATTTCCAGGATCAGACAAGATTGCATGTGCTCAATGTGGTGTGGTGGCTGTACTGATAGTAAAAGAACATGCTCCCATCTGATTGTTAAAAAAAAGCCCAGAAGTAGTGCAAAAGCAAGACCCTTTAGTGGTGAAAAAGGACATTTTGAATACTTCATGAATTAGTTTGTTAAATCCGTATATAATTGTATACATTGTATTTAGCATTATATTCTTCAGTCAAAATCACTTTCCTGGTTTTATAAGAAGAAAGGGTCGAAGTATTGTGGATGCTTGCTATTGTGGCAGGAAGTTTGCATTTCAAATACATGAGCTGAGCGGAGTGTGTGGCCTCAGACTGACTTGGAGCCAAGTCTTAAGGAGGAAGGCTTTTGTATTATACTACTGCCAGGTTCGTTCTCATGACTGAGATATATTTAGTTTCCCAGGGGCATAAAAAGTTATCCTAATCCAGAACAGCTTGTAGGCTATTATTGTCCCTGTGTTAACTATTTGATTTAATATCATTTACATCGCTTATATAATATTTAGTCAACTCGATGCTTATTTTACTAAAATGTTTAATTTATTGCAGACATTTGACTTCTTGGGAAATTTTGATGAGCAAAGCGCCCCTGCTGCAAGTACCAGGAAGATACTGTATCTTTTCAAGAAGAAATTTCTTCAGCTTTGCTGCACCACTAGTGAACAAAAAGAAAGAATATTCAGAAAGAAGGATTATAGGGTTTGTAATAAAGTGGTTTATATATATGAAAATCTGTGACGCCAGCTTGCGTAACTTTAATCAGCATCTCACTTTCTATTGGTTTTGTCAAGACTTTGTTTATTCCACATCAATCTTAAGTTTTCTTTTTTGTAAATTACTTGAATTTAATCCTAGAATGTATTACTCGGTCTAATCTGATACCTGGACATCATGAAGTCATCAATCCTCATCTTGAGAGTGAGTCTGAACTGCAGACGTCCTGGGTACAACAGCTGGGTTTTATTCCCCCCATTAAAGACCAGGATGTCTTTATCTTTTTATATATAAATAGGTAGTTACACTTAACTTGCCAAAGCATTCAGAGACATAGCCATATTAGTCTGGACAATTGGTATGCAAAGGGCTCTTCTAACACCTTTCAGTTTCTTTCTCCCTCTTTCTTTTAGTTAGTCTCAACAATGCTATAAGATCCATTTGCATGCTAAAGCATGTTTAGCAACTTGCTAAAGTGGATGAGTTGTGTTCAGTCTGTTCTAGAAGGGGTTGTGCTCCTGCTCCTGTAGCAAGTGCATAACTTGAGGGGGGGATCCTCTGGGATCTATTCTTGTCACTTGAAACTTAGGTTCCCTAAATGGAGAGAAGTGCCTTCTAGCAGTTTTGACTGTTGGTGCAGCTACTTCCCTACCTGGGCAGGGATAGCATAACTTCAGTGGCCAAAGCTCTGGTTAGATTACTGCAGTGTACAGTTTGCTTTTAAAGACAGTTCAGAAAATATAGCTATTGTAGAGTGCAATGGCCAGATTGATCACAAGGACCAGAAGGTTTGACCATATAACACCTATTCTGGCTCTATTTGCATTAGCTGATGAATATATTTTTTTTTTGCCCATTTCACAAACTTGACAGATCTCTTCTTCCTTCATGGATCTACCTTTTCTATAATATGATAATGTGGGGTAATTTAAGTTTCCTAAGGCTTCAGCCTTTTTAAGGAAACAAAAATATTTAAATATCAAAATATAAAAGCCAAGCCTGGCTTTAAAACAGCAGAGTAGCAGAAGAGTGACTTTGCCCAACTATGCTTCCCTAAGAACCGATACTGACTCAAAAGCAAGAAACACGTAGCTTGTAGTTTAAAAACAATAACTTTAATCTATATTTACATTAAAAAAGCTATATCCTTATCTAGCTAATGATGGTTCAGGTAAAAAGAAAACATCTCACCAACTTTAAGAGAGCAGGAGGAACTCAGTTGAGAATCTTGAAAGAAAAGACTGTTATTCCCAAAGAGGGAGTGACCTAAGTCACAAGGTTAGTTTGAATAAGAGAGAGAGAAGAGAGGAGTTTGCAGGCAGGAATCCCTATCTATCTAAGGAGGGGGAAAGAAGATTTTCCAACAGATAATCTAAGACCTTTTTTGAGTACCACCACTGCAGGAGGTTTGGGATACAAGGGAGAGGACCATTTCAGCTGTAGCCTTTTGCTCATGGAATGTTTTCCGCAAAAAGGCCCACCAAATCCCAATATTACTGTCTTTTCAGCACAAAGTCAAGACATTTGTCTGCTCCCAGGGATATGGTGGAATATAATTAACTTTGTTTTCAGATGTTGTTCTTGGGTCAAGGGATAATCATTATAATTACTATTTTTAAAAACTGGTGTAAAAAGGCCAGTCATGCCCTTAGAAGCCTCAGGGAGTTCATTTGCCATTTAATGCTGTAAGAGGCAGCTTTTAAAATTTTAAAGTAGACATTCATTTTTTAAAAAGAAGAAAAACCCACAGATGTAATGGCCTGACCCTTCTTTCTGAAAGAGTCTGTTTCATACCTAAAAAAGATCTAGGAAAGGGAGGCCTGAAATGTCATGTAAATGACCAGGCATGCCTTTGGGAGACTTTTGGAAGCAAAACTGGACATTTTGTTGGTTATTTTTTTCTAGGCTGTATTGGGTGTGTAGATGTGACCCACTAAGGTCTGGGGGGGAAAAGTGAAAATGACTGTCAGACTCTGCTGAGGTGCCCATCCTGATCTATAAGATAGTTCTTGCATGCCTTCAAGGAGTTTCCATCATGTGGAGTTTTCTTGGCAAACTTTTTCAGAAGCGTGTTTGCCATTGTCTTCCTCTGAGACAGAGAGTGCGACTTGTCCAAAGTTTCCGTGATCGAGCGCAGATTTGAACCATGGTCTCCAGAGTCAGAGTCCATTGTTCAAACCACTGCACCACCATTATATTGTTATATAATTTTAATTACATATATATATATATATATATATATATATATATATATAATCTCTAAAATATCCAGAGTCTTTATTTAGGATGTCCAAGAAACAGAAATTACAGTGATGATTCTCAAAAGGTACAAACTAGTGAAGACAGTGATCTAAATTTCAAGTATTATTCCAAAGCAGAGCAGCATTGCCCCACTAAATCAGTGGACTGATTCACTGGAGTAAATCAATTCCATTTAATTCAGTGGATGTATTCTAGTTTAGACTGTCAAATGCTGAAACTGAAACTGCTTCTCTTTGTGAAAGGTCAGAGTAAGGGGTAAGTAGCTCTTCTGAAAGTTAAAATCAGATTTTTGTTATATGCTTTCATCTGCAGAAGAGCAGATGTACCTTAACAATTGTGTATCTCTGAGATTTTGATTTTTTTTCCTAAGAAGCCAAATTAAGACTTCTCAGAATTTTTACTTCTATCTTATATTCAACTCCAGGCAATATATTTTACTATTTTTTTATTATTCTACAGAAATCCAGACTTCTAAGGCAGAGCTCTAGAATTTATTGAAGAACCTAATGTCAGTTAAAATATGTGGCTAGATTTATTCATTTCCATATGCCTTTTACTATGCCAAGTCCTTGTAGCATTCATGCCTCAATAATCTCCTGTAACAAGTCATTAATATTCTTGGTTTATAGCCAGTGAGAAGGCTGAGAGTAGTTTCGTCAAGGCTACCCAAAAAAATTTATGGCAGTCTAGAGAGTTTAAATCAAGCATTGTGTACACATAATTACCCTGGCTCTCATCTGTTAATGAGATGTTTTAAGAACTGCATTAGAATGCTAGACAGGGGTGTTCTCTGCTGAGTCTACAAATATAATTTCAAGGAGAGAAAGTGACAGAAATTCCACATTATTACTTAGAAGAGATGGTATGTTCCCAGGCAAGTCACACTTTCCTGTCCTCAGAGGAAGGAAAAGGCAACTCTCCAAACAAATCTTGCTGAAACAGGTTTGCTTATAAGTTGGAAATGACTTGAAGACACACAACAAGGTACACAAATGTAGTAACTCAAAAGAGTGCTAACTATTATTTCTTTTCTTCCCTGCACTTCCTCCAAGGCAGGCCTGGACAACATACAGTCTGGGGGCCGCCCATGGCTTGCCAAAGGATTTTGGGTGGGCCGCAAGGATATGAAATGTCTTCAAGGGTCCTCCACTGCCTGGCTTTCTCCAGGGGAGAAGGGCAAGCAGCAGAGGAAGAGGGCAGGCAAAGGAGGAGGAGGACAGTCAAACATTTGCCCTGCAAGGCTTCCCCGCCACCCTGCTTTCTCCTGAGGAGAAGACTAGACAGCAGCAGAGGGTGAGGATGGGCAAACTGCCCTGCAAGTTTCCTCTGCCGCTTTGCTTTCTTCAGAGGAGAAGGACGGGTGGAGGAGGACAGTCAAACACTTGCCCTGCAAGGCTCCTCCTTCACTCGGTTTTCTCTGGTGGAGGAGGAAGAGGGGCAAACTCTTGTCCCTCAAGGCTCCTCTATCACTTAGCCTTCTCCTGAGGTGAAGTCTGAGCAGAGGAGGACAGACAAGGCTCCTCTACTGCTTGGCTTTCTCCTGAGAAGAGGGCCAGGCAGAGGAGGAGGAGAGCAGAATTAATATTAATTCTTATTAATATTGTTAATTATTAGTAAGTAATATTTAATTAAAACCTATCTGTGGCCCTAAGGAGTTTAGCCTGTTTGAATTTTGGCCCTCTGCCAAGTTATACAGGCCTGCTCCAAGGTGTCAGTAACATAAATGGTTCAATTTTCACGCTTGTTGTCCTCCCAGTAACCCTGTGATGTTGGCTAGGATGAGAAGGTGGTATCCAATGAAATCATGTTGGAGTCAATGGGACATTTATTGGATAATTTCTCTTCCCTCCCCCTGCATTTCCAAGCACCCCACTAATCTCTTCCAAAAGGTTTGGGTGGAACCTACAGAGTAGACTTGGGGGGCGCAGGCAGGAAGGAGGGAAAAGTCTGATGTTCACTTGGATGGGATTGGCTTTTGCCTGGTGTGTGTACCAAGGCTGTCCAGAGTGTTACATGGTGATGCAGAGCTGAACCTAGTTCTTCAGTCTTAGTTTGGCACTCTGACAAGTCCATTACACCAGTTCTTATTACTTTTGTGTGTGTGATATATTGGAAAATTCTGAAATGCCTTCCGAGACTTCAAAGCTTACATTACCAACATTCTTCCTTTGTGAACAAAGGAGGAAAATGCCACATGGTTTAGCAACTCAGATTCCTCTTTCTAATACTATCCATTTGCTGTCCATCAGGTATTCTATGCAAGAAATGTATGAAGTGGTAGCAGTTGTTGGTGAATACAAGGACTTTGTTCCTTGGTGCAAAAAATCAGATGTGTTATCCAAGCGTTCAGGATACTGCAAAGCACATTTAGAAGTGGGATTTCCTCCTGTGATGGAGAAGTACACTTCAGTTGTAACACTAGTAAGACCTCACTTGGTTAAGGTAATACTTCTGTTCCTATGCAATGTTACATACAAATTGACCACTCTTTTGTTAGATGTAAGCTTATGCTTTTACATTAAGGAATCTAAGAACTTTAAAAAAATTGCCACCATGAAAGTCTTATTATTCTTGGTATAGAACTGAATATGAAATAACATTTCAATAATATTTTCTTTTCTTTATGAGCTGTCAAGAAACTAGATGTAAAAGTGCTGAATAAGTTGGTGTTGCTGTCCACTCCAAAACATTCTTCAAAAATCTTTTTCAAAAAAAAATCCTTGTCTATGTTTGGGAGCAATATTAAATTATTGTTGTATTGTATGTTGTAGTTTTAACTTGGATTGATTTAATAATGTTTTAAGGAGGGGAGGGAATCTGACTTGTTTTGTATTATATAATATTTTATTGTTGTTAGCTGCCCCGATTGATCTCAAAGGGGCGGGACATAAATAAATTTTATTTTTATTTTTATTATTATTATTATTATTAACTGTTATATATACAAATTGTAGTATCTCCCAATTTTGTAAAGGATGCATAATGTCTCATTTCCTTGTATCCACAGAGGACAAAGTGAATCTGTGGGCTCGTTCTTCTCCATCAACTTCTATGCCAGGGAAGCATGAGTTTCAAGCTCCCAGTGTAGGTAGTCTCTGGGGAGGCCTCTCCTGTTTACTCAAGCCATAAACTTCCCAGTTCAGGGCGACTCCCCTTTGTGGTACTGGTGTTTTGAGCTGAGATGAGAAGGGCACAGTAATCCTCCTGTTACAAGCAGTTAGGTTTGAAAATGGAAGCCTTGATGGAAATAACTGATAAGTGATGCAACATCACTAGTAACGCCATAGCTCTTCTACATAGAAATGTGACAACTGAGATGTTAACGTTGATCTTGATTATTCTAAAATCCAAGTAGACGTGTTTCAACAACAAACTTTTCTCCTAGGCATCGTGCACAGATGGGAAATTATTTAATCATCTAGAAACTGTGTGGCGTTTCAGTCCAGGAATCCCTGGCTATCCAAGAACATGCACCTTGGATTTTTCAGTAAGTATTAGAGACTTTCTAAGGTCTTTGAAACAGTGATACTTTTGAAGCCAGGACAAGATGCGGTGTGTTGTTCCCAATACTTTTTTGTTTTAAACTGCCTTTTAATATGACTGTTACCTTGATGTAACACAGACCTCATGTTTATCAATACCACAGAATGTTTGCTTGCAGCCTGAGAACTAGCTCTGGAGGGTTTCTAAACCTCCAGTACCATTTTTCTCCCTATTTTGTTGGTGGAAGACAAGAAATCAGCACAACCAACCCTTTGAATTTTGGCCATAGTGTATAGATAAATTGTTCAATCACCATGTGTAATTTTCTTTATACTGAAGGTCATAAGAATCTTTATTGGTTTCAAATGCGTTTCAAAGTTTCTTGTCAGGTTTTGAAAAAGTGCTGACTCCCAAACAGCTTTGGTTATACACGTAGAAACTGAAGATTTAATCTGTCCTTTAATAATGTGTAACTGAGATCATTTTAAGAACTGTTTCAAATGTTACAATTCAAACATAATTTCCTCGTCCCCCTTTTTTCTTTGCTGGCAGTTTTTTAGAGAAGTGAATTCTCATTATTACATTGGCAAGGGCCTAAATATGGTAAAGGCACTGGATCCCATCTGATCTTAGAAGCTAAACAGGGTCAGCACTAGTTAGTACTTAGATAGGAAGCCACAAATGAATAGCACATGCTATAGGCAGCACTTTAGAGGAAGGAACCGGCAAGACCACAGCTCCCCCCAAATTGTCAAACCAAAGTGCTCTTTTAGGTATATCAACAGTTTAGTTGTCTTTTAAGGTAGCTTTTTTCCCTCTGAACAGCAGGTTCTTCTTCCATGTTTCTGAAAGTTCCCTTGGTTTCAAAAGTGGCATGTCATGTGATATGAAGGGAACACTGCTGCTGGTGAAAATAACCTTAACAAGAGTCATCAGGCCAGTTTTGTCCACCTCACCCTACAATTCAAAGAAGCAACAGAAGGCAAGGCTGTAGTTTCATTGTGAGCAGTCTAAGGCTCTCCAAGGAACACTTACAAACCACCCCAACTTTATAACTAATTCACAAAATAAAGTCCCAGTGTTTTGTTAGGAGAGATCATAAGAATGGTGTCTATTACATATTAATTCCTTCCCCAGCAGTGTGGACAATATACCATGCCTCCAAATAGTATTCACTCTCCTTCATTTTGACTTTTCTATTTTGCCATGTTACAACTGGATTCAGTTTTACAGTGCTGAGTATTTTTTGTACATTAAATGGTAACAATGCCAATTAAGTCCATTCTAATTCCAGGTTGTTCCAGAAGTGAAGGTGTTGTGATGTATGCATGCTGGGTTTTTTTATATCTGTTTTCTCAAATAGCTTAGGCCTCTGTACATGTTGGCCTTGAGAGCCAAGTTAGTGTTGTTCTTTGTTGAAACTGACTGCTTTATTTCCTATTTCAGAGGAAGGGGTGATAGGAGAGTAGACTGCCTTCTTGTATACACACCGTTATCCTGTTGTTACTGATGCTGCCTGAGTTTTGTTACTTAGGTAGCTAATATGTGTTCGTGGAAGAATCAGCAAGTTAAAGAAACCTCAAGGTTTATAGAAGTTTAAAACATTAGATGGAAAATTCAAAGGGAAGAACTCCCTCCAAAATAGTCCAGTGAGGACTTAGCATGTCCAATAGTCACAGGATGCTGGTTAGCAAAGGAATAGAAAAGTGGCTGGGCAAGAGTATTGTAGGTTGAGTATCCCTTATCTGAAATGCTTGGGACCAGAAGAGTTTTGCATTTTGAAATATCTGTACTTTCATATATATACATATGCTTTAGACATAGGACTCAAGTGTGAACAAAACATTCATTTACCTTTCATATACACATAATTCACATAGCCTGAAGATAACTTTATACAACACTATAAGGCCTGCTTGCTTTGCTGCTAAAAAGCAGTATGACAAAAGACAAAACACAGCTAAAAATTCTTGCCTACTTGGATTGTCATAATTGAAAAGTTAAAACATTTGAAAGAGGTGCTGCTGCAGTTACATAACTTACGTCTGTATTCTGAATGTAATTATTTTCATTTACAGATTTCTTTTGAGTTTCGTTCCCTTCTACATTCTCACCTTGCTACACTGTTCTTTGATGAAGTTGTTAAGCAGATGGTCTCTGCGTTTGAGAGAAGAGCAGCCAAGTTGTATGGCCCAGAAACTAACATACCTCGAGAGCTAATGCTTCATGAAGTGCACCACACATAAAAGTGGAGAAAGTAGTCTACTTGGATACCACCCATCGACACAGGATGCTTCTCTTATGTGGGCTTCCAGTTACTTGGGGACATTTTGGCAATTATGTATAATAACTACTGTACAAAAACATGCAAGATGCAGATGTACATAATGCAGAAGCTTCCATCATGTGCAATTCCAAGGTGCTAAAAACTGAGTGGCAGCTGTAACTTGCACCAGACTTGCCTTCATCTTGCCACTTTGTATGAACTCGGCTTTATGGCTGTTTCACTGCTTTGTTTTGCAGTGTGTAATAGTTATTGGAACTAAGTTTAAGTTATTCTTTTAAATGCATATTTTAAGTTATTTTTGCTGT
This sequence comes from Phrynosoma blainvillii, assembly GCA_026167975.1. Classification (NCBI taxonomy): domain Eukaryota; kingdom Metazoa; phylum Chordata; class Lepidosauria; order Squamata; family Phrynosomatidae; genus Phrynosoma; species Phrynosoma blainvillii. Next base: position 237,953,035 of record JANUYF010000001.1, on the reverse strand, counting down.
TAAAGCTTTAAAACCGCAATCAAAAGCTTGTTTCTCAAGTGTATAAAATGTGATATTAACTGAATAAGCAACTTTAGTCTGTAATACGAATGAATCCTAGATAAAGGGCTCAACCAACAAATAATTTCATAACGCACAGCAATGTATTGTTAAACTACAATAGGTGGTTGAAGTACTTGAAATCTTAAATATATAATCATGAACTTGAGCTTTAAGAAAGGTTGATGAGCCCTTAAGCTTTGGGGATTTAAAATGTTTGAACATAACTGTTTTTATATATTACTACTCTTAACTCACATGAACTGAGGTTTGTGTTGCAGTCAACATTACCCTTTTAAAGACCTAAAATAAGGATAGGACAGTCTTTATTCAGAGTTGTGAAGGTGGAGGAACATCTACTGACTATCTGAAGAGATATCCAGAAATGTTACAAAACTGACGTTATTTGCGGTTTCAGCTGTAGCAATATCCAGTGAAGCTCCCCAGGTTTTAATATTAAATAATGCTCAGGGGTCACTTTAAGTTAGCTGCATGCAGATGTAAGTTCAGCTGTACTACATTTTCTGAAGAGCAAAGCACTCAGAAACTGCTTTACAGTAATTTCATTTTTTAAAAAAAATATACATGTGCCCCATGCTGAAAGTCAATACAATTTCTCTGCCTTAAATCTATGCAAGGGTCAATTTCCTCCCCAATAATCACCTGTTTTCTAAGAAGAGAAAATGATCTGGAGGGAAGGGAGTTAAATGAAAGTAATTTTCAACAACTGGACAACTTCAGAAACTAAATTTGGCCCACGGGGGGAAATTTTCCAAACCCTGCCTTAAATGCTATTGCAATCATTGTTATGTCTCTGAAGCCATATTGATAAAACATCTACAAAATAGGATTATGCCTTCTGAATAAGTTAATACATTTTGTAAGTTTCAGAAATCTTTTATTACAGAAAGTTGTCACATAATTGTATATTTGTCTATTTTGTACACAATTTTTATTTAGTCTTGCACACAGTGGCTTCCGCATTTCCTAGTGACAGCAAGCACCAATAAAGTCTGATTTAACAGAATGGCAAGTGCTTCCACTGGTTTAAGTTTAGAGCACAGCACTGGTACATGGATCTTGCACCCAGTATCAGGAATGTAGAAATGTCTTTATTGAAAGTACAAAATAAATTATCTGTAGGCATGGACAATGACTGTAAACAATTATACATGTGCCAACTCAAATCCAGTAACTAATGTTACAGTGATTCTTTGAACACCGGCCCTTCTGCAGTCAGTTATCCATCCTCTCATTGACCTGAAGTTTACTTAAAACTGTCAAGGCCCTCATTAGAGTTCATGATACACATCTAGGTAGCCCAGGATTAGAACATACCACCGCCCATTCCACCACCCATTCCTCCCATAGGAGCTTCCTTTTCCTCTTTTGGTATTTCAGTTACCACTGCTTCAGCTGTAGAGAGAAGGGAAGCAACACCTGCTGCATCCATCAAGGCTGTTCTCACAACCTGAAAGAGTTAAGGACATTAAATGAAGTTGTACACCACTTTTCTCCATCAAAGTGCGATCATTGCTTAAAACTGAAGAACCTACCTTTGTTGGATCAATGATGCCTCGTTCTACCATATTTACAAAGTCACCAAGCATGGCATCATAGCCAACATCAGGTGCACTCTGCATGATTTTCTCCACTATCAGTGATCCTTCGACACCTGCATTCTTGGCAATAGTCATTGCTGGAATTTTCAGTGTTCTCTTGATTATATCTATCCCTAAAAAAGAAATGAGTTTCATTGCTATAAGCTTCTGCATAATGTAATGTTTGCAAGAACTGACAACAATCAAGTGTTATCTTTGGATCCATGCCACTATCTTTGGATCCATGCCAGTGCTTTACGGAAATCCACTGGTATTAAGATTGTCTTACCAATTTTCTGATCTTCATTGGCTGGAATCAAAGCATCTAGTGCTGGAATACACCGAAGTAATGCACAGCCACCACCCAGGACTATGCCTTCCTCCACAGCAGCACGAGTGGCATTGAGGGCATCAGTGACTCTGTCTTTCTTTTCATTCACTTCTACATCACTTGTTCCCCCAACCTAAAAGACAATTGTTTAGACAATTCTGTCATGTTCTTATGGGGAACTAATTTTACAAACATTTCTATAGCAGCTATTCTCTTCTGGATTAGCCAGTCTCTATCATACGTAACAGCAGAACAGACTAAGATTAATCTCAGTCCATAATGTTCTGAACAAGCCAGTTTTGATTACTATTATGCCTGCTTTGCCGGGTGGGAGGTGGGAACAGCACTTTGCAACAATTCAACCATTTGGATGTCTCTAAAGTGCTCTAAGAATAGCCTACATTCCATGACAAATTAAATGCTAATGTGCAAGTCTGCCTCTTTATCATCCCCTGAATGCCACAGTCTGGAACAATAAACTAGATAATGTATTGAACCTTCATCCCACCTGTGTTTCCTTGGCATCCCCTCTCTAAAGCTTTGAGTAATATTCTTACTATTTTTCAAGTTATTTTTACTATTAAGAGCTAGATGTTTGCTTTGGAAGGCTTTTATGATTCTGTGCAGTTATGAGGCAAGGAGAAGGTAGAATTACTGCAACAGAGTTGCATGACTGCCTATCACAGATCTAACTAGCAGCTTAAAAATTGAAAAACATGCACTCTGAATTTCTGTACAAACAGATTACTTAATCTACAGAAGGATATGATGTGACTTCTATCAAGGTATGTCTACCATAACAATACAATGTTTTAAGTCTGAGTGCCGTATTTTCCGACGTATAAGACGACCCCCCCTTTTCCAGTTAAAATATAGAGTTTGGGAAGAGTATGACTTCCAAAACTGTTGTTGTTGTTGCTGTGCACCTTCAAGTCATTTCCAACTGATGATGACACTAAGGCAAACCTATCATGAACCTCATTATACCCGGCGTATAAGACGACCCCCCCACTTTAACCCCAGATTTTGCAGGTTAAAAAGTAGTCTTATATGCCAGAAAATAAGGTATTTTTATTCTGGGGCAATGAACCTCCTAGGCATGGTTCAACTTCCAGTGCCACACAAACTAGGCAGGGGTCACATACAGATCTGCAGGGGTTCCTAGAGACCCTTCTGAGCCCCTCCTTCAATTTGGTTTTCTAGCTATTAGCCCAAGACAAGCTAATTCCTTCCTCTGATTTTATCTGTTCTTTCTCTGTCCATGGCAATAATAATAATAATAATAATAATAATAATAATAATAATAATAATAATAATAAATAACAGGGTCTTAATGAACATGATTTCAACCTGCCACCAAAAATGTACCTAAGTGACAGAGAATCTAGACACCTAGGTATCACCAAGAAACCCTATTCTTCCTCTCCACATCATATGGCAGAGAACTCCCACCTAACTTCACTGCAGGGTCAGGCCAACAATACCGAAAGCAACCATTTTTCAACTTTGTCTTTTGCTAGCTGCTACAGTCGTCCCTCCTGATTCATGGGGGATCCGTTTCGGACCCCTCCCCCGCGAATCAGGAAAACTGCAACTATACAAGCCCCACTGATTTCAATGGTGGTGCACATCCATGCACCATTTTGTCCCTCCATGCTTGCCGTCCACAAAGGACTGAGACCTCGGCCTCCAAGTCTGCGAAAGAGAAGGGATGAGTGTATTTGCAACTAATGGCATTTGGTTAAGAAAAATACTCAGTGCTAACCTTGCTGAGCATTGAGGTAATATTCCTTCTCGGTTCACTAAGACCCAAAGAGATAACCAAGGCAGAATATTTGACCGCTACATGTTTAGAACAAAGGTGCAAAACCTAGGGATTGTCAAGATTTTCAACTCCAAGTATTATCATCCCACATAGCCTAAGGTAAAGGATGAGAGCTGGAGTTGAAAAACATCTGGTGGGCCATACATTCACAAATCTTAAGTTTCTAAAACTCAAAAGCTAATAACAACAACTCTGCAGCAAATGGGAAGGACAGATATTCTAGTCAAGTTGAGATTTAGACATCTTCCCCATTGTCTTCCTAACCAAATGTGCTCTCCTTTCTGATGTCTTTTAAGTTTCCTTTCCATCCTGTTCAAACCCTTCTTTCTAAAACTTACATAACCCATGATGAAATAAACTATAACCCATCAATAATAGGATGACAGCACTTATCAGGAATATTTCGGAGAACACACTAGTCTGAATTCAAAGGCATGCCCAGATGATGGATGGGGATCAGAGACTATCTTTCCTAATATGCAGAACTTAATATCTGGTTTGGAATCAAAGCTATATCTTACATAACTTGCAACACTGAAGAAGTGTTAATACACTTAACAGCTGACTCAAGCAAAAAAAAAAAAAAAAAAAAAAAAAAAAAAAGGATGCAATTTAGTTCAACAAGCCAAGAATTAAATGGCCTTCATTTTAACACTGTTTTATGGAAAATACATCTGGCATACATTTAATGTTATAACAGCAGCCTGAAAAGCTGTAGCTTACTCATTTAAGTGTTAAGATTTAACAGTTCTTCCAAAAAATATTGGGGACATTATTTATCTCTATTTTGATCTGTCTTCCACTTTTTGGGGATAATTCCTCCCAATAATTGACCATACAAAAAGTTATTTTCAGCCCAAACCATAATCATCTTTTCCACACCAACATGAAAGAATTATAATAACGAAACTTACAAAGTAAATACTTAACACTGAAAATTCTCTTCAGACTTTAGAGGTCACAGAAACAGGATCTTTCTACTTTACAGGACTACCTTGAATATTCTCTCCCCCTCTTTGATCTGGTAGAAAGATGCATAACCAACCCCTAATCTCACATACAAAGAAGTCATGTTATAGTCACCTTCAGTACAGCTACTCCATCAGAAAGTTTAGCCAAGCGCTCATTCAGCTTCTCCTTCTCATATTCACTGGTTGTAACTTCTAGTTGTTCAACTATTTCTTGAACACGTTTCTCAATTTGACCTTTATCCCCTTTCCCTTTAAGTAGTAAGCAGTCATCTTTTGTCACAATGACTTCTCCAACTTTGCCAAAGTCATGAGGCTGAATGTCTTCCAGATTTATGGTTAAACCTTCTTCCCCAAACACCTGAAACAAATCAGATTAGACACTGAAAACTTGATATTGTTGCTAATCAGATGAAATTTTACAGAATCAATCTCAATCACTGCTGAATTAGCACAGAAATGGTGCTGTTAACAGCTTGTCTATGTCCATGGTTCAAGACCCACAGGAGCCAGACAAATAAGATTCTCATTCCTTTACCAGTCCAGCCATTGAAGTCAATAGAGGACCACATACATTGTGTGAAAGTTTTAGGGGAAAACACTTTTTTAAATCCTGAAGGCTCCTACTTCTAAGTAGGAGACAATATTAAGCCAAATCATTGATCTTCAGCTGGTATGACAGAACCAGGGATTCAAAGAATGCTGTCCAATTTTCTCATTAGTGTTGAAAAAGGTGCGCCTTGATGTATGGAAAAAAAGTGTTCAACCGTTGCAAGATTTTTTGGTTGTTTCGACTTCTTTGCCAAAATTTATTTGAACAAAAATTGTGCAAACCCCAAATACAAAAAAATATAGATAACCACCCAATAATTGAAAGGAGGACCCACAGGACCCACTACTGCAAGGGTTGGAAACTGAAGCCCTCTATCTTAAAATAACTTTATACAGTAGGACCTTGGTATCCGCAAGGGATCTGTTCCAGACCCGAAGTCCTGTTGTCCCCAATGGTGCTGTGTACACACAGCTGTGCCGCCATTAGGGACAATGGGACTTCAGGTAAGCCCCTGTTGAAAGGCTTACCTGAACTCCTGTTGTCCCTAATGATGGCATGGCTGCATGCACACACTGTCATTGGAGACAACAGGGGCTTGCCAGCCGCAGATGCTTAAATCTGGGGATGGCAAACCCGCAGATGAGGAGGCCTCACTGTACTGCCAATCCATTACAGATCAATGATCTCTTAATATTAATTAGTTCTTAGCAGAGGGTCTGTCAGTAATTAGAAGACATTTCAGCATTTACTTACAGCACCACCAGTAGCAATTGCCATATCTTTAAGCTGGTTTTTTCTATTGTCACCAAAACCTGGGGCTTTTACTGCAACAACCTGTAGGCCAACCTTCAGTCTGAAACAGGAGAGAAAATTTCACTACTCAGAACAGTAAACTGCATGCTCTGTTGATGTGAACACTATAATCTTATTTCACAAACAACTCACTCCGTTACTAACACGACTGAAATTCAATACATTTACATTTAACAAAAGCCATCTACCATTTATTGTTTGAAAATAAGCCCACTTTAAATATTTTCCTTTTCATTCTGTGTCACATGGCTCTGCTTCTCTCCACTTTACTGAGCTCACAACAATGTGAGGTCACCTAAAGAGTTTTATGGCTCAGTAGGGATGTGAACCCAAGTCCCAGTCCAACACTTTATTCACTACACCACACTGGCTTGCTACACAGCAGTAATCTCTTCTCCAAAGTGATAACTATAACTGAAAAGCAGAAAGCCTCCAAAAACTGTCCTTGCTGAAAAACACTCACATCTACCCAGGCAAGGAGTGTCAAAAATTTGATTAGAATTTTGTAAAATAAAGGCTGCTTAATTCTGGGATTACTCAGGCAACCCGCTTCTTTGCTCAAAGGCAGAACCACAATTAGAAAGAGGTCTTTTCCTCAAGGAAGAGGAGCATAATTTCTGAGCAGGCTCTGGGTTTCTGAGGAAGTAAAGTTAACCTTTTCCTGGCTGCTCAACTCCTTTTGCATGCTGACAGGGATGCACTGTTAGCAACCACACTCAGTGAACTGGATGATAGATATATATTGTGGGGTGCAATTTTACTTTCTTAGGGTGTTTACCCTTTTAAAAGAAAACAAAATATGCAAGCATAAAAGTTAAACTTGTTCAGCTTTCATTAGCAGAACAACAGAAGTGTGGGTCAGACTATTTTAAATCTGTCTTCCTAAAAAATAAAGACTAACTCAGAAAAACAACAAACATGCAGTTTGTAGTTTAAAAACAAACAACAATGGCTTTAATATTTACATAAAAGAACTAAAACAATCTAACTGGAGATGGTTTGGGTAAAGAGAATAATCTTTACCATCTTTAATATAGCAGGAAGAATGAGAGAGATATAAGACTAGCAGGCAGGCTAGAGACACATACCAATTGTTAAGATTTAACAGTTTACAATCTTCAGAGAGCTGTTAAACTGTTTCTAACGAGACAGAGAGAGGGACATCCCTGTCTAAGAATGGACAGGAGAATGCAAATATATTCCAACACATATGTTTAGTATTATTGTCAATTTATACCACCCATGGATAATCAAGAGCAATTTTGCATCCCTTTTAAGCCTAAACACGACAAATCCTTGGGATCAGGCCATCATATGTTGCATTATTCTTGGGCAGGATTGGCCGATTAAACAAAACAAAACAAACAAAACCCCAAAAACAAAACAAACAAACCTCTTCTGGTATCCTAAATTAATTAGTCATATTTTCTGTTAAAGTCTGGTTATTGTTACTGTTTGTTGTTACTACTGTTACTAAGCATTAATAGTTGCTATTTTATTGAAATATGTAATCATATCAGTCTTATAATTTTGGATTGTTAATGCAAGAAAGCTTTAAAACATGGGTGACTGAGCTTTCTTAACACCGTATTTTCCGACGTATAAGACAACTTTTTGACCCTGGGAAAGGGTCTCAAAAGTCGTGGGTCTTATACACCGGGTAGAGAAGGAGGAGGATGAGAACGGGGAGTGGGGAGAGAAGGAGAAGGAAGCCAGGGACAGAAAGTGGGGTCTGAAAACGGAGAGAGAAGGGAGAAAGAGTCCAAGGAAGAAAGAGGGGTCTGAAAACGAAGGGAGAAAGGGGCCAAGGAAGAAAGAGGGGTCTGAAAATGGAGAAAAGGGCCAAGGAAGAAAGAAAACGAAGGGAGAAAGGGGCCAAGGAAGAAAGAGGGGTCTGAAAACGAAGGGAGAAAGGGGCCAAGGAAGAAAGAGGGGTCTGAAAATGGAGAAAAGGGCCAAGGAAGAAAGAAAACGAAGGGAGAAAGGGGCCAAGGAAGAAAGAGGGGTCTGAAAATGGAGGGAGAAAGGGGCCAAGGAAGAAAGAGGGGTCTGGAACCAAGGGAGAAAGGGGCCAAGGAAGAAAGAGGGGTCTGAAAATGGAGGGAGAAAGGGGCCAAGGAAAAAAGAGGGGTCTGAAAATGGAGGAAGAAAGGGTCCCAAGTTCCTTAACTTGGAGGTTATATGTGTATGTTGTGTGCCTTCAAATTGTTCCTGACTTATGGTGATAATAGGGTTTTCTTGGCAAGATCTGCTCAGAGGCGGTTTGTCATTGCCTTTCCCTGAGGCTGAGTTTGTGTGACTTGTCCAAGTTCACCCAGTGGGTTTCATGGCACAGTGGGGAATCAAACCCAGGTCTCCAGAGTGGTAGTCCAACACTCAAACCACTACACCACACTGACTCCTATTCCCATGTACTACCTATGAAACAACTGCAGACTTTTTTGTTGTTTTGTTCTTCAAGTCCTTTCCAAGTTATGGTGACCCTAAAGCAACCTTATCATTGGGTTTTCTTGGCATGTTTCTTCAAATGGGGGTTGCAATTACCATTCTCTGAGGCTGAGAGTGTGTGACATGCCCAGGGTCACTTACTTGGCTGCACATTGTACATACCCCAGAAGGCATCACCTAGTAGTATATTGGCAGTCCTTCCCGCCCAACACTTCCTCATTTCCCCCCAAACATCTCATAGCTGGGAGATGGAAATAATTTTTAAAGCAGCATTTAAATCTGGACTATTTTTAAAAAAAGCAAGGTCCAAAACACACTGCAGAAATAAATGCCAGGGAACATGGGAGCTGTAGTTTGTTGTGTTTATAAGTGACAGTTTTCCTGCTAAGTACCTGCATGTCATAAGCATTTGAATTAAAATTACCATATTGAAATCAAATCTAATTTTTTAAAATTTTTATTTGGTGTGTGTTGTTATACTCGTCTTACACAGCGAGTATATCCCAAACTCTATATTTTAACTGGAAAGTTGGGGGTTGTCTTATGCGCCCAGCCATCTTATACGCCGGAAAATACGGTGCATAAAATGTTTCACGGTATTAGTATAATTAGCAGGACACCTAAAAACACTGGTTCAAACCAAAAAAAAGTTTGGTATTAACCCCCCCCCCCGTCTTTGTGAGAGAAGACCACATGTTAAAGTATTTATTTCAAGCCTACCTGTTTAATACAAGTGTACTGAGGGCTTCTCCATCAACATCTTCGGCAATAATAACTAAAGGCTTACGGTGATTATTGGCAATTTCAAGAGCTGGCACTATCGACTGAACATTAGAGATCTTCTTTTCACTGATTAATACATAAGCATCTTGGAATTCACATTTCTGTCCTATAATGGAAAGTAGGATTCTTGAACTGTTTTTCAAGTATTGCATCAAAAGTCAGAGACTTTTATAAATCCGTCAAATGCTAATCAGTGCCACGCCACACCACATTTTTTCTCATATTTGAACAGCTTCAAATGTCAAATATATGCCTGACTTGATTAGCCTCCAGTAGAAACTTGATTAGCCTCCAGTAGAAACTTGATTAGCCTCCAGTAGAGAACCACTCTTTTAACTTATTCTTGGATTACTAAAGTTAATAGTGGACCCTTGGTATTTGCTCGTTGGTTCCAGGACCACCTGTGGATACCAAAATCTGTGGATGTTCAAATCCCACTATAGACAGTGGAGTAGTAAAATTGTGTCCCTTATGTAAAATGGGAAAAAAAATCAAGGTTTGCTTTTGGGAATTTTAAAAAAATATTTTCAACCTGTAGATGGTTGAATCCATGGATGCAAAAATTCGTTGATACAGCGGGCCAACTGTATGTGTAAAAACAAAGATTCAAAGATTCATTGAATTCTAAGTAACTGAAGTTAATCCAATCTCTTTGAGCCCACTGTTGTAAAGTGTTGAACTTAACAGCATTTTGTATTAAGATCCTCTGAGCAATCAAAAATCCCACAAAAAGTTCAATATTTTGTTTTAAAAATAACATTTTTATGAGTCCATCACCAACAAATCCCATATTTATCCTGCTGAGCTGGTTCCAAAAGCAAGGATATTGCAAGTATAGGAATTTAATTACCACTCTGTGAAGCTGCGTCATCAGCAAGAGCATTCTAACAGAACTAAATCTTAGCATGTCACAGCTATGTCTGAGTCAACAGAAAGCAAAATTCATGCCCATTATATTCTATAGATACTATCAAAGACTGATTGTGTCTTCAAATGGCCTGAATTCTGAATGAAAAATATAATAAAATACCTTCAATTTAATCATATTTTACTGCAGTAAATGACTATGACCAGCAAAGAGAGACCAGTCACGTTTACTTACCTTTCGCTGTATTAATGAAATAAGGAGAGATGTAGCCTCTGTCAAACTTCATACCTTCAATGATCTCTAACTCATCATTCAAAGTTTTTCCATCCTATCCAAGAGAAAAGATCAAAGAAATCATCCAAGTTTTGTTAAGCTTCTGTGTGGTCTATTCTAGAAATTACAGAATATATTAGTCCTTCTCACAGGCTAGTTATTGGGTTTTTAAAAAACCACTTAAATACTATTATATAAAACTTAAAATCATCCAGGACACTTGGCAAGAATATCTTTTTTCTCATCCTCATAGACATTCACACCACTTACCTTAACAGTTATAACACCTTTTCGCCCAACTTTTTTCATGGCATCTGAAATTATATTACCAATTTCCTTATCTCCATTTGCTGATATTGTTGCAACCTGTTAAAAAATTAAAAAGGTTAAATCTACCCTCTCCCTGCAAATCTTCCAGAATTGATAACATTTTAAAGAAATGGGACAGTGGCATTACCTGAGCAATTTCTTCTGGGGTTGTGACTGGTTTGGATAATTTCTTTAATTCAGCAATTGCAGCATCTACAGCTAGCATCACTCCTGTGGGGACACAGAATAACTACATCAATTAACTATCCAATAATGGCAAAAAAAGCTTTAGAATGACATATTGAGCTCCTAACCAAATAAGAAAAATCACTTGTTACCACACAATACATAACTTTGGATTAGCGATACTTACATTAAACATGAAGAGAGTTTAATGGGACTAACATATAACATAACAGAGCTGCCTTTTGCCGGTTGAGAAAACTCATCCATGCTAATGGCAGCTGTTATGTCTCTTAAAAATCGGAGAAAAACATGGAAAGTACTAGAGTATCCTTCTCCCAATGTGATGATTTTCAGACATTTTGTAGAACATCTTTCATCAATTCCAGTAAGTATGGTGAATCCTTAAAAAAGAGTTCTGCAAATCTGATCAACTTTATCAAGACCTTTACCTCTCCTGATTTCCACTGGATTTGCTCCTTTACTGATCTTTTCAAATCCTTCCTTTGCAATTGACCGTGCCAATACCGTTGCAGTTGTAGTACCATCTCCAGCCTCTTCATTGGTATTGTTAGCAACATCTTGAACTAGTCTGGCTCCAATGTTTTTGTACTTGTCCTTCAAGTCAATGGCCTTGGCTACTGTCACACCATCTTTTGTCACCTTAGGACTTCCCCAGCTCTGTTCAATGATTACTGTTCTCCCCTATGAATGCAACATATGAAGGAAAAACATTGTTTTACATTTTTTGCGTACAATGTGGCTTTTATTCAAATCCCCTTCTCCACCTGAGGTTTACAAGTAATTTCACCAACAGCTGACATCTCAGTTCAGAGGTTATGACAGCACTAAATAAGATCCATATTAGGAGGCCAAATGTACATCTTGAACTTATCAATGTGACTCTGCTTGTAACAAATCAGAACTTCAGGTTTAGATCAAAAATAATATTTTGGTCATTTTAAAAATCATTATAAACTTCTGTCACTTGATACTTTTTATAGTAAGGTAGACAAAATGTCTTAACAACCTATGAATGTGGACCAGTATAAAGAGCAGTTGGAATTAAAGAAACCGAGTGCTAAGATTATGTGGATGTCAATGGACTCGCTGAAATAGAGAATACAATAGTAACTAGCTGTCATGACACCACAGCAATAACTAAGAATTCACTGAGGTCCAAAATTTTGACCAGGCTTGATAGTACAGTAAAACCTGCACTCACTAATGATAATTACACTCCTCTGAGGAGTATGGCAACTGAAGGCCCAGTACTGATATGGGTAGGAATCTCTTCAACCATGCACTTAGCTGAGAAGTTTGCAAAACACATCCCATTGGCTCCCTGAGCTCCTCTGCTGAATATGCGGCAGGAAAACACATTTCTCCACATTTCAGAAACAGGCCTATGCACCTGCCACAAATGTACTCAAGCAAATCTGTGGACCTCTGCCCAAGAAATTACAAGAAAACGTGGATGCTAATAGAAAGGAAATAAACAGGAAACTGACTGAACTATAGTGAGGCAGGAGGTGAAACTGGCTGAACAGTGTATTTGTAATGAAAAGCAGTAGAGCTTTGAGATTGGGGTAATATAGAGAAAATACAAAATATTAACAACAACTGTTACTGAGGATCTTAAATACGGTTTTAGATATGGAATGCAACAGTTGGATTCTCTTTGTCAACCTTTATACGGGCTAAGCATAAGCATTAATTGGAACCTTGCCCCTTCACAGTACAGGAATTAAACTTTTCATCTCCATGTGATTCTAAATGTGCCCAAAATGCCTTCCCCAGCTCTAGAGATCATTTTTGGACATCTCAATGGAAAAAATATATGGAGGTGGGAGAAATTACTGCTGGGGCAGCACTTTACCCACCCCTGGTTTAGATACTCAACCCCCCCCCAAAAAAAACTGCTGCATATCTTCAAGCCTGGGCTAAAGAAACAAGTCCACCACCCTATTTATCTCCCCTCCATATCAAAAGGGGAGGGCAGGTACAGGGAAGAATTCTCACTAGCCCTTCCTCTCAAATGGAAAAACCACCAGAAATTCTGGTTAAAGCCATCATAGAGGACAGCACACTCTCCCCACTGCTTCTGTTCTTTCCGAAGAGCCAACATCAGTCCTAGCAAGAAAGTCATTCTCTCTCTCTTATATGGCAATCCTGGTACTCCAAGGGATGCCATATAACAATGGCTTGCTTCCACTTTTGTCACTCTGAAATCTTATAGAACGTTAGGTGAAAAACATCAGAAGTGAGAAGGCATGAAAGCACATGTTCCCCATATTTCATGGCTTACCTACCAGCAAACTCACCTCAGCCAGGCATGTTAACTGGAAAAACATAATAAAATAAGAACCCAAGGGCATGAATTAAGTGCTTCTAAGCACACTCACTTATTTAACCACATTTCAATCCTCCCACTGGGGGGAAAAATCAGCAGGACTCAAGCACTCTTAATTTTGGGTGGAGATACTTTTTTGATTTTGTTCTATGAGCAAATTTTGAACCACCACCAAGAAAATTGGCTTCTTTACCTTTGGCCCCATGGTGACAGCTACAGCATCAGCAAGAAGGTCCACCCCTTGTAGCATGAGAGCTCTAGCGTCTGCTCCAAATTTAACATCCTTTGCATAGGCTCTTGTAAGGTGAGGGGCAAGTGCCCTGGACACTGGCCTCATCTGACGCAGCACTGTTGGTAAACGCAGCATTTCTGTAAATGAAGATTAAAAACGCACATGCTTCAGTGCCAGCAGAGTCACTGATGTATCTATTGTCTCAAGCTAAGTATGCTATGCTCCAGAGCATATGTAACTGTGAAGTCAATGCTTATGTAACCTTCAGTAAGTTATACAAAGTGACCGAAATCATCATTCAATAAACATTTTCCCACTTTTAAAAAATGTTTAATGGTAAGTAATTGGCATTCACAAGAGTAGCAGTAAAGAACTCCAAACAAGTCCCCTGCCTTTAAGAATACTAATTAACCATAGAATCATAGAGTTGGAAGAGACCAGAAGGGCCATCCAGTGCAGCCCCTTGCCATGCAGGAACTCAATCAAAGTGTGAATGTTACAGTGGTCCCTCCACATTCGCTGGGGTTAGGGGTGAAGGGCCTTCATGAATGTAGAAAACCGCAAGTTGAAAAAAACAAACACCATTATCCTTTTTACCTCTCTAGGAATCCCCAGGTCCTCCAGTGCAACTCTGTGGTCAACATCTGCCAGAAGTTGATCACAGAATCATGCTGGAGGATCTACAAATGCTTAAAGTAGCATTTTCTCTAGGGAACTCTGGATCCTCCAGTGTGACTCTGTGGTCAACCTCTGGCAGAGTTGTGCTGGACAACCTAGAGATTCCTTGAGAGAACATATTAATCAAAACTGCAAATAAGCAAATCTGCAAATGTGGAGGCCCAAATGTACTTCATTCCATACTTATCTGTATTCAGAAAAGAAATAGCATTTCTTCCCAGCAGGAATTTAACAGTGTGGCAGGTCCCAAACTAGGGAACTCCTTGCCAAGGGAAGCTTAATCTGTTCTTTAGAAGTTATCTGTTCATTGGCAAGCAAATATATTTTAATTCTGCCAGGCCTTTGAAATTTAAACTGCACTGTTGATGAAAGAGAAGTCTTAACTGGTTGGGAGATTGTGTTATTTTTAATGTATTCATTTTTATGTTACCTTTATGTTATCCCAACTTTGTTTTTGATTTGTGTTTTATTCCCACTGTTTTTTGTGTGTGCCAGAAAACAGAGGATGACATACATAAATAAATAATGCATATACGGGGGCATTCATAGCTTATAAACACACAAAACCAGCTCTATTAACCAAGACTAATTTTTCTGGAAGTACTGAATGCCATTAAGTTGCTTTCTCCCATCTCAATCCTGGTTGAATTTACTCTGGTTCAACCAAGATTGCAAACACAGTGTGTTAAACACATCATGTATTTTGTGCATTTTGGTTGGCCAAATTTGTGGATTTTTGGATGTTATTGCCCTTTATTGTATGGACAACAAGGCTATCCTTGGTTATGTCTCATGCTGTGCTAAGTGGAGCTAGCAAAATAAGCAGACCCTAGACAGAGCAAGGACTCAGGCAAGTCAAAAATAAAAGATAAAAATGCAGAGGTGGGTAAGGACGGAACAAAGCAACTAAAAAGGCTTGCAGAAAGAGAAGAGAAAGGGAGGGGGAGGCCAGAGAGGAAAGTCCAAGGAAGAAGCCAAGCGTGCCTCCTCTCCTTGGGCCCCTGGCACGTGCGCCTCCTCCAAGCAATGCCAGGTCAGCCCACAAGGTCAAACAGGAAAGGAAGGGAGAGCCTTGCTGCCCCCTGCAGGCCGCACAGTGGAACTGCAAGGACACAGGAATCCAAAGAGCGGGCCTTGTTTAGCCTGGAAAGTCAGGGCCTTTGCAGACTGCCAGAAATAGTGCAAATTGAGTCCACTTTAAGGGTTAGGGAATCATGGGAACTGTATTTTATTGTGGCACCAGAGCTCTCTGACAGAGAAGGCTCAATGTCTCAGGAAAAAACCCAATTCCCATGATTCCCTAGCACTAACCCTAACCCTAAAAGTGGACTCAATTTGCACTATTTCTGGCAGTCTGCAAAGGCCCTCGGTGGGATTTTGAGACAGACTTGGCTGTGGTCGTCTGGAAAATCAGAATGCAAAGGGATCTTGCAGCACCTTTGAGGCTATGGTTCAAAACACACTGCAGAAATAATCCAGTTTGAGACCGGTTCACCTGCCCCGGCTGTGCTAGGAAATCCTGGGAACTGTAGTTTTGTGAGACATTTAGCCTTCTGTCTCTCGTGCCACAATAAACTACAATTCCCAAGATTCCCTAGCATGGAGCCAGGGCAGTTAAAGTGCTCTCAAACTGGGTCATTTCTGCAGTGTGTTTTGGACCTGTGTGAAAGAAGCTATAGCATAACCTTCTGTAGTCTAGGTCTACTTTCCTCAGACACATGGAGTGGAAGTCATCAACCAGAGAGCATTCAATCAAAGTTAAGCTCCAAAGACCTCTAGCTGTGTTACCCTGGGAAATCAAAGCAAGTCAAAAGCTTGCAAAAAAACAAAACAAAAAAAAAAGCTAGCTGCCTTGAGTTCCTATACTGGGAGGAAGGCAGAATATAAATCATAATAATAATAAAATCGGTGTGCAAAGGGATCTTGTTGCAGCACCTTTGAGACTCCTTGAAAGAAAATAAATTGCTGGCATGAACTTTCCCAGACTTAAGCCTCCTTCCTCAGAGGCATGGAGTGGAGGGTGTTTTGCATTTCTTTTGCCCTTCTCACACACACCCTGGTTATATAAGTCTATCCCTGGACCCTCCACTCCACCAAATGCCTCTGAGGAAATAGACTAATGTCTAGGAAAGCTCGTGCTCCCATATTCTTCTTTCTTTCTGTGAGTCTCAAAGGTGCTACAACAAGATCCCTTTACATGCAATGAATAGAATTCAAAGACCATAGTCATGTTAGTCTGGGAAATCAGTTTCCAAAGGGATCTTGCAGCACTTTTGAGACTCACAGAAAGAAAGAAGAATCTGGGACTTGAGCTTGCTCCTTCAGATGCATGGAGTGGAGTAGACTAGAGGGTCTTTTGCCATTCTCATACATACCCTGGTAATATAAGTCTATCCCTGGACCCCCCACTCTACTCCACGCGTGTGAACGAGGCAGCTCAGGTCTAGGAAAGCTCATGCTCCCAGCTTCTCTCTTTCTTGCAGTGAGCCTCAAAGGTGCTGCTGCAACAAGATCCCTCTGCAAGGACAGCCTGGCGGCCTTAAGCACCGTCTCCTCCCCAGAAGCTGGAGGCCTGAGGCATCTGGAGCATGCAGAGCAAGAATGAAAAAAAGAGATGGCTGGCTTAAGAGACAGAAAGCCTCAGGGCAGCTCATTTCTGGAGGTAAGGATTCTGAAGTCCAAAACACACCGCAGAAATGATCCAGGTTGAGACCACTTCCACTGCCTTGGCTCCATGATGATATGGAATTATGGGAGTTGTAGTTTTGTGGGCCGTTTAGCCTTCTCTGGTAGAGAGAGCTCTGGCACTGCTGCAATAAACAGCAGTTCCCATGATGCCCTAATAGCACTGAGCCAGGACAGTGAAAGCGGTCCCAAACTGGATTATTTCTGATGTGTGTTTTGGACCCAGGAGAGAAGGAGGGAGGGAACCAGAAGCGCCCCATGGAAAAACACGTGCCTCGTCCTCAGGCGTCCAGAAAGAGAGGAAGGAGGCGGAGATAGAGGACTCCAGGCCCCGGGCAGTGGCTCCCAAACGTTGGCCCTCCAGGAGTTTTAGACTCCAGCTCCCAGAAGCCTCAGCCATCTCGGCCAAAGTCCAAAACCCCTGGAAGGCCAGAGTCTGGGAATCACTGCGTCCAGGGCCTCTCTCTGGACTACAACTCTCGTCAGCCCCAAGCAATGGTAAGGGGGCGAGGACGACTGTGGCCTGGTACATGGGAATTGTAGTTTCCCCCTCCCTCATTCCGGCTACCCCAAACCCCATAGAAAGAGGCCTTCTCCAAGGGAGAGTTGGAATGTGGTTCTGGAGACCAGGGTTCGAGTCCCACCTCAGCCATGAAACCCACTGGATGGCCCTGGACAAGTCACACTCTCTCGGCCTCTTCAGGGGAAGCAATGGCAAACTCCTCCTCTGAACAAACCTTGCCCAGAAATAGCCATGAAAGGTTCTCTTTAAGGTCGCCATAAGACCCCGGACTCTCACATTTTAACTGGTCACCTTTTAAAACATTCTTTTGTGTGCGTGTGTGGGGTGCCTTCAGGTCGTTTCCCGACTTGTGGCGACTCCGAGGAGACAAACCTATTATTATAATTTTTTTGGGGGGTGGGTGGGGTTCGTTCTTGGCAAGATTGGTTCACAAAGATCCCAGTCTTTGCCTCAGAGGCTGAGAGAGTGTGACTTCTTGCCCAAGGTCACCTCAGTGGGATTCGAACCCCGGTCTCCCAGAGCCGCAGTCCAGCACTCAAAAGCACCAGGCCACCCGTTGGGATATTCTAATCCAAATACTCAATTAATAATCCCAAAACCCGGCGGCCATGGTCTTGGAGGGGCAATGGACCTGTCCCTAAACGGAGAGGAGGAGCCCACTTTAACTGCCACGATTCCCCCAAGGACTGTCTTTTGGGGCCCTCCTCCACAGACGGTGCATTCATTCCCCCCCCCCCCAAGCAGGCGCCAAGTTCCCTGGTCCCGAATGCCCCGTCCCCATTGAAGCGGCCTGGACTGAACCACCTCCCTCGTAATGGGGGGGGAAGGCTGGCATAACCCCACCACAGACACAGATGCGCTTACTTGAGGAGGAGGCGGCTCGGTATTCCACCAAGTGCAAAAAGAACGAGTGAGCGAGGAGGCTCGCGGCCCTCGTGCGCACGCAGCCTGCCGCAAGTCCTCCTGCGCGGTCTTGCCCCGCCCCCTCCTCTAGCCCCGCCCCACGTGAGAGCCTGGCGCGTAAAGCGAGCCCCGGAACCAGCCTAACGCTGCAGAAGCCCGCCGTGACGTCACCTAGATCCGCCCACCCGCTTCCCTCGAGCGGGCAGGACGGCTGAGTGGGCGGGGGAAGGGAAGCCCCTCGCCCTCCCTGAGTATGGCCTATGCAGGTTCCGGGGTTCGCCCTGGTTCCAGAATTTTCTGGAAAGGGCCACGCTAGTCGAGGCGTTTCGCAACTTCCGGAGGCGACCCCAGAAATCCTCTCTCTTTCACCCTCCCCCCACATTCTCTGCTCATTGGGATTATATAAATATTATATATATAAATATTCTTTGCTCACTGCGATTACAAAATATATGTTGTAGAAGTTGACCCGTTGTTGCTGGGAAAGTACAAAAATAAGCGTTCCGTTCCAAAATGGACCTTAAAGGCTTTTTGGCCCCCGCCCTCCTCCGTAGCCGCAGGAAGTAATAACTTAGTTCTTTCACGCACCCCTGAGGGTGTGGAGGGCGCATGCGTGGTAGTGACTGCCCCTCTTTTTTCACGTGCGCTTGCTCCGAGGGTCAGTTGAGCGCGAGCCCCTGTCTTCGGTTGGAAGGAGAGCCGGCGCGAGGAGAGAGCGGGAGGAAGGGCCGCGCGCCATGGTAAGGCAGCCAGGCCCGAAGCGGGAAGGAAAAGGAAAGGAGAAGGGACCCAGCAAAATGTAGGGAGAGCAGAGGATTGGCGGCGGGGGGATTCCTTTCCTCCTAGTCCCGCATTGGCTTCCCTTTCTCCTTGTCCCCAGTAGGGCTGTCTCTCTGGGTGCATCTACACCGCAGAAATAATGCAGTTCGGCACCGCTCTAACTCCCCTGGCTCCATCCTACAGAGTCCTGCGATTTGTAGTTTGGTGAGGCAGCAGCGTGGTGTAGCTCTTTGACTCCCTGACTCTGGAGATCAGGGTTAGAGTCCTTGCTCGGCCATATATTTCTTGTAATTTATTATTATTGTTCTGATTTTACTATTTTATTGTTTGTATTTTATACATTGTATACATTTTATTGCATAATCCTGGGAAATATAAATAAAATTATTATTATTATTATTATTATTATTATTATTATGATGTAAAAACCCACTGGGTGACCTTGGGGCAAGTCACGCTCTCTCAGGCTCTTATGGCCAAACCTTGTGTGAGAAAACCCCATGATAGGTTGCCTCAGAAGTAAAAACAAAAAACGACTCGGAGGCACACAACGACGACGATGAGGCAGCATCACTCTTTGACAGAGAAGGCTAAATTAGACCTTGTGAAACTACACATCCCAGGGTTCCTTGGGATGGTGCTAGAGCACTCGGGGGGGGGGGTGCCAAAGGCGTTTCAAGGGCACGAGGAAGTTTCTCTTCAGGGCTGGAGCACAGAGAAAGAGCTCTCAGCACAAGGCGCCCCGGGGCCTCCTTCCCACTGCCACTGTTTAGTTGGCCTCCCTTGGCCTCCATTTTCTAAGCTATTTCATGCTTTCTGGGGGGGGGACCAGCTAAAAGGCAGCGTGTTCCATCGGGAGGGATCTTCCAGTTGTTGGGTGTCTTCAAGTCGTTCCTATCTATCTATCTATCTATCTACTGATCATAGAGTTTTCTTGGCAAGCCACATTGGGGAGGGGGTTTGCCGTTGCCTTCCCCTGAGGCTGAGAGAGTGTGACTTGCCCAAGGTCACCCACTGGGTTTCATAACTCAGCAGGGATTCAAACCTTCATCTCCAGAGTCATAGTCGAACGCACAAAGTGCACATGGGGTTTTCTTGGCAAGAAAGGAGATTTGCCACGGCCTTCCCCTGAGGCTGAGAACATGTGACTTGGCCAAGGTCACCCACTGGGTTTCATGGCCAAGCCAGGAATTGAACCCTGGTCTCCAGAGTGTCACAGTCCAGCCTTCAAAACCTGTACCCAGTGCTTGTTCTGTCAGGGATCTTCCAGTACTGAAGGTAAAAGCACACAGCTTGGAGATGCAGAAACTGCTGCTTGTCAGGTAGTCGACGTCGTCCACTTTATTTTACCTTTTCTCCAAGTGTGCATCTACAGAGTAGAAGCAGTGCAGTTTGACATCACTTTAACTGTTGTGGCTCCATCTTAAAGAATCCCAGGATCTGTAGTTTTGTGAGGCACCACCAGGCCTCTTGGGCAGAGAAGTGTAAAGGCCTTGTAAAACTACAAATCCCAGGGTTCCATAGGATGGAGCGAGAGTGCTTACTAGTTCTACAGTGTAGAGATGCATCTTAAGTGTACATGTGCCTGATGGCGATGAGGAGGAAGTTCTTGGCACATGTTTCCTTCACTCTTGTTTGCAGCTACAGTATCTGGTGGAATGGATACTTCTCAGTGGTCTGGCCTTACAACCAATTCCTCTCTTTTATCCTGTGCACTTGAGAAACCTCATTCATTTTTGGTATGCCCTGGATAGCAGGACTTTGTAACCTGTTTTCTCTCTCAAGTGGGGGAACCTACACAGGGAGAAGAACTGTTGTGGGAGACAGGAATCCTAATTAGAGCGGCACTAGAACCTTGGTCCAAAACACACCTCAGAAATAATCCAGTGTGAGACTGCTTTAACTGTCCTGGCTCAGTGCTAGGGAATTCTGGGAACTGTAGCTTTGTGTGACATTTAGTTTTCTTTGTCAGAGATCTCTGGGGCCACAATAAAATACAATTCCCAGGACTCCTAGCAATGAGCTGGGGCAGTTAAAGTGGCCTCAAACTGGATTATTTCTCCAGTGTGATTTGGACCCTTAATCTATGGCTTGAAAATGCCTAAAATCAAATTATTCTAAGGTCTCAGTATCTAGTAGATATTGTTCTGTGGGCATTCAGTGTACAGGAAGTACTTTTGCTACCATTGTGGGTTGGGAGCATGCATTGCAGATCTGGCGCCTAATGAGATATTGGGGCTAACTAGGGAATTCTTGTTTAAAAATGGTTCTAGAATAAAGAACTGTACCAAAAATGCATACAAATAATCTTCAGTTGAAATTTTCATTTTTCAAGTGTAACGAGTTTAATTGTATGCATATTTAGTGCAGTTCTTTATTCTGGAAAAGTTTCACTGGCTTTGTCCAAAGTCCAAAAAATGACTTTTTAAAGTACCCGTTTGCTAAGAATTTAGTAAGGGCAGAAGTAGTTGTGAAACTAAAAGTATGTTGCAGCCAAATGTTAGTGAGAGAGGTGTTTGTAGGATTATTGCCTTACATGGGTTTTAGGACTGTGCAAGCTAAAGGGCCTAAATACCCCAAAGGCACCAGATCCTTTTTGATCTTGGAAGCTAAGAAGAGTTAGCCCTGGTTAGTACTTGGGTGGGAGACCACCAACAGATACCTGTGGGCTATATTTCAGAGAAAGGAGCTGGCAAAACCACCTCTGAGGACTCCTTGCCTAAGAAAACCCTACAACATTCATGGGTTCACCATTAGCCAATAGGCAACTTACACATTCATACCTTATCTAAAATACATTGTTTTACAAGACAGCTTGAGACTTCTAGAAACCTGTAGGTCATATAGGACCATGAGGTACAGAGGAGAGTGCGTTAAATGCAGAAATTCATTCTTAAAGTGAACAGAATGAGAAAGTCTTCAAAAGGACATGCCCTTTTAGCAACTGATTTTCCTCTCCCCATCCCAGTGGAAAATGAATCTTCCCAATCTCTGCTTCTTGCAACAGCGACATCTAATGGTTTGAGCTAAGCTGGCATTTCTTCTTATTTCTAGCTGCTTCTGTAAGTTTCTTGTCAGGATATCTCTGGAAATAGCTGGAAGAGACTGGGGAAACAGCCCGTGCCATATGAGTTGGACTTTTCAACATTGTCTAATTTACCTTTAACTGGAATATATTGCTTACCATTTCACTATTGCCTGTTTAGAAACACAGATTTGTTTTATGTTAAAAAAACAAACCCTTGGCAATCAAAGAGCTTATAGTAAAATGTATTGCATTGCTTTTTAAAGGTGATAATGAAAGTCTGCAGTTAAACTATTTTGAGGTATCCAGATCCTAATGGTTAGACTAAAAAGATTGGCACAAAAGTTAATGATTATTCTATTATTCAAAGTTCAGTGTTCTGCAAATGCTGAATAAACTTTTGCAGTTAATAATTTCCTTGAGGTACTTCACAGTTAAACTGAAGATCATATTCTTATTAACTCAATTGTTTTCTTTTTCAGATGGTTTATTTGTAAAATAATAAACTATAGCTTGGAATGTGTCCAGAAGCATTCCTAATGACACATTTGGTTTTTCAGTTTGAAGTGCATAATTATAATATTCTGCATTGCATTTCTATCTTTTTATCCTTAATGTCCTTAATGTGACTTAACATTTTGACCAATATCATTTAAAATAAGATCACTCAGGCTTTTTTTTGTCTCATATAGCATTGTGCCTTTTTCAGCAGGGAAATCTATGATGCGTAATTACTTTTTTCAGGTATGGGGTTGAATTCCATTTTATAAACTGCCTGGGGGAGAAATTCCAGCAGTGGGTGCAGCTAAAGGCATTGGCAAATCTAGGAAACAAGTATAAATATCTTTAAATATCCTCTTACAGTACTGAGGAAAGTGCAGCCCTCTGGATGTTGTCAGGCTGCAACTTCTGGCATTCCAGTCATGCAAGGAAGGGATGATGGGAGTTGTGGTCCAGCAATATCTGGAGAGCTGCACTTTGCCTACCCTTGACCCCTTACCCCTAATCAGTGATGGTAAATACTAGCAGAAGATAGGAATCCCACCATCACCACTGCAACTCATGGTTGTGTCTGGCCTGCAGGCCAGCGATTCCTCATGTCTGATATGTGGAATGAAACAGGACAGCACTTAATAGTATGTTGTGTCAATAGTCTTCATACTTGCTTCCATACATAGAGTACAACTGAGGCCCCAGGAAATTGAGAATTATATAGCCAGTATCATTTGTGGAAAATACTCACATTTAAGCTACTTTAACTAATATATTATCAAAGTTTCATTGTACACAATGTGATTATGTAAATGTGAGTGTTTGTCTTTCATATTCTTTGTAGATGGTAAAATCACTTTCTGGTTCATTAATGTGGGAAGACATTTATAATGGACAGATAGATTGTAGTTCATGGTACATAATGCTTTATGGTTCATTTTAATAGGCAGGGCAGGCCTTTAAAAAGTTTCTTCCCCTGTTTGACCGAGTATTGGTTGAAAGATGTGCGGCAGAGACTGTAACCAAAGGAGGAATCATGATCCCAGAAAAATCTCAAGGAAAAGTGCTACAAGCCACTGTTGTGGCTATTGGAACAGGCTCTAAAGGCAAGGTGGGTAGAATTTCATTCTTTTTACTGCATACTTTTTATAAGATTTCAGTTAATAATTTGTCTCAGCTTCTATTTCAAACAGCCAGAGCAATGTGATACAGTGACCATAATTGTATGGCGACAGCCTTCCACTTATCCATCCCTGCTCTGTTTCCTTTAATGCACTCTTCTTTCCCTGCTGTGTACTATTGCTTTTCTTTACAAGCATTACAGGGTTCTAGTTGCTTCCATTGTTCCAGGAGCATGGAGATCATAATGCATTGCCAGATTGGATCCAGGGTGAGGCTCATGTAACTTTAATCCTGAACAGATTGTGGGGCAATAGAAGGTACAGTAACAAAACTCCGAGAAGCAGGACAAAGGTACTTAAACTTCTGAACTCCCAACCTTTAGCCATAGCCATCCCTGCCTAATATGGCTATTGCCTCCTGGTGGAGAGAAGGGAAGGGATGCAGAAGGACCACAATGCCCTCTCCACAGTACCTTGTCCTGCTACACAATCTGTTAAGGATAAAAGTTACAGGAGTCCTGTCCCATACCCAGCCTGGCAACCCTAGTGCATTACAATCTCACCTCCATGCTGTAGAAACATTGGGAAGGGCTTGAACAGACGGTCTCTGTTAGGGTTATTCCCCTGTTAGCTCAGTTTCCATAGCAGCTGCTCTCATCTATTTTCCAGCCTTAAGAGAGAGGAATTCCAGAGTTGTAATTCTGGACATGCTTATCTGTAAGACCCATTGAACCGAAAACGTTTCCAAACAAATTGCCTGGGATTTGCATATAAAGCTAAGAGAAAGTGGGAAACCTGCCCAGATACGCAAAAGGTCTGTGTTGTGTATGTTAGGTGCTTTCTTTCCTATCCAGTAGCTCTTGCTGGATGAGGCAAGAGAGAAGACTTGTTTGAAGGATTACAAATAGGTAAGTAGCTTGTAACTTTTTATCCATAATACCACAAAAATGATGACCATGGAAGATTTACATAAATTCAATATAAATGATGAGGAAATTGAAATAAAGATTTTCCTTGGTTCAATCATTAATTGGAGCAGAGATTGGAATCAAGGAATCAGAAGATTAGGACTGGGGAGGCAGCTGTGAAAGAATTAGATAAGATCTTGAGGTGCAAACATCTACAGCTGAACACTAAAGTTAGGATTATCCATGCCATTGTATTTTTGATCACCGTGTATGAGAGTGAGAGCTGGATGGTAAAGAAAGCTGACAGAAAGAAAATCAACTCTTTTGACATGTGGTGCTGGAGAAGAGCTCCGTTGTTATTTTTGCTGCAACAGACTATCATGCTCCTCCCAGGAAATAAATAATAAGTAATCATTACTTGGGTAACAGTTTTCTCATGTTAAACTTACCTCTCTTACTGCATTTGCCTGCTATTTGAGCTAGCTGGCTACAGTTCAGTGAGTCACAAAGGCTCTAGGATGCCACACAGGTAAAAAATTCTAGCATTATCCTCTTTTGCCTCTAGCTGAGTTGCATAACTTCCTTATTGGCAATGGTGGGATCAAAGGCAGATGCTTATTTTGAGCTATGGAGGATGGGATCTAGTTCTCACACCCTATCCTATCAGCTGCAGGCTCAACATAACAGGTTATGAAACCAAGCTGTTGGATGTTGCCTTTTTATGTAGTTGTCATACTATATAATGGAGGGGACCAAACGAGTGCATGCAAAAATGTTCACTTAGAACAGGGGTGGCCAGCTACGATGAGAGTGGGAAGGGGGGTCCACCTGAGAAAGGGGAGTGGGGCTACACTTTCCTTGCCTCTGAACTACAACATAAGGTCTACATTTTTTAGACTGCCATTTGACAATGGGATATGATTTAGGATAGTGATTTGGCGTGCGTATCTTTCTGTGTCAAAAGAATTGAGATGTCTTTCTAAAATTCTTTTATTTATTCTGGTAATGCCATTTTGAATTGAAATGGTGCTCTGGCTGTAAAACAGCTCTTATAACATTGCCATAGAAATCTTACAGTAACTATTTTCCTTCCCCTTCAGGATGGTGAAACACGCCCAGTTAGTGTAAAAGTTGGTGAGAAGGTCCTACTACCCGAGTACGGTGGAACAAAAGTTGTACTGGATGATAAGGTTAGTTTGTAAATTGAATCTATTATTTCTATTCCTTGCCTTTTAGTGTCTTAACATAAAAATATATAACTTACAGTAATGTATTTCCTTAACTGCACATTATACCAGATACCTTCTGGGTATGCTAGCCTAGCCTCTGCACTAGCCATTCTCCTCTGATGAGCTCACAAGATGCATTTATACTCACTAGTTTGTCCTCTGCTTTTTTTGTGTAAACTATCTTCAGCATTTGACTTTTTAGGACTAATTACTACAAAGTAATAAGAGATGTTTGTTATCTACATCCTGTAGAAAGAACAAGCATATAGAACAGGCAAAATCTACTTGTAGCCATTGTAGTGGTTTCCTTTTGCTGCTTAATGTGCTAATATTGAAATTAAAATGCAAGTGTTTAATCAGGGTAGTGAAAACAAAAATAAACATGTAATTTTCAGCATCTCTGTATATTGGTGTGAAAACATATCATCCACAAAACTAACTTAAAACTAACCTGCTTTTTAGGAACAAGGGAGGTTTGCAGTTTGTGAGTGTGTACAGATGTTCACTAGGCTTTACAATCTTGGCTCTACTATAAATTTATTCCTTTGGGTCTCTAATACAGGTCCTTTTTCTAAAATCTTCCTTGAATCTTTGTGGGTCTCTGCTACCCTGCTCCTAGAGCAAAGAATGGCAGCATATGAAACTGTTTTTCTGTGGCCCCTAAAGGATGGGGGGGGGGGATGTCTTTCCCTTAGTATATCCTGGACAAGATTTTATATTTCAAGGATTTGTATGCCACCTTGCTCCCACAATGGGATTCAAGATGAAATCCTGGTGAGGTTCAGCTCCTATATTTAGGTGGTACATCAACTGTCTTAGAAGCTATCACCTTTGTTGCTTTCCATTTGATTTGAAATACTCTGAATACTTCAATTAAAATTTGTCCTAAGGCATTGAACATTCATTTATTATTCTTCACTCCTTCATTTATATAGAACAAGGAATATTCTTGGTTACCATTTCTAGAGCACTGATCCAATGTCCCTGTGATGAAAGATCTTTAGAGCCTTGACTTTTGAACCAATTATTTGTCTTCAGCAGATACTAATTTGTATTCTTTATTTGCAGGACTACTTCATATTTAGAGATGGTGATATTCTTGGGAAATATGTTGACTGAAGGTTCATAATTGTGGCATTATCATGAAGTTGTCATTCCACAAGCAGTGCTCAAATGTTTTTGTTCCATCATGTAAATAATTTCTTATTTTCTAATAAATGCAAAATCTATCAAAACACTGAGTATCATTGTGTCTTCAAAATAAAAATCTGTATAGTCAAAATTAATTTCTTATTGTCTTATTATATTTTACCATTTTTGCACAGTTGACTAATACATATTGTTAATTATTATTAATATGTTTAAAAAGATAATGCAGTAATAGCTGTGATAAAAACACAAGAATTAAACCACAGTGAAGCCAGTTTTGTGAGATCCCACACACATTGCAAGCATTTTTTGAACCTGGTCAAAAGTTGTTCACTGTAGCATGGTGCTGAAAGCACAACTTTTCAGATCTGAACCATTTCTACCACTTTTAGAACAAAGATTAAAAGAACACGAGGACCTTTCAGTGTTCATGAGAAGCACAATTATTCCTTAATTCGGTGGCCTACTTTGGAAGCGGCCATCTGCTTCACCCCTATGACTGGAGAGCTGGCCTTCATTTGGCTATGGAAACTCAATGGGTGCCCTTGACTGAGTCACACTCTGCCCCAGAAGTTGGAAATGAAGGCACTTCTTGTTGAAGGCATGCAGCAATGACATAAAACCTATGCTGTAAAAAGGTTTTCATATAAGCTACCGTATTTTGTTAAAAATGCTACAAGTTTGTTAAATGTATATATTAAATATTTGACATTAATTGCATGGAGGCAAATCAATGAAGAGGCAGCATTCCCCCCAAATAATCTTGGGTATGATATCAGAAAACGGGGTGAGGGAAGAGTGTTATTACATTATTTACTTATCCTCCACGTTCAGAATAAGATTTTTGCTTAATTATCCATCCAGTGTGCACAGGGAAATGTATTTTCTGGTCAGGATGTAGAATTAGCTATTCTAGGCAAATATCAAATCATAACGCTACTGAGAATTTGCAGCTGTTTAGAGTAAGAGCCCCAAACTCTAACCTCTTGAGAATATACTTTCTGCAGATTTACTGAGACTGAAAACTAATTGTGCATTTTGGAGGTAACAAATACCCTTATATTTTCAGGAGACAATTGTACAATTTGAGCTTGGCTTACTTATACATGGCTTACCATTAAAAAGGATATTTTAAACTGTTGGTCCTGAAAACATGTATTTCAAGTAATTAGATACAAAGCAACTGGATGAGCTTTACCCACATCCATATGACAAAACTACTAAACATAAGCATCTTCATTGTTGCATGCATATCCTATGCATTCAAATACCAGGCATATTTCACTTTAATAATACATAAATTTTATCGACCATCTCAGACAGCTAGCTACTGTATGTAGGCTATATTTAGGAGGAAGGAACTGGCAAAACCACCTCTAAGTATTCCTTGTTTAAGAAAATATGAAATTCATGGGAACACCATAAGTTGACAGGCCTCTTCAAGGTGCAAACACATACAGAAAGTTATGCATTGCATTAGAGATCGTTTTAACGGAAGCAAAGTATACTCAAGGGGAATTTAGTAGTTGAAGTATGCATGGAGATAGGCAGGACAGAGAAAATAATAAAGAATATAATCCTACATTAGTGTCCATGTTATAACTGCTTCTCTCACTGATCCTTTAGGCCAAGGGAAGAACTAATTCATATATAATAAGGTGCTCTTTATTTACTTAGTAACTTGCAACTACTGGCTTTTGTCTTAGCTTAAATAATACAATGCAAATGTCTTCACCCCATATGCACAACTGCTTTATTTTATTAAGAAGTCCAGTTTACATGCTATCTTTTATCAGTGCCAGAATACAACATCTCACTTGAGACACTCATAGATCCTTTTACAAGATTTTTTCTGGTTTCCAAAGGCAAATTTGTGAAGGCTTCAAAAATTTACAGTTAATTCAATGGTTTTGTTGGCACTCTGCTGCATTATACAATGTAGGCTGTAGTTATACTTATCTGGAAGAAAACATTTTGGCTTCAGAGTAAATGTGCAAAAGCTCAGGGTAGTTGCACCATATCATCATATAGCAGTGTTAGCAATAGGCAGTTTTCCAAAAGGCACAAGACAGTGTCTAAGACTGGAAATTATACTTAAATGTAATCACAGAGCTTAAATTAAATCAGTTCTATTAAACATGTTCTCCAGCCACTTTGTTTATTAGGATCACACAGGATAAGCAATTAAAAACACAATGGTTAGGGCTGAAAGGATTGCTTTAAACAAGTAGGCCACTGATTGTTGTGTGTCTTCAAGTACTTTCTGACTTATGGCAACTCTAATGTAAAAACAACAACAATGAACTTGAACTTGGGGAATTGTAATTAGCTCAAATAGCAGGAAAGCAACCTAA
Organism: Phrynosoma blainvillii; assembly: GCA_026167975.1. NCBI lineage: Eukaryota > Metazoa > Chordata > Lepidosauria > Squamata > Phrynosomatidae > Phrynosoma > Phrynosoma blainvillii. Next base: position 237,923,609 of record JANUYF010000001.1, on the reverse strand, counting down.
TTTATATGAAGGGAGCTAAGGGCATAATCAGGGGTAGGCAACCTTTCCCCTTTAAGGGCCGAGGGACTTCAGCTCCCAGAAGCCTCAGCCATGTTGGCCAATAGTCCCATGTTGGCCAATAGCTCCTGGGATTCTGGGAGCTGAAGTCCCTCGGCCCTTAAAGGGGAAAGGTTGCCTCCCCCTGGCATAGATCCACAGAGACAAGGTTTCCTCAAATTGATTTGTAAATTTATTATGGGATCATGCATATAAAGACAAACGTTGACTCACATACTCTCACAAGAACTCAGGAATAAGGCAAGTTAGCATGGAATAGACATGAGGTTTTTCTAATGGTGATATTACTTGTCTGGAGTGCTCCAGGTGGACTGATGTATAGTTGGACTCAACTGGATGAAGGGACAGGACCACAGAACAACTCAGCTGGACCAGAATTCAGAGTGACATAGTGTCACCATGAATTCTAACCAGTCACACTTAACCAGAATTTTGGTAGTCTTTTATAGGCTGAAAATAGCCCAGGGCAGAGGTTGATTGCTGTACATCAAAAGAGCCAAATTAACGTAAAGGTTTCCTTGAAGTAGATAGATTCCAGAGGAAGGTAATGGGTCTGTCTTGTGGTCAAGAGTCATCTGGGCCATAAATCCTCTAGGTTCCTTGTCTCCAGAGGTGTGAATCTCTGTTTGCAACTCCTGAAACTGGTTGATTGATCTGTAAATGAGTGCTGGGATCTATGTGACCAGGGTGCCTACATGACCAACTCATCTCTGGGTGCATGGTAGCAACTGGATTGCTGTTTTAGGGTCATACCAAAAAACACATAGTCACAGAGCACGGAAAATGCTTGATTTATCATAACATTAATGTGACCCTATCATAGGCTTTTCTGGGGCTGAAAGTTGTGACTTGCCCCAGGTCACCCACTGGGTTTCCATGACTGAGCAGGGAATCAAACCGTGGTCTCCAGAGCCATAGACCAGTGCTCAAACCACTACATCACACTGACTCTCAATAGCACATGCTAAAGTATTTTTTTCTATTTTAAAAGTACGGTTGTGACAACTGCATTGATATTGGATATACAATCCTCTTAAAAATACATTAAGCAAAGAGACAAGGGTTTAAAATTTCCTTGAAACCAGTGGAATTAGTAGAGAGAGGTTTCCTATTCAGTGGTGGATTCATACATAATGGACAAATGAAAATTGCTGAACAAAATTATGAACAAAAGTAGCATAATTGTACTGAAGTTAGATTAGACTGCTACACATTAAAAACACTCAACTTTTAGGTCTTACAAGGACCAACATAAGTAAAGAAAAATGTAAAGTGCTATCCGTACATTTCTACCCATTTTGTTTTGCATATTATTTTCCAAATAATTATTCTTAGAATTTCTGTAGTAATGGTTAGTTCAAATGCTTCATGTTCATTATATCAGCAATCTCCTGAGACAGTTGTTCTCCCCAATGCAACAGTATACATATAGCATCTTTGCATCAAATGCAGCAGACTTGTGTGGACAGAGCCCTACATTCTCCTTTCCCTCTCTCCCCATGCATGAATACAAGCAAAAGTGTCACAACAGGTTGTGATGAAGAGTAAGTCTCTTTATTTGCCATCTGGCCCCATTGTTGCTTCCACATTAAGTTATTCTGCTTCCAGAATACAAGCCACTAGAGACAGAACAAGATGTAGTGACTACTTTCTACTTGGATGGCTTTAAAATGGGGTGTAGTGGTTTGAGTATTGGTCAATGACTCTGGAAACCAGGGTTTGATTCCCTGGTTGGCCATGAAACCCTCTGGGTGACCTTGCGCAAGTCATATTCTCTCAGCCTCGGGGGAAGGCAATGGCAAACCTCCTCTGAACAAATCTTGCAAAGAAAATCGCATGATAGGCTCACCCTAGAATTGCCAAAAATGACTTGAGGGCATACATCAACAACTGCAACAAATTCATAGTGGATGGGATCATCTATGGTTCCTAGTCAGATGGCTATATTATCTCCAGGACCAAAGGCACTATGCCTCTGCAATATCAGTCACAGAGGAACATGAGAAGGAGAGTGCAGTCCTGCTAGTGGACTTCTTATAAGCAATTAATTGGCCATAGAGGAATAGGATTTTTGACTAGTTGGGCCTTTGACCCAGCTCTTCCTTATGTTCTTACAAGCACAGTGGGTCAGGTTGAGAGAAATACAGGAGATATTTTCTATAAGGACCCCTCATACCATTAAGCATGTGTCTGTTAATGTGCAGTCATGCTGGCCACATGACCACAGTCATCTTTGGCAGCGCTGGATCCCTCGGCTTAGTAACGGAGATGAGCACCACCCCCTACAGTTAGACATGACTAGACAGTAATGTCAAAGGGGAAACCTTTACCTTTACCTTTACATGTGCACAGCATGGGAGCAAATGATCAGACCTATTAGGATCCTTCTTTCTATAGGTGCTAAGCCACAATTGGGAGGATGATTCTTTCATTATAGATACATGCAGGGAGATAAAGGGCTAAGCCATTTCTGGGGTTGTGGATAAGCTCTGTCATGTCATCAGGCTTCAAACAAAAAATATCCCTGTATTTCAGGTTGCTGTTCTGATTGGAAATATTTTTATGCATCATGAACAAGATACACATTTAACAGTGCTTCCAAGTGATGGCTGGTGGTTCCCATGCTTTAGGTCTTACTGGAGCTTTCCAAGGTGAACCTCTTTTGGGACAAATGTTCAGCATCTTGAATTTCTCCTTTGATGTTCAGACTGATGCCTAGAGCAGATTCACTGCCTACCAACTTGGAAGACACAAGCCAACACTGATGTTTCCAATACCAGCACACTGTTGTCAGCAAAGCTCTAAGGCATACTACCACCATGGCATGAGGCAGAGCCTGAATACTGAAGCCAACAACAACCAGGGACAAAAACAGTCATTCAAAAGATACAAATACATACATATATCTGCACTATTTTCTGCAACAACTCTGGTCTTCAACTATCCTTCCCTGAGTGCCTACCGAAGCAGGTTGCTTTCTCCTATTCTGTGGCTCAGATCGTAAAAAAGGAGAAGTGAAATTAATGGAAGGAAGTTTTCCCCCCTCCCTCACGGTTGTCTGCACTTCCAAAAAGCCCCTCTAGATGAGATGGGGTCTTCCTGAATCATGTGAGATACACCCCCCGCCCCAGGATAAAATGCTGCCCTCATGTGGGATGGAGGCCACTATCCTTTCACCACTATTAAAGTAAAAGTCAACACCCAATCCAGCCCAGACAGTTGTTGTATATGAATGAGGTGTACCATCTTGTTGTTTGCCCCAGGCAGAAAAATGTTTTTGGCCAGACCAGGCTGTAGTGTTTGAGTGCTGTAGAAATTCAAGACTTTCTTTTCTGAAAATTATTGTTGGGGGCAGACATCATGCAAAGGCTAAGCAGGATGTTGTGGGGGAAACAGCCGAGAATATTCAATCACTCTTTCACTGCAAGGCTATATCACTAGGACCAAGGACAGTCCTGTTTGCTTGCAACTTTGGCTTATCTCAGTCCCAGTCAACAGGCCAGCTGCAGGAAGGACATGCTAACCATAATTCTCTTTAATCATGGATCACAACCAACAAGGTTTTCTTTTTCCCTTCCTTTAAAAGCAGCAGTGTTCAGAATTGCAGAAGGTCTGCTCCTTTGGCAAAGAGAGAGGAACATTTATTTCAGCTTCATCAGATAAATGTAAAGCATATTAGGTATGTGTTGGAACTCAGAGAGATAGCTTAGAGAATATTGCTTATCTCTGTGTCACAATAGTAAGAGCAGGGGTAGGGAACCTTTTTGAGCCGGGGGCTGGGTTGCTGTCCCTCAGACAATTGGGGGGGGGGGTCGAAGCACCAAAAATAAATAAATAAATAAATAAATAAATAAAAGTATTTTTTTTTAAAAAATAAAAATTAAAAATATGCATGCACACTCTCTCAGCCCCAGAAAAGCCATGACAAAACCCCTGTGGAGATTTTGCCAAGAAAGCCCCAAGAACAAGTAATAACAACAATAATCAATATCATCATGGCGGGGGGGGGGGGCGCGGTGGTGGCAGGACCAGCCTGCATCCGGCCCCCAGGCCTTAGGTTGCCTACCCCTGAGTAAGAGGATAGAAAGGTGGAGGGAAGGAAGTAGAAAGAGTGGAAGGCTGCATGTTAGATGGATGAACTCTATTAAAGAGGCCACTGACATGAATTTGTAGGAATTAAGCAGAGCAGTGGTGGACAGGGAGTCTTGGAGATGTCTCACCTACAAGGTTGCCATATGTCAAGATTGACTTGAGGGTGGTTAACAACAGCAACAAAGTAGTATACTCATATTTCCCCTCTCACTATTTGACACCTTTTTTAAAAGGAGAATGAACAAGTTCCTGACCCCCTCTAGTCTGCCCTGCAATATTTATTTTCCTCTTCAAGTGTCTGGATTGATTGATTGATTTGTTGAATTTATATCCCACTTTTATTCTGAGATGGTATTCAATGTGGCTTACAATAATTTTAAAAAGATTAAGCTAAAACATTAGTTTACAAAAGTTAAAAAAGGATTAAACAATGGACCCAAAATACTGTGGCCAGTCTGGTGAAAGGAGCTGGTTACAGAGATCATGTGACAGATACACACACAAACACACACACACACCCATTGAAATATGTTAGCTTGTGGCTTGGGTCAAGACAATCTGAAAGACTTTATGCCTCTTTATACAAGCCAGTGCGAGTTTCAAGATATTCAGCAGAGGGCTTCACCTCAGTCCCTGACACAGTGAACCCTCTGATAATGATAACCCTAATATGGTTATCAGTTTTTATGGAGGACAATGGGAAGCTAAGACTTAAAGAATTAACCTGTTCCCTTTAGCTAATACAAGGCTAGAAATAGCCAAAAACTGAAAATCAGGACAATGGACTGTAGGTAAATGGTGGAACTGTTTATGGAGCACTTTAATAATGGAAAAAACTGGCAATGAAATACACTACAGACATCAAATAGATCATTTGAGGAAAAATGGTCCCTGCTCTTAAATTATGTCAGCAATCTATCCCAAAGAACATTAGAACTGAGACTGTTACTACAAACCTTTGAAGATATACCACACGTGCTTTAGAAATTCTTTAGTCCAAGATTGTTTTCATTATTATTTAACATTTTAAATGTTTATGTCCTTCCATATTCAGACGTTTAGTAAAACATTCAATTGTAGTATTTAGTTTTGACCTGTTGTCATTTCTCTCCCCTTATTCTTTTTTTTATAAAATATTTTTTTAAACAATTATTTTGGACCCACATAGTTTTCCAAATAGTTTTCAGAGGCAGCCCCACATAGTGTGTGTTACAGCAGCCCAAACAGGATGTCATCAAGACGTGTCACCATAGCCAGATCTGACTTCTCAGTCAATGCATGCAGCTGGCACACTAGTTTTAAGTGTGTAAATGCATTACTGGTCACTGCTGAAACCTGGGCGTCCAGGCTCAGATCCGAGCTGTAAAGAAGGACTTGAACTTGGGGAATTACTAAAGTCCAAGTCTTCTATGGGATCTTTTATCCTATGTTTACAGAGGGGGCTAGGGAATAGACTGATAGAGACAAAGCTTTCCAATGAATTGTAATTTATTTGGGGATTCAAACAAACAAAGACAGTCCACCATACACTCAGATACACAAGAACTCAGGAATAAAATAGTTAGCTTGGAGAGGAAACACAAGGCTTTCTAATGGTGATAATTACCTGAAGGAGGCTGTTCCAACAATGAATGAAGATGGATAGACTCAGCTATTATGAAAAGGAAAGGACAAGGAAGAGCCGGGACCCAAGTAAGAGTTCACAGTGGCACAGTGGCACCATGAAATCTAACCAGACCCAATGTGCCTGAGATTTTGGGGATCTTTTATACCAAGGGTAGGCAACCTTTCCCCTTTAAGGGCCGAGGGACTTCAGCTCCCAGAAGCCTCAGCCATGTTGGCCAATAGTCCCATGTTGGCCAATAGCTCCTGGGATTCTGGGAGCTGAAGTCCCTCGGCCCTTAAAGGGGAAAGGTTGCCTACCCCTGTTTTATACCCTTAAACCTAGCCTGAGGTGAAGAGTTGTTATTGTATATCAAAGGATTCTGATTACTACTTTTTGAAGTAAACAATTTCCAAGGAGAGGAGATGGGATGTTAATGTTATCTCATCTTCAGTCGGACACATCCTGGCTAGTACCCATAAATCTTCTAGGTGTGAATGTCCTGCATTGCAGCTCCTAGGCTTGGCCCGTCTGATCTGCAAATTGTTGTAAGAGCAGATGTGACCTTCCAGGTGCCTATGTGATGTGCTCACCTTGGGTCCATGGGGATCATGCTTCTCCTAGTCTAGGGCCATGGCAGGGACCCAAAAGGGCTCTTTATATCAAACCAGTCATCGTAACAGAGTCTCAAGCTGTGAACCTGAGATTTCAAGGAGAGTGTAACCCCATTCAGCGCAAGCTGAATCCCTGTTTCCTGATCTGCTTTCCAAATGACCAGGAGCACCTCTGTCTTGTATGGATTAAGTTTCAATTTGTTCATGCCTGACAGCAGACACTGGTTAAGTACAGATACAACTTCCTTGGAATCAGATGAAAAGGAGAAATACGAGTTGGGTGTCATCAGCTTACTGATGACACTGAACCCTGAAACTCTGGATGACCTCTCCCAGCTGTTTCATGTAGATATTGAACAGCATGGGGACAGAACATGAGCCTGGAGGGACACCACAGGCTACTGGCCAGGGTGTTCAACAGGCATCCCCCAGCACCCCATTCTGGGTCTGCCCCTCAAGAAGGATTGGAGCCACTGTAAAACAGCACCCTTGAGCCCCATCCCAGAGAGGAAGTTCAGGATATCATGGTCAATGGTACTGAAAGCTGATGAGAGATCTAGCAGAACCAACAGAGACACACCCTGCCTGTCTAGCTCTCTTATACAGTCGTTCCTCCATATCTGTAGTTTTGACTTTTGCGGATTTGATTATTCACGGATCTGATTAATATGTTCTTTCTAAGAATCTCTAGGTTTTCCAGCATGACTATGGTCAATATTTGCCAGAAGTCATGCTAGAATAACTAGAGGTTTCTAGAGGGAACACTTCGCTAGGCATTTTTACATCCTCCTTTGCAATTCTATGGTCAATGTCTGACTGATTTTGACCACAGAGTTGCGCTGGAGGACCTAGAAATTCCTAGAGAAGTGTTCTTTCAGGTAAAATAAATTATATTTTTTTTATTTGTGGTTTTTCTACTTTCATGAGGCTCTTGTGCCCCTAATCACAGCAAATGTGGAAGGTCCACTGTAGGTTATCCACCAAGGCGACAAAAGCTGTCTCTATCCAATAGCCAAGCCTGAATCCAGACTGAAATGGATCTAGATAATCCATCCCATCCAAGAAACTTGTAGGCCACCATACACTCTAGAACAGGGGTAGGCAAACTTTTTGAGCCGGGGGCCGGGTTGCTGTCCCTCAGACTATTGGAGGGCCGAATTAATTAATTAATTAATTAATTAATTAAAAATATAAATAAATTAATAAAAACTAATTCCTACATACACTGCACACATCATATTTTGAAGTAAAAAAAAAACAGGAACATATACAATATTTAAAAACCCACTTTGGCCAAGTCACATTCTCTCAGCCTCAGAGGAAGGCTATGGCAAACCCTCTCTCAAGAAATTTTGCCAAGAAAACCCCAAGAAAGCAGCAACAAATCAGCATCAACACAACAACAATTAATAATAGAAATTTTGCCAAGAAAACCCCAAGGAAAAAAAATCATTATCATCATCATCATCATCATCAACAACAATTTAAAAAGCTACCTTAAATGAAACAAACAAGCACAGGGGTGGCATGAGTGAAGCACGTGTCTGAGGCTGGAGTCTGGAGAGCTGGCCTTGAATCCCAGCTTGGCTATGCAAACCCACTTTGGCCAAGTCACACTCTCTCAGTCTCAGAGGAAGTCTATGGCAAACCCTCTCTGAAGAAATTTTGCCAAGAAAACCCCATCATCATCATCATCAACTGCTCTTGAGACTCGCCTGCCTGCCGCGGATGAGAAGGAGGAGGCTGCACGCACGCGAGAGAGAAAGGCGGAGGCAGCGGCGGCAGGACCGGCCACGGGCCGTTTACAAGGGCTCAATGGACCGGGTCCGGCCCGTGGGCCGTAGTTTGCCGACCCCTGCATCTAGAACTTTACCCCAAAAAAGGGATATTGGATATTGGGCAATAGTTCTTCAGTATGATGGTGTCTGGGGGGATTATTTCCAATAATAACCTCACCACAGAGACCAGGCAATTGCCCACGTTGGTACATGCTTTGTTCCTCCACCTGCCCATACATAACACTTTAAAAAAAAAGATACACTAAAATAGTCTTCTTGATTAGTATTGCTAAAAGAAAAATCCCTAGGGTTTTGTTTTAATCACTATGGATCTTATTCCTGTGTCAATGCAATCTTAGGGGTGTTTATATTATTATTTTAGCTTATGTAATTGCTGAGTTTAAATGAATTAAGCTACAAGCTTCTGGCGTTTTTGTTTTGTTTTGGCATAGGTGGCATTGAAAGTTTGGTGTCCATCATTTATATTGTCCCACTTCAAGGGACAAATATAATAGAAAAATAAAATTAGAAATATCTCTATTTCATTTTCTCCTTGACATTGCAGATTGTACTGCAATTTGAACTGATCAAACAAGTCTGTCCTTTAATAGGTTCTGCCCTTCTTGGCACTTGTCTGCCTCGGATGGAGATGAATCTGTTTCTTTACCTGGCTTAAAATTAGATTTTTCTTGATATTTTTAAGTACCTGTTATTAAAGAACAAAGCAAATTTGTACAATTATAGTGTTTCAATATGATGGGAATGCACAACCATATGTAATGTTAAATATTATAGTTAATATTAAATGATAGTTTTTAAAAGGATAAACACCAGGGGAAGAGACAATCCAAATGCTTTCCCTTTCAAGTAACAAATAACAGTGTAGAAAGTCTGATTCAAGCTTTTTAAAATCAGGCTATAAGAACAAAGTCCAGCCAGTCAAAATTGCATAGAGGTTTTGTATGCAATGCGATGCAGTACACACCACTACTATCGTAGCAATCACACTCTTAACTGTTTTGTTCCTAGCAAAGGGCATCTGTAGAATTTAAATGTAACTGTTCAGCATATCTGATAACTATTTTGCAGATTTGATCATTCATATGGAAAAACAAATCAAAACACTTTAATGTATTTCAGTGGCACTTATAGTTGTAACAATTAGCTAACGGGAAATAATAGATATTATAATATTTTAGTGGTCATGGTGTGTGTGTGTGTATATATATTGATATATATAATCAATTACTTACAAATCTGGTCATGTATGTCTTTGCTTTAGTCTTAAGACTTGTTGCTATGCTTCATTTCATTGCATTTTCAAAATGCAGGCAAGCTTGAAATGAGAGCAACTAAAATGTAAAAAAACAAAAACATAACCAAGGTTCTCTTAGAATGTCACTTTTATCTTTTGGGAAGGTTTAATGCCAATGGATGAAAGAAAGCCAAGTAAGTGGCAACCTTGCCAAGTACTGATGAGGGAGATCTACAAGGCTGTTAGAAGATTCTTGTCACTTGTAGGAGACACAGCCTAGACTAGAGCTTTCTTCTACAGGGAGCCTTTCTCAAGGATAATTAATTCTGCTTGTTTTGCTGAGCCTGGTCTGAGAAGCTGGAGAGAAGAAAACAGATGGAGATAAAAGGCTCCAGCAGAGCATTGCTGCTTAGGGGCAAAGTTCAGTGTTTTGATTGGTTTCAAGGTCCCAGTGAATGCCAGAAAGAGCAAGGCATTTCTCAAATAGTTGTGGAATAGTCAAGCACAAAGTATTAAGCAAAGGCATATTTGCACCAACCACAGATGCAAGAAAAGCTGGACTCTAAGCAAGATTATGAATTCAGTTTCCTTCTAAAATGAGGCTAAGGAGCCTATGCTGAAGTTAGTTTTTTATTCCCAGTTCCTTATCTGGGTGAAGCACGGAAACACACCTAAATTGTCTAGATATACATGGACATGAGGTCTAAATGCATCACAAATCCAGCTTTTAAATACCACATGTTACTTATTGTCATAATCAGGAAGCTCTATATTTCAAGATAAAAATAAACATCCTTGCCACTCCACGAAGTTATTTTAAGGAAATGGCACATAAAGGAACGGTAACGCAAGATGGCAATTCTGTTGTATGCCTTCAAATTGTTTTCTACTTATGGTGACCATAAAGCACCATAAGATCGCCATAAGGAGGAAAAAAATTGGGGCTATTATGGGGCTTTCTTGGCAAGAATTTGGAGAGGGTTTGCCTTTGCTGTCCTCTGAGGCTGAGAGAGTGTAACTTATCCAAGGGCCACCCAGTCATGGCCTAGTGGAGATTCAAACACTGGTCTTCTATAAATTCCTATCATAAAATCATAGAATCATAGAGTTGGAAGAGACCACAAGGGCCATCCAGTCCAACCTCCTGCCATGCAGGAACTCCCAATCAAAGCATCCCTGACAGATGGCCATCCAGCCTCTGCTTAAAGACCTCCAAGGAAGGAGACTCCACTACTCTCCGAGGGAGTGTGTTCCACTGTCGAACCGCCCTTACTGTCAGGAAGTTCCTCCTAATGTTGAGGTGGAATCTCTTTTCTTGCAGCTTGCATCCATTGTTTCGGGTCCTAGTCTCTGGAGCAGCAGAAAACAACCTTGTTCCCTCCTCAATATGACATCCCTTCAAATATTTAAACACGGCTATCATATCACCTCTCAGCCTTCTCTTCTCCAGGCTAAACATCCCCAGCTCCCTAAGTCGTTCCTCATAGGGCTTGGTTTCCAGACACTTCGCCATTTTAGTTGCCCTCCTTTGGACACGCTCCAGTTTCTCCACATCCTTTTTGAATTGTGGTGCCCAGAACTGGACACAGTATTCCAGGTGAGGCCTGACCAAAGCAGAATAGAGAGCCACTATTACTTCTCTTGATCTAGACACTATACTTCTACTGATGCAGCCTAAAATTGCATTGGCCTTTTTAGCTGCTGCATCGCACTGTTGACTCATGTTCAACTTGTGGTCCACCTGGATTCCTAGATCCCTTTCACACGTAGTCTCATTCAGCCAGGTGTCCCCATCGTATATCTGTACTTTTCATTTTTCCGCCCTAAGTGCAGTACCTTACATTTCTCCGTGTTGAATTTCATTTTGTTAGCTTTGGCCCAACTTTCTAGTCTGTTCAAGTCATTTTGAATTTTGATCCTGTCCTCTGGGGTATTAGCTACTCCTCCTAATTTGGTGTCATCTGCAATTTGATAACTATGCCCCCAATACCGTCATCCAAGTCATTAATAAAGATATTGAATAGCACTGGGCCCAGGACAGAGCCCTGTGGCACCCCACTGGTCACTTCTTTCCAAGTTGAAAAGGAGCCATTGTTGAGCACCCTTTGCGTTCGACCAGTCAACCAATTACAAATCCATGTAACAGTTACTTTGTCTAGCCCACATTTTACCAACTTGCTTGCAAGAATGTCATGGGGAACCTTGTCAAAGGCCTTACTGAAATCAAGATATACTATATCCACAGCATTCCCTTCATCTACCAAGCTGGTAATTTTATCAAAAAAAGAGATCAGATTGGTCTGGCATGACCTGTTTCTCTGAAACCCATGTTGACTTTTTGTGATTATGAAATTATCTTCCAGATGTTCACAGACTCTCTGTTTAATGATCTGCTCCAGAATCTTTCCGGGTATTGATGTCAGACTAACTGGACGATAATTGTTGGGATCCTCTTTTTTCCCCTTTTTGAAGATGGGGACAACATTTGCCCTCCTCCAGTCTGCTGGGACCTCTCCTGTTTTCCAGGAATTCTCAAAGATTATTGCCAATGGTTCCGATATTACATTTGCCAGTTCTTTTAATACCCTTGGATGTAATTCATCTGGTCCTGGAGACTTATATTCCTTTAGATTAACCAGATGTTTCTGTACTATCTCTTTACTTATTCTGTGCTGAAATTCTCCTATTCTGTCCTCTACTCCATTATCCTCAAGTTGAGCACCCTTTGCCTTTTCTGAGAAGACTGAAGCAAAGAAGGTGTTGAGTAATTCTGCCTTTTCTCTGTCCCCTGTTAACTTTTTGCCATCTTCTCCACACAGTGGCCCTACCATTTCCTTCTTTTTCCTTTTGTTACTGACATACCCCCAAAAGCCCTTTTTATTGTTCTTAACCTCTCTAGCAAGCCTGATTTCATTCTGCGCTTTAGCTTTTCTGACTTTACCCCTACACGTGCTAGCTATTTGTTTGAATTCCTCTTTGGTGATTTCCCCATTTTTCCATTTCTTATACATGTTCCGTTTAAAACATAGTTCAGTTGCAAGTTCCTTAGTCATCCATCCTGGTTTCTTGAGACACCTCCCATTCTTCCTCCTCGTTGGCACGGTTTGAAATTGTGCCTTCAATATCTCCCTTTTGAGAAACTCCCATCCGTCTTGAACTCCCTTCTCTTTTAGTATTCCTGTCCATGGGATCACCCTCAGTATTTCTCTAAGTTTAGTAAAATCAGCTTTCCTAAAGTCTAGAATGCGTGTCTGACTATGCCTGGCTTCTCCTTTCCACTGTATAATAAACTCCAGGAGGACATGATCACTCCCGCCTAAGGATCCAACCACTTGCACCCCATTAACTAGGTGCATAGAGTTGGAAGAGACCATGCAAAATAGCTGACTCCCTCGTTGCCTCTTCCACCTTTTGAACAATGAAACTGTCTTCGAGGCAAGTGAGGAATTTGCTAGACCTTGAGGATTTTGCCGAGTTTGACTTCCAGCAAATATCCAGATAGTTGAAGTCACCCATCACTACTATATTTCTCCTTTCTGAGTGTGTGGTCATCTGTTCTAGAAAGACTTCATCCAATTCTTCTGCTTGAGTTGGGGGTCTGTAGTAGACTCCCACACTAACATCCCTGTTGTTTCCTTCCCCTTTAATTTTTATCCAGATGCTCTCCACTTGGCTTCCAGGATTGATGTCCTGGATTTCTTCACTGGTGTAAATATCCCTGACATATAATGCTATTCCTCCTCCTTTCCTGTTTGTTCTGTTTCTCTTGAAAAGGTTATACCCCTTTATTTCTACATTCCAGTCATGAGACTCATCCCACCAGGTTTCAGTGATGCCTATTATATCATATTTGCTTTGTTGTGCTAGGAGTTCAAGTTCATCTTGCTTATTTCCCATGCTCTGTGCATTAGTGTAGAGACATCTAAGACCATATGTCTCCTTTACTTGCTGCCTGTGCACATTTTTTTGCCTCCCACTGTTGGGTCCCTGTACTGTTTGCCTTGTTTCCTCTAAGACAGTTTGACTATTTTTTCCAGTCCTTTTGTCTGCCGGGATGTTGTCTCCCTTCCCCACACAGTTCAGTTTAAAGCCCTCCTGATCAAATTCTTGAGACCGTTGGCAAAAACATTTCTTCCAACTCGTGTGAGATGCAACCCATCCCTTGCCAGGAGTCCGCCCTCATGGAACCGCAGCCCATGATCCAAGAATCCAAATCGTTCTCGACGACACCATCTGCGGAGCCAATTGTTGACATCTGCTATCTTCCTCTCTCTTCCTGGACCATGCCCTTGAACTGGCAGAAGAGACGAGATGACAATCTGTGCCTCCATTTCTTTCAGCTTCTTTCCTAGAGCCTCGTAATCCCTTTTGATGTTCTGAAGGCTGTGTCTTGCTGTGTCGTTCATTCCCACGTGGACCAAAAGGAAGGGGTATTGGTCAGTAGGCCTGACCAGTCTTGTCAGCCTCTCTGTCACATCTCTGATCTTTGCCCCAGGAAGACAACACACCTCTCGAGACATCTTGTCAGGACCACAAATCACTGCTTCTGTCCCCCTCAGCAAGGAGTCCCCCACCACGACCACACGCCTCCTCCGAGGCTTAGCTGCGACTGTTCCCTGTGGTGGAACTCCCAGGGTCCCCTGCTCTGTCTCTGAAATCTGTCCATGGTGCTCTTCTGCGTCCTCCTTGCTAAGAGTAAGAGCTTGAAATCGATTCTGTAGCCGCAAGCTCCCAGTACGATCCCTGGTCTCCTTACTTCTGTGTGTGACCTTCCTCCAGCTTTCTACCTCCTGTGTGTGTGATGTGACCTTCTCTTCCCCAGCGACTTCCTCTGTGTGTTCCCCGTCCAAGACCGTTTGTTCTGTTCTGTCAAGGAAAGCCTCTTGCTCCCTAATATGTTGAAGTGTAGCTACCCGGCCTCCAGCTGCTGTACTTTGTCCTCCAAGAGGGCTACCAACTTGCACTTGGAGCATGTGTAGTTTCCCACATCTGTAGGTAAGAATACAAACATCCCACAGGTATTACAGGTGACGGCAGCAGTTCCTTCAGTATCCATACTAAGTCTTAATTAGTACCTGAAAGTGAACTACGACTTTCCTCCTCAAAGAAAATCCCTTGCTAACAGTATTTAAGTCTGCTGGTTATAAAATTCGCGCGCCGCTAGGCGCGCAGCTCTGGCAGCAGTTGTATAGAGCTAACTGCCTAGCCCACCCCCTATTGACTTGCAAATGCCACTCAACAAAGCCCCACCCGCTGAGTCAAAGTCACACTCCCCCCAAGTGTTTTTAAAAAGAATTTAAAAACTTACCCACTCAAGATGGCTGTCTGGAAACTGCTTTCTCCTCTTTCCTAGCAGGAACTGGCCTTCTTCTCTGTCTCCTTTCCTGGCAGAACTGCCTAGAAAGCCTCTTTCTCTTTCTCCTTTCTGTTAGAAACTGGCCTGGAGAGCCTCCTCCTCCTCCTTCTCCTGTCCTTATAATTCCTATAAATTCCCCTGTTTGAGGCGTCTCTTCTTTGTCAGGCGACTAGAGGTCCTCCTTTTCCAGGACCTGCCCTACATTTCAGCCTTCTGTCCAGGAGGAATTTCAGAATGTCCTCTATTTTGAGCATGGCTAAGAAGCAAGATATGACTTGACAATAATTCATTTTATATTGTTATTGTTTTTAGTTTGCGCCTTTTTCTTTTTTATGATTGGGAGGGGGCTTGGTGTAGGAGATTACTTAGAAAGCTGATTTTAGTTGTACATTGTATTTTATGGTTATTCCTATTTGTTGTAACCTGCTTCGATCCGCAGGGAGAGGCGGGCTATAAATTATTATTATTATTATTATTATTAGAATGTTTTGAGCTTTTATTTGGCCAGGCCCTACGGTTTTCTTGGATTTCCTCCATTCTGTGGCGCCTTGTCCTCCTTTGCGGATACTGGGACATCTGGTCTTCTTGCCCTGTGAGGGGGCCAAAGGGA
This sequence comes from Phrynosoma blainvillii, assembly GCA_026167975.1. Lineage (NCBI taxonomy): Eukaryota > Metazoa > Chordata > Lepidosauria > Squamata > Phrynosomatidae > Phrynosoma > Phrynosoma blainvillii. Next base: position 237,908,244 of record JANUYF010000001.1, on the reverse strand, counting down.
GCTATTATGGCCAAGAAGGGAAAGACTCTTTCTAGCCGAAGGAAGGCCCTTCAGCCAAGAGGGGTTTTTGGGGCTATCTTGAGGGAAGGGGAGGGAACATTCTATAATGGGCGGGCTTGTTACAGGCTGCGTCCACACTGCAGAAAGAATCCAGTTCGACTTTAACTGCCATGGCTCAATGCTATGGGATTCTGGGGAATGTAGTTTCACAAAACTACAGCAGAGTTCGCCTGAAGGCCCGCACGCATGCGCGCCTCTCTCCAACGGACCCTCTCGAGCGAGCCTGGGCTCCTCCCACCCACACCGTTGACGTCACCGCCCCATTCCCGGCTGTTCCATTTTTTTTTCCTCTCGAAGTCGAGGAGTGGGTGGAAGCTGTTCCATCCTCCGACACCCCTCCCCTCCGGGTGACGCAGCTGTGACGTACGTGTGACGCGCCACTTCCTGTCCTGGCCGGCTGTTCCGCCTCTTTCTCTCAATCTCTCTCTCTCTCTCTCTCTCTCTCTCTCTCTGTCGCTCCCTTGGGAGGGGAGAAATTGGACTCACGGCATTTGACGTCGACGTCGTCGCGCGCGTGCCCCCCTCTTCCTCCCCCCCCATCGCCTGGCAGTTGCTGTTGCCGCCGCTGCCGCCGCCGCATCCGGGTCCTGGCGCCGCTCGCTGTCACTATGGTCATGGCGGAGGGGACGGCTGTGCTGAGGAGGAACAGGCCGGGCACCAAGGCCCAGGTGAGCCCCACGCACTCGGCGCCCCTAGCACCCCTCTCGGGGCCTCGGGCCTAAGCGGGGAGCCTGGGCGCGGATGGGCGCCGCCGCCGCGGGAAATGGCAGGGGAGGAAGGGCACCGCGGCCTAGTCGCTCCAGCGGTGGAAGGGGCCCTTGGCAGGCGGAGGGGGAGGCAGCCTTTGCCGGCGGCATTCATGTGGATGGGACCGGGGTGGCCAGGCCTGGTCCTCCTTTCCCAGGCCATGTCCTCCATTCCAGCCTTCTGCCCGGGACGAATTCCAAAACGTTCTCCATTTTGAGCCTGACTAAAAAAAAAAAAAAAAAAAAAAAAAAAGTCCTCCATTCCAGCCTTCTGCCCGGGAGGAATTTTAAAACGTCCTCCATTTTGAGCCTGGCTCAAAACAGGGTGACCAGAGGTCCCCCTTCTTTTCCGAGTCCTGTCCTCCATTTCGTCCTTCTGCTCAGGAGGAATTCCCATATGTCCTCCATTTTAAGCCTGACTCAAAACAGGATGACCAGAGCCCGCCTTTCCCAGCACCTGGCCTCCATTTTAGCCTTCTGCCGGGGAGGAATTGACCTCCCTTTGGATCATAACCAAGAGCAAGGTGACCAAACACCTTCTCCTTTTTCAGGACTTGTCCTCCATTTCATCCTTCTGTCCAGGAGGAATTCCAGAATGCCCTCCATTTTGAGCCTGACTCAAAACAGGGTGACCAGAGGTCCTCCTCCTTTTTCGGAGACCTGTCCTCCATGTCAGCCTTCTGCCCGGGAGGAATTCCAGAATGTCCTCCACTTGGAGCGGGACTAAGAAGCCCACTGAGTAACGCCATGTTTGCTGTTCTCTTCCTTTTAAGAAACCCACTGTGTGCATGCGCTTCCCGTCATATGTGTGTGTGTGTGTGTTTTCCTTTCCCAGGGTGACCAGACTTTTCCTCCTTTTCCAGGACAAGCACTACATTTCAAGCTTCTTTCCAGGAAGAATTCCAAAATGCCCTCCATTTTGAGTATGAATTTACATTCACATTAAGTGTTTTTAGCTTTTATTTGGACATATCCTCCATTTGTCTTGGATGTCCTACATTTTCTGGTGCCTTGTCCTCCTTTGTAGTGAGGACATCTGGTCACCCTAGATAGGAAGCCCAGGGGTGGGTGGTGATCTCTCTCCCTTGATGCATTTTGGGAATATGCGGACTCCTGTGTTCTGCCAGGTGACCCAGAAGTTCTTCCGTCTGGGAAGGGCTGTGTTGTCTGTCAGCAAGGAGGAAGTGAGTGTGACGCTGTATACACACACACTCTCTCTCTCTCACACACACACGTATATACATATGCGCTGTATGTGTGTGTGCCTCCTGGCTCAACCATGGAAACTCACTTGAGTGACCTTGGGCGAGTCGCACTTTCTCAGCCTCAGAGGATGGCAGTGGCAAACCCCCTCTTAAGAAACTTGCCAAGAAAACCCCATGATAGGTTTACGTTAAGGTTGCCATAAGTCTGAAATGACTTGAAGGCACATAACAAACAAAAATGTGCCTTCAAATCACCTGTCGATTTACAGTATGGTGACCCCATGGATTTTGTATTGTTTTCTTAGGCAAGGGAAACTCAGGGATGTTTTTTGCCAGTCCCTTCCTCTGAAATATAGCTGGCATTCTTAGGTGGTCTCCCATCCAAGTACTAACCAGGGTTGACCCTGCTTACCTTCCAAGACCAGAAGGGATCTGGTGCCTTTAGGGTATTAGGCTGTATATATAGGAGGTCCGTGTTGAGGGAAATTGAAAATGGGGAAGGAAAGTGAGGATAGATATGGTTAGGGAGAAGAGTGGTGTTTGGATGTGAAGAAGGACTAGAGTAGCTTATTCCAGGCTGGCTCTCAAAATAAGTTGACTCTCAACTCCTATCATCCCCAGTCTGAGAAAGAGGATCGAAATGTTGGCTGCAAGGCAGAAGCTGGTGATAGTTTAGAGCCAAGTTTCAGCTGAATGGCATGGGATCCAGTGATATTACAATATTACAGTGATATATCTGAGAAAGGACATGTTGAAGGTGGCAACGGTGTTATGTATTCACGCAGGGAAGGGTGGAGTTGCAGGGTGGTGGCCAGCACAAGTGGTCTGTCCTGTATCATTCAGGCTAGTCGTGGCTTTGAGATTATTTACCTAATTGCTTGCGGGAAAAGTGATCTCATTGGGCAGAGATGGATACTGACAGTAAACCTGTTAATGAAGAGGGGCCACACCGAATTCTGTAAGTAATCTTTCAAAGCAGATTTTAACATAACGAGAAGCTGGAAATCCTTCTCACTCTCCTCCCTGAATATGCAGTTCTGACACTTGTTGTGATTTCAAATTATTTATCTAATTGCTATAGATGAGCACTTTTCATTTTAACTGCTGTGGATGAGCACTTTTCTATAAAAAAATAGGGGGACTGTAGCCACTTATTTTCAGTGGCTTCTCTATTGATTTTTGTGGGGTTTTTTTCCCAGTTGAAAGGAATGATGAGTCATCTTCATGAGATAGCTTTAGGAGATATACCTGCTGAGTTAAAAATGGTGTGGGTGGGTGTGCATTTGCGTAATATGCATGCATATAACTTTTAAAATTGGATTGCAAAGCTGAGTATATTCCTTGATTGAAACACATTGTAAAATTCTGTGCAGGCTTTCAGTTTAGAAAAGATAAAAAAAGATTGGTGTATGCTAAAGGAATTTAATTACTCTTAATGTTCTTGTTGTCGTCAAACATTTTATTTAAACAGAAGTATTTCATACAGAGTCATAGTGCCCATCACAAAAAGCTAGTTTAATGGTGTTCAAAAATACTGTAGATGCTGGAAACTTACTTTGTGTTGCAACCCCAGACTCTTCTGTTTGGAAATACCCCTCTTAATTTCAATAGAGCTTATTTCTAAGTTTAGCATACATAGGATTGCGCTATTTATTTAATTTAGTATTTTAAAAGAATGGTGCTAAAGTAAAGCTGTTCTTAATTTGGTTTTGCACCATTCTTTTTGAATCGCTCAGTGTTAGTCTAGTCCTGTGCATATATTTGTTGTTATTAACTGCCTTTCAGTTGACCCTGACTCAAGGTGTCCCTGTGGACATCTTCAATCCCTCTATCCTGCACTGCTCTGCTTAGGTCTTGTGGATTCATGCCAGTGACTTCCCTAATTGAATCTAACCATCTGGCATGCAGTCTTTCTCTCTTTGTACTGCTTTCTACCTTTCCTAGCATTATTGTCTTTTCCAGTGGTTCATGCCTTCTCATGATGTGTCCAAAGTATGACAGCCTCAGTTTCATCATCTTGGCTCTCCAGGAGAGTTCAGGCTTGTTCTGTTCGAGGACCTATGTGTTTGTCTTTCTGGCCATCCACGGTATTCTCATCACTTTTCTCCACTACGCATCTAAAATGAATCAATTTTCTTCCTATCCGCTTTCTTCACTGTCCCGCTCTCACATCCGTACATGGCGATGGGGAATACAACGGCTTGGGCAATAACTTTAGTGCTCAGTTGTATGTCTTTACATTTTAGGACTGTACAGTATACTGTCAGGTAATTTCCTCTTGTGTTTTCAGCTTGGCCATGAAACCCACTGAGGGGGGTTGCAGACTGCCAGAAATAGTGCAAATGGAGTCCACTTTTAGGGTTAGGGTTAGTGCTAGGGAATCATGGGAATTGTTTTTTTCCTGAGACATTGAGCCTTCTCTGTCAGAGAGCTCTGGTGCCACAATAAAATACAGTTCCCATGATTCCCTAACCCTAAAAGTGGACTCAATTTGCACTATTTCTGGCAGTCTGCAACCCCCCTGAGTGACCTTGGGCAAGTCACACTCTCTCAGCCTTAGGGGAAGGCAATGGTGAACCCCTTCTGAACAAATCTTGCCAAGAAAACCCCACAATAGGGTTGCTTTAGCATCTGCGTAAGTCAGAAACCACTGGAAGACACACAACAACAATCTGTTGTACTTACTCCCAGATAAGTGTACATATAGTTCATATGCACACATAAGTATACATATAGGAATATAGTAGAAATTTTGTAGCTGCAGAACACTGGAGTGCATCTTGGCGAAAGTATCTCAGAATTAGCATAATTAACCTTTTGTATTCATGCTCCTAGTGAAAAAAATAGAATACTGTAGATGACTGTGTGTCCTGTCTCTCCCCCCCCCCCCCTTGGCTTTGCTTGGAAATGTGTGGGGTAGTATATCAAAAACTGCTACATCAGTAGAAATAAATAGACAGATAGATGGAAAACGGACTTATACTGAGTCAATCTTGACCTATCTAGCCCAGTATGGTCAACTTTGATTGGCAGAAGCTCCCCAGAGTTTCAGGCAGGATTCTTTCCTAGCAATCTGGCAATCCTTAATATTACCTGGGAATCTCCCAACCAAGCACTACCAGGACTCAGATTAGCTTAGCTTAGTTTAGCTGCCAAAAGCAGATAAAATCACCATGTTCAGAGTAGTATGGTGGCACACTGATGCAGTGTCTGGGCCTGAATTTGTAATCCTATCAATATCTGATTTACAGCGTGTGGCTGTTACTGTGGGTTTTATAGTGCTGCATTGGCAACAACATCTCTCATTAGATCTGATATTCAGCTGTGTCCTACACAGTTAACAGAATTGGACAGAAATGGCAGGATTTGGGATATCAGTCCAAGGGGCTTTTCATTCACAAAGACACCTACTATATCCCTGCAGCTGGATATATCTGATATTTGAATAGGGTTGAAACTCAGCAGGCAACAGAGAATATGATATTGTCCAGCACAGGATGCTGCTGTGGCTCTTTTAGTGTAAAGGAGCTGAAGTTCTTTTGTAATCATTTATAATTTTAAGTTAGCTCTATTTTCTTCAGTTTGTTTAACTCTCTGTTTCTCTTTCCTTAGGATTTTTATAATTGGCCTGATGAATCATTTGAAGAAATGGATAGCACACTGGCAGTTCAACAGGTATTTATTTATTTCATTCCTATGCCGACTTTCTTTCAGAAAGGGACCCAAGGCAGCTCACAGATAAAACCATTGAAAAACTTTACAATAAAAATTAAAAAGACCATTAAAATAAACTAGCTAAAAAGAGTATAAAATTAGAAAAGCATACAGAAGTTAAACGTAATTAAAACACACACCTTGTCTATTTTAGAGAGCATATATGCTCTCCTGTTCTATAATTACAGATTTTGCCAATAGAATTACCTAGGATATGTCTGTATTAGTATAAATTTAAATATATTTTTACCCCCTGTGTGTAGAGAGCAGGTTGTATGACGTGCCATCATTATCACATCAGGAAAATATTGGTGTTCCACACTGTATAGTGTAGCCTAGCTGTTTTTCTTACAGTTATATTTGTTGCATTTGTTCCCTGACTGACTACGTTCCTTGGATTACAGAGTCAAAATTCTTTTTGTTGTATAACTAGTATTAAGTACTGTGCATGCAGTAACAGTTGAGTTTGTCATTTTGGAACTTAGGGGGCTAAGCATGAGTCTGAACTATAGCATAATGGTTAAGGGCATTGGTGGGAAATTCTGGTTACAAATTTTGCTATAGGCTTGGGCTTGCTAAGCATAGAGGTGGTGATGGTGATGAAGATGGTTTGTTGATCTTATCAGGAAAAACACATATATTTAAATATTTTTTCTCTAGTACATCCAACAAAATATAAGAGCAGACTGTTCAAACATTGACAAAATTCTTGAACCTCCAGAAGGACAGGATGAAGGTGTTTGGAAGTACGAACATTTAAGGTAACTATGTTCAGGCTTTTTAAATAAGCAAGTAATTTCTCTTAATAATGATGTTTATTCATCTGTTTGTAAAAGTCTAAGGATGTTAAGAGAAGAAGTCATTTTTCTTAAGAACATGGAGACTGCACATGTTAAATTACAACACTCCCCAGTAGTCTACACCTCTCAGGAATGGGGATATATGTTGGTAAGGAGGAATGGATGCTAGATAAAATATACCCTTGTTTTAATTAAACCTTCCCCTTTGGTTGAGTGTGTTTGTGACCTGAATGGGATGGAGAAGGTTTTTCTTTCCATTTCCTTTTCACTTGCGATCATGACTCTTCTCCCTCCATCCCTTTTCTTGTAGTTTTTTTTTTTTGGGGGGGGGGGGCTGGATGAGCTGGTCAATCTTTCATCTGTGCTATAATGGTACTACAAACTGCACAAATAGTTTGGTAAAAATGTATTTTTCTATCATTACCAAAGCCATTCTGCAGAAACTCGATTTTTTAAAAATGATATACTTATTATATTTAGTTCAGAGCTGGATGAGAAAAACTACTATGTTTTATCTCAGATGCATATATTTGGTCATTTATACGCTTCACCTCAATTCTAAATATTAGACTTAGTGTGCTTCTGATCTCAGTATTAGTATTTCTGGTAATGTCTCCCAATCTTTTACTAAGTAGTAGTGAGGACTGTTCAAATGAAAGGCCCTTATAAACTTTTTCCTTAGGGATGATTTCAGAGTTCAAGAGCTTCTTTGAGGGGGCATCAAGAGTGTTGATCCTTGTAAGTGCTGATAAGGTTTGAGAGGCTATTGTCCTATGTCCTGAAGGGGCAACATGTCTACAGACCACATTTGTGCTGCAGGAACCTCCTCCCCATAGTATGTTGATTTCAGTAGTAAAGCGGGGAAACAATTTTTTTAAAAAATCTTTTTTGTTTTAAGGATTTCTTTGGTTTGCTGTCCAGATTTGTTGGTGTGATTTGTCACTAAATTTCAGCAGCATAGCAGAAGGTTTGTGGCCTGACACACTGAAGTGTGAAGTTGCATTTCCCACTCATTCATGGGTAGGTGGGTGCTATGTTCAGGATATTTACCATTGCCATATAAATGCCTCATAAACATGGGAAAATGCAGCAGGTAAAGGCTTCTAAAATTTCATGCCTGTTCCATGAAGCACCAAATACAGATCGTGGTCTTCTATGACCTCCGTACATAGACTATACATTATTTACATTGGTTCCTAGCCCCAATACATGTGTTCCATAATTCATGCGACTTTTCCCATAATATGGAGACATGTTTTATTAAAGGGTTTTGTAGTTTTCTTATTAATTATTATTAGCCACCATGATGACTCTGACTATGCTTGAATTAAATAATTTTACTATTTCCACCAGCTTTAGTCTTTATCTAACAGTTCCTTTTTTCTAAAATTTTAGGCAATTCTGTCTTGAGCTTAATGGCCTTGCAGTTAAACTTCAGGTAATCTCCATTGTTTTAAGGATAAACTATGCATTCTGCGTTAGAGACTTAAATTATTTTCCAGCATTTTTTAATTAGCCAAGGTGTATGGAAGGTGTATAGAAAGAAAGCTATTTGAAGAAGAGTTTACTCTCACATATTGTACAAATCTTTCAACAGACTGAATGCCATCCAGACACGTGTACACAGATGACAGCAACAGAACAGTGGATTTTTCTTTGTGCAGCCCATAAAACTCCCAAAGAAGTAAGTAGGGAAACATGGAAAAGGGATATCAAATTAATTCCTCCTTACTGCTTTGAGACTGTAACCTTGATACATCTGTTTACATAGAACAGAAATAAGCCACCCATATCACTTTCTGTTCCTTGTTTTTAAGATGTGCTGTTTGGTGGCAAGCTCCTATGCAAATTGGAGAATGTGCATAAGGGTCAACTCATGATTGCATCTGTCTGCTGCTATGGGTTACTGTGCACCTTTAAATTCAGGGTTTGCAAGAGATAAGAGATTTCTTTCCCTCATTTCATGGTAGCATACTAGCTATTTGACATTCTTGGTTTAATATTATTTGTTCTTCCCTTTCCTCTCATCTTGGAGATGTTTATTGCTTGGGAAGAATGTGCTTGACATTATCTGATGACATGAAACCTGTTTTTGTTTTGTTTTGTTTTGGTTTTTTGCTTGGACTAATGAAGAACCAGCCAGCCTGAACATAGTTTTTGGCCTGCCTGGCTCAGTTGTCTCGTGCTGACGATTTACTTTCATATTCTAGTTACGTTGCACCCTTGACACTAAGTTAGACTATTCCTTGCTCAAATTTCCTGAAAATCACCCCACCTCTTTTCTATAGAAATATACATGCTGGCATAGATATATGCGTAGGGGTCGAGACTGCCCCATACCAATGGCAAAAAAACCAAAACCGGTTTCATGCCATCAGGTAATGTCAAGAGCATTCTTCCCAAGCAATGTGGATCTCCAAGTCCCTTCTGGTAAAAAGGCGCCATACAAATGAAGTAAACAAAGAAATAAATACAAAGCAATCTGAAACAATATCAAAAGTAAATTTGTAAAAATGGCTTATGAGACTTGAGTAGCTATGAATAAGAATTTCTGAATTAATAGGACTGTTTAGCTTTGCATTTTCAGTGCTAGCACTTCACTCTCTGGTTCTGCAGATCTAGAACAAAACTTTATATAAGAAACAGCACTGATTATGTTATTCTTGCTGAAAATTATAGTTAGGACACTCTTATTTAGTATTGTTAATCCAAGGGGATGTTCACACTACGGTATAAACTGGTTTGCACACTGGTTTAAAAGTGGATCGTTCACACTTGCATCGGGTTTTTCCAACCTGAATTGGGGTGGGCCTGGCGCAAATCCCCCTTAACCTGGGTTTTTCGGAAAAGGGGATTTTAGTGGTTCTTTTCAAAAGAACTGTTTTTTTTTTTTTTTTTGCAGGTTGATCCCATTTGGAACATCCCAATGCCTCTGCTTATCTCCTCTTCCTCTTCCTCCTCTCCCCCCTGCTGCCACTGCTCTTTCTCTTCCTCCTACTTCCTCTTCCTCTTGCCTCTGCTGCCATGTCTGCCCTCCTCTTCTTCTCTTTCTCTCTCCATCCTACCCCCCCAAAAGAAGAAAAGGGGGGGGTAGGAGGGCAGTGAGCTGGGCGATACCTTTCTCACTATGGCCAAGAGGGTCCAACCCCAAACCAGCCGCCCTTCCAAAGAGGAGGAAAGCCCCAAGGCTGCTGAGGGCACCATTTACAACGGCTGCTGTCCTCCTGGCCTTGGAGGGGAAGACTTAGCTGGAGGAGCTGCAAAGGCAGAGGAGCCACGGAGCTGTGGCACAAAGTTGGCCAACAGCTTCCTTGGCTTTTCTTGGGCTTGGTGGGGTTGGTGGCGGCAGGGCTGGGGCTGGCTCTGGGGCTCCACTTTGGGGCCAGGTGAGGAGAAGGAGAAGAAGAGGCTGAGGGTTTCTCGGGGTGGCTGTCCTGAGGGTTACTCCTCTTCCTATTTCCCCCTCTTCCTCCCCACCCCCCCACACCTGCTATTAGTCTGTTGTCCCTCCTCTCCTTTTCCTCCTCTTCCTCCATCCTCTTTCTCCCCCCCCCCCCCTTGCCAGGATCTAATCTCTACATGGGTTTTTATCCCATTCCTGGGTGTGAACGGGAATCGGGATAAAATGCCATGGAGAGATTCAATCATGGCAAATTTATGGAAATAACCTGGTTTCCACACTGGGTTTTTTTCCTAGTGTGAATGGGCCCCAAGTTTGGCTTCTTTTGTCACAAGAGGAAATTTAGTTCATACTGAGGCATATTATTTCTGGGGAAATCAACAGGGCTTGCTTCCCAGTAGGTTAGGAATGGGTGTGAGTGAGGTGTGCATATTTGTGAAACAGGTTTTGTCTTAGAACTTGAAACTGATGTGCCATTTGAAATGTAGTGTTCATATTTCACTTGTCTAAATCTTCAAGGAAAATTATTGTCATATACAATCCATTGTTGATATTCTAATATCCTCTTTTCATCTTATTTTTTAGTGTCCTGCCATTGACTATACCAGACACACATTGGATGGAGCTGCATGTCTTCTGAATAGCAATAAATATTTCCCAAGCAGGTAAACTCCTGATGGAATCTTCTTGCATCTCTAAATGTTTTTATTTGGTACTCAAGGCATGCTTAGATTTGGGTGAACAAATTCTCACTGGAAACTGTTCCTACAAGTATATTTTTATTTTTTATCTATAATGGATATCAATGCAATATCAAATCACCTTTCTATAAATGATAGCTTGCTATTGTCTAACTAAATTAAACATAGCAATAATAATGATAATACTAATAATAGTGTTGATTATAATAATTATGATGATGAGATTAATACTACTAATAGTAAACTAAATGTATTTTTAAATATTTAAGTTTAAATCTATAACAAACACCTCTTAGTAAGATAGCATGTGAGATGGTTACTATAACCCAACATATTTCATAAAAATTACTCTTCACATAATGTTAATTACTTATATTACTTATTGTACATGCTTAAACATTTAGTACAACAAGTCAGTACAAGTCTGACCTATCTGTAATACTTGCCTTTTATTTTTACAGAGTTAGCATAAAGGAATCATCTGTAGCCAAACTAGGATCAGTCTGTCGTAGGATTTATAGAATATTTTCACATGCATATTTTCATCACCGTCAAATATTTGATGAATATGAGGTAAGTACTCTGATACTGCAGCTGTAATCCTGTGGCTTACAGTTTTGTTTCTACTTGTAAAAAGCTTTTATGGCTGAGTCTCATTCTTAGTTTCCATGAAACAGTGGAATTGCTACTTGAAGTGTAAAAGATATGCCTACCCCATGTTATTTTAATTTGTATGGTATGATACCTGTGCATTAATTCCAACAAGAATGTATGAAGAGTCTGTTGCAGGTTTTCTATCACATGCTTGGCATGTAGAAGTTTTGTCTGAGACAAGCAGTGAGACTTAAATGATGGTTTTCAAGTGCCCGAGATATGAAAGCATATCTCTGCTAACCCCACTTGCTCAAGTGTGCATTGATCTTGGAGTCATGTATAGGTTCATTAGGCTGATCATTAGTTTGTATATAAGTCATCCAGTGTTTAATGTATAAAGCCTAAATCTAGTTGTCAGTCCCAGTTTAGAGTTGATCTTTTGAGTAAATGGGATTTAGTAAGTGACTTAACCATTCATCAAGCTAGTTGAGGGTCAGCAGCTACATTTAGGCATAAGCAACCATTTAGATGAGCAGCTGACAAAGTTCTCTCCTGTATGCATCTCACCTGTCTATATGTAATTCTGTAGCTTTGGTGTTTGTTTTTAGACGTGCACTGATCCACTTAAATTCTTGGGCTGCTTGTCCATACCAACATATCAAAGTCAAGTCTTTAAGAGTGGTTTCTTGGGCATCCTGGTGGGCCACAGTATAAAGTGCAGTGTACTACAATTTATTTATTTATTACATAGAGAGCTCTGTATAAGAAATGATAACTTAAAATGATCCCAAAAAACGGAATAATTTTTGCCTTTTGTGCATATATTAATCTGCGCAATTCCCTTTTTTGTCCTTTAGAATGAAACCTTCTTGTGTCACCGATTTACCAAGTTTGTGATGAAATACAACTTGATGTCCAAGGATAACCTGATCGTACCAATTTTAGAAGAGGAGGTACAGAATTCAGTTTCTGGTGAAAGTGAAGCATGATGAGTATCGTGGACTGAAATGAACACGTAATTAACATTATGTACTGTATATATCATTTTAGAAACTTCAATCATGTATCCTTAGAGCTTTTGTTTAGAATACTTTTTGTATGCTGTGTGCATTGCCTCTTAATATGGGATATGGTTTAAGTTATTCATGAGCTGTATATTCTTCAATGTGGCACTCATGGTTTTTAAATACAATTAGAATTATCTGTTTATACTGCCTGTTAATAAAAAAATTTACAGTTCTGTAAAATTGCTGCTAAACAATCATTGGATCACAATCTTCAAACTTTGCCCAGTTTAAACCTAAAGCTTCTTGTACTAATGACATTGGAACTTTAAGTTTGCAAACTTACAAATCCATTTAATTCTAACTCTATTCTATTTTATAAAAAGCCCTATTATTTTGGTTCCCAAGTTTTGCTTTTGGGTGTGCGCATATAATGTACTAAACTATTGTAGTATGTGTGTATCCAAATATTCATTATTACAGTATTAATACCAAAAGGATAATTTTTATTATGCTGTCATAATATATTCTGGAGCTATCTGTTTCTTTCTAGACTTGCCTTTCTGTATCACTGGAGGCTTGTGTGCATCACAACAAGTCATGTATTCAGTCACTTCAAGGCAAAGATTCCCCTCTGTATTTTCCATATCTGCACTGCTCACCAATGGATAAAAACATTGTGCATTTCCTCTTGCCTACAGTAAAGTATTCTGTGGCTTATACCTGTGCATATTTATAGTAATTGCTTACAGATTATACCTCATATTAAACATTAATGTTACACTACAGCAGAGTGTGCCAAAATAATCTTGTAGCAAAGGGATTCCATGTACTAGGAATTTTGAATCTTAACCGTCATGTATAGCTAGTTCCTACGTTTCTTCCATCCAAATAATACCAGCTTTTATGTTTCAGTAATTGAACACAACCCATATTTCTCCAAATTTAAATGTATGCTTGTTAAATAGAATTTTCAGGTTGCATTAGAGCTAAGGTTCCATGAGAACTATTTAATGGAGTTTGAACTATTTTGAATGCTGTAGAACTAAATATTTTTTAAAAAATACAACTATGGAAGGCTTTGTTATGCTGGATGTATGTGAATGCAGATATCTACAAGCGCTAGCACTGTTGTTAGGTCAAACTTGATGAGATTTTAACTTTTTGAAGTTGGTGTATGGTCCTTTCCTATTGAAGACAAAAACTGGTGTCCCTTTTTCCGCCAGAAATATATATGCTTTGGCTTTTATGTGGCCAAGCAAGCTTTATTCAACCTGCTTCTTTCTGAAGATTACTCATTTCACTGGGAATAAAAATGAAAGTTGTTATTTCCTAATATTCATTATTTCCTTTCAGAGTACACATTAGACCTGCCTTAATTGCATATAACTCATGTCAAATTGGACTCATCTCATTGCAGGATCGTCCCCATGATATCAAGGGAATCCAAAAATTAGAGACTGGAGACAGAAACAGGATCTTCAGTGGGTTGTGGCACAAGCCCCACTGCAGTTAAAAGAGGCTGGTGGCACAATTTTGGACTAGGCTAGATGTTCTTCAGTGGGTTAACACAGTTCTGCTTCTTATTGTGTATTTTAAAATGGGTTTGAAGGTTAACAGGGTCATCACATCAGAGGGTTTTTAGCAACAGCAGTTATGTCGTCGTGCCCACATGTAATTGAGGCCTACATTGGGCAATGTAGATCTGACTGAAATCTCAAAGCTTGTTGATGAGGAATTTCATTTCAGAGGTACCAGGATATATTTGGCAACATTAGATTTGATTGGTTCAGTATAGCTTCTCTCACTCAGAATATTAATGGTGTCATATAACATTTCTGTGAAATTGTGTGGTGGTTGAGGCTGCAAGAAGATCTTAACATGCCTCCTTGTACTAGTACATGCCTCTGAAACAGTTCTTAACAAATAAATCCATTTCTGCTGCACTGTAAACTTGACTTCATACAATGGAAGTTAAGTAAATAACCTAAATAGGATACTGCTTGTAACTTTCCTTAATGCTGTTGATTCAAGTACCTCTGATAATGTGTGTGCACATGTGCCTGCCTGATACTATAGAACTTCAGTGAAAGTAAGTGATCTATTGACTTTGTATGGTAACTATATTGAAGGTTTTAATGTGCATTCTGCATTATAGGGAAACTGAGCTATGTTTGTCTTTGAATTACATTGTAAAAAGTAGAGGTTGCAATTAAATCTGTTTCTTTTTCCATACCAGTCTATTTTGCTAAATTGTTCTCATTGTAGTTCTCCCCCTCCCCCAATGTAAGCTATATATCTCAAATCCTCCTCAAACTTCTTTAACCAAAAGAGAAAGGACACTACTCCCTCTAGACTTGAAGATAAGCTGTTTTACTTGGTATAAAGGATGCATTTAAATATCTAGAGGTGTGGATGCCAAAACAGACAAAAGATATGCTGATAAGAGGTACGAGTTATAAAAGTAGATCTGAATTGTATACTCATAAGTCCCTTATTGAAGTAGAATTTTGTCAGAGCAAAATTGGGGGAGGGGCTGTTGTAGAAGAAAAAATACCCTTTATTTCCAAATCATTTGTCATTAAGGCTATGCATGGTCATTAAACAAAAATGGTTTTCTGGTACCGGTACTTCATACTTCCATTTTTCTGTTCTACATTCTGGTTTAGCTTCCATATTCCATATAATATGGAGTACTCCTCTCCTCCCATCCTATAATCATGTTCTTCCTGTATGCCAAACGTTGATGTCAGCTTTTACATGCAGCTGTATTTTTAAACAAGATTATAGCCTTGCTGTGTGACCATTCTCTCAGGAATGAAAGCAAGCCCATCTTCATTTTGGTTCTTTTTCTTTTCACATCTGTTCTTACTCATAAATAGCTTTCCTAGGTTAATAAATATTTGTCCTATTATAGTCTGTCACATTTTAATTTCTTTTGAGTCAAATAAAATTAAATCATTGCTAATACAAGAGACAGAATTACTGCTGGGGAACCTGAAGGCTTTTACGTTGTGGTTAGGAAACTGAAGCCTCAACTCAACCTGTCCCAAAAGTGCAGGATTGTTTTCATTATGTATATACAAAGAAATATGTACTGGTGTGACAATATGAAGTGCACTATAAATAGCAAAAAGAAAAACATGGGCAATGGCATTGATAGTATGGTTTCTACTCTGCAGTACAGAGGTGTCAATAAAAAGAAATTGTCATTATGAGAACACCTTAATTCTATCCATCAATTAATTGACCATCTGCTCTTAAAGGAGAAACAGAATCTGTGTTATGGGATCAAAAAGTGTAGTGTATTTAGTTAAATTGATACATGCTTATAAAAATTATTCAAAGACAAATAGGACAAACCAGTGAAGCAAATAATTTGAAGGATTTTGTATGAAAGAGTAGATCTTGCTTGAGTAATCGGTAGTTTTTGAATGTAATGGGATTATTGAATTCAGAATATGTTTCATATGCTACTGAAATAATCCAGTGTAGCTAATCAGGGGAGGACACTTACATTAAAGTGTTCTTAAGGACGGAAAGAGCAAGAGAAATGGGATGAGCTCTTCTTGATTTAGCCCAGGCCTAAACACAGATTTTTTTTCTCTGAAGAAGCTAGCCACAGATGCTGGCGAAATGTCAGAAAGAAACTCTTTCAGAACATGGCCACACAGCCCGAAAAAACCCACAAAAAAACTACAGATTTTTTTTTTTTAAATCACCAGAATGTAAAGAGCCCTTTTAGGTCCCAAGAATATAATAAATGCTAGTAAACTTACAGTAGATAAACCAGTAGATTTCAAAGAAATTTTGGTTACTATTACTAGTGCAACCTTACAGGAAAGTTATTTGCCCTTTCCCGTATGTGCAAAATAGACATGTTTAACAGATGTTACTATAATATTAAAGCCTAACTTTTCTGGTCCATGTTGTTGTTTTAGTTGTGTGCTTTCAAGTTGTTTATGACTTAAGACAAGCTTAAGTCAAGCCCATCACAGGGTTTTATCAACAAGATTTTTTCAGAGTATTTTTTCCACTACTCTGTATGGATGAGAGAATGTGACTTGCCTGATGACAACCAGTAGGCTTTCATGGCTGGGTGGGAATTCAAATCCTAGTATCCTGGGTTTGAATTCTCCTGGATTTGAATTCCTACTACACCATGTTTGCTTTCAGCAGGTCCCTGGACTCTTCCCCCAAAACGTGAAAAGCAACTGGGTGGAATTCAAATGAAATTTGGTTTGTCCCAAATTCAATTCATGAGACTTTTATTTGAAGTCAAAGTAGTCCACCAAAGAACATGATCTGTACAATGCATTCTAACTATGAAAAACCTAAGGCCTTTTATTTGGATACAGCATACTAGAATCTCTTCTAACCAATATTAAGAAAACTGTGCATCTTAAATTGAAATAGTATTCAAACAGTGTGATGGAGATTTATTGCATATACATACCCCTCCCATGTTTGAACTGTTGCTAAGCTGATGACTGTAAAGTATTGCAAATTGGGTGGGGAACCCACCCCCAACAAAAAAACACACACACCCCTCAAACAAAATCAAGCCGCCTTCACTTTTTGATGTTAATAGCAGTACAGGAACATGTATGTCAAGTTTTACCATCTCACTTTAATCCTTATTATTTTATTTTTATTTTGCTGCAAGTTACAGAACAGTTTAATCTATTGGGTGTTTTCCAAGGGGCTTGACTAATACAGGCTTAGGATGCAATATAGTTTTGCCATTCTCTTAGCTTCCTTCATTTTAGTGACAAGTTTTCAAGCACCAGTGCCTGCACTAAGATGTATTCTTATTTAGGAATAATTCCCCTTGAACACAGTGGTATTTTCTCCTCAGAAATACATGTAAATCTCTCTTCCTACTTAAGTGTATGTAGATCAGAATAGATGATATTGTGCTTTAAGCTGATGAGGAGTGGTTCTAATGCAGGTCCTGATCTTACTTTCTTCCCAAAGTAAGCAAAGGTGCTGTTGATACCAAACAGAGGACACAGCTACAAAATACTTGCAGAAGCCAGAGCCTGGGGTTCCAACCATTCTCAATGGTCAGGTATAGTGGGAGCTGGAGGTTGTTTGTAAACATTTAGGACCAAGGGTGGGGACTATTGACCTAAACAGTGGTAAGCTAAAGAGACCAATAGCCTGACCTGGGACAGACCTGGCATATTACATGCTAATATGTAAGGTTGATTTTATTAAAAATTCAAATTGGAGGGAGGGCTGGGAATGAACTGGAGCACTCACTGAGAGGAGATGGAGCTTTTTCTGTGGTATTGAGGTACTCTCTGCAGGTACCATTCGCATTGAGAAGATATCACATTGGTTAAATTTCTCACATGGTTGCTTTGATTCCACCCCTAATCAGCTGGTGTATTTCTCATTTTTTAAAGAAACCTGTGCAATATGAAGGGTATCGTAAAGTTTTAATTATCACCTTTAAAAATTTTTTGACAGAAAGTTTGATTTATAGTTAACATTTTTCTCTGTAGTTACCATCCAGATTTACACATTTTCCCCAGCGTTTCTTGACCCTCCAAATGCCATTATTGTAGAAGTCTGCCAATTGCGCTTTAAACCACTCTTCCACTTCATGAATGATATCATTTGTGTTGTCAAATCGGTGACCCTGCAATGGATTTTTCATTTCTGGGAACAAGAAAAAGTCACTTGGTGTGAGGTTGGGAGAATAAGGCGGATGCTGCAAGATCTCAAAGCCACATGCCCTTGCTTTGTTAACTGCACCTTGAGATGAGTGAGCTGCTGCATTGTCAGCTAGGAGGTGAATGCCTCTGGAGAGCATACTGCAGCGTTTCTTTTTCAGAGCATCTCACAACTTATCCAGAAGATTACTGTAGTATGTGCCAGTGATGGTTTGTCCCTTTGCAAAGTAATCTGTGAGAATGACTCCACAACAGTCCCAAAAAACTGAGAACATGACCTTCCTGACTTTTGCACCTTTGCCTTTTTGTGGGGAGGGGAATTGGCATGCTTCCACTCCATGTTCATGGTTTTGGTCTCTGGATCATACTGATAGATCCAAGATCCATTCATGGTTACCAGATGACCAAAAAAAAATCCTCTTCATCCTGTTCCAACAGCATCATCATCTGTCTTGAAAGGTCATGCCATGTTTGTTTTTGGAAAGGGGTTAGCAAATGTGGAATGCAGTGTGCAGGCACCTTAGATGTGCAGTTTGTCATGAATAATTTTCCACACACTACTATAACTGAGACCAGTTTCATTCATGATCATTTGGATGGTTGCTCGTCTGTCTTCCAGGATTAAACACTCCACTTTCTTCACTGTGGCTGCATTGTCTATCAGTGATAGTCTTCCAGGTCTTGGTTTGTCTGTGAGGGACATGTGACCAGTTGGAAATTTCTTTTCCACTTCACAATAGTGTCATGGGCAATCATTTCCATGAACTACCACCATCTCTTCATGAATTTGCCAGGCACTACTATCCTTCAAATGCAGAAATTTTATCATGCTGCAAGCCTCAATCTTCTTCATCTTACCCTTCTGGCACCATCTGTAACAAAAATAAAGGACACAATGAGCTGATTTTCTGAACATCATGCACTTAAGGACCAATGATGACACTGACAAAATTTCATCAATATACCATAATAACTTCCGGGTGATAATTATTCCTTTATGGTACCCCCTCATAGATACAAGTTTATAGTTGACATCTTGAGTAGCTTGAAGTATAAGACAAGTTCACATGATTCATGAAAAGTGAATTAAGTGTCAGGCTGACGTGGTCATGATATTTAGACCCAGAGAGTGTATTGCCTAACAGTCTCATGGCCCCACTCCATTGACTTTTACGTATTAATTTTACATTATTGAGTGCTGGACTCAAACACAGTGTGAGTTTAAACCAGAAACTTTAAAAGGACACAAGGTCTTTAGGTACAGCTTTTATTTGTTTTTAAACTTTAGGAAATTTAGAATAGCCTGTTAAAGAAAACATTATTTTATTTCCACACTCTGGAGAAAGGGTTATGTTTTTCAGGAGAGTGGAAGCCAGCACCCCATCTGCAGTTATTTCTTGTCCAATTGTCAAGGATGCTTGCTGAAATCATCAGTGGTTTATAGCACTGTTCTAGGAGCAATAAAGTAGACTAACTCAAATTGAACCCTTCACTACATATTACGCAAATGGAGTCTTGCTATGGGCACAAATTTAGAGTTGGCAAATGAGAAATATAAAGTTTTCCTAAATTGCCAATGTATATTAAAATAGTAAATTCTATTTTTACATTTCTTGGAATATATACAAGTCCCTCTAATCCAGTTTCTGATCACATACAAGTGACCTGAGTGACTCCATCTTCTTGGTCAAACTGTCCATCATCCAGTTCCCTTAGCATGCCATCACTTCTGCTGAATCCATGGAGGCTTCCGTACTGGGCAGATTCATCCTTAGCCCAACATTGTGTAGGTGATGACAGAAGAAAGTCATCTGTGGTGTGTGTGTTTTGTGCAGGTGAGGAAGTAGCAGTGTCTAATCCAACACTTCTGCTTGAAACTTTGCCTTTTTCTCCTCTGACTTGTCTGGTGCTTTTCTTCTGAAATAAAAATGGTAGTTTGAATCAGTTGTTAAACGTTAGGAAATTATTTGCATGGAAAAGGATCTGATGAGACACGAGTTGAATTTCAGAAGGAAGTGTAAACAATTATTGAAGATTTGTAGACTTTACAGTCTGATCCTATACATTCATTGGTTTCCTTGCATTGATAAGAACATAATCATCTATTGTGTGCAACTAAATTCAGATCCAATTTTGACATGCAGTTGTTCCTCCTTGCCTTCATAATTATGTGTGGCCAGTACAGAATAGAGCCAAATTCCCAGGAGACTGAAAAGCCTTTCAATGCTGAGTAAGTGAGCTAGAGGGAACTCTGCCAAGGAGCAACTTTGTACAGCACTCTTACGTTGTAGTAGAGATCAACGTCTGATTCAACAAGCACTGAACCCTGCACTCCAGTACAAGAGTATCATCTTTTGTGCTAAAGGGTCTTTAATGACGTCTTATGCAAGAACAGCCAATCTAATGACCTCCAGATGTTTTGGACTACAATTCCCATCACACCCAGACAGCATGGCCAGTGGTGAGGGAGTGATGAGATTTGTAGCTCAAAAGATCAAGAGGGCATTAGACTGAGTATCCTCTGTGTGAGGCTGGGCTTGAAAGCATATTTTTTTGGGCTAGAGAGTTTGACCTAAAAATACTACACATTCAGAGTAATTCCATTCTCTCAGGGCATACTCAGCCAGGAATAGAAAGCTGTCATTGACTTGGGTATATCTGCATATAGATTCTTACTATTGATCAAATGTTTTGCACTGGCATATGAGCCCTAGAAGCCGGATGTCAGGGGTTGTCCTCTTTTTCTGTGCACATTCTGTGCTTCTTGACTATTAAGACAAATTATTATTAGCATTATTGTTATTAGCACAATTAATGACATAAGTCATTTATAACAGTCAGTTAAGGAAATCTCTCCTAAAAACAATGACTTTTAATGAACAGTAGAATTTATGAGGGGATGTAGTTTGACCTGGATGGCATTACCTTTTTGTGGTGGTGAGATTACTTGTTGCTGTGAAGCAAGATTATGTGTTGCTGTGAAGCTACGCTGGTGGCAGCAGTGCTACTGGCAGGGTCTTCCATGTCAGAAACACGTTTGCTGAGGAGCCAAACTAAATGTGCCAAACAGCTACTGGACAACAGTAGTGGAGGCGTGGGTGGGTGACACTGGCTGATGTTCTCTCAGAGACAATGGTAGTGGCACCACAGCTAACACTTGTTAGTACCATGCAGAGAGAGGCATGGTAAACATCCATTTGAAGGTCTTTTACCACAAAAGCCCTATGATGAGACAGTACAAAATGAAACAAGAGATAGTGCCAGAAGATGAGACTCTCAGGTCAGATGGCACTCTGTGAGCTACTGGGGTACAGCAGAGGACAGCTATGAGTAGTGCTGTGGCTAATGATGCAACTAGACTAGACCGAGGGGTAGTACAGCTGTTGATTTGCTCAGAGGTGAAGGGATAGTCTGAAGCTGTGCAATAGATATTATAGGAGCATGGAATGTGAGAAGCATGAAGCATGAGTCAGGTGAATGGGAAGTCTGAAGCTGTGCATCACAGAAGCATGAATCGAGGGAAGCTAGACATAGTAAAACAAGGAACATAACATATAAACATTACAATCATTGGGGTGAGTGAGCTAAATGTCCCAGGAACTGGACATTTTAAATCAGATAATTATACCGTGTCTTACTTGGGAAATGAAAACCTAAGAAGAAATAGGGTGTCATTTTTAGTGAGGAAGGATATAGCAAAAGCTGTCAAAGGATATAATGTAAAGTCAGACCAAATAATATCAATAAGGAGTGCTGGAGTGCAGGAGGGTAGTGACTACGTACTTACTATAAAAGGACTTCATTTTAATCATAGGTTTTTGGAATGCAAAAATAGGAACAGAGCAGAATCAAAGACTGTAGTAAGTTTTGGCCTAGAAATGTAGCAGGAGATTGACACTGAATTTTGTGAGGTCAGCCATTTGTTCATCGCAAACACATTCTTCAAGCAACCCAGCAAGTGACTGTAGCATGTGGACATGATCTGGTGGCTAACAGAGAAATCAGATAGACTACATAATTGGAAGGAGAAGCAGACGAAGTTCTATACTAGGGGTAGGCAACCTTTCCCCTTTAAGGGCCGAGGGACTTCAGCTCCCAGAATCCCAGGAGCTACTGGCCAACATGGGACTATTGGCCAACATGGCTGAGGCTTCTGGGAGATGAAGTCCCTCGGCCCTTAAAGGGGAAAGGTTGCCTACCCCTGTTCTATACTATCTACAAAAATGGGACCATGAGCAGATTGTGGCACAAAATACGAACTGCCAATATCAAAAATTAAAGCTAAAGCAGAACACTGAACCCACCATCATGCTCAAATACAACCTGACAAACCTCCCTGTATCATTTAATGATAATGTGAAATATAGATTTGCACAATTAAACTTAATTGATCAGCAAGGAACACTGTCAGGGAGGAATGAAAAAAGACAGTATCTGTGGCCGAGAGAGAGAGAGAGAGAGAGAGAGAGAGAGACGTCTCAATGGATGACAGAAAAAACTCTTCAAGCAGTTAAGGAAAGATGAGGAATAAAAGTAAAAGTTGATAGAAGTAGAAACAGAACCCTGAATGCAACTGTTCAGTGACTTGTGTACAGGAACAAAGAAACTACTATAATGGTTGATGTAGAGAAACAGAATGTTTCAACAAAAAAGGAAGAAAAAGATATCTTTCCCACAGGATCTGAGAATCAAAGGGAAATTTAAACCAAGAATGAGGATGCTCTACAACCAGAGGGAGAACACATTACATGACCAAGTAGAAATAAAAAGGTGATGGAAACAATATACGGAAGAATAAAAGAGATGAAAGGATGACAGATTCATTTAAGTAAGAATGATATGAAAATGAAAGGACAGGTTGTATACCTGTAACTGTAGTTCTTTGAGGGGTCATCTGTGAATTCACACAACTGGGGTTTCTTGCACCTGCACAGAGCATATTCAGAATCTTCTAGAATCGCTAGGCAAGGTTTTGGGTGGTAGCTCCACCCACTCCAACCCTATTCTCAGTGTTCCCACTTGTTTACCTCATTTCCCAAGGATGCCACATAGCAGCATCCTAAGAATTACAAATGCAGGACTCATCAGAGGGGAGGATGGGTGGGTTTGTGTGAATTCATAGATCATCACTAGAATAACTACAGTTTCAGGTACACAATCTGTCCTCCTTCTTCATGGCATCCTTGTTGAACAAGGTAGCAACTTTGTTGAGAACACTGGAAGGGGGAGTTACATCGACTATCCCTATTGGGGAACTAAAGCACTGTTTTGTGCTTCTTCAAAATCTCAGTAGGTCCTCAGTCTCGATTGGTTTTTCCAGGAGGACCGAAGAGCAGAGGGTTCAGAAATGGCACGGAGCAGAAAAGAAACCTACCCCTTTGCCCAATTGGAAACCATTCTGTTTTTTTCGTATTTGTTCTAACAGCAGCCTCTTGTCCTGAGTACAGATTACCCATCAGGACCATTCTGGAGTGATGCAAATGTGCTTTACCCCCCCTTAAAGAAAGTTAAAAAACCCCAAAAAGCTGTTCTGGAATTGCAAAGGAGAGGTGGGATGGGGAGAGGAGGAGACACTAATATTACGTGTCTGCACAATCCTGGAACTGCCACAAGAGTGACTTATTGCACCTGAGAACTAGTGCAATAACAGCACTATTGGAATCTTATGGATGGGTTTTTCCATCGACAGCATGATGTGGGCTAACCATGCTTCTAGGACAAAGTGGCAATAGGTATAGCCAAAAGCGCTATTACCCAAATTTTATGGCATTTTAAAAGCCACGATAAAGTCCTTCCTTGCAGGCTGAGAATTTGACTTGTCCAAGGTCACCAAGTGGGTTTCTCTGTCTGAGTGAGGATTTGTACCTTGTTCACCCAGAGTCATAGTTCAACACTCAAACCACTACACTGTGCTGGCTCTTGGTGCTATATAATACCAGTGTTTTTTTTTAATTGTATTTTTTTATTTGGCAGAAACAATGCTGTGCACCTGAAAACTGGCTATTACATCAGAGTTTTCCAGAGCAATGAATGCAACACCTGATTTGCATAGCCTCTGGCTATATAAGATATCCTAGCTACTGACAATCAGTAAGTATAAGTAAGGAGTGCCCAGTTCCAAAACAGTTAAATACTGTGTGCTTGAGTTACAAGCACAGGTAAACAAATAAACAGTATGACTGGAGTAAACAAGGCTACAGCTTTCCTGTTTTGCAATGAATCGATTTCTTGTGCACCTACTAAGAGACAACCCTGGTGTGACATTATGGAGCTACTGTGGTTTCTATGCAACCTGGAGTAAGGTTGGTCCAACAAGCCATGAACAGGGCTGTTAGCCTGCACCCCAAAACCCTTTAAGGAGACCCATGTATGAGGAGGTAGGCTTGGTACAGAGGCCCTGTTCTGCAACACTTCTCTCAGTCCTGTGCCACACCACTGAGGCTTCAATTTGTCTGTGGGTTCTACAATGGAAAGCAATAGACCGCAGCTAATAGGTCCTGGAATATAAAGATATAACAATTTCATATGAAGTTCTGTGCTGAATATGTCTGTAAGTCAAGAATATGTCCATAACTACCAATGTTGAATTTCTTTCAACATCTGTGAATTCTCTGACTTGCTCTATGTTGGATGGGTATGATCTGTGATCCACTAAACCAGATGTAACCTGTAACTAATTTATTAGCAATAGCAATAGCACTTACATTTCTACCAGTGCTGAGCACTCTAAGCAGTTTACAGTGTGTTAGCCAATTATGTTCTGGAGACTGATGGATCACTCCATTTTTGCAGACAGAGAACAAAAGAGACTCTTGAAAAAGAGATGATGCTAGAATGTGAACACAGATACTATTTTTAGAAGACAAGCTTGAAGAGAGATATTGGTATTTTATTTATCTCATTTTGAACAAATTTTATCAACTGTGTTGTTTTGCACATGTTCTTAACTTGTTTAATTGAAGCCCACTTCTCTTCTTTCCATTTATTTTTAAATTCAGCTTCACTTCCTTTAATTAGGAATCTACTTCCTGCAGTGGAAAAGACTGTTGTTGTTTTTAAGGTGATTTTAGAAAACAAGACTACAAAAGTGTGTAACTATGGTAGAAAGCCAGAGTCCTGTTTGAAAGTCTCAATGCAGGAATCAACAAACAAACATAAAAAGCCAAACATTTGATTAAGAACATGGGTCTGTGCAATAACCCAGAAAAAATTGAGTGATTTATAAGAGCAAACAGATATATGGGAGATGGATAGATGGAGAGGGAATAACATAGGAAGTCTAGCAGGATATGCTATACAAGCCTAGACTGCAAAGGGAAACAATTGTTTTTGGACAACGACAAAGACAGTACAGATGTGAAAAGAACATGCTTCACTTCATTATATTCAGCATGTGAGAACTTCAACTCTAGGAATCTATAGACCAGGGGTAGGCAACCTTTTTGAGCCGGGGGTCGGGTTGCTGTCCCTCAGACAATTGGGGGGCCGAACCACCAAAAATAAATACATAAATAATTAAAAAAATTTTTTAAAAATATGCATGCACACTCTCTCATCCCCAGAAAAGCCATGGCAAAACCCCTGTGGAGATTTTGCCAAGAAAACCCCAAGAACAAGTAACTGTAAACTGAATACCACACAAATCAACCAAAAAGAACTAAAACCCAACTTTCCTTTACTCATTAGAATTTATTTCCTTGCTGTACCTATTCATATTTTTGATAGTAGCAGTTTATGATGTTATTTTATTTAGCGGGACAATAGTCCACAGATGGGAATACTCAGTATATATTCCAGTCCCCAAGAAAGGAGACACCAGGAATTGCAGCAATCACAGAACTATTGCATTCATTTCTCCTGCAAGCAAGGTGATACTTAAAATTCTGCAACAAAGACTCTTACCGTATATAGAGTGAGAACTGCCAGATATCCATGTGGGGTTCAGAAAAGGAAGAGACTATGGATCCTATGGGAAATATACACTGGATAATGGAAAGTACTAAAGCATTTCAAAAGAAGATCAGCCTGTGATTTAGAGACTATAGCAATGCATTTGATTGTATACATAATGAGAAACTATGGATTGCTCTTAAAGAAATGGATGCACCACAACATTTGATAGTCCTGATGCATAATCTGTAGTCAGGACAAGAGGCTACTGTCAGAACAGACTATGGAGAAACAGAATGGTTTCCAGTTGGCAAGGGGGTTAGGCAAGGTGTATTCTATCACCTATCTATTTAATTTGTATGTCAAGAACATCATAAAAAAGCAGGGTTGGACTCAAGAGGAGGGAGGCATAAAAACTGGAGGAAGAAGCATCTAAAATATGCAGGTGTCACCATAATACAGTTGGCCCTCCATTTTTGTGGGGGATCTGTTCTGCCACCCCCACAGAAATGGAGACTCACCAATATTCAAGCCCCATAGGCTTGAATGGGGTGCACACTTGCTGGTGTGTGCCCCATTGAAATTAAAGGAGGTCACCCCTCCATGAATATTTGAATCTGCGAATCTCAAGTCCACAAGAATGGAGGGGCGACTGACTGTACTAGCAGAAAATACCAGAGATAGGGAAAGAAGGTCAAGGCAGAAAGCACAAAGGAAGGTTTACAGCTGAACATCAAACAAAAATAATGCCCACAGACAATCTACACAATTTTAAACTAAACAATGAAATGATTGAAATAGTTCAAGATTTTCCATACTTAGGTTCAGTAATCAATCACAGCAGAGACTGCAATCAAGAAATCAGAAGAAGACTAGAACTTGGAAGGACAGCTGTGAAGGAACTAGACAAATCCTGAGTGTAATATCATTAAATACTAAAGTTAGGATTGCCCATGCCATTATATTTCCCATTTCTATGTATGGTTGTGAGATCTGGACAGGAAGAAAGCTGACAGAAAGAAAATACACTCGTCCCTCGCTGTTTACAGACTTGCTGTCTGTAGTCTCGGTCTTTTGCAAGGGGTGAGGGACAAAATGGTGTGTGTGCCTGAGGCACGTGTGCAGCATCTCACACAGGAGCGCACAGCCTTTCTAACCAATGGGGCTCCAGTATGTGTGATATTTCCCATTCGTGGGGTGGGTGGGTCTGGAACGGATGCCCTTTGAATCGGAAGGGACGACAGTAATTTGAAAAGTGGTCCTGGAGAAGAGTTCTGAAAATATTAGT
This sequence comes from Phrynosoma blainvillii, assembly GCA_026167975.1. NCBI lineage: Eukaryota > Metazoa > Chordata > Lepidosauria > Squamata > Phrynosomatidae > Phrynosoma > Phrynosoma blainvillii. Next base: position 237,881,161 of record JANUYF010000001.1, on the reverse strand, counting down.
GACTGCTAAAAAGACCAATGGGTAAGTCCTAGAGCAGATCAAGCCTGAACTCTCCCTGGAAGCAAAGATAACTAAACTGAGGTTGTCATATTTCGGCCATATCATAAGGACTCACTGGAAAAGACTATAATGCTTGGTAAAGTGGGGGGCCATAAGAAAACAGGAAGACCATGTTCCAGATGGATTGACTCAATCAGAGAAGCCACAGCCATGCATCTACAGGAGCTGAACAGGGCAGTTGAAGATAGGGTGACTTGGAGGTCTCTTATTCATAGGGTCGCCATAGGTTGAAGTCGACTGGAAGGTAATTAACAACAAACAACAATTTATTGGACTCTACCTTTCTCTCACATAATGGGCCCAAAGGTAGCGAACAATGATAAAACCAAATGGATACAATTAAACCATAAAACTAATTTAACACATAATTAAAACAGATCAGTAACATATGGAAAAGCACTCCTTCCACAGCAATCCAGTTTAAATGCAAAAGATGTGCATGAATAAAAAGCTCTTTTGTCCATGGGTAAAAGGATAAACATGAAGGTGGAGGAAGGCAGCCTCATCTCCCTCAGCAGGGAGTTCCACAGCCTACAGGCAGTGAGCAAAAAGCTCTGTTCAGTTGTCCTTTTTAGTTGTGACTGATCAGTAGAGCCAAACTGAATGAAAACTTCTCCAGCAATGTGAACTGGCGCTTACAGGGAGGTCTCAACTGTGACTTCAAATGGGCAGCACTTGAATAACAGATGGCCAACAGATACAGAGAAAGGGAGAGATCGTACAAAAACTCTTTGGAGCTTTTAATTTGCCAGTGCTTCTGGAAGAATTTTGGCCTCTTAAGCCAAGAAACACCAGCTCAGTATGCTGCCAACTAACAATACATCCAGGAGAATTTGCAAGTAGCGGTGGTATTTTAGAGATCCCTAACTGTAGCATGTAACGATGCCCTGGAAAGATCATGTGAATAATTCAGTGCTTGACCCATGGTGATTCTATGTCCGGAGGGTTACTGCAGGCCATAGAAGCAGTTGTTGCTGCCATAGCACCACACCCGGATCAAGCAGCTGCACAATGGTCAGGGTGGGTTTTGCTCCGATCATAATTACAGGGAACTTGCTCAGCTGGCTCAAAGATCATCTGAGGTCAGCAACTGCATCGGCTATTCCGAGTCTTTCATTTTTAATGCCTTTTTCACCCCATGAGGAAATGAGCAATAGTCTGTCAGATGCTCATCCTAGCTGTTGCATAACTTCACACAATATGCTCCTTATTGTGGGGATGAGAGGGGAGGGGAGGGAAAGTCTGCTGCTGCGCTGATAAAGAAGATCTTTCTCTCCCAGCCAGGGACAGGCAGAATTTGTACAGTTGCCTTGGACTGCAGGGCCATTTCCCCAGTGGTTTTGCAGGATATCCAACTAAAATCGTTGGGGTCAAATAGCTAGAAACAAACCAAAGAAAATTCTGCCCAATATATTTTAACCTGTTTGTTACGTAGCAAGCTCATCTCAGAAGAAAGCAGGAGAAAAGATACACAAGGCTATCCGAACCAAACACACTGAGATGGATCCAGAGGCGTCTTGTATGTGCCAAAAGAAACTTCTGCTTGTCCACTGCCACTCACTCTGCCCCATCACATGCCATTTGAGAAGGTCCTCTGACTCCCAGGAGTGGCTTTGGGGGAAACAGAGCGCTGAAATGGGAGGGAAGGAAGACTCAGAAAAGCTCTTTTGTGCAGACTAAGGGCCTTTGCAGACTGCTAGAAATCGTGCAAATTGAGTCCACTTTAAGGGTTAGGGTTAGGGAATCATGGGAACTGTATTTTATTGTGGCACCAGAGCTCTCTGACAGAGAAAGCTCAATGTCTCAGAAAAAAACAAAAACAAAACAACAATTCCCATGATTCCCTAGCACTAACCCTAACCCTTAAAGTGGACTCAATTTGCACTATTTCTGGCAGTCTGCAAAGGCCCAAAAGTCCCAAACACACTGCAGAAATAATCCAGTTTGAGATCGCTTTAAATGCCCTGATTCAGTGCTAGGGAATCCTGGGAATTGTAGTTTATTGTGGCACCAGAGATCTCTGATAGAGAAGGCTAAACCTCTACAAAAACCTACAGTTCCCCAAATTCCCTAGCACTGAGCCAAGGCAGTTAAAATGGTCTCAAGCTAGATTATTTCTGCAGTGTATCTTCAGCCATCTCTGGGCCTCACCTTTTGGTTTTTGCCTTGAACTCCACTTCTTGAGAAACCTCTGCACAATCAGAGTTATTGCCATTAAGAACAAATGATGCAGCAAGCTAATTAACAGACATGTTTGCACATCTGGCTAGTTTTGTGTGTGTGTCCATACTTAAGAGATCATCAGTCTTACCTCAGGTGTCTGAGTAGCTGGGTTCCACATGACAGGCCTCTGAAGAAAAACCACTTGTTTAGTGGCCAGATTTCCCTCACTGAAAAAGTAGAGATTTGTTTTTTTTTAGAATATATCCATTTTTTACACATCTATCATATTTCCACCACTTTAACTGAAATGGGTGATTCAGGATAATGTTCTGTGAGTTGTGTCATAGATATTATTCACACACAAGGACTTATGCGTTCATTTAATATATTTCTATTCTTCTTCTTGCGTACCTTCAAGTTGTTTCTGACCTTATCATGGGTTTTTCTTGGCAAGGTTTGTTCAGAGGAGGTTTGTCATTGCCTTCCCCTGAGGATGAGAGCATGTGACTTGTTCAAGGTCACCCAGTGGGTTTCATGGCTAAGCTGGGAATTGAATCCTGGTCTCCAGAGTCATTGTCCAACACTCATACCATGCAGGCTCTCTACTTTTCTTTAATCATGTGGGTCACTATCTGTAGCAGTGGTTCCCACTCTTTGGTCACCCAAATGTTGGACTGCAGCTCCTAGAATCCCTGACTTGGCCATGCTCAATAGGGCACCTGGGAGCTGAAGTCCAACAACATCTAGCAACTTAGTGTCTGGAACTATTGGTCTATAGAGTTCTTACAGTCTCGCATTTAGGCACTAAAATAATCTGATTTGCATCAGCAAGGCAACGGCGACGAGTGACTCCATGGGAATTCCAGTGCATTTCAGGGGATTAGGCTGCCCTATGTCCACAGCAATGTTTGTGAAAGTAGAATGAAGGGCATTCCACAATACCCAAACACCCAGAGCCAGAAAGCAGATCTTGATGTGAGGTGAAACATTTGAGAGCAGCTGACAAATCAATTTTTTCTGTCCCCCCACTCCTCAATGTAACCAACATAATTTCGGTGTCCTAAAAATACTATCATCGCTTCCAATTGCAAACAAATAACCCTTGTTGTGAATCCAAAAATTAGAAAACAGATATAAACTCTGAAGGGAAACAGCTGTTTTTATGGTGTGCACACCATGTCTCTATTTGTTTCACAGATGATGTAGTAGTAAAGGACTCTTCAAAGGTTTCCAGCACAGTTTTGTGGCTTGCATCCTACTTTGGGCTGGGTGTTCCCAGACAACCTCTCTGGCTGCTCTACAATAAACACGGTCTTTGGATGTCTGTTACATGCTTCCTAAGAGATCTTATGATTTAGGACGAGGCTCATGGTTTCTGGATCCTATACATTTTTCCCTACTCCTACAACTGTATAAATATGCTTAATAACTTCAGGCTTTAATATCACTCTGTATTGCATCTGAAGAAATGGACTGATATCCATGAGAGAGTTCAAACTAAAATACAAACCAGCTAGTCTTAAAGGTGCTGCTAATTCCTTTCCCCTCCCCTCCTTTCCTTTTCTCCTTCTTATGGGATCAGCCTCTCTGCTTGATCCTTCCAACTTTGAGCAGGGGGAGGGCTGGCATCTCATCCTCTACCCACACCAGTTTCTCCGCATCAGGTTTTAACCATAAAACAGCATGGGACCTTTTTTCTTTTTGTCCCAATATATGTGGGACAAACATACCCATTGGCAAAGTACAATAGATTTGTTGGAAACTTTTTGTCTCATCTGTTTCTGTCTATAGAAAAGAAACTGTACAGGGCAGATGACTGAAACTGGGGAACATTGTGAACTTTACAACAAAATGTGACTGGGGGGGTGCTAAAATGCCCTGTCTGTTAGGCTGAATTTAAAGCACCTTCAGATCTTGACCATAGGAGCCAGTGTGGTCACCAAAATCACCATGCAGGGTATCTAAACTGTCTTATTAGCTGTAGCCCCCTTTCTACTTATTTGTACAATTATAATGCTTTCTTCATGTTTTATTTTAAAGCCATTTTTAAACTTCCCTTTGATTTTTCCAAACCAGTTTGATTCCATCATTTTCATCCTATTTCTCCAGGAATTGTTGCAGATATAATTTCTTTCTGACAGAAAGGCTGGGTAAAGCAAAGAGAAGATGCTCTTTGACTGGCCTTCCCACAGTTACAGTTTTTGTTTCTAAGCAGGAAGCTACAGACATGACTGCAACAGCCAACCAGCTTTTTCACTTTCCCTGAAGTTCAAGATGCACTTTGGGGTTCAGGTGCAACCCTTTTCGTCTCCTCCCCCCCCCCCCCCCCGAGCATCACACCAAGTACTCCAAATGCATATTTAACTTTGGGAAAACTGAAAGAGCAATTTGGTGATTTCATCAGGAGCAGCTTCTCACAGCGGGAACTTTTTGAAAAAGTTGGAGTGTTGTGCATAGTTTATCCATGTGTCACAGCTACCATTGTTTTCTTACTTGGATGTCACCCAATTCCTAGATTTGCTAAAGACGTTAACACTATATGTCATTCAATCACTATTCTAGGGACTAGGAATCCCACTTATTTAGGCTATCTGCCAAATTCCCACAAAGCCAGTAGAATGAGTTAGGACACTCACAGTTGCAAAATCTAGGGCAGAGGAAACAATGAGCTAAACACTATAATTCTGATCAGGACTGTGTCCCTTTATACATTCACTTATATCATATTAAAAGATGCCATTCACCAAAGCAATGTTTTAATGAACACTTTACACATAGGAGTGGACTTATGATGAATGTCATGAACTTTTTCAAGTTCTGCTACTATGTTAATATTGATTTTTGTTCTCTGTGGTACACGTGCACCAATGTGTTTTTCAACAGCGTTACTTGAAGAGAATCTAGGCCACAGTATTTTAAAAAATTCTAGGCCCTTCAAATCTGGTGAAATTCAGCCTGGTGACAACCAAATGATAAAGACCAGACATATTTATGTTAATGCCCATTCTGTAGGATTCATCTGACCACTGGGTGGGTTATGGCATCATTTAACATAGGGAAAAATGGTGTCAGTGAAGTGGAGCCTATCAGTGGTGGAATCCACATCTGGAAAATAATTTGTACTTATCTTGAACCTGATCCTGTTTGAAGACGGATGTTTCTCAGGAGTCAAAGTGAAAATACTGGGGGTTGCAAAGTGATTTTTAAAAGACCCTGTTTGATCTGCATTTGTGTGTCTGTGTGTGTGGAAAAAAATAGGGTTTTTTGTTTTGTTTTTAAAGAGTGCCCTCCACTCCATGTTGGGATCAGGGTGGAATCGGGTTAGGGTGGAGTGGTTAGAGGGTGGAACAGGTTGGAGAGAAGGACAGGTTGCACACCTGTAACAGTATTTCTTCGAGTGGTCATCTGCGAATTCACACAAATGGGTTCTGGCTGCGCATGCGCAGACAAAACCCATTTGTGTGATTCGCAGAGACCACGAAGAAGTTACCTTGGCATCCTTGTCCAGCAAGTATGGCACTGCCATTTTTTGTTATTGATGTGCAGTCACTTCACCAGCCGCAGCCTCAAGGAAAGCCCACCAAGGGCAGAAAAAAAAGTAGGAGAAGGATGGAGGATGGGGTTGTGGCTAGTGGGAATGAAATGAAAAATGGAAGGACAAATAATGGCATTTATGAGGAGGGGAGTGAGTGCTGTGAAATTAATAAAACAGAAATGCTGTTTATTGCCCAGGTAAGAATTGTGGCGAATGGGAGACAGCTTGGATGTCAAGGGGTGTGTGTGATTACTTGAATGTGAAGTCAAACCTGACCCTTCCTGGCCTCCTTTGTAAAGCAGAGTGGGGAGGCTTGAGATGGTAACTTTGGGTGCATTTGTGTGATTTGCTGTGGAAAGGTGGCAGCTGGAACTGAAGCAAACTCTTTTTAGCTCTTTCCTTTTCACTATGCTCCTCCTGTCTCTGTCCTTCCTTCTTTCTTAAAGCTGTACATTTCCATACATGGGGCAAGGAGGAGTTTCATTCTCCTGAGTGAGGGAGCCACCCAATGATCATACAAGTGGGCAGAAAAAATGACAGGAAAATAAGAAAGATTATTGGTTGATATGGATATTCATACTGGGAAGAAAAACCAACAACACAGCTGTTGCTGACACAGGACCTAAAATAATCTGATTCATTGAACACATGGACACCAAGAACACCCTTTTGTACCAAGGTGACTTCAGGGTGAGAACTGTGTGGCTTCCAAAACCGATCTGAGTTTGAATAAAAAACAGCTGAGTGTGGCATTCATGGGTTCAAACCAAGGCAGAATATTGCACATTGGAGCAGAATTATTTGCAAGTGTGGATTCAGCCAATGAAAAGGCTAGCTGATGCTCATTTTACAGTCTATATCTAGACATGTCCTGCTGTTGTGGACTTTTTGTTGCAGTGGCTCTCACCCTTTTGTCCCCAGGTGATTTGACGTCACCTTCTAGAAGCTCTGGGTTTTGGCCATGTTGGCTGGAACCTCAGGGGGATGAAGATCAAAACATCCAAAGGTCCAGCAGTTGAGAATTGTGCTCTCTTGCCTTTTCCCCAGGACTTTAAAATGAGAGAAGGAATTAAAAAAAAATTCCCCACATCCCCCAACAAGTATTAATATGCCATTAGTTATTTATAATGGAAATGACTTGAAGGCACACAACAACAACAACAAAATAATACTTCTATATTCTGCTCTGAAGAGAAGGCACCAAGAACCCCAGTCACACTCATTAAAGCTCAATTGACTGCAATGAGGCAGGATGGAGACTCGAGGCCTAAGCAGACTGCCAGAAATAGTGCACATTAAATTGGGGCACTGCCCTGGCTCAGTGCTAGGGAGTCATGGGAATTGTATTTTTTTCTGGGACATTGAGCCTTCTCTGTCAGAGAGCTCTGGTGCAACAATAAATTACAGTTCCCATGATTCCCTAGCACTGAGCCAGGGCAGTGCCTCAATTTAATGTGCACTATTTCTGGCAGTCTGCTTAGGCCCTCGGTCTGTAATCCTTAGAACTCCGAGAAGGCATCTCAGGAGTCATAGGCTGCCCTGAACCTGCCCTTCTGATGCCCTTCTTATATATTTCTTCCCACCAGCTGCAGAAACCTCAACAGAACTTTAACCTGCAGAGAGCTTTACAGAGTGGGTGAGGGAAGACTACAGAAAACAGGAAAAGGTGACATGAAGCTGTCTTTTCCCTAAGCTGCAGCAACTGCACTGCCTGCCCCAAAGATGCCCTAAATGGGGACACAGCAACCACACTGGGGGCAGTCAATGCAGCTTTTCTGAGGCTGTATTGAAGTCCAGCCAACCGCACTGCTGGCCCCGAGGACGCTGCAAAGGGAGATGGAGCAACTGCATGGGCCGGCAGCAGCTGCTTTAATTTTTTTCCTATTCTCTCAGACACATGCGCACATGCGCAGGAACACATCCCTGCACACCTGCGAACCTGTACAGAATACATCATAGTCTGGTACACAATCTGTCACTCTCTGTGTATAAAGCCTATGACTAAAGTTCGGCATCCTTGTCACCTGCACAGAACATGTCATAGGGTGGCATACAGTCTGTGGTTTTGTCTGTACGAAGGTGACTGATGTTCAGGATCCCTGCATACCTGTGCAGAACCTATCATACACCTATAGATCATGCAAGGATTCACTGATCTTGGCTTCCCCCAAGTAGTGGGTGCCGTAAACAGGTGCCACTGTCTGACTGTGCCACCCTTGGGGCAGAGGAACAAGTTTGTCAACCGAAAAGACACCTACTCTATCATTCTCCACAAAACACATCCCACACAGATCAGGGATGAGGGGAGAGGTACATGCAAGGGAGGTTTGTTTGGACAGACTTGATACATGCAGCTGGTGGTAATGCAAGGCACATGGTCAACAGGACACACAGACAAACATTACTCCAGGATGTAGTGTGCAGGTCTTATGCACACCTGCACACCTGTGCAGAAGAGGTTATAAAACCTCTTTCATGCAAACTACTGTGCATGCTGACGGCAAGCATACACGCGACAGAATGCATTTATTGTCATAATAGAGAACAGCTGCTAGGGTGCATGCGTAGAATTACAATTAGGGTTAGGGTTAGAATTAGGGTTAGGGTTAGGATTAGGGTTCTAATATTCAAGCACACCTGCTCCGGTGCATCCAAACCTGGAACCATAGAGCACTTTAAATTAAAGCCTGCATCGTAGGGTGCATGCTCTGATTCAGCGATTCAATTTCCGCTGCACATGCAGCAGTGCATTTATACGATTTATAAATCTCTGGCGCCTTTTCTGACACACCGATGTTGCTGCATACATACATACATGCAAAGGTGCACATCTTTCCAGAAGAAGCAGAAAAAAGCTGCTCCTTTTTGGAGCGGCTTTTCCCGGCATATGACACCTAGCAGGTGTTTTCCTGTCAGCTTTTAGGTGTGCGTTGTCTAAATGCCATGTCTCCAAGTCAGCCTGAAAGCACCTCTTTTTGCCTGCCTGTACAGCCCCTAAGATCTGCAGAATCCAGATGATCTTCCTGTTATCCTTACATCCCCCTCAAATTGGGAGATATTCATGCCATTCCTGGAGCTGGTACACACATTTTACCTCCCTCTGCAATTCATAGAAGACAGGTAGTAACAGTATAATTAAAAAACAAAAAACAAAAAACTTTTCTCCAAAAGTAAAACACAGTTCTTCAAACATTTCTTCAGGATAAAGTACTGTAGCTCCACTTCAGAGCTTGGAAATACCACTGTTTGGGGTGTTCTGAAGTTTTACAGCTTGAACAATTACTTTATAGGACTAGTTCCCAGAATCCACGAAACAACACAGTGCTTTCCCAAGTTCTGCTCCTTCTGATACAATGAGAGAAGACCAAACTGGTACTCCTAAGCATGTAGATGTTTCCTGATAAAAAATACTCTTTTTAAACCAGGCGTAGATAAGCTGTTTGGAAAGGAGTAATTTTTAAAAAGCACTTCAGAGACTCATTCTCAGTCTTCCAATTATATATTTTCATTGTACAGAGACTGTGAATGCACCTCCTATGCAATATATAGCTTGGCTTTTAAAACTATACTATAGCACTGGGCAAGCAAACAGTTCGCATGGTTGCCAACTGAAACAGTCTAGTACTTTCCTGACTTTACCAGATTTGATTAGGAAAGTCTGAAAAGGTTATAACACAGAGAGACAGAGACAGAGAGGCAACATGGTGCATATTCATTTCTTCCTGAAGCTGGGGAAGGAGGAAGGGTGCACAAGCTATCCTCCTCTCCTTTGCATCCTACCACATGCAGAGGCAGAATAATCATAGTTTTAATTATAGCTAAGCTTTGATTTTAAATAGAAGAAATGTGGTGAGTGCAGTTAGACAGTAAGCAACTTTAAAGTGTCCGATGCCCAGCCTTATTAAAATGCTGAACACGATAATGTCCAGGGGCTTAATTCACAATTGAATTGAGTGATGGTGGGATTTCCACTGAATTTCAATGAGGGAGGGAATGTGCATTAAAAGGAGCTGTATTATAGGTTGAGTTTTTCTCACCCTTCCACCATTTGCTCCTTTACCAAAGAATGTATATGGGCTTAGGTGAAATAAGAGAAGGTAACACATTGCTGCAGTTAATTAACTTTTTAGCATTGTCTTTGAGTTTGCATGTTTTACTTTGCTGCATGAAGACTGTGTTTAGTTTATTTATTGAAGCTGGTAGCCATACCAATATGTTGTTTATAGAACAGGCTGTCTGCTTGTTTTCACAGGGAAGGGGACAAAGGCTACTGCAAAACAGGGTCCCAAGCACTGCTTTTCCAGCCCTTTTCCATTTGAGAGGAATATGCAACTAGAAACATAACCATTACAGTATACACAACACACACACACACACACCATTTTTCTTTATAAAGACACTCAAAGTGGCTTACAGACAACATTAAAGTACGCAGATCATCACTGGCATTAAGTAAAAAGTAACACAAAACCAAAAACAATAAACCAATAGGTACAGGCAGAAAACAAATAGAGCTTGGGAAAGGGTTTGTGTGTATTTGTACATGTATATGTTGGACTACCATTATTACCTCTGTGTGGGATTCTCCTTGAAGAACGTTTTGGACACTTCCGCTGGTCCAAAGAACTGCAGTCAGCTTGTTAACAGGAGCTGGTTACAGGCAACACACAATTCCCTTGTTACAACAGCTCCTTCGCTACTAGTCTGTTTCTGAGTGCAAGTCCAACTGCTGGTTATGGCCTATAAAGCCCTATATGGCTTAGGTTCTGGTCCTCTGAAGGATCGCATTCATCCATATGAGCCTGCCCAGCCCTTGAAATATTTGGGAAAGATCTTTTCTTGATTCTGTTACCATCACAGTGACATTTGGTGGTGATGTGGGACAGGGCCTTCTTTGTGACTGCTCTTAGACTCTGAAACTCCCTAGGAAAGCAAAGATTGGCTTGCACACTACATATATTGTAACACTGGTTAACATCCCAGCCTCACAAGAGTGCTCTTGGCCACCATATCACATCTCTGTTCTGGTTCCCAGCCTGCACACATGACACTGCAAAACTCCCTCCACCATTCATATGGTCATCCACCCACTCTGCCTCAGGCAACATCTGGATCCCTCAAGGATCATAGCTAAAACTGAGCTTGCCATCTCATCACCATACCAACAAATTTTGTATTTTTACGTTTATTCATACAATCTGATTATAAAGGTCCTTCCTCGGCCCCAGTTCACTCCATACATCCGAGGAAGTAGACATAAAGACAAAACAGACAGCCCTGGAGGAGCAGTGTGACGCCGCCCCTTTGATCGCCGGGTTGGGACCACAGCAACCGCACGGCACATCCCCAACCCAGTGTTTTGCCACCACAAAAAGGCAGCTTTTCCACAGCAGTGGCAGCTTTTCAGTGCTCCTGTGGCATGCAGCGGTTAAACACCGTGCTGCTGGAGTGCTGAAAAGCTGCTGCCATGTAAACGGCTGGGTGGCTTCCTGGCAGCTTGGGGCATATGTTGTCTAAACAACATACACCCCAGGCCACCAGGAAGCCGTCACAAAGGGGTCATCTGTTTTGCCCCTGAGTCTCTGAAAGTTAATGCTTCTTTTGCAGTTAGTCTCAAAGGTGCTACAAAATCTCTTTATATCTGCATAGCGTGGTAGGAAGTGGTATATAAATGAAGCTGCTTTGCTTTGCTTTGCTACTAAGGGCCTAAGCAGACGGGCGGCCATGGGCCGCCCTGGGAAGGTGCGCCGCAGGACCGAGGCATCCCCATGCCTCGATCCAGTGGCGCACTGTCAACACCCCTGGAAAGGAGCGCTAAAATAGCGCTCCTTTCATATGTCGCCGAAAGTGCGCCAAAAAATGTTGCGCCGCACTTTCGGCGACCCTTCCGCCGCAGCGTGTCCGGATGCTGAGGCGAGAGGTCCTCCTCGGAGCGCTGGCCGTGCGGAGGGCCGGCAGCTCCGAGAACGACCTCGGGAGGGGGAGGGGGTGCCGAGCGTGCAGCTGCCCCTCCCCTTCCCTGCGCCGAGGACGGCCTATTAAGCCGTCTGCTTAGACCCTTAGTTTCAGCTAAATTTACATCAAGTACATATGTCGTAAGGACCTAAATACCCATAAAGCACCAGATCTCATCTGATCTTGGAAGCTAAGCCGGGTCAGCCCTCATTAATACTTAAATGGGAGACCTCCAATTAATACTAGGCATTCTAGGCTGTATTTCAGAGGAAGGAGCTGGAAAAACCACCTCTGAGTATTCCTTGCCTAAGAAAACCCTATGAAATTCATGGGGTCACGGTAAGTCAACAGGAGACTTGAAGGTGTGTGCGTGCATGTGTGTGTGCTTCCTCACATCCCTATAAACTCCAGTAGATACTTTCACGCTATAAATTTTCAAGTAGAGACTTGGTCATTGATTTCCTGCTTGCCAACTGAGGAGCACCCTAACTAAGGACAGGGAGGCTCATTACCAGAAAGTTGGCTAACAGATGAATTGGCCACAGCAACTATGAAATCAGTAGCAGAAGTGATTACCTCCACTGATAAAATTACAGATCCTCAAGTTAAATATAAGATAATGTAACTACTAATACCACTATATTTACTAGCTAAATGCTTTAGTTGTAGCAAAGAGGTAACATTTTTAGATACCTTACTCAAGAGAGGGCACCACAATTCAAAAAGGATGTTGAGAAACTGGAGCAAGTCCAGAGGAGGGCAACCAAAATGGTGAAGGGTCTGGAAACCATGCCTTATGAGGAGAGTTCCATAGAACTGAGCCACAGCAGTTAAAGCAGTGTTGAACTGCATTATTTCTGTAACGCAAATTAAACCTGTCTCTGGATTCTAGCCACTTTTAAGAGAACTTAGCAAAGGTGTGTTTTTCCTGTTTCTATGGGGGGGGGGGGGAGGGAGGGAGGGAAAAAAGCTCCCAAACAATTATGAGACTAGAGGGACTCCTACTCTAGGAATCATATCCACGGGTTGCTATGCTAGGCAGCCAATACAGCAAAGCACAATAACATCCAAAATACATAAAACAGTGGTACCTTTATTGGCCAACCAAAATGCACAAAATAGATGAAACAAGCTTTTGAAGCTCAACTGGCTTCTTCATTGGGCAAAGGTGATTTTTCAAACAGGAGAAAGGTATCACTGTTTTGTGGACTTTGGATGTTATTGTTTGCAGTGAGGTCAACACAGCTACTACTGGATGTGCTTTCTAGATTTCAGGATACTACATTTTAGACACAATAGGGGAATCCTAAACAAGAGGGAACAAAGGGATGAGGCCTAACTTTTTGAGGTCTTTACCTCCAGCAAAAAGTCAAACATTTTGTTTTTTAAATGGGACTGTATTTGATGTGGTTTAAGCAGCATTTAGAAGTTTTTTCCAATGCAACAATAGAGACTTCTTGAGAAATTCAATATTATCTGCCAAAGGAGGGGGGCACGTATTTTCACATAGGGGAGAAAAAGAAAGGAGGTTTCTCACTGTGTTGCTAATGGACTTATTTGCAAATTTTATTTCCTGGACTTCATTGTTTGTCTTCCAGAGCCCATATGCCTCTATTTTTTTCAAACACACACACACACACACACACACACACACACACATGCACGGAGAGGGAAATGGGGGAAGGGTGAGCTCGAGCCCATTAGCATGCAACTAAGAGGAAAGAGGGACTCTGGACCTTAAGAAAGAGTCCTCCCCTTTTTCAAACACAGACACAAAGATTTCAATGTGGGGATGGAGTTGGAGGGAAGGGCAGCTCTGGTCCCATGCAAGCAAGAAGTTAGACAGCATAGCAACATATTTACTAGGACACAAAAAAGCCTCCTTGCTGCTCCAAGCCTCTGCTTGCCTCCTTTCCCTTCCCGCCTCTGGGCTCTGGGTCTTGCACGCCTGCACAGTACCACCCAGAGCCTCAAGGGTGGGATCTGGATGAGTTTTCCCCCTTATTTTCACTCCTGCCTTCAGGAATCCAAGACATGCTGCTTTTTAAAGACTTCAATCCGGGACTTTCAGAGTTTTCCAGCAGCAATGGCAATCCTACTTGCAACCCCAACCCCACAATTCCCTGCTGCCCCCTTTTTGCCCCTCAGCGCCCCCTGCTGCTCTTTTTCCCCTCAGTGCCCCCCTGGAGCTTTCCAATGCTCCCAGGGGGTGTTACCGCCCACTTTGGGGACCACTGCTTTGAACAGAGGCTGGATGGCCATCTGTTTGGTATGCTTTGACTGTGAATTCATGCATGGCAAGGGGTTGACTGGATGGCCCTTGTGGTCTCTTCCAACTCTATGATTCTATGATACTCTCCTGATTCATTTTGACTTCCTTTTTTTCATGTAATAAGATTCTAAGTAAGCAGAAAGGCTCTTTTGCTCACTTATGGTCCTCCCATCCTGTTTCTCCTTTCATCTTGCTGCAAGACTCTTGCACCCCTCCACCATTCCCTATATCTGATTCTGTTTTGAAATACTCCCTTACAGGAGCTGGTTTTTGGTGTGTATGTACAACAAACTGTAATGGGGAAGAAGTACAATATATGCCCTGTTGCATGAGGAGAACTAAGCTCAGTTTCTGTAAATACAACACTCTATTTCTAGCTGCTGAATATGTTGTATTGTATAGTATTGTATTGTATTTGTCCAGGTCTTCATACTCCTTTAATTAACTGCCCAAACTACTATACAAAATGATGCAGAAAAAGTTTGCATCTTATATTTAACTGTATAATATATAAGAAACAAACACTAAAAGCTATTAATATTCAGCTTGAGTTCTGAGGTTGGAGTTCAAAGTCTAGAGAGAGAGGAAAGAGTAGACTGCATAAAATGTTATTCTGTATTCAAACATGTAATTTGCATTTTTAGGAAAAACCACCATGGCAAAGATAGCATGAAACTATCACATAGTTACTAATTAATCTGGAATGTCCTCCACCCTTTCATGGATGCTGTTACTATGTTGGGATTTTAAAATAGTTCTATCATAGCAGTACAGTGTTCTATCATAGCAGTACAGTGACATATATTTTAAAAAGAAGCCTTTATTAATTCAATGATGTGGAAATGTGCTTTTAAACATGAATCACATATCTTCTCTAGACATTACCAAGCTAGCCAAATGGACCACACCCATTCTGATTTTGCAAACAGCCTTTTGTGTCCAGGAGCAGCCCACAAAATGAAAACTGACCAGTGAACAAAGGTTCATTCACTCTATAGAGTTATAGCACTATTATTGCACTAAGTGCAACGGTTCCATCCTACAGAACCCTGGAACTTACAGTATAGTGTAGTGTAGGGCATTTAGAATTGTCAGCCAAAGTGTTCTACTGTTTCACCAAATTACAAATCCCAGGATGGAACCATGGCACTTAGTGCAATAATAGCACTATATTACTGTAGTGTGAAAATGTTTCAAGTATATCAACAAATGCTGCAAATGCCTCTTTTCAAGCTGATCTGACAGCCTATGCTTCAGAGAAAGATTTAAACAAGTGTTAGGGGGGTTGCAGACTGCCAGAAATAGTGTGAATTCAGTCCACTTTTAGGGTTAGGGTTAGTGCTAGGGAATCATGGGAACTGTTATTTTTCTGAGACATTGAGCCTTCTCTGTCAGACAACTCTGATGCCACAATAAAATACAGTTCCCATGGTTCCCTAACTCTAACCCTAACCCTAAAAGTGGACTGAATTCACACTATTTCTGGCAGTCTGCAACCCCCCTTAGGGCCTCGGCAGACGACTCAATTGAGCCGTCTCCGAGGCCAGGAAGAGGAGGGGCCACCGCACGCGCGGCGGCCCTTCCTCTTCCTGAGGTCGCCCTGAACGCTTCCGGGTCACCGCACGCCGGACGCGTTCAGGGCGACCTCCCTCCACAGCGTCCGGACGCGCTGTGGAGGATAAGTCGCAAAAAGGGCGCCCGCCGCTTTTAGGGCGCTCTTTTTGCGACTTATGAAAGGAGTGCCTTTTTGGCGCTCCTTTCAGGGTCGCCGGGGAGGCGCCGCGGTGAGGCTGCCATAGCCCCGCGGCGCTCCGGACCAGGGCGCTCCAAACGCCCTGGTCTGCATCCCCCCTTAGTTTCATAACAAAATCATGAGGGTTTTACAGTGTGCTGAAGTTCAGCTGACTTCTCTCTAAAATTACTGAATATTGCAGAATACAAACTACAATCTGTCCTCAATTTCTCATCTGTTCATAGGACTATATTTGATATACTGATGTTCTACTAAAGGAATGGGGACACTCACCCCACTCTCAAGGGCTATCTTGTTCATTACAAGATTTCAAGGCTATGTCAAGCTTCTGTGAACAGCTCAAACACTTGTGGTCTACAAGTGTGACCATCATACTTGCATATTTTAATGTTAAGTTTGCCAGGTTTTCAAAATAGCAACAAGAGACAGCTGAAATGACACATGGGGTTGACAGTCAGTAAGCAGCTACTAATATGTTACGTTCTGTCTAAATAGCAAATAAAAGTTAACTTAGGGGGGTTGCAGACTGTCAAAAATAGTGTGAATTCAGTCCACTTTTAGGGTTAGGGTTAGTGCTAGGGAATCATGGGAATTGTTATTTTTCTGAGACATTGAACCTTCTTTGTCAGAGAACTCTAGTGCCACAATAAAATACAGTCCCCATGATTCCCTAACCTTAACCCTAACCCTAAAAGTGGACTGAATTCACACTATTTCTGACAGTCTGCAACCCCCCTTAGGGCCTTTGCAGACTGCCAGAAATAGTGCAAATTGAGTCCACTTTAAGGGTTAGGGTTAGTGCTAGGGAATCATGAGAATTGTGTTGTTGTTTTTCTGAGACATTGAGCCTTCTCTGTCAGAGAGCTCTGGTGCCACAATAAACTACAGTTCCCATGATTCTCTAACCCTAACCCTTAAAGTGGACTCAATTTGCACTATTTCTAGCAGTCTGCAAAGGCCCTTACCCATGTGTTCCTTTGTAAAATTAACATTGTCCACATTCACCAAGCATAAATTACATGATGTACAATCTTCTGTATTTATGAAAATTCACATTTGGTGTCTTTTTTGTATGAAGTTCTGAATCCATTTTAATCATATGAAGAATTGCTTGACAATTATTAAAATTCAGAACTACCTGAACCTATTATTTGGTTAGATTTACAGAAAATCTGTTCCTCTCCTCCCTCCATTTGTGGAACACAGAAATGAAAAATCCTTTTCTACAAAAGCATTTAGCACTGGAATGCTCCAGAACAACAGATAGTAAGCTGCAACAACAGTTGCACTCAAATCCACCCTTAGGCCAACATATTGCAGACAAGCTCCTTGGTAGAGTGAGCGGGGGGGGATGCACTGAGGAGGTTCCTTACGGAGATGATCAATGCATCCCTCAGGGAGGGTTATATTCCATCTTGTTTGAAGGAAGCTGCTGTTAGGCCGCTTCTGAAGAAACCCTCCCTGGACCCCCTGGATATGAACAACTATAGGCCAGTCTCTTTGTTACCATTCTTGAGCAAGGTAATTGAGAGGGCAGTTGCTCTTCAACTCCAAGCTGTCTTGGATGAAACTGATTATCTAGACCCATTTCAAACTGGCTTCAGGACAGGATTTGGAGTTGAGACTGCCATGGTTGCCTTGACCTACGACCTGCGTCTGAGCATCGACAGGGGTAGTGTGATCCTGTTGGTGCTTCTAGACCTCTCAGCAGCTTTTGAGACGATAGATCATGGCATCCTCCTGGATCGCCTGAGTAGGTTGGGAAATGGAGGCACTGTGCTCCAGTGGTTCTGTTCCTCTCGGGCAGATCCCAGAGGGTGCTGCTCGGGGACAGTCACTCCAGTAAAAAGGAGCTCACCTGCAGCGTCCCTCAAGGTGTCATTCTGTCCCTGATGCTGTTTAATATTTATATGAAGCCGCTGGGTGAGATCATTCGGAGTTATGGAGCTGGGTGTTATCAGTATGCTGATGACACCCAGATCTATTTCTCCATGTCTCGATCGGCGGCCTTGAATCCTCTCTCAATGAATGTCTTAAGGCAGTAATGGGCTGGATGAGGAAAAACAGATTGAGACTGAATCCAGAAAAAACAGAGGTGCTCACGGTAGCTGCCCCAAAACCAAGAATTGGGTTGCAACCTCCGGTCCTGGATTGGGTCACACTCTCTGTAAAAGACTGTGTTTGCAGTCTGGGGGTGCTTCTTGATTCGTCGCTCCTGATGACAAATCAGGTAAATGCGACGGTCAGAAGTGCCCATTATCAGCTTCGGCTGATATGCCAGCTGCGCCCTTTTCTGGAAGTACAGGATCTTGATACTGTTGTACACTCGCTGGTAACCTCCCATCTGGATTTCTGTAATGCTCTCTCTACATGGGGCTACCCTCATGCTTGGTCCGGAAACTTCAGATAGTACAAAATATGGCAGCCAGAGTGGTCTTGAGAACATCTCGCAAAGACCACATAACCCCGGTGTTAAAATCTCTCCATTGGCTGCCCATCAGTTTCCAGGCCCAGTGTAAGGTGTTGGTTATTACCTTTAAAGCCCTAAATGGCTTGGGCCCAACTTATCTTCGGAACCACCTCCTCCCATACAATCCACCCTACGCACTCCAGTCCTCTGGGACGAATCTGCTTCAGCCACAGAAATCTAGGCTGTCTGCAACCTCCCAGAGGGCATTTTCGGTAATCGCCCCCAGATTATGGAACGGCCTGCCGGACTAGATCCGTCAGATTACGAGCCTGAATAGTTTTAAAAAGGCAGTAAAGACGGATCTCTTTTGGCAGGCCTTTCCTGATTAGATCCCAGCATCAGGAGCTGCGCCTCTCATCCTCTTTGAGTTCTTGGTTTGTTTGCTGCTTGGTTTAAATACCTTATGTTTTTTAAAGATTTTTGTAGATTTTATTGATGTTTAGTTTAATACTTTTTTAATGGGGAGGGTGGGTTTTGGGGTTTTAGCTTGTAACTTGTATTTTTAACTGTTGTAAGCCACCCTGATTGTTTTAACAGAGGATGGGGTATAAATAATAATAATAATAATAATAATAATAATAATAATAATAATAATTTGCTTTTTCTTCTAAGGAAAATATTTCAACCCTCAGATAATTTTTGTTCACCTTTTCTGCAGCTTTCCTACCTCTACAATATCCTATTTGCATGGGATAGAGTAAGGCTTGACAAAATGCAACACCAAATGAGTGTTGCCACACTATAGGTGTGGATTCCTGCAATGGCAGCTTGTGACACAGCCTGTGACACCGGATGGGGATGCCTGGCCATGTCAGTGTAGTCAGGAGCCCCCTTTCCACCCTTACAGGCCACAACAGGCGTCTTTTGTGAAGATGCGAGAGCGGCAGAAGAGAAGGGGCATGTGGCAGTAGAGGATCCATGAGTGGGTGTGTAAATGCCTGCCCATCCCCATGCCAACCTGGGGACTGACCTGGGTCAGAACCCAGGAAAGGATAGCAGGGCTTGTTGCTTCGGATCTTACTTGTTGCTTCATTCTCAAATGTCACTTCCTTCTCAGCTACTCAGTCAAACAAGATGCAAGCCCAGAGCAACAGTAAGCAGCCAGGCAGTCTCTATACAGGTACCAAAGAAAGACTGTATTCTACTAACTGCTCATCCATTCTGACTGGAGTGCTCAGGAGAAAATATCCATTAACTTTAAGGCAGAGAAGAGTATCTAATGATCTCTAATAGAAGTGAGCTTCAGATGTGCCTGCTTGCTGCTGCAACTTTGTTTCATTTTTTCTTAAAAGGCTCACATCCTAAAGTATAAGATTTTTGGTATCCCATTGAGTCTGCATAATGTACAGGTTGACTATCTCTTACCAAAATCCCAAAATCTGAAATACTCCAAAATCCAAAATGATCCACATGGGTGGCTGAGATAGTGATACTTTTGCCTTCTGATGGTTCAGTGTATATAAGCTTTGTTTCATGCACAAAATTATTAAAAGTATTATATAAAAATTACCTTCAGGATATATGTATAAGGTGTATATGGAGCATACCGTATATGCTGAACTACATGTTGACCTAATGTATAATCAAGGACAGATTTGGGGGCCAACATTATGGATTTTGATATGACCCATGGATAAGCCAAGGGTAAAACTTAGGGGCATGTAACAAAGGAGCTAAAAGATGAAGCAAAGGAAAACAATATCAAAGAACTTACAAAGTTCCAGCAGGCATAACTGTTTGTGCTCACACTAAAGGCTGAATGGATGAGAGTATAGAGGGGGGGTCAGTGTTTCCAGGACAGATTATGCTCTTGCTTTTCACTGGGGGTGGTTCCTTTTTAAAATAAGAGTTAAAAGAACAGTACTTACATTTGTGGATAAGTCGACTCAAGTTTTTTGGGTCAATTTTTTGACTAAAATTTCTAGACTTATACATGAGTATATACAGTAAATTAATTTCATGTTTCGATTTGGGTCCCATCTCCAAGATATCTCATTATGTATATGCAAGTATTCCAAAATCGGAAAAAATCCAAAGTATTTCTGGTCCCAAGCATTTCTGATAAAGGATACTTAACCTGTACAAACATTCTAGCCTTCAGATAAGGGACATTATTTAAAATAAAGGACACTTGCCTACTCTATAAGGGACAAAGTTTCAGGCCCTGTAATAAGGGACTTCTCATAATAAGGGACACTTGGCAACCCTATCTAATGTGTATATATAGGTTGATGGATAAGACAGAGAGAGAGATACAAATTTAGGTATAATGTCTATTGTTTATATCAGGGGTAGGCAACCTTTCCCCTTTAAGGGCCGAGGGACTTCAGCTCCCAGAAGCCTCAGCCATGTTGGCCAATAGTCCCATGTTGGCCAATAGCTCCTGGGATTCTGGGAGCTGAAGTCCCTCGGCCCTTAAAGGGGAAAGGTTGCCTACCCCTGGTTTATATAATGCAATAAAACAGACACTGAAGAGACTATAGCCAGGTGAGCTGTGTGGCTGCTGCCAGCTGTTAATGAGCAGTTTCAAGGGCCCTCCCTGTTCCTCCTTTTTTGGTTTTAACTCCCTTTGAAGTAGACTTGAACTGGGCAGTCCTTTCAGTAGAGAATGCCTTCACACAGAGGACGACACAAGGCCACCCACAATAGTACACATCATGATTCATAGAATTATGATACAGTGCTTGTTCCTCATTAGTACATAATAAACAATAGCACTTAATGACTCAAATACGACTTCTTGCAACAAATGGCTGGTTATAAAATAGTTCAGACTTCCCTTTTCTGCCTTGTAGTGTCCTACTTCCTCTCTATGAGCAGTCAAGATGAGGGCCAGATCTTGCTTCTCTTGAAGCACTTGTGATTTAAATTTGCAAATATCCTGGGGGAAAACAATTTGGGATAATGTGGCCTCTCTGGCCTTTATGTTTTGGATTCCAGCAAGTAGCAAATTCAATCATGTAGTTCCAGCAGTTGGACAAATAGTCAGTGGCTTGGAAAGTTACTTTTAGGCTGCGATTAGTTAGAGTTTAAAAGTTAGGGTTTTAAAACTGGCTAGTTACAGCTCCTGGAGTAACCTGGTTTCTCAGAAGTACTTTTAATTTCTTTTTAAAAATTTGAACACTGCAAGCCCTGGGTTTTTGATACACATTCTTACCCTGTCCATCTCACTCTCAACAGAGCACAAGGCAGCAACATGAGGCACAAGACAAGGAAACACTTGAACCACGTGGTATTTCTTCTCCAGCATCTAGTAAAGCCACACATTCCTATTACTGGTAAAGTAGCCTTAACAAGAGACAAGGCTTTTTCAGATGTGGCAAACATGCTGGGAAGTGGCAGTGTGTGAGCCTTCAAGTTGCCTGTCTATTTATGGCAATTCCATAAATTTCATAGGGTTTTCTTAGGCAAGGAATTCTCAGAGGTGGTTTTTGCCAGTTCCTTTCACAGATATACATCCTACAACACAGGGTATTCATTGGTGGTCTCTCATCCAAGTACTAACCAGAAATGACCCTGCTTAGTTTCCAAGATCAGAGAGGATCTAATGCCTTAGGGCAGTGGTCCCCAAAGTTTTTTGGCTACCACCCCTTTCCTCTAGCTGACAACCCTAGCCCCCTGTCCCATGGCTATTTATTGATATTAGGTCTACTGTTTGTGTACCAGCTAGCCGTCCAGTGCTGTCTATCTCAGCTGTGCCCAGCTCGTCACCACCTCCTCTGCCTCTCATGTGTGAACATGGCAGCAGCAGCAGCAGCAGAGGCCAGGCCTGCTCCTCCTTCTCGCCCACACCAACCATATAGCAAAAGGAAATACAGCTGTCTGTCTGGCTGCTAGGTTGCTGCTCCCAGGATGACCATCTGCAAAGGGAACAACAACCAAGCAGCTGGTCGAGCAGAAACCAAGAAGTCTCTTACTTGCACTGGCCTTGCTGTGAAGGCTGGTGTAGGTGAGAGGCTTCTTGGTTGCAGCTCAATTGGCTGCTCAGTTGCTGCTCTCAAGGTGAATAGGTACAAAGAGAGAAGTGTCTCCCTGGCAAATAAAAATTCTCAATCCTTCTTTGCTGAGGCAAAGAGGGGCTCAGCTGACTTTGCTCTTTTCTTCCTGTTGAGGAAGGACTTTAAATCTGAGAGAGATATAGAACTCTTTCAGATAATTGACCCCAGATACTCCTCCTCCTCCTCCTCTCCTCCGTTTCTTCTGCTGCCTCTTCTCTCAGACTGTCCAATGAAAGAAAGCAGGAGCAGGAATGCAGCTCCAACTTGCCAGCCAAGTCCTGGCAAAGCTCATAAAGCTTTAGCAGTGTCCCAAATGTGAATGCTCCTTTTTGCCACTGCTTCTCCCCTGCCACCACATGCTCTTAACTCTTCATCCCTAGCATGGTCCTAAAGGCTGCTGGTTCCCCTTGTCTTTTTTCCATACCAATACTTTGACTAAAGGCCCCCCTGCCACTCTCTTTTTCTTCACTACTCACCTGCTGCCCCCTTTCCCCTCACCATGCCACGATCTTCCCACCGTTTCCAGAGGGAAGCACCTTTGGGAATCACTGCTTTAGGGTATTTAGCATCTGTTGCTATATGTTCCACTTTGTTTTAAAAGATCCAAATTACATTTTGTCAATCACACAATGTTTGTGAACTATTTTCCTTTCCTTTTCTGCAGTGTTCTGCACTATTTTTTTCCTCCATGAAAGATTTTGTTAGGATGTTAGTGGAAGCTTTCCAGGTTGACTGGTGTGTGCATATGGGGATTAACTTTTCTGCTATTATGCTAAGGTACTCAAGTTAAGGTACTCAAGTGGGATGCAGTGGCTCAAGTGGTTAAGACGCTGACTCTGTTGATTGTAAGATCAGCAGGCTGGCAGTTCCAGGCCTGGGTGCTGCAAGATGGGGTGAGCTCCCATCACTAGTTCCAGCTTCTGCCAACCTAGCAGTTTGAAAGCATGCAATGCAAGTAGGTAAATAGGTACCACTTTGATGAGAAGATAAACAGTGTTCTGTGCAATCATGCTGGCCACATGATCACAGAGTCGTCTCTGACAAGGCTGTCTCTTTGGCTTATTAACGGAGATGAGCACCGCCCCCTATGGTCAGACATGACTTGGCAACCTTGGCAACGGGGAATACCTCTTTACCTTTACTCAAGTTAAAAAAAAATCTCTAGAGTTATAGTGCAAAAGTAGCAAACAGAAAATGGAATGATTCCTATATTTGTTTTCTTGGAGCAAGATTACTCCCCAAAACTCCCTGTATGAATTGAAGGGGACTGTATATAGAAGGAAGAAGGGTTGTGGGTGGGTGGGTGGGTGGGTGATCTTCCTCTAAGGAAAAAAGCACAGCAATAGCACCATTACAGTTTACTACTTTTGCAGTGTACTTCTAGGTAACACTAGGGGAGAAAAAGAAGGAGATAATGTGAAGACTGCAGTTATCTGGAAACACATCTGAAGGATTGGGCACACCCACACCTAACGTCACAACCCATATCATGAGCAAGACACCCAGAAATGAACCGAAATGTGCACCTTTCTATTTAAAACAACAACAACAACAACAACAAAAGACAGGAGAGTACTTGGATAAAGAAGCACCATGAACTTTCAAGGATCAAAATAAAATGGTACAAATTGGCACAAATTTCTTATGCCTTGTTAATTTGAAATTCTAATATAATGCAATCCTATGCCTATTGCTGGAAAAATGAACTAATTACAAATAATTCACAATTTGTAATATGTTAATTCTAAACTCTCATTTCAATTGTCCAGAAAGTAGAGTGGTCAAGGAATCAGTAATATATCCAGTTTGGATTAATACTGATATATGTGCATTCCTGTACACACTAACCTGGGATTAGGTTCTATTGCACTCAATAGGTCTTATTTCTGAGTAGACAAACACAGGATTGCTTTCTAAAAGTTTTGGCACAATATTCCACTATGATTCAGTTTTATAAGAAGTTAAAATTGTGATACTTAATGTGAAGATACATTGGCAAGGGAATAACCACTGGTTGTGGATTGTTCCTTTAGCCATGCTATGAATTTCAGGATTTTATTTATAAAAAAAGATACTTTCAAAATCATTTTCCCCTGATTATCTGTGATTAAACATACTGTTTCTTTGTAAAAAATAGTACTAAAGTATATTATTAACATAGGCCTCAAACAGATGAGCCAAAAGAAGCAGTTCGCTCTGGGGTGTGGTGTTTAGATGATGCATGCCCCTGAAGCAGTTGTAACCATACCACCACGGCCGCACTAAGGGACAGCCGACTGTAAACATATTTTTGTCAGGCATAACGTGATCTAAACAGATATCTAAAAGTATAAACTGGGCCCTGTAACAATCTTTATTCATGCTTTTCTCTATATAATATGCTTTTTAGACTCATTTATTCAGTGGAATCTAAAAAGAAAAAAAGAAAAAAGAGTATACTTCCCCATCAACTACAACACTGAAATTCAGCAAACATGTACTCCAAAATATTAAATTATGGATGCCTGGAAAGCTTGGCTCCTCCCCGCTCCCCAGCAGTAAAATATGACATTTATCTTACAACAGAATTCAGCTCAATGGCAGCCAAAGCCACAGATGATATGAAATTCCAGACTGTGGGAATTCCCTTTTCACATGCTTTGATATAATTAGACAGAGGGAAGAGAAATGTTTGTTGGTAATTTGATGTGTGTGATGAATTTAGAATATAATAGACAATATAGGTCATAATGTTAGATAGTTAGAATCACAAGCCCTCTGACTGCAATGAGCTTAATCAAAGTTAACTCTGTGCCTGACTGGCTATGCTTAAACATTAACGGGTATTAAGACTTTGATTCTCAAGCCCACTGCTCCTTCTTTGATGAGAGCAATTCTGAATCTATTCTTCTTGTGCCCCTTGTACCTCTAGACCAGGGGTCGGCAACCTACGGCCCCCGGGCTGGTTCCGGCCCAGGATGCTGGATTTGCAGGCCCAGGTGGACCCCTGCCGCGGCGGCGGCGGCGGCGGCACCTCTGCCACCTGTTTTGGTCGGCGCGCGCCGTGGCCGGCATTTTTTCCTCCAAAATGGCGGCCGCGACGCGTTTGCGCATGCGCAGGCAGAGGCGGAGATGGAGGCGCCATCGCTGCCGCCTCTGCCTCCTCTGGCTCCGCCGCCGCTGGCTCCGGCTCCTCCTCCTCCTCCGCCGCCACCTCTACCTCCTCCGCCGCGGCCGCCGCTGAGCCCGCTTTTGGCAGAGCGGGACGCGGCCTGCATTTTGATCTCCAAAATGCCGGCCGCGTCACGTTTGCGCATGCGCAGGATTTTGGCAAACGCGATGCGGAGACCAAAATGCAGGCCGCGTCCTGCTCTGCCGAAAGCGGGCTCAGCGGCGGCAGCGGAAGTTGCGGCGGCGGCGGCAGCAGAGGAGGAGCCAGCGGCGGCGGCAGAGCCAGCGGCAGCAGAGGAGGAGGAGGAGGCGGCGGCGGAGGAGCCAGAGGCGGCGGCGGCAGGGGTCCGCCTGGCTCGGTAAGGGGATTCGTGGGGGGCGCGCGCGTCAGCAGAGGGGGGCGCACGCGCGCCGCCATTTCCCCCCCCCCGCCTTGGCCCAGCTGAGACCTGGGCTAGTGGAGACCGGCCCAGGTCTCAAAAAGGTTGCCGGTCCCTGCTCTAGACTGATGTGCTTTCTCATACTGCTCATACTGCTCTCCACAGCCAGAGATAGAAACCTGGTTGAGATAAAAAAGGTCCTGGCTAATGGTGTCATTAGGGGATGTGGGGCTTCAGATCGCACCAAGTGACACCCTAATGGGGGGTGACACCACTGCTCCTCGAACATCTGCATTTTGGTAGAAACGGGCTGTGGCATTCACCTGTATCTCTTTAAAATGCTGAAGAGATGGGGTGAGTGGGAGGACAAAGGAGAGGCCCCATTTTTAAAAATTTAAATTTGAAATTTCAAAATTTAATTTTTAATTACAAATATTTTTTTAAAAAATTCTTTAAACACATCACATTTTACCAATTTTTCACTTTAACCACATGAAACTATGTATATGTAAACACATTTATTCTGTACATATGATATTGTAATTTAAAGGTATAATTTTAATTTTGCTGGTTGTTTAAGTCACAACAATTACCATTACATTCAGTGATATATGGAAATTTCGATTTATGAGAACAATTTTGTACAATTAGTACAAAAACATCACTAAGGTTTCTGTATGGGTGTGGTATGGGAGGAAGTCAATGGGGTGTGTGTGACACTATGAGTTACCACACTGGGTGACACCAACCGTAAGGACACCACTGGTCCTGGTCCTCCATCAATGCATCAACTCTGTATCAGTGCTCTCTTGCCCCAGGCCTCCTTTGAAGCAGTCAGTCAATTCAGTGAGGGCTGTGGCAATATTATCATAACTTGTCATATTATAATTATCATAATTACTTTAATAAAAATAACTGCCGTCTGAGACAAAGCAGCTACAATCTTATTGGCTAGGGATGGGAGTGGGAAATCAGAGGTAAAAAAGATCCACCCCCCCAGAGGCTACAGTATTAGCAACTGCCAAGAAGCAAAACCCACTGCTGTTCACATGCACAGCCTAGTCTACTAGGGTTACCATATACCAGTTACACAAAGCTAGGGAGGCATATATGGAGCCAGTGTGGTGTGTGGTTTAAGTACTGGATAAGGACTCCAGGAGACCAAGGTTTGAATCCTCTCTTTCGTCCGCTCAGCCACAGAAATGCACTAGGTGTCCTTGGGCAGGTCACAATTTCTCAGCCTCAGAGGAGGAAATCTTGCCAAGAAAACTCTGTAATAGGTTCACTTTATAGTCATCATAATCTGGAAATGACTTGAATGTACACAACAACAACTGACAAATTATACAAAATTCGCCAGTTAAATGCATATTGCAAATGTTCATATTATGCAAAGTAAGCATGTTAATTGTACTGTTTTCTGTCAATAAGTTTCAGCCTTGACACCATTTATACTAGTAAGCACTGATCTGAGAGAATCAATATAGTATAATAGTTTGAGTGCTAGACTTGGAATGAGGTGATCTAAGTTCAAATCCTTTCTTAAATTGTAAATCTTAATCGGTGATCTTGGAGCAGTCACCATCTCTCAGTAAAAAACATCTGATGGCATTTTTATGGAGACAAATGAGGAGGGGCGAATCACCTAATTATGATGGTGGTGGTGATGATGATGGTGATGATTCACAGAGGTTTCTGGCTGTATCATTTCATTTATCTTGCATCAGTCTTTTTTTTTTTTTTTACATATCTATGATAACACAAGAAGCCCTTCAAATACATAATTACCGGTATTAATCTGATGTGGCAGATCTGTTTTCCCTCTTAACATCCATCTCCAATATTTTACTTCCACTTCTCAAAATGAATCCATCATACACCGTCACATGCCCAAACTGCTGTTTTGTTTCTCTGCTCTGGGTTATGTACATTGCAATTGGAAGTGGGATGGATCCCCTCAAATCTTCTATGGGTCTTCTAAGAGAAGGACCCATTTAACCCAATAGGACACATGTCTGAGTAAACAGTACAAAGTGTTCATTTATCTAAGACAAATAAATGTGAAACTTCAAAATGTGGAATGCTTTTCCTGAAATATATGATCTACATAAGCATCTATCTCCCTCACACTGACACCAACAGTGAAAGGCACTAGTAGGCTAATTTCTCACAAAACAATAGAGCTTCACATTTTTCCTGACATCTCTGTTTCCAGAAGGTTCTAGAGACCTTTTTTTTTTATTAATGAAAGCTTGGAATCTGGGCCAGCTGTTGGTCCAAATGGACACTGGGTATGATGCTTAAATATGAGTATAAACCAGCCAAGGGTGCATCTACACTGTAGAAATAATGCAGTTTGACACCACTTTAAGTGCTGTAGCTCCATCCTATGGAATCCTAGGATTTGTAGTTTTATAAAGTCTTTAGTATTCTCTGCCAAAGAGTGCAGGTACCTTACAAAACTACAAGTTCCAGGATTTTGTAGGATGGAGCCATGGTACTTAAGGTGGTGTCAAACTGTATTATTTCTACAATGTGGATATACCCCAAAATTATTCTCCACCTGATCTGACCTGATCTCCACCTTATCTGGGAGGGAAACAATTCCTGCTTTATTTTAAGCTTGGGGAGCAAGACTGATTAATTCAGGACTCTGTTCCAAGGTGCTAAATAATACTTCATGACAGGGGCTTTTTGAGGAAAGAAGCAGCCCTTCCTCCTGGATGAGAGTATTGTTGCAGGTCTGGTCTGCTGTCAGAAGGAGGTGCATTCTTAGAAGCACTACCATTAACACAGAGAGAAATGAGCCAATTTCATTTACCTGTCTAGTCGAATGATTGGAGTAGGAAGCACACATGTTAACAGCCAACCAAATTCAGCCAACGTGTGCAGTAAAGGACCATAATCTGTTTTGATTTCGCTGCCCTATATTCAGAAACATAGAAATGAACATATTTTGAGAAAGTAGGAAATATTTTCACATCCCACATAGTAGATCACAATATCTTTCTATTATAGAAGCGGGAAAGGTGGTGGTGAATAAAATGCAAAGGATTCTTTTAAAAAGGTACTAGTGTCCCACGGAAGAATGTGTCTTCAAGTGCATAACAGGTAAGAGTAAATAAGAGTAATGGACATGTACTATTTACTTCCTTTATATAGTTTAGTACCTACTGATTTGAATGAAGATTTTTATTTTTCTCTTCTTTCTTGTAGTAAAGTTATATTTTTGATTGACATGTACAGGTAAATTTGACAACTGTGTTTTTGAGCAGCTTTATTTTGCTTTTCCATGACTCACATTCAGTTTTTATGATCACATACTTTTTCAGCAGGGATCTGAAAATGCAGCTAGGTTACTTTCCCTATAACTTTACACAGGTGAGGTCTCTAATATCTAAAGGTATTATAGGTCATTGTAGATTAAATTGACCTATGTAGGTCTACT
The DNA here is from genome assembly GCA_026167975.1 of Phrynosoma blainvillii. Classification (NCBI taxonomy): domain Eukaryota; kingdom Metazoa; phylum Chordata; class Lepidosauria; order Squamata; family Phrynosomatidae; genus Phrynosoma; species Phrynosoma blainvillii. The sequence continues at coordinate 237,851,977 of JANUYF010000001.1, read as the reverse complement.
CAGAAGTAAATCTTATTCTGTTGATGAGGTTTACTCTCAAGGAAGTAGGTAAAAGATTTATATCCTTTAACCATGTAAGGACTGTGTACTGCTGAACTGAGAAGGAAAGGATGTCTGTCTTTGTATCTACTATTCTTTATTAATGCTCATAAACCAAAGCCACTTATGTCTGGAAGCATTGTGCAAACAGTTCAGACTGCTTGGGAGCTTTGGTCAGTCCTCCTCTTGCTATTGTAGAAGAAAACCACCTTTTTAAAGTACAAGGCAACTTGCTTCTTCAGTGGTAAATGTGGTTGGCATGGAAAATTACTAGTACAAGTCACTTCTGCCTGACTGCACACTCCTACCTCATGTGTTGTGTCCAAAAAGATTTATTGGAATGAAACCATTTTTATTTTATTAATTGTGTGCCATTTTTGAAATAGCAAATGTGAGTTAATAAGGGCTCCACATGCCACAGGATGCTATGAGTCATCTAAAACAATGTGTAATGCAAAAGAAAAAGACGCAGTGGCTTGGAAACAAGCCCCCTCCAACCAACAAGGTTTATACCAGGAGTCAACAACTTTTCTGTGAGACAGCAATAATAATAACAACAACAACAACAGAAACTTTACAATTCAGTTTTTGTGTTTCTTCATATCCTAGAAGACAGTTCTAGCATTTTAACAACAACAACAACAGAAACTTTACAATTCAGTTTTTGTGTTTCTTCATATCCTAGAAGACAGTTCTAGCATTTTAACAAACTGTTCAGTTTTTCCAGCAGACATTGTTACCACATATTGATGTCCTCAGCAGTATAGTGGCCAGTGCCTTTAGCCAAAAACTAAGGGCCTCGGCAGACGACTAATAGAGTCGTCTTGGAGGCTTGGAAGAGGAGGGGCAGCTGCACGAGCGGTGCCCCTTCCTCTCCCTGAGGTCGCCCTCGGAGTCGCCGGCCCTCCGCACGGCCGGCGCTCTGGGGATGACCTCACGCCGCGGCGACCGGACGCGCCGCGGCGGAAAAGACAGCTAAAGTGCGCCCGCCGCTTTTAGGGCGCACTTTCGCTGTCTTGAGGAAGGAGCGCTGATTTAGCGCTCCTTCCAGGGACGCCGCCGGTGCGCCGAGGTGCGGAGGCTGCGGCCCCGCGGCGCGCCGGCCCAGGGCGTCCTGAATGCCCTCGTCTGCTTCCCCCCTTAGTCAGGGAATTTTTAATCACCCAGGCAAAAAATACATCCAGACCTACACATATGTGGTTTTGAAATTGGTCTGCTCAGATATTTCAGCACAAAATGTTCAAATGTGAATGTAGCGTGAAATACACACACAATCAAAATCTGTTTTTCTGTCTATCTGGGAACCACATAGATTCATTTATATAAGGGCAATAATCCTACCATTTCTATGAATTGTAGTTAAAACGAGTTTTTGGAAGCTAGAAAATAAAAGTCAAACATGATTTCACTGACAGCTATTTCTAATTACAGCCCCAAGAATATTTAACATACACCTGTTTTAAAGACTTGTTAACAATGATTTATTTATTTGAACTGATTAAAGAAACATAACAGTGAATTTGGGGATGTATAAATCCTTGCAGTAACTCTTTGAGACTAGCTTACATGGATAAAAACAGAAATGTGGAATTACCTCAATGACAGTCCATTGTTCTACGATGATTGCATCATTTCCTTTCCTGTTTGAACCAGGGACTCCTGAACCTTCTTCTTCATATATAAATACGCCTTCTAATGACTTGGGTGTGTAATCAGCTAGAGAAACAGAAAGAAAAGGAAACAAATGACAGAGATAAAAATGTTAGAATGTGTCATAAATTTATCTACTTTGGATTAAGGTCAAATTGGTGTTGTTTTTTCTTTGTCTTGCACATGGTAATTATACAAGGATTCCAAAGAGTTAGACATTTCTAAATAATTTTCTACCAGTTTTCAAATTAAATTTTGTGCATACAGATGTGACATAAAGAAAGCTCATGCACAGTTTCCTCATAGCTTAATAACCAAAAGATCCATGCACTCAGAAGTATACAAGTTTGTATTTTAAAACAAAACAAAACAAAGGCAAGAATAACAGCCAGACAAACACACTTGAGATCCTTAGATTTACAGAATTTAAATGACATAAGAAAGGAAAAAGTCTCTAAGGGCCTTTACAGACTGCCAGAAATAATGCAGCTTGTGACCACTTCAACTGTCCTGGCTCAGTGCTCGGGAATCATGGGAACTGTAGTTTATTGTGGCACCAGAGCTCTTTGACAGAGAAGGCTCACTGTCTCAGAAAAAAATACAGTTCCCATGATTCCTTAGCACTGAGCCAGGACAGTTAAAGTGACCTCAATCTGCATTATTTCTGGCAGTCTGCAAAGGCCCATAGTCATTTTTCTCACTGTATTTTATTGTAAATGCCAACTCCCAAAGAAATTGCATTCATTGTCCAGAAAATAAGTTACAAGTTGAATCTCCTTCTCATTTACATGTCAAAAACTGCAATCAGATATTTACAATAAAATTGTCAAACAAGTGAGACATAGGGCTGATGCAGACCGGCCAAAAGGGCCGGCCTGGGGGTGGACTTGGGGGCGGGGTGACTGCACGCCGGCCACCCCGATGCCACCATCATGCTGCGTGCCTGACTGCATGGCATGTGGTGTTAGGGCATCCCGTTGGCGCAGCGTGTAGACATGCTGCACTAAAGAGATGCAAAAGAGCCATGGCGGCGGCGCTTACGACGGCTTTTTGCCGCCCCAAAAAGGAGCAGCATTTGCCAGCTCTTTTTGGAGTGGCAAAAAGCCAGATGGGACTGCGGTGTGTGGTTACCATGGCCCCAATCGGCACTCTCGGGGGGGGGGGGGGAGGCACAGAGCCACCGCTTAGGGGCCGTCTGTATGGCCCCATAGCTTCTTTACTACGAGCAAAAAAGGTTACTATTTTATAAGCATTTGAACAGCCCCTAATACATTTATTGATCTAGCTATAGTCTGATATAACATTAGGGGTCAGCATGTGTGGACAGGTTGCAATGGCATACATAGCGCTGGTATAGATAGTGAGAATGACACATAGACCCAGCTATGTAGAAAGGTGTGAGGATGAAGGAGCTTGCTGGAAAAGTGCTGCCACTCCACCTCTAATTTCTAATGGAAACTGAAAGCCAAAATATGAGTTCTGCCAGATTAAACAAGAACAGAATCCCCCTTTCATCACTTGTTTATTCCTAACACCCCTTCCTGCCTTCATTCCTGGAGACTCCAGATCTTGTCTCGGTGTTGTAAAGTCCATCTAGGATCATTGATCAAAATCAAACCTCTCTCATCTCCCAAATGTCAAAACAAACTCTCCACTTCAGAAATCTCCTCATGTTCCATTGAGAGGTAATCAAACTTTTGGTCTCCCAAGGAAACTCTATGGATTGGGGGTGGCTTTAAGGGTATCAAAATCACCCCCAAATGTAATTCTTTTGATGCACTTGCCTCCCCCCCCCGATATGTATGGTGACTGTTGCCATCGCGCCTCAGTTCGAGTTTTGTCCACTCCTGTTTGCCTCATGAAACTTGAATTTTTAAGCCTTGCGGCTTGAGTCTTCATACTTTCTGGCTTTTTGTAAATTCTTTCTTCCTCGTCCTATTACCACATCCAGCCCTCAGTGGTGTAGTCACCCAGAGTGTCACCTGGTGTGGGGAGGCAGGGCTTCTGGGGGCAGGGCTTCTGGGCAGGACTTCCAGTGGCACTTCTGGGGGCAGGGTCATGTGAAAATGGCTGCGTGGGGTGCAGAAAGGGCCGCCTGCTGCCCACCTGGGCTGAACACACACCCCCTCGAGGCCTGGAGACACCCCTGAGGCTCATGGAACAGGGAAGCCTGCTGTGAGCTGAGGAAACAGCTGCAAGGGGGGGGAAGGGGATGAAACAGCCAGGCGGCCAGGAAAACAGCCACCCACTGTCCACCCAGACCGGAGGCCTCTCCTCCAAGGCCCTTGGGATCCCCTCCAGGCCTGTGGAAGTGCTGCGCAGGGTGGGAAAGCACCATGCAGGGTGAGAAAGCAGCCGTTGCCTGCCCAGGGAAACAGCTGCCCACAGTCCACCTGGGCTGGAGACCTCTCCCCCAAGGACAGGAAACCCACCCTGAGGCCTGTAGAAGCGGCCGTGCAGCTGGGAGAAAAACTGCACAGCTGGGCAAGTGGCCACCCCCACCTCCCCCAAGGCCGAGGTCACAGACCCCTCCCCCGAGGCCCAGCGCGGCACCTGCGCGAGCCTAAGGAGTGCCTGTGGGGGGCCGACCAGGTGTCACTCCCCTTCTGGGGTGTCACCGGGTGCGGTCTGCACCCCCTGCACCCCCCAGTGATGCTATTGCCAGCCCTAAAACTCTGCTATCCCCTTTCATTTTTCTATTTCAGTTATGTCTGTAGCCTGATTATTTAATGGGTTATCTTTGTGTGTGTGTTCTTTTATATTTCTTCTAATAAATTTATTTATTTTTTTTATTTCCAGGATTTATATCCGACCTTTCTCCCACAATGGGATTAAAGGCAGGTATAATAAAAGATCATGTAGTTCTCCATGCTTGGAGACTCTTATCAGTGATTACTGGTATAGCTGGTGCTTAGTTCCTGCATACATTACCCCTCTTGCAAAGCCAAGCTAAATATCCCCCAAATTAATTAACAATAGATTGCTGCTGTCAGTGGCGCCTCTACAAGCCTCAAGCATTTTAGGGTAAATTTTTTGACTATTATTCTTCAAATCTCCCACACCTGGCATGCATGGAGCCAAGGCACTATGAGAAGAGTAGTCTGGACCACAAGATCAGTGACTGTCCAAGCTACTACCTCATATTCCTTAGTCTTGTGAAGCATCCCACCCCCAGAAGTCAGAGATTTGAGGAACAGAGGCAGCTGGAAGCTACCAGCCTCTTACTTCATAGCTGTCTCTCTCTTCCTGTGTGAACACAAGAGAAAAAAACACATTATTGTAACGGTTGGTTATGGGAGTAATATACCCCTGTATGATTCCTGCGTCCCGAGCAGTATGGAGAATCAGACTGAGGCCATGTCTTCACTTGCCAGAATTCTTTGGGGTGTCCCTGGAGTATTTGGCACAGAATCCCCCGGCTCTCTTTTGCTGAGGGGTTTTGGCTCTCACAGTGAACAATGGGCAGCTGCCTTCCCATGTGGCCTGTTTGCTGTCTGGCACTGCTGCTGAGGTCAGAACGAAGCACCAAGCCATGTTATCAATGCTAGGTGCCTCATTCTGAGCTCAGAGCGACTTGTGCTCACAGTGGTGGTGCCGGGTGGCTTACAGGAAGTGCAAGTCAGCTGCCATGATTGCTGCGAAGACAGCTGAAAACCCACAGAAAAAGTGAGTTATTTCAATGCAGGTTTGGGGAGGAAGCCCCAAATTGGATGTGGGCATCATGAAGACAGTTTGGATTTGATTTGAAGCTTTGGCCCTGTATTATGTAAACACGACACAGCAAAGTTGGGGAGGGGAGCAGGTGGGTGGGCGCAGATTTGGGGTAAATCACCATGTAGACAAACCCTAAGAGTAAAACAGATGTTAGGCTAACACAGATGTAAGCCCTGTTCTTACATGGTTCTTATTTTAAAGCTCTTCTGAGCTCGGCTTTTAAGTAAGTATGGAAGGGGCATTTGACCTACTACATGTGTGTAGGGGCAGTTTTTAAAATATCACTTGCCCTCCTTTCTAAGTGTTGAGTTCCCCGCTCCTCTTTTCAGTACCTTTTTAAAGCCCCTTCGTTAGAACATGGGCTAAATTCAACATAAAAAAAATGGGTGGTGACATCTATACTTCCCCTATTTGAATACAGTATGCCTAATTAGGTTTGGACCACTACACACGGACTTAAAAATATAAAAAGAAAAGAAATGGCATATACATGTTACACATATAGTTTTAACTTGTCTCTGTAATCTTCCCAATGGATAAGGGGACACACAATGCCCGTGATTCTCTCCTGTCCCTGGGTTCTGAACAGGATGGGGTATGCTATGATTTTCAAAAGACAGTGGGAGCTCTTGTACCCTTCCCCACAATACAGTATATTAGAATACTACAACTGCTCTTTTCTGGACATTTGTATGAAGTACAGGCATTTTTTCACTATATCCTATGCCCTCTTCTTCACAGTTGATCACTACTTTGAAGGGCTGTCGCTTAATGTAGCATGTTCAGTACTGATATTCAGAATTTCAAGGAAAAACTGGATTTTACATGAGTGACATTTATGGCATGAAACAAGACAGAAGCTAGTGGCCATCTTACCCAGTGATGGAACTTTCCCCCCTCACAGAAGCTTGTACAGTTTCACTGGTTTTGGGGAAGGACAGGAAAACCTGCCAATCAGGTTGTACCTGTGGACCAGTGGTGGTGGGAAACCGGAGGAACTAAAGCAAATGTTTCACTCTGGCCTGCACCCTGGCTGCATCTGGACTTATGCTGGGCCCAAGACTCTACAGCTGTAACCAATAAAAGCTGTAACCAATAAAAGCTGTGGCCTTTTATCTCAACAAGTTTAGATTGTATCATTATTGCTATGTGGAGTCTCAATCACTGCTGAACCCTGAATTGCATGCAATTAAACCACTCTTTCTTTTCCACCTTTTTTATTTACAACTTTACATGGTGGCTATGAAAGTGACCAGGACACCAAGTGCGAAGGCCTAAATATCCTGAATGCACCAGATCCAGCTGATTTTGAAATTTTAGCAGACAGACCTGATTAGTACTTGATTGGGGGAGTATCAGATGCTGTAGGTGACATTTAAGAGGAAGGCAATGGCAAACCACCTCTGAGTATTCCTTGCCTAAGAAAACCTTATGAAATGAATGGGGTCACCATAGCTTGACACGTAACTTGAAGGGGTATGTGCACCCCTATGCACAGACCTCACCACACTGCTACTTTTCCTCACCCCAAATATTTGCCCCTCTATGCAAGGGGGGGGGGCAAATGTTTGAGATAGAAGATGATTAAATTACCCAACTCACTAGAAGTGGTACTGAATAGATCAGAATCCCATGCAATTTATATAAATCATGTTAAGGATTAATGGAGTTCTTATTGCACTTACATTTAGAAGCTTCCCAGCATACAAAGGAGTCAATCAATGCCAGCCCTTGTTTATAATAAAATGAGGTTAATTCTAGCCAATCAGCATCCAAAGTATTGATCACAGCTCCTTTCCTCAAAACCTTAAGAGACAAACCCCCATCATGATAGGTCCAACATGTAGAATCATCTTCAAAGACATTGAAGACTGTATATAATTTGTCATCTGAAGAAAAGATAGTAAAAATAAAGAAGTGAGGAATGGTGAAGTCTTTATCAAACTGGATAACTTGGAAAGGTATTACATTTCTGCAATAGTTATCTGGATGATCTGTACCGCAAGCAGAGAGAACAGGTTTTTCTACGTATCATGGTATAATGGTTAAGCAAAAGGGATCTTATACTCTCAGTATGAATATTTGTATGTTGGATGCTCTCAAGCTGACAGACAACTTTAATAGATGTGTTTTATAGCTGTACTCCCTCTCTTTGTACAGCACACCCTTTTTTCATATTTCCATTTTCTTCCTATCAAAATCCTTCTTCACTACCTCATGTGTTGACAGAACTGTTTTTCAGTCTATCCTGTTGCCGCCACACACTCCCCTTCTAGATGCTCTTGCTTTCACTTTTACCAAATCTATTTTTACACTTTGACTTCTCATCACATGCTCTTATATCTGTAGTTATGGTACTGACCCCTCCCTCCTATTGGAATTCAGTTTTTCAAACCAAACCTAGGAAATGCTGCATCCTATCCTTTCCAGCCAAAACATTACCCAGCACTGACTCATGTCTATAGGCTCTCCCATTTTCTACTTCAAAGCAAAGCAAAAGCAGCTTCATTTATATACTGCTTCATACAGCGCTATGCAGTGTCTAAGCGGTTTACAACTGTAAGCTCATTGCCCCCCAACAGTTGGGTACTCATTTTAGCAACCATGGAAGGATGCAGGCCTGAGTCAAGCCTGAGCCCTGGCTAGTATTGAATTCACAACCTTGTGGTTTATGAGTGAGTGGCTGCAGTACAGGCAGTTAACCACTGCGCCACCAGGGCTCCTCCACCAGCTGCTACTTCTTTGTCACAATTTATTTTTAAAAATTTATCTTTATTGCAATGTTTAAAAGATATAACAAAGAACACAGAAGCAAAATTATCAATAGAAATTTAAACAATAAACGTAGAAGGAATAAATGGATATGATTCACCATGTCCACTCTACATACCACTTACCCCTGAGTTCATTTATTTAATTTAAAATATTGTCATATTATCCCTTCCATGCTTTTCTGATGTACTTTCCTTACTTTAAACAGGGACATAACCTGAAGACCAACTGCAACAATAAAAAAATTGTCTGTCCACTGTCACTATCTGCTAATAAAGGATTAAGGCTAGGTCCAAAACTCCCTCTACACACTGAATCTGCTCATGCATTAATCCTCTCTCAAACTATTGCTTTCTAAATATGGATTCTGCCATCTTTTAAAGACAGTTATTTAGTTTATGTAGAATATATAGACAATGTGTTTAAATACCTTCTCCTTTCCTTAATTTTGTTGGGCCTGGACTGCCTTCTCTTCCATCTTGAAAATCAAGGTCTTGTAACAGCCCACCTTCTGGGTGAATTTCTTCCTCAGTTCCACACTCAGAAGACTGGCCACTCAAGGTACCTTCATGTGAGGTTTTAACATTTTCATCTGAATGGTGCCTCTTCTGTTCTCTGATCCTTTTGCACAGCGCTGAATCAGAATCTACATTTCCATCCATGTTTGTGCCATTGCAGATTTTAGACTGAGGACAAGGCTGTGTTATAAACCCAACAAACTTCATCCCTCTTTTTGCAGCATCATTGATCTATGTTAGATGCAAAGACAAATTAAACTGTGTAAACATGGAAATCATTAACTAATGACACTGTGACAGCAATTTTGTATATGATACATTTATGACAAAGGTAGGTGAGTGTAAAAGGGAAATATACACTGATATGTGAAAATAATACATGTCTATTTATTCATGAGTAAAGGCCTAAGCAGACTGCCAGAAATAGTGCACATTAAATTGAGGCACTGCCCTGGCTCAGTGCTAGGGAATCATGGGAACTGTATTTTTTTTCTGGGACATTGAGCCTTCTCTGTGAGAGAGCTCTGGTGCCACAATAAATTACAGTTCCCATGATTCCCTAGCACTGAGCCAGGGCAGTGCCTCAATTTAATGTGCACTATTTCTGGCAGTCTGCTTAGGCCCTAAGTTGTGCCTACTGTGACTTTCTAAAGTCAGTAAAATAAACATTTGAAATGCCCAGTTTGGCAGATGTGGAAATGGTACTTTATAAACTACAATGCCCATGTATACTAAAACAAAAAACCCTTTCCAAGCTCTGGCACATGCAAGCTTTCTTCTGGGAATGTATATCTTTTGTACAAAAAGTATTTTATGTGATGTATCCCTTTGATCTTCCATACACTGAAATAAGATTTTTTACAGACATAGGACCTTATCAAACGCTGGCCACGAAGCGAAGAATAAGCGAAAAATACCCGAAGTAGGAATAAATTCAGTTCTATAGCGAAACGAACGGAATATCGCCCGTTTGGCTATTGCGCAATTAATACGAAGGCTCCCTTCTCTCCAGTCACAAAAAGCCGGCGTCGCAGAATGTGGATGGCAAGGATGGGAGGAAGGAGTCGGGAGGAAAGGCAGCCAAGGGGACTGAGGAGGAGGAGGAGGGCTGGAGGACTGGAGAAGGGAAGGCAGCCCACAGTGGCGTGTCGGTGGGGAAATATGCGAGAGAGATCGCCTCCCTCTTCCCTCTTCCTCTCCTTCTTTTCTCCAATCCGGTTTGCCTTTTGCCAAGGCAATCCCTTCCTCTCGCTGGGATTTTCTCCCCGCCTACCATTGCGCAATGAATGCGAAGGCTCCCTTGTACTTCCCCGACAAACCGAATGTCAAAATCTCTCTATTCCTTATGGATTAGCTCCGTGTTCTGCCGAGTTCAGGGGCAGCGTCGTGTATAAACACGGGGAAACAATACGGATTAGCTCCGTGTTCTGGGGCAGCGTCGTGTATAAACACGGGGAAATAATATGTATTAGCTGTGGATGCCCTTTGGATTAGCTCTGCTTCAGACCCCTTGTGATAAGGTCCATAGTGATTTTGACCTGGTATCTTTAAAATTCTGCACTTTCTATATTCTGAATGACCTCAGCAATAAGGCATTTACAGCTCTATAGATTATTCATTTTCTGGGACATTGGGGGCAGCTTCTCATGATTTGATTTCCAAAATTCAGCAGGTTATAAGCTAGGGTTACTGGAGTGCAAGCCAGATAGGTAAATTGATGTGAAAACAATTTCTACAGCTGCCGCCACTCTGTCACAGGAGCTGCAAGCAACACCCCTGTGGATTTTCAGCCCTTACATTTTGGCACCACAGCAGCTATTAAAAGTCCCACACTATTACACTAAAACAAAAAGAGCGGAGAAAACACACTTAGACGGCGCTTTGCGCCGTCTTCGAGGCAAGGAACGGGAGGGACAGCCTCACGCTGGGCGCCCCAACCCCTTCCCGAACACGTCATCGGAGCGCCCATCGCTCCGCACGACTGGTGCTCCGACGACATACTTCCGCCGCAGCGTCCGCACACGCTGCGGCGGAAGAGACACCGAAGGTGCGCCCAACGCCTCTTGCAGCGCACCTTCGCCGTCTTGCGGAAGGATAGCGCTCCTTCCAGGGCCTGAGAAGCTGCAGATTGGGGCCGAGGAGTACAGCTACCTCGGCCCCAATCCGCAGCTTCCCGGGGAGGCCCACAGCCACCCGTCTGCTTAGGCCCTTTGTTTTCAATGATAATTTAACTCACAGAACCCTCTGGGAAGCATAATTCACTTTCAAAAAAGCACATGCTCCCTGCATTCCTTATTTCAGTGCAAGAATATATATATTTTTTGGAACCAGAAAGTGTTCCTCTCCTTATCTTCTATTTACAGTGAGCCACCAAACCTTGGCACCATATAGTGGAATGCACAGCGGTGGGGGAACACTGGCACATGTGCTCATCTCTGCTCTATTTTAACTCAATAAAAGCAGTGTGGGACAGCTATGGGGTAGTATTCAGAAGTATCACTAGCTAACAGTCAACTGTCTACAGTGAATGCTAGAAGAACTAAATCATAATAATCTGTGAGGAAAGCATTAAAAAAACAGTCCCTTTACATTTCAAAACATGAAACTTGGTTCCCTCAAGAGTAACAAAGTAAAAAATTTGGTTTCCTTAAAAGTAACAAAGTACAATGTGAAAAATTTATGACAATGCCCTAAGTATACCCTCTCCTGTCAGACTGTGTGTAATATTCATTGCTGTTTGTTTTTTAAATATCTGAACACCATTTCTGTCATCCTGCACTATTTTTTGGCATTTCTTAGTACCAGGTGCAACATTTTATTCCCACCTGAAGTAGGTTTCTTTTTAATTCTGAGACAAAAATTATCTCCTTTCTCTCTTTAAAGAGTCTTTTTAAAGAGTTATAGTGCATAAGTGAAATGGCCCTATATACGATAATAATATAACTCAGTGGGGAAAAGAAATTAAAATCTGAAAGGAGAAAATTTGCCCTTCAAACTTCAGGATCATTTCATCATACAGTTTGGTTGGAAGACTCATTGAAAATATCGGTACAAATAGCCCTCCTGCACAAAATGGAAGGTGTGGACCTGGAAGCAACAACAACTAGCAACACTCAAGAAACTATATAGTGAGAAGTCATATTTCCCTTAGACCAATCTGGAAGAGTCCTATAGCATTAAGATATTTAAAAAAAAATTCAAGAAGGAATTCTAAAGACTGCCATACCTTTTCTAACAATCCTTTTACTACCTCATTTGTTAGTTTTTCATATGTTAAAGGACACTCCTCAATCACAAGCCTGGGGCATCTTTGTCCTCTGGATTGTGGATGCTTCTGGCTGGAATACAGAAAGAAAGCAGCCTTTGTTGCAGTTCGCTGTACAAAATGTTAGCAGTGGCACACACAATTTCCTTCATTGCAGCAAGTTATGAACTAAATTTTGGCAACTCTCTGTTTGGCTCCCACTTCAGTTGGTCTAGATTATATAAGCTTTGCAAATATGCTACTTGGAATACAGCTGAATTATTTATTGAGAGAAATAATTTGCATTTGATCTCAATGTCAAATATTTACCAGAAACTCAAAGACACACATATAAATAATGCTGAGTTCCAACATGTAATTTGATGGAACTAGATACGTCAAAGGGATGATTTGTGTTGTGATTATCAGTGGCAAGGGTTAAATCTCCCGTATATGTAGACTGCACTCCTGATGCAACACAATCCTTGCACTTATTGCATTAAAAATTCGGACATACTTTTTAATGTATTTTTCATTATTGCTAACTTGGTTCTTGCCTTGTCATTGGAGATTATCGCATCGCAAAATAAAGTGACTGATCCCCAATGGGATACAGCTGCATTTCCGATTGCTACTGGATCTTATCATACTCAAATTGCCACTGCTGCCACCGGGCAACTGCAATCCGGCTGCAGCCTGGGTCCCAGCAGAGCTTAGTCAGCTGATTTTCCAAAACAGCAAGTTCCCTGATTTGGAAAATCAGGCGACTAAGTACAGCTTGGACCCGGGCTGCAGCTGGGTTGCAGTTGCCTGGCAGTAGCGGCGGCGATTTAATATGATAATATCCAGTAGCAATCTGAAATGTGACTGTATCCTGTTAGAGATCAGTTGCTTTATTTTGTGGTGCAACAATCTCCATTGTTAGAAAGCAAAGATGTATCTCCTTCCTTTGAAGAGATGTGTCTGAGAGCAGAAAATAGGCCTGTCAAGCAGGGCATAGCAAAAAGCATCCTGTTAGAAAAATCTTTCTATTTAGTTAAAAAAACACCAATCACCATTCAACATAGAATAATGTCTTAAGCCCATGTATGTCAGCACTGTCTCTAGAAGATTTCTGCATGCTAAAAAGTTCAAGCCTTGTGGGATCGTCTGGGTGTATGTGCCTTCAAGTCCCCTCTTGACTTATATCAACCCCATTAATTTCAAGGCGTTTTGTAAGAAAGAGATACTCAGAGGTGGTTTTGCCAGTTCCTTCCTCTGAAATATAACTTACAGCAGCTGATATTAGTTGGTAGTTTTCCATCCAAGTACTAACCAGGTCTGATCCTGCTTAGTTTCCAAGATCAGACAGGACCTGGTGCCCCTGAGTTTAAATTAATCTCTATAGTCTGTGCACAAAAAAATTGGATTTGAAATAATATCAGCCTTCACAAAAGCTTTTCAGACAGGGTTCTCTGGAACTTTACAGGTTTTGCAACAAATTGTGACTGAGTTTTTTTTAACTATAGATATAATAATTTTCCAGGGCACTGCAGATCTAGCATTGGAAAATGATGTCTGCAGCACTCTCCCAGTCAGATGGGTGCTTTGAGAACAATTGCAGCTGGACCCCAAGGGGTTTCTTTGGCTGTGACTGCAAGAACAATGCAGAAGTCATTTCACAGTGCCCTGATCTGCAGTGCCTAGGAAGCCCTTCAGCTCACAAAACTGTCGTCGTAGTTATAGCTCATGATATAGGATCTCAGCCAATTATTTTCAAATTGGATTTTTTAAAATGAGATTTTTAAAAAATTGAACTTGGATTTCAAACTTTTCTTAAAACAATTATTTTTAAAAGTGTGTAGATCAAACATATAGTTTTACAACTTCTAATTGTAGCCTATGAATATTTTAACAACAGTTTATGGAAATGAGAGATAATTATTTAGTCCTTAGGTATGCTCATGAAATCCACATTTGCTCACTCTGTCTTGCCTTTCTCTAAAGTCAGAGAATTTCAGTATGGAGTAGACCTGAACAAAGAAGAGGAATCTGGATAGGGATAACATTTTTAATGAATTAAAAATTAATCTCAAAACAATTCAGTATAATTGATTAGTATGTATGTACCTTCTAATGAAACCGACATTCTGAACATATATTAAGGTTAAAATGCACAATAAGATGCTTCAATTAAATTGATAATTAAATAAAATCTTCCTCACTGGTGGTTTAAATAATTAAAACCAAATCCTTCAGAGAAGCCATTTAAATTATAAATTACCTCAAACCGATTTAAATGAAACCAATCCTGTCATTATACTCTTCCAAATGAGTGGCATTTTTTTTTGCTTCCTAACATGGAGTAGTTCAGAGGTGGAGAACCTTTTAAGGGAAGGAGCTTAAATTATGTAATGGTTATTCAAAATGGTTGTATTAGGATTTACAAATAAACTAAATTGTGCTTTTAATATGCATGAGCTTGGACTCGTGCACTCTGCTGCTTGTTTTCAATTAATTACACTTTAGTGTTGTGTCCAGACACTAAATTGTGGTTAATCTTAACTATGGTTTATTAAAATAAGCAAGCCTTATAAAATACAATTCTATCTTGTTTCAGCTTTGTTAGTAAAGCATGATAGTTTGTCCAAATTCAGACATAACACTACATTCCAGTAAGTTAAGAATGAAAATAAAATCTTCTGATCTCTCTTGTAGCTGCATCAGAGAAAAGAAGGGAATATGCAAAGCTGAGGCTTACTCAGCCTCATTTATGTAATATTAAACCATAGCTTATGATTTTGGAATGCAGTTAATGTATAACAACTGGAACTGTATTATTACAATTTCTGTTCTAATGTTGTAGGGGGAATTCATACTTCAACTTACTTTCTGACAAAGATACTGATATCCTTTGAAATATAATATAAATCAAAAACGTATTTTATATCCCTTTATATTATAGTTAGAGTTAGACAGGGCAAATGCAAAAATCAAATTATTAATACTAGCAGTCTTATGGTCCTTTAAAATTTATCTAGAATTCAACATTCAGAGCTGAAGCAGCAAAAATATAATTAACAATATAAATGAATGGGCAAATGTCCCATTTCTAATGTTCTAGGTAACAAAGTATGATACATTGCTTTTGAAAGCATTTCTTTTGATCATTTTATGACTCTACTATGTATGAATTAGACTAGTTTTTTGTTATCCCTCCACCATTCTCTTTCATGGAGTCTGGTAACTCATGCTGAGCAACCTAGTCTTTTTACACAAGTCATTAACTTTTTTTTATCTAATACAAAGTGTGTTTATCTAATACAAAGTGTGTGGGAATACACATTGCTGTGAAAATATAGCATCTTTGTAATGTAAGTATAATTTTAAAGAAAGGTAAGTGGTAGGTCCATTTTTATACTGTATAAGAAACTGATCATGTGAAAATACCCTAACTGTAAGTCTGCATTTGACATCCTTTGTCCTGTCTTTTGTGAGTACAGTCAGTATAAATGTGAAATATCTATCCAGTCATCAATTAGGAGGACTAGTTTAAGAGATTTCAAATATTTTGCAAAAACAACCAAATTATGGCTAAACATTTTAAGAAGCAGATTTTACACCACTGCTATACTAGTGGGATTGTAATGCTGAAATCCCATGATTGTAGCAATCATTCAAGCTATAGTGTATTCATACAGGGACCAGTTTTGGATGGCTACCCAGATCTCCATACAGTTCCCTGCCTTCATTTGGCTATTTCACATGAGGCTGATGTCACTTTTTCCCACTCCACATTTCACACTTTAAAAAACAAAACACAGTAGTAATTCCACTAGTGTGACATTCCTTCAACATGTCCAAATGGGCTCCCTTGCCACTGTACTGCTCTAGCAGTAGAGCATCAAGGAAAAGAATAACAATAAACAGGCCCCCGCCCCTGCCCCTGCCCCTGGAACGATTGAGGAGCTTGTGGCAACTCTTAGGGAAGGCTTTGTCCATGGTATACTCAGCCCTTCCTTCCATCTCCTGTACCAGAAAAAAATGAGAATGGGGGATGGGGCAAACCTTGGGTAACAGTGCCTACTATATCTCTCAAACACACCACATGATCCCTAAATTGGGATACTTGCTAAAGGGATCTTTTGCATTGGCAAGAAAAACCCAGAATGATATTGTGACCTGGACTGACAGATGGTGGCAAAAAGCGAGAGAAAAATTGAACATAGGCAGTGTTGTGCAAAAAGGATCCCTGCTTGCTGATGCTATCCTACCTCTGTTCCACTACAAAAGCCATATGTGAAAATTACTAATGCATTTATTGTGTCATAAGAATTCAAGAAATGTATCAATTTTATCAGATGCATGAAATGCTGTTTTCCACTAGCAGGAGTATGGATGTAATGGGGGCGGGGAGACAGCAAGCAGTTAAGTAAGATCAGAGGGAAACAAAATACTACTATCTGACAATTAGGTTAGAGGTGGGGTGTAGGTTGCATTTTATTTCTCATCTCACTCTTTCCATTTTTCCCTCACTCTACACCCATTTCTATATATACCACAATGCAAATGTTAGTCCCTAGGGTTCAAATTTCTCAGGTGTGAAATTTTCCAATGTGATCACCTCTTAATCCACATCAAGACTGTATTGTTGAGAGTAAAGAGTTGCCATCACATCTCCACTGCTCTCCTGACCCATAGCGGGCTCTATCTGCTTACATGGGGAATAGGTTTCCACTGATGCTAATGGGCAAATCATGAGATACAACGTTATAACTTACTTGGCCCTAGGATGCCATAAGGCCATGTTGTGCTTTTCAAGGTGTTCTGGTTTTATAAGGGCTGTATGGAATAAGATGTTATTTGCATGTTTTCAACTATTTTATTCAATAAAAAATAATTACAGGTTGAATATACTTTATCCAGAAATCTGAAATACTCCAAAATCCAAGATTGTCCATATTGGTAGCTGAGACAGTGACACTTTTGCTTTCTAACATTTCAATGTACAAACTTTGTTTCATGCACAAAATTATTAAAAGATTGTAATGAAATTACCTTCATGCTATGTGTATAAAATATATATGAAACATAAATCTATTTTTGTTTTTAGACTTTGCTTCCACCTCCAAGATATCTCATTATGTAAATGCAAGTATTCCAAGATCTGAAAAAAATCTAACATCCAAAATGTTTCTGGTCCCAAGCATTACAGATAAGTGATACTCAACCTGTTTGCAAATGTAAGTAATGATTTTATCATAGTGGCACATACTTGAGTTTGAGACGCGACAGTACGACTCGATACATATGACTTGCTGGAAAATGCCTCCTTCGTCCAACTGACAGTAAAACAGGGTGAATAGCCCCTACCACATAGCCTTTAGTGTAATACTCCTCCACTTTTTTTGCAATATCCAAAATGGAGCTGATCTTGATAACATCTGGATTTGAGGAACCTGAGGGATTAAGTTCCAGAAAAATGTAACTTTATATGCAGATAGTTACTAATATGTTCCACTTATACTGTCTGTTTGCCTAATGTTTAAGCTGCATTGTAGAAATTCACTGTATGACAACTAACAAACTATTTAAAACAACTTCACATGCCCTTCTCTCAGCTACACCACTGGGACAATTATACAGAGATATTGATTATTGCCATTAAAAGCAGGTGCAGGGGAAAACTGTAAAAGTTAAAATAGAAGTTATAATTTCAGTGCTGAATGGGGGCAGGTGTAGCCTACAGTAAAAAGAAAAAATCATTTTATATCAGGGGTAGGCAACCTGTCTCCTTTAAGGGCTGAGGGACTTCAGCTCCCAGAATTCCAGGAGTTTTGGCCAACATGGCTGAGGCTTCTGGGAGCTGAAGTCCCTCGGCCCTTAAAGGGGACAGGTTGCCTACCCCTGCTTTTTATCAATGTACATTCTGTATGCTGGCTATACTATGCATGTTTACACATAGATTTTTATTTTATTTTCGCAAATTGCAAAGGTGAGGGTCAAGGACTTAACCAAGGCACTGCCCCCAGAAGTCATACTTCACTCTTTGGGTTTTTCAGCACTATCTCAATATCTTGAGAGCCAGTATGGCATAGTGTTTTGAGTGTTGGACTACAAATCTAGAGACCAGGTTATGGTTCCCAGCTTGGCCATAAAACCCAGAGTGCTGCTGAGCAAGTTTCACTCTCTCAGCCTCAGGGGAAAGCAATGGCGAACCTCCTCTGAACAAATCTTGCCAAGAAAACCTCATGATAGGTTCACTTTAGGGTCGCCATAAGCTGGGAATGACTTGAAGGCATACAACAACAATCCAATATCTTAAAGCCTATACTTGAGGCTCACCTTTTCTTTTATTGAAAGCAAAGGCAATAAATAAATAAAATAAAGCTGAGGTTTTTTGTTTTTTTTTTTAAATAGTTTTAGAATCTGCATCTTAGATTTGCAGAATGCTCTTTGATCTCATTATAATTGCCTGAGAATGGTCCAGAAATGCTGTGTGGGGAGGGAACAGTGGACAATTACAAACTCAGTCAAGGCTTTGTTTTTCTCTACAGCACAACCACTACCCTAGTAAAAACGAGAAGGAAAAGAATTGTAATCAGCATTAGCCCCAAGGGGCATTTTGAGACCCTGATATTTGCCCCACTATGGTACAGAGACCAGGTCTGATGGCCTCTCTATTTCCTCCTGCAGGAGCTTCTACTTCACTGCAGTCTCTTCCGCAAAGAGATGGAATCCTCTGGATCCAACCTTCCATTTTTTAAAAATAAAGTAGGCCCTTCCCATCTATGGAAGTTTGGTTCCAGCCCTCTCCTGCCCCAGCAAATGGGAAAAAACACGGGAGCTCAAGCCCATATTTGTCAATGGGTGGCAACATGGGTGTGCCTGTATCAGTGTGCCCTTGGGTGCATAACACCACTGGCTAATATGGGGTGGGGCGATCTATGGGAGCTCCAATCTGTGGATGACTGTCGCACTGATATGACAGGCGCACTGTTATGAAACACTGCAACATTAAGCCTCTTCTCCCCTCCAGCACCCAGCTGCTAAACATCTGCTTTAATGGTTAATAATGTTTTCCTACAAGAAATTATCTCTGCTGAAGTACTTTCTGAAACCTCTGTCTATGCAACATAAAATGCTACCTACTACACAGCACAGCACAAGACAGTATTTCAAATTAAGTGCAAAATATAAAGTTACAGACTATTATATGCTTTATGTTTGCATTAGGCAATTCATCGTGACTCTAAGAATAAATTGTTGCTAACTTCTACTTTTCTACCCAAAGAGATCTCCATTCCCAAAACCAAAATGAATTAAGCCTATACAGAGCAAAATGAAGTTACAGGACTAAAATGTATTACCATGTGCCTCATATATACTATAAGTCAGGGGTAGGCAACCTTTCCCCTTTAAGGGCCGAGGGACTTCAGCTCCCAGAAGCCTCAGACATGTTGGCCAATAGTCCCATGTTGGCCAATAGCTCCTGGGATTCTGGGAGCTGAAGTCCCCCGGCCCTTAAAGGGGAAAGGTTGCCTACTCCTGCTATAAGTCATTCAATGCATATTACTGCAACATATATGAAGGCATGATGCGATAAATAGTCTGGCCTTTGCAACCACAATCATGTTACCCAAAGAGCTGGTGTACAGCCGCTGAGAAACTCTTAGCTTGACAAAAACTTTTCAATACAAAAATACGCAGGCCCCTGAAGCAACTGCTACAGAACAGAGCTGCCTGTTCTTAGTGGGAAGCCATCTGGGGTTGTTTATGTTTTCAACTTTCTGGGACAGGGAGTCAGTTGGTTAGAAACAGGACACTCTACAAGAGAAGGAAGTAGCCCCCACATGGCATCTCTGGCTCTAACTGCATTCACTTCAATGTTATTTCCATTATTCTATTAAAACAAAGAATATACTGAAAGGTAGTTTCCACTGACTTTTTCTGAACTGCTTTTACTATCAAGTATAGCAGAACTGTTAGTAGTGTCTTTCAGTCTATAGAAGTCAGAAAAAAAGAGCCTACTTCTGAAAAGACTTCAGTGTACCATATTATACATGCTTATGTGAACACGTACACAATTCTGGCACTCAGGCACAATAAACAATTATTTCTAAAGCGCTAACCTAATAATTTGTGCTCATAATGTATCATACCTTTTCTCATATCTATAACAGAAGGACCACTTTCCCCCTTTAAACTGACAAAAGTTTGAGACATATTATACATACCTTCTAATGTAAAATCTAGCAGTACGTATTCATATGCAGAGTCGGCCTTTGTTTCCACTTGTGGTCTCTTTAGTGTTGAAAATATTTTTCCAGGGCTGCTGTCATCAGGATCTTCTAGTTTTCTCAGTCCGCACCCCATAATAAGAGCTGTTGGGTGTGCGGGTGTGGAGGAATAAGGTGCAAGAGACGGTGGTGGTAGAAATGGGAATATGCCAAAAAATCTGTTTCTCTGACTGGAGAGAAAGAAAAAAATAAGGAGTTTGTTTTAGATGCTGTTTACTTTTAGCCATAAATCCAAAGTGAAAAGAACATCCAGCTTCCAAGTTAGAAAAAGGACGATATTTCTATCCATGTGGAGGCATCAAACCTATAATGATATCAGGCAACAAACTCAGAGCACTGCTGCTCTCAGAAGAACACACAAAGTGCTACAAACTTAGCAGAGATTTTCCATGCCACGTCAATTTACAGCCACCCCCTAGCAGTGTTCTGTTGCAGAGAGGGCACTAATGAGTGCTTTGTCTGTCCCTCTTGGCGGATTGATAATGATGTGGAGAAAAGAACTCAAATAAAAAGTTACAGCAAAACTTCAGTGTGATTACTTACAGTCAGGAGGTCTGCTTGGCGGGGGCAGCAAATCAAGGAAATAAAAAAAGAGCACGGTAGTCAAAGAACAGGAATGGAGAGCCTCAGCATGGTTTGAGACAAAATCATTTCCAGAAAGGAAGTCAACTTCAAGAGGAAATCACTTCTGGCATCTCAAAGGGGAGCAAAGTAAATGAAAAGCAGTTCAGACGCTGAATTTTAAATGTGAGAGCTTGGTTCTTTACTTCCTTTGCATAGGACAGCTGGAAAAGTCCACACAATGCTAGAGTTGCAAAACATTTTCTTGGCTAGAGCAGTAAAAAAAAAAAAATCAAATATGGAATAGTCAGTTTAATCAGAAATAATAAAGTACTTCCATTATTTTTATAGCTCTTGTTTGAAAACAGAAATGAAACTTACATTAACAGTAAACATAGGAGAGAATATAATTTACATGATGCATAAAAGAGGTACTTGGAAACCATTTCCCTGCTTCTTTACATTCTCTAAAAGTTAAAGCAATTCTTTAAACTTCAGTTAAGGGACCTCCTTTAAGCAATGATTGATGCCGCAGATTTCCAACTGTTTACTTTTTTTGTTTTCATTTCATCAGTAGACCCAATTAAGTTAAGCTGAGCCACAATGTTATCAATAGTTGTTGTTCAAAGGCTTCAGTGTGGTTCAAGGTCTTTCAAATCCCCAGGGAGTTGGTAGATAGAACACATCCTAGTACCTCCAGAAAATAAAAATAATATATATATTTTTTAAAATCTGCTACTACCACAAATTTGGTCCAAAAGTGGTTTATCATCTCACTTTGTTTTTTGTTTAATTCACAGTTCTATTGCTATATTTTTCTTCTAGGCATGCCTGATGACTGTATAAATTTATATTCCTTCCATCAACAGTACCCATACCATATAATAAACTCCTTTTGAAAGACACTTCAGTTTCAGAAGCCATTTGCCATTTAGTAAGGTGGAGGCTGTTGAAGAAGAAAAACATAAAATAAATCCTCATTAGGTCTGCATATCTAGGCTATGCATTCTGATCTTTGACGTTTTAGGTACAGTCTATATTTGTACATTTTAGTTTCTCAACTTGACAGCACCAATGATTTGTGCTAGTTGCATTCTGCTGGCTGTTCAGGTGTTCATGTAGGTAACTATGAATTACACAGAAGCTTAAGACAACCTTTTGATTTTCTAAACTTGGCAGAATTTGAATAAACCCCTCTGGCAACTGTATTAAACTAATGGAATACGTTGCAATTGGGGCTGCCCTTGGAAGTTGGCCTAGAAAATAATGTATTATAAATTAGTTTTTAACATTGCATTTTTTTTAAAAAAGTTGGATTGTTGTTTCATATTTGAATTCTTTTGTATTCCACCTTGGCGAGTTTCATAAAGGCAGTACAGAAATACCTTAAGTCACACACACATACTACATAAAGTTAACATAGAATGCAGAAGCCAGAATTTATAGCTCAGTGGAAATGTGCATTTTGAAAGAGCTTAGCTGGCAGCTCAGTTTGTTTTCATACTCTAATGAAGAGGACAGTGCTCACCTTTAAACCCTTAATGTGGTGGTTCTCAAATGGTGGGGCTGGAGTCTCCGGGGGTAGCGGGGGTAGCAAGAGTTGCTCAAGGGGGGCACAAGATTTGAAGACCCTGATTCTCCCATCCTCCTCTTCTTCCCAAACTTTTTCTGTCCTAGAGGAGAAGAGAAAGGTGATGAGGATGCTTGAAGCAGCCGCTTCTGCCTGAGGGAGGAGAAGGAGAGAGGGAAAACTTGCTGGGGGGGGGGGATCCCAAGCCACCACTTTTTCTTTCCCACCCTTCCTGTCACTGCCCGTTCTGGAGATGAGACATTGCTGCGTCCTTAACACATTGGGCCTTTGCAGACTGCCAGAAATAGTGCACATTAAATTGAGGCACTGCCCTGGCTCAGTGCTAGGGAATCATGGGAACTGTAATTTCTTGTGGCACCAGAGCTCTGTGATAGAGAAGGCTCAATGTCTCAGGAAAAAATACAGTTCCCATGACTCCCTAGCACTGAGCCAGGGCAGTGCCTCAATTTAATGTGCGCTATTTCTGGCAGTCTGCAAAGGCCCATTCTCTCAGTACCTCTCTCAGTGTATGTGACCTTCTGTTACACACTAATTTTCACACACACTCACTAATGCGCCTTTTCTGACTCTCTCCCTTGGATACTGTCATTTACAGAGTTTCCCACACAAATTCTGTTTGTCTCCTCTCTCACACACACAAACTCTGACACACTCTTCATCTTTTTTCTTACTCACAGATGCACTTGTGTACATACACATAGAGACTTAATTGTAAACTAGCAATTCTTAAGTTCATACTACTGAATTTTAAGTATGACTGAGATAATGAGAAAGCTATGATAATATGGTTGTCCCAAGAACCATCCTCCTTTCATCCCCCTTCTTTCTGATATTAAGTTGATATAAAAGGGACTGTCTGAGGCTCATAGTGGCGAAATCTCCCCCAGCACAAGGAAACAGTCGTACCATATTAGGAGATCTGGGACCATATTTGGGGATCTGGAAGGCTCAGCATGGGCAAGCACAAGACCAACAGCAAGAGAGATCTATCAAGATTGGAATCTGCATAATCCCTTCACTGATGGGATTTTGGGTGATAAACCTTGTGTTTGCAAATAAACAGAAATGCAAGAATTTCTGTTTATTTCTAGGAGCAATATTCCTTTATCCAGGGACATTTGTACTGATTCCGAATCTTCCTTCCCATTCTTCTCTCCTGGAAAAATCCACTCTAATCCTAAATTCTGCCTCAAGATAAGTTCTGCACTATGAATATGCTTTCTTGGGCACTACCAATTTGGTCTTGAGGTCAGACAAACCCCTTTTGTCTCTATCTTGCTTGACTCCTCAGGTTGCTGGCCACGCCATGGTCCCCAGGCACCTTCCACTTCATGGTGTCCCCTTAATTGGAGTTCTGCTTCTGGAATTGGCCCTCTGCACCCCTCAATCTACTGCCTGCTATCGCCTTCTATATAGCTAGTTCTTGGATGTGTGCATGAGAGAACATCTTTGCATAGATGGTGACTTTCTTCCAATTAATAAATAAGACTAATTTGAACCTTGCACTTTGGAGTTCTATTTTTTGCAACCAGTATACACAGGCTAGATCCCTGTTTTAAGTTGCTTGATCCCTTTCACTGCTTTCAACTGAGCTAATGAAATTCCTTCATTGAATATTAATTGTGGGTGCCCTCCTGGGACCCTTGCATTTGGGTAACAACATCATAGAAACTTATAATCAAATCTATTTGGAATATGCTTTAAGGTCTGCATAGCTAAATCAAAGGTGTTCTCCTGCAGGCCTGAAAAGATATTCGCCACCCATTGTTCAATGGTTAGAGGATCTTACTTATGAACACATATCTTATA
Organism: Phrynosoma blainvillii; assembly: GCA_026167975.1. NCBI lineage: Eukaryota > Metazoa > Chordata > Lepidosauria > Squamata > Phrynosomatidae > Phrynosoma > Phrynosoma blainvillii. The sequence continues at coordinate 237,827,800 of JANUYF010000001.1, read as the reverse complement.
GGCAGCAACTCTGAATAGATTCTGGATATCTGAGTATATACGCTTAGCACACCACTTTTATCTAATGTGCATCTCCTTTCAAAATTGTTTTCCCTTTCTTTTCCCCTCTTTCTTTTGCATTTGCAATTTAAAACACTGCTGTGATTACACTATAGAAACTAATTATTAAAATGGATTTAACAGATTTCTCACGAAGGCTGGAATTAAGCTACAGGACAAAATTATAATGTGACTTTCACCACTTACTGAAAAGTGCAATAGTATATATATTTTATGGAAAATAAAATGTAATTATTTCCACTGATACAATATACAGGTTGGGATGCAAGGCATGCCCCGTGGGATCTGAATATTTTCTATTAACAGCAGGTCCCCATGCCTTGTGCCAATCTGCATTTCAAAGTTTCTTCAGTTTTTGCTATTATGTGGCATATTGGACTGCTATTAGAGAAACACACGTCCAAAGTTTGCTTAGGCATGTGGAATTAATTATACAGTTCTTTGGCGCCTGGCCATGGAAAAACAGGACTTGACATGTAAACGTAGGTTTCTGGAATGTACCTAAAGGACTTATAAATGTTAAGTTCCATTTGGTAAAAACATAGAAATTATTTTGAGCATATAAAAAAATTGTGTAGTGATACTGAGTTGATAGTTGTCATGTAGGAGGAACAGCAATTAATATTTTTAAGCACAAAAATTAACCAATCCCCATTCCATCTACATTTCAACTACTGATTTAGTATGTTTGCACTTAAAAAAACAACCTGACATCAGAGTAATTTCTATATTTTGCTTTCTACAAGTAGATAGCAATAATAAAATCTTTATGGAGCCAGTGTGGTGTAGTGCAGTGGTAGCGAACCTATGGCATGCATGCCAGAGGTGGCACTCAGAGCCCTCTCTGTGGGCATGCACACTGTTGCCCCAGCACAGAGTTTGCCAGAATTCGTTACTAGAAAGCCAGAGGGACACAGCACTTTGTGATAAATAAGTGGGTTTCGGGTTGCAGTTTGGGCACTCAGGGGCGTCACAGACCTGCCTAAAAGGCTGGCCTGGGGGTGGAGGTGGGGCAGGGCAGCCGTACACCGGCTGCCCCAACCCTAGCCCGACGCTGTCCTGATGCCGTGCACCCGTATGCACGGTGCACGGCGTCAGGACACCCTCCCCACAGTAGACACGCTGTGCTGAAAGGGCATGGAAGAGACGTGATGGCCTTTTCCTGCCCCTAAAAGGAGTGGCATTTTGCTGCTCTTTTAGGGGCAGCAAAAGGGAGGATCGGAGCTGCGGTGTGCGATTACCGTGGCCCCGATCCGCCGCTAGCAGGGACGGCCCAGAGCCGCCTGTCTGCATAGCCCCTCAGTCTCTAAAAGGTTCACCATCTCTGGTGTAGTGGTTTGAGCTTTGGACTATGATTTTGGAGAACAGGGTTCAAATCCCTGCTTGGCCATGAAACTCATTGAGGGACTCTGGGCAAGTCACACTTTCTCAGGCTCAAAGGATAGAAATGGCAAACCCTCTCTGATGAAAACTGCCAAGAAAACCACATGATAAGTTCACCTTAGGATTGTCATAAGTTGGAATGACTTGAAGGCACACTACAACAACAATCTCTCCTACTATCACTGTATAGCAAGAAAGTTGAAGTTGTGAGGGTGTGGCTCGCCATCATTCATGGCAAATGCATTACAATCAAGTGGGAGAAGATCTCATCTCTTAACAACTGGAGTGAATTGCACCCAGATTTTATGATCAAAATGGCTCAACTGATGCAAGGAACAAAAAGGTTAGCAGACCAACAAATATCGGGCTTCTATTTATTTGCTAAAGAACCGAAAACTCAAGCTCACGAGACTTGAAGGGATGCTGTGATGACACAAGGCTCACACAAAGGTGGCAATGGAGGCAGAGGTGACAGTCCCGTGACACCAGACCTACCCTTTTCAGATCTCTTGCAAAAACTCTGATGAGAACCTGGCAAGAGATCTTCAAAAAGATTGGGCGCTGGCTCTTGAACTGGTAGATTTGAAACTTATTGCACTAATCACCCCAAGAAGAGATATAGATGACATGCTAATGCAGTATTTGAACAGGTTACATCCCATGAATCTAGCATTCAAAAACCTAGAAAAAATGAATTAATATCTCTCAAACAAGAAGGAAAATTTAGGGGGAGGAGCTGCAAATGGTGGTGTGAGGAGCTGAGGTCATATTCTCCTGAAAGCTAAATCTTAAAAAGCCAAAGAACTTCTTCTAAATGGAAAAAAATGAGTAATTATAAATAAACAAACTGGAATCTGAGGAGAATAGAATGGCACTGCCTAATTAAAGATTTAAGAAGAAGAAAGATAAACAAATGGCATTTTTGTTTTCTGCAATGGCCCGCTGGTTGCCTGCTAAGCTGAATGGAAGACAAGATTTATAAAACAAAATTAAAGTAAAACAGTTGAAAATAAACATATTGGATTGTGTGGGATTTAAAGAATTGAAACATCAAAATATTAAAGAACAAACTGAGAGAGAAAAATATAATAAACTGCATATTGGCAATTTGAGACATAACATTGATTAGAAGTTGGCAGATACCCAAAAATCAAAAAAGAGAATTGAAACAGTTTTAAGTTGGAAGAGACAATCTGTACATCCACCAGATAAAGTGTATGCACGTTTAAGAAGAGTAAACTCACAAGAGAATTTTGAGGCTTATGATATGGAAAAAGAAATCTGGTTCCACTGGCACAATGCAAAAAGCCAGAGCTAAGCCTAAAGCTCTAGGCATCCAGCCAGACAATGGAGAGACCAAAAGGGATGAAATATAAACATGGTTCCTGCAGATGCTAACAGGAAATCAAGTCAAAAGCAATGAAGCTTTTAAAGAGATAATAATTAAAAACAATGGAACACTATCAGAGACAATAACTAATAAAATTATGGATGAAATGAATAAATCTATTCAGATTACTAAAAAAGAAATTGAGAGAGTGGGAGGAAAATTAAACTCATTGAAAGAACAGAAAGTTCAACAGAAAATAACTTTTAAATTAAAAATTAAAGATAAGTTAATTAGAGATAAATTAATAGTATTACATTTTAGTAGAATTATGACGAGTATGTGTTAAAAAAGATAGAAATAAGAATGAAGATATCAATAACAATTTTATGTTTTTTAAATTATTGGTTTAGTTAATATTAAATGGTTTAATATGAATAAGATTTAAATAAGTCAATTAAGAATAATGTGATTTATAACATATTGTATATAGAATATTATGTATAAGATATTTTATAATATTATTTTAAGCATGTTTTATTATTATTATTATTATTATTATTATTTAGTATAAAAAGAAGGAAAATTTACAAAACTGAAATAGATGTTCAAGTATTAGAATACCTGGGATCTCTGATCGGGCACAACATCACATGATCCCATTTTTCCTCACATGATTAAACACCACTCGCCTGGAGTTTGAACTCTAACCTGCTGATATACAAAGAGCCCATCAAATGTCAATCATCAACCCCAAGCAAATTACATTTCCCATAATTATATGTTTTGTTCATTACCCAAAGAAAACACAAATATTAAAGAAACTCAGTGGCATTCCAAATCTCACCTATCAAGAAACCACCTTACAAGTGTACCTAAATCTCTTCTTAAATCCTGCAAAAATATCACAACTGTAACCCATTTACTTCACTTCTACAGCAATAGAGCTTCCCCTTTAAATTGCCTTCTACAATGACTGTCCTGGCTGCCACATTCAGATTACATCTGCAAAGCCTTAGCTATCAAAGTACCCTGGGAGCTTGAGATGGAGGTGAAATATGATATCGCCTCTTCAACTCTGAACAAGCCCTGTTGAGGGACTTCAGGCTGGACAATGATCAAACATGGCAGACACAAACAAAATGGAGGACTTGCTTAGCTGAAAGCCAACGCATCTGACGGATTACTTCTCACTTCAGATGTAGGCGGGGTTTCCAAAACTAATCATTACATATGTTTATCTTCAACTTCTCATCCTTCCCTAACCTGTCCTAAACACCTGACCCCCCACTATATTGACAACTTTCCTTTGATTGCTTTCCTGCTCTGAACTTGTCAGGAAACTGCCATTTTTGAGAGCAGTTGCCTCCCTCCCAATAACTGTTAAATACCATTCTCACACATGACCAGATAATATGCCACCCTTATCCCTCCCTTAACTAAGCATACCTACTTACCTTGTTGATAAACACTTATGCACACACCCTCTAATCTCTGGGCCAAAGCACATGGCCCCAAAGCAGCAGCTTCTGGCCACTCTCCCTGATCATGCCGGGATTAGTGACTGCATGGCCCACTCCTGAAGTGGGCCACCACCTGTGGTCCCAAGCCTCTGGTCAAGAGTTGGTTTAAACAGACTCCTTTCTGCAGCGGCATCGGACAGCTTCTGGGTGTGCTGGAGTGGCCTCCGGACACTTTGGGACCATGCATCGTTTGAATGTTACGCCCACAAAATGTCTGGAAACTGCCTTATTTGGTCTGTGTTTTTCAGGCCTCCCTTTCACTATTATAAATTTTGCTTTGGAGATCCTTGTTCCCTTAGTGCATTCCCATGCTATTCACCCCTCCCCAACCCTGGAGGATATCGCCAGCATACAGCTAAAATGAGACTCTTCCTCTTGATTTAACTCTTGTTGTTACATTTGTTCTACCAAGATTGCTCGTATTTATTTTAACACTTGATAGCATAATTCTCTCCTCCTTTCAATCAAGACGAAGGATATCCCAGGCTGGGGAAAACACTATATGTCAACTACATTGTACAATTTAAACCTTCATCAAATGGTATTCTGTTCAGTTTCTCTGCTTCTGTTCTGGATAAACTTAAGGTTGCATCTCTTAATGTGACTGTCTAGGATCTCCACTCAAATATGCCCAAGTTAATGGATATCTGCACAAACGTAAATCAATTTTTTTTTGTTTTTTTACAAGAAACATATAGAGAGGGCTCAAGTGAGATACTTTCTCAGTCTCCCTTTGAAACTCAGTATGCAACTGGAAATGCAAGTAAGTCAAGAGGAGTTGTGATTCTCTTTGACAAGTCATGCTGCTTTCAATTTGATAAAATGGTAAGTGACCCCTCAAGTCACTTTCTAATATTGAGAGGTACCATAGATAAAGTCTTCACATTAGGCACTTTTTATTCCCCAAATTCTTACTAATGTGACTTTATGGCTTCCTGCTTGCGAATTATGCAACCCATCCCACACTAGGCCACCCTTAAGACACACTATAGGCATCCAGAAGACATCACTACAGTAAACAGAATAACACCCATATAGATATTACACTTTCTCACCCCACCCACCCCATCCTAGTTTCCTCCTTATCTCCCATCTCCCTGCTTTATCTTCTCATAGGTGGTATCCAGTAGCACCAGCAATCTGGGAGGACTTTGAAGCACTTTGCTCACCATCTTTACCTCCCATAGATTAACACTAAGCACAGATTTTTGAAAATCTGCAGAGCAAATTGTATGGGGTAGATGTCCATCGGCTGGAGCACCCACAAACACCATACTACCAGCCCTAAACTAAAAAAGAAGCACTCAAGAACACATGGTAGGGGGTTATATCTTTTCATAAATTTATTTCATATTAAAACTCATTTGCTTTGCCCATTAAATGCAAATGAAAGAGAAAGTCAGAAAATTGGTAAAATTATTGGAGAGAGGGGGAGTTTACCAGAAAGGTTTAATGATTCCCTTCCAGGGATAACATATAGGGTAGGGAAGAAAGGATAATCTCTTCCCCTTCTTTGTGAATGTCATTTGTGAATGTGAACCTATCTCCAGGACCGCCTCCTCCAATATAATCCTCCCTGCACACTCCGATCCTCTGGGAGGAATTTGTTGCAGCCAATAAAAACTAGGCTGTCAATGACCTCCAAGAGGACTTTTTTGGCTACCGCTCCCAGATTATGGAATAGCCTGCAGGACGAGATCCGTCAGATCACCAACTTAAACAGCTTTGAAGACAGATCTTTTCCGGCAGGCCTTTCCTGATTAGATCTCCTGGCCTCCAGAGTCCTATTCTTTAATTGACCTGCTGTATCTTTATTTGACTTGCTGTCTTTGTTCAGTCTTTTACCACCAACTAGGCTTTTTATAATTTAAATTGATTTTAAGTAGTATATTTTAATTCCATCATGGTTTAATTCTGTTTTAAGGGGTGGGAAGGTTTACGGGTTTGGGATTGTATTTTACACTGTGCTGAGTTTTAATGATGTAAGCCGCCTCGACTGTCTGACAGAGGGGCGGGATATAAATAAAATTTATTATTATTATTATTATTTCTTAGGAGCATCTATATTTCAGCACATGCAAATGTAAATATAAATGCTGAGTATCAACTGTAATAAAAACACAGTTATGTTCAGCTATGACCTTTGTTGATTTTACTACAGTTATTGTGAAATATTCAAAAAATAACCACAAGAAATGCTGTTGAATTACATTGCTTTCTGCGGTTCAATCATAAAGATATCCAGGAGTGGGCCTTTCAAAATGGAACCAACCCATAGTTGGATGCTGCCAACTTTGTGTCACCATCCTGAATTTTGCTTCTTGAATCCTACTGTTTGCAAATTCCAGGAGACTGGTTTACTTATGTGACTGAACCTCTTGTTTCCGCCCCCTAAAAATTAATGTGCACCATCATTAGTAGATAAAGAATGCTTTATTTAGATGAAACATCATTACAAAACCACTTATTTTTCTTAAAAGGTACAGAATGTAGGCACTTGTTTTATTATTGTACATTATACATCAATGGCACAATCTAATTTGGCTCAGGTGTAGTGCCCCTATACAGAAGATTTTCACTAACATTACAGACACCCGTTTCCCTGTACCCCACCTCCATGTGCACAAGGGGTGCAGCGTAGCACAAGAGGCCATGAACAGGCAGTCTGTCACACCTTCCATACTGCTTTCCAGCAATTGTTTGCAGGGTGGGAGGAGAGAATAGGGCTTTATTGACTAAATGGAACCCTCTGTAAGCTACCACCATGCTACAGGTTGACTGGACAGTATACGTTGTTTAAATAAAGAGTGAGTAAATAACACGTTTTCAAAATTCTGAAGCACTATTAAACTGTTAATAAAACATTCTTCTATACATTCAACATTTGTCTGTACATCAATAGGAACTTAAGGATGCATTAACTACAGTAAATGCACATGGAGTGATGCAGGCATCCTACCAATTTTGTTAGGAATACTATTGCATGGGAATACAAAATTTTTACAGTTTTATGAGTGTGCATTTTTTGTGAACAAACATTTATTATGATGATGAAAAGTACTGTAAACACCTGTGTTACAAAAATACAACATACAGCCTGTTTTAGTTGCCAGTTTAACATATTTTTAGAACAGTGTTATATCAAAAGAGCTGAGAAACACTGTCTACTAATGAAACTCAAAAATAGACAATACTCTTCTACTGTTTTATATTGTGTAACATTCTGCCTAAAAGGAGCTCCACAATAATACAGAACTGGCAAATAGAAATGAATCCAGTTTCTCAGTAGATTTGTATGTCCATATTATTAAAATAACTTCCTTGTCACAGTCCAGTTTTCTTAAAAAAAAAAAAGCTGCCACGGTGTGATAATTAATACAATTGTCTTGAAATTATTGTTACATCTTAATACACATTACAATGAACTGAGATTGTACATGAAAACTGTTAACAGAGGTATAAAATATACACACAAAGCCATGTGTTCTGTTACCTTTGTGTAAATTATTGGAATGTACTCTGTTATAACCATTTGCTAAATGGACTTTAGAGTAATTTAAAGGATAAACTAAATATCAAATAAAAGGTCAAATGACTATGTTATGATTAAACTGACTTTTTTGCTTTGCAAAAGTGAACAAAAGTTAATGTTCATACTTTTTCTAAATTTCAAAACAGGACGTTTTTCCAATAATAGCAAAGTTCTGTTTCAACATTATGACATTCCCTACCTATTTCTTAAAATATGTTTGCCATTATGATCATACATACTTAAATAATTTCTTCATTTCTAAATAGATGGCAAATATGATTCTGTTATGAATTCCAACTGAAAGTTAAGACCAGGATTTTAATATTTTTTTTCTATAACTTATAGTAGAGGCATTGTCAATTCTTGCTTTCCAGACAAAACAGAAATTATGACATCAGAAAGTATGCTAGCCTTGGGAACCATTATATTTCTCAATTAAAGTAAGATGAAAGGAGATTTACTAGATTCAGATAGCAATCAAAGTCACAGAACATCCCAAAATTTATTACAAATGTACAAGAAAAATATTTACCTTGAAAAGGAATGAGAGTCCAGTTTATGTTTATGTTACACCACTAGACTGTGCAAGGCACCTTTTCTTACTTCTGGAAGTATTACTTCTGGAAATATAACTGCAAGAATTAACTATATGGAAACTCTATATTAATTAGACACTTATTTCTGTTATTTAATATGTCTATATGAACTACAACATGGCCAAATTAAGAGAGCTGTAAACCAGCCTTGAGATTTCTATTGCTATTTTAAATAGAATTAATTAAAATGGAAAGTTTGAGGTATTTGTTTACATGTTAGTGAGAGATCACAGGCAACTAGAATAATGGATTAGATTTATGAATAAAGTTGTTTTCAAAACTGCAGTTTTAAATACCATGTGCTCCTTGGATGCTTTAAAAATATTTTTTAAAAATATGGATGTCCATTTTCCAGCCCCCTCTTCTCCCAGCACATCTTGAGGGTATGTCTGGGGCAGTGTGTGGGGAAGCGGGGATCAGCACTCCTCATTCTGCTGACAGAAGCAGCTCCATCAGCAGAATGATAAGACTGGATCCAACCCATTTTTTTGTATAATACACGTTTTAATATAATATAGAAACCAATAATTTAAAAAAATTAAAAAGGAACCAAGCAAAAGATTTAAAACCAACCCTGATTGCTTGGATAAAATAGGTTATGTACAATTGTGGCATGATAAACTGCAAAATAAATCCACAATAACAGAACACATGGCCTTTTGCTAACTTTTTCTCTACTGTATATTACAATACAGTATTTACAACTGAGCAAGTCCTTTCCGTTTCAAGAGATGTCAACACATTTATAGAAATATATTTTAAAACTCGTACAACTATAAAAACAGAAACACTGAACAGCAATATCTCAACAACTCAAGTTATTTACATTTGACATGAAGACCATTTAAATCTGGTAACCACTGGGTTATCATAAACATTTTTACAAAAGGAATAAATTACTTTTGTATGTGATCTTTTTTCTGCTGAATACAAGTGCATACCTACATAAAAGATTTTAAAGTGAACATTACTAGAAAAATAAATAAAATGTTTGCAACAGACATATTTATTTGTCTAGTACCATGTTAAAAGACACCAGTAATTCTTAAATACATTATTTAAATGTGATTTTACTGATGTAACTACTACTGTTGTAATAATGACTACAAAATCCTTATCTGACATAAAAAAATAAGCTCTTAAGAGTCAGAAATTCACTTGAAATGAATATAAAGAGTTTGAAATAATGGAATAAAATAATGAAATTCTACAATGCAAGTGACAGAATTGGGCTTTCACTCCAATTAAACACAGCAGGTATATTTATTCTGCCAGAATAAACTGAAATGAGACAATGCAACAAAAAGAATGAAGAATATAAAGAAAAGTAAGGAACAAATTTAATTTAAATCCCCATTGTGAAGATGAAAAAAATAGTGTTTCTTCAGGACATGATACAGGCAGTGATTCATTCTGATCCTGCACACATAGAGGACAATAGATAATGTAGGTTTTCAAATAGTATAGTATTGTATTAATGTAATGCTTGTATTTTCTACGCATAAAAGAATGCCATATATGTATGTAATTTTAGCATGTTTGGGAGCACTGACCAGAAAATCCAAATACTGATACAAGGAAGTGGTCCTATTTTTCATCTTTTAAAGGACCTTAACAATTTTAAATTCTCCCTTAAAAGTAAAAACAGACTGATTTGATTTTAGCTGAAATACGTAAAACAGAATTTGTACCAAACTGAACAAAAGGATACTGAAACAGAAATATTAAAAAAAATTGAGAGTCCAACACATTATGAATTCCAGTCTAAAAATGGTTCTTAATATCACAGTTAGCTGTTCTTGCAATTTATCAGAGGAATAAGTATTAAAATTTTGTTTTGTAACAGAAATATACTGGATTAATAAAGAGTACATGCATGGCCTACAAATTGCAAGTCTGTGTCACTATGTACGTATAACAACCGCTAAGGGTAACCATGATTTTGCTGTGATTAATGTTTATTAACTGAAAGTTTACAAGCAAGGTCTTTTATTTCCTTACAAAAAGTAAGCTCATTTTGACTTACCAGTACTTGAAAAATGTGATGAGCTACCAAATTACATACCTTTATGTGTTAAAATGTATTAATTATTTGGTAAATACCTAAGGTTCTATTTAACAGAGTCTGTGGATGAAGGAGTAGCAAGCATTGTGTCATCTGATCTGTAATCTTTTCTAGGATGAAAGTGAGGACTACGTGCATAGCGAGGCTTCAAAGTCATTGATGAAAGATGAGAAAAATTCCTCCTCACAGAATGTATCCTTGCTTCCTAAATAAGAAGAAAAAACTGTAATTTCAAAATAGTAGTTTTATTATAATATATTTTAAACTAATCTTCTACATATTTTAACACAATTAAAAAAAGTAACTGAACCCAAAAAATGGGCTTGTAAAGGAAGAGGCACCTTTACCATACAGGAAGTCTTCATCTGGCCTGCCAGCTTTTTTTCTTTGCTCTGAGAGACAAGGAATCCCCCCCCCCCCCGATTCAGGGAGGCTTTCAAAAAGTCCTCATCTTAAAGCCTTATAGTAATATGGTTAGCCTCGGGGGAAAGTTGGACTGAGCTTCCCCTCCCCTGCTGTAATATGAAATTAAGCAAAGATTACATTGGCACTAATGGCAAGATTCATCATTACCACTTGAAGATGGCTGAAATTCCAAATGAATGTGAAAGATAGAGATGACTCTATTTTTTTAACTGTTTGTAATGGTGTAAAAAAGGGGTCCCCAACCCCCAACCAGGAATTTCAGGGTTTGCAACAATGAGCAGCTTGTGTTCTCGAGTGAAGAGTCATGCGTCATCACTCAATTTTTTCCTGAATAAATTAGAATCTAATTGTTCAATTTAGATTTCCATTTTTATGCACTGAGTTAAAAGCTTATTTTTTAAATTTCACTTTGCTCGCCTGCAGTATTGCATGTGGTTCAATTCGTGGTTCAAAAATTAGAAATTAGACTTATTCATCTTCAAATGTGATATTACTTTTGTAGGGAGTGCAAAGATTAATCAAACGTATCTTAGGAGTATGGGGCATAAAAATGTTGGGAACAATTACTGGTAAGCAATTTATTTAAATAGCATGCGCATCACATTGGTGAAGTGATAATTAAAATGCTGTAACATTATGTATCAATGTACTGCTTCTCCAATCCCCTTTTTTGTTAACTACAAAAGAAACACAGTATAATTTGCTATCTGAGCAGGACACTCTTTTCAATTTATAGGCATACCTCAGTTAACAATGCCTCTGACAAAGAAGCTTCTTTTTAACACCCTGTTCCTGTTCCTTTTTCTTTATCTTCTCTCTAGCTGCATTATGCATTTAGCAGCACTAGCATTGGGAGGATGGTGAAAGAAGGCTGGAGAAAAACACTTTTGCTTTCTGGTTGTAGCAGTGTATCTGCTGTAAACACTGCAATAAAACTTGGACTGGGAAAGAATGAGTGATTGATACTCACTGTGAATAGTCATTCTAGGGAGGCTGAAGGAACAATCCACTACACCTGGGTTAACCCCTTGTGCCAACCTGATCAAGGCAGGAATCAGCTAACTGTTGTATCCGTTGCCTCCTTACATATTCTTCCTTTAGTCTGATTATATAGACTTGCTAACCCACCAGTACAGTGAACAGTGATAGAACAGATACAAAATTCTAGAATATTTTTAAAATGTAATTGCTTTAGGTGGGGTTGATTACTCCTTCAGCCTCCCTAGAATGACTATTCACAGTGAGCATAAACCTCATCCAAGGTGCTGAATGCAGTACACAGAAGAATTATATAAAAGAGATGAAATAATGAATAATACAGGGACAATAAACACTACATTCTAATAAGAGGAGGAAGTCACAATAAGAGAAATTGAGAAAAATAAATCACCAGGAACAGATAATATTCTGATTGAGCTGCTACAATGCACACAGACAGGATCAACTCTAGTGGTAACTAATATATGCCAACAAATATGCAAAACAAAATGGTGGCCAATGCATCCCAATCCACAAAAAGGGAGACACAGAAAACTGCATCAACTATAGAAGCATAACATTAATCTCCCATACAAGCAAAATTATGCTCAAAATTCTGCAGCGCAGACTCCAACCATACATGGAGAGAAATTCCAGAGGTGCAAGCTTGTATGCAGAAAATAGAATACGAAGAGCAGGTATTGACTCAGAAGAAGGAGCAAAGATAGGAGGAAGGAATATCAACAATCTAGATTCTAAGGTATATGGTTGACACCATACTACAGTGAACCCTTGTTATCTGCTGGGCTTTGGCTCCAGGATCCTCTGTGGATACCAAAATCCATGGATGCTCAAATCCCATTAAATACAGTGGCATAGTAAAATGGTGTCCCTGATATAAAATGGCAAAATCAAGGTTTGCTATTTGGAATTTATACTTTTTTAAAAATATTTTCAAGCCATCAATGCTTGAATCCGTGGATAAAGAATCCATTGATATGGACAACTGTCTGTACTAGCAGAAATCATCATAGACATGGAAGAATTACTAAGGAAGGTCAAAGATGAAAGTGCAAAGGCAAGTTTACTGCTGAATATAAAGGAAAGAAAAATAATGACCATGGAAGAAATACATAAATTCTACTTAGATAATGAAGAAACCGAAATAGTAAAAGATTTAGAGAGTCCTGGTGGCACAGTGGTTAAATGCCAGTATTGCAGCCCCTCACTCACAGCCACAAGGTTGTGAGTTCGATACAGGCAGGGCTCCAGGGTCCGCTCAGCCCTCCATCCTTTCGTAGGTCGGTAAAATGAGTAGCCAGCTTGTTGGGGGCAATTGGTTTACACATTGTAAACCGGTTAGGGAGTGTTAGTTCACTGATAAGTGGTATAGAAATGTACTTGGTATTGCTACTGCCATACGTAGAATGAAACACTGACCAGAATAGAGACTGCAGTCAAGAAATCAGAATACCAGGAATGGGAAGGGCAGCTATGAATGAACTAGACAAGATCCTAAAGAGTAGAGGTATACAAATGAACAATAAAGTTAGAATTCCTTGAATTATCAGCAAAGGAGGAAATGCATACAACTGACTCCTCATTCATGACACTTACAAAGCATTTTAACTTGCTGCATTTTGACTTCCATCTAGTAAAATAAATTTTCTTACTTTGAAATTCTTGCCAGAGTTGAAAAGGTCCACCACAAATTCCTCAATTTTTTTTTCTGCAGCCAGTCACACCAAGCTGTTCAATCTCCATTTCCCTTGCAATATCTTGTGCCCGCTCAGAAAATCTGCTGTCAAATTCAAAATCCCTTTCAGGTAGATTGCCATTAATAATTTTAACTGTTTCTTGGCTGACCTTAATATCCTGTTTGATTCCTCTAACAAACTCAAGAGAATGAGAATGCCTTTACTGACACATTCTGATTTCAAATCATTGGAGCAACACTAGCCTGACATCCTTCATCTCCAACAGATGAATACTTAAAGCTGATTCCATTGCAGACCATTGGCCCTGTGCAGTCTAAACATTGCAAGAAGCCTCCCCACCATAAAGGCTTGCATCCACTGTAAAAATTTTGAGGAATGAAGGAATTGGCATTGTTCACAGACATGCCCTTGATCCACCACTTCAGATCTTTCAGAGCATAATGTGGTACTGCTAAGGTGTAATATTTCTTTTTTTATTATTATCACTAACTGACATGTCTTAGGAAAAGTTGAAGAGTTGATATGTAAAAGTTGATATGTAATCTCACCCAAAGAATCAATTGAATCATTGGTGTCAAAATTCTTAACACTTTTGCTAAATGTATTACATCTGTATTCTTCTGCTGAATTAATTCTGGAATAATCAGTAGTATCTTCACTTTTCTTTCCTCTGAAAGGAAAAAGCTACCTCCCCCCTATCTATTTATGATCTCAAATGAGTTAGGCTCTTTATTACTTCCAGATTACTCTTCTTGCAATTCACCATGAATCCATTCCTCTCCAGACATTCTGAGATCTAACTCTGTCTTCTCTTGACTCCCTGTTTTCACCAAAATATTTTCCAGATAAGGGAACAAATAAATGTGCTGTTCCCTCAAATATGCTACGTTTGGGACTAATAGTTTGACAAAAAACCAAAACATTGGAGCCATGCTAGCTCAAAGGAAAGAGCTCTGAACTGGAAATGTTGACTATAGTACTCAAAATGGAGTAACTGCCTGAAGAATGGATTCATGTGAACATGCTTGTATGCTATCTATAAACAGCAGGAAGTCACCTAAGTCTAGGTTACCTAAGATGATTTGTAATGACAAAGCATTCATTTTGAATATCTATGGTGGGGTAGAAGAAATTCTATAATCAATATATTCTTACTGTCTATATTAGAAATGTATGCCATTATATGTAGAAAATAGATGCCAAGCGTTAAGCAACCACACAGAGAGGATTCTGGGATATATGAGGCCTCTTTAGGAATGTGCAGAGCTGTTTAGAGATGGTACAGCCTGAGCTTTTGAAGGACCTTCTCTATCAGGCTGCATTAAGGCGTCTGAATGTGTATCACAGCCGTAATAAATCAAAGACACTGGGCTAAGGGCCCCAGGTACAGAGCCCTGGTGGCGCAGTGGTTAAATGCTTGTACTGCAGCCACTGACTCATAGACCATAAGGTTGCGAGTTCAGTACTAGCCAGGGCTCAGGCTAGACTCAGGCCTGCATCCTTCCGAGGTCGCTAAAATGAGTACCCAACTGTTGGGGGGCAATGAGCTTACAGTTGTTAAACCGCTTAGACATCCCATAGCGCGGTATGAAGCAGTATATAAATGAAGCTGCTTGTTTGCTTACTAAGAGATTTTTAGTATGTGGTTGGCATGGCAACATGATATCTTAAGTAGATTTTAATGTATTCTGAAATCTGTATTCTCATTGCTTGAAGAGCTATATGTTTAGAGTTTGAAATGTCCAATAGGGTGTGAGATTTGGATTTCTTTGTTTGATGGTGTATAAAACGAAGCCATTTCGATCTGTTTCTTCGCCCAAAATTCTGGAATGTGAATTCCTTTGGGACTGCCGGCATAATAAACCTGTGTTTGCCATTCATTAAGGTCTCCTTTCTTAGCTCTGCTCTGCAAGAAACCTGAGAAGCTGTGAGTAAATAACTCATAGCCTGTTATTTCTGCAACAATGGTATTGGACAAACCCATTGAGGTACTCCAGATCGAAGACTGGTCTGTGACCCCCAATGAGTTTGGGTACCATAAAGAATAGGGAATAAATCCCCTTGAACCTCTCACTTAAAGGCATTTCCTCTATAGCAGCTATTTCTAATAATTACTTATTTCCTGTTAAAGATTTTTTGATATCGGTGACAATTTTTTTCCCCTTTTGGTCTTCTCTGAAAGTGTATGTTGTAATCTCTGTATATTGCCTCCAGGACTCACTTGTGTAACTTTGAGACCATAAATGACCAAAATTAAGAAGTCTTTTCCCCTCACTAGTATTGTCTGAAAGTCAATACTGAGCTCTCTCACCCCTGCTGGAGTGGTTAGCTCTTCTCCTGCTTTGTTGTTGACCTTGCTGTTGGAGCTGAAACATGGACCTATTCTACAGTGTCTTAAAGTATCTGAAATAAGAATTATTTCTGTAATATGTTCTGTTTTTTCTTTTGTGTGTTTGGTAGAACTTGTTGTTTTTTTAATCTTTACCTTCTCAACACCTTTTCAAAAGTCTTATCTCCAAAGAGTAATTTACCTGTAAATGGCATATTTACTAAATTAGTCTTGGCCTCTTCTGGTCTATTTCCAAGTGTTTAAACCATAAGGACTGACTATCCACAGCTGCTGATGAAATTGCTCTAGCTGAAAAAGCTGTGGCATCATAGCTTACAATTGCCACATACTGTAGAAGTCTATCCGCTCTATGTAACACCTTTTGTAAAGTGCAAGCAGATAAGTCTTCAGTATCCAAGACTTCCTGAACCTACAACATAACCGCTCTCGTAAATACTGGTGTCACTACTGTGGCTCTAACAAACAGTGCTGATGCCTCATGCACCTTCTTTAGTGCTGCATCTATTCTTTTCTCATCCATGTCTAAGAGTTGTGCCTCCTTCTCTTGGGAGTACTGAGTTTAAGGCCAGATCTGAAATTGGAGCATTGACCAATGGCATCACTAATTGCTCCATCAACTCTTTCTCATACATGTATAGTTTCTTGCCATAATTAATAACTCTTCTATTATTAACTAGATTCTCTCCTTCAAATTTGATCAACTTTTCAAACATTTCTGCTAATGGAATCTGAATGTCATGCAGGCATCTGCTGCATTACTGCAGGCAACTTGTTTTTTTCTATCCTTGATATCTATCCTGACTTGAGTTTTCATTTGTATTTGAAACTAATGCATCCTTCTTAAATAGTCTATTTCTCCTACCTTCCTTACCTGTTTCCTCATGTGCAGTGTCACTTTCCAACCCCTCCAATCACCCCCAGAATCTGATTCCAAACTTGTTACCGTCAGAAATATTCCTCTTAATTGTATTGCCTGCTGTAACTATATGCTTTTTCTTTTCTCAGCATTTCAAAGATTTATTGGATGGAACAATGGGAATATCTTCTCTGCTCCTTAGAATTTGTCAACTGATCATGCCCTTGTGGCTCTTCTGCATTCTTTTGGCACAGCGTGTTTGCGGCGAAAGGGCGTGCTGATGCCGCACGCAGTGTGTACGGCCACACAGCGCCAGGATAGCGTTGGGCTGGGGATGGGGTGGCCAGCATGTGGCTGCCCCGCCCCATCTCTACCCCCAGGCCAGCCTTTTGGGCCAGTCTGCAACAGCCCTAACTCTTTTAAGGTATCTGTCACTGTAGTAATAGTGAACTGAGAAGACTCTGCTGATGAAAGAGACTCATTCACTACATTCCTGTTTTCCTGCACTAGAGTACTGCCTGCTAACAAACATGCCAGGTAATTCATGAACTGACTCTGAGTATTTGAAGTTAGAGACTCCTGCTTCCTCTATAGATTGCAGCCTCTGAGTTACTGATACATCTTGTATGTTAATAATCATGTACAACTACAAATGTCCCTGCTTGGATGTTTCTAATTGGGAGTCATTTGCCTTAGATCCACTCTGCTTTTCTGTGTGGAATCTGACTTTTCTACATCTGAGCGAATAAGCTCCACAGACCTCTTGCCACTCTTAACAGAATTGCCAGGGGTGCTTTTAATTTAAACTTAAGATTTGTTTTTGTCTTTGTTCACCTTACCACTCTGTTCTGACTGCATTTCTTTTGCCATCTCCACTGCTGTCCGTTTTTGTGGAGGCTAGCTCTCAGTTTCACTTTCACTAGAAGTAATAAGTGTTTTCTGTAACAATTACTCATTGGACATCTCACTGGACAGTTGCGACATGGAGACAAGTTACTCAACTGGCACTAGAATTTTAATGTTGGCCATATGTGAGGTTCCTCTGTGGGTCCCATTCCTCTCTTGCTGAGCTGGATGGGACACTGTGAGACCACCTTTTTACCTAAAGATCTTGCTGCCACCACCCAATTATTCCACCTTAGCAATGCATCAGGATATTGCTGGGGAAATTTACTGGTACCTCCCCTGCCAATTAAAGGAGAACTAACCAAGCGAAGGCACATGAACAAGGAGTGCAGAGAGAGGCAAAGTACATTAAAGAAAAGCTTTATTCTTAAGTAAAGGAATATTGTAGAAAAAGGATATAACTTAATGAAGGACCAAATGGCCTCCAGGTACAGAGAGAAAGTATAAATTGCAGAAACAAGTTAATTCAGTTAATTCAGCCAAACCAGGAAAATAAATCCAAAACCTGACACCACTGGCAAGTACATGTTCCTAATCTACATTAGATGGGATTTATAGTTAGAAACCCCTCATGGTCTACCAGGCCAGAGACCAGAAGACAGGTTAGTAGGCCAGAGCCTTGCTGCTTTCTTAGGCCTTCTTCCAGAATCATCTAGAAGGCCTCACTTCTTTCCAATGGCCCATTTCATTGGACAGTTGTCATCTCACCACCTGTTATGTAAACTCTCCTCAAAATGTAACAGAATCTCATCCTACATTTAAGTCCTTGCTATTTGGGGAGAAGGCTCTGATATGATTTCTCATACTCTAATAAGCTGCTCAACCTCTGTGATCTGCTGACTCAGTTTTGGGGAAGCTTACAGAAATTACATCGTCCTCCATTTGCCCTCTTTTCTTCGCTAAAGGCAAGCTGGAATCTTCCTTGAGTCTGTCCTCTTTGCTTTGTTTTCTTATTTGATAATTCAGCAGCTATAACTACCCTTATCTAGGCAATTTCAATTAACTGAGATTATGGTTAAAGAAAGAAGAGAAGAGAAAGAAAAAAAACTCAACTGGTTGGCAAGCCAAGAATTTAAAAAAAAAACCTGAGGGAAGAGTTTGTAAGGAGGCAATGGCTACAACAGTTTAGAATTCTGATGATTCCTGTCTCAATTAGGTTGGCATGAGGGGTTAACCCACATATAATAGATTGCTCCTTCAGCCTACCCAAGAATGAGATTCTAGTTTAGCCAATATTACTGTAGCTGCATGTGCTTGTGTACAACAGGGAAGGTAAATAGCTGCTGCTTCCAGAATCCTTTACTGAGTATACATGTAGAGCAAAAGCAGATAAACCTGCCTCATCAGCTCCCTTGCATATTAAAATGTCATAGATCTATAAGTTTAGCCATCAAAATGGAAATCAGAATATGGAGGGTGATGAAAGGAAAAAAATAATGTATGAATGCACTTTAGAAGAAGCTTTCAAGTGATTTCTAAAAGATTCAAATTGTTTTTGTTTAGTTATACAAGATTTACCCAAGCTGGTTGTTTCATTTCATATATGCATATCATGAATGTTGAATAAAAAGGTTCGCTGACATGTGAACTGTTCTTTCTTGTGGTGTGGGAATCTATACCTATTTTTTTAAATCTTATTTCTGTCTTTGGCAGAATATTTTCTGTTAAACACTATCATTCAGCTGATCAGCCTTCCTCCTCCTCCTCCTCAGTGGAGCGGACACATTACTGGCAATGTGCAGGCCCAACCAGTCTGCCATCCTTGGCTCCTGTCCTGTGGCTGCTCAGCTGCAGGGAGGAGATGCCCCGAGCAGCCTTTAAGCCTTCATGGACCCCCGTTAGGACATCACAGACCCCTAGGGGTCAATGGACCAGATGTTAAGAACCACTAGGATATATAGCTAATAATCATTTGAGAATGAAAAATAAAAATACTATTGTGCAGCGTCTGGTACAAAAAGTGGTTGCAAAATAGTAACAGGTAGTGCAATTACATATAGAATTATTTTAGAATTTTTAGAAAAAGAACTACAGTGTGTCTGTTGAATATATAATATAGTATTTTAACTTCAGACTATTATAAATGTTTGTATAAATCTAAAGAAAACTAAAAAGACTTCAGAAAATCCTCTAGTCTATGGTAGACGGACAGGTTGCACACCTGTAACAGTATTTCTTCGAGTAGTCATCTGCAAATTCACACAAATGGGTTTTGTCTACGCATGCGCAGCTAGCTCGGAACCTTCTGGAATCACTAGGCAGAAGTTGGATTGCAACTTTTTGGCAGTAGCTCCACCCACCTCTATATAGGCCCTCGCGTTCCTGCTTGATCCTCAGTTCCAAGTACGCCGCTTACAAAGCGACAGCAAGGTTATCAACTTAGAGCAGGACACGACTGAGAGGAGGTTGGGCGGGATTTGTGTGAATTCGCAGATGACCACTCGAAGAGATACTGTTACAGGTGTGCAACCTGTCCTTCTTCTTCATGGTCTCTGCGAATCACACAAATGGGTTATTCAGACTAGCAAGCTAATGTCCCTGGAGGAGGGAGTGTCCTGACACAAGGCTTAGAGGTGCAAACAAGAAAGTTTATTGGCACAAAATTAGCTAAGGTAATAGGTACCTGAACCTTCATAGGCATCAAATTCAAGTACATCAGGAATTGATTGTAACCCAACAGTCAGTGAGTTTCAAGTGCAAATGGAGTAATAGCAAACAATTGCATAAACTCAAGTCTGAACCATTGGCAATGATCTTTGAGAATTCCTGGAAAACAGGAGAGGTCCCAGCGGACTGAAGGAGGGCAAATGTTGTCCCCATCTTCAAAAAGGGGAAAAAAGAGGATCCCAACAATTATCGTCCAGTTAGTCTGACATCAATACCCGGAAAGATTCTGGAGCAGATCATTAAACAGAGAGTCTGTGAACATCTGGAAGATAATTTCATAATCACAAAAAGTCAACATGGGTTTCAGAGAAACAAGTCAGGCCAGACAAATCTGATCTCTTTTTTTGATAAAATTACCAGCTTGGTAGATGAAGGGAATGCTGTGGATATAGTATATCTTGATTTCAGTAAGGCCTTTAACAAGGTTCCCCATGACATTCTTGCAAGCAAGTTGGTAAATTGTGGGCTAGACAAAGTAACTGTTACATGGATTTGTAATTGGTTGACTGGTCGAACGCAAAGGGTGCTCAACAATGGCTCCTTTTCAACCTGGAAAGAAGTGACCAGTGGGGTGCCACAGGGCTCTGTCCTGGGCCCAGTGCTATTCAATATCTTTATTAATGACTTGGATGACGGTATTGGGGGCATAGTTATCAAATTGCAGACAACACCAAATTAGGAGTAGCTAATACCCCAGAGGACAGGATCAAAATTCAAAATGACTTGAACAGACTAGAAAGTTGGGCCAAAGCTAACAAAATGAAATTCAACACGGAGAAATGTAAGGTACTGCACTTAGGGCGGAAAAATGAAAAGTACAGATATACGATGGGGGACACCTGGCTGAATGAGACTACGTGTGAAAGGGATCTAGGAATCCAGGTGGACCACAAGTTGAACACGAGTCAACAGTGCGATGCAGCAGCTAAAAAGGCCAATGCAATTTTAGGCTGCATCAGTAGAAGTATAGTGTCTAGATCAAGAGAAGTAATAGTGCCACTCTATTCTGCTTTGGTCCGGCCTCACCTGGAATACTGTGTCCAGTTCTGGGCACCACAGTTCAAAAAGGATGTGGAGAAACTGGAGCGTGTCCAAAGGAGGGCAACTAAAATGGTGAAGGGTCTGGAAACCAAGCCCTATGAGGAACGACTTAGGGAGCTGGGGATGTTTAGCCTGGAGAAGAGAAGGCTGAGAGGTGATATGATAGCCATGTTTAAATATTTGAAGGGATGTCATATCGAGGAGGGAACAAGCTTGTTTTCTGCTGCTCCAGAGACTAGGACCCGAAACAATGGATGCAAGCTGCAAGAAAAGAGATTCCACCTCAACATTAGGAGGAACTTCCTGACAGTAAGGGCGGTTCGAGAGTGGAACACACTCCCTTGGAGAGTAGTGGAGTCTCCTTCCTTGGAGGTCTTTAAGCAGAGGAGTCGCACACTGAAGGCTGAATTTCCGCCTCTGATTTGGTGTCGAGGCACATTATTGGAGAGGTCAGTTTCGAACCCGACAGGCCCGTACAAGTTGGAACAGACAGCGCCGCTGGTGGAGGCGCCGAGCGTGATAACAACAGGGTCTTGAGTATCCCCGGATCGAGACTTGCTCCTAGAAGGCATCGGTTGTTCCTCGTCGGTGGATTGATGGGGAGACAACGAACAGGCTTTTTTAGAGGACAAGGGGGCTTCATTGATAGTCTCAAAGTGCTTACGTTTGGAGGACTTCTTACCACCCCTTTCCAAGCCCTCAGGACTCACGCTCCTTTTACTTTTGGAAGACCTCTTGGATCTCTCCCTGGATCTTCCCCTTTGTTGAGGGGGGTCCGAGGAAGGCTTACTGATGGCTACAGTAGCCAGGGCCGAGGCTAGGGAATCGGTCTGCAAGGCCTTCTCCCAAAGTGCTGCCTTTAGCTTGACCATGCAGTTTTTCAAAGCTTGCGGGGGCATTTTCCTGCACATTTTGCAGGTTGTAGGATTATGCGTATCCCAGAGGCAGAAAATGCACTCATCGTGCTGATCAGAGGTCGGCAACTTAGAGTTGCAAGAAACACAGTGTTTAAAGGAAGCCATGTCGTCGTGAAGCGAAGGCAGAGTCAAGAGGCAGTCTGAGTCAGATCACAATCAGAAGCAGCAAGTTTGAAGGAGTAAGCAAAGGCAAAGTCGATAGACGGTCCGAGATCAAATTATTAAATCAATAAGTCACAATCCGAAGAGTAGTTAAGTAAAAAAATGGTCAAAAGCCGTTAGACGAGTAACTGCACTAGTGACGAGGTTCCTTGCAAGCTGCAAAAGCGGCAGACGAAAGGAAATGAGGATCGAGCGGGAACGCGAGGGCCTATATAGAGGTGGCCGTAGCTACCGCCAAAAAGTTGCAATCCAACTTCTGCCTAGTGATTCCAGAAGGTTCCAAGCTAGCTGCGCATGCACAGACAAAACCCATTTGTGTGATTCGCAGAGACCATGAAGAAGAAATATGCTTAAAACAGTCACTAGTTATTATGTTGTTACTTGCACAAATATTCACTTAAAATTTAAGGAAGATCAGGATAAAATGTGAGATGAAGCAAAGATAGATTACTTGGCAGGTATCAATGAGTAGTGAGAAGAGGAAGAATCATAAGTTTCAGCAGAAGCAGCTGGCTCAGAGCTATAACAAACATATAGCTGCTAACTTGCAAGTTAGATCCACATCCCAATCAACGCTGCTTTCCATCCCTTTTCCTGGCACCACCATTCACATAATAATACCCCAAAATAATATAATGAAATATTTTAAAATGCAACTGGCCCTCCACATCAATGGATTCTGCATCCATGGATGCAGCCACCCACAGCTTGAAAATATATTTTTTTAAATTCCAAAAAACAAACCTTGATTTTGCTATTTTATAAGGGATACCATTTTACTGGACCACTGTATTTAATGGAGACTTGAGCATCCAAGGACTTTGGTATCCATGGAATCATGGGGGTCCTGGAATCAAATCCCAGCAGATACCAAAGGCTCACATTATTTGAAGAAGAGAATGAAAATTATTATCTGCAACTGGATGAATCATTTCTATCATTTATTAGCTATGTGGTGTAGTGATCTGGACTACAACTCTGGAGACCAAGGTCTGAATCTTCACTCAGCCATGGAAAAAGTGACCTTAAGCAAGTCATATTCACTCAGCCTTGAAGGAAAATTTCCTTGCAACAAATCTTGCCAAGGAAATCCCATGATAGAGTTGGGCTTAGGGTTGCCACACCTCAGAAGCAACTTGAAGGTATACAACAGCAAAGAATTTTCTTAGCAATGATATTTAGTATTATAGTAGCCTCCTCAGGAAAAAAGTTTGTGTATGTACCTTACATTATTATGATTTATTAATATCTCCTCTTCCTGTAAAACCTGGGGCATAAAACAGCTTGCAGTAAACAAAGAGATACAGGTAAAATACAAAAAGTTTGAATATTAAAAGAGAACTATATATATTAATATAACAAAAAAGAATGAAAATCAGTTAAAAATACATAAATTAAAAAATTGTCTAAAGCCTGCCTGAAACCTTGCCTGAAAGTTTGTTTTGTTTGATTGATTTCATTTATATCCTGCCTTTCTCCCAATATGGGATCCTAGGAGAAGTGCAACATAAATTAAGACAAAATATAGATAAAGTACTTTATAATACAAAAGTGTAAAACTAATTAAATAAACAATCCTGCATAATATAGCAAGACAACAGGGAGGCAGCCAGCCTAGCCTTTCTTGGAAACAGTTCCAGAGCCTGGGGGTGGCCACCAAGAAAACCCAAACATCTAACATTTCAAAGAATTTCAGCATGTGAAGTTACAATGTGGCAAAGAATTATAAACAGCTGTTTCTATCCTCAGAAAATCTGTTCTAGAGGGCTTCTCAACTGTCCAAAGTGGCTGGGAGAAAAGGGAATTGATATTCAATATGATGTTTAGGGAAAGACAGCTGTAAGTGTTGTTCCTGCTTTCATCTCCCTATCCAACTTGAATTTTATCTCTCATGTAAGATATATCCCTAATGTAAAAGATATTTATAGACCTTACTTTAACAGATTCTGGTTGCATCACAGTGGTTGGCATGGCTATGGCACTTTGAGCATAAACTTGATGATAGGCTGCTTGAACTCCATGATCAGAATAAGGCTGGTATGCAAAACAAAACAAAACAAAACAAAACATTTTTATAACCATTATATGAACAACACACCTTTTCATGAAGGTCAGAATGTGGATATGAGGAAAATTACTTGGAACTAAATTTCACTTAAGCTATTTTTCCAATATAAGTTTCAGTTAGGCATCAATCTTGGGCTAAAAGACTGCCACCATATTTCTGGCAGTTCTTTGACAAATGCAAAGATAAATCTGACTTACATGTTACTGGTTATAAGTTCACTTACCAGTTTTACACTTTTTAAAAACCTGATTTCAGGCCAAGTGGGCTTGGGAATATAGATGTTAGGAAAGCTAAAATCTAAGGAGCAAAATAGAAGGAGTTCTTGGGTGAAAGAAAGGGATGGAATTGAAGATAACACTGAGTTTCATAGTATCAGATCCTGGATATGTGAGCCTTGACTTTTTTTGGCAGTAAGGGAGAGACTGAGAGCCAGTGGTTTAAATGCTGGACTAGGACTCTGGGAGACTGGTGTTCGGATGCCCTCTCACACATGGAAACTCCCTGGATGTCCTTGGGCATATCTCATTCTCACAATCAGAAAGTAAGTCAATGGTAAATCTCCACTGACTAAGGGGGGAAGCAGACGGCTAAAAGCGCCGTTTTGGGGGCAGGGAAGGTGAGGGGCAGCCACACGGTGGCCGCCCCAACCCCTTCCCCAAGTCGTCCTCGGAGCAGCCAGCCCTCCGCACAGCTGGCGCTCCGAGGATGACCTCTCGCTGCAGTGTCCATACACACTGCAGCGGAAGAGTTGCCGAAGGTGCGCCAGCAGCCTTTTGCGGCACACCTTAGGCGACTTGTGGAAGGAGCGCTAGTTTAGCGCTCCTTCCAGGGGCAGCGAAGCTGCGCCGCGGGGCCAAGGTGTGGGGATACCTCGGCCCTGCGGCGCAGCTTCCCGGGACGGCCCATGGCCGCCCGTCTGCTTCCCCCCTAAATCTTACTACAAAAAGAAAACACCTTATGATAAGATTGACGTAAGTCAGAGTCTGCTTCAAGGCACATAGGCAGGTTGCAAGGTTGTAGGTGGCATCAGAAGGTTGTAAGATACAGAAAGATATGATTTGTGACACAAATCATGAACCTTCACAGGTTCACAGAGTTGTACAAGTTTATACAAGTCAGACAAGCAGCTGGTCTTCATTCCTGAGGTGTGAAAGCAATAGTTAAAACAATACTGAACAAATGCTAAATGTACTCAAGGCTACATAAGCAAAACCTACTGTAATGCCCAAGAAAAAGTGTGTAAAGAAGGCCAGTTCTCTTTATCTGGGAAAAAAAATTCTGAAAAGAATTGCACGATTTAGTTGTGAGGGCCTAAATATCAATATACACATGTCAAGAAAGAACAGGTTGCTTAAATGCAATTATGGTTGCATAAAAGTGGTCATCTGTGAACTCACCCTTCACAGAGTCTGTCAGAATTATCTAGAGATAAGTAAAGCAATTTTTGGTAGAAGTCCTGCCCCACTTTGATGCACATGCATTGACATTCACACTCTATCCCTCACTTCTCATATGCTGCAACACACAAAAGGAGGTACCAAAGGCAGAATAGAGCAAAGACAGTCACAGTGGGGTTGTGTGAGTTCACAGGTGACCACTTCCAAAAGGACAGTTAAAAGTAAGCAACTGTTCTTTTTCATAGTATTTGTGATTTACATATTATATGTGAATGGCAAGCTTATTAACCTGGAGACAGGGTAACTGTTAACTGCACATGGAAGACAGCACTGTTCCTCCAAAGGTGGCATCTGCATGAGTTCTCATGTCAAGGCCATAATGCTTTATAATGATAAATGCTCTCATAATGAGAGGATGTGCCCATATCACCACTCTACAAAAGGCACATTTGCAAGGAATGCTATCAATTTAGCCACAGCTCTTGTGGAATCGCTTCTGACCTTTGAAGGTAATGGCTTTTTGATTATTTCATAGCAAAATCCTGTTGAGGCTGCTACCCATTTGAATAGGTGCTGAGAAGATGCTGGTAGTCCCCTCCTGGAATCCCTGTAGCAGATAAGCTGTCTGTTAAGTGCTCTGAAGTCAACTCCAACTTACGATGTCCCAATGTGTATAAAAGGCCAAGGCCAAATGCTTAGTAAATGCCAAGCTTTCTCAGTAGGTGTTGTAGATTTCTGGGAGAAAGCAGGTAATATGCCATTGAATGCTAGATGAAACTATGACATCATCTTTAGTAAGAAAGTGATGTCTAGACAAAGCACTACTTTAATCTTGTGGGAAAAGCAGAAATGGCAGATCACAGTGAAAGGCTGCAAGCTTAAGTGCCTTTCTGACAAATTTAATTGCTACCAGGAATATTGTTTTGTGTCAACATGCATAAGTCACAAGTAGCCACAGACTCAAAATGTTTGCCCATGGGGGCTTTAAGAACAGTGTGCAAGTTTTGTGTGGGCACCAGAAATGGTCAAGATAAGGATTTGCATGACTCTTTAGAAAGGTGGACAAACCAGGAAGAAGACCCATCAGAGAAGCAGATTGTGAGGCAGTCGCTGCCAGATAAACCTTAAGGGATGAGCATCAAAGACCTCTTTCCACCAGTGCATAAGGAACTCCAGAACATCTTTCACCTGGATGTTAGAAGGGGAAATATTTTGTCCATGCAGAAACTTGAGGAAAGTCCTCTCTCTTTCAGAAATAAGACTTTCTAGTGGATGTTTTTTGTGTGGTTTTTGGGCTGTGAGGCCATGTTCTAGAAGAATATATTCCTGACATTTCGCCTGCATCTGTGGCTGGCATCTTCAGAGAATGGTGGCATGGTGGTGTGTGAGGTATATATACTGTGTGACCCTTGGTTGAGAGGATTAGCATGCAAATCTGTGTATTGTTCTGTTGAGGCAAGGCCTCTGGGTAGAAGGATATGTGAGGAGGATTAGTGTCTATCTAATTAATGGTCCATTGTTGGCTGGGAACACCCCTGACCCTGGGTGAAGTTCGTTTGCATTTGCTGAGTCCTGATTTTTGTGTTTTTGAGGACTGGTACTTTCAAGGTTTCTTCTTTCCTGTTAAAATTGTCAAGGTGTTTGTGGATTTCAGTGGCATCCCTGTGCATTCTGACTGGATAGTTGTTGGCATGGTCCAGAATTTCAGTGTTTTCAAATAGCATTTTGTGCCCAGGTTGGTTTATAACGTGTTCTGTTACTGCTGATTTTTCAGGCTGGCCCAGTCTGCAGTGTCTTTCGTGTTCCTTGATTCTTGTTTGAACACTGTGTTTTCTGGTCTCTTATGTAGACTTGTCTGCAGCTGCACAGTATGCGGTAAACTCCTGCAGCCATGAGAGGATCTCTCCTATCCTTCTTTGAGCGCAGCATTTGTTGGATTTTCTTAGTTGGTCTGTAGATCATTTGGAGGTTGTGTTTCCTCACCAGTTTCCCTATTCTGTCTGTGACTCCTCTGATGTACTGTAAAAATACCTTCCCTTTGGGTGGTTGTTTTTCTTCACTCCTGTTTTTTTTTCTGCATCTGGCCACTCTTCTGATGTCTGAGCTGGAATAACCATTAGCCTGGAATGCCCAGTTTAGGTGCTTCAGTTCATCTTCCAGGTAGTGGGGTTCACAGACCCTTTTTGCACGGTTTACCAGTGTTTTTATTGTGCTTCTTTTTTGTCCTGGGTGATGAATGGAGTTCTTGTGTAGGTATCTGTCCGTGCGTGTAGGTTTTCTGTATACCGTGTGGCCCAATCATTGGTTTGGTTTGCAGATGACCAGGACATCCAAGAATGGCAATGTTCCTTCCTTTTCTTTTTCCATTGTGAATTGGATGTTCAGGTGGATGTTGTTCAGATGGTTCAAAAGTATGGCCAGATCTTCTCCATCGCTCCAAATGATGAAAGTGTCGTCCACATATTGGAACCATGTTGTTGGATTTTTTGGTGCTGTTTCCAGGGACCAAACATGGTTCTCATATGTGGACGGTAGACACTGGTAGACTGTGCAAATGGATGCCGGCCGTGAAAGCCTTCGACTTCACATTTGTAGTGGATGGTTTTTCAGAAGCATCCACTATGGAAAAAGTCATAGCCACTAAATTTATCTATGGTGGATTAGCCACACAGTAAGGCACAATGTCTGAAGGTCTGGATGTCTGACTTGACCCTGTTGTTGTTTCAGATCTTAGCAGAATGTAAGATAATGGTAATGCCCTTTTGCCAACCAGTAGCATGAATCATGCCTGAAAAGCTGCCACAAAGTGATCAGAATGTAATGTGCATGCCCATCTCGCAGCTTCACTATCATCACCCTTATTAGCAATGAGAAGGGAGGAAAAACACAGAATTTCTTCCTTCCTTAATTGTACAGGAAAGCCTCTAGAGCTAAACATCCTAAATTGGAACAGCAAATAGATCCATCTTTGGAATCCTCCATAGACCAAAGAGAGCCTGAACTATCAGCCACTTCAGTGTCCACTTGTGAGACACCACAGAGGTACAAGTGAAGAATGCTGACCCTGTTGTTGTCCTCCCCGGCACATGGATTGTGAAAGTGAAGAAGCAGAAGATGTCTTGACCAGCCAGTCATTGCAGGAGAGACTTGAACATTTGAAGATTCTTGATCACTGTATTTCCAACTGACTGATGTGTTGTGTCTTCTGGCTCTTGCTCCACAGATCCCTGATGGTGAAACAGTCCCCCCAACCCAAGAGGAATGCAACCATTGTGACTGAACACATTGATGTTAGTGGTTGAAATGGCAGACCCTACAGAAGGTTGTCATGGAAGTCTACCACTGTAGGAAATGACACATACAGGGTGGTATTGTTACCCTTTTTGCTTAAGAATCAGCTGCTGATCAAATATGGCAAGGAACCAACACTCCAGTCTTCTTGTATATAATCAGTTTCAGTTGGATTATAGAGGTGATCAGGCTGAGAAGGACTTGCACATGTCAGGCTCTTACACTTGTTCTGGCCAGTGTCTGACAGCTAATCTTTCAGCCTTAGTGGAAGGGACAAAGGATATGAACTGGATATGTTGTGTCAGATTTAATTTGGACTTCTTGTTGATGAGAAGCCCCGCCATAAAAAGTTGTATGACGAATGGTGTAGAGCTGCCATTTTGTGCAAAACACCATCAACCAGGTGTCAATGTAAGGGTACATCAACATTCTCAAGGTGTGCAGATGAGCTGCTACCACCATTATGCATTTGGAGCAATAGAGACTGAGAATCTTGAATTAGTAAGACTGGTTCTAAACAGCTGCCTCAACATTCTATGAGACAGAATAAGGACCTGCAATCTGCTTGCTCCTATCTAAACATTTAATAGTGAATTTATTTTTTCTCATGTAAGTAAATATTTCTAGTTGGAATTTGAGCAAAATGTTATATGAAGACATCAAAATACAGATAGGCAAATACACCCCCAGTTTTCCAGCCATCAATCAAAGGCATTTCATAGGCATCTAAAACACTTAATATCTATATATGCACTGCATCTTATTAACTCATCTAGGAATGATTAACTGTTCAGAGTAATGCAGCCTTTAAATATAAACATAAATACCTCTGGAACCGCAGCTTCCATTAGGGAAAGAGGAGGGACACATCCACCATCTTGTGTAATTTCCAGTGGTTGATAAGTAATTTCAGAAGGATGTAGATAAAAGAATGAGGTGGGAGAGGCAGGGGACTAAAATCAGAAAAAAAGATTTTTTTCCCTACATAATTAATCAAATTCCAAGACTACAGAAGGACATAACTATAATTGCAATTTCCAGTACAAACAAAACAAATATTATATATGAAACACTGTTCTAAAATCAGTGGCCAAGATCCGGCATTGGGAGGCACTGAAAAAAGGGAGATTTTTGGTGGCTGCAGGCATAATTACTGTAAGAGGGAATGCAATGGTGTAATGCAGACATAGAACACTTTAATTACTGAACAGAATGCCAGCCAGTATCTTAAAAATTTTACAAGGAGAGTTCAATCAAACATTAATTCTACGTCTAGCACTCAACTATGTCAAAACTACTGTTCAATAACTAAACATAAGTGTAATAAAAAAAGATTAGCATCTCAAAAAATGGTCCCAAAGACAAATAATAGAGACCACACATAAATCCCCACACTCCAGCCATCTTTGCACTGTTTCTTGCCCAGTGGTCTCCCTCCTATTTTTTTTCTTTCTTTCACCAAGAAGTACAAAATATGAAGTGAAAATATGAAATGGAAGCATGACTTTCCTATTCAAAAATTCTGATTGTAAATATAAGGTATTTGGTTCTCACCCAAGCAGCCAGCCAAACAAATGCCAAGAAACAAAAACACATTCGTATTTCAAGCCCTAATCACACCTAGTGTCCTTCAGTCTGCATTTCTGTAGCAAATTCAGGGGAACATACCTCTGATAAAGCCACAGACAAGAGGCACCTGAATACAAACAGGAGCAGGAAAAATGAACTTAGGGCCTTTGCAGACTGCCAGAAATAGTGCAAATTGAGTCCACTTTAAGGGTTAGGGTTAGTGCTAGGGAATTATGGGAATTGTTTTTTTTCCTGAGACATTGAGCCTTCTCTGTCAGAGAGCTCTGGTGCCACAATAAACTACAGTTCCCATGATTCCCTAACCCTAACTCTAATCCTTAAAGTGGACTCAATTTGCACTATTTCTGGCAGTCTGCAAAGGCCCTTAGTTCTCTTCCTCCTCAACAGTCTAGGTATGAGTTAATTTTATAGAAGTGAAGTCTAAGCAATAGACTTTAACTCTGGGGGGTTGCAGACTGCCAGAAATAGTGCAAATTGAGTCCACTTTTAAGGTTAGGGTTAGCGCAAGGGAATCATGGGAATTGTTTTTTTTCCTGACACATTGAGCCTTCTCTGTCAGAGAGCTCTGGTGCCACAATAAAATGCAGTTCCCATGATTCCCTAGCACTAACCCTAACCCTAAAAGTGGACTCAATTTGCACTATTTCTGGCAGCCTGCAACCCCCCTCTGTCTCTTAAATGTGATTTGAGAGTTTAACACCTCAGCATCATTGTGAATTTTCATTCCTTTATCTATTTGCTTCCATTTCTGCCTTTCAAAATGCTACAAGCAAATTAATTAGTTATCAATATGTTCAAGACACAGTCCCAACTAACACATTAAATGATAGGTTTTATCTAGTGTAAAACTTGGAAAAGTTAATATTCTGGATTATAACGCAGATGCAGGCTGGGAGAATTCTGGAAAATATACTTCAAAAAAAGTAACTTTTCAAAGTTCTGATCTATTGATGGTATTGTTTTAAAGTAAGCTTTTGAAACTATATAAACTCTACCATGTTCATTCAGCTGATCAAACCCCATAGTGATATGTCTCAGTTCCAGTGAATGCTGTATACAAGGATTTTTGTACTTGCGAGCTATTTTTTTTCTTGATTTCTTATTGCCTTGTAACCCTCTGGCTTTTATCTGATCTGTGATTATGATAAAGTATGCTGTTGTTGTTGTATAACTTCATCTTTTTAATATATGAATTTATCCATTTTGAAATTGGAAATAGGGTTGTTTGAGGTGAGATTTAACTCATCTGTCTATTTTACAAATTCTTCAAAGCCTGCTGTACCTTTGCCAGGGTGATCAATAACCACAGTTGGCACTAGTATACTGCTTGTATTATATTACTTCAATGAAACAATGAGTAATAAACAGAACTAGAAAGGTATAAAGTAGGTTCAATTCCTGCTCAGCCAGAGGCTGCTGAAGACCTTGGCTTGTATTATCTTTCCCTCTTAACTACTTTCAACAGCATTTGATGAAGTAGACTTATGCCTGCGAAAACTTGGGCTACCAACTTCTTTCCTTCAGTTAGGGCTCATCTGCACTTGCCAGAATACTCCAGGAGTAGCCTGGAGTATTCTGGCCCTGGAGCAGTCCAGGATTCCCCCCCCCCCCGCTGCCATTACCCCTGCACTCCAGAGCAACATTTGGCAGCTGTCTACACATTCTTCCCGCTATGATGCCTGGCATTGCAGAATGCTCCTTCTGAAATCAGAAACAAGGCATCCACAGCATTGATCACATGGCTGGGCGCCTTGTTGTAACCTCAGAGGGAACAACCCGCACCAGCTACAGCAGTGCCAGAAAGAACAGTGGGATGTCTGTGTAAAAACAGGTAACTGGTATTGCTGTGGAGTTGCTGTGGATTTAAATTTTTAAAATCTCATTTAGCCAGGGATAGAGTGGATTTGGTGTGGAACTGGCTTTCCCTCGTGAAGACAGCCTGCACTTGAATTGACCTGTGTAGACATGCCCTTAGTCTCAAGGGTGCTACAAGATCTCTTTGCATACTGACCCAAACTAACACAGCTATGGCCTGAAATGCTGGAAGTCACTCCAAGGCCACCTAAGGCGGCAAGAGCTAGACCTTTTAGGAGTGGATTTAATCCGCTCCTGCTGGCAGCTGCTTGGGTGGCAGCAGCCCAATCTGAAAGTGGGTCACGCGGTTGCCGCAGTCCTAGTGCAACCAGGGCCGGAGTGGCCAGAGGCTGCTCCATCTGGGCTGTGTGTTTCGACCCTTAGTCTCTGAATTCCTTTCCTCATAGTTTCTGTTATGGCAAGGAAGTCCCACAGTCTAAATCAGATGAGTCATTGCCTCACTGCAAAATATGGGGAGTACCCCCCTAAAGTCAGTGAACAATTTGCAAATTAAATGACAGAAGTTGGGGAAAAATAATTTTTCCTGTCTTGAGTTCTTCAGAGGAAGAGTTCACCACACAAAAACAAACAAATATACAGATAATAGAGACAACATAATTTACCTGTGGAATGCCCCACTGCCACTGTCCTGGAAGACACTGTGCAGGAGCCTATAATAATTGAAAACAGTGTGCTAATATGCTACATGGTCAAAATTCCTAATTCATAAATTTGCACAGTTAAAAAATGTACAAAATATTACTGGTAACACAGGAAAGCAAAATAAGCCAATGAAAGGCACAGTGAACATTTCTGGAATCCTTTACATTATTTCTTCGTTAATTACATCATATAATTACAACTGCAATCATAATCCAATTATTGATCATTTTCCCCTTAATTGCCATAATCTTAACCAAAGAAGCCTTTAAAATTTTACCTGATAATGGTATGTAGGTTGTTGATAAACAGGCTGAGCTACCATCACAGGAGAACTGGAAATAGAACGTGACTTAAAAAAAAGATATGTAATCAGAATTTTACGAATGTCTTCAGAGTTTTTTTTTTTTTAAACTTAAGAAACACACTGAAAGTATTCAGCTATTAAAGTACAAGTTATTAAAGCAGTAATATTACACAACAGATCAGTAATGCTATCTGGGATTGTATCATTTAATTTCCTTCATTCTCCAGTACAATCTCTTTCCCCTTTGAGAATTATGTACAATACAGTAACATTGCATATGCACCAATACTAATTTAATTTACATACAAATCTTGTCTGTGAGACAAGGCAGTCTGACCTTACAATCCTCCTCCATGTTTGTAAACTCTTGCAGCTCTTGCTGCTCTCTTGTCACTGTTCCCATTCTCAGGGGCTCTAACAGAAGGATATTAGGGATGGATCTGTTAAGGCTAATGTACTCCTGCCCTTCCAGGATTAGCTGAGGAACGCTTTCTCCACCGTTCTCTCCCTCTGGCCCCACTTTAGATTGTTCTGCCCATTGCTTATAAATTGTAGAACTACACCTTTCATGAAAGTTTCTCTTCAACAGAGATATGAAATAAAATTACACAACCAGACACAATATTAGCAATGCATTCTAATCATCTGTTAGAATGATCAATACTGAACAACTTGTTAGTACTTTTATTTTACATATCACACAAAAATAAGGAAAAGCAAGCAACAGACTAAAGGGCTATACAGACCGGCCAAAAGGGCCAGCCTGGGGGTGGAGTTGAGGCATGGCGACCGCATGCCTGCTGCTCCGACTCCGGCCCCAATGCCATCGTCACGCCGCGTGCCCCACTGCATGGCGGGCGGCGTCAAGGCACTCCCTTGGCGCAGCATACAGACACACTGCGCCAATGGAGCACAGAAAAGCCACGGAAAGGGCAACTTTTTGCTGCTCCAAAAAGCAGTGGCATTTGCCAGCTCTTTTAGGAGCAGCAGAGTGCCAGATTGGCGGTACAGCATGTGGTTGCGGCGGCCTCAATCCAGCACTCCCTTTCAGGCCATCTGTAGAGCCCCTATGTTTCTGTAATAGCACATCAAATCAGACATGCTAGAATTGTCCCAGAAACTACTTACAGGCCATGGCTGTGGAACAGAAGCAATTTCAGGAGTATGAAAGTATGCCACTCCATTATGGTATGTGTATGGATATCCAGTGGAGGTAGTCAAGTACATGGTTCCAGCTGCTGGCATTATGCTGGACCCTAAATATAAAAACAAAAACAAAAACCCCGCAAACATTTTGCCTATTTAAATTAACACAATAATGAGAATGGGGGCTGTGGTGTTTATTCTAATACAGATGGACTGTGGGGACTTGAACAAGGAGAATGCAGTTTTACTCATGTGAGGGAATTCCTGGATTTCCTCAGTTCCCAGGCAGATACAGCTCCCCAGAGTATTTAACACTGTTCAGGCAAGGGGTTCACTAATCCACAGAGTGGTTTGTTCGGGGTGTAGAGAACTGCAATAAGAAGAAGACCTGTTCCACTAGCAGAACACTGCTTGCAAAACAACATATAATGGCTCCGGGCCATTATATGCTGATATAATTTGTTGATTAGTAAGATGCAAAAATAAATTTAAAATTCAGGTGAAATATTGTATGAAAGGGATGAATGCATTGGAAAGAACCTTTTTCTACCAATAAAAGGCATGTGCCCCTACTAGGCAACATATCCTCCACCATCTTCAGAAAGAGAATTGGGGCAGCTTGATAAGGACATTTTAATTTCTACCGTAAGCAAACAGGACACCAAATAATTGTCTGCAGCACTGGAATGATCCCAGATTTTTCCATTACATACATCACTTCCACATCAGGGGGAAGGGCGAAGCAAGCAAGCAAATACATACGAGGAATCCCTACTTGTTGTTTTCTTATTGCTGGACCAATATTCAGTTTCTTATCCTTGTAATTTAATTTTTCAGCCTAAACAAAACAAAAAACATACATAAAATTGCATCCATTTTTATTTCATTAAATTCAAATAGTAAATGTACCAAGAGACTAACAATAATGATGCAAAAAGTTTTTTTTCCAAGCAGTTGCATTTCATATGGAAACATCTCGAGGACCTAAACCAAAATCTTTGTTAAAATCTCTTGAGGTGTAAAATATTCTTATCCATGATCATTTCCAAGATTCAAGATTCAAATGAGGAAATTACTGCTTATTTGTTGATAGGATTTTTATAATTTGGACAAATATTTGTTCAGATAATGACTTTTTAACTACATATAGTCCTTTTGAGAATTCTTAATATAAGTGGTATGGGTTTGAAAAACAAAATCAAATCTTGCATATCCAAATGCTGGCATTTATATCAGACCAACTTTTTACAGATGCTGCTTCAGTGAAACATGCAGTGTGCAGTGGCAACCAAGTCTGTGAATCCTAATAACTATGGAAATTCCACACTTTGACCATGATAGCTTTCATGGATTAAAACCAGTCCTTTTCTAAATGTACAGGGAGGTCTGTATTACTAACTTCCATGTGTAGTGATATAAAACAATGTAAAAATTAGGCAAACAGTGAGTTCATTAAAGTCAAAGTACATGCAAAAAATTAAACTTCTGGTTGCTCAATGAAAGGGAACAACTAGAATCAAGTGCTTAAATTATTAGGTTTGTGTGAAACTTTATGAATTTGGTCTTCACAACAAGGTTGTGTGGAAACATGTCATGCCAAGATCCAAAGACATCTCTGAGGACTTCAGAAAAGCAGTTATTGCTGCTCGTTATTCTAGAAAGGATTACAAGGATGTGACACTCCTCCAATCCACTGTCAGAAAGTTTATAAATGGAGATGTGCGAAACCATAGTAACTCTAGTCAGGAGTAATCAAAATACCAAAATTTCTCTGAGATCAAACTGGTGCATCATCCAGGAAGTCACAGGGAACCTCAGAGTAACAATCAAGGATATACAGGCCAATTTTAACTTGGCTAATGTGAGCATTTATGATTCAAGATTCAGGAAAAGAATGATTGAGAATGGTGTTCATAGGAGGATAGCCAGGACAAAACCGCCACTGTTGCTTCTGAGGATTGCTAAAGATCTGGAACAATGTTCCCTGGATAGATAAATCAAAGATAGAACTTGTTGGTCTCAATAAAAAATATTATGTCTGGGAAATAACAAAAACTGAGTTGAAACAGCATAATTTAATTCCAGCTGTCAAGCACAGTAATAGCAATGTGATTGTCTATTGCCTCAGGATCTTAACAGCTTAGTATCACTGACATAACCATGAATTCTGAATTATATTAGAAGATTGTAGAGGAGAATGTCAGGACATCCATATTAGAGCTAAAAATGAGCCAAAAGTGGATTATGCAATATGACAATGATTCTAAACAAGCACTACCAAAGAATGGCTATAGTTAAATAAATTCTGTATTTAAAATGGCCTAGTTGTAGTCCTAGCTGTTTCACTGTTGTTACTATTTTTGTATTTATTTGTATTCTGTCCCGTCCCCCCGCCGCAAATACGGACACAAAGCACCTTACAATTTAAAACAACAATACAATTAAAAACATACCAAAAGTGAACATTAAAACAAAATTACCATACCTACTCAACTATAGGTCAACTTGATGTTGAGGGCAGGTTTTGAGGCCCAAAATTTGGATTTTGATATGACCCGTGGATAAGTTGATTGTAAAATTTAGGGGCATGTAACACAGGATGTAAAGGAGGAAGCAAAGGAAAATAATGCCAAAGAACTTAAAAAATTCTGGCAGGCGTAACTGTTTCTGCTCGCCCTAAGGGCTGGATGGATGAGAGGAGAGGGGGGACAGGGCTTCTATTAGGTGCTCGTGGGACGGACTGAGCTCTTGCCTTTTGCCATTCTACTCAGAGAAGGGGATGATTCCTTTTTTGATAAGGGTTAAAGTACAATAGTTACACTGACCTATGGATACGTTGGCCCAGGTTTTTTGGGTCCATTTTTTGACTA
The DNA here is from genome assembly GCA_026167975.1 of Phrynosoma blainvillii. Classification (NCBI taxonomy): domain Eukaryota; kingdom Metazoa; phylum Chordata; class Lepidosauria; order Squamata; family Phrynosomatidae; genus Phrynosoma; species Phrynosoma blainvillii. The sequence goes on along the minus strand of JANUYF010000001.1, from coordinate 237,790,110 downwards.
AAATTTCTAGACTTATACATGAGTATATAGAGTAAACTGTGCAATATTAAAACAATTCAAGCCTCGAGTTAAAAGAATAAAATGCAATTTAAAAAGGCAAAATACTATTAGAAACTGTTCTGTTCAAATCAGCATAGCACCCCTAGCCCATTCTTTTAATTTTTTTTTTGTTTTAAAATCCTGTCAGAATAGAAAGGTTTTAGCCTGCTGATGTAAGGACAAGGAGTTCCAGAGTCTAGGGGCAGCCACCAAGAAGGCCCTCTCTTGTGTCCCCACCAACCATGCTTTGCAACAGTGGTGGGACTGAGAGAAGTATCTCTCCTGATGATCTCAGAGCCCAGGAAAGCTCAAACAGTGTGACAGTATACATGTCATCAAAATGATGTTCCAGGACTTTAAATAAACTGTTTAAGCAAGGAAGCCATGAAATGTTACTGAGGTGAAACAGTTCTGTAAGGATGATTTTTATTTTTATTTTTTACAATAACATTCAAAGAAGTTATTTGTCAAACTTCTAGTAAAGATCTACAGATGTACTGACAATAACATTTGAGGAAAGGAGGAAAAAAACGGATTAGTATGACATGCAACTATCAGGCTGGTATGGCAAACATATACTACAGGCTTTTGTGTGACAGTTTTCCCCACTCCATAAAGAAGGGTTACCCAGCCTCTGGCAGCTGTTTACTATGATCACAATATGCAGACTTGTTATACAATAATGTTACTTGCAAATAAAATTCTTACTGAATTATTCAAAACTTTGGACACACCTGTTAAGATTAAAATATTTCTACTGGTATACATTTGCAAGATTCTAATTAGAAATTAAACTTTATTTTATTCTCAAACTCTTGATAACTCCTGGCATAAATTGGGACTGGGATTTATTTACATTTCACTTATTCATATTTTATCATGGAAAGTTAATAAAGTATTTTAAAAACATTTCTAACAGGCTGTAACTTTCAGAAAAAGAGAGAAAGTTAACAAAGGGCTGAAGCAGATGGTCTGGCTCCAGCACCAATCGGGCCGGGACTGTGGCGGCTGCCCAGACTGTTCACAAAGTGGGACGCTGCTGTGGTCCCAAATCTATCCAATGATTCCTCCATAAGCAGCATTTACATAACAGGAGAGCTCCCATTTGGCCACAATACTGCTAGCATAAAACCTTTAAATCTGCAAGTGACACAGTATGACTGGCATATGATTACTGAATGTGAATCAAGAATACTTTAAATGTGAATTTGATTTGAATGTTTAAGAGTTTTCAACATAAAGGTAAAGGTAAAGGTATTCCCGTTGACAAGGTTGTCAAGTTGTGTCCGATCATTAGGGGGTGCTGTTAATCTCTGTTACTAAGCCGAAGAGCCTCCTCTGTGATCATGTGGCCAACGCTGTTTACCTTCCCACTGAGAAGTGGTACCTATTTATCTACTTGCATTTGCATGCTTTCGAACTGTTAGGTTGGCAGAAGCTGGGAATAGTGATGGGAGCTCACCCCATCATGCAGCACACAGGCCTCAAACTGCCAACCTGCCGGTCTTGCAATCAACAGAGTCAGTGTCTTAACCACTTGAGCCACCACATTCCATGTTTTCAACATGCATGCCCCTTAAACCTGTGACTCCACAGATGATTTGGGATTAAAATCTCACCGATCTCTGAACAGGGGACAGGTTGTGACCAGTGGTTTCAAGTTTCCAACTTCTGTGTTACAGGATTCTCCTCTACATGCAAGTATGAGTGTAGCATAAATATTTTTAGTTTGGACAGACAAGATATCTCACTAACATTTGTAAAGAATTAACAGTGCAGTGGCAAATAGAATAAAATACATGCAAACAATTCATACAGGATACAGCAGTTCTGATTCAAAACCTCTTTAAGGTATTTATATAAAGTAAATATTTGTAACTCTGATACATGAAGATCCGTGTATACTATTGATAATTCCATCTCCTACTAACTTTGTAGTGTTGTACCCACAAATAACTGTAATACAGTAATATTATTATTACCTATCTAACATATATATATTTTTAAAAATTACCTCTTGCAAAATTTTTTGTGCATCTTCTTGAGTTTCAAATGTGATGAAACCATACCTAATTAAAACAGTACAAATAATTTTTCTTTGCATACATTATATTGGTAAACTTTCCAAACAATAACTGCTGCTTTGTTACTAGCAAATTGTATTCTACAGTCACATAAGAAGAACTCTATGACTAGAACAACTCACAAATGGCTTTGAGTATTAGGTATCTATTAAATACACTCTTGATATAAAAATTATGTAGAGTACCATTTTGATTATGATGAACACAAAGCAAAATCGGATATGGACAGGTTGCTTACCTGTAACAGTATTTCTTTGAGTGGACATCTGCAAATTCACACAAATGGGTTATATCTGCATATGCGCAGCAACTTCAGAAACTTCTGGAATCGCTAGGCAGAACTTTAGTTGTAATTTTTTGGCGGTAGCTCTGCCCATCCCTATAAAGCCCCTAGCGTTCCCACTCTTTCTCAGTTCCATAAGTTTGTCACCAAGCAGCACATGAGGAACATGTTAAGTAAGTAGGACATGACTGAAGGGAGGACGGGCAGGATTTGTGTGAATTCGCAGATGACCACTCGAAGAAATACTGTTTCTTCTGTCCTTCTTCGTGGTCTCTGCAAAATCATACAAATGGGTTAGATTGACAAGCTTAGGTCAGTGGAGGAGGGAGTGTCCTGACATCAATTAAAATTAAAACAAGTTGTATTTATTAACAACAATAAACTTTAACTTCAAGGTGCACTGTCTTCGTAATTTTTGGTTCAAATGCATAGAATGAGAATGTAATCACCTTAATGTAAACCAGCAAGCAACACTGCCCTCCCAAAGGCTGTGTCCTGTCTGGATCTTGAGTCCAGTCTATAATGTTTGATAAAGGTCAGAGGTTGAGGCCAGACAGCAGCCTTGCATACATCCTCCAGAGGCATCCCAGTCAAAAAAGCGGAGGGTGTAGCTACCGCCCTACTTAAGTGCGCCTGCACCCTGGCTGAAGGGTCTTTTCGTGACAGTTCATAACAGAAGTGGATGGTACTAGCTACCCATCTGGAAAACCTCTGAGTAGTCACAGGAAGCTCTTTCTTAGTCTCCGAATAGCAGACAAATAGCTTTTCGGAGCATCTCGAGCCTGACGTTCTGTCCAAATAAAAAGCAAGCGCCCTTTGAACATCAAGGGTATGCAGCTGGCGCTCAGTATCAGTGGTCGGGTTCGGGGCCAGGGTGGGCAGCACGATATCCTGATTCATATGGAAGGCTGACACTATCTTTGGTAGGAAAGTAATGTTGGGCTGGAGGACCACCTTATCTTTGTGGAAGCAGAGGTAGGGCTGGTTCATCCTCAAAGCACAAAGCTTGCTCGCATGAAGGGCTGAAGTGATGGCCACCAAGAAAGCCATTTTCCAGGACAGCAATCTTAAGTCTGTGGTGGCCATCGGCTCAAAGGATCTGGATGAAAGGCCAAGAGAACCAGATCGAGGCTCCATGCTGGCACTGCTATCGAAGCAGGAGGATGTAGGTTAGTGAGGCCCTTGAGAAAACTCTTGACCAAGGGCTCTTTGAAGAAGGAAGGTCTGCCCTGAAGCTAGCAGTGAGAGCAGATGGTGGACAGGTAGCATCTGATAGATGTGAGGCCGGGTCCCGAGTCCACAAGGATCATGAGAAATTCCAGAACTATTGGGACTGAGACACGGGAGAGAAATTCTTGGTGTTAAGGAAGTCCAGGAACCTCTCCTATTTAAGTGCGCAGGATTTCTGTGTAGATGGTTTTAGGGCACCCTGAATAACTATCCCCACCGGGTCTGGAAGGGTGTCTAAGGATGGATTCTCCATACTACCAGTGGAAGACTGTTAATATCTGGGTGATAAACCTGGCCCTCGTGGAGAGAGAGCAGATCAGGATGGGGCTCGAGCTGGTGGAATTCCCTCCGGGACAGATGTAAGAGTGAGGCAAACCATGGCTGTTTCGGCCACCATGGAGTGATAAAGATGGCATCAGAGTGATCTATCCGTATCTTGGCTATCACTTTTGTGATCAGAGGGAAGGGAGGGAAGATGTAGGCCATCCTTCCTGATCATATGAACAGGAAAGCACCTCCTCAACAGCCCGGAGACCTGACCCTGGAGCAGAACTGGGTGCAATGGCTGTTCAGATGGAAAGCGAAGAGGTCGATCGACGGTTTCCCCCACACATTGAAGAGGCTGGCCACCGTCTCGGGATGGAGGTGCCATTTGTGGCACGAGCTCAAAAACTTGCTAAGCTGGTCCGCAAGCTCATTCTCCTATCCGGGAAGGTGGATGGCCTGTAGAAGAATGCCTCTCAGGAAAAGGGTAGGAGATCTTGTCCTTCCTTGCTTGTTTATGTAATACATGACCGTGGTATTGTCTGTTAACAGAAGCATCACCTTGATCAAAAGGAGGGGCTTGAAGGCACAAAGGGCCTTCTCCACAGCCAATATTTCGAGCGCGTTGATGTGGAGTTGTTGTTCTGGAGGAAACCAACGGTCCTTGATCGTGAGGCCGAGGGTGTGAGCGCCCCATTCCTCCATGGATGCATCTGTTGTTAGAGTGATCTGTGGCTGGAGAGGGGCAGGAAAGGCATGCCCATGCAGACGTTCTTGGGATTGAGCCACCAATGCAGGGATTGGGACACTGATCTCAGTACCGTGAGCCAACGCGAAGGTGGGTCTCGCACAGGATCGAACACTGACAGAAACCAAGATTGAAGAGGTTGAGGTGAAGAAGAGCCCAAGGAGTGACGATTGTCATTGAAGCCATGTGTCCCAGTGCTATTTGGATGGTGTGGCCTTTGACACGCCTGCAGGACAGGCAGTCCCAGATTGCACTCGTCAGGAGCTGAAATCTGTCGGCCAGTAGGTATGACATGGAGCTCTCTGAGTCGAGAATGGACCCGATGAACCTGATTTGTTTGGCGGGGGAGAGATTGGATTGCTCCTTGTTGACCATGAGTCTGAGTGACTGCAACAGGGATAGAATGAACTCGATGTTCTCCAAGAGGTCTTCTTGGGATGGAGCCACCAGAAGCCAGTTGTCCAGGTAAGGGAAGACCGTAATTGCATGATGGAGGTAGGCTACTACCGGGGCCACGCACTTGGTGAACACCCTCGGTGCTGTGGAGAGTCCAAAGAGAAGCACTCTGTATTGGAATATCTGAGGGCTCACGGCAAAGGCAGGGAACCTCCTATGATTCTCTTGGATCCCGATGTGGAAATAAGCGTAATAAGATCGAGAGTTGCTAGCCAATGCAGTAATGGTAAAATGGAGGTAAGAGTTACCATGCAGAAGCGGCAGTACACCACAAATTTATTTGGATGTCATAAGTCCAAAAATGGGCCTGAGTCCAGAATCCCTCATTGGTACCGTGAAGTAGCAGGAGAAGAAACAAAAACGAGAATTAGCAAGATCTATGGGCCTGATAGCACCCTTAGCCACTTCGTCGAGTAGGGTGAGGGAAGGGGTGGGGATGAAGGCTCCAGGGGTAGGGAGCTCAGTGAACTCGAGGGCATAGCCCAGGGGAAGGAAACCTAAGGCCCGTGGACCGGATGTGTCCCCCCGAGGCCTTTGGACCAGCCCCAGGCTGGTCCTGCCGCTGCTGCCCCGCCCGCCATGATGATATTGATTATTGTTGTTATTACTTATTTTGGGGGGTTTCTTGGCAAAATCTCCACAGGGGTTTTGCCATGGCTTTTCTGGGGCTGAGAGAGTGTGCATGCATATTTTTAAATTTTATTTATTTATTTATTTATTGTGCTTCAGCCCCTCCAATTGTCTGAGAGACAGCAACCCGGCCCCCAGCTCAAAAAGGTTGCCTACCCCTGGCACAGCCCCTAGAGATGATGTTACGGACCTACGAGTCCGAGGTTATCTGAGACTAGGTGTTTAAGAGTCGTCTCAGTCTATCCTCAAAGGGTTTAAGGATGAAGTGTGTGGCCCCACTTCATAAGCTCTTCTTGGGGCAGTCAGCATCTTTCTTATGATACTCCTGGCAGTATCGTGGTTGAGAAGACTGGCGGCAGCCAGAGAAAGAGGAAGACTGGGAAGGGTGACACTGCCTGGGTTGGTCCTGGCGGAACAGCCTCTCCTGGGGGTAATAAGGCCTGTGTTGTTGGGCCAGGTACCAGGGCCATCGTACCGACAACGCTGGGGGTGGGTGGAAGAGGAGGACATACCATGCTTCCGAACCGCGGTCTTCATCCGGTAACGGAAGTTGAGCTTCTTGTCCGTCTCTTTATTAAAGAGGATGGAGTAATCAAAGGGCATGTCCTCAATCATGTTCTTGGCAAGCAAAGTCAGGTTTGAGGATCTGAGCCATGCATACCGCCTCAATGCCACTGAGCCTGAGATGACCTTAGCTGAACAGTCGGCAGAGTGCCAGGCCGAGATGATTTGTTGACCCCTATCGAATGGGCCTCAGCCTGCAGAGCCAGAGCCAGGGGCTTCTTATCATCTGGGAGCTCATCCAGGAGAGGTAACATCTGCTCCATAAGATGTTGTTGATAAGCTCCCATACAGGTGGAGTAGTCTGCAACCTTCACATCGAGGACTGAAGAGGCATAAAACTTATTTGGCAGCCCATCAATCTTCTTGCTCTCCTTGTCCACTGGAGATGTTGATGTCTTCGGAGTGGACTAAAGTTGAGCTCCCTTGACAATGGCGGAATTTGGTCTCGGGTGCTCAAAGAGCCAAGAGGATGAAGAAGGTGCAATCCTGTATAGGTTCTCCATTTTATGAGAAGTAGACGAGATGGTGCCCGGACCAGTGCAGGAGTGCTGGGAAATCTTCTGTAATGAAGGAAGGAATCCCAGGGCTGGTGGGGTGGAATCTTGCCATGGACCCTTTATTCGATGGCGTCGAGAGCTGTATCATCAGTCCTAACCACCTTGACATTGACAGCATTGCCCATCCAGATAATCTGGTCCACAAAGGACTTAATATCATCGGTAGGGGAAGCCAGCATGTGGTCGACCAACAAGAGTGGAGAATGCTGATCAAAATCAGGAAACACAGAACGGAATGACCGTGAATGCTGAGACTAGGGAGAACTCCAAGACCATGGGGAAGCAGACCGCAACCTCAGAGGTGAATCCTGAGGGGTAACAGGCAGGGGTCTCTGTTGAAGTGATTGTCCACAGGCCAGAGGTGTCAGTGGGTCCTGGGACGTGGACCTATGGACCTGAGCTTGGACTGTGGTGGTCTGATGTAGAGGTGGACCGGCCAACTTGTATCAAAGGACTTCGGGATCCACAGGCATCAGGTACTGCTGTAATTCCCAAATGAATACCAGGTCTGGGAAGGATTGAAGAAGAGGGTCCTCCTCCTCTTCCTGAGCCGTGCTGTCAGCCTCAGTACTGAGGGTGCCACGGTCCCGATGAGTCAAGGACTCGATGGCTCGGTCTCAAGCCAAAAATGATTATCAGCTAACAACTATTGTAAATGTATTGGGACGGCTGTGAGACATAAGAAATAAGAGGCTCATTTCCATGACTGGTTATAGAAAAACTATACATAAATTTTAAATAAGCCATCTGTAAACAATGCAAACAGTTAAAAGCCCACTTAAAAAAAATAAGGATGATACATTGGGATAAACAGTACATGTAGAATAAGGCATAAACCAAGTTAAGTACATTTAAAACTATATTTAATGCAAATGCACATTTTAAAACTTTCTGTATGAATCCTGTTGATTTTCAACTAAGCACAGCCTGAAAGGCCAACTCAGAAGTAAGACCAATTATATTTAATGAGACTTAGCATTTATTGGATTGATAGGATAGTAGCCTTAAGGTGCTAACATTCTTAGTTACTGTATGATAAAAATTATTTCTACATGTCTTACACAAATTAGTAAAAATTCCACTTTGTTCATACTTTATTTTACTAACCCCTTTGAAACTCCAGCTCTGTCATTTACTATTTTTACTTCTTTCACGCAGCCATACTGGGAAAAAAACTTCCTTAGGTCATTCTCGTTAGTCTAATAAAAACAAAACAAAACAGTGATAATATCAGCATATTATTCTGTAAATATAACTAAATGTATGTAAGAACAGATTACTTATCTAAATTGTGTTTCTTCAAGTGGTCATCTGTGCCTTTATACATATGAGTTTTGCACTTGTGCAGAGACCTGTTCAGAATGTTCTGGAGGTAAGCAGCTTTAGCTGGAACACCTCTCCAACCACACATGACCTAGCTACTCTCCCTTAGTTTCAAAGTTTACTGACAAAAAATAATAAAGCGACCTGAAATAAAGAGCAAGTAGTGCAGGTTGTGTGATGGCACAGATGGCTACTCAAAGAGCCATGGTAACAAGTAAGCAATCTCTTCTTCTTCACTGTAGTCTGTGTCTCACACAAATAAGCCTACACCACTGGAGGATGGACAGGTCCCCAAGTCCAAGCATTAGGGCTGAATGGAAGTGGAATGTCACATTGTGACAATGTGGCTGTCCTACAAAATTCTGGTACAGTGATGCCTCTGAGTAAAGCTGCAGAAGCAGAAACATCTCTTATTGAGTTGCCTTTGATGCTAGGTGAAACAGGCTGTTTAGCAAGAGCATAGGACAGCTTAGTAGCCTCTACCACCCACTTAGAGAGTCTTTGGGAATAAATTTGCTGTCATTTCTTAGGGTCACTATAGCAAACAAAATGTCAGGTAGAATAACACAACAGAGAAGTACAGTGGGCCCTTGGTATCTGCTGGGGTTTGGTTCCAGGATACCCATTAAATACAATGGCACAGTAAATGGTGTCCCTTATATCAAATAGCAACGCTTTTTGGAATTTGTATCTTTTGAATATTTTCAAGCTGTAGATGGTTGAATCTGTGGATAAAGAATCAGTGGAAGAAGAGGGCCAACTGTACGCTGTATGTAAATGCAAAAGCTCATCAGAGATCAAGGGAGTGTACAAAGATTGGATGAAGATGTGTTCTGGCACACCACATCCAAAGGTGAACTGTGGGATCTAGGAGTACCAAAGAGATCCACCTTGTTTGTTAACATTAGAAACAGTGGTAGTACTGTCTGACATCAGCTGGATAATTTTTCCACCCAGTTTTTTAAAAGTGTGAAATGCCTTGATGACAGCAAAACGTTCTAGAGTATTTATGTGGAGAATGAATGGTCCCTTAAGAGGAACAGTGACCATGAAAATCATCATGACGTAGCTGTGGGTTCAACTGGAAATATTAGTCTGTAGTAATGACACAATGGTTTAGGAAATGTTAATGGCATCCATAGAGATGACTGATCTGTCTTATCCAACACAGAAGAGATCTGCCTACATGGTGGGATAACATGGTGGGATACAGTCCTTGATAACTGAGATGAATTGGCAGAAAAACCATGCTTGCAGAGGTCAACATTTCAGCTGAAAGAGATATGTCATGGCAGCTGTGGCTGTCATCAGGCCCAGCTACCTCTGAATTATAAGAGCGGACTGGCAAGCAGCAGAAAGCACTTGACAAACTTGATGTCTGAGGTCTCCACCCTGTTCAATGGCAGGAGGTCTTTGGTATGAGAGGAATCCACTATCACTCAAATAAATTATATCCAACTTGGCAGACTTGACTTTTGAGTACTAAATTGTGAAGTAGAAACAATGTATGACATATGTGCTGATATAACTTGTCCCTGGAAGATGCTACCAGCAACCAACCATTGAGGTAAAAGAAGACTTGTATTCCTAGAGTCCTGAAATAACAGATCATCACTGCTGTGTGCTTTGCAAAAACTCTCAGTGCCATGGATAAACTGAAGGGAAGGATCTTGTATTGGAAAAGATCCTTGCTAACAGGGAATTTGAGAAAATTCAAATGTTGAGGACAAATCTCAAAATAGAAATAGTCATCCTTTAGGTCTATCAAGGCAAACAATTCTCTCCTACAAAGGAAGTGTGGAATAAGAGTTGAGCATGACCATCTTTAATTTCTGGGGGTGGCCGTAACAACTGATCCTTGTGAATACAGGACTAGGGTCAAATCATAATCTCTCTTCAGTACTGTGAAGCATCTGGAGATGCTCTACTTAATGTATCTTCAGTATTGTGAAGCATCTGGAGATGCTCTATTTGTCTCAGGACTCAGAAAGATGAAATAGGACAAAAAAATTGATGGGAGGATGAATGAACAATTCAGTGGCATATCTCACACAAACAACAGTTGGCAGCTAAGTACTGATCGTTCATGAATTGTTGATATGTTAGGGAAGTTTCATTGTTGGTATCAAGGTGGTAGAGTGAGAGATGATCTGTACAGAAATTTAGGACCAACACTGAGACAGGAACAGAATCAGCACAGCAATCAACATGTGAGGAAGTCATGGAAGCTTTCTTAGGGGCCGTTCACACTACATTATAACTCAGTTTGCAAACTGGTTTAAAAGTGGGTAGTTCACACTGGGTGCCAGGTTTTGCACACCCAAATTAGGGCGGACCCAGGGCAAATCCTTGAGGGTTTTGTGATATCAAGTTTCCCCCATGTCTTTTGAAAAAGACTTGGGTTTTGTTAGGTTGCTGCCAATGTGAACTTGCCCCTGATCCTATTCGGAGCTTCCTGAAGGGAGGGATAAATGGCCAGAGGGTGGGTAGAGGGGCGGAACATGCCTATCCCCTCCCACAGGTCAGAGTGCATGGCAAGTGTCATTTTTGTGCTCGCTGACTCCATGAAAAACCAGCACTACCATTCATCAGCCTCTCTGGCATTTACTTGAAGGAGGTAGAGAAGAAATGAGCAATAATTGCTTATTTAAAAATAAAAAAGAATACACACACACCCCTTTTTCCTCCTCTTCCTCTTTGCAAAAACCTGAGCAATGAATAATTCCAACAATGAAGCCAGAAAAATGAGAATAAATAAGACGTCACCCAAGCCAGAGGAGGGTCTTTTGGGTGTTTTTTTTATTTGATAGAAAGTGCAAACCTTTGCGTTTCTGTGGCTTCAACACATGGTGATTTTATTCTCCAGTCCGAGGCTGGCAGGGGGGATCCCCCCAAGGAGAAGCTCCCATGGGGATTTCATGGCAAGGCGTCCTCTGAGAGGTTTCCCCTCCCCATCCTCTGAGGATGGCAGGGGGGAATCCTACGAAGGAGAAGCTCTCATGGGGGTTTCATGGCAAGCGTTCCTCCGAGAGGCTTCCCTTCCCCATCCTCTGAGGCTGGCAGGGGGGAATCCCACCCAAGGAGAAGCTCTCATGGGGGTTTCATAGCACGGGGTCCTCCGAGAGGCTTCCCTTCCCCATCCTCCAAGGATGAGGGGGGTTCGCCCAAACAGTGTGATGTAGATGTGCATAATTTGATTGGCAGAGCCAAAAAATGATCAAATGCGATCGATAAGGAGGCCCCATTTTTAATCGGTACTTTGGTCAGCGTAAACTTGACAGGGTTAAATTGCTCCAGAGATATTTAATCAGGGTAAATGTAGTGTGAACTTCTATTCGGGTCAGATTTGGTACTGCATCAACAAATCTGCCTGGATCTACCCAGCACAAAAATGAAAGTGTAAATGAGGCCTTAGTAGCAGATTTTTGAGCTACTTAAAGGATGACTTGGCAACTGCAATAGAAGCAGATTAAGTGTTTTATTAGAAGTGGCCTGTTCTGGCACCTTTAAAGATTCTTTCCAGCAATGGAGTTAAAGATGAGATGCTCTGTTATTAAGAGTTGGGCCACTAAAACCTCATGAAATCCAACACTGCTGGACAATGTGGCCCTTTCCGAGGCAAAATAAGTATGTGGAGTGACCGTTAGACAAGGTGACTTTTCTCCCACAAATAATAAAGGATTTGAAAGGAAGAGTTGAAAAGGGTAAGGGGTAGGACCAAGGCACTGAGCTCAAGAGGAGAACTGGGTTGTGGGGAAGGGGTTGTTTGGATAATAAAGGAAAGAAAGCGAGATTAGAAGTAGTATTAAATAAGAAAAGGAGAGGTATATATAAGTAAGGTGGGTACTCAACAGAGAGCAGACCAAATAATGCCGTTCTAGTGGCAGATGAAAAGAGTAGCTTTGGTGGGCTAAGGCATGTGCACCTGGAGGAGGCACTGGGTTCTAGTCAAAACTACTCAGTTATAGAACATTCCAAACAGGTCTCTGAGCTGGGCTGGTTCAAAACTCAGAGAGCATGAAAAACTTGGATTTTCTTTATTGGGTTTTATCCAATAGTGTCCTTCTATGAATAGAAGGGGTCTTGTTCATGGAATCTGAAAATTGCTTTGTTTTAACCAATCACCTCCCTTTCTCTGTCTCTCTTTGTAACCCAGACTCTCACTTCCATGCTGTTCTAGAGCATCTATAGTTCTGCAGCAGATTTTTGGGGTCAGACAAGGAAGGTGAAATGGGCAAATACGACTAGGCACACATACTGTATTTGTGGATGGAAGAGTAACAACTGGCTTCAACCCACTAATATTTTTTCAATTACAAGGCATTATCGCTGCAATTCTTTAGTGGACTTTCCAATTGAATTATACCTGATTTTAAAAAAAGATGCTATCATTTTCATAGCAGATTTACATGCATAAGCTGTGACCCTTCATACTATGAGAAGCATGACCAAGTGAGTCAGCAAGGATAGACTAAGCACTGAGGTCACATACATTTTAAAAATTTCAGGAGAAATGCACATACCTACATGGATAATTTCATTTGCTTAAGTGCTTGTCATCTGTAGAGCTCCTGCAACTAACTATTTTGTCTGGTAGATCACTAGTAATATAACACAGCATAGCAGAGTCTTCTAGATTCAGATTCAAAGTCAAAGGGCCTTTACAGACTGCCAGAAATAATGCAGCTTGAGGCCACTTTAACTGTCCTGGTTCAGTGCTAGGGAATAATGGGAACTGTAGTTTATTGTGGCACCAGAGCTCTCTGACAAAGAAGGCTCAATGTCCCAGAAAAAAATGCAATTCCCATGATTCCCTAGCACTGAGCCAGGACAATTAAAGTGTCCTCAAGTTGCATTATTTCTGGCAATCTGTAAAGGCCCAAAGCTGCAACACTCTTATTCTTCAAGCACAGAGATGGCACACATGTAAGTATGATGCATGGCTTCAATTTCTGAGCCTGGACTTCCTTTGACAATTTCTCACACATGTTTGGTGGTAGGAAGGTAAATAATCCATTATTTGGTCACATGTAGTATTGAAATATTTGCACACAAAACCAGGGAAGGTTTACTAAAGGGTTTTTTAGTTTTTTAGGCAATAAATTATTTAAGGCAAAGCAAATGTGTAGGGAGATAGGCCAGTTTGTAAACTAGTACATTTTTGTGGACTTGTTTGCAAAACTGCTTAGTTATATAACCTACAACAGTTATTAAATACATAAGCAAGATTGATTTTCACCGGCAGTTATAGCTACTCTAGGATATGATAAAGCAAAATCTGTCATTATACAGCGTATAAAGGATATTGATTTTCAAATGCATTTAAATAAGTCAACCTTGTATTCTATTAGAGAATCTAGTAGACCTGGCAAGTATGCCAGATATTTTGATCATCTGAGTGTTTTGAAGTTTAGAAGAGCCTTCATGCTTGCAAGGCTTAATATTCAGGCCATCATCAGTCCTTGAAGGCAGATATAAAAAGATCCCTTATCAACATAGATATTGTCCTTGCGGTACTGAAGAAATTGAAACCATTAACCATGTTCTCTTTCAGTGTTCCTTGTATGTAGAAATACATGCCCTGTACATAACCCCAATTGTACTGCAGATACCAGGCAGACAAGAGAAATTTTATGGCAATTATCTTCTTGCGGATTGCAATAAAGATACAACTCGAAAAGTTGCTAAATTTTTTGCAGCGGCTATTATAAACCGCAAATTTTTTTTAAAACAGATGTAAGGACCATCTTAGTGAGCCATTATGATTATTGTGTTCCACTTGTGTTCACCTATTTGAAGTTCTGTTATAATAAATTTGATTTGGCCTGTCATGTTATGAAAACAGAGATGTTTTAGGGGGGTACGGCCATAGTGTAAATATTAAATTACAAACCAGATTTAGCAAGGAATGGTCAATCCGCCAATGTGACAGAGGGCCTGATTGCATCTAATATGAGATTCAGCTGATGTATAGATATGACAAATGCTCAATGTTTAAAAGTGGATTTATGCTCCAATTGTTCAATCTGTAAACCCATTGATTAGTTATAAGGGACTCAATTTTATTTTAGTATGTTAAACGCCTACAGTTTAATTAACGATTTTATTTAGGTAGATAGTACTCTACAGATATTTTTTTTTTAACATGCCGTCGGTATCGATATATAGTGGTGTTATTAACATTACTATGTTTAACAATATAATTATAGCATATATTTCAATTCTGTATGTTATATTTTATATTATATGTTAGATATATAATATATTAAAAGATTTTAAAATACTTCTGACAAAAATTTAGAGAAATACATGACAGATAGCCACCTTGATTACCGTAGGATTATCTAAACTAAACGGTTACTATTCCTGAACAAAAATATTTTAAAGATAGTATTGCATGTCTGCAGTTTGTTGATTTACATAAAATTATATAACTCTACATCTATCATAAGTCTTTACATCAATGTCGAACCTTTCATAGATATTATGATCAAGAAATGATGCTGTCTCATTTTTGTTCTTCTAAACTGAAACATGTCAATGGTTATCAGCATGTTTTGACAAGGAGTTATATGTCATTTAGATGTTTTATTGTGTTTTTTTATGTGTGTTTTTATACTGGCCTAATGGCTGTAATAAATGAATTGAATTGAATAAGCAAGATTGAGACATATAATTGAACAATTTGCAGTACTAACAAACAGGTTAACAGCATTTTTCTTCTGAAAAAAAAAAAAAAAAGGCAGAATCTACAGATCAATTAGTCTGTCCTTGCCTTTCAGCAGCTGCCCCTAGGTTCTGGATCTCTCTTCCTAAGGAGATGAAGAACAGAACGTCTCCATCCTTGCTGTGAGCAGGCAAAAACTTTTTTAAAGTTCTGACAGGCTTTTGAGAATGGAAGGTTTTTTAAAGGAAAGGCTCTCAATAGTGTGCTGTATTCTTTTAATTATACTGTTTTTTAAACTGCTTTTCAACATTTTAATTGTATGTTTAAATTGTTTTCAGTGTTATTAATAATTTAAGTATATTTTAATAGTGATTTTTTTTGTATTTTTAAACTATTTTGGATTAGTTGGACAGTCAAGAAAGAAGATAGAAGGAAAATGAACTCCTTTGAGATGTGGTGCTGGAGAAGAGTGCTGAGGATCCTATGGACAGCCAAAAGGACAAACAAATGGGTCCCTGAGCAGATCAAGCCAGAGATATCACTAGAAGCCAAGATGACAAGACTTAGACTGCCATACTTTGGACACATCATGAGAAGGCATGAATCATTGGAAAAGACAATAGTGTTAGGAAAGGTAGAGGGAAGTAGAAAGAGAGGAAGGTCACATATTAGATGGATGGACTATTAAAGAGACCACAAATAAGAGTTTGCAGGAGCTGGGCAGAGCAGTAGAGGATGGGGGGCCCTGGAGATGTCTCATCCATAGGGTCGCCATGGGTTGAGACTGACGTGAAGGCAGTTAACAACAACAAAGACACCTTCAGTTCCAGTTATGGGGGGAAAGATGAGATATAAAGAAGGAGAGGAAGTTGTTGCCTGAACACATAAAAAAAGTATGAGCAACTTAATTAAAAATGTTCTTCTATTAAGATGTAGCCAATATTGACTTGTTAAAGAGAATGCAAGACAGCTCAATCTTACTTCATGAATTGGTAAAACAAGTTATTTACTATGTAGTACATAACATTTACCATAGCAAATGCCAATGAAAACAATCGGTTTCACCTATAAGAAGGTATAGGATTGCACCATTTCTGTATCCAAAATATTTCCCACATGTTATTTCTGTAATCTTTTAAAACATCACTGTATTGCTTATATATGGTACTAGTATGCCCTCTAGTGAACTGCAGCCCTTGTGATGATTGGAGAACAGAACACAGGCAATGAAACAACACAAGTCAAGCACTTTTGGAATACAAAAGGCCCAAACTTTATTGTTTACAGCAAAAGATGTGTGGTGTTAACATGAGGCAAATATCCAGACATCAAACAACCAGTAAGAATGACAGAAGTGGGATTTCACTCTGTGTATCCCCAATCATGTAGGAAATGAGATAAATTCCACAGCTGCTGAGACGGGCATGTCCCCAAATGATTAACCCATGGGAACACAGGCCCAGTTTTCCTCAAACTGTATTCAGACCTATACAGTTTCCCTCAAACTGTATTCAGGGGTAAAATACCCCTGGTTTTGCATGGAGCTTCTGCTGACCCAACTGAGAAGTCTCCCAGTTGCTGCATCTGACACAAAAATGGGTACTTGCACACGTGGGTGCAGCCAGCTGCTCTGTTTCCATATCAGATGGGGTGACTGGGGGGGCTTCTCAGTTGGATTGATGGCCGGCAAGGTAAGGAGCAGAGTGCCAGTCCTGGGCCCAGTATCAGTGCAGGGATGGGTGTGTGAACCCTTGCCCATCCTCACACCGACCCAGGGACCAATCCAGGTGAGCATTCTGCCCATGCTCAGGCCCTTAGAGGGGCATTTTAAACTGGGAAAAGGATACAGAGATTAACCAGATAGAAGCTGTGTCAGTGTCATATATAATGATATCGAAGCTTTGCTTTGACTCATGCATATGCAACATTTACATGAAAATGGATTAAGAGCACTTTAAATGTGAATCAGGAGTGATGGTTGAGCTTTTCAAAATGTCTAGTATTTTACTTAAATCATGCCCATCACATGCTAAAAATGTAATTAGTTATTTTTAGGAAGGGCAGTCTGTTACAGCAGAGATGAGGCACCTGTAAACCTACGGACTGTTTTGGACTAAAATTCCAACTATCCTCAAGAGTAGACATAGGCAGGGTGCAGAGCACTGTGCCTTTTTTGGATGGATGCTTTTCTGCTGGCAATTCAATACAAATTGTTCTCTATCTGGATAAACCTCATACAATTAAAATTATTAACTACATATGACAAAACAAGATGATAAAGTAAATATATTACAGTACAAGTCTTAACATTTTTATGCTTATTGTTTATCTACCAAGATTAGAAAAAATACCTTAAAATCAATTCCTCCGACAAAGATGCGATTAGGAATGACTGTTCCAAATCTTGGGGCACTTGTGGGGTTATTTAAAGGCACTGGCGACACAGTGTTAGGAGATGGAGACAAAGAATCAGTTTGCATCTGACTTGCAGTCTGCTGTTTAAGAGAATAAAGTGCTGATAAGACATATTTTCAGCTTATATATTATGGATTCACAAAAGTAATATGAAATACAAAAAGCAAAAATAGTAGTCCTTATTTATTTACTGGTGATATGGAAATACCTATACTTTCTCATTTCTTATATTCATTCCAGGAATTGCATGTATTAAATCGAAAATGGACAGTACCATCCTAAATGTTTGCTTTTAAGTAAACTTCAATTATTTTAAAAGAACTTGCTTTCAGATCAGTTGTTCCAACCTCAGCAATTCATGTGTGTGTCACAGTACATCTACAGGTTTCATACACCTTCTCTATCACTTGTGGGGCCTAGTTATCTTGGATAGAATTGAGACTTTTTTTGTATTTTCCATTAGGCTGACCATTTTTCTTCCTTGACCACTATTCAAAAGCAATTCCAAATTTAAAAATTAATAACTTGCATTCCAATAAATAAATGTTTTATTAGAATTGTTTAAAATACACTAATATTTAAATGCAATTTTTGTCTATATCATTATGAGCTTCTCTGAATGGAGGGCAGATTCAGATGGCTCACGTATTACTTTTATGACTGTTTGTACACAGCTACTTTTGTCTTCGTATGTTCAATTCATATGATGCTCGTATCTATTCCTGCCTATTCTTTAGCATTTTCATGAGAAAGGCAAAAATTAAGTTTGACTACAGATACTTTATTTTTTACATATATTCACCACTGTGTGAATGTGTCTGTTTTTCTTGGGACCACCATTTTTTTTTTTTTTTGTCATGGTGGTATGGGTATCAGCTCATTTGTAAAACTCTTTCCTCCCCTCTGCCCCTCCCCCAACTTCTGTCAGATGACTTCCTGTCATCTTGTTGAAAAGGACTGCAGCAAACGCTGCAGTGGATGCCACTCCTAGACCATGGGGTCAAGCAGACCCACAGATTGGAGAGGCCTCTGGCCACTCCAGCCCTGGTCGCTTCTTGTTTGGCACGGGACTACAGCAACCAGACACTGTGGTCCTGAACAAGCTGCTAGCAAGGAGCACTTTTTTTTGCACTCCGTAGGCAACCACTGTGCAGCTTCAACCTGATCTGGGGGTGTGAGTTATCAGTACACCACACACCAGATCGGCCTGAAGCTGGCATCTGTGGCCTGTGTATTTTGGTCCCATGTTAGGTTAAAACACCAGTCCTGGTATATGGCAGAGCAGGATGTACAATACATTACTATAGTCAGCCCTCCACATTTGCGGCTTTGACTTTTGTGGATATGATTATTCTCAGATTTAATTAATGTGTTCTCTCTAAGAATCTCTAAGTCATCCAGAATGGCTTTGCTGGAAGTTGACCATAGAGTCACACTGGAGGATCTAGAGATTCCTAGAGAAAACACTTCTCTAGGCATTTTTAGGTCCTCCAGCATGATTCTACAGTCAATTTCTGGCTGATGTTGACCATGGAGTTGCGCTGGAGGACCTAAAGATTCCTAGAGGTGTTCTCTCAGGTTAAAAAAACCCAGTTTTTTATTTGTGTTTTTGCCCCACTCTCATGGGGGCCCTGTGCCCCTATCCCCACAAATGTGGGGGGCCCATTGTATATGCATTAGATTAGTGTTACTAAAACTGGTGGTCCCCCAACAGTGCCTGTCCCTGAGCTACTACCTGCTGGTGCCTGGCATGTTTCTAGGAAATAAAGAAATAACTGTATCCATTTGAAGGCATAAATATAATGCAGGCCCCTGACACTTTTGGGGAGAAAAACTGCCAGGCCCCAGCAGACAGCCCAAGAAGCACAGTGCTAGATTTCTTTCCAAAGCATCAAAACATAATCGCCTGACATCCTAATGCTACATGGGTGGAATGTAATATACTCTGACTGCACAGTTGCACTGGTCCTGATCAAGGCAACACCACCAGCCAAGGAGCACACACCTTGGCTGCACTCTTGCAGCTGGGCAATGAGGAGAGATGTCACTTTCTCAGACCCCACTGAGTACATACTAGTTGTTGGGGATCTGGAAAAGCAATGTCAACACCGAACTGCATAATGTCAGACATTATGTAAATATAAATTATGTAAATTAATGTCTTTATAAGCAAATCTTAAAGAGAATGGCTGAAGGGCAAATTTGCAGTCATTATACTTCATTATATGTTCCAGCACCCAGTCAGGGAGGACAATCTGTATGCCCCCCAACATCTGCAGATTGGCTGACAACCTGGTACTCCATCTGGTGGCAATAAAGTACCATTGCTCCACTGCCAACCACAGTGTAAAAAGAACTGCAATGATTAAAGAGGACAAGAACAATCCCTACCTATTCGCTGTGCAAAGAAAGGAAAAATCTCAGAACACAAGTGTAAACTGTAAGGGTGACTTAATATGAATATGTCTGGTACAAAGGAAACATCTGAAATGGAAACATTTGTGAGTAGGCAAAGAATATTCTGCTATTAACTGTAGAAACACACCTACTTTGAAAACACATTAAAAACTAAACTAAAACAGACATTTTAACACAAATTCCTCTCTAAACACTTTCAAATGACAGAATATTTTTGTTCTTGCTTAAAAGCCATAATTGCTTTTTGAAGAAGCAGAGAAGAGGACTCTCTATGCTAAAATGTACACAAGTTTTACAACAAATTAACATTTTAACACACTTTCCCTTTTATTTACATAGCTCTGCATATGAGGTCTAATTTCTAAACCAATTTCATATTTTATTGTTGAGAATACTATAGTGTTGCAGCAGGAATTGATTTTGCACTTGGCTAGAAAGAGTAATGAATGGCCATTAAGTCCAGCCAGCCAAAATTTCATGAGCCCATCAAAATGTTTTCTATCAACTGGAACTGATATGCTATTGCTTTCTACCTCCTCTTATAACAATTCTTCACAGACCTGCAATTTTAAGATCTCATGAAGTGCTAACAGCAGTCCCTGAGGGGTCCAACCAGGCTCAAGAGTACAGACAGTATGAGTCTGACCCCAAAGAAAATCTTCCTGACACTGCTATTTGGAGAGAAAGTTTCCACAAACACCAGAAGAAGCTTCCTTCCTTCAACGTCCTGAGCCTCTTCAGGTTCCCTGTAGTACCGGTGCCTATATCTATTTTTTAAAAATCCATGCAACTTAAAAACAGACACATTTAAAGAGATGTGTAATGTCATGCATAACAAACTAGCCCCTCACAAGTGCACTCTAGTTTTTATTAACTTCATGTCTATTATTCTCAAAGTCATCTCTGAGGCCCATTACAACCAAGCACAAACCAAGGGACATGGACAGAAAGCCCAAAATTATATATTCTCATTGCAGAAGCATGAAATTATGGGGAAATGATAAACTGATTAAATTATCAATTTCATTATCCAATGTATGTTTGCAATATGATCCTTAATACCTTTTCCTTTCCTGAATCCAGCTTGGACATCTGGCATTTCTCACTTCTATTTTTGGTAAAGATTTTTGTTGCAGAATTTTAAGGAACATTTTGATTGCATGGGAAATTAATGCAATGGTCCTTTGATTGCTGCAATCCCATTTCTTGGGGACTGGAATATACATTGAATGTTTCTAATTTATGGGCCATTGTTTTGACTTTCATATTTGTTGACAGATTTTAGTTAGAACTAGAGAAGATTCTGTCTCTGTAGACCGAAGCAGCTCTATTAGTATGTCAGCTATTGCTGGTGATTTATTTCTCCCAAGTGCTCTGAGTACAGCTTCTACTTTACTTTCTAAAATTGGTGGTTTGGTTTCATATGGTTCTTCATCAAATGAATCTGTAACTCTTTCATCTCTTTTTTATAGTTCTTCCATGTATTGCTTCCATCATTTTTACTTCTACTTGGTCATGTAATGTGTTCCACTGCTGGTTGTAGAGCATCCCCACTCTTGGCTTAAATTTCACTTTAATTTCTATCTTGTGGAAGAGGTCTCTTGTTCTTCCTTTTTTGTTGACACATTCTATTTCTCTGCATTGACTATTATTGTATTCTCCTTATCCCTACACACAAGTAAACAACTGCATTCAGCGTTCTGACTCTATTTCTGTCACCTTTTACTTTTGCTTCTAGTCTGTCATTAACTGCTTTAAGAGTTTCATCTGTCATCTATTGAGACTTCTCTTTTTTGTTACAGAGACTGTCTTTCTGCATTCCTCCCTGACAATGTCTCTGACTTCAGTCCTGAGTTCTTCTGGCTCCCAGGCAACTGGGCTTAATAGTGCAATTCTGTTTTTAACATTATCTTTAAATTCTACAAGAAGGTTCTTCATGTTATATTTTGGCACCATGGTTAGTTTAGTGTTCTTTAGTTTTACTCTAATTTTTAATAGTAGCAGTCCATGGTCTGTGCACAATTTTCTTTTGGTCTTGTTTTGTAGAAGTAATAGAGATTTCCCATCTTCTGCTTCCAATTATGTGGTCTATTTGATTTCTACATTGGCTATCAGGTGATGTCCTTGTATACAGTTGCTTCTTTGGCTGCCTGATAAAAGTGTTGATGATGAACAAA
Organism: Phrynosoma blainvillii; assembly: GCA_026167975.1. Lineage (NCBI taxonomy): Eukaryota > Metazoa > Chordata > Lepidosauria > Squamata > Phrynosomatidae > Phrynosoma > Phrynosoma blainvillii. The sequence goes on along the minus strand of JANUYF010000001.1, from coordinate 237,768,255 downwards.
CTAAACTGTTGGCTTCACAAAATTCAATCAGTTGCTCTCCTGCTTCATTTCTTGGTCCTAGGCCAAATTTTCCTACAATCTTTCATTCTGATCTGTTTCCTACTTTTGCATTCGAATCCCCTGTGATTAACAAGAATTCCTGTTTTAATTTGTGGTGTGGTTATGTGGTGGTGTGATCAATTTCTGTTTCTGCCTTTGTAGTTGTAGCATAAATTTGGATTATGGTTAGATTGATGGGTTTTCCCTTACTGATATAATTTTTGATCTGATTTTGCATTATAGCCTTTGTTTTGCTACATCTCTCCTCATTATTAATTAATACTATAGGCTGTGCTCAGCAGGAAGTTGTAGGCTAAAATACTTGGCAGCCAAAGCTTGTCCATCCCTGTGCTAGTTCACACTGTTGTTGTGTGCCACCAAGTCACACGTATTATAGGGTTTTCTTGGCATGAACATATCATACGATTTTCTTGGCATGTTTCTTCAGAGCCTTTGTCATCCTGAGGCTGTGAGTGTGTGACTTGCCCAAGGTCACCCAGTGGGGTTTTATGCTTAAGCAGAGAATCAAACCCTGAGTCCCAGAGCCATAGTCCAACACTCAAACCACTACACCACGTTGGCTCTCCTGCTAGTTCATAATCTACCATAGCCTAATTAGATTATAAATACATTCGCCCCTCCGTTCTCGCGGACTTCATGTCCGTGGTTTTATATATTCACAGAGGGGCAACCTCTGTTTAAATAAATGGGGTACGCCCCCATGGGCGCATGATCCATTCAAGCCTATAGGGCTTAAATATTCACTAATCTCCATTTTCACAGGGGGTCCAGAACGGATCCCAGTGAAAACGGAGGGCCAACTGTACATGTGATACCAGTAGCAAAAACTGCTGTATTCCTATTCAAGGTTTTAATCAGGCTTCCATACCCTCTTACCAGATGCTTTCTGTGCATATAATGGACCAATGTACATGCATTATGAAAACCAAAACAAGGATGATTCCAGTTTTGTTGTTGTTAACTGCCCCTGAATCAATCTTAATGCATGGTGAACCTGTAAGTGAGACATCTCCAAGATCTATCTTCAAACTGTTCTCCTCAGATCCTGCAAGTCCACAACTGTGGCTTTTTTGATTGAGTCTAGCAATCTAATATGTGGTCTTCCTCTCTTTCTCTTCACCTTTCTTAGCACTATTGACTTTTCTAATGAGCCATGCCTTCTCATGATGTGCCTGAAATATGATCATCTCAATTTGACCATCTTGGCTTCTAGGGAGAGTTAAAGCTTGATCTGTTCTAGGATCCATTTATTTTTTTTAATTTTTTTGGTCATCCACAATATCCTCAGCACTCTTCTCTAGCACCAAATCTCAAATCAGTAGATTCTCCGTCAGCCTTCCTTACTGTCCAGGTCTCACATCCATACATGGTGATGGAAATACAATGGCTAGGACGATCCTAACTTTAGTGTTTAGTTTTACGTCTTTGCACTTTAGAATCTTGCCTAGTTCTTTCATAGCTGCCCTTCCCAGTCCCACTCTTCTTTTGATTTCTTCACTGCAATCTCCATTCAGATCAATGATAGATCCAGGGTAGGAGAACTCTTTTCCTATTTAGATCTAAATTACATCTAAATTGAATTTATGTAGTTTTTCCGTAGTCATTATTTTTGTTTTCTTAATGTTCAACATTAAGCCTGCATTAGTACTTTCTTCCTTGACTGTCTTTAATAATTGTTCCAACTTTTGTTTTCAGCTTGTAGTATCATCTGCCTGTCTTAGATTGTTGCTATTCCTTCCTCTGATCTTCACTCCACCTTCCTCTGTTTCTAACCCTGCTCTGTGTATGACGTTTCCTGCATACCAGTTGAGCAAGTAGGTGATTTTAAAATCTTGAAGTTTTGCTCTAATTATGTAAATAAAATCATTTGCCACTGCATCACATGCAAACAGCTATTTGTTACTGCATCATATATACATTTTCACATTCGGAGAGGATTTTGGCATGGTCTGAATTACGAGATTTTGGGGAAAGCCCCCCTTATTTCTGCATTCATGCAGAATCTAGTATTGGATGGCCAATCCAAAGAGGCACACTATTTCAAGGCCAACTGAAATGTATGCAGAATGTGAAGAGGTGATCACCCTAATGCAGTTGAAATGGAACGATCATTAATGATGATTAACAATTCTCCCAAGCAACACTGGATACTAATTAGACAATATACAACTATTGTTCCTCAGGCACAACAATCCTGTCGAGTAGCTGAGGCTGCAAGTGTATGACTACCACAAAGTTAGCTTTGAGATTCATACATTAGTAGCAATTAGAAACTAAAACCCTCTATCAGGATGGTGGAGTGTAAAGCTCTGCCATAGTAATTCTTCTGGGTTTCCTCTTCTACCCCCAATGCAACAGATCTTTCCAGCACTGAAGTTAACTTCCACAGCAAATTAGTAACTGAGGAAGGGTGAGGATGGCCAGGCTATGTCTGGCTGAATTCCTGCAGCCAAGGGAAAAAAAGGAACAGACGTCTTCTGGAATCTCCAGTGAGTCTCAGCTGAAAAGAAAATACATCTGTTCTTTTTTTGTTTCAGAGGTGGTACTGCAGCAGTACTGTGCATGGGGAAGGGTTCTGACACTGAAAAGGTCAAGTATGCTGAAAGATACTGTATATCTCCTACAGTCACCAAAAAGGCCACATGCTTGTGTAAGGGGAGGTTATACCAGCATGTATTACCAACCCCAATCTTCTAACACTTAGTCCAATGTTCCAATCACTACACCGACCATGATCTGCATAATATTTTGGTATTGTACTAGAAACTGAATACACACAGAATACACACAGAAATCTACTCTCACTAAAATGTGTACATTTGCAAGTCCCAGCAATATCTGAGGGACTTGCAAATGTGCACATTTGCAAAAGTGACTCAGCATAGGCTTCCCCCCCGTTCTATTGTCCCAAGTTTCCGAGCAGAAACAATCTGAGTGCCATCTCCATTGCATTTTTTGCATCAGACAATTTTAAAAATTCACTCCAGATCTTTCAGATTTTATTTCACTGTTCTGCAATGCTGTATAAATATTCATTAAATTCTACATCTCATGTATTCTCCTCAACTATTTTTGGAAATCATACTGAGAGGCTGTGTACCTGAAAATTAGTTTATGAAGATTAATAAAACAAAAAAAATATGGTTCCTAATCCTTAATATTATGAAAAAAAGAATAGCAGATGTGGCTCCAAGTACAAAATAATCTAGACCAGTCAAAGGACGATGTCCAATGCTGAACAAGTAGACTTCCATTCATATAACAGACCTTTCTTCTGCTATTCAGAATCCCAGCCTCCCCCCAAATCTTATCTGGAAGATTCCTCAAACCTCAAAAGCAGGAGGGAGGGAGAATCTATTGTACTAGTAAAACTTAAGTTTACCCAAAATAGGCACGTCTAAATCCCCCCCCCCCCCGGGGCAGACATAAAGATATATTTAATCACAGGTCCAAAATGTGCTTAACTTTGGAGGATCACGTTTTATAGAAGTGTGTAATTACATTTTCCCCCCAATAATTTCCTAATTTTTAAAACCAGATTGATAATTTCTATTAAAAACCAAAACACTTGATTTATATACAGTACTAGTAATTAAAACAATAATAAAAAATAAATAAATAAGTAAGTAAATGGAAAGTAAAAATTACTATGGTTTTGTTGTTCCATGCCTCTGGGTTGTTTCCAACTTATGGAGACCCTATTATGGAGTTTTCTTGGCAAGATCTGTTTTGAGGGGTTTTTGCTTTTCTTTTCCTGTGAGGCTGAGAGAGTGCAACTTGTCCAAAATCACCCAATGAATTTCCATGGCCAAGCAGGGGTTTGAAACCTGGTGTCATAGACCAATACTCAAACCACTACACCTCACTGGCTCTCCAACTGAATACATAATATACTACAGTATTACCTCCTCACTGTGCATTTCATAGGCTGAGGAAAAAGTACCTCCCATTTCCTGCATCCATAGTTTGGAGACGAAACCTGTTGTTGCTACTTTTATTTGCTTTGAAAGGGCTCTCTCGTTTTTCAATGACATGTTAACAATATGCATATTGTAGCATAACAGAAGCCAGAGGGGCTTCCAATATCCTTGTCATTCTCTAGCATACCAGAGAGAAAAATGTTTTATACAGCATCAATCAAGTGTACAATCCCCATGATTTATTTATTTAATTTCTATCCCGCCTTTCTCCGCGGAGGGACCCAAGGCAGCTCACAAATAAAATTCTAAAAAACAATATAATAATAAAACAATGATAGCCTTGGGGTTGCTATAAATTGGAAATAACTTAAAGGCACACAACAAATGTACAATAACTTCATCTCCTCTGCTTTCTAAATTCAAATTAGAGGTAGATTCAGACCTATATGCCATTAAAGTCACTAAATAAATGACAAGGGATCTTCTAAGTACTGTAACCAAGTTACCGAACCAGCACTGCCAAATGGTTTTTAAATGCATCCACACAGACTAACATGCAGAAACTCTTTATGATTTGTTTCTGCTCTTGTGTTTTTGTACCTTCGTTTCCTATCAACTGATATTGACCCCATGAATTTCATACGGCAAGGAATCCTCAGAGGTGGTTTTGCCAGTTCCCTCCTCTACCATAAAGCCTACTATGCCTGGTATTCACTGGTGGTCTCCCCTCCAAGGACTAGCCAGGGCTGACCCTACTTAGCCTCCAAGATCAGACAGGATCTGGTGCCTTTAGGGGCAATGGTTCTTAAATGGTGGGGTGGGACCCTGGGGGCCGGGAGAACTGAAGGCCCTGATCCCTCCTCCTCTTCCCAAACTTTATGTATAAATTTTATACATGCATTCAGTTAAACATTGAATTTACTTAAATAAAATTGTTCTAATTCAAACAATGTTATGTACCACTGCTTTAGGATATCTGATTGTTGTTGCTGTGAGCCTTCAGGTCATTTCTCACATATGGTGATCCTAAGCCAAGCCTATCACAGGATTGGCAATATTTGTTCTGAGATGTTTTTGCTCTTGCCTTCCTCTTAAACTGAGAGAGCGTGACTTGCCCAAGGTGAGTTTCCATGGCCAAGCAGGGATTCAAACTCTCGTCTCCATAGTCAGAGTCCAATATTCAAACCACTATACCATCCTGTTTTTATGCTCTTTATAAAAGAGATGTAGAGGTTTATCAAGGCAAAAGCTGTAAGAGGAAAAAAAATGATTACAGGACACCAAAAGGTGTTTGTTGCTGTTATTGTGTACTTCCAAGTCATTTTGGATTTATGGCAATCCTAAGGCAAACCTATCGGCAGATTTCCTGAGAATTTGTCATTGCCATCCTCTGAAGCTGAGAGAGTATGACTTGCCCAAGGTCACCAAGGGGGTTTCCATGGCTGAGTGTGGATTCAAACCCTGGCCTCCAGTGTCCTAGTCCAATGCTCAAACTATGCCATGCTGGCTTTCAAAAGATGTTTAAGCAACTCCAAACCGTATAAATTTGTCTAAGGGATAATGGTGATGGAGAAGAGTGTAAGTGGTGGAAGCAGGGTGATCAGAGGTCCTCCTTTTCCAGGGCATATCCTTCATTTCAATCTTCTGTTGAGGAGGAATTTCAAAAGGTTCTTCATTTTGACCATGACTAAGAAGCATGAATTTACATTTTTATATGAGTGTTTTTAGATTTTATTTGGTCATGTCCTCCTCCTCCGGCTTGGATGTTCTCCATTTTGATGTGCCCAATCAGCCTTGGCAGTTATTAGGACATACCTGGTCACACTGGGGGTGCAGGGAGACATGTTATGCACTGGATGTGGAAACACCCTGGCCTTCACACCCATTTCTTCTCAGTTTTGTAAACAGTCTGAGATATAAACCACACTCCAGAAATTATCCATCTTGAGACATCCATCCATCTTTAACTGCCCTGGCTGAATGATAGGGAATTCTGGGAACTGTACTTTTGTGAGAGATTGAGGGCCTTTGCAGACTGCCAGAAATAGTGTAAATTGAGTCCACTTTAACTGTCCTGGCTCAGTGCTAGGGAATCATGGGAATTGTATTTTTTTCTGAGACACTGAGCCTTCTCTTTCAGAGAGCTCTGGTGCCACAATAAACTACAGTTCCCATGATTCCCTAGCACTGAGTCTGAGCAGTTAAAGTGGACTCGAGTGAGATGCAGACTGCCAGAAATAGTGCAAATTGAGTCCACTTTAAGGGTTAGGGTTAGAGTTTGGGAATCATGGGAACTGTAGTTTATTGTGGCACCAGAGCTCTCTCACAGAGAAGGCTCAATGTCTCAGAAAAAAAAATTCCCATGATTCCCTAGCACTAACCCTAACCCTAAAAGTGGACTCAATTTGCACTATTTTTGGCAGTCTGCAACCCCCGTCTTCTGTCAGAAAGAGCTCTGGTGCCACAAAAAATGCAATTCCCAGGTTTTCTTAGGGCAGTTAAAGCAGTCTCAAACTGGATTATTTCAGCAGTGTGTTTTGGACCATAGAATCAATAATAGGGAGTTCTGGGAACTGAACTTTAATTGTGGCAGCACCAGAGCTCTCTCTCGCTCTCTGACAAAGTTTAAATGTCTCACACAAAACCACAGTGCTCAGAATCACCCTAGCTAGGGCAGTTAAAACGGTCTCAAGATGGATTATTTATTTCTGCAGTGTGTTTAGGACCGTTAGAAGTGGGGTCTTAAAGAGTTATTCGCCGTAAGGGGTTGTGGACCAAAGAAAGGGCCTTTTTAAACCTAGACTTGAAAGGAGAGGCGAAGGATTAAGAAGAGCGTCGGTTGGACGAGAGGAGGGGGGGAGGGGGAAGAGCGCGCGAGCGCAGAGAGAGCGCGAGGCAGCAGGAGGAAGGCGCGCGAGCAACTAAGAGGGATGGGGGAAGGGCAGGAAGGCAGAGCGCGCGCGCAGCAGCGAGTCACATCCGTTACTGGTCTCCCTCTCTACTGGCTTTGGCGGGAAAGCGTCCGTCGCGAGGCCGCCGCGTTGGGCCTCACCTGAAGAGATTTCAATAATAAACCGCCCCCATAATAATCACTCCTCCGGCCACTTCCTCACCAACGGGAGACATTCCCCTTTCCCTCCCTCTCTCTCCGCCCCCCCACACGTTGATTACTTCGCCCCTCCCGCACCCCCTCAGTGAAGCTCCAGGCTCCCTTCCCCCTGAGGGAAGGCGGCTTCGTACTAACCGAGGAGTCGGCCTCCATCTTTCTCCACACACCCTCCGAGTTCCCCACAGGCAGCTCCCTCCTCCTCCTCACGGACCTCAAGGGGCAAAGCGAGGGAACGGTGCGCGGGCGGGCGGGCGCGACAACCTGACATGCTCCGCGCATGTGGCCCCCGCTTGGCGAAGCGAGGAAGCGGGCTGGGGAATCGAGGTTCTTGTGTTTAGGGGCACAGGCCGGACCCTGAAAGTGAATCGGGCGGCCAGGTTTACTATAACCACTCACCTCCATCTGTTTCTGGTGATTTCTCTAGAGACCTTTTCAATAAACTTGACAATTAACACTTTGGATAATTATTTTGAGCCAGGGTGGTGTAGTGGTTTGAATGTTGGACTATGAGTCTGGAGACCAGGGTTCAATTCCCAGCTTGGCCATGAAACCCACTGGATGGCTCTGGGCAAGTCACACTTTCTCAGCCTCAGAGGGAGACAAAGGCCAAAAAACCCAAAACAAACCACAAACCCCTCTGAATGAGAGCAGTAAACTAAATCTCAGAGAAAAGATAAGACTTAGGTAACACATGAATAAACAATGGTATTTGTTATCAAATAAACTTTTGAAAGTATTAGATTGCACTGTATTGTAAGACAAGGAGTTAACTATTTTCAAATGTGACTGTATAAGAGTATTTATAGATATTTACAGTTATAAATAAATAAAGACAATTATTTAAAAATAAGAAACTTGACAAGAAAACTCTTATGAATGGGTCTCCATAGTTCGATTCCCAGCTAGGCCATGGTGACCTTGAGCAAATCACACTCTCTCAGCCTCAGAGGATGGCAATTGCAATCTCCTCTGAACAAATCTTGCCAAGAAAAACCCATGATAGATTCGTCTTAGAGTTGCCGTGGTTGCCGTCTTAGGGTTGCCAGGAGTTAGCCCATCCTCTCTTCTATTACTCTCTGCTGTAGTCGCTACTATTGTTGGATATTGTTAGGGTGGGTTTGCAGATTTTTAGATTGTGATTTTATTGAACTGTACTGTAAGCTTATGCTTAATTTTAATGTTGTAAGCTGCCCCGATTGCTTTGCAGAGGGGCGGGATATAAATAAATTTTATTATCATTATTATTATTATTATTATTACTACTACTACTACTATTTTAGTTCACTTAAGGATTGTACCTTCAGAACTAGGAAGCAAATCATCTAACTGTAAATGCTCACACTCCTAAGTACATGTGAGGCACTAAGAAGTGTCCAGGAGTAGCCTACAATAATATCTAAAATCCACAAAGCAGTGATATCTTCATCTGACCATTTTGGCCTGATAAATGCTGTTAACTAATATAGCTAGACCCTGGCTGGCTGCGTGAGGGACCTGAATTTCCAAAAGCATAAAAGCTTTGGAACAATACAGATACACACTTTTACCTCCATATAGTTTCATATCAGTGAGGTATAGTGGTTTGAGCACTGGGCCATAACTCTGGAGACCAGGGTTTGAATCTCAGCTCAGCCATGGGTAACTTTGAGCAAGTCACACACTCTCAGCCTCATAGGATGGCAATGGCAAACCCCTTCTAAAGAAACTTGCCAAGAAAACCTCTATGATACGTTTGCCTTAGGGTCTCCATAAGTCAGAAATGACTTGAAGGCACACAACAACAAGATATATAGTTCCACACAGCCAATATCAGACACTCATTCTTACCTGTTTTATCCATTGTGAGCTCTCACTTAATGGCCCATCTTATCTTCCATAACTGCTCTTACCAATTCTATAGAGGAGTTTTAACTTTCAAAATTACTGGTTCCCTAAAGACATTGTGTCTGTAAGCTTACTCAGAGTGCTTTCCCCTTTGAAGGAGGTAAAAGTAAAGGTTTACCTTGGTTCAAAACAGGATAAAAGCTATGCTAATTTAGTAGCAGCAAAAAAAGGAAAGCAATCCTTTTGATTATTAAAAAATAAATAATTTATTGCGGCACAAGCATTTGTACTTTACAATATTATGATCCCTGCCTTACAAAATAAAGTCTTTCAATTCTGAGTGAAAAGAGACATAGTTTTCTGGTGTTACATCCCTCTGTTCTTTCAGTTGCTCAGAAAGACAATTCCTATCTGAACAAGCAAAATTATTTGCCAATTGGTAAATGTGCATACGATATGATAATGGGAGATGATAATATGATAATATGATATACTAGCAGAACCAGTGATTTGAGCGTCCAATTACCAACTCGGGTTCCCAGGGTCCGATTCCCAGTTCAGCCATAAAACTCACTGGATGATCATGAGCACCATCTCAGCCTCAGGGGAAGGCAATGACAAATCTCCTCTGAACAATTTTTGCTAAGAAAACCCCATGATAGGTTCACTTTTGCGTCACCATCAGCCGAAAATAATTTGAAGGCACACACCGCACATTCATCCCTCATTCTCACCCTTGCCTATTCTTCACAGACCTTGGACTGCAAGGTAACAGGCATGATAACAGCTGTATGTGATGTTTACAGGTTTGTCCAGCCAACCCATCTTCACAAATCAGTAAATGAGCTAACATGGCTATAGCCACAAAACTGTGAAGTCTCTCTTCCTCACCTTCAATGATTATAGTAGCCACCCTGAGTTCACTGGAAGATGTTCACTCATTATGGACTTTTCTAGAGGGAGCGATCTTATATTTGCAAGAGACACACATGTACATTAGAAAAAGAGGAAGGCGATAAAAGCCAATATTCATCGCTAGTATGAGAGGAATCAATGGTGTATTTTCATACTCTATATCATGCAGCTTAGACTATTAATATTCATCTCTGTTGTTATTTATCTCAATCTTTTTTATAATAATAATAATAATAAATAATAATAAAATTTATTTATATCCCATCCCTTTGAGATCAATTGGGGCGGCTAACAGCAATAAAATATTACATAATACAAACAAATCAGATACCCTCCCCCCCTTAAAACATTATTAAACCAGTCCAAGTTAAAACTACAACATACTACACAACAATAATTTTAAAACCATTCCCAGTGAGCGATGGCAGTACTCAATTAACAGATGAGGCCCTAGAACCATCTTAAGGGAGGGGTTCCTGAGGCTGGGGTTACCTATCCCGGAAAGGCCTGCCAGAAGAGGTCCGTCTTGACAGCCTTTTTAAAGCTGTCCAAAGATGTCAATTGACGGATCTCATCTGGCAGGCCATTCCATAGTTTGGGGGCGACAGCCGAAAAAGCCCTCTGGGCTTATAAGGGAGAAGGCGTTCCCTGAGATAGTTTGGACCCAAGCCATTTAGGACTTTAAAGGTGATAACCAACACCTTGTACTGGGCCCGGAAACTTATAGGCAGCCAGTGGAGGGGCCTCAAAACCGGGATAATATGGTCCCTCCTGGATGTTCCAGACACTACTCTGGCTGCCATATTCTGAACTAACTGTAGTTTCTGAACCAAGCACAAGGATAGCCCCATGTAGAGAGCATTGCAGAAATCAAGACGTGAGGTTACCAGCGAGTGCACAACAGTCTCGAGTTCCCTTACTTCCAGAAAAGGGCACAGCTGGCGTATCAGCCGAAGCTGATAACAGGCACTCCTGACTGTCGCATTTACCGGCTTTGTCATCAGGAGCGACGAGTCAAGGAGCACCCCCAGGCTGCGAACACAGTCACTGGAGGAGAGTGTGACCCCATCCAGGACTGGAGGTTGCAGCCCAATTCTTGGTTTCAGGGCCTGTACCGTGAGCACCTCCGTCTTGTCTGGATTCAGCTTCAATCTGTTTTTCCTCATCCAGCCCATTACCACCCCAAGACATTCATTGAGAGAAGAGACGCCATTGGAATTTGAGGCCGATGAATGAGACACGGAGAAATAGATTTGGGTGTCATCAGCATACTGATAACACCCAGCACCATCACTCCGTATAATCTCACCCAGCGGCTTCATATAGATGTTGAATAACATCGGGGACAAAATAGCTCTCTGAGGGACCCCACAAGTGAGGTCCCTCTTGCTGGAGCTACAGTCCCCGAGCAGCACCCTCTGGGACCGACCCGAGAGGAAGGACCGGAACCACTGCAAAACAGTGCCTCCGATACCTAACCCCCTCAGGCGGTCCAAGAGGATGCCGTGATCTATTGTATCGAAAGCCACTGAGAGGTCTAGGAGCATTTTTCACTTTCTGCCATGCCAATATCTCAACCTGGCAGCCCTCAATGATACACACTCTGTTCTTTCCTAAAAGCATGCCCTGCCCCATGAAATTAATGACACCCAGCATTACTTTGATCATAAAAAAACACTGGGTGACCTTGGGCAAGTCACACACTCTCAGCCTCAGGGGAAGGCAATTAACACCCCCCCCCCGAAAAACCTGTCCCCAAACCCCTATCTCCATAAGGTCTCCATAAGTCAAATGACTCAGAGGCACACAGCAACAACATCAGCAGCAACAACAACTCAAGTCCCCTCCTATCCATTATTTAAAAAATACCATCATATCTCCTTCTTTCCAGCCTAGGCCAGTTCCATAGTATCCTTGCAATGCTTATCATGTAACTTTGACCTCCAGCCCCAGTGGTGCTGCTGGGTAGAAGAAATATGTGTTTATTTGACATACTTGGGAAAGAAGACTCTCTCACCTCTGCAGCCTTGTTGTCCTGCTGTTGCTGTCACTCACACAGAGAAACTTGCTGCCCTGAGACAGGCAGCACACACAACTTTCTGGAGCATAGATTTCCCCCTCTATCTACCCTTCTATACCCTAAATAAAGTACAGGGCAAGAGAGAGAGTAATAACACGCTCACTCACCTCCACTGAGCAGGGGTTATTAAATCCTGTTTTGCCAAGGGCAGTAGCAGGAACAGTGTCTTATTCCAGAGCCCAGAGCAGTAAGAAAGAGCAGCATCTGGCTATTGGCTGCATTTCCATTCCCTGGATGTGCCTGCTTGCTTTCTGACACTCACAGGCATTATTCCTCCCCCTTTCTGGGTATCATTTTGCCAACAATTTTCTACCATGTGCACACACACACAGATGCACACACACACACACACCACTGACTCAATACATGCATCTCATTGACAGACAGTTAGGGATGCTATATTCCTAACCCCTCTAATCCAAACATCTGATCTGAATATTATACAATTTATATTATTATTATTATTATTATTATTAATGGTAAATTTTATTTTATAATACAGATAATACCTAAAATCAACATACAAAAAGATGCAAGATATAAACAACCAAATCCACAATAACAAAACCAAAACATATTTCATAGTTAGTATAGTGCCACACTCTGTATAAATTTAAGAGAGAGAGAGAGAGAGAGAGTGATGCACAAGAGAGAAAGAATAATAAAGTTGGAAGAGACCTCCAGGGCCACCCACTCTAATCTTATGCCAGGGGCAGGCAACCTTTTTGAGCCGGGGGCCGGGTTGCTGTCCCTCAGACAATTGGAGGGCCAAAGCACCATAAATAAATAAATAAATAAATAAATAAAATTTAAAAATTTAAAAATTATGCATGCACATTCTCTCAGCCCAAGAAAAGCCATGGCAAAACCCCTGTGGAGATTTTGCCAAGAAAACCCCAAGAACAAGTAATAACAACAATAATCAATATCATCATGGTGGGCGGCGGCAGCAGGACCAGCCTGGGGCTGGTCCAAAGGCCTCGGGGGGCCGCATCTGGCCCCCGGGCCTTAGGTTGCCTACCCCTGTCTTATGCCATGCAGGAACTCAAAATCAAAGCACCCCCAACAGATGGCCATCTAGCCTCTGTTTAAAATCCTCCAAAGGAGATTCCACCACACTCATATTCCTCTCTTGCTATCAGGAGGTTCTTAATATTTAGGTGCCATCTCTTTTCCTGTAGCTTGATACCCTAGTCTCTGGTGTCCCCCATCCTATATCTGTGAATTTCATTTTTTAAACTTCCTAAATGTGGTACCTTAGTTTTCTCCCTGATGAAATTCATTTTGTTAGTTTGGGCCCAAATTTCTAATTTGTCAAGTTAATATCAAGGTAATTTTGAATTCTGATCCTGTCCTCTGGGGTATTAGCAACCCTTCCTTATTTTGTGTCATCTGCAAATTTGATAAGCGTATCCTTTGTTTCATCATCCAAGTCATTGATAAAGATGTTGAATCGCACTGGGCCAAGGACAGAGCCCTGTGGCACCCCACTGGTCACTTCTCTCCAGGAAACAGAATCAAAGATAATTACTGTAGGATACAAATAATAAGCTTTAGGGGTTACATATGTCTTTTTGGCCAGAGGATCTGCTGTCTTTCAAGAATTTTAAGTTAAGTTATGTTTTGGCAAATGGCACATAGAGTTTTCTTTATTTTCCTTATTTACAAATGAAATAAGCACCACTGTATCCTTCTAGGTAGCACTGTGTATGATATTTTCTGCATACTGGTTAAATAAATAGGGTGAAAGTATGTAACCTTGCCTGACCCTTTGGTTGTTTGGGAATCATTTAGTTTCTTCGTATTGTGACGGCCTGTTGTCCTGAGTATAGGTTGAGTATCAGGACAATCAGATGTTATGGTAGTCCCATTCCTCTAAATGCAAGCCTTAGCTTATTGTGATCTATGCAGTCAAAGGCTTTGTAGTCAATAAAGCACATGGGCGGGCGGGGGGGGGACTTCAAAAATCTCATGCAAATACATTGCTTTAATGATTATGTAGTCTTAACAACTTTACAACATCACATTCTTTTCTTCCTTGCTGCTTGGGTTTTGCCAATCTTGTGGGTCAGGCACATTAAGATTTCTAAGAGATTTTGTCACTGTATTATCTTTTGGCATGTCAGCTGACGAGGCAAGGTGGCTTTTAAGAAGAAAGGCATTGGTTTCGGCAGGATTACTTAAAGCAGTAAATTTGTCTTCATACTTCATACTTAAAAAATAACTTTGCAGGATAGCCCCAGTCATTTGAGATCCCCTTTTCTCCAAAATCTTTTTGTAGTTTTGAAAAGCTTTATGCTTTTGAAGAGTGATATGGCTGATACAGAAAGTCAGTGTGGTGTAGTGGTTTGACAGTTGGACTACAACTTGGAGACCAAGCTTTGATTTCCTCCTTGGCCATGGGAACCCACTTGAGTGAGTCACACACTCTCAGCCCCAGAAGCCCCTGTGATATGTTCACCTTAGTTGGAAACAACTTGAAGGCACACAACAACAAGGGCTGGAATCCTGAAAGAAGGCCACAGAAACACCTTGATATATTATAGAACCTTTATTGTTTACAGCAGCCAATATTATCTCACATGCCTTCCTTAGCAAACTTTATAACATATGTCAGTCGACTGCCGTCCTTTGTTCTGAATGGAGAAGCCCTGGAGGCACCCATGATATATGATTTCCTGGCCACATCATGAGAAGACTTGACTCACTGGAAAAGATAATAATGCTAGGAAAGGTGGAGGGTAGCAGAAAGAGTGGAAGGACACACATTAGATGGATAGATTCAATCAAAGAGGCCATAACCCTCAGCCTGCAAAACTGAGCAAAACAATTGAGGACAGAAGGGCTTGGAGATGTCTCATTTATGAGGTCACCATGAGTTGAAGTTGATTTCAAGGCAGTTAGTAAAAACAATATCTAAACATATAGTTAGCAGTAAACCCAGCACTATATCACATGAATCTGCCCTTGCAAAATCCTCTCTCAGGCCTCTAATATGATGGTTAGACAGACTTTTTCTCTTTGTTTACAAGTTGTTCAACTCTGGCCCGAAGAACTCTTGTGCAGCCTACTTTAGTTGCTAGGGCTGTGTGGTGAACCTGTGGCATACGTGCCAGAGATGGCACGTGAAGCTATTTTCCCAGGCATGTGGAGGGCAGGGAAGAGGAGGAACAGGCACGCACTTGTTCCTCCTGTTATCGGCCATCCCGGGCCTTCAGCTGTCTCCAGAGAGGAAAGAAGTCTCATCCTGGAAATCCCATCCCACCCCAGCTGGAAGTCCCATCCCTGGCACTGGGTAATACCCAGTGCTGGGACACATTTTAGTTTGGCCACTAGGCCCCTAAAAGATTTGCCATCACTGTGCTAGGGTCTTTTCATGAGCAACTCTGAGCTCCATTGCTTGATTTGCTGCTTCAAGGTATCAGCTATCTTGTTAGCAATTCCATCAACTTTCACCTTGACTGGATTAATATTGTTACTGAGATCTTTTTGCAATTGTTTGATTTGTGATGCCCATGCACAGAGAGGGTCAGAATCTTTATTGGAAGAGTTCGGGGGACTGCAGACAGGCAGCTCTGGGCCGCCCCGAGAAGCAGCAGATTGGGGCCGCAGCAACCCCATGCAGTGGCCCCAATCCTCCCTTTTGCCACCTCAAAAAGAGCAGCAAAATGCCGCTCCTTTTAGGGGTGGCGAAAGACCGCCCTAAGAGCTGGTGCCGTGGCTCTTCAGCGCCCTTTCGCCACAGCGTGTTTGGACGCTGCGCTGAAAGGGCGTCTGGATGCAGTGCGGCATGCGTAACGGTGCACGGCGTCAGAATGGCATCGGTGTGGGTTTGAGGCGGCCAGCATGCAACTGCCCCGCTCCAACTCCACCTCTGGGCTGGCCCTTTGGGCCAGTGTGCAGATGCCCTATTTCTCTCTTCTACCTCTGATGGCTGGGTTATCAGAATCACTGCTCTGGTCTTTTTTGGGGACAGCAATGTTGAACCAAAATAAGGACTGAGAGGAGTTCCTGTATGTCCCAATTGATCTTGGCTCAAGGGGGAGGGGAAGAGTAAAAATAGAAGACTCACCTGCGCTGACTGTTAGAAGAATATGCAATTAGTCCAGTGTTTAGAGACTGAAGATCATACAAAATCAGCTGTCTTTACAAGCACCGTCAAAGTGCCCCCTTGAGACTTGTTTGTTTCAAACTTGGAATCCGTCCCAGATTATGGTCCAAATGGGCATGGGATGGCATGCCTGGAATCCTAATAATATCTGGCCAGCTGTGAAGTATGGTAACCCCAGAGACAGCCCTTCATCAGAATAGTAGTAAGAAAGTGTAGTGCAAGTGTTTTCAGGAGCCTCTAGTCAATGATTCAGTGAAAGAATATACTAGGCCTTTACAGACTGCCAGAAATAATGCAGCTTGAGGCCACTTTAACTGCCCTGGCTCAGTGCTAAGGAATCATGGGAACTGTATTTTATTGTGGCACCAGAGCTTTCTGACAGAGAAGGCTCAATGTCCCAGAAAAAAAAATACAGTTCCCATGATTCCCTAGCACTGAGCCAGGACAGTTAAAGTGGCCTCAAGCTGCATTATTTCTGGCAGTCTGTAAAGGCCCTTAATTAAACATAGTAAAATCTTATAGCATTAAGAGAATATATATTGAAAGAGCATCAATATTCTGAGAAATGCATTGTAATCAACCAAATGCTTACTTGTGATAATGTATATCCTCAAGGATTGTTCACAGTTGTTCCATGTTAATAGTAATTCTCATTACTGTAGGTCTAATTTGCACAGCAGAAATAAAGCAGTCTGATATCACTTTAAGTGCCAAGGCTCAATGCTATGGAATCCTGGAATTTGTAGTTTGTGGCACCAGAGCACTCTAAGAAGGCTCAATATCTCACAAAACTACAAATCCCAGAATTCCATAGCATTGAGCCATGGCAATCAAAGAGGTGTCAAACCGTATTATTTCTGCAGTGCAGAAATTAGCAGCCTATAAAGGTCTTGCAATCCTTTTTTCATTTATCCATGTGTGTGTGTGTGTGAGTAATTAGTAATTATGTATAATTATCTAACACTTCCTTTATAGGCTGGATCCAATTTCATATGCAAATAAAATACATGTGTTTTGATGTGGTTAACATTTCTTTCGCTGCACTTTATATCTCTGATACATGGCATCCTAGGAAAATAAACCATAGCTATATATTCACATATGGACCAAAAATCCCTGGAAGCCTGAATATGCAAGGACTCCATAAAATTTGTAGCTTTCACACTGTGTAATGCTTTCATGTTCAAAATTCTGCAACACAGACTCCAACCATACATGGAGAGAGAAATCCCAGAGGTCCAAGTGGGGTTCAAGAAAGGAAGAGGCACCAGGGACCACATTGCAAACATACGATGGCTAATGGAGCGCACCAGGGAGTTCCAAAAGAAAATCAGCATGTGGTTTATAGACTACAGCAAAACCTTTAACTGAATAGAATAGATCATGAAAGGCTATGGGCCACTCTTAAAGACATGGGAGTGCCAACACATCTGATAGTCCTGAAGAGGAATCTGTACTCAGGACAAGAGGCTACTGTCAGAACAGAACATGGAGAAACAGAATGGTTCCCAATTGGCAAAGGGGTCAGATAAGGCTTGTATGCAGAACATATTATAAGAAAAGCAGGCTTGGACACTGGAAAAGGAGGAGTAAAAATAGGAGGAAGGAATATCAACAATCTAAGATATGCAGATGACACCATAATACTAGCAGAAAACCTCACAGATCTGGAACACCTACTAAGGAAGATCAAAGAAGAAAATGCAAAGGAAGGCTTAATGCTGAACATAAAGAAAACAAACATAATGACCACCAAGGACCTTCACAAGTTCAACCTAGATAATGAAGAAATAGCAATAGTAAAATAATTCCCATACCTGGGATCAAACATTGATAGCAATGGGGACTGCAGCCAGGAAATCAGAAGACTAAGAATGGGAAGGGTGCCTATAAAAGAACTAGAAACTATTCTAAAAATGCAAAGATATACAACTCAGCACAAAAGTTGGAATCATACAAGCCATTGTATTCCCTATTACCATGTATGGACGTTTTCACACGGGGCTTTTCGAGGATGCTAGCCGGCCTCCGTCCGGCCCCACTCCGGCTCCATTTCCGGCGTGTTCACACACGCACGGCAGCAAACCCCGCCCCTTCCGGTGCCATCCCTGCGTCCATCCGGCTTCTTGCTCCGTGTGTTCAGACGCACGGAGCCGTAAGTCCGGCCTCACTCCGCCCAAAAGACCTGTAACTCCGGCTTCTGCGGCTTAAAGGTAATTCCGGGTGTCAAAAGGAATTAGCCTGCCGGCGGCGGAGCCATTCTGGAATCGGTGGCACAACCCGTTCCGGAATGGCTCCACCCGGCTTTAGGGAGGGTAGTGTGAAAATGTCCTTTGGATGTGAGAGCTGGGCAGTTAACAAAGATGATAGGAAGAAAATCAACACATTTGAGATAATGTGGTACTGGAGAAGAGTGCTGAGGATCTCATGGACAGCCAAAAGGACAAACAAGTGGGTCCTAGAGCAAATCAACCCAGAAAGCTCCCTGGAAGCTAAGATGACCAAACTGAGGCTGTTGTACTTTGGAAACATCATGAGAAGAAAAGACTCATTGGAAAAAACAAAAATGCTGGGAAAGGTGGAGGGAAGTAGGAAGAGAGGAAGGCCACATGCTAGATGGATGGACTTTATTAAGGATATTAAGGGGTTGCAAGAATTAAGCAGAGCAGTGGAAGACAGAGGGTCTTGGAGATGTCTCATCCATAGGGTCACCATGAGTCAAGATCGACTCAAGGGCAGTTAACAACAAACAACAAAATGTGTTCTTCTCACTGTCCTCTTTAGTGCCAAAGATAGCACTCTGATTTAATTTGGACACCAGATTAACCTGTAAAACATCTAGCTAATCCAGATTATGGCCTCACTTATATATAAATGTGTTAAGTAAAATGAGATAAAGAATTAGAGCCAAAAAGAGCAAGGAGTCTAAGAAAAAAGAGTGTAAACAGAGCAGAAGAAACAGAATAGAGGAGAAAGCAAAAGGATTTGTTGAAAAAAGATTCCCCACAAAGCTTGCTAGAAGGTATTATTCAAATATCTTTTTTGTCTTTTTTGTATTAAAACACTACAAAAATATTCTAAGCATTTTTAAAAATGCTACAAATATAGAGTGAGTCCAACTGAAAGGTCAAATTAATAGCAGCTGATTTTAGGATAAAATCTAGGATATGACTTCCACTCTCAAAAAGTAAACATTGACCAAATAAAGAAGAATAAGTATAAACAGCAGAATCAAAATACAATTTAAATTGCCAGCACATGAATAAAAATGAAAATAAGAAAGACATGCTACCCAAGAATCATAAGAAAGAAAAATGTAACAGTCCAATAACAATAGATAAATAACAGCAAGGTTTACTATTAACAGATAGCAGGTGGAAAAGTGGATCAAATAGTGAGACTGTCAAAAGATGAAAAAAGTCTGAAATAAAGGCTGGAACAGCATTTTTAAATGGAAAACACAACAACACAACACACAATGGTGTTGAAGATCAGTCAAGTGTGATAAATAAATCCTACAAAAACTAGAGGCATGGGGACAGACAAGCACAAAAAGCAAACAAATTTCTGTGGAAGTGAGAACATGTTTCCAAAGGAAGTGATAATGGATAAGCTGCAACTCTGATAGAAATGTTACAGTAGTGCTGGGTGACAAGAAAGAGAAGAACATGGGAATAAATACACCAACATCTATAAGCAATAAGACAAAAAAAGGAGGCAGCTGAGCACTGAGCAGCTAGAGTTTTTTGGCACTGTCGTGAGCAGGTAGCATGTGGCCCTAGACTATGCATGTTTATTCAGAAGTAAAATCAACTCCCAGATATATGTTTACAAGACTACACTGTTTGTGAGATGGGATAAGCTGGCAGATCTCCACCTGCTCCAGGTCTAACGGTTTATGCAAGTAAAGTATTGCAGAACTAGTTTTCACCAGGATCACAGCCAAACAATAATGTTAAAATTCTGCATCTCTGGTTATGTGACATGGACGACTAGGGTTCCATCAGGGGTAGGCAACCTTTTTGAGCCGGAGGCCGGGTTGCTGTCCCTTAGACAATTGGGGGGGGGGGGGCGAAGCACCATAAATAAATAAATAAATAAATAAATTTAAATTTTTTTAAAAAAAAAGTTTTAAAAATTAAAAAAAATATATGCATGCACATTCTCTCAGCCCCAGAAAAGCCATGGCAAAACCCCTGTGGAGATTTTGCCAAGAAAACCCCAGGAACAAGTAATAACAACAATAATCAATATCATCATGGTGGGTGGCGGTGGCGGTGGCAGGACCGGCCTGGGGCCAGTCCAAAGGCCTCAGGGGGCCACATCCGGCCCCTGGGCCTTAGGTTGCCTACCCCTGCATCAGACTATCAGAACAGCAAAAATAATACAGCATAGAAGGAAAGATTATTATATTCAAATAAGGCAGTGAAAATGGAGAAGTGTGTCTAAACTATGACATGTTCCTGTTCTTGAGGCTGTGCTTTCCATTTCACACCATTCTAGCATTGTTAACCTCTGAATTAAAATAAGCTTTCTCTCATATACATTCAGAACATGTTTTAATGGTATGACTTCCCTATGATTAATCCCAGTAGTTGATTATTGTTACATATGCTAGCTAGCTCTTTAAACAGAGACTTAATTCCCTTCACTTTTGTCATTATTGTAGATGTTTTGTTGTTGTTGTTGTTGTTGTGTGCCTTCAAGTTGTTTCTTATCTTATTGTGTGCCTTCAAGTTGTTTTAAATTGTTTAGATTCATGACTTATCATGAAAGTGACCCTATCATAGTGTTACTTGGCCACATTTATTCAGAGGAGGTTTGCCATTGCCTTCCCCTAAGGCTGAGAGAGTGTGATTTGCCCAAGGTCACCCAGTGGGTTTTCGTGGCCGAGGTGGGAATCAAATCTTGGTCTATGCCATAGCTCAGACCACTATGCCATGCTGGCTCTCATTATTGTAGATACTGGGATTATACAAATAACTCATATTTAGAGTTAATGTTCCAGAAAATTATGATATGGCTTGAATGTATAGCATGGATCTCAGTTCAAAATACAGCTTAATTTTAAAGAAATATATTATTTGTTCTAGATTTTTACAGTTAATACAGTATTATTTACAACATAGACATGTATAACAAAGGAGGACAGGCAGCCATACTGTACTATTACTAGTAGCAAGCATACTCCCACACACATGCATAGAGTCATAGCCTAGCATTCTACATGTGTAACTTTAGTCATCTTGGCTGAATATATATATATATATATATATACAGCCAAGATGACTAAAGTTACACATGCGGAATGCTAGGCTATGACTCTATGCATGTGTATATGTGTATATGTATATATACACACACACCAATAAAACCTGTGCTTGGAAAACATCAACATCAAGTTTTCCTTCTGTTTACTGCCCTCAGCAGTGCGTCAGAGAAAAATACACTTTTGTGAATTTCTCTCTAGTCACTGCCCCAGGCAATCATTTCAGCAACATCTTTCTTTGCAACAAAGCAAAATGCTCTGAATTTTAAAATTCTTCCTCCCCAATTCTTATTCCCCAAAATTATTTCCAATCATTTTCAAATAAACACTTCAGAAAGATGTGATGACTGAAATTCACTACACTGTGGAAGGAAACCTCTACATTATGTTACACACATTAAGTTTATAATCTTTTGCCAAATATTCTTTTAAAAACATAAAAGTACAGTATCACAGGGCAGTGATATCATTGTGATATGCTGAATCAGAATAGAGTTTTATGCCAATACATCTGGATGATCAACTAACCTTTAGGTCCTATAGGTCCTATAATTTTGTGTGGAACTTTGTTCACATCATTGTTTTTAGTGTTGTAATTCATTGTAGTTTATCTTTGAAGAAGGATCCAGAAGTCCAAAGTTTATTGGATGAAATAAATACCTGGCAGTTTTGAAGACTACTTTCTATTTTTGCATTTTCCCCAAAATAAATTATTTACATTATATAGAGAGGGGAGTGAAGAGAGAGAGAACTCTGATAAGTAAAAATAAATTAACAATGGATTTGACTTAAATTTACCCAACTAGAGAAATAATTATAGCAAGACATTATGAGCACAGAACAGAAACATAGAATCATAGAGTTGGAAAGGGCCTGATGGGCTATTAAGTCCAACCCCTATTTAGTGCAGGATGTCCAGCTAAAGCATCCCTAGCAAGTAGGTGTCCAACCTCTTTTTGGAGATGTATAGAGAAAGAGACCCCACCACCTCTCTAAGCAGTTGGTTCCACTGCCAAACTGTTCTTGTTATCAAGAGGTTCCTTCTAAATCAAAACCTAGTCTTCCATAACTTCAAACTATTAAATGTGGTCCTATCTTCTGGGGCAGCAAAGAACAGGCCTGCTATCCATTGTCTGAAACACATAGAATATCAATAACTGGAACTGCTTATGGGAATAGCTGTTTTAAGGGGGGGTGGGGCCTGTTATTTGTATATATGTTTTATGGGGATTGTAGATTTTATTGTTGTAAGCCGCCCAGATTGGGGTTCCAGAGGGCGGGGTATAAATAAATTTTATTATTATTATTATTATTATTATTATTATTATTATTATTATTATTATAGCTGTGCTTATCTTTGGTCCAGTTGTATAAGGGGAAACACAACTTGAAGAAAAGTTGTATATATGCAAGACTCCTTCTTCATCACTGAAAATGGGATATATAACTAGTTACTATACTACCACTGCGTCTATCTCTCTCTTTTTAAAAGTGGAGTTAATGATATCATGGTATCTGCAAAATGTAGGAACAAGTCCATAGCCAAGAGGCAGAGTATATATTCTGATTGTAAAAGGTCTCAGCTTCCGTCTCCAGAATCTCCAGATAATGCTAAGGACATTTTCTATCTGAAACCATGGTGGGCTGCTGCCAGGAGGTCTGGACAGAGCTGAGCTAGGTTTGACTGATGGTCCAACTGGGCAAAAGTGCCTAGGTTTCCTTCTAGAGTTGATTACTAGGGCATCATCTGCTCTCAGTGTTATCACTGATGCGTAGTGATATAGTTTGCAGGAATTCTGTGGTAAATACTATTGTGGATTTTATAAGTACTCAACACACTGTAAGCCAGTATTCCTCATCCTGCCCTTTCAATTTGCTTTTGCTTTATAATACATCTTTATTTCAAAATGGAGTGTTACAATCTGCTGCGCAAATAAAGCAACAGGAGAAAGAAATTAAAGGCTCTTTTCTTCCTGAGATTTAAGTTTAATAGAGGTCAGTCACCAGTTGTGTTGAGGAACAAAACATTTACAAGGACAGCACATTTCAATGGTACTGAAGCACTAAGAGGCAGGGATGTCTTTCAAGGACAAGTTATTTCTATGCTATTGCAGGAGAAAGAATCTCTGGACTGACAGCATGAAGCATTCATATTCATTGGAGAGGACTTCTATCTGATACCCATATTGTCTTTGACTAGTGTAGGAGATGTCTCTTGAAAGGAACATGCTATAAATGGTTATTGTATAAAGTCTTCCAAGAGCCAGCATGGCGCCATGGTTTGAGCACTGGACTATGATTTTGGAGATTGGGTTTCAATTCCCCACTCAGCTATGGAAACCCATGGGGAGACCTTGTGGGAGCAATATACTCTCAGCCCAAGAAAACTCCATGATATACCTTAGAGTCCAAAATACATTGCAGAAATAATCCAGTTTGAGACCGCTTTAACTGCCTTGGCTCAATGCTAGGGAATTCTGGGAACTGTAGTTTTGCGAGACATTTAGCCTTCTCTGCCAGAGAGCTCTGGAGCCGCAATAAACTACAATTCCCTGGATTCCCTAGCATTGAGCCAAGGCAGTCAAAGCAGTCTCAAAATGGATTATTTCTGCAGTGTGTTTTGGATCTAGGATTGCCATAAATCAGAAATGACTTGAAGGCACACAACAAGAAAATGTTGTTCAATAACAAGTGCTTCTGACTGAAGGTATGGGATTGCTCCAGTGGCTATTTGCATGGATCTATAGCAGTGGTTCCCAAACTTTTTTGGGCTACCACAACATTTCTTCTTGAGTGACAACCCTAACATTCCCCCCATCCCATGTATTTCTTGATATTAGGTCTACTGTTCTGCACATTCAAAACAACCAATCTTGGTCGCTGCTCCCTTGTCACCCTTGTGGCAGCAACCAAGTAGCTAGCTGAGCAGTGATTGAGAAGGATCTCACCCATGCCAGCCTTGAGGCAGAGGTGTCACTAAAGGGAATGGGAAGTGCAGGCCACACCGGGTGACACCACAAATGGTGTGTCATCACAGCCACCCCCCTAGAAACATCACTGTTCCTCCCTAAATGTCTGACTTTTGGAAGAAACAGGACACAGCATTAACGTGTCTTGTAAGACTTGAGGAGCCCAGTGGGGAGAGAAAGTGGGACAAACAAGGCTTCTCCTTTCTCTGCCCATTGAGCTTCAAACACTCTCTGGGAGGAGAAGAGGAGACTGGGCAGGACTTTCTGGGTTACTCTATCCTCCTGTTAGGGCCTGGTCCCATCCATGAGAGACGAGAAGCAGGCAGGAGAATGAGAGAGTGAGCGTGTGAGAAAGGCTGCTGTCTGCCATGGATGGTTTCATGCATCCGCATCCCCACCATGATCCTAAAGACTGCTGGTTCTCCTTGTCTTTCTTGTGCACCAATACTTTGACTGAAAGCCCCCCTAGTGCCCCCTTTCCACCGCCCCCTGGGAGGCATACCACCCACTTTGGGAATCACCAGTCTATAGAGATGTGCATATTCATATACATACCGAATCCTAGGACCTTATCAAACGCTGGCCACGAAGCGAAAAGTAACAGAAAAGTAACCGAAGTGAGAATAAATTCAGTTCTATACCGAAATGAACTGAATTTCGCCCTGGCGGCCATAGCGCAATGAATACGAAGGCTCCAAAGGGGATTTAGCGATCAGGCGCCGTGGGATGCGGTTCACGTGGGAAGAAGGAAAACACACACACACATTTTCTTCTCTCTCTCTCTCTCCCTTCCCGCCACCCAAAAAGCCACCGTCGCAGAAGGCGCTTCTGTGGATGGCAAGGATGGGATGAAGGAGTCGGGAGGAAAGGCAGCCAAGGGGACCGAGGAGGAGGAGGAGGGCTGGAGGACTGGAGGAGGGAAGGGGTGTTGGTGGGGAAAAATGCGAGAGAGATGGAGAGAGAGAGATCGCCTCCCTCTTCCCTCCTCCTCTCCTTCTCCTCCTCTTTCTCAATCCGGTTTGCCTTTCGCCAATCCCTTCCCCTCGCCGGGATTTTCTGCTTGGGAGAGCTCTCCCTGCTTCCCCGCCCCGCCCACCATTGCGCAATGAATACGAAGGCTCCGCTTGTACTTCCCCAACAAACCGAATGTCAAAATCTCCCTACTCGCTACGGATTAGCTTCGGGTTCTGTGGAGTTTCGGGGCAGCGTCGTGTGTACACGCGGGGAAACAATACAGATTAGCTCCGTGTTCTAGGGCAGCATCGTGTGTAAACACGGGGAAATAATATGTATTAGCTGCAGGTACCCTTTGGATTAGCTCTGCTCTAGACCCCATGTGATAAGGTCCCTAGTGTATTTGAGGTTAATGCCTGGAAAATAGTATGAAGAATGAAATGGCAAAATCATGACATCAACTAATTTATATAGCTTAGACAGATTTATTTTTGTGGCAGGAGCAAGGATTGATGGTCTGACCAGGACACACTCATGGCTCTGATGTCAGTGGCAGGGTGAATATCCTCTGCATTTTCATTTGGACTTTAAAATAGGTTCAAGTATCTTGGATAACTCCATTAAAGTTCAGAGGAAAATACAGAGTGGATTTACTGCCATTGGGAACTGATAGCTTCTACTGAACATAACCTTTGCAGTTTTAAAAAGCTTCATGCTCGTGGGATAAAAAGGAATGATCTGCTGTAATTCAGTAAGGACCTTATCAAACGCTGGCCAGCAAGCGAAGTATAAGCGAAGTTAAAGTGAACTAGACAGATTCCGTTTCGCTTGCACGGCCATAGCGCAATGCTTCTGCCTCCTCGAGAAGGCGGTGGTGCGGCCATTGCGCAATGTTTGGGGCCTCGGAGGGGGTGGCGGCGGAGGCTCCCTCCCACGCCTCTCCCTCCCTCCGCACTTGCCAGCCCTCCAGCCAGCACCGGCGGAGAGGTGGCTCTGGCCACGGAGGAGGCGGCGGCGGAGGCTCCTTCCCGCACCTTGCCCTCCCTCCGGCACAGGAGGCGGCGGCGGAGGCTCCTTCCCGCGAGGCAGCTCTGGCCGCGGAGGAGGCGGCGGCAGAGGCCCCTTCCCACGCCTCGCCCTCCCTCCGCACTTGCCAGCCCTCCAGCCGGCCCAAGGCACCGGCGGAGAGGCGGCTCTGGCTGCGGAGGAGGCGGCGGCAGAGGCTCCCTCCCGCGCCTCGCTTGGTACATCCACAAAAATCCGAATGTCAAAAGATCCCCTTTGACTTCGGATCAAGTGGGTGAAATACGTTTCAGCTTTGGATTGCCTTTGGATATTGTGTGGACACAAGGAAAGGAAAAACGTTTTAGCTTTGGATTGCCTTTGGATATGTGTGGACACAAGGAAAGGAAAAACGTTTCAGCTTTGGATTGCCTTTGGATATTGTGTGGACACAAGGAAAGGAAAAACGTTTTAGCTTTGGATTGCCTTTGGATACCTTCTGCTTGGGACCCCGTGTGATAAGGCCCTAAGTGGCTAGAGGGGAAGGGGGAGATAAGTATGCATTGTTAATTTTCACAGAAGAGATGCAGATGAATATTGTGAAGTCGAAGGCTTTCATGGCCGGCATCCATAGTTTTTTGTGGGTTTTTCGGGCTGTGTGGCCATGTTCTAGAAGAGTTTCTTTCTGATGCTTCACCAGCATCTGTGATAGAAACTCTTCTATAAAATGGCCACACAGCCCAACCCCCCCCCAAAAAAAACTACAGATGAATATTGTTTGTCCAAAAGATCTGTATTAGGCCTTCTGAGCAAAAAGATTAATGAAATGCCTGGAAAATAGTATGAAGAATGAAATGGCAAAATTATGACATCGACTAATTTAGATCAATTATGTTTGAAAACTAATCTGTGAATAGGAGCAAAAGGACGTCAAAGAGCTAAGAAAATGGAAAACAACGAGAAAGATGAATGTTAATGTTGAAAAATGCTAACTGTGCCCACTGGGAAGAATAATCATAATTATACTTCTGCAGCATTCAGTACTGAAGAAACTTCTGACACTTTGGGAAGAAAGCTTACAACTGTGGATATCAACAATGGAAAGAAAACTCCAGGTTTTAATATAACAGGAGGCAAGAAAGAGTAACTGTAGAAGAAATAATTCACATAATAAACATCTAGACTAGAACAGTGGTAGAAATCATGTGGCCCTGCAAATGTTGTTGGAAGTGCAAACTCCAGCAGCCCTAGCCAGCAGAGTAATGGCAAGAAATACCAGGAGTTGTATTCCAACTATTTTTGCAAAGCCACACAATTCCTATCCCTGGTCTAGGGATTTTGGGGTTTTTTGGGGGGGTAGAATTGTAACTGGAATTTAAAATGACACAAAAGAACAGTGCATTCCCACATGTTTTTCTTCACCCACTACCATTATCTCCATTTAGGTTTATTACCAAAACATCTTAAGACTTTTTCACATTTTCTGCTGATTTTCAAGGTGACTAATGGAGGGACATAACTGGATGCCTCATTCTAGGGCTTGTGCTTTCTCTGTTGAATGTCTGTCCTTTTCTTTGATCAGCTGACCCCTATGCCATACCACAAACTGCTTTTCAAATGCTCCTCAGTTTCAACAAAATTTAGCTGTGTGATAGGAGATGGGATGAAGATAGAATCATAGAATCATAGAATCATAGAATCATAGAGTTGGAAGAGACCACAAGGGCCATCCAGTCCAACCCCCTGCCATGCAGGAACTCCCAATCAAAGCATCCCTGACAGATGGCCATCCAGCCTCTGCTTAAAGACCTCCAAGGAAGGAGACTCCACTACTCTCCGAGGGAGTGTGTTCCACTCTCGAACCGCACTTACTGTCAGGAAGTTCCTCCTAATGTTGAGGTGGAATCTCTTTTCTTGCAGCTTGCATCCATTGTTTCGGGTCCTAGTCTCTGGAGCAGCAGAAAACAAGCTTGTTCCCTCCTCGATATGACATCCCTTCAAATATTTAAACATGGTTATCATATCACCTCTCAGCCTTCTCTTCTCCAGGCTAAACATCCCCAGCTCCCTAAGTCGTTCCTCATAGGGCTTGGTTTCCAGACCCTTCACCATTTTAGTTGCCCTCCTTTGGACACGCTCCAGTTTTTCCACATCCTTTTTGAATTGTGGTGCCCAGAACTGGACACAGTATTCCAGGTGAGGCCGGACCAAAGCAGAATAGAGTGGCACTATTACTTCTCTTGATCTAGACACTATACTTCTACTGATGCAGCCTAAAATTGCATTGGCCTTTTTAGCTGCTGCATCGCACTGTTGACTCATGTTCAACTTGTGGTCCACCTGGATTCCTAGATCCCTTTCACACGTAGTCTCATTCAGCCAGGTGTCCCCCATCGTATATCTGTACTTTTCATTTTTCCGCCCTAAGTGCAGTACCTTACATTTCTCCGTGTTGATTTTCATTTTGTTAGCTTTGGCCCAACTTTCTAGTCTGTTCAAGTCATTTTGAATTTTGATCCTGTCCTCTGGGGTATTAGCTACTCCTCCTAATTTGGTGTCGTCTGCAAATTTGATAACTATACCCCCAATACCGTCATCCAAGTCATTAATAAAGATATTGAATAGCACTGGGCCCAGGACAGAGCCCTGTGGCACCCCACTGGTCACTTCTTTCCAAGTTGAAAAGGAGCCATTGTTGAGCACCCTTTGGGTTCGACCAGTCAACCAATTACAAATCCATGTAACAGTTACTTTGTCTAGCCCACATTTTACCAACTTGCTTGCAAGAATGTCATGGGGAACCTTGTCAAAGGCCTTACTGAAATCAAGATATACTATATCCACAGCATTCCCTTCATCTACCAAGCTGGTAATTTTATCAAAAAAAGAGATCAGATTTGTCTGGCATGACCTGTTTCTTTGAAACCCATGTTGACTTTTTGTGATTATGAAATTATCTTCCAGATGTTCACAGACTCTCTGTTTAATGATCTGCTCCAGAATCTTTCCGGGTATTGATGTCAGACTAACTGGACGATAATTGTTGGGATCCTCTTTTTTCCCCTTTTTGAAGATGGGGACAACATTTGCCCTCCTCCAGTCCGCTGGGACCTCTCCTGTTTTCCAGGAATTCTCAAAGATTATTGCCAATGGTTCCGATATTACATTTGCCAGTTCTTTTAATACCCTTGGATGTAATTCATCTGGTCCTGGAGACATATTCATTTAGATTAACCAGATGTTTCTGTACTATCTCTTTACTTATTCTGTGCTGAAATTCTCCTATTCTGTCCTCTGCTCCATTATCCTCAAGTTGAGCACCCTTTGCCTTTTCTGAGAAGACTGAAGCAAAGAAGGTGTTGAGTAATTCTGCCTTTTCTCTGTCCCCTGTTAACTTTTTGCCATCTTCTCCACACAGTGGCCCTACCATTTCCTTCTTTTTCCTTTTGCTGCTGACATACCCCCAAAAGCCCTTTTTATTGTTCTTAACCTCTCTAGCAAGCCTGATTTCATTCTGCGCTTTAGCTTTTCTGACTTTACCCCTACATGTGCTAGCTATTTGTTTGAATTCCTCTTTGGTGATTTCCCCATTTTTCCATTTCTTATACATGTTCCGTTTAAAACATAGTTCAGTTGCAAGTTCCTTAGTCATCCATCCTGGTTTCTTGAGACACCTCCCATTCTTCCTCCTCGTTGGCACGGTTTGAAATTGTGCCTTCAGTATCTCCCTTTTGAGAAACTCCCATCCGTCTTGAACTCCCTTCTCTTTTAGTATTCCTGTCCATGGGATCACCCTCAGTATTTCTCTAAGTTTAGTAAAATCAGCTTTCCTAAAGTCTAGAATGCGTGTCTGACTATGCCTGGCTTCTCCTTTCCACTGTATAATAAACTCCAGGAGGACATGATCACTCCCGCCAAAGGATCCAACCACTTGCACCCCATTAACTAGGTCTTCCCTGTTAGTTAGGATCAGATCCAAAATAGCTGACTCCCTCGTTGCCTCTTCCACCTTTTGAACAATGAAATTGTCTTCGAGGCAAGTGAGGAATTTGCTAGACCTTGAGGATTTTGCCGAGTTTGACTTCCAGCAAATATCCGGATAGTTGAAGTCACCCATCACTACTATATTTCTCCTTTCTGAATGTGTGGTCATCTGTTCTAGAAAGGCTTCATCCAATTCTTCTGCTTGAGTTGGGGGTATGTAGTAGACTCCCACACTAACATCCCTGTTGTTTCCTTCCCCTTTAATTTTTATCCAGATGCTCTCCACTTGGCTTCCAGGACTGATGTCCTGGATTTCTTCACTGGTGTAAATATCCCTGACATATAATGCTATTCCTCCTCCTTTCCTGTTTGTCCTGTTTCTCTTGAAAAGGTTATACCCCTTTATTTCTACATTCCAGTCATGAGAATCATCCCACCAGGTTTCAGTGATGCCTATTATATCATATTTGCTTTGTTGCGCTAGGAGTTCAAGTTCATCTTGCTTATTTCCCATGCTCTGTGCATTAGTGTAGAGACATCTAAGACCATGTGTCCCCTTTACTTGCTGCCTGTGCACATTTTTTTGCCTCCCACTGTTGAGTCCCTGTACTGTTTGCCTTGTTTCCTCTATGACAGTTTGACTATTTTCTCCAGTCCTTTTGTCTTCCAGGACGTTGTCTCCCTTCCCCACACAGTTCAGTTTAAAGCCCTCCTGATCAAATTCTTGAGACCGTTGGCAAAAACATTTCTTCCAACTGGTGTGAGATGCAGCCCATCCCTTGCCAGGAGTCCGCCCTCATGGAATCGCAGCCCATGATCCAAGAATCCAAATCGTTCTCGATGGCACCATCTGCGGAGCCAATTGTTGACATCTGCTATCTTCCTCTCTCTTCCTGGACCATGCCCTTGAACTGGCAGAAGAGACGAGATGACAATCTGTGCCTCCATTTCTTTCAGCTTAAAAGATGTCTGCTTTTAAGTCTAAAAATCTTTTGCCTTGCTCAACATGTGCTACGTCATGCCTTTTGGAATCCCATGCTTTGGTACTATTTCATAGCTAAATCCAAATACCAGCCCTAACTAGAGTAGACCCATTGAATCTTTTGCTGAATAGTTAAGCCAACACATAGATAAACCCCATTGATTTTATGGCTCTGTGAGTAGCAAATGGATTTAGCTCTTAGCCTTCACATAATATACTGAAGCTTGCATTTCATTGTTTGTTTTATCATTTTTATCCTGCTCTGCCCAAAAAACTAAAATAAAAATTCACACAAATTTGCCATTAACTTTTAACTTAAATGGCAATTAGACTTAACTTTTAACTTAAATTAGCCTAGTTTATTTCTCTTTGTTTTAAATGGTCTATGTTATTTAACTCATTTTAATTTTAATATATTTTAATTGCTTTTTAAGTTTTGTATATTGAGCATTTTTAACTCTGTTTTAAATGTTGTAATCTACCTTGAGTTGCAAACTGGGACAAAGGCAGGATATAAATAATAATAGTAAAGTTACATAATTTGCCTGCTGAGAGGAACATCCATTTTTATTCTATGGATGTTTTGTGAATCGACGCTAGAGGGTGATCTTGTTTCTGAAATGCTTCATGTCTATTCTCCCATATTATTTATCAGCCAGTTAAACACATTCTGTTTTAAATTACCTCAACCTTCAGAACTGGGAACACTAAAGAATGAAGTTTGTGTTCAGCTCATGAAATTTAGAAGCTGCTGTATATGTTTTCATCTTGTGCCAGAAAGTGATGAAGGTTGAAAAGTCAAAGCATGTCCATATGAAAGACTATCAGTGGGAATCCATGTATTTATATATTGCATTGATTTCAGTGAGATTTAACTCCCCATTGTATTTAGGATTTGGATTTCAGTTTTGATTTCAGTTTAAAGGCCTGGGATTGTTTATTAATGCTCTGCATTTGCTTTTTAGCATCTGCAATGTTATGGAAATACTGTATACATTGGAGAGAAAATAGATTTTATTGGAAGAATTTCTCTTCTGCTTGGTATCTTGTTTTCTAATAGCCAGCTCTTGTGGGATAGATTATTGAGGGAAACTGAGACAAAGGCCGCATCCACATTGCAGAAATAAACCAGTTTGACACTGCTTTAACTGCCGTGGCTCCATGCTGTGGGATTGTGGGATCTGGAGTTTGTTGTGGCACCAGAGCTCTCTGACAGAGAAGGCTAAATCTCTCACAAAACTACAGAGCCCAGAATTCCACAGCACAGAGCCATGGCAGTTAAAACTGTGCCAAAACTGGACTATTTCTGCAGTGCAGATGAAGTCAAAATGGCTACTGAAGAAGATGCATTAATATTCCTGGGAGAACCTCAACATTTGCAGCAGCACAGAAAATATTAAAAACAGCTACTAAGGAAACACTCCTCACCCATGGGACAGATCAACAGGGGCTGAGCATCCTCAGTTGCCATGATGAAATGTAGAGTGGAAAATAGAAAAGAAATAATGGAAAGTATGTTTGTGTCTCTATCTGTGCCAAAGATCTTACTTGCACCTCCAACACATTGCCTTAAAACAATTGTCAGGAACACATGCTCCTCCAGCTTTTGTTGAGCTGCATCTGCCTCCATCCCTCACTATAGGCTAGCTGGCTAGGGCTGATGGGAGTTGCAGTCCAGCAACACTACGAGGGCCATATCATCCCCATCCCTGGCTTTTATTATTCATGAGGAGGGCTTTGCTAGCTGACAAGAGCAACATTGCAGCAATTGGTTGTGCTGTAATGCATTAACCATATACAGGTTGAGTCTCCCTTTTTTGGAATTCTGAAATCCAAAATATTTCAGTATCCAAAATCGTTTGCATGGATGGCTGAAATAGTGACAAACATTATTTCATACACAAAATTATTAAAAATACTGTGTCCGGCTATATGTATAACATGTACACACAACATAAATTAATTTCATGTTTACACTTGGGTCCCTTTTCCGAGATATCTCATTGTGTATATGAAAATATTCCAAAATCTGAAAAAGTCTGAAATCTAAAACACTTCTGGTTCCAAGCATTTTGGAGAAGGGAGATTCACCCTGTACACATTAAGGGTGCACAATCCAGCCAAAGTACTTTCCTGTCCTATTGGTTTTTGAACAGAAGAGAGGTTTTTTTTTTAAAGCATATGCTTAATTCTTTCCCAATGGAAGCAGTATAATGGTACTTAACCTTGTCAGGACCATGACTACAAACCAAAAACTTGAAAAAGCACATTTTGGAATCTACTGCTCCCCAAACATCATAGCCAGTGTAGCCAATGTTAAGAATTTTACTTCAAAATAGTTACTTTCCAAGTCTTTGCTGCTATAACTATGTGAGAAAGGAACTCACATCCTCAGGCTGGGCAATCCATTCTCTATTTTTGTCAGTGAACATCATGAAATGAAGATGAAATTTGGGCACATGTGAAAAAAATGTGAAAATTGTGAAACTTTCACATTTTTACAAGTTTGATGTGAAAGTGACATATCAAACCTCTGGCAGAGCCATTTGTTCTCTTCTGTATTGGTTAGATTTGATTTATAGTCCATATCCATATCCACAAGTTTTTTTTTATCCACGGATTCAAGTATCCAGGGCTTGAAAATATTTTAAATATATATAAATTCCAAAAAGCAAACCTTGATTTTGCCATTTTATATAAGGAGCCCCATTTTACTATATCATTGTATTTAATGGGATAAGCATCCACAGATTTTGGTATCCTGGAACCAAACCCCAGCAGATACCAAGGTCCCACTGTATAAGGGTCATGAGAGCCCAGTTTAATCCATGATAAAGCTTGAGATTCACAACTGGACTCCCCTCCCCTCTTCTTCATACATACCATTTCACTTTTAAAAGGTGACTGTAGTCTAGTTATACTCACTGACAGAGAAAGAACTGCTCCAGGGACTTAACTTTTCCCATCCTTCAATTGTTGGGGCCAAAGAACATATTACAGGAAATACATATTCTTTGCCATTTGGTTTTTCTCTCACACAACAGGATTTCTTCAGAGATGCATGTCTCAGCAATCACACTAACACATTAAGCCCACGTTTAGCTTTCAATGATCAATCACAAAACAAACTAATTAATGCAAGATATGTAAGTGAGGAAAATCATGTGTGATGGGAAACAGCTATCTCTCACCATTTAAGGGATCCTCTCCTCTAAAAAAAGGTGCTAAACCTATCATTTGGTTGAAACTCCAAGTTGGTCTGGAAATGCAGAAAATGCAGTGAACCCACCATTGCATCCTGAACACATTTGTTCTTTTTCTCATTTAAGAAGCTAAGCAAGTTCAGGCCTGATCAGTACTTGCAGGGTAGCCATTTGAATATCTCTAGATATGATCATAGAATTATAGAATCATAGAGATGGAAGAGATCACAAGGGCCATCTAGTCCAACCCCCCGCCATACAGAAACACAGAATCAAAGCACCTCCAACAGATAGCCATCAGCCTCTGTTTAAATAACCCCAAAGAAGGATACTCCATCACTCTCTGAGGAAGCATATTCCACTGTCGAACAGCCCTTGCTGTCAGGAAGTTCCTCCTAATGTTGAGGTGGAATCTCTTTTCCTGTAGCTTGTATCCATTGCTCCAGGTCCTATTCTCTGGAGCAACAGAAAACAAGTTTGCTCCATCCTCAATATGGCACCCCTTCAAATACTTAAACAGGGCTATCATATCACCTCTTAACCATCTCTTCTCCAGGCTAAACATACCCAGCTCCCTAAGTCATTCCTCATAGTGCATGGTTTCTAGGAAAACATGGTCAGGAAAGATTGATTGAAGAACAGGGCACAAATCCTCAATTGCCACCTTTGTCATCTTATCACCATCACCTTTTATTTTGGGAGATGGAGAAGGATGTAATTGAATCACATATCCTCATTTGACTAACGTAATCTTCATTTACTGGGTATATTCTGGATTATCTGTTTTGGATTATCAATTTAAAATCATCATAGAGTGTTTTGTTTCTCTGGAACAGTACAATTTCAATCACAAGGAAAAGAAGGCATTGTGACTCATGCCTTGACAGCGCTATTTCACAGATGTTTTGTGCGATAAGGATTAGAAAGTGTCATTGCAGCCAGCTGAGGAAAAGAATATCCAGCAGAGCAGAAGCCACATCAGTCATATCAGATTATAATCACTTTCCCTGGCCCTAATAATTCTCCCTGTGTTCCCCCCCCCCCCCCCCCGCCACCATTCTCTACTCTGAAAGTAGTCTGAAGGCTGCAATGTAATGATTTTATAATGTAGGGTAAAATGGTATGAACAAAAGTTGCATCCCTATATTTTTTGAGGGATAAAACAGTATAATCTGTGGCTACTTCTAAATTGTTTATTTGGCTATTTTATCTGCTACTCACATGTTAAAGTTTTACCTTGATTTTACAATTTTATTTGCCTCACAAATTCTTGTAATTAACTATATATATTTACTATTACTATAGTACATTAATATTGGAATCTTTCCTCCTGTGAGGTGCAAAGTTATTGCAAATAACTGGAGATTCTTGAGAGATCATTTCCCCTAATCTCTGTCCCTGAATTAAAACCAGTTTTGGCCTCTAAATCAGCTCTGGCTTCCTGGAGCAATTCTGGCCCACTCCTAGTAACTGCTTCGACCTTCTCAATTTTTCTCCAACCTTGCCTGAAAAAAAGTGGGAGTTATGGACTTGTTTGTCTTGTTTATGTCTTTATCTCATACTTGCTGGAAATGTTTTGGAAGTTATTTCCTAAATGCCTCATCTTGAGAATGTGATATCGGTATGTTGTGGGACAATTCAACAATACAATAAAAACCTTGGATTCCAATGATCAAAAACCATTCCCAGATGAAAAAGGGAAGGGGAGTAAACTGGTTTGAAATAACTTTGATATGGCTATACAAAGGGATCCTTTAGCGCCTTTGAGACTAGCATCTGATGAAGCTGACTGACTCCTGTTTTATTTGCTTATCAGTATGTGTCATCTGAGACTCAGGGAGGTTGCAGACTGCCAGAAATAGTGCAAATTGAGTCCACTTTTAGGGTTAGGGTTAGTGCTAGGGAATCATGGGAATTGTTTTTTTTTCTGTGACATTGAGCCTTCTCTGTCAGAAAACTCTGGTGCCATAATAAAATACAGTTCCCATGATTCCCTAACTCTAACCCTAACCCTAAAAGTGAACTCAATTTGCACTATTTCTGGCAGTCTGCAACCCCCCTCAGACTCACTGAGACTCAGGTCTAAACAAACTGCAGAAATCATCCAGTTTCAGACCACTTTAATTGCCCTGGTTCAGTGCTAGGGAATCCTGGGAATTGTAGTTTATTGTGGTCTCAGAGCTCTCCAATAGAGAAGGCTAAATGTCTTGCAAAACTACAGTTCCTATAATTCCCTAGCAATGAACAGAGCAGTTAAAGTGGTTTCAAACTGGTTTATTTCTGCAGTGTGTTTTGGACCTCAGTCTGCTTCATCAAATACCAACTCTTGTAAGCTTATGCTACATACTTCTTTCTCTCAGTTAGTTTCAAAGATGCTACAAGATTCCTTTGTATATCGATACAGACTAACATAGCTATGTCTTTGAATGTGATGTTGCTAATTAGTAAATTAGTTTGAGTGACATATAATTGTCTTCCTCACTTTGCCTTATTTGATACAATGGAGTGCAAATAATTATAGGGTAAAGATCTCGCTGAATCATGTGTTCTCTGTAACTTGCTCTGTAGTGTACAAGTCCTTTCTTTTTTTGTTCGTAATGCTTACTGGCACCAGCTTATCTGAATATTGTTAACAGCATACATATCCTTCATTAGCCTAAACATTATTAACAGGAAGTCATAATAAAGTCAGCAACATTGGATAGTTTTACTTTATGGCTGTCACCTCACACCTAGTTATGTCTAGGTAAATCTACATTAAACCATCAGCTGACACACACACAGACATGTGTGAACTGGCATGTTGCTCATCAAATTGGATTCAAACTCAGACGGTCACACTGAGTGTGTTATGTACTGTATGTGTATGCACTTTCATTTATGGTGACTCATGAATTCATAGGATTGTCTTAGGCAAGAAATACTCAGAGGTGTTTTGACATTGCCTTCCTCTGAAATAAAATCCACAGCACCTGGTATTAATTGGTGGTCCCCCATCCAAGTATTATCCAGGGCTGCTGCTGCTTAGCTTCCAAGATCAGATGGGATTTGGTGCCTTTAAATTGGAATCAATGGGAGTTTTTAGTCATGACTAACTTGTCACTTTGATTTATATGCACTGAAATCATGACTGAGTCCAGATCCAAACCACCTTGTTAAATCAAGCTATAAGGGATTCCCATCTACACACGCATTGCTCTTTCTTGACTGTATTTTGTTTCAATTCCATTTCAGAGAGTTGCAATTTTTTCTTTTCTCAACCATGTCCATATTGGCTATTTGTTGTATTATGATATTTGTTTCTTAAACTTCTTGTTTCAATCACAGTCCTACCTGTGAGTAAAGTTATGGGCTTACTTCTGTACTCAGTATTTCATTGGCTCCATCTGCACTGCAGAAATAATCCAGGTAGACATCACTTTAACTGCCAAGGCTCAATGCTATGGGATTCTGGGGATTGTAGTTTTATGAGACATTTAGCTTTCTTTGTCAGAGAACTCTGGTGCCACAATAAACTACGGTTCCCAGAATCCCATAGCATTAAGCTATGGTAGTTAAAGTGGTATCAACCTGGATTAATTCTGCAGTCTGGATACAGCCAGTTATCAGTATTTTAATTTTGATAGTAATATCTGATTTTGGAAATATATATGTTTTGATCTTTGAGTTGAACAAATATAAGACATGTTCATATGCTATTGCATTGAAGGCCAGAAGAAAATCCATTTACTGGATTGTACATCTTTCATTACCTTGCTATTTCCATCTTTATAAATGCAAATATAATAACGTTTCATTTTGGTGTGATAGCCTACTCAACAGTAAACCTCATTGAGTTCAGTGAGATATATTGCTGGGAAAATAGATACTGAATTGTACCCTTCATGAATCTTATTTTATCTCCTGCAAGCTGCTGTGCATTGTGTGTGTGTGTGCTTTCTCTTTATATCCAAAAGCAATACAGTAACATAACTTGAAATGACGCAAATTGATGAGAAAACAAAAATAGGATGTGCTTTGAACAGTGTCTCATTTCAACCCCCACCCCTGCTGATATAACCAATATTACTGTTTTTCCTCTTTGAATGTGCTGCCTTCATTACTGGAGCTTTGAAGGCTTTTGTGAGGTTGGTCCTCCAGTAACTCATGTGATTAGCTGAGAATTTACCAACCTTGAGGCATAAAAGAGAGGATCCCTTCTAAAAGCAGCTCTGCTTGCTGTACAGATTGCAGCCATGTGGAGGGTCCTGTTCTGGATTCCCCCCCCCCCCCCCCACGTTCACTGATAATTTTAACTTTCAGCAGAGATTTATGAAGAAATATCTACCAGTAAACTGGATTCATAAAATAAAGGTTATTGTTACAATCCCCTTTCCTCATTTGTTTATGGCGGTGGTACCATGATCCCTTCAGAAACATCCAGTAATTTTTCCTTTCATGTTCATACATGCAATCTGTGGCAAGTGTATTGTCTGGAGTGTTTTATTCTCATTTGCACAGTTGTTGTTGTTGTGTGCCAACAAGTCATCTCTGACTTATGGTGACCCTAAGGTGGGGTTTTCTGGGCAAGATTTGTTGAAAAGGGGTTGCCTTTGCCTTTCTCTGAAGCCGAGAGAGTGTGATTTGCCCAACGTCACCCAGTGGATTTCCATGGCCAGGAGAGGATTTGAACCCCGATCTCCAGAGTTGTAGTTCAGTGCTCAGACCACTATACCATACTGGCTCTCCATTGACACAGGCAGTATATTTTTAAAAGCCATGGGAATTTCTTGGGTAAATTGGTTAGATGACAAGTAATATGAATCATACTTGTACAGCATCTCACTGTGCAAAAGAAGAAAATATCATTTGCAGAGAGCTTAGACTCATTATTCTGGAGCCTACACATTTATTTGGCAACTGAAAATGTTTACGTTTATTTCTGTAATAAGTCAAGGAGCTGTGGATTCAAATATCCATTCAGTAATGAGGCTGAATGGGGAACTTTGAACTCATCTGAGGAAACGGAAGGGAAAACTGGTTTATCTCTGGGGTTTCATGATTCATGGGGAGAACCCACAATGGGCCCAACACTGACAGGCAGTCCTCCCTGCCCCCCTTCTTCTGCAAGGACGGACTGGACACCAAGCCTTCATTTTTTCTGCTCCACCCCAAAGAATATGCATGCATGCATGGATGCCACACCAACTATCCGTTGTCTCCCTCATCCTGCCCAGTTGCCAGCCCATTCAACGTCCCATGCAAATGGCAGTGTAACCCAGGGTGACTTTTCTCCTTTTCCAGGACCTGTCCTACATTTCAACCTTTTGTCCAGGAGGAATTTCAAAATTTCCTTCATTTTGAGCCTGCCCAAGAAGCATTCTATGAGTGTTTTGCACTTTTGTTTCATCACATCCTCCTTCTGTCTTGAATGTCCTCCATTTTGCGGTGCTCTGTCCTCCTTTGCAGTTAGGCATCTGGTGCCCCTATGTGTAACCAGTCACTTGATCGCATAAGCAATCAACGGCCCTACGGTACATTGGTGTGACCAGTGACACAGCGACATAGAACGATCATGGAGGCCCCCTCATACATGCCCCCTTTCCCTCTCCACCCTGAACACCTGTTGGACCAGCCAGTTTGTTATTGTCCTTATTAAACCCATTGTATTGTTGGCGACCGGCCATGTTTGTCAGCATTTCAATTCATGGGGTATGTGATGGGTTGATAGTGCAGCTAACTCCCACAATGTCTGAACTCTGAAGGGCAGTCCACACTGCCTTCTTCTTCTGCAGGGATGGACCAGCAAAAATAGTGCATTTGTGGATACAAGCTGTGCCAGACCATTTTTCTCTCTGTTCCACCCTAAATGTGTACATGTGTGCACATGCACGAATGTGTCAACAGTGGCCAATTGCCTCCCTTGTCCTACCCTATTCGGCAGCCCATGCAACTGGCCATGTGACCAGCCTCTCGATTGCAGAAGCGATCAATAGCCTGTATGGTGCATCGGTGTGCCCAGTGACACATTGGCACGGCACAATCTACAGAGGCCCCTCATACATGCCCCCTTCCCCCTGTTGGACCAGCCACTTTGTTACTGTTCTTATTAAATCCACTGTTTTGTTGGCAACCTGCCATGTTTGCTGTCATTTTGCTTCATGGGGTATGTGATGGGTCAATGGTGCAGCTGACAACTTGTGCAAAATATGGGCAGCAATGACTCTGGTGGCTTGTTGGCCCCTTCTCTTGTCTCTGCACCAGCACATAATCTGTACACTTTCATACACTTTCGGGCTTGATCTGGAGCAACCCAGGGGTTATTTTGCTCCGGTGTTTAGCTCTGGAATGTGTCCTTATTCGGTTTCCTCCCTTTTTGGACACATGTATTGTTTGAACAGGTAGGGTTCAAAATGGGGTGAATCCACTTCTTTTCCCTCATGTGGACATCAGTCTAAACTACTTCACAGTTGATGAAGTTGAAATGGGGTGTGGGTGGGGCGCAGTTTTTATATGTCACATTGAGGGGAAAATAGATTAAAATGTTATGTAGTATATAAACAATGTTCACCTCAGGGTAAGGACTGAATATGCCTGACAGACAGCTGATAATAGATGACTATTTTATAGTATTACTGGAAAGGAAAGTTATTTTTTTTTCTTCATTGTAGGGTTTGTCCAATTTTAAGGGGTGCTTAACAAGTCACTCTAAATCATATTCAAATTCATATTGGGATAGATTCAAGTTAGACGTATACAACCTTTCCTCCCTTCATTAGATAAAACCCATTTGAGGCAAATTTATCCCTGCATTGATTAGTCGGCTCTCTTGAGATGGTGGTTAATGATACATAAGTAATGCACTTGTACTGGCGCTGTGTTAATTTGGTGAGAGGCACTAACCTTTACTACCAATCAGTGTCAAGAACGGTATATAGCTTTACTAGCTGAAGTACACCCAAGCACTCTTTGTCTGTACTTAATACTTCCAAAGAGATCCACGGGGCCTCTTGTTTTCTAGCTGTCTTTACAAAAACAAAAAACGCCTCAGGAGTCTTATGCTTAGCAATGTGTACAGTAGTAAATGAGGAAGACAACGTGGTGGAGTGGTTTGAGTATTGCGACTCTGGAGACCAGGGTTTGATTCCCAGCTCAGCCATGAAACCCACCGAGTCACACGTTCTCAGCCTCGGGGAAGGCAATGGCAAACCTCATCGGAGAAAATCTTGCCAAGAAAATCCCATCATGTGGGCCTCGTTCGCTGGGTTTAGGGGCACAGGACCCCCAAGAAAATGGAAAAATGCAAATTAAAAAAAAATGATTAACTAAAATTGAGAGAACACTTCTAGGTCCTCCAGTGCAACTTTATGGTCCTCATCAGGTGGAAGCTGACCATAGAATTGCAAATTACAAATGCCTAGAGAAGTGTTTTCTCTAGGAATTTCTAGGTCTTCCAGCATGATTGGAAGTTAACTTCCAGCAGAGTCTGGCTGGAGAACCTAGAGAGTCTTATGAGAAAACATATTAACCAAACCTTTGAACAATCACCTCCACAAGAGCCAAAAGTGGAGAGCTGACTGTACAGCAAATAAATAAGTAATTTAAAAAAATAACAGTAAGACACACAAATTGGGGTGGTACCTTCAACCCTCCTTCATCCTTCTAAAGACCTATGTCCCCCTTAAGCCAACGACTCTGGAGACCAGGGTTCAATTCACTGCTCAGCCATGGAAACCCACTGGGTAAACTTGGGCAAGTCACACTCTCTCAGCCTCAGAGGATGGCAACGACAACCCCCCTCTGAAGAAACATGCCAAGAAAATCCCATGATAGGGTCACCTTAGGGTGGCCTTAAGTCAGAAATGATTTGAAGGCACATAACAACAACATCAATAATGCTTGAGAAGTGGTTGGAGGATACTCTGAGTGTTATCATTCCTGAACTGGTCTACCTGACAGAAAGAACAAGATCGCACCCCCTTCCCACATATTCTGTATCTAAGGGCACCACACCATCTGAAGGCTGTATCTAAGGGGGCACTGGGAAGGTTATGTTGCATCCATCTGGCCTAAGAGGCAACCATCTCTCTCTGCCCAGTGGTAGGATGACCAACCGGCAATTTAATAATCCCCAACAGTTATTGAGTGCTGGACTGTGATTCTGGAGAGGAGGGTTCGAATCCTCGCTTGGTTATGTAAACCCACTGGGTGACCTTAGGCAGGTCACACTCTCTCAGTCTCAGAGAATGGCAATGACAAACACTCCCTGAACAAACCTTGCTAAGAAAACTCATGATAGGTTTGCCTTCACCTCTACTGATTTCTAAGATAGTGCATTTGTGGATACACTCTGGAGGGCGGTTAACAACAACAAAACTGGAATCATCCTTATTTTGGTTTTCATAATGCGTGTACATTGGTCCAATATATGCACAGAAAGCCTCTGGTAAGAGGGTATGGAAGTATGATTAAAACCTTGAATAGACATACGGCATACAGCAATTTTTGCTGCTGGTCTCACTTGTATTCATAATAATAATAATAATAATAATAAAATTTATTTATATCCTGCTTATTGGCAAACAATCCAAGCGGCTTACAATAAAACCTGTATACATATTTCAAAAAAAAGAAACCGACCCACCCCCTTAAAACAGTATTAAATGATTCATAGTTAAAATAGCTAAAATAATTAGGCTAGATTATGAACTAGCGGGAGAGCCAACGTGGTGTAGTGGTTTGAGTGTTGGACTATGGCTCTGGGACTCAGGGTTTGATTCTCTGCTCAAACATAAAACCCCACTGGGTGACCTTGGTCAAGTCACACTCTCTCAGCCTCAGAGGATAGCAATGGCAGGACCACTGAACAAAACATGCCAAGAAAACCCCATCATAGGGTCAACCTAACCAAAATCCCTGCCTCCGAAGTCTTTCTTCGCTTCCCTGGCTGCGCAGTGGTTGAACTCCTGTACTGCAGCCACTCCCTCACAACCCATAAGGTTGTGAGTTCAATCCCAGCCAGGGGCTCTGGGTCGACACAGGCTTGTATCCTTCCGGAGGGTGCTAAAATGAGCACCCATGAGCTTGTTGGGGATAATTAGTTTACACATTGTAAACTGCCTAGGGAGTGCTTAAGTGCACTGATAAGCGGTATAGAAATGTATTTGCTATTGCTATGGCTATTTCCTCCATCTCTTTTTGGCCAGGGCTGGAGGAGGAGGAGGAGGAGGAGGAGGAAGGCGCCTCCCCGGGGCGTGTGACTTCTTGGCAAGAGGGCCAGGAGGCTCCCTTCCTTCCCTTTTTCCTTCCTTCCTTCCTTCCTTGGCGCAGCTGGAAAACTCCCCTCATTGACCCAAGTTTCCGCCTGGACCCAGGAGGAGGAGGAGGAGGAAGGCAAGCAGCCCAGGAAAGGAGTGGGCAACAGAAAGACAGAGAGAGACTGAATTGGCAACACACACACACACACACACACACACAGAGCCTAAGCGGAGTTTACAACACACATATAGACACACAGACAGAGACACAGACACACACTCAAAGCCCAACCGGAGTTGGCAACGCACAGACACACACACAGAGCCTAAGCGGAGTTTGCAACACACACACAGACGAGACACACAACGCCGAACCGGAGTTGGCAACACACATATAGACAGACAGACAGACACAGACACACACTCAGATACATAAAGCCCAACTGGAGTTGGCAACACACACAGACACACTCACGACACGCTTGCACTTACCAAGTCGAGCCGGGGTTGGCCACACACTCACACTCAAAATACACACAGACACAGACACAGACACACACAAGAGCACCCTTCGAATACACCCGCAGGCACCGACACACAGACCTGCAACACACACACACACACACACAGAGCCGAGCCAGAGTTGGCAACACACGCAACAACAACAACAACAACACACACACACACACACACTTGGAGCCAGAGCCGGAGTTTGCAATAGAGAGAAAGAGAGAGAGAGAGCCAGACACTTGGAATAGAGACACCCAGAGAGCCGAGCCGGAGTTGGCAAGATAGACACACATCCACACTTCACACACAAACACACACACACACACAGAAAGAGAGAGAGTGGCCATGATGA
Organism: Phrynosoma blainvillii; assembly: GCA_026167975.1. Taxonomy (NCBI): domain Eukaryota; kingdom Metazoa; phylum Chordata; class Lepidosauria; order Squamata; family Phrynosomatidae; genus Phrynosoma; species Phrynosoma blainvillii. The sequence continues at coordinate 237,723,775 of JANUYF010000001.1, read as the reverse complement.
CTCCTGCGGTGCCATAGAAGGGTCTCCAGTCTTTCTTTCTTTCTTTCTTTCTTTCTTTCATGGCGGAGGAGGTGTGGGAGCCCCCGGAGCCCCTTCCTGGGAAGCGGAGGGAGCGTCGGAGCGGGGCCCTGGTCCTCCTGCCGCCCTCCTCCTCTGCCGACCCCGAAGCCTCCCTCCTGGAAGCCGCCCGAGCCACCCCTCGCAGGAGCAGCATCATCAAGGTACGCCTCGCCTCGCCTCGCCTCGACCCAGGTCCTGCATGCATGCATGCTTTCACACGTGACGTTGTGTGCACGCGTGTCCGAGGACGCATTGATCCCTCCTTTTCAACCCCTAGACCCGTGTCTTGCTCTTCCTGCCGCTCCTGAGCCTCCTCTCTCTTCCCACCTTTCCTCCCCACAACCCGGACGCGTCCTCCATTTCTGCCTCCTGTCCGGCAGGAATTCTTCCATCCCCCCCCCACCGCCCACCCCAAAAGTCCTTCGATTGGAGCATCAGCCAGACGCAGGGATTGACATTTTAATACGACTGTCTTAAGCTTTGATGGGGATCATGTCCTCCGTTTTCCTTGGAAGGTCCTCCGTCTGGAGCATCTTTCAGAAGCATAGGTTTATTATATTTCTAAATGAGTGTTTTGAGCTTTTGTTGGGTCACGCCCTACCCTACGTTTTTTCCTCAAAGGTCCTCCATCTGAAACATGACTGGGTTGTTATCTGAAAGTAAGAGACTAGTATAAAGCATGGGTCTACATTTCCAGGGAAGTTTTCCGCTTTGGTTTGATCGTGTCCTACATTTTCCTGGAGTGTCCTCCGTTTGGAGCATCATCCAGAAGCCTGCATTTACATTTATAGTGTCCTTAGCTTTTATTGGGTCATGTCCTACAATTTTTCTTGAGTGTCCTCCGTTTGGAGCCTGGTCTCCAGAGTCATAGTCCAAGACTCAAACCACTAGGCTTCTTCTTTTGACTGATTGTTAATCCATGGTTTGAATGTCTGAACACAAAAGTATTTTCAGGTAACTGCCTGGACAGGAAAGGCAGCCTCTATGTACGTCTTCAATCATTTCAAAGGAGCAAGAGCTCCCCTTTCCTTGAATGCAAAGTATTGCTCTCCAGAGGATGTTGGACTGCAATTCCCAGCATCCTTAAGTACTGGCTGTGCTGGATAGGGCTGTGGGAAGTGGCAGAGCTGCACTTTGCCTACCCTTGCTTTAGTGCAGGGGTAGGCAACCTTTCCCCTTTAAGGGCCGAGGGACTTCAGCTCCCAGAAGCCTCAGCCATGTTGGCCAATAGTCCCATGTTGGTCAATAGCTCCTGGGATTCTGGGAGCTGAAGTCCCTCGGCCCTTAAAGGGGAAAGGTTGCCTACCCCTGTTTTACACTGTACGTTATCTGTGCAGAGACATATGTAGGCATTCAAAATCCTGCCATTCATCAAACAACGTACATGCAGAATTAACCACCAATACTTCAATGAGACTGATCCAACCACAACAGTGTCAAAAGTCTATTACCTTCCTTCCCATGAGTTTATGGGTTAAGATATTTACCTGGACTGTATCAAGTCATGTACATTGAACTGACAATAGAATGACTTGTATTCAGTCGTGCATCAAATGGAAAATGATTTGGGGTGTGTGACCTGAGTAAAATCTGAGTCAACGGAATAAAATCTCAAATCTCTGAAGTTTTTATATAGGGTTCATTTCTTTTTAGGGAGGGAGAGAGAGAGAGAGAGAGAGAGTTTATTTATGGTGGGGCAAACCTTACTGCTTACCAAATAATTGTTATACCAAATCTTACTGATTACCAAATAATTGTTATGGAGAAGCAATTACTTTTTAAAAATAATTGCTCAGTAAGTAGCAGTCATGTTGGTCTGTCTCAACTTTGTAAAGCTGTTTGTTTGTTTTAAATAATGCTAGAGGTTAACAGTGAAATGAAAATTGAAACCTCTGAGTGTTGAGAACTGTAACTTGTAACTGTGACTTGTAACAAACTTTTTTTCTTGGGATTGTTCTGGAGGCCACAAATAGGGTATATTTTTTAGTATCATAGAGGGATTGAAGCATACAATTAGTGGAGGTAATAAGTAACATCTCCATCTCTTAATTTCTCCCCCAAATCAGGGGGCATAATGAATGGAAAAATAGTTACAGGAGAGTCTTATAATTGCTAAGACTGCAATCCTAGTTCTGAATAAACATGTATAAGGAACATGCGTGTGGTCTTTTAACATGTGGTCTTTTAACAGCATGGGGAAAATGCATTTGTCAGGGGGTCCCTCAACCCCTTGTTTGTGGGCTCCCATTATTCCCTAGAATTTTTTTTTTTAAAATGGACACGTTGGTTAGCCACCAAAATTGAATAGCAAATGGCTGAATGCACTGGGAAAAGGAACTACAAGCACTATAGTTAATATAGTTCCGTTTTGTTCAATATCAATAGTATAGTCAACATGACATTAATTAAAGTTAATTTAAGTTTTCAGAGCCATAGCTGTATTAGTCTGCATATCAGTATGCAAAGGGACCTTGCAGTTTAAGGTGAATTTATATATAAATATATAATAGAGAGCCAGCGTGGTGTACTGGTTTGAGCATTGCACTATAAGTGTGGAGTCCAGAGTTCAAATCCCCAGTTGGCCACTGAAACGCACTGGGTGATCTTGGGCAAGTCACACACTCTCAGTTTCAGAGGATGACATTAGCAACCCCCTGTGAACAAACCTGACAAGAAAACCCCATGATAAGGTTAGGGTTGCCATAAGTTGGAAGCCTTAGGGCAGGGGTAGGCAACCTAAGGCCCGGGGGCCAGATGAGGCCCGCCGAGGCGTTTGGACCGGTCCCAGGCCGGTCCTGCCGCCGCCGCTACCCCTCTGCCGCTGCCGCCTGCCATGATGATATTGATTATTGTTGTTATTACTTGTTCTTGGGGTTTTCTTGGCAAAATCTCCACAGGGGTTTTGCCATGGCTTTTCTGGGGCTGAGGAAGTGTGCACACATTTTTTTTTAATTTTTAATTTTTTAATTTATTTATTTATTTATTTATTTATTTTTGGTGCTTTGGCCCCCCAATTGTCTGACAACAACAACAACAAATTACCAAGCATAAGTTGGCAGATGTTAATTGTTAATAGTGAATGGGGCAATTGTAAACGAATTTAATATTTAATGAGGAATTAATTCTTAATTAATGTCAGCTGTTTTCAAATCTATTGTACATATATGTTGCTAATTTTATGTATTTTAACTGTGAAACCTTAAAAGCAAACAAAATATGGCTCCTGCACTTGTGGCTAACCTTGTGGCAGTTGCCCACCCTTCAGTATAAGATCTCCCCATCCCACCCCAGATGTGGAGTAGGCTGTTGGTAGAGAGGTCTGTGAAAAATCCTGTCTGTGGATTGTTATTGTTAGCTTCAGTTCCCATTTGGTTTTAGATCTTGGGTACTGATTTTAATAATAATGCTAATGCTTGAAAATCATGCTTTGTGAATTATTGGGGTTCTTGTTGATACTAGGCGGCTTTATAAATCTGAAGAGTTAGAGCCAGAAACTTTTATTTTGAATAGAAAACCCAATGTTGCTGCTGTTGTTGGTGATTGTAAAGGGTGATTTTGGAAGGATTTGTTTTACTCTGCTTTTCTTCTTGCTGTTGGGTCTCTCCTATACAGCTGGACAAATTAACAGAAGTGTTTGAAGATGTATTGGGCCTTGATTGCCATCTGTTTTGTTCCAGTTCTTTGTCTCTCCTTCATCCCCTCCCTCTTTTCAGGACAGAACAAACTTTGATCCGGAATTCCTTGGGTATTTTTCTGTTTCCATCTGGTTGCAATCTTTCCATTGCCTGCTTGATCCTTTGTTATCTGTAGTTCTTTCTCTTCCCCTCCTCCAGTTCTAAAGGAAAGAACCATATGAAAGAAGAGTATGTGAAGATTTGCTGATACACACACACTACTACGGCGTGACATCATGCCACACCTATCACTGTTCAAATGTCTCATTACGAGAGATGGCAGGGGAAGAGAAATGAACCCCTCTGTTTTTATGTCTTCTGTGAAAAACGAAACTGCTTGTCATATTAGTTAGGTTTTTTTGGGTTCAAACCTGCTTCACTCGTACTCATTAAGCCATAATAACATGATTACAACATGACATTATTAGATGCACCCATCTCTGGCCAGATCTTTCACTGTAAAAGGTAACACAGGAAGAGAAATGGACTGCACCATCTCCTGTGTTTTTGATATCCTTTGCCTTTGAAAAACAAAAGTGCTTATCATGCTAGTCAGGTGTTTCAGGTTGTCCAGTTCAGAAACCATTTCATTTGTAATTAAACCGTGATAGTGCTATTATGGCATGATGTCATAGCATTATCTGACTATTACCTTACTTTTTTTTTTAAAGTAATGCTGCAGTGGCAACATTGTGGTGTGTGGCACCACAGGAAAGCAGTGGAAAAATCTTCAAAAAACACTCCCATGTAGTAAAGGCATCTGAATAATGACTTCCAATGGTTAACACGTCAGCATCATAGCATTATTGCACTATAACATTATAACGGTAAAACATTTGTTTTTCAAAAAATATATATATATGTAGAAAAAAAGATCTGGAAAGGGTTTCAAGAGTGTAGACTACACAAAATGCAGCTGTTCAATTTGGAAGTTTTGTCCTCCCTGCCCAGGCAGTGGAAGTAGTCTGAGGTTTCCCTGCTGAAGATTTCCTTGGAAATCTCCAAGGGAGGGACAACCAGATCTCACACCCACATCCCACCACTAATCAATCATCCTCGCAATGGAATGAGACATCTGCACTTAAACTGGCTACTGAATCAAAGAGGGGAAGGGGGTCATTAACAGATTATTTCCAGCATGAAAAAAATATATCATATTCCCAATTATTGTATAGCACAACAGCACCAGGAGAACCACAATGTTGTGTGATAAGCCTGAGACAAAAGTGGGACCAACTCAGTACACAGTGTGGTGTGATAAGGACCTTGGATATTTTGAAGGTGCAAGGTAGTTTTGGCATGGGGAACTTTCAAGCATGTAGCTCTGTATACCATGGGAACAGAACATATGGCCTTCAAAATATTGTTGGATGGCAATTCCCATCAGGCTTAGACAGCATAGCTCATGGTAAGAGTTCATGGAAGTGGTAATTCAGTAACATCTGGAGGCCTCCAAGTTTCCTTTCTTTGTGGAGTAGTGTATTTTTCTCAACTTTTACTTGGAAACCCATGTGAGTGAGGGCAGCAGATTGTGACAGGGTGATGGTCATAAAAAAATGGGCAGGTGGAAAAGGATCAACCTCCTTCTGACAACCATTCTTCCATTTCCCTCACCACCCTTTGTTGCACAGCCATAGGTGTAATGTTTAGTTTGCCCTTGATAGCTTTTATACATGGTACAATATATTTGAATGATTGGCGGAGGGAGGATTGTGGCTCATGGAGCTCTTAAACTAAACTGCTCCTGAATGGCAGGAAACCCCTTCTGCCTTTCCATGGCTCAAAGGCACTTCTCTTGCAAAGTAATTCAAGAGCATTCGCTAATAGGCTGTTTTGCTTCAAGAAGTTATATTCAGTTTCACTGACATTTTTACCCTTTTAAAAGCCACTGATAAAAGATAATTTAATGCTTGATTTCCTTCAGCGTGTGCTCTTTTTAAGATAGTGTGACCAGGCAGTTAAGACAGCAGCGATGTCTGGTTTGCTGCTTGAGGCAAAGGGTAAGGTAATGAGGTCTCTCTCCCAAGTACTGAAGCTGGCCAGACTGACATTTAAATATTGCACCAGGACAGATCCAAGTCCAGTCACCATGTGTTGAGTTAAAAGATGGCCACAACTTTAATGCTTATACAGGGGGTCATAAATCCATCATAAATGTCATCCTAAATCCAACCTGAATGCCATCATAAATCAATCATAAATGCCATTATAAATCAATCACAAAATATACATAACTCAATCATAATGCCATTATAAATCACTCATATAGCATACAATCAATCCATGATCCATGATGAATGGTGTTAAATCATTCAAATTAGAACCATAATCAATCATAACAGGCATAAATCAAATTTAATCAGGCACATAAATCAATCACAAGATATTCATAAATAACTCATAATCCCATCATAAATCAATAATCTGCCATCATAAATCAATCATTGTCATGATAATTTGCTGAATAAGACCAAACTAACTGTAAACTCGGTTGTCAGGAAGAGAGGGCCCACCATTGCACCATGGCCCAGAATGCAAGTCAAAGGCTCCCTGCATTTGGGCTCCTTCTGAGGTTGTCGGTTGAGATTCATCTTGTGTTCAGTGACCCTGTCACCTTCATGTAGCCTAAGTTGAGATGAAGCAGCATATGTTGCTAGCTTATGGTGAGTTGTTTTGTGGGGCATAAATCATTATTAGCATGATCAGCATCATCTGGGATATGACCATGCATGTCTGTGTTCAGACCTAGGCATTGCTATCCTCCCAGTGACTTAATCTAGATAAAAAAAACAAGGTCTCACAAAGAAGCAAACAAAAATGGCAAATTGCCTTCTGAGGGCTTCAGCATTTGTTACTAATTGACTAAAGTGCAACAAACTATTCCTGTAGTGCCATCCTTAATCAAAGTTGTTAAATGCTCTCATTTCTGAACCTGTGTAGTTTCCAAAACAAATGGGCTTTCATATAAGATTTTTTTCCATAGCTTAAGGCCCTTATTCCAAGGAAAGGGGCCCAGTTTCTTCCTGATGTCCAAACCTCAGAGAGACTTGATACTGTAAAAATGCACATGGGATCTTGTTCAGAATTATTCAGTTGTTTGAAAGAGAAGTGTTGGCAGAGTGTTCTTCTTAATTCACTGCATAGTAGACCACAAGTTTATTAAAAATGCATAATTTGTTTCACTGCTGAACGAAATGTTGAGGGAGATATTTTTGCTCAGGGAATTTTTCCCTTGTGTTTTTACACTGAAGAGCAAATAGAGGGAAATCTTGTCTTTCTGCTAATTTGCTTGTCGGGCTTATATTTTCTTTAGTTTCCTTCATAGCATACATAGCATTGAAAAACAATGCCAGAACAATGCTTTCCCTCCACACCACATTATGACTAATGGTCATGCTGATCTCATTTGGAGTATAGCTATGTGGACTGTACTAGTGGGCTTGATTCATATGTAGGAATGGATGAATTTGTCAAAAGTTTGGTTTCACTTATAGTTTCTCATTTTACCAACCTCAAGTCCATTTTCCCTCAGTTTGTGCTTTTTTAAAAAACCAACAGAAAACGTCTGTGCAAAAGCACTCAGGCATTTGGTGTGTGCGTTTCTCTTAAGATGTATATTTTTCCAAGAAATGTTGATATGAGGCATGTTTGTGGTATGTTTATATGTCAATTACAGCAGTGCTTCTGAGAGTATTTGTTATAATGGACCAGAAGTCGTCCCCCCCCCCCCCCCCCAGTATGCCATAGACTGATGCTATATTTGTTCCATGGCTATGACTCTTTCCTTCTTTCCTGGAAACTCACTACAGACAGTAGCTGATGACTTCTAGAATATCTTCTGTCTACAGACCACCACTTTGAGTTACAGTGGTCTAGGCTGATATGTGCATTTTTGTACACAGCTTTTCCTAATGTATGCACTTTTTTTTTTTAACTGAAGAACTATATTGCAAGTTTATGTATTGATCTGGAAATTAAGGAAGTGTGACTTTCCTCTGTATCCTTATTAATATATAAATACAATCTGTTCCTTACTTCACCTTCCTGTTTCAGTTGGTGTGATTGGCTTTTTCCTATTGTTGGTTTCTGGTTTGGCTTCAAAATTGATCTCCTGTAGTGTGGACTTTTCTACCTTTAGATCATAATCTGCTCTTGTCACATTGTCATGTTATGTTCTACTTCATCTATGAAATTCCCATGAGCTATCTCTTAAACCTTGCATTCATGCATGCCCTGACATTATCTTCATTATAGTGGAAATTTACCAAAATCAAAATCATTGCATGACCTTGTTTTGGATTGTCCCATGTTAGACTGCAGGGAAGCAAGCTCCCCTTCCGATTCCCCTCATCTCCATCTCTTTCTGTGTTTCATGTTTTTGCAGTCCTCAGGAAGCTTGGCTAATGAGTAGACTGGTTGCCTTCAGTGGGAAGAGGAGGGATTCCCTTTGGGCACACATCATGAAGTAAGGTTCACTCCAATCCCAAGGAGGGTTTTAAGTTCAGACATCCAATACTTTTCTGACATTCAAGGATCTTCTGCCTTCCCACTATCCCAAGGCTTTCTACTGGTGTTGTTGGGTGCACTTCACTTCTTTATTTGTTTATTTCTTGTATGTTTTCTTTTACAACTTTAGTGGAGGGGCATGGGGTCCAGATTTTTATGGGGAGGGGAGCAGTTCTCCTTGCTCCTTATCCCTCTTTCTTTTATGGGGATTCCCTTAAGGCTGTGTTGGTGAACCTATGGCATGTGTGCCAGAGATGGCTCATGAAGCCATTTTCCCTGGCATATGGAGTGGGGAAGAGGAGGAAAAGGCATGCGCCTGTTCCTCCTCCTCCCAGCTGTCACAGGCCTTCCGTTGCCTCCAAAGAGGCAACTGAACGCCTGGAAAGGTGCGGGGGAGAAAAAGTCCCACCCTGCCCATAGGGCAGAAGTCCTGCCCTGAAGTCCAGTTCCTCCCGGAAGCCCTGCCTCCGGCATGGGGTAACACCTGGTACCAGAAGGCTGTTTAGTTTGGGCACCCGGTGCCTAAAAGGTTCGTGATCACTTCCTTAAGGGATTTTGGGTGTGCAAGCTGTTGGGATCAGGCCCAGCTTGGCAGCTGTTGGAACCAACGTCATTCCCAGGTTGCACGGAAACTACCTGGTGGATAGCATCTAAGGTCCAAAATACACTGCAGATATAATCCAGTTTGAGACCGCTTTAAGTGCCTTGGCTTAGTGCTAGGGAATTCTGGGAACTGTAGTTTTGTGAGACATTTAGCCTTCTCTGTCAGAGAGCTCTGGTGCTGCAATAAACTACATTTCCCAGAATTGTCTAGCACTGAGCCAGGACAGTTAAAGCAGTGTCAAATTGGATTACTTCTGTAGTGTTTTTGGACCTAAGTGGATCACACAGTCTTTACTTCTTGGTTGCCCCATACCAGGTGCTGGTCAAGTGCCCTTTTGGATGACAGGTTTTCCAGGCCATGCCTCATGGCTGGTCAGGCCCTTAGGTCTTATTGGGTAATCAAGAATAAAAAAATTAATCTGAAGACACATTTATTCTGCATTCCATGCTTTAGCAGAATACTAAACTGTTGCTACTGTATGTGTATGTTTAACTGTAACTATATTTTTCTGTGTTTTGCAATCTTGTAAATTGCCTTGCAAGGGCAGGGCACTTTGAAAGATGCCTTAATTTGCTTTTCAATAAATGAATAGGAAATTTAAGTCGATGCCAGAATTTGTATTGCTTTTACTGAAGCTGAATGGCACCAAAAGTAATACTCGGGTTGGTGATGGATAGGAGAAACTTAAAAAGGAGTCATTGGGATCAGTTAACAGCCAGATATGCCTGAGACGAAAAAATAGATAGTGGGATAAGCAATATGATTTTGGAAGACATAGCATGGTATATATACAAAGAAGTCACAATGCTGTAATACTCAGGGCTTAATTTAAGCAGTTGTGTTATAGTGTTTTACTCTCTCATTTATTTCAAATTTAGGTTAGTTTAGATGCAGTAATCTTACAGGGGTAGGCAACCTTTCCCCTTTAAGGGCCGAGGGACTTCAGCTCCCAGAATCCCAGGAGCTATTGGCCAATATGGGACTATTGGCCAACATGGCTGAGGCTTCTGGGAACTGAAGTCCCTCGGCCCTTAAAGGGGAAAGGCTGCCTACCCCTAGGATATCAAATAACAACCAAAGTGCAATAGGCCCTTGGTATCCTCTGGGGTTTGGTTCCAGGACCCCCTGTAGATACCACAATCCAGGGGTGCTCAAATCCCAATAAATATAATGGCATAATAAAATGGTGTATCTTACATAAACTGGCAAAATCAAGGTTTGTTTGGAATTTATATATTTTTTGAATATTTTCAACCTGTGGATGCGTGAATCCATGGATGAAGAATCCGTGGATATGGAGGGCCAACTGTAAGAGAGTCCTTTTATCTTTCCTACATTTGGTTTAAATGCTGCCCCACCTATTATTGTTTGTTTGATTATGGTTTGTTTTAATTATGTGTTTGAATCATTGTTTTGATGCAAAAATTGTTTAATTCTTTTTTAAGGGCTGTGGGGGGCTGTGGGATTGGATGGTTTTTTAATATTGTATGATGTTTTTAAATTGTTGTGAACCACCTCGATTGCGTGACAGAGGGGCGGGATATAAATAAAATTTATTATTATTATTATTATTATTATTAAATAATCAGAAGCTCTAGACTCGCCTCCAAGTTTATTTCAAGATAAGAGTCATTTGTCAAGGGGCGTAGTAGATTTTGTTGTCTGTGACAAACTACTGGCCAAAGGATGAAACTCACATAATGATTAGCTTTGTTGTCAGAATTCTTTGGGTTTCTGTCTTGACCCACATGTATTCTGAAATAGTGAGGGCTGATACAGAATATAACAATTTTATACAACTGTGACACCTAATTTTGGGCTTATGCTGTAGAACATACACAATATATACATTCCTGTGGCTTTCTAAAAACTTTAAGTTGTGTCTTTATTTTTTGGAAGTAGATGTAATATGTGTGCCAGTTTATCTAAAACCCCTTTCTTTTGTGCTGCATTAAACAGTGGCTCCCAGCTCTAGAGCAATTTAGTAGGGGTCATTTGCAACATTGTTTGTGCAAAACAAATGGGGGTTCTTCTCTTCATTAGAGATTGTATTAGCTTAGCCTCCAGTTCTGTGGTTGCACATGTTGCATACTCTACTGCAAGTATTATGCTTGAGTGGAACAATTAACAGGTCAGCAAAGAGTTGCAGCAAATAGCTGAATGCAGTGCAAAAACTTAATTTTTGTAGACCAGAACTCACGTATTGAAAATAACATCATCCTCAAAATCTGAAGAACCAAATTGGCCAGTTTATATGTAAGATCTCTCCCTCCCATACAACTATTTTTTACACAGTAAGTTAAATGCCAGGCTTATGACACTACACTTGGTTTGGTAGGCCAAGTTTTGACATTTCTGTTTCTCATTCTTGTCCATGTTCATTAGGATCGGAGTCCAGTCCTTTAGTCATGTGCTTCATTGTTCAAACTCTGGTCTACAGTCAGTAGGTATTAAACCTTGCAATTGGGAATTACACATGATTTATTTGTCAGGCATGTTCCATTGTGACTATTAGTGGATATTATATCTTGAACATTAATGGTTATTATACCTTGAATTTTGGTATTACAAATGACTTATTGATTAATCATTTTCTATAATCCTTCTGAAAGCCATGTTTCCTTCATGTTATTCCATCCCAGTTGTAGAGTCTCTAGCATGCAGACTTCATGTATTCTCTGTGATGGTGAGCTAAGCTCTGTCACTCATTGCACATACCTCTGCGATGGTGTGGTATGCTTTGCCCCTCCTAGTGGCTCTGGTAGATACACATATACAGCAGATGTCACAACACTAGGAAAAGCTATAGAGTTGTAGTCCAACAATGTTTAGAACAGGGGTAGGCAACCTAAGGCCTGAGGGCTGGATGCGGCCCCCCGAGGCCTTTGGACCAGCCTCAGGCCGGTCCTGCCGCCGCCACCGCCCGCCGCCACCGCCACCCGCCATGATGATATTGATTATTGTTGTTATTACTTGTTCTTGGGGTTTTCTTGGCAAAATCTCCACAGGGGTTTTCTGGGGCTCAGAGAGTGTGCATGCATGTTTTTTTAATTTTTAAATTTTTAATTTTTTTAAATTTGTATTATTTATTTATTTATTTTTGGTGCTTCGGCCCCCCAATTGTCTGAGGGACAGCAATCCGGCCCCCGGCTCAAAAAGGTTGCCTAACCCTGGTCTAGAAGGATGCAAAGGGATATTGTAGCACCTTTGAAGTGAACTGAAAGAGAGAAGTTGGTATCATGTACTTTTGCAGACTTGAGCCTACTTCCTCAGATGCATTTGGTGCAGTGGAAAGTCCATGGAACTATATAAGCAGGGTGTGTATGACAGTCTCCACAGAAATGTAAACCTTTGCGGGTGTGGAGATGAGCTGACAAGTTCAATTTTAACTTCCTGGTACACTACACATATTATAGCACTGGTTAACACCCCAGCCTCATGAGGGACCTCTTAGCCAGTTTATCCCATCTCCTTTCTGGTTCCCATACTACATGTGGGAACTCCTTTTTGGTTCCCACACTTGGCTTTAGTTACGCAACATCCTTCCTTCTGCCTTATCACCCAACAACCATTGTTAAAACTGAACATGTCACTGCATCTCCACACTCACAAAGTTTTACCTTTCTGTGGACATTCTCTCACACAGCCTGCTTATATAGGTCTGTCCCTGAACTTTCCACTCCACCCCATGTATCTGAGGAAGTAGACTAACCGGGGCTGTGGCAACCTCACGCCGCGGCCCCGATCCTTCCTTTTGCCACCCTGAGAGCCAGCGCGTGGCTCTTCCATGCCCTTTTGGAGGAGCGTGTCTACACGCTGCGCTGGGAGAGCGTCCTGATGCTGCGCGCCATGCAAACGGGCGTGTGGTGTCAGGATGGCGTCGGGGTGGGGTTGGGGCAACAGGCGTGTGGCTGCCCCACCCCAACTCTAGCCCCAGGCTGGCCCTTTAGGCCAGTCTGCAAAACTTCTAAATCTATGAAAGCTCATGCTGCCAATTGATCTTTTTCACTTAGTTTCAAAGGTGCTACAAGATCCTTTTGTGTACTGATTTTCCATAGTAACATGGCTATGTCTTTGAACGTCTCGAAGGTTACTACATGTTCCTCATGCCCACCCTACAGTATTTTCCAGTGTTTTACCTACTGCTGGCTTGAAATTTGGAAACGGGCCCTCAGATACATCTAAATATCTAATGACGGTGTAAACATGAAGGTGTTTTTTTTAAAAGATTTGTTTATCAAGGAGTTCAGAGTTATCTATATGACTTCACTGACTTCTCCTGCTACATGAATGTATGATTTAATGGTCAATAGCGGAAACCTATTTTCTGTGGTACCTTAGTAGATGGTGCTTTTCAGATTGTGATCTGACGAAGACTGTTTGTTTTTTGTTTTTGTTTTTTGGCTCTGTGCTCTCTCTCTCTGACTATGGGTTTTATATCTAATCTTGCTAGCAGCGTATCTCAGCTTGCCCTCCTCTTAGTGTGCTCCCTGCTTGTCATGGCTTAGTGCCTAATTAGGCAATTAAATAAAGCAAAGGATTTATACCTCACTTGGTGGATAGCCTTGTTGTTTTATACTTCTGCCTAGATTCCTTCCTTACCTAGGGCTATAGAATCCATTATGTTTGTAGAGAGAAGGAAAAGTGTGTGTGTGTGTGTGTGTGTGCACGCACGCTTTCATGTCTCCTGTTGACTTATGGTGACCTCATGAATTTTATAGGGTTTTCTTCGCCAAGGAAGACTCAGAGGTGGTTTTGCCAGTTCCTTCCTCTGAAATATAGCTTACAGTGCCTGGTATTCGTTGGCGGTCTCCCATCTGAGCATGTACCACCAGCCAAATATAGTTATTCCTTAGGCAGGGAGAGGAGGATGAAACATCATTATTCCTCCTGGCGATGGCAGCTTTCACCAGGTTGTTACTGCTAAGAATTTATTAAGTTAGCTCTTTGCACATCTGTTTTTTGTCGTTGTCATTGTTGTTTTCTTGTTGCTCTACAAAATAGGTGGTCATTTCTCTCACTTTTCTTAGTTTGTGAACTGAGACTGTGGAAGAGTTTTGTTGGGGACTACAGTTCCCAGAATCCCCCAGCTAATTAGCCGGGGTTTTTGGGAGCTGTGATCTAAAACTTTTGTTTTCCTTGGCTCTTGGCAAACCAAGGTTTAGAAAAAAATAAGCCTGAGATTATCTCATGTGTTAACTTGTTGGACAACATATAGCCTCTGTAGGCTGGTCACTTGTTGTAGCCCATTAAGGTACCTGGGCTGAATTTTTCTTCTCTTGGGCCATTATAAGAGAGCAATAGTTAGGCACCAGTCAGGATGTTTGGGTTGGCTGAAATACATGGCCAGGGTTACCTTACCAAAGATTATATCTTGTGTGGACTAAATCTTGCCGCATGGCTTGAGAAAGCAGTTTTAATGGGCTATAGTTCTCAGAATCCCACTGGCCATGCTGGTAGGGCTATCTATCCTTTCTATCTGTCTGTATTTATTTCCTCCTCTGATACTATCTATCAGTGTAGAACTCTGTCCTGAGAAATGGAACATCATGGGGTTTGAAAAAAGGTACAATGTGGGCTTCTGCCAACATGACCCAAGGCTTTTTAATATGTCCTTTCTTGGGGTGAGTATCAAAAAGGCAAGATGAGAAGGGCCCCCCCCCTGTGATTCCGTAATGTAGCCTGGGGACTACTGGGTTCAAGGGATGAAAAGGGCCAAGTTAGAACTGCCATACCTGAAGTCATTAGGAAATCCTGTTGATGTTTGGCATTCTGGTCTTTTCAACATATTCTAGGAACTAAAAGTTGGATGAGTGTGCAAGCAAGTTTTGCCTCTGGCCAGTATGCATTGGTACTAATATAATTCAAAATTTGTGTAAGACTGAGACCTTAAACCTGCTCAATCAGTAGTCACTTCCCTTGAGTTTATTGGAATTTCCTTTGAGGTAATTAGGCTTACAGTGTATTTAAAAGTATATTTACAGGACATTTAAAATGGTCCTTTGGGAAGAAAAAGGCAGCCTTGCCACTGTGCTGTTATTTTTTTCTGGCAATTTTGACATTTACAGTTTACTCTGGGACCAGCGCTATTGACTTTTTTATCTGTACAATTGCTATGAAGAGTCAGAATAAGAATTTGCTGGCCGTGATTTGTAACCAGCACAATGCGAATATTAAGGAGTCTAACAAGCTAGGGATGCAGTGTTTTGGCACTATATTGCCTACCTGCCTGCTACAAAAGAGAGCTCTAATATTATTTTTCAGCTTGATTACACCCAGATCAAGC
The DNA here is from genome assembly GCA_026167975.1 of Phrynosoma blainvillii. Classification (NCBI taxonomy): domain Eukaryota; kingdom Metazoa; phylum Chordata; class Lepidosauria; order Squamata; family Phrynosomatidae; genus Phrynosoma; species Phrynosoma blainvillii. Next base: position 237,708,645 of record JANUYF010000001.1, on the reverse strand, counting down.
CAGAATGCTGAAGGCTAGGTCTCCTATTTTTGGATAATAAACCTGATCAGCATATGTAATTGAAAAGGTTCCAGAAGAACTTGCAGAAGAACTGATTGTTCTATGGTGCTGGTTTTACCACTCCAGCTAGTTAATTTTTAAAGTTAGTTTTAAAGATAAAATGCAGAGCAATGTTTTTCTCATTTTGATTTACAACTTTGAGAAAGGATTCTGTGTGGCAATAGATTTGTGAAAAGCACCATGTGCTAGTTTTATTTCTAGCAAAGTCTGCAGGGTCTGGAGTGGTTGAACTGGTGTCTCTACCTCCAGACCAGAGGCCCCTTCTTACTACACAATTTTAGCAATATGATTTTACCTAAGCTGCCATGGTTGCATTCTTTGGAATCCCGTTGCTATATTTACACATGGCAGACTTCTTAACTCAGAGGACCTACTGTGTCTAGAAACATGTGGTTGATATTGTAATGATCTGCCACTGTCCTTTCATATATGGATATATAGTCAGCAGCACCAGTGATGGTGGCGGTGGAGATAGTGTAGCTCAGGGGTAGGCAACCTTTTTCAGCCCTGGGCCGGGTTGCTGTCCCTCAGACACTTGGTGGGCCGAAGCGCCCAAAACAAAAAACAAACAAACAAAAAAAAACCCCCTAAATAAATAAATAAATTCTCTCTCTCTCTCTCTCTCTCTAAAAATAATTTAAAATAATTAAAAAAATAAATAATTTTAATTTTTTTTAAAAAAAACAAGTAATTCCTTGCTACCAGAAGCAACACAAACACAAGAAGGAAGCACATGCTCTCAGCCTCAAAAAACAAAAGCGAAAGAAACTTCTGTAGAGAGTTTGCCCAAACAGGCCACAGGAGAAATTAATAAAAATGATTAAATACACAATAGATAGCCACCCCCCACCCCGCGAGCCAACCTCTCTCCTTGTTGCTGGCTGGCACTTGCTTTGCTATGGCTGGCTGGCACTCGCTTCGCTGGCAAGGGCTCTCTCCACGTGGCCGCGCCCGCGTCTTCTATATAAGCCGGGAGAAAGGGGCGGAGTCGGGTTGCTACCAACCCTGTGACCATTATGTCCCCAAGAGACCTTCCGCCCCCTGCTCCTGCTCCTGCGCCTTGCCCCCTCCCCTCTAGCCCGGCCAGCCAGGATCATCTTCTGAAGTGCTTTCCTTCGCTTCCACGGGTGTCTCCCACGGTTAAAAACATTGTAATTAACATTCTAGTTCAGTCTCCCTTTCTCCTTTTCTATTCTCTCTGAATTAAATTGGTGCTGTAGAAAAAGTGATAACATAAGGTAGCACATGTTTATTTCTGTAATTAGCAGGCATGGACCTTTCAAACTTCAGGCAGCGAGCTCACTGCCCTGCCAGCAAGGATCCTCTTCGGAAGCCTTTGCTTTGCCTCCTTGGCTGTCTGTCCTCCCTCTTTTCCCCAAGGGAGGCAGCCAAGGAGGCGAAGCAAAGGCTTCCGAAGAGGATCCTTGCTGGCAGGGCAATGAGCTCGCTGCCTGAAGCCGCTTTCCTCGGCTTCCACGGGTGTCTTCAGCCCTCCCTTGCGAAGAAGAGGGAGGGGAGACACCCGTGGAAGCCGAGGAAAGCTGCTTCAGGCAGCGAGCTCATTGCCCTGCCAGCAAGGATGACACTGTACAGGGGGCGGAGCTTGCCAAGAGCAACCCGGCAGCCATTTTATGTTGCCGGAGAAGCCGGCAAAAAAACCTGAAGCGGCGGTAGTGCCGCGGCGGCGGCGGCGGCAGGAATAAAACGGGGCCGGCAACAAGGCCTCTCTGGGCCGGATCTGGCCCGCGGGCCGTAGGTTGCCGACCCCTGGTGTAGCTTATAGTTTACCAGTCATTCTGCAGGCCATTCGGGGAATGTTCTGGTTGCTGTTCCAGTTGTGGAGAGGGAGTGGAGCTGTGGTGACCTGCCATTTCACCATCAGCATCAGCCATCAAAATGGCTGCTTTAAAGAGATATTGGATACCTCCGTATGCAAGTGTATGCTTGTGCAGAACCAATAGTTATAATCACCATAATGCATAAGTGTCTATTCTTACGCAACTGTCTGTTCTTATGTAACCAAGAGGTTTCTGGACTGCATATCGTGCTTACTGTTTGTCAGGTAAGCATAAAATGTTTTATATGTTATTGTTTAAATGATGGACATAATGGAGATTCAAGACAGTGAGAAAAACACTTTTCAGTTGAAAAATGGATGCCTGGAGGAGGGAGAAGGATCAGGTGTGCTGCCATGAGCATTCACAAACAGCAGCATAGTGGAGCATGAGCTCACAGGGCTGAAATGTCAAGGATGATGATTTTGCCCCCAGCCCAATTCCCCTCTGAGTTTAGCTGCAATCTGTAAAGGAACTGATGGCAGAAAATGAACTTTCCCAGCAACAATGTATTGCTATGTACTGTTTATGATCCTAAATATTTAGGGGTTGCTTGGTCTTGAATAGACAGTTAAGATCCACTAATTCTACAAAAGACCTGCTTCTGGTGGTGATGAAATCTACTAGCACTGCTTTGTCGATATAGACAAACACAGTTGCCTGTAATTTTGGATCCTGCTTTGGGTGTGTTGCCGTCAGGATTATCTTTATAAAAACCTGCTAGTAAGATACTACTGTACCACTGTTTACTGACTACTAAACATATTTAGTATTCTTTGTATGATATGAGGTGAATCAATTCACCAGCCCCATAGTTCTCTCTTTGGAAATGAGTCTCACTAGGTTGAGTAGGGCTTATTTCTTAGTAGTTATTCCATACTTCATCCTCAGCCTGGATAGATATCAACTGAGGGTGAAGAAATCATTTGTTCAGTAGTTCCAAGTCTGCCATCTCAGGTTTTCAGATCATTAGATGGTGGTAGACTGCAAAGCTGTAAGATGTACAAGAGTTGTTTATTTTTGCTTGTTAATCTCATTTACATCCTGCCTTTCCTTCAGTGAACTCAAGGAAATGTACAGCACTTGACTGTCTCCCTGCCCCATTTCGTCCTCACAACAACCCTCTGAAGTAGGCCAAGCTGAGGGAGTATAACTTGCTGAAGGCTCTCAGTGAGTTTCATGGTTCACTAGCTGTGCTACAAAAAGCTACTTTTTGGACTACACTTCCCAGAATTTACCAGCCAACATGGGTTTTGCTGGTGGGAGCTTCTGGAAGTTGTAATCCAAAAAAATTAACTTTTCTACGCTCTGTTGAAAACTCAGCTGCTCTAGCTGCTGCTTGAAGCATCTGCTGGCAGATCTTTCTAGAGTTTGGAAGAGTTTGGCTTTCCAATCAGGATGCCATTTAGCAAAGTTAATGGGGTGTTTGTATACTAATCACTAGGGAGATAAATATAGCTATATTGACTGGCACTTGCAACAATTGATTTCAGAATATTTTCTTTTTCTTTTGAGGCTGCAGCATGTGTGGCTTTGCATTTTTCTGAGTGAATGATAACACTGACTTTCCTGTCATTTAGTAAAAGGAAGCTAAGAAGAACCAGTACTGTACTTTGTGCTGGAATCTGGATTAGTCGGTGGTAGTGGTGCTGAGGTTGATGATGGCTTTCACTTTCTCTTGCTATGAGATTGGAAATAAATGTTCCCAATTTCTTGGGGCTTCAGTGAAATCAGGGACTTGAATAATGTTCCCTTTTTGCCATAGTCCAAATAATTTCACCTCATGAGTCTAATTCCTAGAGCCTTTGTTTTAATCTTACAAAAGCCTTGCTATTTTTAGACTCCCCCCCCCTCCCTTCTGCTTCTCCCTCTTTCTTTCATTCTTCCTCTCTCCCTTCCTTTTTGTCCCTTGGACCTAGCAGCAGGGCAATAAAAGAAAGCTATCAAATCCCTTGCAAGAGTCTTCATTTCCTGCCTGCCCCACTAGACCATTTCTCCAAGGTTATGTGCAGCCTGCAAAACAAAGGCTAACCCAGTTCGGGTTTGTTGTATGTGTGTGTGTGTGTGTGTGTGGGTGTGAGGGGGGCATGTATTGTTTGGCTTCTGTGTGTGTATGTGTCTTTGTGTTGCCTGTTGGTTTATGGTGACCCCATGAATTTCATAAGGTTTTCTTAGGCAAGGAACATACAGGGTGCATCTACACTGTAGAAATAATGTAATTTGGCACCACTTTACCTGCCATGGCGGATAACGACTAGAGCGCGAATGGTGGAGAACTCGTCTCTCATCCGACAGAACTCGCCTTAGGAAGCATCTTGACTCCTATAGGGAGGCTTTACGTGCAGCACAGAGATCCTTCTGCACTGCACGTATTGCGTCTGCAGAGTCCCGCCCGGCAGAGCTGTTCTGGGTGGTGGGAGAGTTGGCAAAGGTTCCTCCTGCGCCAAACCCCCTGCTCAACCCCACGACAGCCTGCTGTGAGGCATTTAACATCTACTTTGCAGATAAAATCTCTCGGATCAGAGCCAACTTGGACGCCATTGTTTTGACAGAATCCGCAGGTGAGGCATCCAGGAGCTCCGTTGGTGGCACTTTACTGGATTATTTTCAATCTGTGAGTACCGATGACGTGGACAAGCTACTTGGTAGGATGAGAAAGACGACTTGCCCCCTCGATCCTTGTCCATCTTGGCTGGTTGCCCAGGGGGGTGGCGCGCTGAAGGTGTTCCTTCAGGACACAATCAACGCGTCACTCAGGGAAGGCATTGTTCCATCTTGTCTAAAGGAGGCGGCAGTTAGGCCGCTCCTGAAAAAGCCTTCCCTGGACCCCCTGGATAAGAACAGTTATCAACTAGTATCTCTGCTCCCTTTTTTGAGCAAGGTGATCGAGAGGGCAGTTGCTTCCCAACTCCAAGCAGTCTTGGATGAAACCGATTATCTTGATCCATTTCAAACCGGCTTCAGGACAGGATTTGGAGTGGAGACTGCCATGGTTGCTCTGACCGATGACCTCCGCTTGGGCATCGACAGGGGTAGTGTGACCCTGCTGGTGCTCTTGGACCTCTCAGCGGCCTTTGATACAATAGACCACTCCATCCTCTTGGATCGCCTAAGAGGGCTGGGAATTGGAGGCACGGCTCTGCAGTGGTTCCGTTCCTTCCTCTCGGGTAGATCCCAGAGGGTGAGGCTCGGGGACAGTTGCTCTTCCAAAATCGAGCTGAATTGTGGCATCCCTCAGGGCGCCATCCTGTCCCCTATGCTATTTAATATCTATATGAAGCTGCTGGGTGAGATCATCTGGAGGCATGGAGCGCAGTGTCTTCAGTATGCTGATGACACCCAGATATACTTCTCCATGACCAGATCATTGTCTCAGACTTCAGATGGCGTCTCCCCTCTCAATGACTGTCTCAGAGCAGTAATGGATTGGATGAGGAAAAACAGATTGAAGGTGAATCCAGACAAAACGGAGGTACTCACGGTTACAGGCCCGAAACCAGATTTGGGAATACAGTCTCCAGTCCTGGATGGAGTCACACTCTCCTCTAAGGACTGTGGACATGAGGGATCTGGAAACAGTGGTACATGCCCTGGTAACCTCACGCTTGGACTACTGTAACGTGCTCTACATGGGGCTATCCTTGTGCCTAACCCGGAAACTACAACCGGTACAAAATATGGCAGCCAGGCTAATTACTGGAACATCAAGGAGGGAGCACATAACACCTGTGCTCAAATCCCTCCACTGGCTGCCGATTAGTTTCTGGGCGCAGTACAAGGTGTTGGTTTTGACCTTTAAAGCCCTACATGGCTTAGGTCCATTTTATCTTAGGGACCGCCTCTCCCCATATGATCCCCCCCGCACCCTGCGGTCCTCTGGGAGGAATCTGTTACAGCCAATAAAGACTAGGCTGTCTCAGACCTCCCAGAGGGCCTTTTCTGCCACTGCCCCCAGACTATGGAACGGCCTGCCGGATGAGATCCGTCTGATTACTACACTTGCTGCTTTTAAGAAAGCGGTAAAGACGGATCTCTTCCGACAGGCCTTCCCAGAATAACACTTGCTGTGAGGGGATGAGTTTTAATTTTTCCAGCTGGCACAGCTGATCCTTTGTCTTATTATATTGTTTTAATGTATTGTTTTTTAACTCTTTTCTGATTTAATCTTGTTTTAAGGGGTGGGAGGGCAGATTATGGGAGGAGGGAATGTTTTAACTTGTCATGTTTTAAATGCTGTAACCCGCCTCGATTGCCATGCAGAGAGGCGGGCTATAAATAAAACTTATTATTATTATTATTATTATTATTATCATACAGAATCCTGCAATTGTAGTTTTGTGAGGCACCAGCACTCTTTGGCAGAGAAGGCTGAAGACCTTGTAAAACATACAAATGCCAGGATTCCATAGGATGGAGCTACAGCACTTAAAGTGGTGTCAAATTTCATTATTTCTACAGTGTAAATTTACCCCCAGATGTGGATTTGCCAGTTCCTTCTTCGGAAATATAGCTTACAGCACCTGGTATTCATTGGCAGTTTCCCATCAAGTACTAACTAGAGATGACCCTGCTTAGCTTCTAAAGCCAGGGGGCATCTTGTGCCTTTAGGGCAGGGGTCGGCAACCTTTTTTTACCTTGGGCCGGTCCCTTCTGGCGGGTCGGGGGGGAATGCTGGTGCGCGCGCTATCACGCGCGCACACCCCACCGCCCCATGCGCCGCTGCCACACACGCCGCCGCCGCCACAGTGCATGCTGCGACCACCAGCACTGCCTCTGCGCATGTTGCGGCTGCCATTTTGGAAAACAAAATGGCGGCCACGACTCATTTGCACATGTGCGGTACTTCTGCGCATGCGCAAATGAGTTGTGGCCGCCATTTTGTTTTCCAAAATGGTGGCCGCGACTCGTTTGCGCATGCGCAGAAGTACTGCGTATGTGCAAATGAGTCACGGCTGCGCGGCCGCCAAAAAGTGCGACGGAGGTGGCTGGTGGTGGTGGTGGTGGTGGTGGCGGTGGCGGTGGGTGGCGGGGACCGGTAAGCGGCGGTCCACGGGCCGTAGGTTGCTGACCCCTGCTTTAGGGTATTTGGGCCTTCTTGTCTGGCTTTTAGGAATTTAGGAATCATATATTACATTAAATCTCTGAAGTCTTCTGCTTGGAAAGATTCAGTGTGTCAGAATCGGTTCATGCAATGCTGTTACTGACAGCCCTTGATGTCAGGAATGGGGATCCTGCAACCCTTCGGATGTTGTTGAGTTGCAGCTCTCAGCATTCTTTATCACTGCCTATGTTGGTTCAGGCTACTGAGAGTTGTAGTCCAGCAACTGTGGAGGGCATCACAATTCCTATCCCTGCTCTAGCAGATATATTTGTCTGGACTGCAACTCCCAGCAGCCTTAGCAAAAATAAACAATGGCAAGGAATGCTGGGAGTTGTAGTCTGATGCCTTTTGGGAGACACATGATTTCCCCACCAGGTAGATGTTATTAGCTTCTGGAGAGGCTTTTGCTTAGTGGAATGACTGAGAAACACTGTATTTGCACAGAAGTTAATGTAATATCTTCTTTACTTTCTCCCTCCCCAATTTCAGGGCTGAGGTGCAGTATTAAAAACTGGGACTAAACCATGGTGATTCTGGGTCCAGGTTAGTCTGAGATGTTTAATTGGGTCTTTATAATTTTGAGTTTGCTGTCCTGCATAATGAATTACAGTAGGAAAAATAATGAGAGATTTTTATACATAACTATTAAGAAGAAAAGCCTATTGAATGCAGTAGGGTTTACTCCAAGGGATGTGTACATAGGATGTGCCTTTGATGAAGTCTTCCTCCCGAATTTGGTAAATGTCTTTGTTGCACTGCAGTTGATATCATTTTGCATTTTTATGATTTGTTCAATAAAAAGTCTATTTTGTTAGTGCTTCTTACATGATGTATAATGTTACATGATAAATGCAAAAAAGCAATTGTGGGCTGCACCTGGAGCCCTGGTGGCACAGTGGTTAAATGCCTATACTGCAGCCACTCACTCACAAACCACAAGGTTGTGAGTTCAGTATAAGCCAGGGCTCAGGCTTGCATTTGGTGTTAATGCGAATCGCAAACCATAAATGGGAATGGGCTCACAAACAAACACACACACATAGCAGGGAGGAAGGGAAGGCAAACAGGAGGCAAGGAAGCAGTCTTTCTTTCTTTCTTTCTTTCTTTCTTTCTTTCTTTCTTTCTTTCTCTCTCTCTTTCTCTCCCTGTCCCAGCAGCTGTTTTGGAGCTCACTGACTATAAAGGAAGTGTGAGCATCTCCTTTACAAGATTTCAAAGTATTAATGTATTGCCCCGTATATAAGTCAACCCAGGATTTTGGAGTCAATTTTGGGGCATAAATTTCTTGACTTATAGTCGAGTATATACAGTACTTCATCCTGGCACACAGGGACAAAGAATTATGGTATTTTTCTCCTTGCTGCAGGAGAAAATGAACATTTCTCCACAGAATGTTATGCCTGAAGTGTTGTGAATCATAGAAAAGTATAGAAGGCTCTGAGAGGAGTTGTGAAGTGTTGCAAATTATTACATGGAGCTTCAACAAAAAAGGGTGTTTTTCTATTTAGAAAAATCCCCCCACAATTCTTTGGGACATTGAACATGGGGAGAAAATTGCTCAAGATTCTTGGTGGTCCATTAATGTTCCTGATGGGGTTTCCTGACCTGTGAACAAATAATAATATTCTTTCTAATCCTATGTTGAACTAAGGTATGTTTAACAATGCTGGTGAGATTTGGCCTCTGTAAAGAAGTGTTTGGTGTTGTCTGCCTTCAAGTCATTTCTGACTTATGACAGCCCTAAGGTGAACCTGTCACAGGGTTTTCTGGGGCTGACAGTGTGTGGCTTTCCCCAGATCACTCAGTGGGTTTCCATGACCGAGTGGGCAATCAAACCCTGATCTCCAGAATCATAGTCCAGTGCTCAAATCACTACACCATGCTGACTCTGTGAAGAAGCCTACTTTGTGCCAGTAACAGCAAATACCTCATTGTGTTGAAGTGTATATTTTGGTACAGACATTGAGGCTTAGCGAAGAAAACCACAGATTTTCTCTTATTAGAGGTGCAGAATAGCCTATCTCTCACAGAATTTCTGCCGTTTGTTGTTGTTGCTGGTATCATTGATTACTAGTTAAGCCCCTTCTGTCTTGAAGCATCCTTGATGTCCAAGCTGACATCAAGGATGCTTCAACACAGAGGGGTCCTATTGCTTATGCTTAAAAAATACTGTGTTCCATATGTTTTTCCTTAATTGATTTCCCATGGCAAGAAACAAGATGGAAGAAACCTAGACAAATTTAGGAGGGCTCCAAATTGAAGGCAGCATCTTTCTGGATCTCCCATAAACTTCCAGTGCAATTGTATAGCAATAGCCTCATTTGGAGAAGTCTTTGGATCTCTGGTTAGCTGAACTGTATTGTGGCTTGTCACCATGTCAAGAAAGAGCTATAATAATACTCTTGGGTTTAGTAGTTTATCAGTATTTTCATATGTGCTGATAGCCTCCTGGAGCAATTTGTCCTGTTGTCATTTGCCTAATGTAATCAGTTATAGATATATATTTAAAAAATGCTTTCCAGCCATTAGCTGTTTTGTCTTTTAGTGCCCAACAATTAATTTTAAAAAAGTTGCAAGTCTGTTTTTCCTCCTCCTTCAATATCTAGCAAATTAATTTACTGTGAACATTAAACTGTTATGAGTTTGTCCTTTTCTCTCCCTCAAAAAATCAGCATGGAATTTATTAATAGCATAAAGCAAAAAAAGAGTCCCTCTGAAGTACTCCCAGCCATCTCTGAAGAGCTCTGGGGAAAAAAAAGAGAGTAATGAGCAATGCTCTGGACTGCTCTATACAACATAGCTTCTTAGAAAGTCAAGTACTACTCCTCTTAATCCTGTGGAGGAAGTGGATAGTGAGTGAAGCCCCTACAACTGCTACCCAGATCACTTACTGTTTGATACTGGTAGACCCACAGATGGATGCCATGTGTACAAAAATGAAGGTGGGCCTAAAAGTAGCACATTGGGAGAAGAAAACATGGTCCAAAAAGAGGGAGGGAGAGAGAGAGAGGTCAAGAGCCTGCTTGGGTTTTAAGATCTTCAGGGGAGGCGCTTCCTTCAGTCTCTCCATCTTCTCAGTTCTTTTTGTGGGAATGTGGGAGAGGGTCTTCTTGGTGGCCTCTCCCAGTCTTTGGAACTTCCTCCCTAGGGAGGCTAAGAGGGCCCCTTCCTTCCTGCTGACAAGTGAAAACTTTTTTTGTTCTGATAGGCTTTTGAGGAATTTACTGTAGTGACTTTTGATGTTGTGCTTTTTATGGTGATTTTTTTTACCTTTTGTCTTTTAATGGATATCTTTCAAAGGGTTTTAATTCTAGGTATTGTTTAATTGTAATTTAATAATGACTTCTATATATTTTACTTCTCTTTTTGTGTAACTGTTTTTAATTGCATTTCTTTTAACTTCTGTAAATTGAGTTTCTTTATTGGGAAATAAAGCAGAACAACAGCAACAACAAAATAATAATAATAACGACAGACTATTATGATGATGTGTAACAATCTAATCTTCCAAAATCCAGAGTGAAAGAATGCTATTTCAGGTACTGTGATTCAGTTTGTATCGTGTGGGCATGTGTAGGTCTGGGGGCCAGCTGTCTCAAGAGCTGGCTTCATTTACATCATGGTCTGTTTCTTTACAAACTTGTACTGGGTCAGCTGTGCTTGTGTCTATAAACAAGAATACAGTCAAAGCAAATCTAAAGAGCAGTAGCAATACCTCGTAACCTGTACTTCTGCGCCAGGGATCCTATTCCCCATCAGATTACCATACTGCTACTCCCATCATCTCTCACCATTGGACAGGCTGGTTGAGGCTGATGGAATCCACCTATATCTGGAGGTCCACAGGCCCCCCAACCCTGTTATATCAACCCCCACCCAAACCCCAAGGCTGCTTCCTCCAGTCCCTTTTCCCAATGCTATGGCATTACAGGAGCAGGGGGTAGGTAGGTTGGATATCTTGTACATAACTGTTATCTAGATAACTGGATGTGGTTTGTGTCACAGCCGTCATCTGTGCATTAGTATGTATGAAGGAAACACCTGTTGTTCACCCGTGGGTGAGGAGGCAAGGCAAAAACCTAGAGAGAGGAGCATTTTGCATATCATAATTGCATAGCTGTAACCATGTCATGCTGTTAAATGCTAATCCTCATGTGGTGTTCAAGGTGTTTCCCCAGCCTGCTCCAAATGCAAAGTCTGCATTTGGTTCACCCAGCTGCACTGCCCTGCATCCTCGATTAAAACAACAGTTGAGCTAATGGTATATGATGACTTCCTCATGAGTTTGTTCAGTGCTGATAACCTTGGCCTTTTCAGTGCAGCGGAAACCAATAGGCTCAAGCTGACTCTTTGTGTTCTTTCTCTCTCTCCTGACCTTAACAACATTTAAAAGGCTTTTGCAGCTAAATGAGCTAGTATGTTAAAGCATTTATGGCCTGTTAATACGGGTTTTATTCCTGCAATACCAGCTCTATCATGATACTACAGACTAGGATATATCAGCCCAAAGGATGTATTTGTCAGTGGGACATGGCACATCTTCACCTTCCTGTATTTGTGGGGCAGTGGTTATATTGTTGGCATAAGTACTCAGACTTGCATATAACTGCAAGGTTTATATGCATGAACCTGGGTTGTAAGCATTTGTGAATATCCCTCTGTCTTATCAGGTGGAAAAAGGAGTGAATGGATTATTATATATGTTTGGAGGTTTTCTTGTACATAAGTTAATGTATCATGTATACTGGCTTAGAAAAAAATGTAGTGCACTATGCACATGCTAGAGGTAAAAAAGCATCAATGTGTTTAACAAGTAAATGGGAGAGGAGGAGTGATAGGTAGGCAGGCAGGCAGATTGCTGGGTAGATTTGTATATCTTGACTTTCTCTGGATAAGAACTTGTTATGCAAATTGCTCTTTCCTTTTTCTTTCTTTATGTCAGCCAGCTAGCAATTTTTCCCTTTTGTTAGAAGAAGGTAGCTACATGGATGGTCTATACTCTCTGTCAGTGTAACTTCATGCATAGAAGCCAGCTGTAGCTGTTTCTGCAGCCCAGTCTAGGGTCAAAGTCAGTTTCATTGGAGTTAAAACTTTATCAATTAAATGTGTAGGTGTGAGGACCTGTGTATTAATATATGCACTGGGCCAAAACTAACAAAATGAATTTCAACAGGGAGAAACGTAAGGTACTTAGGCAGAAAAAAATGAAATGCATAGATATAGGATGGGGCATAATTGGCTTAACAAGACCACATGTGAAAGGGATCTAGGAGTCATAGTAGACCACAAATTGAACATGAGTCAACAGTGTGATGCGGCACCTAAAAAACCCAATGTGATTCTAGGCTGTATCAATAGAAGTATAGTGTCTACAATCAGGGGTAGGCAACCTTTCCCCTTTAAGGGCTGAGGGACTTCAACTCCCAGAAGCCTCAGCCATGTTGGCCAATAGTCCCATGTTGGTCAATAGCTCCTGGGATTCTGGGAGCTGAAGTCCCTCGGCCCTTAAAGGGGAAAGGTTGCCCACTCCCGGTCTAGATCAAGGGAAGCAATAGTACCACTCTTATTCTGCTTTGGTCAGGCCTCACCTGGAATATTGTGTCCATTTCTGGGCATCACAGTTCAAAAAGGATGTTGAGAAGCTGGAGTGTGTCCAGAGGAGGGCAACCAAAATGGTGAAGGGTCTGGAAACCATGCCCTATGAGGAGAGACTGGGAGCTGGGTTTATTTAGCCTGGAAAAGAGAAGGTTAAGATATGATCACCCTGTTTAAATATTTGAAGGGGTGTCATACTGAGAATGGAGCAAGCTTGTTTTCTGCTGCTCCAGAGAATAGGACCCAGAGGAATGGATTCAAGCTACAAGAATAGAGATTCCACCTCAACATTAGGAAAAAAAATACTGACAGCAAGAGCTGTTCAACAGTGGAATACCCTCTTTCAGAGAGTGGTGGAGTCTCCTTCTTTGGAGGTTTTTAAACAGAGGCTGGATGGCCATCAGTCAGCGGTGGTTTGATTCTGTGTTCCTGCATGGCAGGGGGTTGGACTGGATGGCCCTTGTGGTCTCTTCCAACTCTATGATTCTATGATTCTATATGTAATGGGACATGAAACCATTATTTTTATTCATGCCTCTGCTAGTTTTTCTTTATAATTTTCCTTTGGATTTTTGTTTTGTTTTGTTTGAAAACTGTCACTTGTAAGTTCAGTATTGCATGTCCAGGAAGGCTGAAATGCTTTGCATTGGGTTTTTGGGTATTGCCGTTTCTAATGTCAGATTTGTGCCCATTTATCCTCTTGTGTAGAGACCATTCTGTTTGTCCAATTAAGGTTCAGAGAAGCATTACTGCCATAGGATGGTATACATCACATTGGAGGATGAGCAAGTAAATACAGTATACCTGTGACCTTGTGGGTGACATTGTTAGCATTTGTAATGTTGCTAGTAGAGTAGATGTGAGGACAGAGTTGGCATCTGGGTTTGTGGAAGGGTCTTATCGCTTTATTATAATTCAGGTTATGTATCTTGTTGTGGATGATAGTTGTTTATGGTTGGGAGACTGCCTCTAAGCCAGTAAAGGCCTGCCACCTAGAATTTGTGAGATGGCTGTATTTTTCTCCAGAATTGGTTGTAGCTCCTTGATAATACAATTGAGTGGTCTCAGTTGAGGGGTACAAGTGACAGCTAGTGATGTTCTTTCATTTTCTGTTTTGGTTTGCCTTTTAATAGATTGTTCATTGGTACCAGTCTTGCCTTGTTGATTTTTTCCTTAATCTCTTTATGTGAGTATTGTAGTTGGAGCTATGCTTGCTTCAGATCCATGAGTTTTGACTCTCTGTCCTTGGGTAGATGAGGTTGTATCGGAGTGTTTCGCTGTAAGCAATAGATTTGGAGGTGTGTTCTGCGTGGAAGCTAGAACCATGTCAGTATATGTAGCAGTAAGTGGGTTTTTGTTATAGTGTCATGCTTAGCAGTCCATTGTGCATTTTCACAGTCAAGAAAATGAACTTATAGTGTGGATTGTTTCAGGCTCAGGTTGTTCATAGGATGGAAGTTGTTGAAATCCTTGTGAAATTTCTGAAATGATTCCTTTCCCTGAGTCCAGATGATAAAAATGTCATTGATGTACTTAAGGTAGAGGAGAGATTTCTGGGTAAATATTCTGAGGAAGCTCTGTTCCTGGTCAGTCATGATCATGTTGACATACTATGGTGCCATGTGGGTGCTTATAGCATTTCCATTGATGGGAAAGAATATGTTATCCCTAGAAGTAGTTATGAGTTAATATAAAATGGCAGACTTTAGTGGCCAGGTGTGCTGTAGCTCCATTCAGAATGGTGTTCTTGATGGCTTGTAGCCCATCGTTGTGTGGGATGGTGGTGTACATGGATTCCACATCCATAGTAGTTGGCTAAGAGGGTATTCTCTGGGAGCTTGTGGATAGACTGTATTTTCCTCAGGAAGTTAGTCATATCCTTCACATAGCTTGGAGCATTGATGGCATATGGGCTGAGAAGTGAGTCCATATATCCAGATGTCTCAGAAGTGAAGATTCCAGTGCTCGAGACAATGGGTCATTCTGTGTGTTCCCTGTTTGTGTTTTTAGGTAATAGATAGAATGTACCTTAGGGGTGTGTCCATTTCAGTTGGGTTTTGTACATCAGTGGAGAATTTTCTGAGTATTTTCTGCAGTTTCTTCTGATATTAATAAGATATGTAGATAAGATTCTGTAAAATATGGTGTTGAACACTTGTCTTTCAGCCTCCTGTATGTAGTCTGACACGGCTCCTCTTTTGTTAGCCTGTTTTATGATAATGTTGGGATTGTTTTGAAGACTGTGGATAGCATCCAGTTGTGTCTCTTGTTGCACAGCAGCAAAAGCGTTTTATGTAGAAATCCATTTCCACATTCTTCACTTTTGTTTTGCCTTTTAATGTATTCCTCAAAGTAATAGGCACAAGTTTTTCTTTTCCACTTACTACAGTCACCCAGAGTAATTGCTCCATAGGTTCACAGTACAGATGCCAGACATTCTTGGAGGAGGAAGATGGATGAGCCTGAAGTTCTTTTCATACATGGTGAATGTTTGAAATTTTTGTTTCACACCTGGAATCTTGAGTCCAGATTCTGAAATAGCCTCTAGAGCCAGTGTAGACTGCACAGAGTCAAGGATTCTTTTGAATGGGGGAGACAGCAGGCTTTTGACCTCAGTGCCTTTACTGGGGCCTCATTTCTGTGCTGCCTTACCTTCTTCCCACCATAGTCACTGCCAACTGTTTGTAGTCTTCCTCTGCTACCCCTTTGCTTACTGTCTTCCTTTGCTATGTCTTTGACTTTTCCAGTATTACCAAGAAGAGGAGAGTATAATAGCATCCAAAATCCACAAAACAACTACACTATACCTTTTACTGGGCCAACTAAAATGCCCAAAATACATGATGCAAGCTTTTGAAGCTCCACTGGCTTCTTCATCAGGCAAAAGTACTAAAAATATAGGGCAGTGACTCTAACATTGTCATATTTTTCTTTCTCCTATATATTTTGTCAAGAGGTTGATGTTCTCAGTTAAGATGTAATGGAAGGATATCCATGTAAGTAGAGGTCATTCCTTCTGGCTGTGTGGGTTCTGGGAGACAAAGAGTCTTAAAGTCCAGGAAGTGAAATTTAAACTCCATTAGCGACATAAATAAATGCTTCCTTTGAGATCCAGGTTGCTCTTTTTGAGGCTATCCATCCCCTTATTAGACAGAGAACACTGCATTTCTCAAGAAGCCTCTGCTGTATTTGGAAGACTTCTAGATAATGTTTAGGTAAAACACGCCAAATGCAATCCCAAAAAGAAAGTTTTACATTTGTTGGAGGTAGAAACTAAAGATGCAGTTTGGTGCCCAGTTAGCTCTGTCTCAGTCCCATGGCTCCCTTTTTAGGATTCTGTTGTTAGGGCTAAAATGTGCTATCCTCAAATACAGAAAACATATCCAGGGAGGAGAGTGCAAATAGAGCGGATCACCTTTCTCCACTTGTTTTCTCTGGCTACTTTTTCCATGTTTGGAAAGGACAGGTGAACAGGCAGTAACAGCAGGGAGAATGAGGAACAGGTCCAGGAAATCTAGAGTAGCTCCCATGCAGATGTGTGGACCTGAGCTGGTGCCCACTGATTCCAACCCTTGTTACTGACCCTGAATATAGAATTCACTGAGAGAACACACTGCCTTTTAGCCCTGTCACTACAGTTTTACTATGTGTGGAAGAGGAAAATCTTTGCCAATCTGACACAAACAATAAGATATTTCAGGCATTTCAATCTTCGATCCTGTTTGTATTAAAAAGGACTTTGTGATAACCAAAGTTTCAGCCCTGAAGTATTGATTTAAAAAGACAGGTCAGTTGACTGATAATATTTTGAAAAGTCATTATGTGTTTCAGCGGAGTTAAATCATAGAATGGGTTTAAGGGATTATGTTTTTTTGGCATTAGACAAGCACTAGTGCAAAGTAAAAATGTCCATTGTTAGAAACTTTATTATAGGAAGTTATTATGAGTTGGCACCAAAACTCACTAAAGATGCAGTTTGGTGCCCAGTTAGCTCTGTCTAGTTCCACCATAACAAGGAAGCTTCAGTTAATAGAATGAATGAAGGGTTGCAGTAAATATAATTGATTCAGCAAGTGTAACTGAAATGTTGCAGCTTGAATACTCACATTTGCTTTATTTTAGAATAATTTTCCCCGCTCTTCTCTATTCAGTACAGCAATATCCCAGAGCCTGGGAAAGTTGTGAGCTTAAAAATGTTCAGACTTCTACTTCTGTATAGCAAACGTCTCCACTGAAAAAAACATAAAGCACATTACCTTATTTTTGTCTAGTTCTGTTTCTCTTCTAAACTGTTAGGCCAGGGGTGGGAATTAAGGTGCCCTCCAGATGTTGTTGAACAACAATTCCCAGCAACTCAGTGCTGAAGATGGCATAAAACCATCTGAGCTGCCTATGAATATGATGACACCTTTGTGTCCATTTTCTGGTTTTTTTATTGTATTCCATGCACTTTTATTGCTGTAACCTGCATGGATTCCTTGTGATTGGGCGGGCTATAAATAAATAAATAATAATAATAATAATAATTATCATCATCATTATTATTATCATCATTATTATTATTAGTTGAGTGACAAATAACACACTGCATTTCTGTTTCATGGGGAAAAAAGTCCTATGTTGGAAAATAACTCTAGTGAAGACTGGTGATAAGAAATTTGTATTTAGAACAACTAAGTAAAGACCACGTGTCTGCAAGGAGGAGCAGGTATCACTTACGGTACGCTTTCAATGCCATTTCCTCCTCTTCTGCAGAAACAAGAGTGCTATTGGACTTAGCTTCATTTTAGGGTGCATCTACACTGCAGAATTAATGCTGTTTGACATCATTTTAACTGAAATGGCTCAGTGGTATGGAATCATGGGCTATGTAGTTTTTTGAGGCAGTAGCACTCTTTGGCAGAAAAGGCTAAAGGCCTTATAAAACTACAAATGCCAGGATTCCTTACGATGACGCTAAAGCACTTAAAGTGGTGTCAAACTGCATTATGTCTACAGTGTAGATGCACCCTTAATCACCAGGACAAAAGCACTGTGGTCAGCATCGAATTGTGCTAATCTGTAGATACAAGGCTGTATAAAATAATTATTTGGGGATCATTATTATTTTGTGTCCTTCATTCCTTCTGTTCTTTCCCACATGAACAATTTAGGTAAGGCAAATAGGTGATTAATATTTCCTATTACAGAATGCCATGAGGTGCACTAGAAAAATGAGATGCTTTTCCCTTGGATTATGCAGAACAATCAAGATGATGGGTTTTTAAAGGCATGCCTTTGAATCCATGATCTGCCCTCAGCTATACCCTTGCAAACTGCTGTATGGAGATTGAAAATCACCACAAAACAGATATGCAGTCTCTCATTTTTCTCTGCTAGGACACCTGTTGTAATTGTCCAGTGCAATAGCAAATGAAGTTGAATGGTTTGGGTGTTTCATGGATCCAATTCATACTTGGCTTTTACTCTGATCATTTTGCTTGCCTGGCTTGTTTTCGTCTATTTTATTTATACACAGTTAGATGTCGGGGGGGGGGGGGGGGGGAGAGCTTGAAAAAGTTACATTTTGGACAACAGACCCCAGCCGCTATGGCCAGTTATAATCCCGCCTGTTTTCTGGCATGGGATTTAAGACTGCTCAGAAAACAGATGAAGACAAAACAGAGGTAAAAAAAATAACATTACAGTAAAAAGAAAATTTAAAATCAATTAAATAAGATAGCCTTTTAAGAAAATTTTGAAACAGAACAATGTAAATAAAAGCACAGCACAGATGGAAACGGATTATTTCCCTCCCATAACTAGGCAGGGGACAGAATCCACTGGGAAATATGGCTATGAGACTGTTTTTAATTGCAGCGAGGCTTCCTTTTTCACAGAATAATTGAGCTGTGGGACATACCCCATGGTTGAGTTGCTAACCAACAGTGCTTTGCCAGGGAGGCAGGGGAAAACACTGGGGCTGGTTCCAGTGCTGTCGGTCCCCCACCTCACTTCCATTTCCAGCTTCTGTCGGTGGGATGGCTCATTGGCCAACAGGTGGATTGGTCAATGCCCAAATCCAATGCCTAGATCCATGAGGTTGCCAACCCATCTGTAACTGTAATCAATAAGTGGTTGTGGCCTTTGCCTCCCAATATTATTGCATGTTTGTATTTCTTCTGCAAAGCATTCTCCTGGACATGCAATTCCTTAAGTCAACTGGGAACCTTAATGGATTAACTAAAAGAAGAAAGAGGCCAGGCAGTAAATTCACCCCAGTTCCAAAATGTCTTAAGAGTAAACAGTAAGCTAAAATTATTCTTGGCATCTCTTCAGACATTGTGATGGAACTGGAAGGAAAGCTGCCACTTCTTTCTTTTTCACGAGGCTGATTTCCTCTTAGTGCAAATCACTAGAAGTGGAGCCTTGATCAGGGAGAGCATGTATGGGAGAGTGTGCTGATTCTCATGGAAACATCCCAGGAGACATGTGTACTGATATAGAGAGACTTGGCAGCAACAATGTTATGCCTCTACTTTTTCTTCTCTGGTAAGGATTTCTGCTGCTTTCTTATTCAAAGGACAGTTTCTCCCTCTCCAACAAAGCTGTACTACCTCCACAAGTCTGACTGAACTGAGTGGCTGCCTTTTTCATCAGGCCGCATGTGTAACTCCATCTTGCAAAGATTTATGTTCAATAGAAGGTGGTTTGGATAAGCAGAAAATGTATACATGTCTTAAGTTGGTGGTAGCCATGTCAAATGGGAAGTGACTCTGCCCTGGGTTATAGGCTGAGCTTTAAAGGAACTATCCAGGGTGCTGACCCAAATAGCATCCAGCAATTTGGATAGCTCTTTTAAAGTCTGGGTTACAACCCGAAGCAAGCTTACTGTCTCAT
Source organism: Phrynosoma blainvillii (assembly GCA_026167975.1). Classification (NCBI taxonomy): domain Eukaryota; kingdom Metazoa; phylum Chordata; class Lepidosauria; order Squamata; family Phrynosomatidae; genus Phrynosoma; species Phrynosoma blainvillii. The sequence continues at coordinate 237,689,175 of JANUYF010000001.1, read as the reverse complement.
TGATATTACTGTCCTTTAGATGTCTCCCCGCCCCCAGTTCCCACTGGCTATATTTCTTTATCGGCAGATCTAGACTAATGGATGGAAATCTTTTCTAAAATGTCAGTTTAACTGGCATGGCTTCTGGCAGAGAGAATTTTGGGAGTTGTAGCTGAGTGAGGGTCTTAGCAATTCTATGTTGGGGATCCACAGCTTCCTACAGAGAAGTAACAGTTCAGATTTACTGAGGATAATGAGTAGCTTAAACTTTAAAACCCCCCAACATGCTCTCAGTTTGAGTTTTTTTTTGGAGGGGGGGTATCTCTGTGCCAGCAAATGTTCTGTTTCCCTTCAAACAGCTACATGTGTGTGCCAAGAACTGACCATGGCTGCTTGAGCAGAAGAGCAAGAAATTCAGTTTCTTCTTTCATCTGCAGCCCATTAGTCACTGTAACTCATGAGCAAAATAACTGGGGGAAAAGGGATTTATTGTTTGTTGCTCGTTTATTTTGACATTCCTATCAATCACTATGTTATGTTTAGGCACTTTCTGTCCTGGTTGTTATTGGTTTTTTTAGTGGCTTTACACTTGGAAAAGACATTGTTTTGAAGTAACAATACACGATGCCTGAAAATTATAGTTACTGTCTATTTAATAAAAATGGATCTTCCTTTATTATTTCAGTCTTAAAAGGCTTGTTTTATTAAAACTGACTGTCTCCAATACTGATGTATATTTCAATCTTGAAGTCAACAGTTGAAATTATCTGTAATTATTTGAAGAAATAGGTGTCTTTCATACATGCACTCGCCTTCCACTTTCCAGAGTGTTCTGTGTGCATCTGCGATTTGGTATCTAAAACAGGAACTCCTACAATTTCCTTATCTCCATTCCTAGTAGTAAATATATAAATAAGAGAGTACAGAACTAATACTTTGTCATCATTTTATGGCACTCAGAATCAGTTTTCTAAAGTGGCTGCTCAACTCTGCCTCGTGGCATTTAGTACTCGGTCAAAATAGATTCACAAAATTTTTCATACTCTTGGACTGCATCTACACTGCAGAGTTAATGTAGTTTGACACTGCTTTAACTGCCATGGCTCAGTGCCACGGAATTCTCCAATTTGTAGTTTTGTGAGATATTTAGGCCCTGAACAGACTGCCAGAAATAATGCAGCTTGAGACCACTTTAACTGCTCTGGCTCAGTGCTAGGGAATCATGGGAACTATAGTTTATTGTGGCACCAGAGCTCTCTGACAGAGAAGGCTCAGTGCCTCAGAAAAAAACTACAATTCCCATTATTCCCTAGCACTGAGCCAGGGCAGTTAAAATGACCTCAAGCTGGATTATTTCTCGCAGTCTGTTCAGACCCTTAGTCTCTTTTTTCAATGAGCTCTGGTTGCAAAACAAAATACAAATCCTAGGAATCCATAGGTTCTTTTTAACTGCTTTAATTCTGTTTTAATTCTGTAGCCTTTGTGTGTGGTGAGGTTATTTTGCTAACTGAATATCCTCAGTGGAAAGATGAATTTTCCATAATATTCATCATGGGGTTCAGTGATCAAAAGAAGGGTGAGATCTCTTGCAAGAAATGTTGACTAATTTCATAGTTTTATTAGTTCATGTGGTTGAAAGAAACACAGAAAGACCCTAGGAGAGGGGCCTAAAATGAGTAGAGTTCAGATCTACATCATCCTTCAATATTAAAATAAAAATAAGCAATACTAAAACTTGATCCATAGTTGCATCCCAAATCCTCCAATCTGTTCATGGAATGCAAAATTAAAAACCCAATTTTGTTGAATATTCTCTAGGGAAGAACTGAAATTCTTCAGCAGTTCAGATGGTGCTTGAAAAGAACTTTAAAATGTGTCAGCAATTCTTTTCTAATAAATTTCCCCCCAGCCTTATGCACTGATTGCAGATTGCCAGTTATTTGGGGAGATATTAGGAGAAACTGAGCTGGATGCTTATAGCCCACAGAAACTGTCACGGAGGCACTTGCCTCAGCTAAATCTTGCCATCTGTTTGATACTCTTTGTAGTGTTTTGACTCCTGAAGACATTTTAATTTCAGTTCTATGTATGGCAGATTTTGTTTTGTGCTTTTTGGGGTATTTTTTTAATCTCCCTTCCTTCCTGCAGTATTTTATCTTCTGCATAGCCTTTTGTTGTTATGTGTCTTCAAATTGATTCTGACTTATGACAACCGTATCTTTGAGTTTTCTTGATAAGATTTATTTAGAGCAGATTTGTCCTTGCTTTCCTCATGGGCTGAGAAAGTGTGGCTTACCCATTGTTTTTCCATGACTGAGTAGGGATTCAGCCTCTTGTTTTCTGGAATCCCAGCCCAATTCTCAAACCCCTACCTCTCATAGGCTCTACCATTTGTATTGCCTGCTGTTTGCTTATTTTGTGTAATGCTTGTATACTGCTTCATATAAAAATTCTTAAGTTATATAAAATACAGTATAAAAGCATTTCGAAAGACTCTAAAATAACAAATAATTAAAATACTTCATAATCCACTCAGAATTCATAATTCAAAATACTTCATAATCCAAGCAGAGAAATCAGTGTCTTTGCTAACTGGGGGAAACAGGTGTAAGGAAGCACATTGTCAGCATTGATAGTTCTTTAAATTTTAGTTGTAAGTCCCTTTTAGGAGCTCATGTGCACTTGAAAGACAAAATGTATTTTTTTTATGATTATACTAATCACAATCATAATCATAATCATAGATATCTAGATGTAGCCTAGCATATCCTGCAGTTTCTCTAGATAAAACTGTTCAGCAACAGGGGGAATAAATATGTGAAGAAAGAAGATGTTTGTTGGCTCTGCGGGAACAGCCCTGAGAGTCAGGCAACAAACATCACTTCTGCTAGATTGGGAAAGAAGAAGAGTAGGGTGCTGCCACTGCTGACCGTTTGCCAAATTCTAAACTAGGAACAACAACCCAGCTTAATATCCTGAACCATTAATTATTTTGCTTCCTAATCTGCAGCTCCAGCCTTCTTTCTGTCAAAACAAGTGTCAAAATGCCGAGGAGAGGCCTTCATTCCTTCTCTTTTCCATCTGATGAAACTGTATCCCACTGGAGAAAATATTTCAGAGATAGCAGAAAACAGCACCTTTCAATTTCAAGAGGATTCTTAATTCAAATAAACAATGGAGGCTTTGTGTGATTACCAAAAAGAGATCTTATTGTAACCCCACCCCACAAACATGTGACTCTTTTACCAGAGGATAAAATGAAGCTTCAGTATTTTTTCCGAGATACAAGCGGTTGTTTCTTCAGCTTAGTAAAGTGTGGAGCTTATGGCTGGGAGTAAAAATTCATGAGCAGCATGATTATTCATTCCATTAATTGCATGTTTATAATGGTAGATTTTTAAGTGTGGATTTCATTGGGGAGGGCATTCATAATCTTTATACAAGTGTGTGTGGAGGCTTGTTTAATTGATTAGAGAATGAAAAACATTATTCATGTTTGTAATAAGTGTGCATTAAAGGTGCCACTATTTGAATGTTACTAGTAGGCATCTACTGTGAAGTCCCAGGAAAGATGAGATCTTTATGAATGGTTGTCGTGATACAAAAGAGGCAAGTCTCTGAAGCTGTTTAATTACTGAGCATCTAGTTAATTCTTATAGTTGAGTCCCTCAGGCTAGATTTTGTACAATACCATCTGGGATGGTAAATTAGTTTCAGCCGCTAACACACAGAGCAAAGGAGCACCACGTGTCATCTTTGGTGAGAAAAAGCTGTGGGCTTGTTCTCTTTCCTCCAGCTCAGTTGCAAGTACTTAAAAGCAAAAACAAAAACAAAAAGATCATCAGCTCTATGAGCTTTATTCACAAATCACTCTGACTCTGCTTGCTTTGGATGTAGAATTAAGAGATGATTTGGTTAACGCAAAGATTGTGCAAGGATAAGCCTCTTTGTTTTACCTTCGATTGCATTTGATACTGCTTCCTATTCCAGCTCTTCCCTTATTTCTTTGCCTCTATCTGTCTCCCTGCTTTTGTATTTGCATTCTTAATTTGCATTATATACCACCTTCCTATATATGCTCTTAAGAGTAATTTATAGTTTAGCCTATTAAAAAAATAACAGCATCAACAAAGTTAGAAAAGATAAAGCAGCACAGGTCTCTCAAACCATTGGTGATCTCTTTAGGTTATGGCATGACCTCCTTCTCCCCTCCTTCTTCACTTATGCCTTCTCTGCAGGGCACACAGCTCTTTAATCAGATCTTTAAGTAGATTGCAGATTATCTCTCCACAGATAGTGTTTTGAGCGTTGTCATTCATTCCCCAGCCAGTTTTTTTGTGTGCTCATTGGGAAGTAGGTCGAGGCAGTACACACAGCATTCAGTACTTCTCATCACTTCTTTATTTTACTGGGATATTTTGTTTCCCTAAGTCCCTGTTTGGGGCCTCAGTACCCTAAAACACCAGATCCCATCTGATCCTGGAAGCTAAGAAGGGTAGGCCCTGGTTTGTACTTGGATGGGAGACCACCAACAAACACCAGGTGTGCAAGGCTATATTTTGGAGGAAGGCAATGGCAAAGCATCTCTAAGTATTCCTTGCCTAAGAAAACATGTATGAAATTCATCAGGTCACTGTAAGTCAACAGGTGACCTGAAGGCACCCATGGACACACACATATATGTTTCAGTTCCACTTGTTTTATATCTAGAGTAATGAATGCTATCAGAGATACCTGGTCAGCTGCATAGCATCTTTGGTGACCTGAAGGGTAGTGACAGGAAGGGTACCACAAGGTTTTGTCCTGAGCCTGGTGTTGATCAACAGCTTTATAAATAATTGTATGAAGAAAAAGAGGATATTTTTTTAAAAAATAATAATAATTACAAATGACACTATACTGGGAAGGGCAGCTAACATCTCAGAAGACAGAAGCACAATTGAAGGCACCAAATTAACAAGTTACAGAACTGTCCCTAAACTAACAAATGAATTTCAGTAGGGATAAATATAAAGTTCTACATCTCAAAAGGAAAAATCAGATGCCCAAATACCTGGCTTGGAATGCATACATGTGAAAAGAATTTAGGGGGCCTTGGCAGACCACAAGTTAAAACATGGGTCATCAGTGTGATGTGACAAGAAAAAAAGCTACTGCAATTCTAGGCTGCATTAACAAGATATATAGTGTCCAGATGATGGGAAGTAATAATACTATACTGTACTGCTTTCATCTCCAAGAGAAGTAAGTTAATATTTCTGTTTATGGGCTTTGATTAAGGCAAGAATGTTCATCTGCATATGAGAAAGGAAGTAATAATATATGATTGTTTGTTTAAGGCATTTATTTTTTATCTGTCAGGCTTCTCGAGATGATGCACAATGGGTAAAATGGGCACAATATTGTTAATAATTTAAGGCTCCTTATGCAAAGAATTGCTTGTTTTGAAGATCATCTCTCTCTCCTAGTCTTCATGTGGCCTGCCTGACCTTTACCCACCTTGAGAAATTACTACTCCTTACTTTTATTTGTTATACAGGGCAATTCAGTTTCCATTTTTCATCAGTGTTTATATTTAGATGGTGCAAAGCTAAAATACAGCAGGATTTGCTGCTCTCTAGAACATGGGCTGAGTCAGAGAGCTATTATAACTAGCTGTTTTGTTCAGAGGACACTTTCCCAGTGTTGCTGCTTGGAGGTTGGGGGCGGCTGGAGTGGGAATGAATGAGAAGCTTTAGGAATTGTGAGAAGTGGCAAAAGCTGATGAAAATGACATGACCTTCCACTTTCACTGTTTGTACTAATGACTAAAACAGCTGAAAGAGAAGTAGGCCTGGTGGCTGGAAATAAAAGGAGATAGCTGGTGAAGAGGATGGGAGGTAATGATGGGAAACAGCCATCTCATAAAACATAAGGCCAAGCCAGGTGCCTTTCTGGTTTATATCAGATTTGGGAAGATGCAAGCAACAGATCAAACGAAAGACTGGTCTTTATGCAACATCTCTGAGCACATGTATGTGTTGAGACTGTTTTGTTGCACAGCATAGCAAGTGTTCAAGAACCCAAACTGATAGTACAAATTAAATACATTTTGGGATACTGATACTTGATATGGAAATACTAGAGGAAAATGAACATACTGATCCACCCACCTACTACTTTCTAATACCAAGCTGTGTCAGAATGAGATTCAGAGAAGAAGCATCACAAAACTGCTGAGCCTGGTTGCATTGTGGCTTCTTCTGGGCTTTAATTCGAGATTAATTTCAGTGTATATGCTTCTGGTGTTTTTATCCTGACTATATGCAGTGAGTTGGATGCAATAAAGAAGTTTCTTTAGGCTGGATCTAGTTAAGTTCTTAAAATAATATAGAACTGACTTTCACTGCACTAACTGTGAACCAAGGAGTGTGGGCTACGATTGTTAATCTTTTGGACAATATATGTGTCACTTGCACCCCTCCCATTTGTTCTTGTTATGTGCCTTCAAGTTGCTCTGACTTGTGGTGACTCTCATAGAATCATAGAATCATAGAATTATAGAGTTGGAAGAGACCACAAGGGCCATCCAGTCCAACCCCCTGCCATGCAGGAACTCCCAATTAAAGCATCCCTGACAGATGGCCATCCAGCCTCTGCTTAAAGACCTCCAAGGAAGGAGACTCCACCACACTCTGAGAACATTCTTGGGAATATTTGTTCACAGGGGCTTTTGCCATTGTCTTCCTCTGAAGCTGAGAAAGTTTGATTTGCCCAAGGTTACCCAGTGGGGTTTTCATGGAATTTGTACTTTGGTGAGGCACCAGAGTTCTCTGACAGGCCAAACTGAATACCTCACCTAAGTACAAATCCCAGGATTCCACGTGATGGAGCTATGATAGTTAAAGTGGTGTGAAACTGCTTTATTTCTGCAGCGTGGCAGGTCTCTACAACAATATATATATAGGGGATCCTTCAAAAAACCCATAGAAGAGAAAGAGCTGTTTTTGTGGAAGCTGCCAGGTGTGTTTGGTGGAGAGGTGAGGACTGCAGGAGAAAATGGTAAATAGGAGGCCAAAGCCAAGATCCCATTGAGGAGGACAAAGGCCACAAGTGCAATGTTTGTGAAGGAAGTCAGGTGCTGGAGAAATAGGGCGTCTCACAGCCAGCAGATTTTGTTTGCTCTTTCTCTCCATCACTGTGCAACTGTGAGGCAAAAATGCATTTGGCCAGCATAGTCCAGTGAAAGGATTCTGCCCTAGGCTAACTTGTTGCAGGTTAAAGCCCATGCCAGGGCAGTAGGTTACAACTCCCATTGCTCCTTGTATTCCAATGATTCCCAAACTCTGGCCTTCCAGGTGCTTTGGACTTCAGCTTACAGAATTTCTGACTGTTGACCAAGCTGGTTGGGGCTTCTGGGAGTGGAAGTCCAAAAACCTGGAGGACCAAAGTTTGGGAACCACTTTTGTATACAAACAGTGCCAGCCTTCTTTAACTGGTTGCTCTCTACATGTTCCTTGTATGGCCTTCCCAGCATGGTCCATAGTCAGGCATTATAAGCACTTGAGGTCAAAACATGTGGAGGGCATCAGGTTGGATCAGGTTATTAACTTTAGATTACAGGGAAAGAAGTTCTTGAGAAGCCAGCTTGATGTCACATATTTTCTTAGCAACCCATGAACTGGAAATAAAATTGCTTTCCTTCTGAGTTTAATGGGACAAGCCTATCAGAATTGAGGGAGAGCTGCTAAATGAGTCACACCATTTTTTGTAGATAAATGCAGTCTTCTTTGGGTAGCTGTGCTGGATTTTCTATAGCTTTTTGAGACCAGTTTAAATGTGTTCTTGCTTTTAATGCTCTTTGTTGGCTACCTTTCCACCCTTATTTTCCTTTGTGTCCCTGCTAGTTACTTTTGTTCTTTCAACCCTTTCTTAAATGTTCTCCAAATATCCTGCTAGCCAAGCATACAGTTGCAGGTCTATTTTTCATGGGATGTAGCAATCATAGAATAATAGAATTTTCAGATTTTAGAGTTGGAAGGGGCCACAAGGGCCATTATTTTTGGGATTTTCCCGTGAAGAAAAAATGGCATGATTTTGCCACTTTATTCATGGGTTAATTGCAGGATAATGACAACGTTGGGGGACATTGTCTGAAAATCATCCTGCTCTAGCAGGATATTTTCAGGATTAAATGGTCTTTATACATAGGAGGAGGACACTTGCCTCCCATGTGATAAAGTCCCTTGTCAGGCCCTCATCTCCTCCTCCCACACATCTTCCTTCAAAAGATGGTAAGACTAAAGATCTCTTCCTTTCCCTGATAAGTTAGGGTGTAGGCTCCCCATGCATATGTAGATTCAGGCCATTAAAAAACCTTTTCATTAATTGCAAACTGCCTGCCTTGTTTGTTTTTGAATGAGTTTCAGTTCCCAGAAGCAGTGTCAGACTGGAGCATGTTCTTCTATTACTTTTCAAATGAAAGTTAATCTCTAGCAGATTTAGCCTTGATATTTTTGATGTTTTGTTTCCTAAAAAAAGGCTAAAGCCTTAGGAAACTTGAATTGCCCAACATTCTGGACATGTTCCAGCATGTCAGTAGCCTTCTTGAACTGTGGATATCCAAAACTGGACATAGTATTCCAGGTGATGTCTGACCAAAACAGGATTGAGTGGCACTAACAGTTCCCTCAGTCAGGACATTATATCCCTGTTGATGCAGTCCAGAATTGCATTCACTTTTATGGCTGCTCCATAACACTGTTGACTCTTGTTTAGTTTGTGATCCTCAGGTAGAAGAAGTGGCATTTTGGCAGAAGGGGGCCAGTAGTGTTACTGTGTGTGTGTGCACGGTCTGCACTGGGTGACACCCCAGAAGGGGGGGTCACCATAGAAGAGGAGGGTGACACCTGGTCAGTCCCTGGCCCTCCCCGGGCCCCACGGCTACTCCTGCAGCTGCTCTCTGAGGGTGCACAGGTCATCTCTGGGCACACGTGTGCTCCTGCACACACTAGAAGTTGCGTGCCGGAAGTCCCGTCCCCATAGGTCCCTTCTGTGAGTGACCGCACTGGATGACACCAATCCTAGGGACACCACTGAAGGGGGCAATGCCAGCTGTTGTTGGACTGCAACTTCCATCAGCCCTATCTAGCATAGCTAGTGGTAAGGAATGATGGTAGTCCAACCACATTTAGCAGGCCCAAGTTGCCTGTTCCTCATTTAGAGTGACAGGAGCACAAAAACATTACAGATGCAGTAGAATCCATTGGACTGAGCAAGCATGAAATGACATTAATAGCCTCCTAGCACAGACTTGAGTAGGTGCAAATCCTCTCCCAAATATTTTACTTTCCTGCAGTTATTGTGGATTCCAACTTTAAAAAAGTGTGCACTTAGTGACAATTACCATGAATTGTCATATGTGTACTTTCCCACATCCAGCTCTGCCAGATAGGGAATTTAAAAGTAGGACAGACTGATCTGCATCTAAGAGAACGGAACAATCAAGAACAAATGCACTAGGAAATGCAAAATCGGTGGTTCTTTAAAACAGTAGGTGAGTGGGTATAATTTTTTGTGTGTCTTGTCTTGAAAGTCAGATCTCCCTGAGATAAGTCAGGGGGCAAAAAAACAGTGAATATGCCCTAAACCATTGGTTCTCAAACTTTGGTCCTTCAGATGTTTTGGACTTCGGCTGCCAGACTTCCTGACTGTTGACCAAGCTGGCTGGGGCTTCTGGGAGTTGAAGTTCAAAAACCTGGAAGACCAAAGTTTGGGGATCACTGCCTTAAACAAAAGTGGATAGGGCTAGAACTGTGAGGTATCCATTTTACCCCTTCCTTCCTTCTCTCCTTCTCTTCGCTTCTGCCACCCTCTGCATCTCCCCACTTATCTCTCTGCTGAACCTACACATTTCCCTTATAGGCTTAGGAAAAACAAGAGGAGGTGATGATGACAACAATGATACGGTTTATAATAATAATGATAAACTTTATTTATATACTTTCTCCCAAAACTGGGACTCAAGGCAGCTCACAAATTAAAGCAAACACAATATATCTTAAACATACAGAAGGTTAATGTTGAAAATGCAATTAAACTGTCAGTAACATTTAAAAACAATTTGAAACATAAAGATAATTAAAAAGCTGTGAAAAACAGAACAATTAAAAGCAGTATAGTGTCTAAATAAAAAGTCTAATGGTTGACTCAGATGTGGCCAGGGTTGAGACTGAGGAGAGGAGGCTCTAGGCTGCAGATTTACCACTTTGCTCTGAAGCAGGGAAGGGAACAATCCTGGGTATGTGGGCCACCCCCACCCCCTGCATGCCTCACCTCTGATTTTTTTAAAATATATAATTTATTCAGAGTATCTGCTGCACCCTCTGGGCTCGTGCGGAGCAGTTTCAATATGGCTGCATCCACACTGCAAAAATAATCCAGTTTGTCACCACTTGAACTGCCATGACTCAATGCTATAGAATTCTGGAAATTGTAGTTTTGTGTAGTTTTCTCTGCCAGAAAGCTCTGGTGCCACAACAAACTACAGGTCCCTGAATTCCATAGCACTGAGCCATGGCCATTAAGGTGGTGTTAAACTGGATTATTTCTGCAGTGCGAATGCAGCCTGGGTTTATAATTTAAGAGGACTTGTGGTCTATTTCCTTCTTTAAAAAAGGCCTCTTGTAGGCCTAAAGCAGCCCTGGGATAGAGGTCAGAAATGTGGCCTCTCCCCAGGAAGTATAGAGGACTTTTGAATAAAACCAATTCAGTTTTCCCCCCAGGGAGCTCTTGCAGAAATGACATTGTTGAGGTGATGTGCTGCCTGTGAGCTGTACTTTTCTTTCCCTATTTAAAGAATGGGTAAATTAAGAATGGACACATACATGGTGACCCAGGAACAGGGATTGTAAAGTTGTTTTTAAAAAGTAACACATGAGTCATTATGCATATTGGCGGTGACTCACTCCTTTGAGAGTGAAATATCATATTGGCGATATGTAAGTTACTTTTTGGTACTTTATTAAAGTATTTTTAAAGTAGCAAAGTTAAAAGTATGCCCTTTTTAGGAGTAACATGTAAAGGCATTAATATCTTTCTCTCTCTCTCTCTCTCTCTCTCACACACACACACACACACACACAATTTCCTAGTAGTGGGAGGACTCAAACTGAATGACAGAAATATATTTCAAGCCATAAATTCCTGAGTTGTTCCATATAGTAATGGAATTGCTGATTGGACTCAAGCAGAACTAGATTTACAGTACTAGATAGGAAAAAAAATCTAGAAAATTATGCACCATTCTTTATACCCCAGAAGTGATATTGATTGGTTGTATCTTCCACATATTGGACGTGGTGGCACAGTGGTTAAGATGCTGACTCTGATGACTGCAAGATCAGAAGGTTGGCAGTTCGAGGCCCAAGTGCCGTGTGACGGAGTGAGCTCCCGCCACTAGTCTCAGCCTCTGCCAACCTAGCAGTTCGAAAGTATGGAAAAGTGCAGATAGATAAACAGGTACCATTTGGTGGAAAGGTAACATCATTCTGTGTAGTCATGAGCCACCGGGTCCCATATGTGGAAGATACAACCTGTCAGTATCACTTCTGGGGTACAAGGAATAGTGCATCATTTTCTAGATTTTTTCCTATCTAGTATATCTAGTTCTGTTTGAATCCAATCAACAATTTCATTACGGAGCAGTCTTTGACAAATCCTGCCTCCCTTGGCTTAGTAATGGAGATGATCACCATCCCCTACAGTCAGACACGACTTGACAACCTTGTCTAAGGGGAATACCTTTATCTTATCTTCCACATAATATAAGTGGAGAGGAATTATTGCAAGTAAAACGAACTGTTGAAGAAGAGAAAATATTTTTTGTGTGAATGTATTTGCTCTGACAGATTTTGTTTTTTTGAAGGCTTTTAATAAAAGGGCTAAGCGCTGTATTGTTTTAACTATTTCAATTTCCTCACCATCTATATTGAATTTGTGAATACCCTCAATGGTGATTATTTTTGTTTTCTTAATGTTTAACATTTGCACTTTGTTCTTTGACTTTCCTTAGGAGTTGTTCAAAGTCTTTATTGTTTTCTGCTAGTATTATGGTGTCGTCTGCATCTTAGGTTGTTGATATTCCTTCTCCAATCTTTATTCCTCCTTCCTCGAAATCTGTATCATACAGAAATCTTTTCTGTATGATACTAAGTATGCAGATACTTAGAATCAAAGACTTACATGGGCACCCAATTACATTCAAAAGAAAGAATACTTAATAAACAAACAAACAGACAGATAAACATGTAAAGTAAATTCATGTAGCGCCAGGTCCCATGATCAGCCACACTGAGCCATTTGCCTCAGGCAATGAAATGGAAAAGGCAGTGCAGTAAGTGTATCCTGTGCCTCTCCTAGCTCTCACTACTGTGTTTCCCAGTCTCTTCCTCTGTCACCAGAATGGGTGCATCTCCCCCTCCCCCTCGTGTAGGTTCATGGGTGGGAGGAAATGATGGCATCATGTTCCCCATAAGAATTCTGTCCCTCCCCACATGAAAATCTCCTTCAGTCCCCAAATGCCAAATGTCTAGCATTGCAGAGAATGGGACACTGAAAATTGCTCAAACCTAGAACTCTTATATTTGCTTTGTTTGCATTGTCTTGGTAACTTTACCTGCTCCTTTTCTTTGGAGGCCTGAACTGGATTTCTAGCTCAGCTGAAATTTTAAATTACTGCAGTGCTAGAAATTTGTGGACTGAATGAAAAGGCTGAGAGCATGTGACTTACCCAAGGTCATCCAGTGGGTATCATGGCCAAGCTGGGAATCGAACCCTGGTCTCCAGAGTTTCCAACACTCAAACCACTGTAAAATGGTGGCTTTGCTTGGGTTCAAATGGTTGGGCTGGGCTGCATGCTTATGTAAATGCAACTGTGTGTGTCTTTGGCATAGTCATGAGAAGCAATGTAGGGCCGATGCAGACAGCCCATAAGGGGCGGCTCTGTGCTTCCACATGCTGCAGCCCCAATCTTCCTTTTTGCCGCCCCCAAAAGAGTGGGCAAATGCAGCTTCTTTTTGGGGAGGCAAAAAGCTGCCCTTTGAGCTGCTGTGGCAGCTCTTTTGCGCCCGTTTGGTGCAGGGTGTATGCACGCTGCACCAAGAAGGTGCCCTGATACCATGCACCGTGCGATCAGGCACGTGGCGTTGGGGCGGAGTCGGAGCAGAGTCGGGGTGGCTGACATGCGGTCGGCCCGCCCCAACTCCATCCCCAAGCCAGCCTAAAGTGCTGGTCTGCATCCTGCCATAGGTGCTGTTGTAGATGGAAAGTAATTCAAATTAACTGTTTTTCAGACAGATTAAATACACTCGTCCCTCTACATTTGTGGCTTTGACTTTTGCGGATTTGATTAGTCACAGATTTTATTAACATTCTCTCTAGGAATATCTGGTCCTCCAGCACAACTCTGTGGTCGACTTTAACCAAAAGTGGCACTGAAGGACCTAGAAATTCTTAGACCACAGAGTTGCACTGGAAGACCTAGAGATTCCTAAAGAGGTCCTCTCTCAGATAAAAACATAATGCTTTTGCTATTTGTGGTTTTTCACATTTATGAGTGCCCTGTGCCCCTAACCCCAGCAAATGTGAAGGGATGAGTGTAATCTTCTTTTCCTTACCCTTAAAGAAAGAGTAAACACTGTCTCTCAGTTTCTCTCTCTCTCTCTCTCTCTCTCTCTCGTGTGTGCCTTCATGTTGCCTGTCATCTTATGGTGATCCTATAAACCTCATAGGATTTTCTGAGGCAAGTTTTTTTTGGCAGTTCTTTCTTCTGAAATGTATAGCCTACAACAACTATTTGTTGGTGGTCTCCCATCTAAGTACTAACCAGGGATGACCTTGCTTAGCTTCCAAGATCAGGCAGAATAGCTGGTACCTTTAGATAAGCAGACAGGTTCTTTAATTAACCCCACATTTCACTCTATGAATTAATTCAACTCTTTTAAAAAAACAACCCTGCATATCTTCTTTGCTGACATCTTTAGACAGAAGTAAGCAAGGAATTAGGGATAAAGGAAAATAAATTTGGAATATGGCCTGTAAATTATTCTTGGGACTTTGAAGTGAGAGGAGAGATTGCCTCTACATTTAGCTTTGTGTCAGCAAAATATCTTGTATTGATGAGTTTTGTTATTAAAGGGGAAAAAAGCTACTCAAGCCATTATAGACTTAACGTGAATATCAAGAGTATTTATTCTTAATGCTCTCTGTTTATGGAATATATTTTTTAAAATCTCACAGGGACTCTTACACTCAAATTTTTCTCACCATTTGCCATTTTTATGTTGTGCTGAATTCATAGTACTTTCAAATCCAAGCCATACATATAAAGTATGACTTTATAACTAGAGAATGCCGGTACAAATTATTTTCCATATTAAAATGAACACACCACCTTGCTCTTAGGAGGCCAGAAAGCAAGGAGGATTCCAGCCTAGTTTCTCTCTGATGTGTATAATACTACTTACTAGTAAGAGTAGAATTCAAAGATATAGCCGTGAGTCTGTAGAATCAGTATGTAGAGAGAACTTGTAGCACCTTTGAGACTAGAAGTTGGCAGCATGAGCTAGACCAAATGCATCTGAAGAAGACTTAAGTCTATGAAAGCTCATGCTGCCAACTGCTTTCTTTCAGTTATAGTCTCAAATGTGCTACAAGATCTCTCTACACACTTACTAATAAATAATTGAACTGAAGCAAAAAGATTATGTTTTGGGGTGATAGTTATACCCTTAAAGCCAACCCCAATCCATAGAGGTCCTGTGAGAAACAAAAAGCTTGACTGCCCTTCATTGGAACTCTCCAAAGTAGAGAGTTTGATTTGATACTTGGGAGGTGAGAGGGGCTTGGTTTTGAGTGAGGATGCTTCAGCAACACCTGGAGTCTTGTTTGATCTGGCAGAACTCCTATTTTGGCTTTCAGTTTCTGTCTGAAATGCAAAGTGGTGTGTGCGCGTGTGTATGTCAGTGCTCTTTCAGCAGCTCCTCCATCCTCACAGCCTTCCACATGGCTGGGTCTATGTGTCTTTCACACTACCTATTCTGTATGCCATTGCAACCACATCTGCTCATACTGATAACTAATTAAAATATAGCTGGATTGATACATATATTAGAGGATGTTTGGATGCTTAGAAACCACAGTGGATTCCAAGGACCCACTGTATCTTATACACCGGTTTGGAAGACATTTAGGCAATTATGAAGGATTGGTGCCTGAATGTACTTGATTAATCTTCTCTGCTTACCTGCCTTTTATTTTTTATTTTTTTTGTTAAACTGCATTAGCACAACTCTGGGATTGCATTAAACACACTCACAGACACACACACATGTGAAAGGCACACTGGGTAGGGTATAGGCTAGGGAGATGGGATTAAGGAAGAGAGCATATAAGTTGTGCTAAGGAAGGAACATGCAGTAGGGAGTGCTCCCAATCCTGTATGTATGCCCTTAATTTCATTATTGTGATCATGGCGAGAATGAGTGTTGTGCAGTAAAGGCCTAAGATTATGCTGATTAAGCAAGATTATACTAACTAAGAAAATCTGGTTCATACACGATGCTTCATTTTCTTAAAGTTAGATTGCATTGATTTTACATCAAAGTAAGACAAGAATGCAACACAATAGTAATGAACATCCTTTTCCCTTCCCCACCCCTAACTGAAACATTAAACCATAGGCTACTGTGGTTTACCTATTGAGGCTACTGTGGTATTACATACTATTGAGGCAGGAAAATGGAGGCACAGCAGAAGAATGTGTGGAACCCAGCAGATCAGTTGAGAGGCCAGGGTTCCTTCAGAGAAAGGTGGTAGCTCTGTACCAGTGCCCTCTAGATCAGGGGTAGGCAGCCTTTCCCCTTTAAGGGCCAAGGGACTTCAGCTCCCAGAAGCCTCAGCCATGTTGGCCAATAGTCCTATGTTGGCCAATAGCTCCTGGGATTCTGGGAGCTGAAGTCCCTCGGCCCTTAAAGGGGAAAGGTTGCCTACCCCTGCTCTAGATGGATGAATTGGGTTGCCACTCATCAGTTTCAGCTAGAATGGTCAGTAATCAAGAATAATGGGAGCTACAGTCTAAAACAGGGGTAGGCAACCTTTCCCCTTTAAGGGCAGAGGGACTTCAGCTCCCAGAATCCCAGGAGCTATTGGCCAACATGGGACTATTGGCCAACATGGCTGAGGCTTCTGGGAGCTGAAGTCCCTCGGCCCTTAAAGGGGAAAGGTTGCCTACCCCTGGTCTAAAATGTCTGGAAGTTACTTACTTCCTGTTGCAGTCATTAGTAAAATAAGTGGGTCTACCCTGACTTGAGAAAATGCAATACGTAATTCTGTGGCAGGACAGGAAGGAGGCAAAACTACGTATTTAATTTCACACATTAGTGATGTAAATTTGCATGTAATCAAATGGGGTTGCTTGATCTACTGTGTGTGTATGTGTGTTTAGGACAGCGCTATGGAATGTCATTTTTGGACTGCAGCTTCCACTCTGGCTGGGGGAGTTCTGGGAGTTACATTCTCCCAAAGTTGGGAGTAAGGTATCACTCTTTTTCTCTCTAATTTCGTTTGCAATAACCTGTTGTTTATCTTGTTCATGAAATGGTATCTGCATGAAATAGCTGGTCCATGTCATGAAATTCTAAGCAGATGGCTCAATACCTATCTGGGAGCTGTTCCAAGTGAGTAATGAGCCTGCTATTCATGAATCAATTCCTTCATGCAGTTGATAATGCAGACAAAATAATTGAGATATGGGGTTGTAGTTAGCAATAGCCCCTTTACCTTAGGCATATTCCTCTGCTGTTAGAATGTGAGCGGGGAAGGGGGTTACTCTTATGTAAAAACAGGTATAGCGTGGTGAAAAGGCCTAAATACCCTACAGGCATCAGCCCATCTGATCTTGGAAGTTAAGCAGGGTCAGCTCTGGTTACTACTTCGATGGGAGAACACCAAGGAATACCAAGTGCTGTAGGCTATATTTCAGAAGAAGGAACTGGCAAAAACTCCTCTGAATATTCCTTGCACAAGAAAACCCCATGAAATTCATGGGGTCAAGTCAACAGGTGACTTGAAGGCATGTACGCACACACCACAGCAGGGGTCCCCAAACTTTTTGATTTGGGGGCTGGTTCGCTGGCCCCCAGATGTCCGGGAGGCTGGAGGCACCCGCGCGCATGCGCATGACTCGGATGCCATTTTGTTTTCCAAAATGGCGCCCGGAGTTATGCACATGTGCCTGGCATCGCATGCGCATGACTCCAGGTGCCATTTTGGAAAACAAAATGGCGCGAGAGTAGTGCGCACGGCATGCGTGCGCAACGCTGGGTGCATGAGCATGATTCTGGGCCCCATTTTGGAAAACAAAATGGTATTCTGCATCGTGCGCGCATACGCACTACTCCGGCACTGTTTTGTCTTCCAAAATGGCTCCTGGAGTCGTGCGCATTCGCCTGGCATCGCACGCGCATGTGCGTGCCGGTGTGCGTAATTTGGTCTTCCAAAATGGTGCCCGAGTTGTGTGCAGCGTGAGCGGCAGCGGCGGCAGTGGCAGGATCAGCCATGGACCAGTAAAAAGGCCTCGATGGGCCGGGTCCGGCCTGCAGGCCGTAGTTTGGGGACCCCTGCACCACAGCATAGTGAGAGAGGAAATTCACTGGCTCAGTACTCATCTTGGCCAAAAACTGTTTAGGTCAGTGCCACTCAAAGTAGTGGTCCATAGACTGGTACTGGTCCATGAGCCATTAGCTTCCAGATTGTGGTAAGTTTTCAGGAAAATCTTTGCATACTGTAACAAGAGTAATAAGAGCCAGTGTGGTGCAATATTTTGAGTGTTGAACGCTTGAGACCAAGGTATGAATTCCTGCTCGATCATGGAAACCCATTGGGTTACCTTGGGCAAGTCACACTCTCTAAGACAGGGGTAGGCAACCTAAGGCCCGGGGGCCGGATGCGGCCCCCCAAGGCCTTTAAACCGGCCCCAGGCTGGTCCTGCCACCGCCGCCGCCCCCCGCCATGATATTGATTATTGTTGTTATTACTTGTTCTTGGGGTTTTCTTAACAAAATCTCCACAGGGGTTTTGCCATGGCTTTTCTGGGGCTGATAGAGTGTGCATGCATATTTTTTTTATTTTATTATTTATTTATTTATTTATTTGTTTATTTATTTTTGATGCTTCGGCCCCCCAATTGTCTGAGGGACAGCATCCCGGCCCCCGGCTCAAAAAGGTTGCCTACCCCTGCTCTAAGACTTAGTAGAAGGCAAAGGCAAAACCTCTTTGAACAAATCTTGGCAAGAAAACCACGTGATAGGTTTGCCTTAGGATTGCTATAACTCAGAAAAGAGGGTTGCTATAACTCAGAAAAGACTTGAAAGCAGCAACAACGATATGGCAGAAAGTTTCCTGTGATATTGGAAGAAAAAAAATCATGTGAGGTTGCTGAGTGAGAGAACTTGAGAAGGACTGGTCCAGGTGGGCCAAGTATAAACTTTCATTAGCAATTAGTCTCAAAGGTGCTAAAAGAGCCCTTTGTACATTGATTTTCCCAGATGAACATGGCTATGCCTTTGAATTCTTCCATTGCTAGCCACTGCAGCGTAAGTGCCGGGAGAGAATTGTGCTATCCTAACTTACAGAGCTATTATAAGGGTTACTGAGATAATTTATGTGAACATTTAGTTTGTGATGCATTATTTCTAAGTATTTATACAACAATACCCAGGCTTGCTCATGGGCAGATATATGAAGGTGCTTCTGGAACATACAAGAAGGTACACAATACACTTGATGAATACATAGTCCATGACACAATGAATACTATAAATGTATGAAAGGGGGCATTAATACATCTTTCCCATATTATAACCTGGGATGCAAGCCTGCCTCATAATACCACTAGTCCATTAGAAACTGAGTGAAACTGAATAAATAATGGCAGACAAGGCAAAGTGGGTTTTTACATCCCTCATTCACCTAACTGAACAGGTTGTTTGAGCTGGGAACTATTCAAACAGCAACTTATTCATGCCTGAATCTGAATTATTTGCTACCTTGAATCCTTAACTTTATCTGCAGAAGAGCAAGAGAAAGAATGGGAGACATGGGACATCAGTGGATTTTTTAAAGAAATTGACCAGCAGTTGATTGAGATTTTAAAAATTACATGAATTAAATTTACTAACTTGGCTTGATGTCTGTGTGCACATGTGCATAGGAGCAGATCTCTTTACTTGAGACACTAATCTGGTCTGTCCTGCCTCAGTTGTCCTTTGCAGCACTGTAGTGGAAGCTTCCGATGTCTTACCTATAGTTGGAACCTTTACCTTCCATTGTAACATTATGGTTCCAGCCACAGAAACCATGCTGTTTCATCCTAATCCTTCCTGTCCCATCTGGTAGCTGGTTACAATTCTGCCCCAGTTCTGAGAATCCCCCCATATCCCTGGGCTAAGAACATCAGAATTTGATTTCCCTCAACCTGTGGTTCTTACTCTGCCCCAGCCCCCTAATGGTCCCAACCTCACAGTTGTAGTGAGTAGCTATGTAATGTTAATAAGATGCAAGGCTGCAGCCCCTCCAGGGAGCACCAACATGATGGGTGAATAATTCATATCCCCTTTGTTACAGTTACAGTTAATTTTTCACCTATTATCTTCCTCTCCATTCTCTTTTCTTCTTTGTGTTTAATGTTTTCATCTCTTGCAAATGCACATCTGCAAAGATTTCATTGTGGGCCTCTGCTGGAGTTGTTTTCTGTATAAGTTAAAAAAAAAGCAGGGTTCATAAACAATATGTTGAAATGTTAGAATTAAACCCTAACTCTGTTCTCTCTTTGCAGCAGCTCCATGTTCATTCATTTGTT
Organism: Phrynosoma blainvillii; assembly: GCA_026167975.1. NCBI lineage: Eukaryota > Metazoa > Chordata > Lepidosauria > Squamata > Phrynosomatidae > Phrynosoma > Phrynosoma blainvillii. The sequence continues at coordinate 237,669,299 of JANUYF010000001.1, read as the reverse complement.
CATATTAAGCCCGACTTGAAAAAAACAATGAAGAGATGATGATTAATAGATCAGCTAGAAAAGGGCTTGCTGACATTTTTATTATGGTGTCAGTACTGAGACAGGAGGCTGAATTTATTTTTTGCTGTCCGGACTGGGCTGCTGTTGTGTTGGAATTTAATTTATATTAAACATTTCTTAAGACTGTACAGAAACCAAACATAGACTTATAGGAGGAGCTTTTGAGGCTTAACTATAGTACCAGGATTATCAAGAGTTTCCACAGGCATGCAGAGTCTCCTAAAATGTAATTTAAATAAGTGGAACTCCAAAATTGGTTGCTTTCAGGGAGCTAACATCAGTTGCTGTTTAACACTCTGAACTTCTACTTCCTAGAGATAGAAAATCTTCATTTCTTTTTTTCTCTTCCTGTCCCAGACAGATCCTCTAGGGAAAATCATTGGCCAGTTTCTCACAATGATCAAATATGCTTTGAAAACAGAAGAAAAGGGGCTGTCCATAAAGTGTACTATACCTTAAAAAACTAAACTTTTTTACTTGCTGATCTTTTTTCTATTTAACTAGAGAAGCATAGCCTTCTGTCTCAGCTGTTATTGTAAACACCCCCCCATTCTGTTTTAAAATAGGATAATAAACAATATTTTTATGCATGTGTATTGGAATATCCATGCATATGTAAGTATGTGAGTGTGAATGTGTATTTCTGTCTGACTGACTACAAAAGCTCATCTTGTGGAACTATGGGCCTTTACAGACTGCCAGAAATAATGCAACTTAAGTCCACTTTAACTGTCCTGGCTCAGTGCTAGAGAATCATGGGAATGGTAGTTTTTTTCTGAGAGATTGAGCCTTCTCTGTCAGAGAGCTCTGGTGTCATAATAAACTACAGTTCCCATGATTCTCTAGCACTGAGCCAAGCAGTTAAAGTGGACTCAAGTTGCATTATTTCTGGCAGCCTGTAAAGGCCCTATCTAAGCTGTTTGTTTTTTCCTTTCCCAAACTTTGCACAGAGTTGGATCAACTTTCCTCATCTCTTCTTTTGACTGGCTCACGAGGGGATGAGACTTGGACTTGTTTCTTCTTTGCAATACAGTGTTTGGGTACTTTATTTTATTTCAAAAAGGTTGCGGCTAAAATAGACTGGGAAGGGGAGATACTGCAATATCCAGTGCCTCCCCATGATCCCTACAAGGGAACAATGGCTTTTTTTTGTATTTTAAAAAATAATTGCAGTGGGTGTTAGCAAAGCACAAGGGAGTGTTTGGCCCTCTGAGGTCTGGAAAGAGGTTTATGAATGTGTGCACCAAAGGCCAAAAGTTGCTTATCCTTGAACTAGCCATCTGTAACTATCTACTTCCAAATTCTGCTTTCAGGGTCGATAGTGAGGAAACAAGTCTAATCTCCCTAAGAAGGTAGTTCTACACTTGAGGTGCTGTTACAATAAAGGCTCTATCTTGGGTCCCTAGCAGGCATCCTTCTGCAGAAAGCAGGTCACCTAACAGGGGCCTCTGGTGAAGCAAGTAAGCTCCAGGCAGGTTCACATGGGGTTGGTGAGGAGGTGGTATTTCAGATACCTTGGCCTCAAGCCATCTTGACCTGATTTTGCTTGGCCCACTTTCTTGAGCTATGTACACTGTAGGCAGTTAAAATTAGATCCTCATCATGGATTTGGGTGTAATAGTAGTAGTAGTACTTACTTATGTGTTTATTTATATTTATATTCTCCTTGTGCCCCAAAATTGGTACTCAAAGTGGTTTACAATTTAAAAGAATCCAATTAAAAACATGCAAAAGTGAGCAATAAAATGGAATTAAAGTGTTACAGTATTAAAACACACCACTCATTAAAAGAATAAAATGCAGTTTAAAAAGATAAAAGCACTTAAAAACAGTATACGTAAAACAATATAACAACCCCAGCTTATTATTTAAAGACTTTCTGATTTAAAAGCCTTTCTGAATAAGAATATTTTAGCTTGCCGATGGACAGACAGTAAGGAGGGGTCCGTTCTGGTCTCCCTGGGCAGGGAGTTCCAGAGTCTAGGGACAGCCACCGAGAAAGCCCTCTCTCGTGCCCCCCACCAACCATGCTTATGATGGGGGTGGGACTGACAGAAGGGCCTCTCCTGAAGATCTCAGAGCCCAAGCAAGTTCATACAGGGAGATATGGTCTGTTAAATAGCCTGGACCTGAGCCATATAGGAATTTACAGGTCATAACCAGCACTTTGAATTGTGCTCAGAAACAAACAGGCAGGGGCACTGTGTAGTCTCAGTAACCTGCTCCAGTTAACAGTCTGGCTGCCGATTTTTGGATCAGCTGAAGTCTCAGAACACTCTTCAAAGGCAGCCCCACGTAGAGCCTGTTACAGTAGTCCAAATGAGATTAATAATGCATGTACCACCATGGCCAGATCCAGCATCTCAAGTAATGGGCACAGTCGGCATGCAAGCTGTAGATATGCAAAAGCACGCCTGATCACTGCAGAAACCTGGATCTCCAGAAGGACACCCAAACTATGAACCTGAGTCTTCAGGGGAAGTGTAACCACATCCAACACCAGCTGTATCCTTATTCTCTGATCTGCCTTCCGACTGACCTGGAACACCTCTATCTTGTCTGGATTAAGTTTCAATTTGTTTGTCCTCATCCAGTCCATTACTGATGACATACATTGGTTTTGGACCAGGATAGCCTCCTTGGATTCAGGTGGAAAGGAGTAGTAGAGTTGAATGCCGTCTGCATATTTATGGCACCACACTCCAAAATTCCAGATGACCTCTCCTAGTAGTTTCATGTATATGGTGAATAGCATAGAACAAACAGAATTCTGAGGCCAGGAAGTAGAGCAGGAGTCCCCCAGTATCATCCTCTGGGTTTGCCCCTCCAGGAAGGAATGGAGCCAACATAAAACAGTACCTCCAAGTCCCATCCCATAAAGGTGGTCCAGAAAGGCCAATGGTATTGAAAGCTGCTGTAAAGTCCTGAAGAACCAACAGGGATACATTCCCCTGTATAGGCCATCCCCAAAGCAACCGAGGCTCACTATATTCTGTAGCCAGGCCTGAAACCAGATTGAAATGGATCTAGACAATCTGTTTCATCCATAAACCTCTGGAGTAGGGAAGCCACCACACATCCCAGTACCTTGGCCCAAAATGGTAGTTTGGACCACTGGCCAATAATTATCCATTATGGCAGAATTCAGGGATGGCTTTTTCACCAAAGGGCTTACAACTGCTTCCTTTAGGCAAAATGAAATACTGCATTTTTGTAGGGGGGCATTGACTACTTCTTTCACCCACTCTGTCAGTCCCTCTCTGGTCTGTTTGACAAGCCATGAAGGACAAGGGTCTAACACACATGTGTAGTTGTACAGTGGGCCCTTGTTGTTCACTGAGACCCCCCCTCCATGGATACCAAAATCTGTGGATGTTCAAGTCCTATTACATACAGTGAGTAAGAAAATGTTGTCCCTTATGTCAAGTGGCAAAACTAAGGTTTGATTTTTGGAATTTATAATTTAAAAAAAATATTTTTCTAACTGTGGATGCTTGAATCTGTAGATGAAGAATCCATGGATACAGAGGTCTGACTGTGTGGTGGCCTTGTGATTTTAATGATACATCTGACAGCCAAAGATTTCTAAGAAAATGGAATATTGTTGCCTTGGGTAAACCTGCATTCACACTGGGCTTATGGCCTCTGTATATGATTCTGCCTTGGTTCTACCCAAGAAATGACCATTTTGTTTGTGGATTATACCCCATTTTGCTATTACAAACCATTTCCCTTTGCCTGTTCTACTCTCTATTCTAGCTTCCTCTCGATGCTGTCACATAATCTAATTTTCAGTCCAACCAGTTCAGTCCAACCAGTTCATTTTTTTTTTGCCCTGATGTTTTCAACAAATTTGCAGACACCTGGGACTAGATGCAGGATGCAAAATAAAACCATAAACACTTTGTGGTTGAAAAATGGGTCCTCCTCCTCCTTTTAAATGGTACCCCTGGCTGTACAAAAATCCTTTGGGTACAGTAAGTTCTTCTTGGACATGGATTGTACCAGGAGGATTATATAACAGTATGGTATAGGGGAGGAGAGGGGAATAGTAGAAAAACTGTAAAAACAAATTAAAAAAATTAGACATAGGTTGCTTTTAACCACCATTCTACCTCCTGGGAGGGTGTGTGTGTGTTTTCAGCCTTCTTATTTTCCATCAGACACTGTACTCCTTCTCTGTTCTTGATGGTTCAATAAATTACTGATGATGAATGAGAATTTGAATTCTTTATCCCACATGGCTGTGCATAACAATTTGACACTTAATGCATTTTGCAGTTAGCACTGGTAATACATGGGGGGGATGGTACAATTCTGTATGAGGCTGAGTTCCCCTTCCTCCTGTGAGACACCCGTGAGACATTCATAGTTGAATTACGAACTTAAAGAGCTGCCAAATTTCTGGTGTGCTAATCTGAAATGAATGATTAAATACTGTAGATGTTGCTGTCGTGATACATAACCATTGTCATAACGATTCTTTCTAATATTTTGGAAAATAATAGTGCTGAAGCAGGAGATGATTTTGGAGCTGTGAATGTGAGTTTACCTTGATTTCTAACTGGAGTGTGCTAAACAAAATATCTTGCTTCTCTACATGTAATTATGAGGGAGGAAAATGTGGTGTACTGGGGAGTAACTATGGCCAGGGCTGGCACTACCCTTGGGCAGCAGGAGTTGGTTGCCCCAAGTGGAGGGTAGTGGCAGGTAGCATCAACTTCTTGGATGAAAGGGAGACAATTGTGTCCTGTACCTGCTGAACTGGCCTGCTGCTTTCAAATGTAGTGAAGGTGTCTCATAGATAATTTGCTGGTCCTTTAGGCTTATGTGCATGGAATAGGAGGCAGTGCTGTCTTTTTCTTTGTCTCAGGCAGCCAGATGTCTTGGGTAAGCCCTGCTTGTAGAACTGGCCCATAAAGTTGTCTGTTTAATAGAGAGCTCAAAAGTGGTTTTCTTCCTCTGCCTTCTCTTCTGATGGCAAGAAGTGCCCAATGTTTGAGAAGGGGATATTTTAATAATTATGAAAAAAGTGTATTTTCTTTCTTTCTTTTACTAGACAGCAAGGTGTTTATTGTATGTTTTGTGCTTTCTAGTCACTTTGGAGTTTAGTGATCCTAAAGTGGACCTCTCATTGAATGTTCTTGGCAAGATTTGTTCAGAAGGGTTTCCTTTTGCCATCCTCTGCTGGGAGTGTGACTTGCCCAAAGCCACCAGTGGGCTTCTGCGGCTGAGTGAGAACTCCAGCCCTGGTCACCTGGAGTCTTAGTTCAACACTGAAACCACACCATGGCAACTCCTGGTTGTTGTTGTTGGCTGGTTGTTATTTTTGTTACTACTACAGCAACAACCCCCCCCTCCCCGGTCCATCTACTACTACTGTACTACTACTTCTTTTCTGAATGGTTCCCTGTGTATTTAATATATATGTTACTTTCCATTCATCATTGCCTTGAAATGTTTGCTTAATTGTTCTTTTTTGTTGCCATTGGTAATTATTTCTGAAATTTCTATGTAACTCAGGACATTCAGTTTCTCTAGTTGTGTATCTTCTGTGATTTCTAGTGTAAGCTGAATTTGCAATTTCGAAAACAAAATGCCTACATGAGTTTGAATCAAGCTGTGTTTCTGAATTCTGAATTTTTAGCATATTTTCATGTTACTTGAACAAAGATTAACTCTTTCTCTCTCTCTCTCTCTCTCTCTCTCTCTCAAGTTCCTATTTTTTCAGTGCACTTTCTTCTCAGTGTATCACATGTGTGCACAAAAATAAAAATAGCAAATCTGGAGGTGAATTTGGAGGAGTGGAGTGGTTAAATGACATAATGCATCCATTAAAAATATGGGAGCCATCAACACTCTATTCAAGTTAACAGCATGAGGCATTCAAATGGTAATCCTGTACCATTAATTCAACAGAGGTGTGGAAGAATATATTAATATTGTCAGACTTTTTGAAGCCATATAAATGCAACAAGTAGCTCTCATGCATACAGTCTGAGAATCCAAATGGCTAATTTCTAATCTGGGAGGTTTTTTAGGATGTCTGATTATTTGAAATGAGAAATTGTGGCTTTCTTTCTTTCTTTGAGGTTGGTTCTAACATACATATTCAGAGCTTGACTTTTTGTGGCTATGCTGATTCAGGGGACCCTGGCGGTTGTAGTCCAAAAAAAGTAACTTTACAAAGTCTGTACTTGTTCATGGCTTGATGACCTGTTTTCAGCAATGATATACATGCTTGAATGAGCTGTCACAGATTGGAGAAACATTTTTCATTTTGTATCAAACCTTATCCTTCTAGATGTTTCCTCACATATTCAAGTGCAGTTAATCACGTTTTGTGATGAAAAGCCAACTAGATTTTTTTAAAAAAAAAAATACAGTGTGCTTTGAGGAGGAGGATGGGGAGACACTGACATCCAGTCCTACCCAGCTTGGGGTGGTCTAGAGCAGTGGTTCTCTGGCAATCTGATGGAGGGAATCAGTAATTATTTTCCATTGTGCCAGGAGTAGCACCATATTTGTTCCCATTGGCTGCAGTTGTTTCTTTCCTTCCTGGCAGCTCACTAGGGACCAGCAGGTTTGTGAAGTAGTCAATGGATCACTGATCTGAATAGTGCTACTTAGCGTGGTGGTGCACAGACCATAGTGGTCCAGGGGCACATAAGCCATTGGCAGATGAGCCCTGGCAAGTTTTTAGGAAATAAAGAACAGTTGTAGCCAATGGGCACAAATATGGTACTTGTCCCTGACACATTGGAAACAAAAATGCTGGTCCGCCTTGTCAGATTGCTTGAGATACTCTGGTTTAGAGAGGACAATTATTTCATAATTTGAATGTAAATAGAGTGATTGGAAGACTGAAGCAAAGCATAGTAGGGATACATGCACCGTTAGAGCAGATTCACATATGTACCAGGTGTGGGATTTTTATTTTCTTCAGGAAAAGCCAGGGTCCCCAAGATTGAGACAGGGATGTAAATTAATAACAATACCAACAGCAAAATGACGTATCCATATCAAGGTCATCCAGATGCCACATCAGCCACTGTTACTTGTATGTGGTATTGCTGACAAGGAGAGGAGAAAAAGACGGGGGGGAAAAAAGAAGCAAAACAAAGCCTTGGAGTTCTGTGCTTCTTGCTGCTGCAGCTGCTTGTTTGATTCATAAGAGCTCAGATGGCTAATAATATACATAAAAAGCATGTTCTATGGACTAGTAGAATAAAAAGTCACAAATATCTAGAACAATAAACCACAAATTACAGTAAAATAAAATACACAATAAACAAGCAGCAGTAAAAAATTTTTTCGAAAACTTGCCCATTTCCTTAAAACTTGTGCAAATGCACTTTTAACTGGCACTTGAAAGAAAAAGATGTGGGGAACAGCCAGATGTCGAAAACAAGGGAGTTCCACAATTGGGCTACCAACATATAGAAGGCTCTGCCCCATGGGGTAGCCTTAGTCCTAAATCTGGAAATGATTGCATGGCAAGAAAAACCTCTCCACACTTCTGTGCAAGGTATTCTTTCTTTTCAAGTAAATGGCATTGAATTTATTTTGTTACTAACAACTTTTACAGATTAGCATTATTAGCAGTTTTCTTAAATAATAATATATCTGATGCCCGTTGTCCAATACACCATTTTCCAATGCTGAGAAAAAAAGAAATAGAAGTTGTGTTGAAATAAGCAAAGACATAACAGTTAGAGTCATCAGTGGCTCTGGGATAAGATAGTAGGAAATTTGGGCTGATTCTCTGTAAAAGTGCTGACACAAAGACATGCCAATTTCTTGATGTTCAGGGTTGCAGTCGTTGTCAGTCACTGTCTTTGGCACGAGTTTAATCAGGAATAAAAAGGGAGGAGATGCCCTTGACAAAATGGCAGCGATCAAGAACACTTTGAACTCACAATCCTCCCTCTGCCTTTTGCTTTGAAGATGTTCCTATCTTCATTTGCAGTCTCATTCAAATACTGCTATTAAGCACTACAAGTCATTTTACTGCTAGTAATGGCTGTTGAAAATGGGGATAAACAATTTTATTAGCAATAATGGGCCGTATCCAACATTGGACATCCACTAGCAGAATAGCAGAATTCATCAGACCCAGGAGGGGGAAATCTACCCTCTCCAATACTGTCCCCAAAAGACTATGTGCTCTCAAAACTGTAAACTTAGAAATTTGTTGGATGGCTATAAGTTTATTATAGGTTATGTCTACAGCCCAATTCTAAATGCGTATATACTGATTTGATTACAGTGAAACTTGTTTCCTGTCAAATATACTTCAGGTAAAAAAGCAAAATCCATCTTGCCTTTTTTGATGAATTTATGTTCCCAAGGACAACAATTACACATTGACTCCAATTTATTTTTAAATGTTCAAATATATTTTCCAGTGAAGGACCTTTGTTAGTGACTTGCTTGAAGTCAGCCATAAACAAGCTGACTTGCTCTTAGTGACAGCAAGGTGTTAAGGATAGCAGTCAGTATTTGCTTTGAAATGTTTAAACACAGACTGCAAAACCTGATAAAGGTTGCAGTGTGTGGGAACAGGAGGCAGATAAGCTGGCTTCAGTGGGCTTTGGTGGAAAAGGCATCCGTGAGAAGAACAGCGCCTGGGCTCCTTGGTTCACTGCCTGCCCTTGAAGATGTACAACTCTTTTGCCTCCTACTGTTTTTATCTCTGCCTGCAGGTGGACTGGGGGAGAGATGCAGGCATGGAATGCTGATTGATAATATTCATTCTCTTGTGCCTATTTGCGAAGGCCTTTCCCAGTAACATTGTACCAAACGGTGGACATTTTACCACGGTCTCCTCTCTTTCTCTTTCTCTCTCTCCCTTTCCCTCTTTCCAACATTTGTCAATCAATGAGAGGTGGCAATTAAAAGCATGTGGGCTGTGTGGACTGGAAGTCCCAGGTTCAAATCCCAGCTTAGCTAGGAACTCACTATTTTGTCTTGTCCAAGATGTTCCTATCTCCCACTTTTCTAACATAGGAGTTTATCACATGGAATGGATCCTGTGCACAAAATGGATTTAAACTGGGGGGGGGGGGGGGAACTATGCAAAAGCAGGTAGTTTTTCAGATGGCATTTGGGGTTAACCTGAACAGAAAGTAGAAAAAGCCCCGCAAAAGCGGGTTGTTTTTCAGATGACGTTAGCATTAACAAGAATTCATACGACATTAGCCAGAACAGAAACTAGACAAAACCCTCTCCTTTTTACTTTTGGAAAATCCCGAAAGTAAAAAGAGGCGGGTTTTGTCTGCTTTCTGTTCAGGTTAATGTCACATTAATCCCATCATATGTGGAAAACTACCTGCTTTTGTGTTTTTTTCTGTTTTTTAAATCCTGTTTCTGCGTGGGGATTTTTGCAGTTTGCTCCCATGTGTTAAACTCCATAGTGATGATGATTCCAAACTATTTTACAGGTTTGTTGTGGGGATTAGAAGAGTTGCCTTTTTAAAAAATCCTAAATCCTAGAATCCTCTATCCAGTGTGGCCATGCTGGCTGGGGGATTCTGGGAGTCAACATCCAATGTTTCAAAGTTTTGGTTTGTTTGTGAGCATGAATGAGATAATGCATACAGGATGCTGTATATAAATAACTATGCCTGGTGCCCAACAAACTGGGTAGCTGCACCTGCATATGTAATAGGAATTTTCCTATTGCTGTTCCCTGCAACCCGTTGCACAGCCTGAAAAGCTGTGCCCAGACCATTGAATAGTCTCAGTATAGCTGGGCATAGTTCAGTCACAGATCCCCTTCCCCTGCTTGCTGAATTTCTTAGGTTGAGCCTCTGACATGTCAGAATGGAGTTGGGAAAGAAAGACCATTGCATGAAGTCCCAGAAGGCAATCACTAGTCAGTGGACAGTGCTGCTGAACTAGAGGAATCCTTTGTTTGACTTAGTAAGGAACTTTCTGATGTTACCACTTAAAATAATAGTATCATAAAGCTGGAAGAGACCTCAAGGGCCATCCAATTCAACCCCCTGCCATGCACGAATACACAATCAAGGCACCCCCACAGATAGCCATCCAGTCTTTGTTTTCAAAAATCTCCAAAGAAGGAGTCTCCAACACATTCCAAGGCAGAATATTCTATTGATGAACATTTCTGACCATCAGGAAGTTCCACCTGAGATTTAGGTAGAGTCTCTTTTCATGTAGTTTGAATCCATTGTTTCTTGTCCTAGTGTCTGACAGACTTCAAAGCTGCAGTTGGAAGCCAAATTCTGCAGAGTCCCAATCACATGAGAGCCAGTGTGGTGTAGTGGTTTGAGTGTTGGACTGGGACTTTGGGAAACCAGTTTTGGAATCCCTGCTTGGCCATGGAAACCCACTTCGTGACCTTGGGCAAAACACAGTCTCTCAGCCTCACAGAAAGGCAAAGGCAAACCCACTCTGAGCAAATCTTGCCAAGTAATAGGTAGGTTTGCCTTAGGATCACCATAAGTCAGAAATTACTTGAAGGCATGCAACAGCAACCTAATCACATGCAGAAATGTTCTTGAGTTTGTGCATGGGGCGGTTTGTATTCCACTTGGAATATTACAATTTTCATGCCCAAATTTTAAAGGATAATAATTGAAGATTTCTTTATAGACCACTCATTTTGGGCCTGATGTGCTCCTAAAATTGTTAAGGAATTGTGGTTAAGAATGTTTCTCACATTCCATTCTTACACAACAGAATTTAATATATCCATGCATATCCATGTATACAGTACAGGTTGACTCACTCTTATCTGAAATGCTTGAGACCAGAATGTTTTGGATTTCAGATTTTTTTGGATTTTTGGATACTTGGATGCACCTAATGAGATACCTTGGAGATGGGACCCAAGTCTAAACACAACATTTATTTATGTTTCATATATACTTTATACACATAAATTTAAGATAATTTTATACACAATCTTTAAAATACGTTTGTGCATGAAACAAACTTTGTTTATATTGAATCATCAGAACACAAAGGTGTCAATCTCAGGAGCCTATTTGGACAATTTTGAATTTTAGAGTAATCCAGATTTCTGGATAAGGGATACTTAATCTGTAGATCTATATATATGGTATAGCTACATTTGAAATATATTTTGTGCAGTTCTGACTGACCCCATCCCAAAGACCGAATAGATCACACAAATTCTGTTATCTGAAAATGTGGCAAACACATTGGATCCCCTCCCCACCAGTCAAGATTCTCCAACCACCAACTGGAGAGAGAGTTTGGGGAGGACTTCATCATTTCAGTTGTCAGGTTGACTCCTTTTTCTTTCCTTTCTATTGCCAGCTAACTAGGCTTGTTTGCAAACTAAAGTCACATCTGCAATGAGGCAATTTTTCTTCCACCACCCCAGCTTTTTAAAAGTCACAATAGTATGGAAGATGGACTTGAATTCAGGAGCTACACATTGGCCATAGGGAAAGAGTAAGATGGTGGCTTCCATCTATGTCGAAGGGGCTGAACTGCAACCCCCAAATAGGGTCAGCACTCTGGACAGCACCTTTAAAGTTTGGACTAAAATCCAAAGCATATTTACTACAACAATGAAAAGGAAGCATTCAGGTGCCACTAGGTAAGATGGGGGAAATCTGGCCATGTGGTGGTGTGCTCCAATGCATAGGAATTAAAAAAATAAATACATAAATTTGCTCCCTTTTGTAGTTTTTGAAAATGTGATTTGACCTGATTTTATTAGCTGTTCAGAATTGCTAAATGGAATATATAGAACTGCTTTAGTGTAGTTTCCTAATACCTTATAGTGCATCAGCAATACTTTAAGCAAAGCAGAGTGTTTTGTCATGTCAACGTATAATTAATCCATTAATCATTGAGCTTGAGGTATATGGTAACTGTCAACAGGCAGAGTGAGTTGTAAGCAGTGATGAGTATACTTTTGAAGCAGTATATTTCAAAAGCTGTACCTTTTGTTTTAGGCATGGTATTGGTATCAAAAAAGCATGGATAACTTTTGGTCAGATTATTGGGGCAGAATTCCCTAAAAAATTCTGGGAGCTCAAGTCCAAAAAAGCAATTTTAATTTTAATTTTAAACATAACATTACATAACATACCTAGGAAAAGACGACTTCTTCTTCTTCTTCTTCTTCTTCTTCTTCTTCTTCTTCTTCTATAGTTTCAATTTGCTAAATCAACTAATTTCCCACTGTTAATGATACTGAGATCTTTTCTTCAATATTTAAATGTCTGAATATGATATTCACCGCCCTTCTGTCTAAATTCAATCCATATCCAATAGTCTCCTCTAAAACCACCAATGTGGATCACAAGGGCTTAATATTCCAGAGTCGGATCACATAAACTCAATGAATGGCATCAATTTTTCAATGAATATTTCCTCTTGTTGTTCCATTAATGTCTAATTCCTTTCAGTTAATTTTTCATTTAAAGCCAGATCCCATATTTTCCTTCACCAAGTAAATATATCTATTTTCTCTTCAGATTCCAATGTTCAGCTATAATTAATCTTGTTAAAGAGGAAAAAAAAGTGCTTTCAAAGCTCTCTCTCTCTCTCTCTCTGTGAGTGAGTGAGTGTGATGGAGGACAGGAAGGAGTATGCTGAGCATCTTATTTCACTGTGAGCCTCTTCACATGAACTGCTTTCTTGCCCATTTATGGGGTGCAGAGCACAGCAAAGTTCAAGACCTGCAGGTGGATGCAGGAAGACTTCTTGTGGATGGATGTAAATTTCAAGAAAAGATTCCACCTAACTTAGGACGACCTTCCTGACAGTAAGCGCTGTTTGATAGTGGAATAGACTGCCCCAGAGGCTGCAGACCACAAAGAAGAAATAAGAGTTAAACAAAGGAAGGCCATGTCTCAGGAGTGGGTTTGATTTAGCCACATGGACTGGAGGGCTTTTGGGTACCTTCTGACTATATGATCCTTTTTGTTGGGAGTTAGTGCCTTTATGAACCACTGAAACACTTTATTTGCTGTGTATCTCACAAAAAAATTCAACTTTTGTTCAGGACAATCAGCTTTGTAGTTACTTTAAGAAAGAGCCATCTGTGGATTTTATTATCATGGTGACATTTTTGTAATGATCAGTTCCTACCTCCCCAGCAGTATATGCATCTGCATGGAGTGAACAGGCTCAAAAATATTTTCTTCCATGGGTTGCTCAGTCTAAATGCAAAGGAATAATTGGGTTTGATTTGGGGGTGATTAAAAAAAACAAGCTTGATTGCATGGGTTTTCTTACAAAGCTATATATTCCTACCTCATCTGCTCCCATGCAAAGCTTGTGGTTGATCTTTAGAGTAATATGATAGCTAATGCAGAGGATTCACCCCAGTGCTTCTTAATTTCATATCTGACAAGGGATTCGGAACATTGAAATAATATAACACTTAATGACACTGGTAAAAGATAATAGGGATTTTTCATCTGGCTGTGTTCCTTTGCTGTGCATTTGCTGTGTATTTTTTTTATAGGCAATACTGAATTATTTGCTGATCAATTTCTGATGTTAAAATAGTGTGTTTGTAGTATCTATTTTCTCTTCAGCGATTTGTTTCTATGTAGTAATTACTCTAGAGCAATATCATAAGATTTTATGGAGTGAAATCTGGCATTAGGTGTAACTCTCTTAAGTGAGTGTGTGTGTGTGTGTTTGTGTGCATGCTTTTTTTTTTAAAGTGAGATGAATGTTTTGTTATACCAAGAAAGTGAAAAGGTTGTCCTTGAGACTTTTTTCCTGATCTAAACCTAATGCTTACCCATTATAAGCTTGTGCTAGAGTTGATTTATAACCTTTACATAACTCTATACTTCTTCTTTGTGGTATCTCTAAGTCACATGCATGGCCTAGGGCTTACTGAGAGCCATGGTTGTAGTGTTTTAGATTTGAGCAGAGTTTTGGTGGAAGATCTACCCCTAACTCCCACCATGCTTTCCTTGCTGTGCCCCAGAGCTTCCCTTCCCTTCTTTTCCTTTTTCTTTCATACCTGAATAGCATCAGGAGAAATCTCCTCCCTGTAGGATATACATCAGAACGTTGAGTAGTCTTTTCTTTACCTGCTTCTTTATTCTTTGTACTTTTGATATCTTCATGAGTCTTTTATCCTTTCACTTTTTTCCTTTTTTGGATCTGGCCCTTATCTATTCATCAGATTCTACTGGGATTCTCATTACAGCTTGGATAGACTTAAGTTGTGGTTACAGATATTATTGGATAGCAGCTCCCACCAGCACTAGTGATAGCAGTGGATGATAGGAACCAACAGCTGGGAATTTGTTATATTTAGTATAAGTACAGATATTCTTATAACTGTTGAAGTACACTTTATTCTGTCAATAATTACAAATAATTACAAATTGAATATCAGCAATACTGCATGTGAAAAGGACCCTGGGATTATTGTTGATCATAAGTTGAACATAAGCCAGCAGTGTGATGCTGCAGCAAAAAAGGCAAATGCTATCTTATCCTGCTTTAATAGAACCATAGTACCCAAGTGAAGAGAAGTAACAGTCTTGCTATATTCTGCGCTGGTCAGTCCTCATTGGGAGTACAATGTTCTGTTCTGGGCACCTAATTTTAAGGATATAGACAAGTTAGAGCAAGCTCAGAGAGTGACAATGAGAATAAGGAGTATGAAGAGCAAAACATATGAGGAAAGGTTGAAGGAACTGGGCATGCTCAGCTTGATGAAGAGTAGAATTGATTGCACTTTTTAAATATCTCAAAGGCTGCCATATAGAAGAGGGTGCAGGGTTGTTTTCTGCTGCATTAGAGAGTAGAACTAGGTCTGATGGTTTTAAGTAACAGGTGGTTATATTCAATTGAACATTAGAAGGAACATCTTGACAGTAAGAGCAGTTTGGCATAAATAAACTGCCTGGAGAGTTGGTGGGGTCTCCTTCTCTGGACATTTTGACAAAATGGCTGGACAAAACTACCTGCTGGGGATACTTTAGCTGGAGATCCTGCATTGAACAGGGAACCTGATGACCCACAGGACCCCTTCCACTTCTATGTTTCTATATGATTTTATCCTTTTTTAATATTTAATTTCTTTGTCACAAATGGACCTACAGGGTTCTAAACTATAAGAAGATTTTGGTTTTGCTAGGTTAAGAGGAGGCAACAAAACCAAACCAAACCAAAACAAAACAACAGCAGTAAAAACAGAAGAAGCCATCAACATTGGTAAAATGGAGAAAACTTGTTTTGTTTCCTCCAGTTCTCTGTAGAGACAAACAGGCATAAAACACACAGTTCCCATTAAAAGAAAAGAGAAAAGGAAACTAAGACCAGGAATTGCAATAATCATTTACTGTACATTTTCTTACATCAAAGTTTTTCTGTTACATATTTTTAGAAATCATTTGGGAACAGGGTAAATTTATGAACATCTTGTCCTAAACATTTTATTCGTTACTGTAAAATAAAGCATTCATTATCCATTTTTTCAATTTTTTTTCAATTTTCCAGGAGAAAAAAAAAAGGATTCTGGGGGTGGGGAAGGGAAAAATAGTCTCCCCTTGTCACCCCCAGGCCTTCATAGCTACTTTTTGTTTTGCCTTAGTGTGTAAAATAAAGGGGGGGGGGGGAAGAAATAAATGAAAAGGAAGGTAGCTTTAATGACTCACCGAACCCATGAAATAGAGGTATCACTTGCTATGATTTCCACTTAGCATCATTCACCTTTATAGGAAGCTTTAGATACACATGCATTTTTACGTTAGCCAGAGCTTGGAAAATGACTTCTTTTGGACTACAAATCAGATGCCATGACCATGTTAGCTGGGGTGCGGGTGGCAGTGGGGTGTTGCAGGACTTATAGTCCAAAAAAGTACTTTTTATAAGCTCTGATATTAACAGGCACTTACTGTCAGGTTCTAGGATTCCTTTTGCAGATTTTTTGAGACACTGAGTTCTGCCGTTTTGCATGCTGGATAATTGAGCAAGAAGCAAAACTGAGCATTTAGGAGCTGTGAAGCATGATATTTCCAAGAACAGAGTCTAATCCTAAATGTGTGCTTTGGCTTCTAGGATGATATATAATTCACTGCTGAAACGTCCTTTGTATGTTAAATGTCAAAAGCCTGTTTATCTTCCATAAAAAATAACAACTTGAAAAGACAACAGCATTACATAGACCTTGAATAATGTAAACTTCTGCTAATGATGCTTTCCATCCATGGAACTGGTACAGATTCATTCTTCTTTTTCTGTTTCCCACCCCCCTCTTGGAAAAGCAGGGTGAACATAATGCCATGTGGGGACTGGCATCTTGCTTGCAGTCCTTAGTTGGTGTGCTGGCCCATTATGCAGGGCTGTATACCAGTTATTCACATGCTGATGCTGTTTCCCCCCCCCACCCCCATAGATCACCATGGAGCACAAATGTAGCAGGCAAAGCAACCAACACACAGGTTACAGACAATTACATTGAAATATCAAGCTACTGGAAAACTATGCATGGGTAAGTGTTTTCCTGTATGTTCTGTCATGAATCCAGCTCTACCAGCAGCCAAGGACTGTGATCTAGAGAAGGAGGAGGACCAGTGGTACATGCAGCAGAAGTGCTGAGCCACTTGGGCCTCACATTTGCGTCTGAGCTGGAGTCTGTCAGGCAGATCTCTCTGTTAACCAGGACCCCCAACAACAACCCTCACTGAGCCAGATTTCTTTGACAAACTGGCTCCCTTTACACCAGTTAATCCATATTCCCTGTTGTGTAGAATGAATAAGTTGGGAACTGGCTGAAAGGTAGTAGCATGCTAGAGCAAAGCTAGAGGGCACTACCACTTTAACGCTCTTCACTCTTGAACCAGGAGTTGGAGCCTCAGAAGAGTAGGCTGGGCCAAGGGGGACAACAGGTCTGCCTTGAGTTAGTCTTCCAGGCTTGGTGCTTTCCAAGGTCCTGCAAGCCTAGTTTAGCTGCCAGTTGCCTGAGCTAACCTTTTTAGCGACCGAGTGCCCAAACTGCAACCCAAAGCCTACTTATTTATCGCAAAGTGCCAACATGGCAATTTAACTGGAATGCCAAGGTTTTAGTTTAGAAAATTTTAATTTACTTGTTATTTATTGTAATCTGTTATTTTAAAGTATGTTTTAAATTTTAATTTTAATTGTATTTTAAGGGAGGGTGGGCTATTGGGGGACAGGACTGTTTGTTTTATCTTGTAAGCCGCCCCGGTTGTATTTTACAGAGAGGCGGGATATAAATAATTTTTTAAAATTATTATTATTAAAAAACAACTCATGCATCAACAACTTTTGTCTTAAAAGAAAAACACAATAACAGAGCTTTCAATGATACAAAAAAACTTTTTATTGAAAAGTAAAAGTTTGCATTTGGCCTGCTTTTGAACAATTAATGTGATTTTTGTTGTTATATGCATGCTGATAATTTATCTAACCTTGGCTCATACTTTGTAAGTTTGAGAGCAAAACATGCAGCACTCAGGTCATCTATTAGTCTATTTCTGGTATCAGATTTGATATAATTCAATTATTTGGTATAATTTGAAGAGGAGGGAGGAAGGATGTGATGGCCAGGAGGGGGGAGGGAGAGGAAGAGGAGGAAGGAGAGGAAGAGGCAACGGCGATGTGTGCCCACAGAGAGGGCTATGAGTGCCCCCTCTGGCAGATGTGCCATAGGTTCATCACCACTGCTTTGGATAAGTTGTTTGGCAAAGAATTCATCACTAGCACCTCCACATAGAGCAGTTACAATTTTATTTCTATGTCAGGTTAGGGCTTTTGTAATAATTGCTGTTTAGTATGGCTGCTGAATATGATTGCTGAAGACAATGCTGTGGGAAAAAAAAATCAGATCCATGATATATACTCTGTGCCCTTACCTGTCAACATTTCAGAGGAAAACGAGATACAGCATGTGTCACATCTTCTAGTGTGGTTATGGCAATGATGTCATTGCAAGTTGTCTGCTTATTGCTGCAGCACCTGTTTATGGAATTCTTTCTCTCTTCTCTTCCACATCCTTCCCTACCCTTCTCCATGTCCTTGAACATGAATACTGAAAACAGAGTAACCAAGTAGATATATTATCCTTTGCCTTAACAATAGTATGTCCTCCTCCTCCTCCTCCTCCTCCTCCTCCTCCTCCTCCTGTACAGAATTATGCAACTAAACTTGGCTGAAGAATTAAATTATGATGAAGAGGAATAGCATGAACGTGCCATGCACATTAAGTTGTTAAGGACTTGGAATGGATTTATTTCCCCGGCTTTTCTAGTTTTTGTCCTTTCCCCTTCCATCTTTCATTAGGCAAAAGGAGTCATGAGCTGAGAAGAATTCTAATAAGAATCTGGTATGCTGTCCCACAGACAGTATTTGTCCTACATTGGCCCAGTTGGCAATGCCAATGAGTCTGAATGTGTGCCATGAAACTTTACACTAGAGTTGAATGAAATAATCTATTCAAGCTTACATCAAATTAGAGCAGACCCACCAAATCAATGGGAACTTGGTAAGTTCCAATGCTTATGTAACTTCATTTATTTGAGTGTTATTTGTAGCCACATAGATCTGCTACTGATACAATCAATTTACTCTAGTTGAGACTAGCATTTGGACTTAGGCCTTAGTTTTCAGTTGACGCATTATCTGTTTCGGAGTATTGCAGCAAATTCTTTTTCCCCCCTAATTCTTTTTTATTGAGTTTTTACAATAAAATACATAAAGTCTGTAGAACAGCAACAACAACAACACAACAGTTCACTACAAGGGCCAAGGTGTGTATCTGATGAGTGGTTATTCTGCAGCAGAATCAAAAGATTAGTTCTCAGCAAGAGCCAGAGAGTCTGGCTTGTCAAGGTGTAGTGTGTCTGTCCAAAGATCCATCTGTTAAGCAGAAGGTTGGATCCGGTCAATAAAGATCATCCAGTCTTCTTGAAATGTGTCAGTTCTTTTGTGGCCAGTGCAAAACCTCATTGCAGCAGACAGTTTCTCCAACCACATATCCCAAATTCTAGACTACCAGTTGTCAATGGAGAGGTCACCTGACTTCCAACATTTGACTACTTCTAATCTGGCAGCAGTAATAAGAAAAAAAATATCAGTTTCCTATGTATCAAGTTAGAATTTTAACAAAAATAGAAAGCAAAAGCAAAATTGGACAGAAATTTACAGTTTGATCAAAGATACATGAAATTTGATAGAGAACTGCATCCCAGAATTTTCTCACTTTAGACATACAATCCACATATGCATATAAGAGCCTCTAGATTTACAACCCCTCCAGCTATCTGGAGAGAGCGTTTTAATGGGATTGTTTGAAACAGGAAAAAAAGCAGAGGGATCATGAACATCTTAACTAATGCAATCCTGCCAAGGATGTAAAGATTTATAGCCTTCCATTCTTTAGATTTATGTAGCATCCATGTGTCTACTGGCTTACAATTTTGGGGTATGAGCTGCTGGATGTCTTTCGTGATGATTATTCCCAAATAGGAAAAAACCCCGAGGGACGAAGATGCAAGCCCATTAGGTCCTGCCAGGATTTTTGCTGTTGGTATGAAGTGTTTAGAGCCATTAATGTGGATTTGTTAAAGTTAATTTTTAGACATGAATAGCTACCAAAGGACTTTTTAGAGGCAGAAATGATAATTCTGGGTGTGATAAAAACAACAACAACACACCATCAGCATAAACTGCAACCTTATGGTGTTGGTTATTGATGCAAAGACCAGTGATATCAGCATTATGTCAAATGTTTGCACTCTATTGTCAGTGCAAATAGGAGGGGTGACAATGAGCATCCTTGTCTGGTGTCCCTGGAGAGTGCAAAAGGTGTTGTTGAGTTGAGGCCATTGACCAACACCGTTGCCTCTGATTTCTCATAGATAAGGTGGAGTGCTCCTATGAAGTCTTCTCCAAAATCAATTCCTTAAAGGGCGCTAAAAAGAAATGGCCATTCCAACCTGTCAAAGGCTTTTAAAGAATCAAGCAAAAGTGAGGCTAAAGGAGTCTCTTGACAGGTTGGAATGGTGGATGATATTGCGTTCCCTATGGACTGGGTCTGCTAGGCATCTGCTTGGCATGAAGCCCACCTGGTCAGGATCAATGTATTCTAAAATAAACTCATTTATTGTGGAGGCCATAATAGAAGTAAATATTTTTGCATCTTGATTAAGGAGTGCAATAGGATGGACAGATTTAGTTTCTGGGCATTCCTCTTTTGTTTTTGGGATTGGAATTATTCAGGTTATATGCTATCTTGTTGGCACAGGAGCATTATTAAGAAAGGATTTTAAAAGTGCAATAAGATGGGGTGAAATTTCAAATAACAATTTGTAAAATTCTTCTGAAAAGCCATCTGGGCCTGGACTCTTATTCTGTTTTAACTTAGATATTGTCTTTTTGAGTTCATCTGGGTGAATAGGTTTGTTTAGCAGTGATTTATGAGAGTCTTTAAGCTTCTTCAGATTTAGAGATTGTATAAATTGGTCCATGACCAAATTTTGTGGCAGTTCAGAGGTATATAGTTTAGAATAAAGTATTGAAATTCTGTCATAATTTTGTTGGGAGCTTTCACTATATTCCTTTGAGAGGAAGTGAGAGTGGATATGGTTTTCCTCCCTACCTTATGCTTGACAGCTCTAGCAAGGATTTGAGAATTTTTGTTCTTACATTCATAATAGTAAGATTTAGTCTAATGTAAGGCAGTTTGAATCTTTCTATTGTCAAGAGCTGCCAGCTCTGCTTTTTTCCTCTGGAGTTGAATGAATACCTGTGACTCGAGTGTTTTTTATGAGCTAATGATAGCTTTTCTATCTCTTGTAGGATGCTTTGCCTCATGGCTTCTTAAAGTCTCTTTTGTGTAGCCCCTTCCTTAATTAATAAACCTCTGAGGACTGCCTTCAAGGTCCCATAACAAGGCCTCAGACATCCTCAGATGTCTCAGGTGATCCCTTTTCAAGGTAAAATTGTTTAATTTCATCTTGAATCTATTTTTTAAAACATTCATTCATGAGGAGATACGGATTGAATCTCCCGATAGACATTTTTGGTAATGAGATCCAAGCTGCCAGGTTAATGTTGTGGCTTCATGGTCTGAATAAATGATAGACCTACCTGTACATCAGGAATTTTAGGAAGAGGTAATTTTGGAATGATGAAGTAGTCTATTCTAGAAAAGGTGTGGTGTGTATTTGAATAAAAAGGGTAGTCTCTACAGGATGGATGTAGAGCTCTCCAGGAGTGTATAAATCCATGGCTAGTTAAGAGGTCAGATACTGGTGATGTTTTCTTTTTCATCTTTCTGTGTGTGTGTGATTTGTCTAGTGTGTAATCTAAGACTTCGTTTGTATCACCCCCTGTAATGATATTGCCCTCTGCAATCTTCCCTAAGGTTTATAGGAAAGAAGCCAGAAAGACATATTGGTCATTGTTTGGGGAGTAAAATGTTGCCAGTGTGAAGATTTTGTTGGCCAAGATACTTTCAATATTAAATAACGACCCGAAGGGTCCCGGATTACTTTGTCAAATTGAAAAGGACATGTTTTATCAAACAATATCGCAAAACCTCTGGATTTGTTAGAATTTCCAGTTGTCTATTGCAGATCAAATGGAGATTATGCTAGAATGTTTCCTGTACCCTTTCTAAACATTTCTTGTTAAAAAAAAAATATTGCTTGGTTTAAGTTTGTTCAAATAATTATTAACCCAGGTGTGCTGGGGGTGGAGAATCCAAGTCCCTTGACATTGAGAGAGACAATCTTAATTTTGTCCATGTTAATTAAACTCTAATTAAGAAATGCTTAGAAGAGACTTCAAAGTTTGCCTCATGTACAGTATGCAGTGCCTTTCAAACCCAGGCCTTTTTAAGCATGAGAGTGGAGGAAGAGGACTCATAAGGCTCCAGCTTAATAAATATACATACCAATGCCCAAAAGTACAAACAATTAACCATAACACATAACACAATACAAACAACAATTAACAGTAGCAAACCAAGAGGAGGAGTATGTGTGATGAGTCCCACATCTTGATTGGGCCATTGAATGGCGATCCCCTCTAGGGTTGGGAGGGTGAGCATTATTGGCATACAGTGTGGGGGAGAAGATCTCAATAATCAAAGATAGAAAGAGGAGAAGGTGAACTGGAGGATATAAGGATACCCATCTAAAAACAAGATGAGTTAACAATAGGGGTGTTCATATATTACCATATATGAAGGCAACAGGGAGACCCCAGGCAAGCCAACCAAGGTATCAGAGGAGTGAGAGCAGCACACACAAACTGCCCACCCCCATCCCAGACAAGCCAGACAAGGCACCAGAGGAGAGGCAGGTGGGGCGTGCGCATCCCTCAGCCCCCCTGCCCACCTAGGGAAAAGCCTGGGAAGGAGGAGTGCACGCACATGCAGCAACAAACTCATGAATAATCGAAGCTGCAAGCTGCAAAAGTCAAGGCCCAATTTCACATTGAAAACAAGCAGTAGTCCCTGTATAATACAGTAGTCCCCCCCCTTCGTGGGGGATAGGGGATCAAGATTCCTGCGAATATGGAAAAACCATGAATAACCCTCCCCTTCCCATGGCAGCCATTTCCAGGGTGGGAGGGGTGTGGGAACAGGAGCGCTCCTTTCCCTCACCCCTCCCATCCCTGAGAGGCTTTTGAGAGGCTGCTGCTGGGCCTTTCAGGGGTGGGAGGGGTCCGGGGGAAAGGAGCGCTCCCTTCCTTTGGCCCTGCCCACCCCTGAGAGGTTTCGGAGATGCTTCTCTTAAGCCTTTCAGGGGAGGGAGGGGTACGGGGAAGGGGGCTCAGGGAGTGGAAGCTTTGAGATCGCAAATAATAGAAACCACAAATTTCAAGGCCGTGAATTTGGAGGGAGAAATGTAGTGGCATATTAATAGTAGTGCAAGAATGGGAAAGTTCCAAGAGCCATTTGCATTCAGAGGAGTGAAGGAGGGGATGATAGCACTTCGGTAATGGGATGGGAGAGGATTATCTAGGTATAAAGAGAGTTAAAAACAATAAAAGTGAAGTTTGGAGTGAAGTTATTTGCCTGCAAAAGGTCATCTTGCAAATGGAGAGCAACAGTTGTGAACAGGGAGACTATTTCCCTCAAACATGGTGGCTGTCAGTTGTAAGGATTTAGGCGGGAAAACAAGAGAAGAGGGAGAAAGACAAGATGGCTGGGAAGGGGAGAGAAAGTTGTAAAGAATGCATCAGAAAGATACCAGAAGTTAAAGCAAGGAGAGGGGTGGGAGAGAATTGAGGCAGAGAGAGAGAGAGTTAAAACAAGAAAAGTGAAATTTAGAGTGAGGCTATTTGCTTGCAAAAAGCCATGTTGCAAATGTAGAACAATGAACAGGTGTCAGCAGGGAGACTTTTTCCTTCAGAGATGGCTGCTGTCATTAGGATTAATGTGGGGAAATGAGAAGAGAAAGACGTGGTGGTGGTGGTGGTGGTGGGGAGAAAGTTATGAAGAATATGTCAGAAAGATAACCAGAAGTTAGAGCAAGGCAAGGTAGTTATGCTTAACCATTCACTTTATGATGTCAAGAAATATATATAATTCAGAGAAGAGATCTTCTGTGCTGGAAGTTGCATTAGAGTCAGTGTGGCTGTGTGGCTTTCATCTGTGCAGGACCACCAAGCTGCTTGAGTTTTCTCTGTCTTGCTGGCATCCATGGTTCAGCCACTTGTCCAGATTTGGGTGCAGCTGAAGAGGAGACATTGTTTTTCACCTCTTTCTCAACGTCTTCGGGCACCTTAATGTCTAAGGCTTCACATATGTGAAGAAGCTGAGTTTTAGTTGAGGCAGTCATGACAGAGCCATTATAGAAGACTTTTAGTTTAAAAGTGAAGCCCCATTTGTATTTTATGCTTGTTTGTTGGAGCAGAGTGGTGAAGGGTTTAAAATCATGGCTTTACCTTAACGTTTCAGGGGAGATGTTCTGGTATATTTGCATACTGGAATCCTGGTAAGCAAGGTTCGGGGTACTGGAAAGCTTCTTCAGTACTTCTGCCTTTTTCAGATAATGTGGAAAGCATATAATTATGTCCCTGGGGGGAGCACATTGTCTCTGATTAAGAGCTGACATCCGATGTGCTCTTTCTATGTCGGCTGAAAGGAGATCAAGACCTGGGCACTTGTTATTCAACCAGGTAAGGAGGAATGAAATCATGCCTGACGCGCCTCCCGTTCAGGAATCCCGTGAATTCTGATGTTTAAGCATCTATTTCTGTCCTCCAAATCCTGTATTTTGTTTGTGAGATAGTCATTCATTTGTTCTAACTCCTGTATGCGGGCCTCATGAGAATGACCCTGTTCAAGAGCTGCATTAGCTGTATTTTCATTATCTCCAATGCAGGCTGTCAGGGCAGTGAGCTTTGAGTTCACCGGCTCAAGGGCGAGTGCCCAGTCTTTTTATAAGTCCTGCACTAAATTAACACATAGCATTTCCAAGAGGACTAGAAATGATGGGTCCAGTGTCAGAAGACTCTCACCTCTGCCTCCCTTGCCTCGTGTCATCTCTGTGTCCTCCATTTGAGTTTTTGGCTCTTTAAGAGATGAGCAGAAATCCAAAATTGCTTAATCTACTGACCTTTTAGTTCCTTGCATTAGATAGGTATTTTTGATCTTGAATGTTGGGCAAAATTCACTCATTTAATTGGTAAAAGCTGACATCTTGTCCTGCTCAAGTTTTATGCATCCACTGTGATCGATGGCTAGCCACGCCCACCTGCAGTGAATTCTTTATTAGGCTATCATGGGAAAATGTCCAAAAATTACAAGCTTGCTACTAATGGGGACGGCCTTCTCAAAACACTGCCATTTTTACAACCACTGGTTTTTGTGCCCATTTGAAAGTGCTGACCATATAAAGACTTGTGGTCTGAATCAAGGATATGTAAGGACCACCTTTTATTGGTTGGACATATCTTGAGAGAATCTCTCTGTCTCCACTGTGTTAGTGTGGTTGGTGGCTCTATGAAACAGAGACTGTGGATCTGCTTCTTAGGGTCATCTTCTCCATTCCTTCCTTCCTGGCCTTTCGTTGCCAGGGAAAGACAGATCTCTTTTAGGAAGCTTGTGGGTTTCTCCAACTGCTTTCAATGACAAGTAAAATGCTGCCACTGATAACTCTATAGCTTGGCTTGACTTTATGTCTTTATCACTTTGCCCTGTTTCCTGTTTTATATGAAGTTTTTGGCTTTGCTTGCATTTGTTTTATATGAAGCATTTGAGTTTGCTTGCACATTTGAATATTTTAATAATTGTTCTTCTTCAAAAATGTCCTGCATTTTTCACATTGCTTTTGACCAGAGTGGTTTCACCTATCCCAGTATGCACCTGCATGTCTTAGCCAGGCCCTAACTGTTTTTCCAGAAAATAATTCAAATGGTCTTGCTTCACTTTATCTTTGTGCCACTTACATTAATATGCATCTAGTGGTGCTTGAGCAGAAATGGCTAATAATATTAATTAGTTCTAACTCAAGTTAGGATTCAGATGCTACTGGTTTTAATGAGACTTGCAGCCTGATAACATCTTAAATTTATGTGACATAATAAGGAGAAGCAAGGGTGTGGTGTAATAATCATTCTTGCTTCTAGTGCAAGGGTAATGGCCAGAACTGGACAAATCTGAAAGCTGTTGGGGTGAGATGGGCAATTACCAAATGGGGAAAGCTCCTCCAATCCATTAGGACCCTGCTGTGCCACCTGGTAGGCACAGAGATCTGCCATTAACACATTTTCATTCATTCCAGGAAGGAGCACTAAAATGGTACGAAGCCGAGGCAATGTTTTTCTTTACTTCCTGCTAGACAGAACTTGTACATTTTGAGGAATGGTTGTGTCATTACAGCTTTGTGACCAAGACGTGGAATCAGCAGTTCTGGAGATACTTGAAGGGACTGTTTTGTGTTATGCTTTTAACATAGCAGTTGTTTCCTACCATGATTGGCAGCAGATGTAAGGGTGAAAAAAGAAGCTTCAAACTGTAACTTTCACAGTTTCAGGACAAGAAATTCCCAGTGCTGGTGTGAGGGCACTGGGAAAAACCTGTGGTTGAGAGTAGTTTCAAGGCTCCTTTTCATCTGAGAAATAACTGGAACTATGAATTCACTAAAATTTTTCTTTTTAAGATAGAGATAATTTATGAGTCCTTGAAGTTAAAACAGGATATAATATTGCAATGTATTTATTGCTCTTTATGTCAGTTGGGTACTACAGGCATATCTCTGCTAATGAAGCCTCTGGCAAAGAAGCCCCTTTTTAACAAAGTCTTTTTACACCCATCCACCCCTGCTTTTCCTTTCAGCCTTCTGTCTAGCAGATTTTTAATTTTTTTTAGCAGCATCAGCCTTTGAGGATGGTGAAGAAGGGCTAGAAAAACACAAGTTCTGGTGTTAATTTGCTGCAGCATGTCTGCTGTAAACATTGCAGTAAAGCTTGAGCTGGGAAAGAATGAGATTCTACTCTTGCTGATCCTACTGTAGCTGTGTGTGCTTGCCTACAATGGGCAGAGTGAACAGCAGTAGCCTCCAGAATCCTTTGCGGAGCATGCATGAACAGCAAAACAGAGACAGAGGCAGAGAGTAGATAAGTCTGCCTCACCACCTACCCCTAGCACATAAAAAAAAGATCCCATAGAACTATAAGTTTGGACACCAAAATGGAAAGCATAAGAAAACTGGAGCTTAATAAGTATAGTCATTCTTCAGTATATTTTGGAAGAAGCTCTCAAGTTGTCTCTAGAAGGCTCAAGTTGTTTTTGTTTACTTATGCAAAGCTTACCTGACCTGATTGTTTCATTTCCTATGTTAGTTTTGGATAAATCTTAGTTTTGGATAAATGTTTTTGTTGAAATGTGGTGATGTTGTGGCTTAGTGGTTAAGATGCCAATTCTGATGATCAGAAGATTGGAACGTTGGCAGTTTGGGGCCCAGGTTCTGCATGATGGGGTGAGCTCTTCTCACTAGTTCCAGCTTCTGCCAACCTAGCAGTTCAAAAGCATGCAAATGCAAGTAGTTAGATAGGTACCACTTCTCAGTGGGAAGGTAACAGCGTTCAGTGCAGTCATGCTGGCCACTTGACCACCAGAGTTGTCTTCGGACAATGCTGGCTCTTTGGCTTAGTAACAGAGATGAGTACCACTCCCTACAGCCAGCTATGACTGGACATTCATTCAAGGGACTACCTTTACCTTTATCTTTTGTTGAAATATGTTGAGCTCCTCTTCTTTTTGTGGTGCAGGAAGTTATTTCTATTTTTTTCATGTTATTTTTACCTCTGGTATCAAATTTTCAGTAAAAGAAGAAATGTCCAGGAACATATATACTTCATTAACTGAGGTATACCTGTACTTCAGTAGTGTGGTCTAATTGGAACAACATCAATGCAATAAAATACTCTTTGAGTTCAGTGTGCTAATTTGAAACATGATCCATGGCATAATTGTTCACACAGGTGAAAAAAAGTTTTCTTGTACATATTAATAGAGAAATGACTGTAAACTGGTTACACCAGAGAGGCTGGAGTCATGGATGAAGGGACAAAAAAAAAGAAGGTGAAGATTCAGGGTTATAAGAAGCTGTGAACTGACCTATGAGAAGATGAGAATGTTCTGGATCTAGGAAGGTTTAACATGACATGAGTTTTATAATTTGTGTGCTCCTGCTTGCTTCTTGTCTATAAATGAACTGAATATTTTGACCAGCCATCCTTTTCAGTAGTCGGCAAAGCTGCTGTTGACACTTTGTAAGGAATTCACACATAAGTAACAATATGTTTTGTGCTAGTGCCAGCAGGTAGCAGCTCCACACTGTCTCCAAGAGAAAACCTCTTTTTCTTTTGATGGAGGTAGTTACTTGTCTTTTAATAGCTGATGTTTTTGAATTCTGCTTGAATAGTACTTTTTGACAGATATACCAAATGTAGCATCATGTACAGGCAAGGCTGGATAGGTATTCCTGAGTACTTCTAGAAACCTTCCCTGCTCCAAGTCTACTTAAAGTAATGGAGGGTTAATAAAGTATTTAAAAACTATACAGTACTTTCATCCCATATGTAGTAGGCTTCCTCTCTGCATAACAGACAGTGCAAGTCTACATTAGGATGTAAAATGCATGCGGTGGATTTTGCTGCTTCTCAAATTGCTTCATTTTCAAATTGTCTAGCAAACACTGTGTTCTGGAATACATACGTACCAGTTACCAGCATTGTAACTGATGAAAAAACGGCTTTTCTTAATTTTGTCCATTTCATACCTTTCAAGGGATAGACTTACAAATGCACGGTCTTCAAGTCTCCCAGTGCTATGTTTTGAAGTTTCAGGTTTCTATGCTGTAGTTTTGTGCTCTGCCAAGAAACTAAATTGAGTACGAAAATTGAAAGTTTAGACAGAAGGATTAAATTCCCAGTTCAAATGCATTTTTTTTAAAAAAAATGTTAACTTTTGGAAACATACACTGACTTCTGTCTTTTAATATGTTTTCTAACAAACTATCTTCATCTGCCTTGCTTTTATTTTTGTATTCGTTTTTTAAAACTTTTTCTGTTATTTGCCTCTCATGATGAAGTCACAGTGAGTTTCAAATATTTCATTTTATAATAATTTAGCTTTAAAATGGGTAATATAAATAATATTTAATATAAATAACCAAACCTGCTTTGTATATGGCAGGATTGGGGATACCCTCCCTATTTTTCAGGTAGTTTCAAGTTTGTACTGATGTTATTTATTGCTACAATAAAATCAGTATAAACAACCTTTTCCAACCAATTCCAGTACGAGGATAATTTTTGCATGATATTATCCTAGATGCATATCAATAGTTCATATTTTGGGAAATCCTACATGGATCCATTCATTGTCTCCTAGGAGCATTATCTAGCATCTGCTGGTTCAGTGTGATTCCTTCGAGGAAGTCTGCTTTTGATCTAGTTGTGTGAAAGCCACATGGCCTCATTAAACACATTGTCCCTTGATAGGCATTTAGCATTATTTTGTAACAGAAAGCCTTCCCCCTTCCTTTTATTAGGTATGCATATTTTACTCAGCTTAGGAGAAGTTGCTTTTTATTGCCAATATCAAAGTTAAGGTAGCTGCTCTTAAACTTTGTGATACAGATTGGGGTGGTCAACAGAGGTGGGTCCATGGACCACTCTCCTACCTTTGGGTTTCAAATACCTGATTTTATAATAACTTAGTTTTAAAATGGGTAATATAAATTGGGGACCACACAAACGTCCCCCATTGGGGACCACACAAATGTCTAAAGCATTTCCCAAAGGGGGAAGACCAAAACCAAGAGTAGCAAGAAGGGTTTTCTTTAAAAAAAGGTTGAACCATTTGGGGAATGTGGGTGGAACTGATATAGAAGTTGAACACAGAGACTTTCAAGAGAGGCATGGTGTCCTTTGTATGAACAGAAAAAAGGCAGTCTGTGGGAGCTTGGAGGAGTCAAGGACTATGAAAACAGCATTGGCAAGGGGGTGCATGCAGCCTTAGGCCCCAGCTTTTCCCACCCTGATACAGATATTCATGCACAAAACTGCCTGTTTCCATTGATACAAATGGCATAGCTGCACCTATTTCTTTAGGTATTCATGCACAGATGTGCTTGCAGACAATCTTTGGAAGGACTCCCTGTGCTGACAAGGTGTAAAGGTGCAGTTAGAGGATATGTGGATGAGGAGCCAAAGCAATAAACAGGAGGTAAGAGACATTGGGAGCCAAAGTGGTTCAGAAAATGACTCAGCTAGAAGCAGGGAGATCACATTGAGCAATGAACAGCTGGAGGGAGGAAGGAAAGAAGTCCATAGCATCCAGTGCCCATCCTTAGGTTGCATCACAATATTTTTTTGCTTGCCATGTTATTCTTTTTTGCACGAGTCAGCAAAAATAAACAAATATTAAGACAGCAAAGCATTATGGTAATATCAGGACTTTCTTGGGGACACCTGATGACTCTGATGCCAGTGGGGTGAATTCACTCTGGGCTTTAGTCCAAACTTGAAAAGCACTATCCAGGATGCTGAACCTTTTTACTGAGGAGGTTGGGCTCAGCACCTCAGATAGTCCCTCTAAAGTTTGGACTATTGCTGGGGCAGGTTTGCCACACTACTGACAAGGGGGGAGGACTCCCAGCTTCCAGAGAGCTGTTCCAGAGGGTTGTCCAGTCCTCTGAAATAGGTTTTTAGTGCAAACAAGGGAAGAGGAAAGGTTGCCCACTTTTGCCTCTGAGAGCTGCTTCTGCTTCTGGAAGCATATACCGGTTTTTAGTCCAAATGGCTTCTATTTGAAACTTAGGTCTCTTTTACACTACACAGTGATGGTGCTACGTTCCTGTTTAACTTCCATGGGTGCATGCTATGAAATCTTGGGATTGGCAGTTTAGGCAAGGGCACTCAGAATTCCCACTCAAAGAGTTCTTCTAGTTCCTCCCTAAACTATAAATCCTAGAATTCCATATAATACAGTTATGGCAACTGAAGTGGCCTTTACCTGTGTTGTGTGAAAGAGACCAAGCAGAGCCACTACCTTTTGCTTCAGTGGACAGCCTAGCTTTGTACAAATACTCCCAAAACTCCTTTTCCTCTCCTGTGGTGCTAAACCTCTGCTGTGGTTGGCCATCTGCCACTTGCCTGATCTAATTGCTCCCAGTTTTTATAGTTTGCTTTATAACAAAGTTTTAAGGACAACTCATGGCTTGTGCTTTCCAAATCTGAATGGCTATACTCCTGATTTGAGATCTGTGTCCAAATACAGAGCAAGGTTTCTTATTTCCTGCTAGGTGTAATTCTATACCATCCATGGTAATGGAAGGCTGCTTTCAAAGAATGCCATTTCTGCAAAGACTTTGACCTTGTAATTCAAGTGAAATGGAATGTAATGCATATAGACTTTTAAGCTACAGTTTTATCAGAGTGCAAGCAAATACTTCATGCCTTCATCCACAGGAGAATTTTCTGGTAGATGAGAGGAACTGGTCTTGGTGGGATCAACATCAGTATCCATAAACATTTTATTACTTCAGTACTCATTTGATAATTAGATTTGTTTTTGATACTGTGTAGTATAATTTTCCTTTGTCTTGTCCTTTGTTTCAAATGTATCTCATAATAATTTGAGATATCACAACTGAGATATAAATATAGCCTCTAAAACAAACTCACAGAAGGTAGAAGCAGCTTAAAGCTTGCAAAGAATAGGTTAATAGTTTGAGCCCTTACATTATTTCAAATGTTCAGTACTTCCTTGAGCAACCAAGTGTGTCACAGATCCAGTGAACAGTTGGTTGAACACCACCTCCAGATAACCTGATGAATCTTTTCTTTTCCCAGGAGAACGCCTGGGAAAAAACTCACAGTGGTTGAAGAAGAGACTGAAGTGATAGAAAATATATTTGAGTTGCAATACTTCATGTGGAGGCACAGAGGTTGCAAAACCTTTTACCAAAGGATACTTGAGGAAAATCTACCAAGATATTATACCTTTTCCCACCACTGAAACAAGAGGCGGCTCATGCTTTGAAAATAGCTAGCAGTTTCAATTGTCAGAGATTAAACACCTGTGTGAAGTAATGGTTGGAGTGTTGGAATGGGATTTGGGAGGTTCAGGTTCACTTCCTGACTGAGTCCTAGGTGAGTTTGGGCCAGTCATTCTCTCTCAGCCTGACCTACCTAATAAGGATACAGTGAGGTGTGTGTGTCTGTGTGCCTATGTATCTGTGTGTACGTGCAGGACAAGGGCTATATATATTGCCTTGAGTTTATTGGAAGGGAGATGGAATGTAAATATAACCAATAACATGAATTACTGAGATTGTAAAATCCCCCTAGTCTTACAAGCAGACTTTGACATATCCCATTTTCTTGCAAATGTGAAGGGGTTTCTAACCACCAGAAACCCTGCTTATACACTACATTCAATGCATGATAATATTATCCCTCCCCCCACACCCAGAGATACTGAAAAAAGGCTGACAGTAGCACACAGACTTGAAAGCTGGAGGAAGAGCAAGGAAAATTACTCACTTATTTGAAACAGTGATCCTCCTTCCTCTGATTCTTTGTTGGAGAACCTTCAAAATTCTTGACAGAGCTGTGGTGATGAAGTTGTTTTTACCTGATAATGATAACAAGGAGCTAGCCTCCAAAAGGTAGTTTCCACTGAAGTAAATCTGTGTCCAGACTGAACTACCTGGCACTGCATATAGGAGCTTGCGTGAAAGAATGTCTCATCGAAAAATGATGATAATGCCAGACACGCAAGCTGGCATGTTGGAGATAAGGGTTCTAGAATGCTTCTTTCTGATATCAGTTCTGTCCTGGTAATCTTGTGGATGTGATCCAGTTTTGTGAGTTGTTACTTGTCAGTATGAAGTGGCAGAGTTCTCATCCCCCTATTCACCTTCCGTGAGAACAAGCTCTAAGTGGGGCTTTGGTTTCTCTGTATGTGTGTGTGTATGTGCCTTCAGGTTGTCTGTCATAGAGTTTCATTAGGCAAGGAATACTCAGAGGTGCTTATGCCAATTCCTTCCACTGAAATATAGCTTACAGCACCTGGTTTTCACTAGTGGCCTCCCATCCAAATATTAACCAGAGCTGATTCTTCTTTATACCTCCCTAGAAAAGACCTCAGTGGGTTCTCTTGCTGTTCTACTGGACCAAAAAAAGAAAGTTTTTGAAGCAGAGTAACACCTAGATCTATCTGGTATAAGAGCTCAAAAGAGAAGACACACTTTCAAACAAGCATGCTTAATGCAAGGAAAGGAATGCAGTAAATTTTGTTTTGTTCACATTGTGATGTGAGAGAAGAAATGTTGCCCAGTTGGTAGCTGTACCCTTCATGAAGGCTTCATTGGTCAAGCAGAAAGGACACTGTTATGTGGCCTGCTTCTTTCTTGCCTATGCTCTCATTTATATAAAAGCTTGGTAAGTGGATGCCTGCTTAGAGATAGGTGTAGAATAGGTGAAATTAAATGATTGCTGTTAAATGATTCTGTGAACTTCAATGAATGTACTTATATAATTTTTTTTGTATTATGAAAATCAATGGAGAACCCTTTTGGTACATTTATAACAATGTGCATGATCCTGTACGTATCTGTTCAGAAGAATGTTTCCTTGTCTTTAGTGGTGTATACTACTACCTAAGCGAATATATGGTCTCAGCTTTAGTTTAGAAGATCTTACAAGGGATGTAGATCTTCTCAAGTGAAAGAATCCAAGAACATTTCATAGTGTTACATGGATCAATTTTAGCAGCTGACGCACTTGCTAACAAAGCCTCTGCAAATAAACAATGTCCAGAGATATTAAAGTAGCTTTGCAACAGCTTATAACTTTGGAGCCAGGTTGCTGAAGTTAGTTTGGTACTGTCTGACTTCTCAGAGGGTTTGGAAATCCCAGTTAAGCCTTAAAAAGCAATCTTGTGCTTGCTACAGTCACTAGAAAGTTCTCAAAGTCATTAAGACACCCTCTCCCATTCTGTTGTTTCCAAATTATAAGTAGAAAGACTTAAGATTCCTCATACCATGATTTATGGTGTTGGACATCCTTTATGGAATCTGCTGCATCCTTCCAAGTCTTGGTTATCACACAGCCAGTTCACATGCTTGCTTCCCATGGAGGAGTGGGTGGCAGAATTGCACACATGACATCAAATATCTCAGTCACCAGTTTTATTTGTGATGGTGCAAAGGGGTGTCCCTCTGTTTGGGAGGAGGACCACCCCTCTGGGTGAACATGAGACCATAGCTCAGAGTCCTGTTGTTCATAAAGCATCCTTTGTGAGCTCTGTATTAACAGAGGAAATTATTCCAATGGTTCAGAGATGTAACACAGTGGCCCATCAGTGAAATGGAAAATACACCTTTGTGCCTCCTGCACTTCTTGTTTTTTGTACATAGGGTCCCCTCCTTCTTTCTGATCAGCATTGGTAACATTGATGGAGCTCAAGGAATGGATCTACCTGCCGTGTGTCTACTCCTTTGGATTCCCCATTTGTTTGAAAACTATTCTGTTAACAGTAAATGAATCATGAATATAGCAAATTGAATTTTCTAAATGACATTGTAATAAATCATTAAACAATTTAAAAAAAAAAGCTTTGAAGGATTCCTTGCACACCTTTTAAACCTATTTTAGCTCTTGTATTATTATACCTGTGGAGAGAACACAGGCAGATTATAACACAGACAAGAGCTAATGGGAGCTAAGCCAGGAGAAGGTGGGGGCTGCTCCTAGGAGTGAGTAGAAATAGAGGGACAGAGCAGTGTTTGGAGTTAATTAAGAGAGTTTTATTTTACCCTAAGGGGTTTAGCAGCCAAGGAGGCTGAGGGAAACTGCTGTGAGTTTCATTTAGAAGGGGGTTTATGTATCCAAGATAGGGGAACAATATTGATTGTACCCTGAGGCATTAAGAGCTACTGAGGCTAGGATAGGCTGCTGTGAGGGACAGTTGGAAAGAGTTTATAGGTATCTGAGATAGGGATGAGGAAAGTTCATAATTAAAGTGTTGTAGTATCCTGCAGGAGATATAGTGCTTGGTGACTAGTGGAGTCACAGATAACCAGAAGGGTTAAAAGATACAGAAGATAGATGAAAGTTCTGTGAGAACGTAGACTGTAAAGGAACATTTATAAGGCTACAAAGATAAGCAAAAGAAACTGTTAAACCATGTAACTACTAAAGTATTTATACGCCATATCCATCTTGAATGCCATCCACTAAGAAAGATACTATATTCAGCCTGATTAGTAAATAAAGTCCTTTTGTTTGTTTAACAAGCAGTTGTCTGAAATGGTTAAAGAAATATATTAAAAATGCTACCAAGAGAGAGAAAATACTTTTATCAGTTGGGACACATCAGAGAGAGGGTGTGTAATTATCAATTAACAATTGGTCTCAAGCTGTTGGGATTTTGACAATCCAGAGAGCTGGCATCTGAAGAGAGTTATGTGTGGGAGACACTAGAGGTGAGAACTGAGTTCAAGTGTCGCATCACAAATTAGGTGGCAAACTGGTGGGATAGTTGCCAACCCATGACATACTGGTGGCAGCAGTGGGATCAAAAAGACCCATTGTGCTGCCATCAGAGAAAAGTAGTTGGGTGGGTGAGCCTTACCTTCACAATACCTTTTCAGGTTTTTGAAAAATGATTGGAAGTTAGGGTACTATATGCAGGGGTGAGGAACTGAGCAAAGTTGCCCCCTGTTTGCTTCACTTTCGTTTAATATATTTAATTGTGATTGTCACTTAAGGCTTTTAGTGCTGGAATACGCTCAAGTACATGACATTAATAGTACCATTTTTTGCCAACATTAGCACATGCTGATAAATGGGATATAGCCACTGAAAAGAGAACAGTAACTTGCTCTGGGCTGCACGAATGAGACTTTTTTTAAGCTATTCAGCTGTTTATGTTGTAGATTTTATCTTGTTTTTAGAAAATGACTATTCATCTTCCCATGTCTGCATAATAAACTTAACTATTTTTTTTGCTTATCCACCTCAAATGGTATTATTTATTCTTAAAATAATTTTGTTGCTGTTTTAGATCATATTTCATACTGTCAGAAAAGCATTTAGAAGAGCTGAAATATTACCATAAATAGGTTGTGTAGCCATTACCCACAATTCCTTTCTTTAGTTAAAAGGCCTTTACTGTCTCTATTGTAAATATGTTCCCCCATTATGCATCAAAAGCATGGGGTATCAGTAAGATCTCAGTGGTGACGTTCATCTGGAAGTAATCTTGATCTGGTTTCAAAAAAGGCCACCAAAGAAAATATGCCAATAGGTAAAAGCTCAGGAGAAGACTTTTTCAGTACAAATGCCCAATGTTTGGTGGGTTTGACAGTGCTATATATCAGGGATTATAATAAATTAGTCCTCCAGAGGTTGTTGGACTGTAACTCTGAGAATTCCTTGCCATAAAAATGCTCTCTAGGGCTGCTGGGAATTGCAGTGCAACAACATTTGGAGGACTGCACAATTCCCACCTCTCATATATGTTATTTTTTTAAAATAAAAAACTCCTTAAATTCCATGTTACATTCATGTCACTTTCTTGATTAGTAAATCATTATCTGCATTAGCATGATGTGTGGTAAATACATTTGACCACAGCAGTAATTCTCAAATTTTGGTCTTCCAGGTGTTTTGGCCTTCAGCACCCAGAAGTCCCAACCAGCTTGGTTGAAGTTCAGGGATTCTGGGAGCTGAAGTCTAAAGCACTTGGAGGAACAAGCTTTGGGAACTGCTGGATTACAGTATCCTGGTGACATTCTGTCCAACTCTTGCAGCTGATGTTGTCATGATGATAATGGTGATGTAACCTATCTTTCTTTTAATATAGAAACTCAAGGCACCTAACAAGAAATTTAAAACAGTACAAGTTAAAAACAAAAGAAAAGCATTAAAATGTAGCTATAAAGATTAAAAAACAATTAAACAACTTTAAAAAGTTAAAATGACATGTTAAAATTAAAATATATTAATATAACATAATAATGTCCCTTCTGGCAGATTCAGTGTGGTGCTGAAGAGTGCAAAGGATTGTGCTGTAAATCTGCCATTTGCTAACCACAATCTCAAAGCGCTAAACTAAGACAATTGGTTGGTGGTACCATAGATGTTAACCATCAATAATTAAATTGTTTTAAATTGTTTTTAAGCAGTATTTTGCAGTGATGTATTTGAGTCTTTTACTCCCAGTCTCAGGTCAAGTCTCAAGTCTCTCCCTTCAAGTCTCAAATTGAGTCTCAGGTCCTTACAAGATACTTTCAACTCAAATCTCAAGTCAAATCTCAAATATGGGAGCTAATTTTAACAGAAAAAAGGTGGTGATGATGTGGGGGTGCGGGTGGAATTTCACTAAGTAGAAAATCAAAAGATGTGCACAAAGTTAGGTAAAACAATTAAATACCATAGGCAGTTTATCAACACTGTATTTTAGAAAAGTGAGGTCTACTCAGCAGCCTGTCCTGCTGTAAATTGGAGGAGCCTTTTAAAGCTTTTCCCAGGAGCAGCAGCAGGTGGCAGGGCATGTTTCTTGAAGGTGAACCTCAAACTTCTTAGGGATGGGCTTGAAGTGGAAGGTTCCTTCTAAAGTGTTTCAAAAGCTTTAGAAGTTTCCTCCGATGTGCAGTGGGAACAGCAGTGGTGTATTCCGACTTGGTATCACCCAATGTTCATGTGAGACTTCTAGGGGCAGAACTTCTGGTG
Organism: Phrynosoma blainvillii; assembly: GCA_026167975.1. Lineage (NCBI taxonomy): Eukaryota > Metazoa > Chordata > Lepidosauria > Squamata > Phrynosomatidae > Phrynosoma > Phrynosoma blainvillii. The sequence continues at coordinate 237,632,027 of JANUYF010000001.1, read as the reverse complement.
CGCGTGCCACATGGGAGCACACGCACATATGCACGCACTGGAATATCGTAGCACGCAGCCCCGCAGTGGTCCAGAAAGCCCCATGGTGGCTGGGAGAGCGGCCCCAAGGCCCCAGGAAGGCCCCATGGGGGCAGGGGACCAATCAGGTGTCACCCCCTCTTCAGTGGCGGCAACTCCCCTTCTGGGGTGGCTCCAAGTACGGTCTGCACCCCCCCCCCCCAGTGACGCTGCTGAGTAGATCCCAAGTCCCACCTCAAGCCTATTGCCTGATGCATTTGCTATTTCTGGATAGAGTTAGGCCAGCAAGTTGGTTGCTAAAAATATACAAGTTGTGAGTTGATTCGGGTCAGTGCATCATTTATTGCAGAATCAAGTCCAAGCCAGTCATTGAAATGACTTCAGTCTGACTTGAGTCCAAGTCATTCAACTTGAGGCAACGTTACTATTTTGCCACAATGAAAATGTGATATTTGGAAGAACTACTTGCAGAATTGTGCAGCAGGTTCAGTTGCAGGGATGGGTGGGAAAAAAAGATAAGAAAGGAAAAAAAGGAAAAGAAAAGAAAGGAAAAGGAGAGAAAGAGAGAGAGAGAGAGAGAGAGAGAGAGATGAGTTCTGTTATATTTTGGGAAACTATGATTCAATTCATTTGCCAGGAGCAGTATATGATTCAAAAAGAGTGTTATGTCAGGGCTTAATATTGAATGAGATACCTCAAAATAATCTGCTTGCTAGATTTGCTCCACTTTACTCGATGACATTAATGAATAAATGAATCCATGTTTCACCACAGGTACAGTTCTGATATTACAGTATTTATGAACACAGTTATATTACAAATCATGCAAATCCATTCTTCAATTGTGTCATCCCAGTATTCCAAATATCGCTTATTCTCAAGGTGAGGTGCAACCAAAACTCCAGCACTGGCTGGTTTGATATTATTTTTCTAAATGAGAAGTTATACCTAATTCTCAAGTGAATTACTTGGAGCTAATGAAATTATTATGTAATGTAGTTTGTGCTTTGACGTATTCAGAGAACAACAGTATTCAAAATATATTGGGGATTGAAGCACAGATTGTTTTAAAAAAACTTGCTTTTGGCAAACTAAAGACTTTCAATATTAGTGACTAGTATGGTATCAGGAAGTGTTGTGTGTGATGTTTAAACAAAATTCTCAGTTGGCTGTGAGCTAAGTAGCTATAAATCATCTAAAATTATAGCAAATTTTATTGTAATTTTTTTAAAGATAGGCATAGATAACCTGATACCCCTCAACCAGCATGACAAACATTCAAGGATTATAGCCCCAAACATGTGGCAGGCACCACGTTTCTCACTCCTGTTTTCAGATGCGTTAAGTATATAACTGTGAAATCCTAAAGCTTAATTATATACAGAATAGGTTTTCAGAACAAGAGGATCATAAGGAGCTTTAGAAATCAGAATGAAATGTGTGTTCTTTTTTCTTTTGCATATGGTCTTAACTGGATGATACCAACTGGGCATTTGGCCAACTGTTTCAGGGAATTTTCTCTCTCTCTCTGCAGAATCCTTGAGGTATATAAGGTGCACATTTCAAGGCTTAAGTAGTTAGGTTAAAATACGCCACTTGATTTGGGAGAAGTCAGATTGTTTCTTTTTGGGCACTACAGTCTTCATTGCAAATTCAAACAAGATATTAACATCCATGTTTGGAAGGCAGTTCAGTGCTTGCACAGGTAGGTTGGTAGGTAGGAAGGTAGGTTGGGGGGCAGATAGTGGTACAAGATGCTCTGACCTGTAATGTCTCTCCCATAATTGCAAGAATTAAGTTGGTTTATGAGATGCTCTGCCGAAGATGATTTTTATCTTCTTCCTTCTCCTCCTTTTTCTCTTTCAAAAACTCTTCCCCACACAGAATGTAGGCTTTATTGTTACTACAGGTTGAGTAATTCTTATCTGAAGTAATTGGGACCAGAAGTGATTTGGATTTCAAATCTTTTTGAGATTTTGGAATATTTGCATGTATGCAATGAGATAACTTGATGGGATCTAAGTCTAAACATGAACATCATTTATTTTTTATATATACAGTCAGCCCTCTGTATCCACAGATTTTTTTTTATCCGCAGATATATATTTTTTAATCATGGAACCATCCATGGTTTGAAAATATTCAAGAAATATATATAAATTCCAAAAGCAAACCTTGATTTGCCATTTTATATAAGGGACACCATTTTACTATACCACTGTATTTAATGGGACTTGAACATCCATGGATTTTGGTATCCATGGGGTGTGTTTGTTCTGGAAACAAACCCCAGCGGATACCAAAGGCCCACCCCACCGTACCTTACACACATAGCCTGAAGGTAATTTTATACATATTATCATTCATGTTTCGTATACATCTCATATATATAACTTGAAAGTAATTATTGTATACAATAATTTAAATAATTTTGTGTATGAAACAAAGTTTGTGTACATCTTTACCTTCAGAAACCATTATCTCAGCCAACTATGTGGACAATTTTGGATTTTGGAGTACTTCAGATTTCAGATTTCCATATAAGGAATACTCAACCTGTATTAGAGAAATTATGCTTTCCTTGACTGCTTCTTTTCTTCTGACCTATCTCTCCTCCTAGAGAGAGCCACGTGTATCTGTGCTGCTGGATGGATCCTGTACTCTCTTTTTTTTTTTGTATCATGAGCAGGGCTCAAGAAAAGATCGCCTGAACACATTGTGGTTAGTTGGCTTACAAAAGGACATTAACATCTGTGACAAATCAAGACACAGTCTCTCGCTCTTCTGTATACACCTTGTTCTTTCTTGGAGGCACTCTGGAACTTCCCACATGCTAAAGTGATAATGTTCCCATATGCTAAAGTAGGGCCAGCAAACACTTGTAGGACAATAATGTTATTGCAGTCATTTGGCCCTGTCTCTGTGTTTGAGAGCCACTTGAACAGCACTAAAGTTGCACCCATTACTGCTTTTTGAGGAGACTAGCTTGCATAACAAGTTTGTCACATTCACACTTTTGAGCAGGGCTCTTAAAACCTCTTTGGTGCGCAGCTCAAAACTACAGTGCATGAAGTGCTCTAGTCCTTGATCTCCTCTGGGAGCATAAGTTCAGAAAATCTCTCAAAGCAAGTAAAAACAGTTTTGGGTAAAAACAACTTCCAAATCTTGAATCAGAGTTTGTATAAGCCTTTAGAATGGGAAATGAAAATCCCTCCAGGTCTTCTTGAATTGCATCTCTTAGCAGCCTTAGCCAGCACAATCAATGGTGAGGAATGCTGGGAGTTGCAGTCCAGCAACATCTGGAGTGCCACAGCATCCTCATCCCTGCTTCAGAGAAAGTGGAAAAAGTAAAGCCTGCTTACATTCACTTGGCTTTATCTGTGTTGTAATTTTGATCTTCTCAAAGGTATAGGATTTTGTAAAGAGTGAAACATTGACATCGGATGTAAAGTTAGGAGTGATTTCCATGAATTCCAAGGGAACATGTTTTGGGGTTAATGTGCTTAGGGACCTGAAACATGATTCATGACAGGAGACGTAGGCAACATGTAGCTCTCTTGATGTTCTTGGGCTGAAGTTCCCAGCCACTCTTTATGCAGCAGCTAGAACCAATGGGGAGGAATGATGGGAGTTTAAATGTAATAACATCTGGCCAGGTGTTGCTCCCCCTGTACAGTTTGTATGCTAAAGGACATTCTGGCTTCATACTAAAGGTAAACCAAACACAGAATCAGTTGTCTTTGGAAACAGCAAGGATTTTAAATTAACAAAAGAGTGATTTTTAGTTTCATTTATATCTTGCCTTTCTCCTAGTGTGGGACCTGAGGTGGATTACAATCAGGGCTGTGGAGTCAATATGCCAGATTTTCAACTCTGATCATGTCTCTTCTGTTTTAACACTGTTCGATTCCAGCTTTTTCCATAAATGGCAAATTTATATTAATTAGTAATAACCAATTTACTGTAATAAAATGGGTGCACAAGGCATTTCATCACCATGTGAATCATCATGTTACTTAGACTGCTGGAATGTAAAATATATTTATTTGATTAAATACAGTGGACCCTTAGTATCCACTGCTGTTTGGTTACAGGACACACACCCCTTCACGGATACCAAAATCTGGATGCTCAAGTCCCATTATATAAAATATGTAATAAAATAGTGTCCCTCATATAAAATGGCAAAATCAAGGTTTGCTTTTTGGAATTAAAAATATATATTTTCAAGTTGTGAATAGTTGAATCTATGGATACAGAATCCTTGGATCTGGAGGGCTGACTATATAAAATCTAAGTATAAAATGATATATTTACCATATATTGTTATAATATTGTACATTTATATTTTGAAGCCAGAGTTGGAGATAGTATATTTCTCCTGACTCCGACATCACCCAAAATTACTTCTGATTCAGACTCCTTAGCCCTGCTCACAATATAAGATTGAAACCAAATACAGTTAAAGCAATCAATTCAAAAGTTAAAACAAACAAACAATGAAATAAACAAACATATTTAAAACATTAGTTTAAAATATTTCAAAAGGCAATGACAACATAATCATGATGGTTAAAAAAAACACACTGTGCATCACAATTAAAAGATCTTTTACTGACAACCAGTTACCAGTCAAAACTTTGGGAAAATGAGAAGGGTTGCACAGAAACTGATTGGCTTGATTTGCCATCACATACCTCTGTGTGTGTGTGTGTGTCACAAGAGAGCTTGAAAGATGGTTCTGGCAAGCTATTCACCTGGCGGGAGCTGTTAGTTGCCTCTGGCATGGTGCTGTGTAGAAAAAAGCCAGTTTATGGAGCAGCTGTTGATTGTCAGGCTTATGTCCAGCAAGTCATTAACCATATGAGCCTGACATCCATTTTTTCAACCAGATGGTCAGCTGGTGTTTCTTTGGCTATGTTTCAAAACATTAGGGAGCCAATCCAATTTTAAAACAGCTGAGCATTTGGCCAAAGATTGTGTAATAGCAGGCTGGCATACAGAATGGATAAAAGATGCTGTGCATCTGCAAAGGTACTTCTGTTTGCAAATGTGGAAGCCAGACCCAGGCAGGTATGCTTTGTGTATACACCCCCACAAACTTTATAAGAACACTGCTATTTAAAAAAAAAAAAGGCTTTGGCTTGTTTGAAATGCAACATGGTCCAGGCTGTGTTGTCTTCAGTGATATCCAGAGGAGATATGTGGTATACTACATTGTGTCACTGAGAACTGGGAAGCTACAGCTCACAGGATCCCTTTATGACTTGCCCCCCAAAATATTTGTTTGTAGAGGGCAATTCCCTCCCACCCATATTCTGTGTGCTTGGAGTCTATACTTGTGTCTTTCTTGTCCTAGCTAAAAATGTGTTTATTTTCCCAGGCTTCCAGTGCAGTAAATATGCTTGTATTTTATTGTTGTTTTGTAGTTCTGTGGAGCTTTTTAATGAGGTTCTTCCTTCTGCTACAATGTGTTTAGGTTTTATGTGGTTTATTTTAGTATGTACTTTATGTGTTTATCTTTTTTCTGTAATCTCCCTTGGACTTTTCAGTAGACGTTTCTTAACTTTTTCGAGAGGTGGAATATAAACCCAATAAATACATTTATACAGAGTTTTACTGCATTAATGGCCTTTTGATTCTCACCATTGGGATTCCTTAAATCCCTCTGAAATTGATGTACTTTAAGACCAGATTAGATGATTTGGACAACTTTCATGTATTAAACAAGTCTTGGACTAGTTCACATGTAAAGCAGAGTTGGGGGAGGGATTTGTTCTTTACACAGAAAGGATTGCATGGAGGAGGAGAGCAAAATCTGCCCCACTCCTCTGTGTCATTGCACTGTGCCCAAGTATTTTAAAGCAATTTTTATTCTTTATTTTATTTTATGAAAAGATTTTATCCCACCCTTTTATGAGACCTCAGTGTAGTAAACATATAAAACAATTAGGTCCAAAACACACTGCAGAAATAATCCAGTTTGAAACTGCTTTGGCTCAATGCTAAGGTATTCTGGGAACTGTAGTTTTGTGAGACACTTAACCTTTTCTGTCAGAGAGCTCTGGTGCCATAATAAACTATAATTCCTAGGATTCCCTAGCACTGAACCAGGGCAGTTAAAACTGTCTCAAATGGGATTATTTCTGCAGCATGTTTTGGAGTTGGACCATAGACTGTTTAAACAATCCCAGACCAAAATCCATTAATAATTTAAACAAGATTAAAAACAGGTTAAATGATCTCAAAAAGTAAAAGAGTTAAAACCATGTACATGCTTAAAAATCAGGATTCAAAAGTTCTAACCAAAAGCCATTATCTTGACCAGGTACTGAAAAGAAACCAGTGATGGCACTACATTGGCTTCCAGGGCCCTGTCTCATGTTCTTCCCCATTATATTAACGCCCCCTTCTGCCCTGTGGGACACAGAGGAGAGCCTCTCCAGCAGATCTTAGGGGGGGGGGATGCAGATGGGTGGCCCTGGGCTGCCCTGGAAAATAGAGGATTGAGGCTGAGGCTGCCAGATGCGCCGGCCCCGATCCTCCCTTTCGCTGCCTGGGAAAGGAGCACCAAAACACTGCTCCTTTCCCAGGCCGTGAAAAGGGTGCCTGAAGAGCCACCATGTGGCTCTTTTGCACCTCTTCCAGCGCAATGTGTAAAAATGCTGCGCTGGGGGGACGTCCTGACAGCATGTGCCATGCGTAGCGGCGCGCGCTGTGATGACATCTTCAGGAAGGGGTTGGGGCGCCTGGTGTGTGGCTGCCCCTCCCCTTGCCTGCCTTCAAGATGGCGCTTTGTGCTGTCTGTAGAGGCCCTTAGTCTTTGGTCAGGCATATATAGGGAGAGCTGCTCCATCAGTTATTGAGATCCCAAGCTGGTTAGGGATCCCCATGCCTGGCTCTGATTTGAAAGGAGAGAAGGCAAGCAAACAATTGCATAAAACTAACCAATGTAGCAAGGCAAGGGAGAAAAGGTCAGGTGAGTTTGACTCTCCTCCCTCATGTACAATATTTCAAAAAAGTTTTTTTTTTGGACTACACCCCCCAAAATTTGACAGTGGTTGTACTAGGGGATTCTTGGACAGTGGTTGTACCAGGGGATTCTTGAAGTTGTGTTCCAAAAGGTATCTGACCAAATCCTGTTCGATTTGTAGTAAAGACCTATCTTTAAAAGTTGTAAATATGGTTGTTTCAATCAATCAATCAATCAATCTTTCATTGATTAGCCCTTGGGCCATATCACGATTATAGACAAAACTTCTGGTACAAATTAGAAAAAGTTAAAAATATAATACAGTATGTATAAATGTAAATAAAATACCATATAAGTACAATGCAGAATGCGTGCAACAACCCCCCCCCCCCAAAGGTATCAGATTTCTTCATCACCCCTACAGTTTACACCAGGGGTAGGCAACCTTTCCCCTTTAAGGGCCGAGGGACTTCAGCTCCCAGAATCCCAGGAGCTATTGGCCAACATGGGACTATTGGCCAACATGGCTGAGGCTTCTGGGAGCTGAAGTCCCTCGGCCCTTAAAGGGGAAAGGTTGCCTACCCCTGATTTACACCAATCATCCCCACATATCTAGATCTCAACTTTGTCGCTTTATATAAAAACTGAGCTGTGCTGTTGGTTATTTTTGAACCTTGACCACCCATAAAGTGTGAAATTCTAACATGGATATCCCAAAACAAAGATCGTTTAATGTAGGGACCAAGATATTGCTCTCTTTCCTGGTGGTACAGATTACATTTAAATAAAATATGTGCTAAATACCTATATGACTATAATGACAGCATTGTGGCAGAATCGGCAAAAAATAATCTCTGATAACATCTGGCTGTATCCCTGATCAAAGATTGAAGCTGGAAGAGGTAAAATGCCTCTTTAGGGCATGCAATAAGTTCCCTAGTCCAACAGTAAAACTACTATACCACACTGACTATACTGCCAGGTAAAAATAAAAACAGCCTTTTCGTTCAAATTAACATTTTGTTTGTGCTTTAAATTACATTGTCACTTGCCAAACTTCCTGTAGCAGTCTTGGCAATCCGAGCTGTCTTTCTAGGGCTGTGTACTCAGACTTTACTGTATACAGTTGTCTTGCCGTTTTCCTTTTTAGCTGAACAGACACTGAGGAAAAGTACTGAGCAGTGCTTCCTGTGGTTACTACAAACTATTATTGGCATGGAGCACTCTTTCCTGACCTCATTAATCAGAGACAAAAGGGGGGGACAGGACAAAAAAGAATAAAGACCCATAAACATGGTACTCAACTTGGTCTGAGAATTAGGTGTCCTTCATTAGTTGGAAAGGTACAGTGCATACATGCTGGCATTCCTGACAGATGGGTAATTCATAGTGCTGTTAACATGCTTAATAGATAATTGTTTTTGCCTTGTTTTAAGAGAGCTGTTAGTTTCTTCCCACCTTCCCTAAGAGTCTGTTATCCTTTAAGTACATGCTTGATAATATCCATTGACGTTGGCAGCAGAGTTTTGTACACTGGAGCTGAAGCTGATTCAGAGATTTGGGGAAGCATATTATTGTTGCACTTGCTGTTAAACCTTCACCCTAGTTCAAGACTGAAGATGGCTTTTGTTGTTGTTGTGTGCTTCCAAGTCATTTTGGACTCATGGTGACCCTAAGACCACCCGATCATAGGGTTTTCTTGGCATGTTCCTTCAGAGGGGATTTGCCATTGCCATCTTCAGAGGCTGACAGACTGTGACTTGCCCAAGATCACCCAGTGAGTTTTTATGCTTGAGTAAGGAATCAAACCCTGGTCTCCAGAGTTGTAGTCCAACACTCAAACCAGTACACCATGCTTGGTCTCGCAACAGATAAAAATATAGTTGAAAATGCATACAAAAAGTTAGGATCAGTTCAAAACATAGTACTATTAAACACATACAAAAACAACAAATATAAAATCCAGCATATTGTTTAGAGGGCATAAGCAATCAGTCTTCAAAGGCCCACTAAAACAGAAAGTTTTTCACAAAGGACAGGTGCCAGTCTAACTTCCCTGGGAAGGGAGTTCCAGAGCCAGGGGGCAGCCACCAAGAAGGCCCTCTCCCATGTTCCCACCAGATGTATCTGTGAAGGTGGTGGGACTGAGAGAAGGACCTCTCCAGCAGATTTCAATACACAGACAGGTTTGTAAGGGAGAATAGTTTTTCAAATCACCTGGACCTGGACAATTGTCGCAAAATGTTAGGAGGAAATTGGTTTCATATCAAAAGCTCCATGATACCAACATTTCATACTGAGGGAGTGAAATAGACCCAGTAGGTAAACTAAATCCAAATTTAATGACACAAGTAATACTATAGCAGTACTTAATTTACTTTATCTACTTAAAAACATCAGGAAGACCCTTCTGTAAACAATAACGTTTAAAAGTCCAAAAAAAGTATCCTCCTTCCCCTGCTTGCTGTCCTCTGGTTCAATTGAACTATACTTCACATCATCCCCAGTCAGTGTGACCAGACATTATCTTCCTTGTGGATATTAAAGAATGGGAAACTTGACTTGCTTTAGGGAATGTGTTTCATAAAATGGCTGCTGCAACAGATTTGAAACAGTCATCTGAAAGATGGTGTCTGCTTTGAGGAGGACTGTACCACATCAGAAATGGCACATTTGTATTGCCTTTGATGTTTACAAATAAAGGTGTTGTATTTCATTGAAATTAAAATCTACTTTTGACACAGAGCATTCTATCGAATGGCATGTTTTTTTTTAAATACAAAGAATGCTAAAAGCAGCCATGTGGTAGATCTTACATCCAGGGTTTTAGAAAAGCTTGTTTCTTTTAAAATTGTCTTTGTAGTCTGAACAGATCTCATAGGCTGTTTCTTTTAAAACATCAGACATTTCTGCAGGAAAGGGTTTTGTTTTGGAATTGTGGCAATTGCAATTACCAGACTTGCTGTTCATTAGGAAATACATATACCCAGCAGCAATGGCAACAATCCAACTTTAAATATGGCATGAATAAGTTTTGTGCTGAGGAGTCTCAACTGTTGCATTGAGAAAGCATGGTCAGAAGAAACATTTCCTTTAGAATCTACCTTAATTCTTGCAGACATGAATGATCTGTGAGAGGAATGTTTACATGTGTGGCTGTTAACAAGATGAGGATCTGTATATTTCAGTGTTCTTTGGAAGCCATAAAGAAAGACGGATAAGCAACTGGTTCCTGGCAATCTTGGAGCCGCTCTCCCCTGTTCTGTACAGACCTTGTGTCTGATGCAGATGACCTATTTATCCAGTGTGTGAGCCGATCCTTTTTTGGGATGATGTCCAAAAATGTAATTTTTGATGTAAATATTCACCCTTCTGTCAACTTGCTTTTAAGGCTGACAGCCTTTGTTTTGTTAAACAAAGCAGCTAAGATGAAACCATTTCTGGGTGTATGTAAAGTGCTTTCCCTTTGGCTTTTTCTTTTTTAAAAAAGCGTACAAAAGCACAGCTATCCATGAATTGTACCATGAAAATAAACTATGATGTAATAATATTGGTTAAGGTAGTGTGGAAACAATGAATACCTAAATCCAGTTACAAGGCCCAACTGGAGTAGATGTATTGAATTAATAGGGCTTATTTAAGAGTAGACTTACCAAGAATACACAGTTTATCATTCTCTATTTCTGGCAAAAGTAATGACAATAACATATTGCCTATGCAAATAAAGTTTGGGTTGATTTGCAATCTCTGTGGCATTAGCCATGTAGGCATCACCATAAATGAGGATAGAGGAGAATGCAGATTGCATATGTTAATTTATATGTTTGAAAGCAAGTTTGGAAATAATTTGCATAATTTATATACAAATATATATAGTAGATAATATGGGGTACATTTGGGCATGACTATGACAAGGTGATTTGTGTCTTCCCAGTTATCCAGGGACCAACTTGGATGATCTACTTCAGGACCCCTGTACCACCTCCTCATGCGGGGGTGGGCAATGGCTTAGGGGCCAGAGGCCAATTTCTAGATCTTCCAGTGAGATGCACCCCAGGTATAGCAAGCCCAAATACCTCTGTTTTCCTTTGCAGGTCCTCTCAAAATGATGACTGGAAGTGAGGCTTTGTCACTTCCTATTGCCATGTTGAATGACACTGCAGAAGAAAATGGAGGTATATGGGGGTAATACAGGGTTCTGGGTGCTACTGGGTGTGGATATTTTCCTATGTTTTTATGCATTTAAAGAGATTGCTGTGTGGTTTGGGCCATAAATTGCATTAAATCACACCAGTTTTTAAAAAGTGGTGGAGGCTTGGGGGAATGGTGATGGATTCAGAACTTTCCCGTAAATGAAAAGCAGTACAAGAATTCCTCTTTATTTGTGGGATAATGATGCAATTATCATGAAGCCATCTGATAATCTTTGTGCAATTCCATGATAGTGATGGGAGCATCCTGCTATGCTCTCATCACTTTTGCCTGTGTGAAAATCTCCTCTGATGGTCAGAAGATATCTTCAAACACTTCTGGTTGGGCACAGCAATGCAAACGAATGTTTGCGAGGTCCTCCCGTGAACCTCAAAAGTTTTTGGGCTTACTACCACGAAGAAGAGGCAAAGAGGGACACCCCAAACATGCAAGGGGGTATACCCAGAACAACTTGAAGCTATACAAAAAGGCGGCTTTCCCCCAGGAACAGGGGAATTCCAGGGCCCTCACAGTGGTGTTTGTCTCAGAGAATCTCCCAAAGATGTGCCTTGCCTAGCAACAAAAAGGGAGAGAGATAGGGAGGAGACACCAATAGAGAGCCGCGTCCCATATTAAATCTTAGACAGCACTAGTATCTGTACCTTTTTTTGAAACTACAAAGAGTGAAAGAGAATCAGCTGAGATTTGGGCTTCATTTGCAACAGGAAGACTTCTACTGGTGAGAAGTTTGTTACATAGTAACAGAGACACCAAATACAGCTGTCTCTCAAATAAACCCTCTGAAGGGCTTCCTTAAAGGGGAAAAGACAACAAACAAGGGAAAAGTGGAGAGAAGGAAAAGTCAAGGAGGAATAAGAGACAGTTCAAAGGAAAAAAGGAGATAAACAAGTACCAACTGAGCAAAGCAGAAATAAAAGTAAAATACAGCAAAAGTGAAAATGAAAGGGTTATAAACCAGGGCTCGACAACGTTAACCTACCTGGGGCCAGTCGCTGGTCACCAGGTCTTCCGGCAGGCCAGGGGGGGGAATGGCAGCGCGCGCCCCCCTGCTGCGAGCCGCCTGCGCCGCCGTAGCTGCCAATTTTTTTGCCAAAATGGCGGCTGCGACTCATTTGCGCATGTGTAGTACTCCTGCACATGCGCAAATGGGTTGTGGCTGCCATTTTGACAAACAAAATGGTGGCTGTGACGCACGCAGCAGTGTGGTGGCGGGTGTGCACAGCGGGGGTTGGCGGGGCCGGTCGGTGGGGTCCGGCGGGCCAGGTGTGGCCCGTGGGCCATAGGTTGCCGACCCCTGGTTATAAACAAGCAATTATGGCAACAGCTCCAAGGAAAGCAGCTATGGCAGTGGCAGGTGCATTGACAACTCAAACAGCATCCCAAGCACACAGAAGACCCTCTACAGAACAAATATCTATATTGGTTGAGATCAGGAAAATAAAGGATGAAATGGTTAAATTACAAAGAAACCTGAATCAAGAGATGAAAGATCTATGAGCGGATGTTAAACATGAAGTTAAGATAGAACTGAATGATATTAGACAAGTCTTAGAAGAAGTTAAAATAGATTTAACTCAAACAAATACAAGACTCTTGCAGATGGATAATAAGACAAAAAAATGTAGAAGACATAACAATGAGTTTAAAATCAGATCGTGAGAAGGATTTAGATTGGAGAGCTTTGGAAGATCAGAAAATGAGGGAAAACTGCATACAATTACATGCTATCACAGAGAAAATAAGAGAAAACCTATTTGAATATCTGACTCCAAAATTGGCTGAATTCATTGGAATTACAGAAGATGAACTTTCATATTAAATAAACAAATTATATCGCATGAACTCTGATAGCAAATGAAAAAGATCTACCATGGGACATCATGATTTATTTGGTGAGGAAAAGAACACAAGACAAACTCATTCATAAAGTTATGAAAAAACCTCTCCTGACAGAAGGGAGAGAGATAAAAATTTATAAAGATATCCCCAAAAGAATACTTAGAAAGAGAGCAGAATATACATTCTTAACAACTCAACTAAAGAGAAATGGTATAACCTTCAGATGGGAAAAGCTTGAAGGCCTGACGGTGAATTTAAGTCAAAGATGGTACAAATTAAACACAATACAAAAAACAAAGGAATTTTGGAGAAAACATTCAAAGAAAATTGAAGAAGGAAATCAAGAAAGATATGAACAAAAATCAAGAAGAACTAGAACAAACACAAAGGGGCAGAAGAAATGAGAGTTAGGACAAACATAAAAGAGACAGAGGAAATTCCAGGTCAAGATCAGGAAGATGATGATCCAGGATCAGAAGAAGGAGAAATAAAAGAGAAACAAATGTGGATTCAAAACAAGATCAGAAAACAACACAAGAAGAAAAAGAAAGAAAGAAAGAAAGAAAGAAGAAGATTAATATAACTTAACATCTAGATCCTGAAGGTAATGTGTAATTTTGATAAATTATCAATTATTTCATGGAAAGTGAAGGGATTAAACAGGCCACAAAAGCTTTAAAAAAGTCTACTTTTTAAATAGATTCAAATATAATATCTTATGTTTACATGAAATACATATTAGGATGAAAGTTAAAAGATTGCTAAAGAACAATAAGCTGGGTCAGGAATTTATTTCACTTTTGAAGGTTAAAAAAGGTGGCATAGTGGTATATATACCTCCAATGTTTGAAGCCACAGAGATTTAATGATCCATATGGTCATTATATAGGCCTAGAACTTAAAAGTGCAAAAGAAGTTATGTTGGTGGGCATATATGCACCTCAAAAAATAAATAAAGAAAAATACTATCATAATATATTTCAAGAATTTTGAATACATGAATTTGATGCACTAGTGATGGTGGGCAATTGGAATGGAATCATCGACCACATAAAAGATAAAACATCGAGTAACAAAAAAATAGCAAATAAAGGTAAACTCCCAAAAGCTTTTTTAAGATCATGGAGGAATGTGCTTTAATTGATGCATGGAGATTCAAAAACGAAAAAAAGCTATACTTTTTTTTAGACCACCATAACTCTTTTTCTAGGATTGATTTTTATTTAATTTCAGAGATTTGATCTCAGAAAATCTTTAAATCAGAAATTCTTTCAAGAGCTTTATCAGATCATGCTCCAATAACACTTGTCCTGCAAAGGAAAGAGAAAAAAGATTATGCATGGCACTTAAATGAGACTTTATTACAAAAAAATGAAATAGTATTGGAAGCTAAAAAACAATTGAAATGGTATTTTGAAGATAACATGGAAAAAGGAGTGAACATGACAACAGTTTGGGAAGCAGGAAAAGCAGTAACGAGAGGCTTTTTTATGAAAAAGAACTTTGGACAAAAAAGATTAAGAATGAAAAGTGGAACAAGATAACTAATGAAGGGCCTTTGCAGACTGCCAGAAATAGTGCAAATTGAGTCCACTTTAACTGCCCTGACTCAGTGCAAGGGAATCATGGGAACTGTAGCTGATGTGCTTTAATTGATGCACCAGAGCTCTCTGACAGAGAAGGCTCAATGTCTCAGAAAAAAATACAATTCCCATGATTCCCTAATACTGAGCCAGGGCAGTTAAAGTGGACTCAATTTGCACTATTAATAGCAGTCTGCAAAGGCCCGAACTTAAACATAAAGAACAAGACCTACAAATAAATCCTAAAGATAAAATAGTTCAAAAGGAAATTAAGATACTCCAGAAACAACTTACAACTCTGTTTGTGGAAGACTTAGCTAAGAAATTAAAATTTTCTCATCAATATCTTTTCAATATGCAAACAAGATGAGTAAATGGCTAGCCCATATACTAAGGGAAAAAAGAAAGAGATGAAAATAATAAAATATGCAAAGGCATTGAGACATATACATCTCAAAGTGAAATAAAGAAAATTTTTCAAGAATTTTTTAACAACTCTATAAGAAAACTTCCACAGACAAGATCAATATCTAGAAAAGGCTCACTTAAAGTCTCCAATGAGGAACAAAAGACAAGCCTGTATCAATTGATAACAAAAGATGAAATAATTAGAGCTATAAAAAGAAGCGAATTAGGGAAAACACCTGGTCCCGATGGCTTCCCTAATAACTACTATAAGATATTCCAAGAAGAATTATATGAGCCAATGAGAGAGACAATGAATGCAATCTTGAAAGGCCTCTTCCCAAAATCATGGGAACAATATTGATTCCCAAAGAAGACAAGGACCACACAGAGCCTAGAAACTTCAGAGCAATCTCATTAATAAATATGGATTACAAGTTATATGCTGTGATTTTAGCTGATAGACTAAAGAAAATATTAGTAGAGAAGATACACAAGGATCAATGTGGATTTTTACCCCAGAGATACATGGGAGACGATATAAGACACAGCTTAAACTCGATTAAATATCATGACAAAAACAATGATAAAAAAGTTAGCTTTATTTTTTGTAGACTTAGGGGGGTTGCAGACTGTCAAAAATAGTGTGAATTCAGTCCACTTTTAGGGTTAGGGTTAAGGTTAGGGAATCATGGGAACTGAATTTTATTGTGGCACTAGAGTTCTCTGACAAAGAAGGTTCAATGTCTCAGAAAAATAACAATTCCCATGATTCCCTAGCACTAACCCTAACCCTAAAAGTGGACTGAATTCACACTATTTTTGACAGTCTGCAACCCCCCTTAGAGAAAGCATTTGATAGATTCAATTGGGATTTTATATTTAGAGTACTTGATTACCTTAAAGTGGGGGAAAATGTTAAAAAATGGTTGGTGGCAATATATAATAGACAATATGCACAAATTACAATAAACTAAAGGTATAGAGATACATAAGGGTACAAGACAGGGATGCTCTCTGTTACCACTTTGTTTGTCATGGTTTTGGAGTTTTTACTGGCAGAAATAAGAGAAGATCAGAATATTAGAGGGATTTGGATCAAGGGTACTGAATTTAAAATGAAAGCTTTTGCTGATGACACAATTTGGAAATATCTCTGGTTTAAAAATAAATGTGGACAAGGCCGTAATATTAACAAAAAACCTGAATCAAATGGAAAAAGATTAATTAGAAAACCACTTGAAACTAAACATTACAAAAACGACAAAATATCTAGGGGTAGTATTAACTAACAAAAACCCTGAATTGTTTGGTAACAATTATAAGAAAACTTGGGGAAAAATAAGATACATTGATAAATCTACATTTGTCAATGCTAGGTAGAATAGCGGCCATCAAGATGGTGGTGTTACCAAAGATTTTATTTCTCTTCCAGAATTTGCCAATTATTATGAATGACAAACCCTTCAAAGAATGGAATAGAGAATTTGCCTCCTTCATCTGGAAGGAGACCAAGAATTAAGTTTAAATATTTACAAGACAGTCACGAAAGGGGTGTGTGTGTTGTCAATTCCTAACTTAAAATTTTACTTTGAAGCAGCTTGTTTGAATTGGATAAAAGAATGGATCCAATTAAAAGCAAAAGATGTACTCAGGATGGAGGGGGCTAATCTACAATTAGGATTCCATGCTTTCTTATTTTATGAAAAAGAGAAAGCAAACAAAGATCTGAATAACCATTTTATAAGAAAACCATTATTTAAAGTTTGGAAGAAATATAAAAGGTACATAAGCAAAAAGTGGGCCTCCACCCATCAAGCTGTGTTCAGAAGTGACACATGGTTAAATGAAAAATGGTGGACATATAATGATTTGATAAATAAACAAGGAAATATGATTAAATTAAAGACATTAGAAGAAATTAGAGAGGAAGGTAAACAATGTAACTAGTTTCTCTTCATACAAATAAGGGAGAGGTTTCTTATGGATATGAAAACAAATGGAATTGAAACAACAAATTCAGAATTAGGAAATGTATTAGCAACAGGTAAAGCTCTAGATTGAGTTAAAATGTAGAGTTTTAGTACTACAGGTGTTTCTTTTAAAATTTGTTTTAATTTTAATTATCTTGGATTTTGAAAGACATTGATATTATGTTGAACGACTTGGTATGCTAGGAGGGCTATATGTTTGTTACAAAGAAAAAGTAGTAATAGTAATGAAAAAGTATACGGTAGTTTCCAATCAGTCCTGGGGTTTGCATAGTGTGCTTGCCTGCTTTTCCTTATGTACATATGCTGTTACTTTTTTTATATTTTCTCCTCCAAAAATAAATCATGATGAAAATCCTTCATTATATTTGAGTCTGAAAGGCGCATTACTTACCCAAGAAATTTAGAGACAAATGAACACACATCTGGTGACTTGTTGGAATAATACATCTAATGATAGTATATCATTTTCTTTTCCTTATATGTAAATCTGTTTTGGTTCTGGTTGCTACCTACTTTGTTAAGATTATGTTTATCTTTTGAAATCTGGAGTGAAGATGATGATGAAGATGATGATGAAGTGTCTGTATGTGTTTGTATGTGTATTCTTGTATGAAGAAGAAGAGCAATCTTTGTTCCTGAATTTGTTGATGATAGATGTGAGGAGAGGATGATTATATTTCATTTTCTTCTTCCCCATACTTTGCTGGATCCTCAGATGAACCAAAAAAGAAATATATCTGGCAAATGGGGTTCTTTTAGAAGAGAAAATTTGAGATGAACAATGTGGCCTCCAACATTATTTGAGCCATCACTTACAACAGCCTCATCATCTGTCCTTCAGCAGTAATGAGCATGAATGCAGTTAGATAGCACTTTTTCAGTGAAACGTTATGCAAACTGTGAAGGAAGGAAATATCTTTGAGACAGTAATGAAAGAGAGTGGGAAGAAAAAAAACTGGTTTCATAAATGTTATTTGGGAAGATGAGGCAAAGAAGACCTAAATCTGGAAACCTCAGTGGCCAGTTGAACCGTCCAACTGATTTCCATAGAGTTAGAACCTATTACAGAAGAAAACTGGAAATTCATTGTGCCTTGTTTGGTAGTGCTCTTGAACACTATAAGAGAAATTGGGTTGTTGACAAACACAGGGTATACTACAAAGTATACTGTTGGCTGTGTACCAGTTCCACTATCTTCTCTCTTCTGAAAGAGTCCTGGGAATTATGTTGAGGGTGCTGAGTGTTAATGGTTAAATCAATAATATAGATACAACCCTGATGCCATCCAAAGACTTCTGCATTTCCACATTCACAACTTAGATTTGTAGACCCACGAGAACAGATGTATGGTTGCTGAAGATGCCATACTGCAGGGATACAACTTGTAGAACACCATTTCAGGGAAGTTGCAGTACAGACCTCTAGCTCACCCACAGTGAAAGCCTCTTACGTATTCTCCAACATAATGAAGAAGTCTTTTCCCCTTAAATGCTGCCTTTCTGTAATCATTTTCCAAATGGAGTATTATTTGGAATATTGGTAGTAAAACTGCTTAAAGGAATGCAAAATTCAAAAAGATTACATTTCAGTCCTCCTACTCCTAGAGTCCAATGTTGTTTTTTTTAAAAAGCTAGCCCCTCCCCCACCCATGCCATTTCTTTTTATTTGGCAAACTAGCTGCAGAGATATCTTTGGGAGGTGCTTTGGTGGAAATTTGGAGAGCAGGAATGCTTACTCTTTCATATGCATAGCAAAGAGTATGGTTGGGTGGTTGCCTATATGAGTCCAAATTAGGACCAAAATCAATGTTACATTCCCCCACCCCACGTGTGTTGCAACCTAGGTTAGTTGATCATGATGTATTTCCTTGCTCCCAGCCAATAGCAGCCAATGAAGTGGAGCCAGTGAAGGCATATGCAAGTTAGTACAAAGGCATGCACTACCAATACCTTCAGCTGCGATGTATAACAGGAAGATGAAAGGGGGAGTGTTCCTGTTCAACATGACAGGTAGCAATACCCTCTTCTCAAATATTCCATTCCACCTCTGGTTTCTGCCTTCCCCCCACAACATTCCTGTACCCCCAGAAATTCACACTCACACTATAGCCAATGAACTGTCTTTGTTTTCTTTCATTTTTTTCTTAGGTATTTCTGTGTAACATAGGTTTCTCATGAGTATGCTGACATTCCTTGTTGTATCAAATTGGTCCTTCTGGCTATAATCCAGTCAGCATGCACCATTAGAGTTCACTGTTAGAGTGATGATGACAGGAGGGCGATATACTTTTCTAAAGAATTAGTTGTATCAATGTGCCCTTATTTTCTAGAGTAGTTAAGTGTACTACAGTATGACCCCAGTATCTGTGGGACTGGTTTTACTTACCTACATGTGAAAAAATATTTTTTTCTCTAGGCATTTTCTAGTCCCCCAAGATGATTCTGTGGTGTGCTTCTGGCAGATGTCGACCATAAAGTTGTGGTAGAGGATGTAGAGGTGTTTTCTCTAGGAATGTCTAGGTCCTCCAGCACAAATCTATGGGCAACTTCCAGAGGAAGTCACTGATTTCAATAGGTTCACATTATCTGTGGTTTCATGTTTCCATGGTACATCTGGAAACGTATCCCCCCAGATACGAGGGTCATACTGTAGATAACTTTCATTGCTGTTGTTGTGTGCCTTCAAATTGGTTCTGACTTACAGTGACCCTAAGGTGACCCTATCATGAGTTTTCTTGACAAGTTTCTTTGGGGGGGCAGGTTGGGGTGGGTTGCTATTGCCATTTTCTGAGGCTGAGACTTGCTCAAAGTCACCCAATGGGTTTCCATAAATTTTAGTCTTCCTAAAACACACACACATGCATACACTGCCAGGCCATCCTTTGGACTGTCAGCCTTAAGCAATATTAGGACATTTCAATTTCCTATTTGTAGAATATTTTATGTCTGTGAATATAAAATTCAGCCTTATTTTTGTAAACAAAAATGAGTTACACAGATATTATTTACTTCCAGGATCCTCATTTTCTCTTCCAAACTCAACATTGTATTTCTGTGTTTTTGTTTTACAGCTTACAAACTAATATGAATTTATTTATTAAAATTTCCAATTGCTTTTAATGTCACTGCGGGATGTTTTTATAAATATCCTACTGACTTAGTACTGTAGTATACAATTTGAACTGTAAAGATTGTGGATAAGCACCTTCTGTGCCTGAAAGCATGGGGAAATGGATGGGGCATGCAGACAGCTGGTGTGGGAGGATCACTCCAGGAATGCTGTTTTGCAAGATATCTAATTTTTGCAAGGAGATGTTATAAATATCATGAGGGGTTTATTAAAATGATTGAACATGTTGACACTCTTGCATAGTTCAAGAGCCTAATGGGATGCTTGCTCCTAGAAGTAGTGTGTGCTTGAATGCTTAATTTTGGCTTCTCTGAGGCGCCTTTGAAATTACTCCATTGAAAAATGAATCTAAACAGATAATGGGCATGAATTGTTGACATGTTTTAGGCCAGAAGTTTCTACGGGCAATGCCCAGACCGACCAAATCAGAATCCAGTAGAATCCAAGGAAAGGAAGGCAATTTAGCACAGCCCCCCAAGAGGCAGAGTTGTGACATTCTTCAAACCATTTGAAGGCAGTGCATACTCAGGTACAAATGGTCCATCACAGCAGTAGCCAGAAGGTGCAGGAAGGGCAGAAAAGGCCACTGGCATCACTACGGGTGCGGATGGGGTGTGTGGACCGCATCAGGTGACACCCTAAAGGGGGGTGACACCATTGCTCCTCAAATAGCTACCTTTTGGCAGAAATGGGCTGTGGCATTCACCTACCTCCCTTTAAAATTCTTTAAGAGATGGTGGGAGTGGGGTTAAGCTCAATGGGAGGACAAAGGAGAGGCCCCAGAATTTTTTAAAATTAAAATTTCAAATTTCAATTTTTTTAAAAATTTTCTTTAAGAACATCACATTTTAACCAAATATTCACTATGTATATGTAAATACATTTAGGTTGTACTTTTGGTATTGTAATTTGAAGATATAATTTTAATTTTGCTAGTTGTTTATGTCACAACTATTAGCATTACATTCAATGGTATATGGGAATTACGATTTACGAGTAAAATTAGTGCAAAAAAGCATTACTAAGGATTCTGCATGGTGTGAAATGGGACTCGCACTGGGTGATACCAACCCTAGGGATGCCACTGGAAAAGGCTAAAGCCTTTATGAAATTGATTATACATGAGCCAGCCAAGCTCTGGCAGAAATGTCAAAAAGCACAGCATCAATTCGCGTTAAAAACAAACATCAACAAATGAGATTATCAATCAGAATAACAATACAGAAAGTCTAAAAACCTACAAATACTAACATTATGAAACCTCTGTCAGTTGTACTAGACAGTACAATTTAAACTTGTATGAAGAGTTAATAACTAATAGGATGAAGAAGAATTAATAACTAATAAAGAGGTTTGCTTTTGGATGGTTGAAACTGTAATACAGAATCAATAGATATGGAGGGCTGACTGGAATAGCTTTATTCTTAGATTAAGGGAATGGTTTGGTGGTCTAAATGTGAGTGGCATTTACAGGTAGGTCAGAAGAATTAATTTCTGCTGTTATTTCCCTTGTGTTTCGATGCTGGAATTTGATGGGTAAAGCAATACTTCTTGCTGATTCCCTATGCCTTGGAAAGTTGTGAATTGTGGGATCAGCAACAGAGATGGTTTGTTTAGGGACAGAAGAGACAGGTTTGTCAGATGATAATTTATTATGGTTTAAATTGACTGATAGCAGTGACATCCCTAAGGCGTAAACCCCCACTGACCTCCTCCCATTTCACACCACACAGAATCCTTAGTAATGCTTTTTTGCACTAATGTTACTCGTAAATGGCAATTCTCGTATACAGTTGTCCCTCCCTGTTTGTGGACTTCGAGTCCATGGTCTCGCTCTTTGCGGGAGGAACAAGTGGGGAGGGATAAAATGGTAGTGCACGCCTGTGTGCAGCCCCACATGCGCGCCATGGGCGCACATGCCATTATTTTCAATGGAGCTTGAATATTTGTGAGCTGCCATTTTCGTAGGGGGTCCAGAATGGATCCACCGTGAATTGGGAGGGGCTACTGTACCACTGAATGTAATGGTAATAGTTGTGACATAAACAACTAACAAAATTAAAATTATACCTTCAAATTACAGTATCATAAGCACAACCTAAATGTATTTACATATACCTGTATTTTCCGGCGTATATAAGACGACCCGCGTATAAGACAACCCCCCAATTTTTCCAGTCAAAATATAGAGTTTTAGCACATCTACCCTCATTATCCTTATATCCGGCGTATAAGACGACCCCCCACTTTAGCCACAGATTTTGCAGGTAAAAAAGTAGTCTTATACGCAGGAAAATAAGTTATATAGTGACTATTTGGTTAAAATGTGATGTTTTTTTTAGAGAAATTTTAAAAATAATAATTTTTAATTTCCCCCTCCATTTAATTTTTTTAAACTTCAAATTTTGAAATTTGAAATTTTAATTTTTAAATTCTGGGTGGCCTCTCCTTTCTCTTTCCACCAAGCTTCACCCCACTCTCACCATCTCTTAAAGCATTTCAAAGGGAAGCAGATGAATGTCCCAGCCCATTTCTGCCAAAAAGTAGGTTTGAGAAACAGTGGTGCCACCCCCCCACCTTTAGGGTGTCACCTGGTGTGATCCACACACACCCTAGTGATGGCACTGACTGATAGGTTGATTTAAAGGGACATGGATGACTGATCTTGTTTATTCTGGGGAGTAGGAAGGACTTGTCTCAAAGAGGGAAATAGATTTTGCATTTCTGTGTTTGGAAAACTCATCTGCTTCTGATGTTATATTTCTGCAGGGTCTCCTCAAAGCTAAGGAAAAGGTCAAGATTGATCTTTTGTACCATTTGAAAGTATGGCGTTTCTGAAAATATTTCAAATGTTCTGAAGTTAGACTGAGCTTAAAAAATATTTAAATTTGGTAAAATACAGATTTACCCTGCCAGTTTGGAAGAAAGCCATTCTGTAAAGGGCCACTTGACAGGGTGAAATTGCCAGTTTATAAATAGTAGGATCCCAGTTAGCAACCTGGTGGGTTGGCTTTTGTTCCTGAAATGTGGAGTTCTTTTAAATTGACCCAGGTCATTATTATGAAGGGGATCCTCCACTTGGTGTAGAATGAACTCTAACATAGATTTCATTTTGGATGTTTGGACAGTTTCTAATTTAAGTTGATTAAGAATCTTCAAAACTGCTGATAATGTGGATGACATTAAGCATCAATGCTCCACAACATGCTCTATATCACATCCCTCCATTTGCTGAGTTTGTAAAGGGAGGGTCAGTTTGAGTAGCAGGCATTTTTTTAACTTCAGTTTTGCTTGAATAAACTGAAAGAGTCTTCTTAAGACAATAAATCAAAGTGGATTTATGGTGGTGCAGGATTTAGTAAGCTGTGATTTCTATTGCTATACCAGTCGATTTTAGACTGTTTCGGATTTGGTATTATAGAAGGCATTGAAGTGCTCCTTGTTCTTTCTTTTCCTTCCATTTATAGCTTTTAATTTTGCACCTTACTGCTTGTTACAATCTCAACTGAAGGCTAGAGCCAGTAAGTAATAAAATATGTTTCCAGCAACTTTCCTGGCTCAAGGCTGCGGCTTAAAAAAACTGAGCTTCCAGATCTACTGCAGGCACTTTGTCCAATTTTATTTATTGATTTATTTGTTAACTACATTTATATGACACCTTTTCCCCAGAGCTGGACCCAATACAGCTTCCAGAAATAACAAATTAAAAACATTTACAATAATTATTTAAATTAAAAATCTCCACATCAAACACTATAAAATCATTTAAAAGCCATACAAAAGTTAAAAACAAATAAGACACACATATAAATAAAAAGCCTTCTTGAACAAAAATATATTTCCCTACTGGGGAAAGGAAATCAGGGAGGAGACCAGCCTAGCCCCTTGCAGAAGGGTGTTCCAGAGACTGGGAGCAGCCACTGAGAAAGCTTTCTCTTGTGTCCGTACAATGTGAACCTGTGATGGTGGGACCAATAGAAAGCCTTCCCTTGAGAATTGTAGCATTCTTGCAGGTTTATATGGGGAGGTACTGTCTCAGTGGTGTCACTATTGGGGTGCAGGGAATTTGGACCTCACTGGGTGATAACCTAGAAGAGGGGTGACACCTGGTCAGGTTCTTCTCCCACGAGGAGTGTGAAAAGCGGCAAGTGCACCTCTCCCGGCTTTGCCACACTGGCGGCAGTCTCCTCAAGAGGCTGATATGGTGGCGGTGAAGGAGGAGGCCAAGTGTGATTCTCCCAACTTTGCCGTGGTGATGGTGGTCTCTTCAAGAGGAGGCCTCTCCAGCCATGTGAAGGAGGAAGCCAAGCACAATTCTCCCAGCGTCATGGCAATGGTCTTCTCAGGAGGAGGCTGCTGCCACCGCAGCAAAAGCGAAGGAGTGAGCATGCTCTTTTGGCTACCACTACTCCACCTGGCAGCCCCCTCACACCAGGTGACAGCAGAGGTGGGGATGCTACTGTACAGTCTTTCAGATAATCTGGATCTAAGCCATCCTAAGTCCTTCACAGGAGGAGAAACTTTCTAACAAGGAGACACTTGCTCTTAAAGAAGCCTTCCTTGTAGGCTAACACTCCTCTTAAGTAGCCACTACCCACTTTATCTCTGTCTTTTTAAGGCCCCATGGTGTCTTAGACTTGGAGAGAACCCTGTCTCTTCCTCTCACATGAGGGAAGAGCTCTTCTTGTGGTGAAGCTTTCAGCCCTTCCTTGGAGGGCCCAGGGTCAGCTTTCCAGCCAATGAGGCTTAGGTTAATCCCTGGGGGAGGATCTCTCCAGTTGGCTCATGTCAGTTGTATAACAAAATCTCTAGTCACTGCTGCTGCCACCAAGTTCCTATTCTGCATCTTCAGAGAGCAAATCACAGGATCCCAGTGTGATCTACTGTCCAAGTACACTGCCACTTTTCTGACTATGCTGTGACTGGGAGTAAGCATGCCACATCCATGCAAGGTTTCCCTCTGCCTTCTCCATCAAAATCCATAGTTCTTGTTCTTCCAAGGGCCCCTACTGTCGCCCCCCCCCCCCCCCCGATAGGAGGAAGAATAGACCATGTGGAAGAGTAGATCTCCAAGCACCAGGGGTGCTTCCATTCTTTTTAAGTGGACATTTCCCAAAAGAGTAAAATGTCTCAATTGTCCAGGAAATAAAAATGAATGGCTGCTCTGTATTTGACTAACTTGGTGAAGAAACTTCTTAAAAAAAAAATCTCTGGGTGCATGCTTTTGAGGATCAAAGGGCTCATTCACAGTAGTTTGTAAGTGATTCCTCTCTCCCCTGTAATGATAGATTATGATGAATGGTGTAACAACAGCATGACTCAGTTTTTTAAAATAAATTACATCCATATGGTTGGCCTGTTTGGAAAAGCAATCTAGAAATAATATAGGTGGGAACATATGCTTCCTTCTCCTTTTCAATATCTTTTCCCAAGGCAAGAGGGCAGTTTGCATACTTTATGGGTGTTATTTTTTTTTTTTTAGCATGAACACTCAAAATCTGAAAGTACAAGGAGAAAGATGGATTATTTCCAATACACTATACTTTTATTATTTTAACGTCTGGGATCTTAAGCTATGAATGAGTTTGAAGCTGTTAAGTTTCCAAGTTAACTCATGATAGAAGATACAGTGTTATATTGTGTCAGATAATAACATTAACATAAAGAAGGGGAAATAGTTTGAAGGTTTGAAAGCACAACATTCTAAACGACAATAAATGCCATCACTCCCACTAATTCAGGTGGTGAGTGCTGACAGAAAGGAAGCTAAAATGGGAAAGCTGAGAAATGAGAGAAACAGCAGCATGTTGAAAGTTGAGGTTTGCAAAAATGCCATTTTGAAAATGAAAAGTGGCAGAGAAACTCAGATAACAACCCAAGGATGACTGTGTATGCTTATTAGCCATAGAATATTGAGACTCAGGCTGGATCTGCACTAGGAAAAAACAGCCTTTTTACATGTGTGTCCTGCACTCAAATCAGAATCAGGATAGAATTGGGGAAGTAGGATAACTGAGGGTGGGACAGGTAGGTGGATGGTTACCTAAGTCCAGCAGATATGGTCTCACCATTTTTGTAATGTTCATTTCCAGCTGTGGGATGTTTATTGCCTTTGTTTGAATATTTATTATTTTATTAAATTTTATTACATGATCAGATTAGGAAAGGAGAGGGAGTGTGCATGTGCTCCCCAATAAGTCAGAAGAATCTCTCACTGGGACGGGAAGGGTGTAAGAGGATCAGATGGTGGGAAGTAGGAGGGAGTATGCACACACTCCCCTGGTCAGTCAGATTCTCTCACTGGGTTGGGAGAAGTGTAAGGGGATTGGATTCTGTTTCTGTTCAGCAGTTATGATTAATGGTGAGGGCATAGATTGGGCCCTGCATGCCCCTAGTGATGTCACTGGATCCACCAAAGCCACCGCTACAGAAGCAGCTGCCAGCAGCCCCTTCCTGCTCCTTGCTGCCACCACTATCCTGCCTGCCCACCCCAGCTTTCTCCTTGCCCCTTCCCCCTGTCTTTCTGCCTCTGTCCTCCCTGAAGATCAGCACACCATTCACCCTCCAGGCCATGGGTGTATGTGTGTGTGTATGTGAGACATTTAAAATTCCCTTGTTCACGCACGATCACTTGCTGGGGCACAATGGTGGGGGGGGGGGGGAAGGAGAGCCATCCAGTGAGAATGCAAGGTGCAAGATAAGCTATTGGTTTATTTAGGTTTCATTGACATACACGTATACATGCTTTCTGGGAAGAGGTGAAAAAAGAGGCAGCAATGATTGTGTGTCCTGAAATACATGGATTCAGACATGGGAAAGAACACTCTTTTATACTGATCTGAATCTGGATTATGGAAATGTACGGCTATCAACAGAATTTCAGATCTCATTATTTATGATTCAGTGTGGTGCTGCTGCTGAATTATTTTGCTGGGGTGGACAGAGCCAGAGTTAGAAAAGAAAGCCATCAAACTGCTGTGGAAAACGGAGTATCTTGGAGGATGGAGTGACTAGGTGGCTAAAACCATGTACAGAATCCTTTCTTTTTTATAAGAAATGGAAATGCTGCAATATCTTCTTATAGGTCTCACTTGTCCTTTTTAGATAAAGGGAAAACCAGACCTTGGGAAAGTTACTTTTTGGACTATAGCTCTGCAAATCCTGCCATCAGCAAGTCTAGCATTCAAATTTTGGAAGTGATATTCTCCAAAAAAAATGACGTTAAAAACTCTGAGATGTACAAAACACTTCCACAACTGGTCAGTCCAAAAGAAACGTTTGCAAAATAGTCAAAGTCTTTGAGAAATGTTAACCTTTTCAATTTTCAATTTTATACAGAAAACTAGCAATGGTAAAATTTGCTAGATACAAAAAGCTGTTGAGGAGTGGTTCATTGGTTGTGAATCAGGCACCTCAGGTACTGTACATAGCAATAGCAATAGCAAGTACATTTCTATACCGCTTGCCAGTGTACTGAGTGGTTTACATGTGCAAGTTACTGATGCCAGTTTTTCTTAACCTGTCTGATCCTTTTTCCCCTCAGTGTGCCAGAGACTAATACTATATTTGTGCCCTTTGGCTACAATTGTCTCTTTCCAAGAAAATTCTCCATAGACTGGTAGTTACACTATGAGTAGCACAGGTTGGATCCCTAGTCTGTGATCTACCTTTTGATTGACCAAAAGCATCTTCTTCTTGCCTTGATTAAGCTTATTTGGTTCACACTCATCTATTCCTTCCTGATATCGGACACTGGTTTATAATTGGTAAGGTAAAGGTATTCCCCGTTGACAAGGTTGTCAAGTCATGTCCGACCGTAGGGGGTAGTGCTCATCTCTGTTACTAAGCCGAAGAGCCAGCATTGTCAGAGATTACTCTGTGATCATGTGGCCAGCTTGATTGCACAGAATGCTGTTTGCCTTCCCACTGAACTGGTACCTATTTTTCTACTTGCATTTGCATGCTTTCGAACTGCTAAATTGACAGAAACTGGGACTAGTGACAGGAGCTCACCCCATCATGCAGCACCCGGGCCTCAAACTGCCAACCTGCTGATCTTGCAATCAACAGAGTCAGCATCTTAACCACTTGAGCCACTGCATCCCCTTTATAATTGGATTTAAATGAAAAAGAGTAATAGTGTTGCTACAGATGTGAATACTGTTCTCTATACAGTGGTCCTGTCTGATTTGGGAGATTGTGTGTAGGATAATCTGTGTGAGTTGGCCGTACGTGCATCACTTTCTAGGTGTGCTTTGAGTACTATTGACTTTCTGAGTCCAGGAAACCCACAAGCAAAGCAACTCCTCATTTGCTTCCATGGTTTAAAGATGTGTGGCGTTAAGTACTGCCTTCTATCTGTCTGGAATCTCTCACCATTTATTGTCATTGGATGACCTTGGGTTCTAGTATTATGAGACAGTGGTAGAAAAACTTCTGTGTATCCTTTCCCTTCATACCATGAATTGCTTTAAATCCTGCTGTTGTGTTCCCCTCTTGCTCCAGCTGCAAGTGCCCTCATGCAAGAGCTGCCCAAATGTCCCTTGGCCATTTTGGTAGGCCCTTTTTTGAAACTCTCCCAGTTCTATGGTATCTTTTTTGAGTGATGCTTTTCTGACATGCTCTTCATAGGTAACTAATTTACCACTATGGGAACAGAATTCTGGATCACTTGGTCTGTCCGACATGGCTCTTCCTTATGTTCTCAGAATTACCCTTCTGTATTTACACCCAAGCATGTGGGCTTCAGAAGCACACTCCCACATGTAAAACTTAGGGGGGTTGCAGACTGCCAGAAATAGTGCAAATTGAGTCCACTTTTAGGGTTAGGGTTAGTGCTAGGGAATCATGGGAATTGTTTTTTTTTTTCTGGGACATTGAGCCTTCTCTGTCAGAGAGCTCTGGTGCCACAATAAACTACAGTCACCATTATTCCCTAACCCTAACCCTAAAAGTGGACTCAATTTGCACTATTTCTGGCAGTCTGCAAACCCCCTTACTCTTGATTATATCGCTTTATTCCTTCTGGATTGTGAGATCTCTGAAAGGTGGAGCTGGGCAAAAGGCTGGTAGGGAGTAGTTGTGGTTATTTAGTTTTTGTTCTGAAACAGATTATATCATTAACTGGATACTTTCAGCATGTTTAAAGGTTCTCAGGAGAAAATAAGTAACTGTAAGTCTGAAGAAGGAAAAGAAAAGTGAATTAGGTAAGGTAAGTGGGGGAAAGGCTGAAGGGAAAGATCAACAAGGAAAAATAATGGATTAATTCTAAGAGTAATGAAATGGCTAATTTGCAATTCAATATGATTAAAATAATTCTGCATTAAAACTTATTAAGGAATAAAAAGCTTGTTTTCATTTGGAAGAAAAAAAAATCAATGTCATCTGCTATATGCAATCTACTCTAGACTGGGTCAACAGGCAACAATGATACATTTTCTATTAAAGTAGGAGCACATGTAACATTTGCCAGTAGGATGCATTTGAAGAAAGGTTCTTTGTGATGAGCAAATCCTGTCCTAACTATAACATGAAATAGTATTGGCTGCTTGATGCTGCTTTTGAACTACTGCAGCTGTCAAAAACTCAGTTTGGGGTGTGGAGGCTGGCTGTGTGGAACTCTCCCATCCCTATTGTAAGTCCTAATGCATATTAGGTCCAGCTTCGTTCTTTCACCACGAGAAGCCTTTTTTATTATCATTCCTTTGGCACCATCCTCATGGCAAATGTGGCTCCTTAGTCAACAGCTTATTCAAATTTTGTCTTTGTTATCTTCATTATCCCTGTATATTTTGCTTGTATTTGTTCGGCTGCTTTTGTGACTAGAACGTTATTCTTGGCTCCAGTGACCTAGAGATAAATACGCCACTGTTTTGTCCCTGTCATCAAAGTGTTGTTGTATTGAGGGCTACGTCATATTGGCAGGTTTTCAAAAGCATGACTCAAAAACGAAGGCTTTATTGAAACCTCCATACAGCCTGCTTTGTTTGTTGTCTCCTGATATCCAAGAAACACATTGTGATCTTAGAAACTGGTAAATAATCCACAATAAGAATCTAAGAAGAATAGCGAATGTAAGGAATGGGAGAAAGCCTTAAAGATATTTTCTTGCTAGAAACAATTGTAGGAGGTGATTCACACTGCATGTTCATTATGTAGTGAGTGTAACAACAAGGACGGTTTGCATGTGAGCATGAATTGTTGCAAATATACATTACATGCAGAACTCTTACATCTCCTCAGCTGCAATGGAAATCAGTTCACCCATTCATAAGTCAGTGATGAAGAGTAGAAGACAAATAGTGTCCATTCATGTATAAATCATCCCTCAAAATGGGGGGGGGGGGAGAGAACCTGCAGCTCTCCAGAGGTGGTTGGACTCCAACACCTGTTGGCCCTACCCATCATGACCAAGGATGAAGAATGATGAATGTTGTGTTGCATCAACATCTGGAGGGCCACAGGTTCCACATCCCTGTCTAAAAAATAGTTGGTCTTTATGGACTAGTACACTTTCTTATATTTGTAGTGGCCGTGTGCGAGACCACTTGAGAAACATTGGTGGTGGTGGGGTGCTACTGTATTACTTTTAAGGAGACCACTGGGAGCAGATGTTTCAAAAACAGGTACGTACATGAAAAACTCTCTGCCTCTATTTCCAGCTTCTTTGTTCATATCAGGTTGCCAGGTTCCTCCCCTTTCAGCATGGACATTTGTACACATTTTCCATATACATTTTCTATGGTATTTGCTTTTATTTATATTGGTTTCCTAATGTATGCATTTTTGTTGTATTTCCCCACTGTTCTTAGAATGAATGTGGCAGAATAACTCCAGCCTTTTCTGGATGAAAAGGATTACTTGGAGCCATCACAAATTGGTTTCAGACCTGGTTTTGAGGCAGAAATAGCCTTGGCTGCCTTGATGGAATATGTTCTGGACCTTGTCTTGAAATCAGAGTGTCCTTGTCTTTTCTTCTGGAACTCCTGGTGGTGTTTCATACCATCAATTTGGGTAGCCTTCTGAGTAACTTGATTTACATAGGATTTGGTGGCTGTTAGATGAGCCTGCTTGGCTGAACATTCCCAGATCGTGCTGGAGAATGTATTCAGCCTCATGGCTGTTAGCCTAGGTGGTTTCACAAGGTCCCTCTATCCCCCATACTTCTTGACATCTATGTGAATTTGCTGTGATAAGTTAACTGGAAGTTTGGGGTTGGGTCTCATCATTTTGCTGATGATACCCAGCTCTTGTTTCTTTTTGTCACTGGATAGCAAGGAGACTGTGGAAATTCTGAATTGTGTCTGGATACAGTGATGGATTCATTGTGGGTGAACAAATTGAGGTTCTGTCCAGACTAGACAGAAGTATTTTTGGGCAGAAAATATAGCCTGGTTCCCAGCACTATTGTCTAGTACAACCAATGGTGAGGAATGCTGGGAGTTGCAATCCCCCAGCCTCTGAAGAGTTGCATGATTCCCATCCTGCCTTAAACTGCTGGGACCAGGATGTCTGAAAGATTACCTTCTGCCATATGACTCTGGCTGGTATCTGGCATCCTTAATGTTGAAGGATCTTTTCCACGTCCCCATCTCTAGGGGCTAGATTCATTGCTACATACAAGAAGTCTTTCTCTCTTGCAGGCATAGTTCCATTGTAGAACTCTTTTCTAAAGGGAAGTCAGGCTGTCTCCACCATGCTAAGTTTCTCACTGGCCGAAACACTCTTCTTCCTCATGGTCCTTGTTCTTTAAAACTAGTTGTAGGGTTGATTTTTGGAATAGTTTTAATCTATCAGAGAATGTTTGGGAATTTATTTTTTTTTAAAAATGTTTTAATCTGTTAAAGATTTTTTTTGTACATAGCCTTTGAAGCTTGGCAATAAACGTACTCTTAATAAATGAAAGATTTATTTTATTCATTTTGGCTGTTTGCATTTTAAAAATGTTCCTATCATTCCATGGATGCAAAACACACCACAGATTTTGCAAATGTACGGATTGATGTGGCATGGCTCCCTTAGGGCCTTTGCAGACTGCCAGAAATAGTGCAAATTGAGTCCACTTTAAATTGAGGCACTGCCCTGGCTCAGTGCTAGGGAATTATGGGAACTGTAATTTATTGTGGCACCAGAGCTCTCTGACAGAGAAGGCTCAGTGTCATAGAAAAAAATACAATTCCCATGATTCCCTAGCACTGAGCAGGGCAGTGCCTCAATTTAAAGTGGACTCAATTTGTACTATTTCTGGCAGTCTGCAAAGGCCCTTAGTCTCACAATGAGTTTCAGTGAGAATCTTAATATCACTGAAATGTTTCCCACCCCTTTTTAAAATTATACTTCTATCCCTGTCAGAAAATTATATTCCAGTTTAAAAAAGACCCAGAAATCCATCAAGATAAGTGTACTTCTATAGTTGTTGCTAGGTTAGAATTGTGAGCCTTGGGTTCACTTCCTGCAGTTTGGACCACTGCCAGAGTGGATTGCTGCCTGTGTGTATGTCTCTCCTGATGTAATTATGTTGGTTGGTCAGGGGATAACATCTGTTCCTCCTTCCCCATTTTATTTATTTATTTATTTATTGTTAGGCAGATAGCTCCCAAAAGAAGCTCCTGGTCACTGACTGGCTTCTTTCCTGGGGAACAAGGGCCAGCCTTCACCTTCCCAAAGGAGGACAGAAAGTGATCCTTTTCCCCCAGCTGTGTGAAGGCAGATCCTTTGCAGCCAGCCAGGAGTTAGGGGTATATGGGTCTGTGCCTTGGGCTTGTCTGTCAGCTCTTTTGCACCCAGATCAAAGGTGTAGTGCAGAGAAGCACTGTGTCTGCTGGCATAAATGGGGGTTACACCAGTGTAAGACTTTGACTGGCGTCAAATGTGTGTCACATTGTAGCTAAGCCTTTTGTACAGATTACCTTGTGATCATGAAGAGTAAACTTACCGTATATACTGTAAATGGTAAAAACTGGTACTGAATATCCCTTAATGACCTACCAACGTAGCCTCAAAATGAGAGTTTCCACAAGAGCAGGATGCTCCTGTGAGATACAGTGACAACAGGATGGGAGTGTTCCACTTCCTTCTGACAACTTAATATGAACAAACTTCCTCAGAATGGAAACAGCCTCTTGATCAGATAACATGAAAACAATGCTTACTCTCTGTCATGCCCTCTGTTTTGTGATTGCTATCTAACCTTGGCTGTTTTTGTTCTAGTCAGAACTGCAGCTTGTACACTCTAGACATCATAGCTCAGGCATTGTATCTTTTATTAATCCTTAAAAGTTCTACACATGCCTTTGCCCTTGATGCTGTGTTACTCAGGGCAGGGTAGTCTTTGCAGTTAAGATTCAAGTGTTTTTCTTTCTAAATTCAAAACATGTCAATAGGAAGGAGCTGATAATTACCTTGATCAGAGAGGGAGTGTGAGTGGATATTTAACTCCTGGATCTGTTCACATGGCATAGTTATGGCATGATGATACCTTTTTAACCATGCACTTCATGTATGTATATGTATGTGTGTCTCCTGGACAGGAAGCAGTTGCTGTGATGGTTAGCAGTGTACACCTAAACATTGAATATGTGTGCTGAATGTTTTAACAATCCCTCAATTTGAGGGCACAGGAGCTCTCTGCTTGCAGAATGCAAATGTTTTTGCAGTGCAGTTCTAGTCTCACGCAATCTTCCTTTCTCTCAATCTTCTTTTCTCTCCCTCTCACCACTCTCTCATTTTTACAGGATAGTGGTAGATAACTGCTGTGGTATAAATCTGGCTGACTGGTTTTATAAACACGATTGTTTAGTACCTCACATCAAGTGGCTGTCTTAACAATTAATAACTCCAAACAAGCAGTAGAAAGAGCTTGCAAGCTGGGTTTATATAAACGTATATAAATATATTCGGGGGGGGGGGGGGAAGAAGCCCTATAGTTTCATCCCAGCATTTGTATTACTTCATGTGAGAACAGTTTTAAGATTTGGCCTCCATTTAATTTAAAAGAAGGAAGTGAATTTATGATAAACCAACAGCAGCAGTTGCTTATGATTAGTTGGAGCAACAAAGTTCTTTGCTAGTTAAAATGCTGTCAAGTTGGATGGGCAGGGGAGGGGAGGAATGGAGAGTGCCAGTCCATACCCTACTTCTCCATCCAATTTCCTCTTACTTCTTAAAGACTATCTCATAAGCAACTGGCATTTGTTCCATAGAAATGAATGGTTGCTCCTGGGTATCAGTTAAGGCAGTTGTATTTTATGGAGCTTTCTGGCCAAAGTCTAGTATAAAGTTCAGGAACCATGAGGGGGAGAGTAAGCAGAAGGGCCTTCAAGTTGCCCATCCATACCTTGACATACCTGGAAGGAAGATGTAGCAGCAGGCACATGCCTCAACTTGTCACTACCTGCTCTAACTGTGGAAGGATGGATTGCATTGCTATTCAGATTATAGTAATTTCTAAATATGCATCTACAAATCCCAGTTATCATATGTCAACTTTATATAAAATATGTTCTGTTCTGTTTGTGTTCTCTCTCTCTTTTCTCTCTCGTTTATACACATACATTGTTACTCTCCCCAGCTTTTCAAGGAAATACAAGTCGCCATCTAAAGAACCAATGCAACTTCTCTGTTTCTTGCTAGAAGTGCAACAATGTGATGTGATGACAAACTCACTCATGAGGCCTGGGCCCACAAAACCTTGTCCCAGCAGCAGTGTCTTGCTGGCTGCACTCCTAGCTTTATGTGTTTTCAGTTTCCTTGGATGCACCCAGTGTTTTCATGTGAAGAGGAATCCTGGGTCAATCAGGGTTCCCTCTTTCATGAACAGCCAAAATCTTCATGAAAGAGTCTGCCCCTGGAGTAGTCAGGACCTGAATTTCCCCTGAATTCACACCTTACTCTGCGGGTTTAGTTCTTCTCCCAGTGCGACAACAGGCGGCTGGTTTCCCACACAGTCCTATTCATTGCCTGTTGCTGCTGCTGAGATCAGGATGAGGTGCCCAACCAAGCTATCAATGTTGTGGGCCTTGTTCTAAACTCAGAGTGACTTGCAGCTACAGTGGCAGCACTGGGCAATGAATGGGGACTGCGAGTTAAAAGTCCATATCTGTCATTGCTGGAAGAGAGCCCAAAAGCCACAGCAAAAGGTGAGGTTTTTTGTTTTTGTTTTTTTAGAATGCAGGTTAGAGGGAGGAAGCTCCAAACTGGGCATGGGTGTTATGAAGACAACCCAGACCTGATTTGGGGTTTTGGCCCTGCATCATGTAGACAGGACACAGTGAGCACAGTGAACTTGGGGACAAGGCCTTAGTGTATTGGTGGCAGGTGGTGAGACTAGATAACCTGTGCCTATAATTCCCTTCTGTTTACTTGTAAGGTATGAATGGATTTTCCTGAATCTTCTACCTAACAAGTTTGGGGAATGGGATGAAATATTTTGGGGGGCATTGTTGAACATAATGTGATGCATCCATGTTCTGAAGCAAAGGTGCACAACCTATTTTAGTGAAGGTCAAATTCAGTTTCAGGTAAGTTCTTGGAAGCCTGCATTCCTGTGGTGAGCAGGGCCAAGGCAAATGTTTGGACTAGAAATGCCAGAACATTGTACATTAATGTTCTTATAGTCAATGTCTAAGGAGAGGCATTTCAACCTATTAGAATATGAGAAAAAGCCATACAGAAGCTCAAAATTATGAAACAATGGTGTCTTGTCAAAGGGACATGGCCACTAAGCAACCTTAGAGTGCCAGAGTGCGATCCCAATAAGAGGACCACATTTGCACCCAGAGCCTGATGCTCCTCACCCCAAATGTGTAGTCTTGAGCTCAAGGAATATCAAGGCTGTCGAGACTATTAAAATGAAGATGCATACCTGTCATAAACATTTGGGGTAAAAAGACTCAATAGCTCACTTTGGAATTAAAAAGAATTTCCATCTGAGTCAAATAGTAGTTCCACTGGGCACTGTTTTTATGAAGAGGCTGATACTGGGGAAAAGTATTAAACCATCTTTCATGGCCCTAATTCTGTCTGGGGTTTGTGAAATTGCTTTTTACATAGCGATAACTAGTTAAATGCAAATCTAGTTTGGCCTGTTTTATGTTCACTTTCCTGATATTTGGTTTCTTTACTTTTTAATTTTATGTTGTCATTGAGCAGATGCCAGTCTGATCTTAAGATTACTAGCACTGTGCATACAGAATAACGGAGTTATTGCTGATTTGTTTTCTGAGCTTGGCAACAAGAGAAGATGACAAGAGCCATTTAGTTGATTCTGTTCTGTATTTAATTATGTTGAAATGTAATGTCTGTCCTGTCATACTGACTATCATCCTGATCCTTAAGCAGTCACGTGGGAGTACCTAGGATTTCATTCCAACTTAATACCTTGGAGTGTGTGGTGAATCCTGCACAGTTGCTCTAAATCAAACTGGAGCTTGTCACATTTGGCACATACTGTATAATTATGTTCTGCCTATGAATGAATTACATCTGAAGTTGTCCTTTAAGTACTATGTAATTGTCACACTTGGTTCATCCAAGGGGAAAAAAGGGATGGCCACACACACACACACACACTGATCGCTAAATTATAATATCTAAAAGCCCCCAAACCACCAAAGAATGTATATAACAAAGTACAAGATGATCTTTTGACAGAGGCTGGTGGAAAGGAATACAAGCCACACTCTCTGGCTCTTGCTGAGAACTAATTTTTTGATTCTGCTTCAGAATAACCACTCATCAGATACATACTTTGGCCCTTGTAGTTAATTGTTGTTGTTGTCATTGTTCTACAGACTTTATGTGTTTTATTGTAAAAACTCAATAAAAATTTAATTAGAAAAAAAGGGTTCATTCATATCATCTTTCATATTGCTTCTCTGAGAATGAGTGAACTTGCTTTCTGGAGTGTAAATCATCACTCCCAGTCCTGTGATGAATGACCACAGTGCCATCTATATTATAAGTAGAGCTGGGGAAAGTTGCTTTTGGGATCTGCAGCTCCCAGAATCTTCCATCCATGCTGGGAGCTTGGGAGATGCTGGGAGCTGTAGTCCAAAATATAACTTTACTAAGCTATGGGGTTCATCATCCAAGATCTTGCTCAATTAAGTAGGGAGAGAGGATATTATGTAGCTAGACATTTGGCCATTATTTGGTATGTAGAAGTGGGTGAAATTCTGAATTCAGTAATAGAAATTCATTGATGGTGAACAATCTCCTTACAAGGTTAGTCAAAAGAAGTCAGAGTTTCTGGGAACAAATACCAGAACTGAGTAAAGAGGGAGAAAAGGCTGACCTTTTGAAGCCTGTATTTAAAAAAAGCTCTAGCGAGATACTCATCAACCAATAAGTACTGACTGTGAAACATTTTTTAAAATAAATTACCTGCTACTGAAAACAAAGATTTAAGAAAGAGCTGAGAACTGGTTTAAGTTAAATAAACACTTGAAGGTGCCTCTAAATGAATGTGTTTATCAAGGTTTTTAATTCTGTCATAAGCTATTCCAGTTCAAGTATTGGTTAAAAATATTCAGGAGCTGGATAATATTAATCAAATATAATGGGGGAGGAGTACCTAAATGTTATGAAAAAGCCTGCAGATGTCAGCTGGTAAGGCATGCCATAGTTTATAGAGAAACAGCTGTATAGGGAAAGATGGTGTTGAAAAAAAAAAGCTTTGTTGGAAGGAAATTGTCTTTATCAGTAAGTCAGGAAGTCTGTCTCAGTAACTGTTTTGAAGTAGATTTGATCAGGTATATTGCCTTATTGGTCAAGACAATTCATCAGTTTATCACTTGCTTTGAAATATATTCAAAACATGTTGGGAATAAAATATAAACTATTTTGTATTCTGCAGGGGTAGTAGCAGCAGAACAGCTTTTCCTATAGAACCTCTGCAGCTATTATGACCTCTTCTAGATCTTAGCTAAGTTTACCTTGAATTACTATTTTCCTAGAGGCTATTTGAGTTGGACAGATGAGAAAGCAACAATCAGAGTTGAGAGCTTGCTGGAGAATGGTGCCAAGGGATTGCTGGTTGGAAAGGAGAATTAGTCTATGGAGGCTAGAAGGTATGTGATTACTTTATGGGGATTTATGCGCATTTGGTACTAGGCATGTCAGCATGAGAGCTTCCTTGATTCCTATCTGCTCTCCCTGTGCATTTGTAAATACGGTAACATTTCTTATGTAAGGTACCACAAGTCTCCAGCCCTCTTTCCTCACCAAGAAACACCTGCTTGTCAGGAAAGTGAGCAGTACAAAACAATATTGACAGCATTTTTACCTCCACATGTTAATGGGATAATCAGATTGACAGAAGAATATCATTCAGAGTGGAGGGAAATTGTGCTTGGTTAAGACTAAATGGTTTCTCCTCTGTGCTATAGAACAGAAGGTAAAAGAAGTTTTGAGTATATTTGTGTTTATGCAACTATTTTTGTGATTTGTAGTAAACATGCTTTGTTACATATAATGCAATACCTTAAAAATATATATATTCATTTATCCTACTCTCAACATTTCCCATAGTAAGAAAGACTGTGTAGCTGCCAGTTCTTGATGGACATCTTCAAGGTGCCTGCTCTCCCTTGTTTACACTCCTTTGTCCAAGGGTATCATTACACTAGCACAGCCATATGCAATCTTTTTTATGCAGGGTTTTTTAGACCCTGAGGGCCACATCCAGTGTTGTGGGGGTACATACATGAAAACACACTCTCACATGCTCTCACACACAGTATGCAGTTTCACATTGGCAACTGGATGGTACCTCAACTGAACATGGGACAGTCTAGTTCAAGGGGTGGGGAAACACATTTCTAATAAATACCTCCTTACCACTCTCTGTCTCCAGCATTCCCTTTTAGTAGGGGTGAAAAGAATATTAGCAAATATTTAAAAAAACATCAAAAACATGTTCCTTTAATGTTGATAAAGCCTGATGAGAAGAATTCTGGACAGATGAGAATCTCTTCCTAATTCAGGGCTCATTCTGCACAACATTTACAATTTTTGTGTGCTGAAAAAGTATTTTCTATATAGGAAATGGTATTGAAAAATAGTATTTCTACACAGACATATATGTCTCTCAGGTCCCATTTTGAAACTGAGACTTTATCTTGGAGGGATTCTCCTCTCATGAGACTGTTGCTATGACACTTCTATTTCACTTGGTTGCAGTGAACCATACACAGCTTTGAGCAGGTATGTTGATGAAGGGAGTAATTAATGCCTCTTTCCAATATCTAGAGCTGAATCAGACATCTCACTGAACATGCTTGCCTATTCCTTTGGGAGTCTAGGCAAATTCAAACTGTCTAAACAATGATGATATAGCTGAAAGTATTAGAAGTGTTCATGCTTTTGATTAATCAACAAGCCTCTATTTAAGCTTTGGAGCACATTTCTTTTATTTCAACAGATTTATTTACAAGCAACAATTCCCAGAGGGGAAGCTGTGTTAGTTACTTGCAGGAAAAAGCAAGAGTCTTGGGGTGCCATAAAGACTAAAAGTTTTCTTTGTGTAAGTTTTGTGGAATCCTAAGGCAATATGCAAGGGATCTTGTAGCACCTTTGAGACTAACTGAAAGAAAGAAGTTGGTAGCATGAATTTTTGTAGACTTCAGTCTAGTTCTTCAGATGCATGGAGGAGCACAAAGGATGCCATATGTTCACCCAAGAGGACAACTTTACATATATGGTTTGTTTCCCAAATATTTGCAGTCACAGGAGATGCTGGAGTTGGATAGACTGCTTCTTAAATGAAGAATAAAGGGAGAACAAAATATAATTTCTATTTCAACGTTTCTGACTAGTACCCGGCAGAATGGAAAACTGTCCAGATCCAGGACATATCTTGCATGTGTGTGTTTACAATCTAGAAACACAACAGAAGTTTGGTCTGCATGTCAGTGATGTCTGTGTTTTCATAGCAGACAACAAGTGTAATTATAGCCATGGGAACAGATTCTTCTCCAGGTGCTCTGGAGATAAACGTGAGAGAGTTTGTTGTACCAGAAGATAAAGTGTTGACATCTGGATATAGGAACTCCCTGGACAGGGGGAGAATATGACACACACACACAGAGACAGAAAGAACAACAGAGACAAGGGTGTCTCTAAAAGAAGAGGTGCTGTTGTTACTGGTGGCATGTCTCCTGTGCTCTGTAATCTAACAGAAAACTGCATCTCATAAAGGGTATCCTGGAACCATGTACCATCTGAGAAGCCATTGAGAAAAATGCCAACACCACATATTTGCAGAAATTAATAATTCAGTTTCAGCTCCTGCTATGTGAAAGGTATGGGGCATACATAGGTACAAATATTCTTAGACAAAAAGACTAAGGGAATGAAGGGAACAGGAAATAGTGTTGGCTCTGTCCTATGTCTTGCAGGTGTGCAGCAACAAAAACAAAAACTAGGCCCACTAGGAAGCCTACTATCAGCACTGTCTGAGGTGCTTGACCTCAACAGTAGCCATTAACACAGCAGAGTGAAGAAGCACAAACTCAGTTAGTAGTGTTTGGCAGTATTGCACTGACCAACCTTGAATGATGAACAGTTGGATTCTCCCAAAAGTCCTTGGAGGTTTTTATCACTTGTTGCAATATGTACAAGTTATATATAAACTCTCCTGTAACTCTGTCCAACATTCACTGTCTGATATACACCAATGCACTCACTACAAACACACCAATTCACTCTACAAACCACTGTCTTCATCAACCCACACCTGCCCAGGGTTTCATACAGTGGTGATGACAAAGGGTTGAAACAGCCATACAAACTATTTTATACTGTCTTAAAGGAACACTGTACCCAACAAATAGTCCACTGAAGCCTGCTTCCCATGATTTCTAAAGACAGGGAGAAAATTGCCTCCAAAAGCATAGAAAAAGAAAAATTAAGCAATGCTACAGCAGCATGTATGTTTTGAAAAAAGGTTTCTTACATGTTGCTTTTACATTGACAGGAGCTGTCCTTGGATATTAAAGTGTTTTCTTTTTCTGCATTTTAATGTGTTTGTTTTTAACATTTCTAAACCATCCTTCATACATATAGATTCTTGGGCAATGTACAAAAGACACAAATAAAGTTATGCACATAAAATAAAATGCAAAAGAAACAACAGCTTTAATAACAAACCAAGGATACCGACCAGCAGTCTGGCTCATTCTTTAGCAAATTTGTACACTGAAATAAATGCTTTACCATCGGCATCCTTGTAAGTTTCTGAGCCAAGGGTCAACACAACTTGGGCTCTGACTTTCTACATCAAGACTCACGCCTTGAAAATCTGCAAGGCAAGAGCATGTACAGAACATTTTTTTCTCTGCCTCCTAATAACCATAAACAGACTATTTCTTGCCTATCTTATCTGTCCCACTTCTCATGGTGTTTGGTTGTTTGAATAGACATGCTCTCATGAATAACATCAGGGGTAGGTGTGTGTGTATGTGTGAGTGTGAAGCACGGGGAAGAATTGTGCAGCTTTCCAGATGTTGGATTACAACTGGCCAGCATGGCTAACACTTGAGGAATGCTGGGAACTGAAATCCAACAGCATCTGCCCCCCCCCAATACAATTCCCATCCTTCATGTAAAGCAACACAACAAAAAATGTGGTGTGAGGGAAACAGGAAAGGGACTAAGGGCCTCTACAGATGGCGTTTTGTGCCATCTTGGAGGCAGGGAAGGGGAGGAGCAGCCAGCCGCTGGCCACCCTAAACTTTTCCTGAGGATGTAATTGGAATGCCCGCCATTGCACATGGCGAGCGCTCTGATGACATCCTTCCGTCGCAGCGTCTGGACACACTGAGACGGAAAAGACGTGGAAGAGGCGCGCGCCGCCTCTTCCGGCACCCTTTCCGTGCCTTGAGGAAGGAGCGCTCTTTTAGCGCTCCTTCCTGGGCCAGCAGAAGAGTGGATTGGGGCTGAGGCATGGGACAGCCTCGGCCCCAGTCCACCACTTCTCAGGACAACCCACGGCCGCCCGTCTGCATCCCTCCTAAATGGGTAGGAACTGAAACAGTGAGAGGAACATATCTATATTCCTTAGGACAAAATGTCACAGTCTTCACTACAGTTGGGAAGGGATTTCTGTTGCTCAATGACCGACTACAGGCCTTGTATGCAAAGGCTTGTTGTTATTTGTTGATTGCCTTCAAGTTAACCCCAACTCATGGTGACCCCATAGATGAGACCTCTCTAAGTTTCTCTATCTTCCACTGCTCTGCTCAGATCCTGCAGGTTCATGCTCATGGCCTCCCTGATTGAGTCTATCCATCTGGTGTGCAATCTTCTTCACTTTCTACTACTCTCACCTTTCCCAACATTATTGTCTTTTCTAATGACTCCCAGGTCCAATCTCTGACATCTACAGCTAGTGATGGGAAAGAGCCCTTTCTCATGCCCTAGAGAGCCAGTTCCAGTTAATGTAGCCAGTGCTGAGCTAGGTTGAGTAATGGTTTCTCCTGTATTGTATTTTTAGTTCTTGGTTTGATTTTTAAATTATTTTTTTTCAATTATTTATAAGCCACTTTTAAATGTGCATAGTCATTCTCCATTCCAGTTCATCTCCATAATAACCCCAAGAGGGAGATCCAGAAAATTCCAAGGCAATCTTGAATAGGTGCTGGAAGGGGCAGAAAGGGAGATCAATGTGAGGCTGTGGTAGGAACACATGAGAGACTTCCTTCAAGGACATGGGGAGAGAAAAAGACGATGGCTGCAACATCCAGCACTGAAAGGAGACAGCCTCTCAGGGTTCAAATCTCTGCTTGGCCCAGTCACTCTTTTTCATCAGGGCTGAACTCTTAGACCTAAATCCAATTGCTAGTCTCCACTAGGGTGGACCTATTGAATCAATTGGATTTATGTATGTCTGCAGTTCTGGCCATCCTAACATTTGAGATTTTAGCTCCCAGAATGCCTGAGCATTTCCTAAACTGTGTGAACCTTCTTTGGAGCTGAAATCTAAAACATCTAGAGGACCAGCGTTTGGGAGTCACTGATGTAAGTGTCGACTTGCCCCCTAGAAATTGATTCTGTGATGCTACTCTAGTTGTTTGTAATGGAGCTAGGCCTGAGATTGAAACTACAGTTACCACTCTGTTTTAGCAGACTTAAAGTCTGCAGTCTTGATTATTCACAGAGGGAGCAATCCCCATTGGTTAAAATGGTGTGTGCATGGGAGCGTGCAGACATTCAAGCCAATGTAGCTTGAATATCTGCAATTTTTCATTTTTGCACCGGGGGGGGGGGGGGTCTGGAACGGATCCCCTGTAAAAAAGGAGGGGCGACTGTATACCTAGCAATTATATTACTGTGACTGCACTTTAACTGCCATGGATCCATCCTCTGAAATTCTACAATTTGTAATTTGATGAGGGTATTTAGCATTTTCTGCCAAAGTGGTTTATGGTGGTTCACTCCCTGGATTACAGAACTAGAGATCTCGAGCATTTCTAAGGGATTTCTGAGTACCTGTTCACTAAACTAGAAGTCCTTGTATTCCATAAGATGGAGCCATAAAACTTCAAGGTGGTATCAAACTGCAACAT
Source organism: Phrynosoma blainvillii (assembly GCA_026167975.1). Taxonomy (NCBI): domain Eukaryota; kingdom Metazoa; phylum Chordata; class Lepidosauria; order Squamata; family Phrynosomatidae; genus Phrynosoma; species Phrynosoma blainvillii. The sequence goes on along the minus strand of JANUYF010000001.1, from coordinate 237,588,310 downwards.
ATTTAGTGTAGATACAATCTCAGAATTTTTGTATGAGAATGAAATGGAACAGCCTGTTACCATCTGCAGGTCCTTAAAGGAAGAACAAGTTATTATATGTAATAGTTGAGGTTAGCGGGTGGGAGACATATTAAAGGGGGTTGTTCTTCCTCATGGGTTTTCCTTTTTAAAGGGTGTTTCATTATCTTCTTTCATGAGGACAGTGCTTTTAAATACTAAGTTGTACTGCATGGCCTTGTTATATAGTACTTCAAATCATTTGTTCTAGCATTCAGTCCAAGTGTAAGCACTCACCCAGTCCAAGTGTAAGCATTTCATGGGAGAAATAACTCTGTATTTCAATTTTCTTTCAATGGATAGGGCTTAAAAGTATGTAATATTGTCTGGGTTCCACTTTTAGGTTTCTTTCACTTCTTCAGAAAGACACACTTAAGAGTGATCAGAAAGAGGAGAGGGGATTGAGTGGAGGTAACAATATTAACACAGAGCTGGTATGCTGTTCTTGTGTAGTTTATGGAAAAATAGAGTTGTTTTAGCACTCTGAACTATACCATTAATCTCTTTATATGAATAAATGGTGGCAGAGGAAAGGAAATGGAGAGGCAGGGCTTGAAATCTGTCTCTTTCTAGCAAAGTTGGGCTGTTCCAGAAGGAAAGTTTTGTAACACTAATATTTTAGATTTTTCTATGTTCCTGTAAGCCTCAGGCTATCCGAGTAAGTGTCAGGTATTATATGGGATATAAATAATTGTATGCAAGGCTTTCATCCATATAGTCTTGTGTTTCAGTTCAGAATTCTCTCTCACCATAATGGCCCCGAAGAGACTGCAGTTTTGTCATCTGCTCAGATAAACATTTCACATACAAGTTCAAGTTTGTGTATTATCTTCAATCTATGTATTTGTAAATGCCACTAGCTCATTCAGTGTGACAAAAATGTATTGGGCTCATTGGCCTGAAAAACAGTGATAAGGAAGGATGGAACTTTCTGGTCATGTGCTGGGTTCCTCCTTTGTAGTTGCCTTGGATGTAACCTTAAGTTGAAGGATTAATCTCTTTTTAAAAATATGAATCCCTCAATTCATTTTGGGCAGAAAGCAGCTTCCCTTCTAGTCAAGAATGTTGTGGTGAAGAATCTTGCTATCCCTTTTTGGGCAAGGGTTTATCTCTGCAAATATTGTTGGACTGCAACTTCCAACAGCTCCAGCCAGTGTAGCCAGAGGTGAGGGATGATGGAAGTTTTGCAGTCCAGAAACATTGGGAAGACAAGAAGTAACTTGCCCCCACCCTAGGTTTTATTTGAGTGGTAGGAAAGGTTTTGATGGACCTGAAAGATTGTGTGTTATAGATTATTCCATTCACAGAAGACTTACATGGCTTTCTTCTCAGGGCTCTCTTGAGGGAGGAATTCTGCAGGTATCCCAAACCAGAGGTGTTCCCAAACAGCATGGGCCCAAACATCTCACCTCTCACATGTGACTATGGATGTAACTGTTTTTTTTTTCAAAGAAAGCAATAAGTAATGTTAGTAGTTTTATTCTTGAGGTGAGTACAGCATGAAAAATGGCATAGTTTACTGTGCACAAAATCCACACACAGTTCTTTTGTGCAGAAGACAGCTTCTATGCAGGAAGCAGTATTTTTTATTTTTTTTGCACAGAAGATAATGTTTCTGTAGTTTTTTCTGAGACATTGAGCCTTCTCTGTCAGAGAACTCTGGTGCCGCAATAAACTATAGTACCCATGATTCCCTAGCACTGACCCAGGGCAGTTAAAGTGGACTCAAGCTGCATTATTTCTGGCAGTGTGTAAAGGCCCTAAGCCTTCATGTACAAAGATTCTTTTCAATCTAGGATTCATCTAAATAGAGTTCCTCTTGAGAAACTAATTTTTGACTATTCCTCCCCCTCAAAAATATTTTTGATTATTCTTCCCTTCTGTGCCTGTGATTCGATAAACCCAGATAGGTGATCAAGGAGTAGGTTATCCCTCATCTGTACAGCACACAGTAGCAACCTGAGCAGGAAAAAAACAGGTACCATTTAGTGGAAGTGGTTGGGTGGCAGGGCTAGACCAAGATCTTTCTTGCTGCCCAAAGTAGAGCAGCTATTAACAAACTCATCCAAACTGAATTGCACAATACCCAAAGCCACCCCTATTATTTTAGTACATGTGGCTGAGAATCCCATAAGCATATTTTGCAATCTCTGGCAGTAAATACATAAAATGATAAATATGTAATATTTGTTCCGTTTTCAGAACAGAACCCAACATCTGTCACTTGAAATTTAAGACCTGCTTCATAGTGGAACTGGTTGTGATTATTGGAATCTTTTTGTTTTTCTAGGCACCCTCCATAGAACGTTCAGAATGTCCTAGTTGTCATTTAGGGGTTGCAGACTGCCAAAAATAGTGCAAATTGAGTCCACTTTTAGGGTTAGGGTTAGTGCTAGGGAATAATGGGAATTGGGTTTTTTTCTGAGACATTGAGCCTTCTCTGTCAGAGAGTTCTGGTGCCACAATAAAATACAGTTCCCATGATTCCCTAACCCTAACCCTAACCCTAAAAGTGGACTCAATTTGCACTATTTCTGGCAGTCTGCAACCCCCTATTGTTACATCTATGTCCAAAACTTAAAGAACAAGTGCACTGTCCCACAGATGTAGAGTATCTCCCCAACAGAAACTCTCTCCTTAATCCTGAATGTTTTCTGGAAGCGTTGTCAAGAGGACCTGGCTTTGCGTGTCTTTTGACTGTGGGCCTAAGCAGACTGCCAGAAATAGTGCACATTAAATTGAGGCACTGCCCTGGCTCAGTGCTAGGGAATCATGGGAACTGTAATTTATTGTGGCACCAGAGCTCTCTGACAGAGAAGGCTCAATGTCCCAGAAAAAAATACAATTCCCATGACTCCCTAGCACTGATCCAGGACAGTGCCTCAATTTAATGTGCACTATTTCTGGCAGTCTGCTTAGGTCTTGTGTTGCTCTAGGTAGCAGGTCTCACACATGGAGAAATAAGGATGTTCCACCAATCTAGAGAGTCAAAAGGTAAAATTGTTATAACTCTAGCAAACTGGGTAGTCCTCTCAGCATCACTACTTAGGGACATTTGGCTGCTGGCAATTGAATGTGATTGCTTAACTGATTTTAAGAAAACAAAAACAACCCTCCCTGAAGCAAAAGGACAGCCTTGTTTGACATTATATTCATGAGCTGGAGGATTAAGAGTTTGCTAAAAGTGTGCATTGGAACACTGCATACAGATAAAGAGAAAAAGGCTCTCTGTGTTGAAAGGAACAGTTTTGCATCATTGATAGCAGTAGGTGTAGTTTGATTGCCATTTTGTAAATGGCAGTGTTGCAAATATATCTAAAGTAGTAGGTGGGAAGTTGAAGAGTTGTGGGGGAGAACAGCACTTGCTTTCTGATTATTTAATATCATTGAATAGTTCCTTTCCCCTTTCTTAATTGTAGCAGAGATGATGTGTGCATGATGGAGAGAGAGAGAGAGTGAGGGTAGTGCAAGGCACATCACAGTGGTAATATAGCCATGGTTGTTAGCAGTTATTGAGTAGATTCCTTGGGACGAGAGGGCAGAATCAGTGTCCTCTTTCATAGGCTAAATGCAGCTCTGTGAGATCTCCTAACCAGCCAGCTGTTCCTTCCCACATAATTGCCCAGCTTTCAGGTCAGTTTCCATTGTAGGAGGAGTTTGAAATGCTTGGAGAGGAATAACCAGTCTAGGCATTGTGACCTCCACCCTTTGCAAAGCAGAACTCAAGTTGTGTTAGTCTGTATCAGTATGCAAAGGGATATTGTAGCACCATTGAGAATGAGAGAAAGAAGTTTGGAGCATAAGTGTTCATAGACTAAATGCACTTCATCAGATGCAAGCCAGTTTGACTTTAAAAAGCTGCTCTAAGAGAGAGACAGAGAGAGAGACAGAGAGGTGATGCATGTACAGTGGCTTTGTTTTGGCCCTGCTCACTGTTAGAATTAGGAAAGATTACTTTGGACCACTGTTCCAAGACATTTCCTGCCAGCCCAGTCATGAAGGTTGAAATTTGAAAAAGAACTTTTCCAAGCTGTCTCCTACTGCTGTCACACAGACCTGGGATAATTTCCCACAAGGTAATGGAGAATTTTGGCTACAAAAGCACCCCATCTCCACATACTCTGATCTAGGATGCCTTTCCTTCCCTTCTGAACCAGAAGGGAAGTTTTTGTAGGGCCACTAGGGATGGGAAGCAGCAAGAGGGAAGCTGTACCTCTCAAATAAGCAATGTTATGTGTGTAGCTGACTTCCCTTGTCCTCCTCAAGATGTCCTGCTTTGACTTGGATTCTTTTATATTATTTATTATACTATCTCTCTGGCTTTCTACAAGATGTCAGAGGTCAGAAATAGACAGGTCTACTTCCTCCCAGAACTTGGAAGTTGTTATTTACTAGTAACTACTTACTTATAGTTAGATCGATTTCCTATTAACTAAGTCACAAAGCTACTGTAAGTTTATGAGGGATAACTTTACCTTCTTTTGTAATGGAACTGTAACTTCTTAGTTACATTTGCAGTTGGAAAATCTGGTTTCACTTCATGGTGGGAGAGGAATATCACGTGGATTGTGCTGCTGGTTCATACTCTGTTGTGAGTGCTGAGGCAGTGATGCAGTGAATTGGCAGAAAGTGTGTGTTATACCGTAGGCTGGAATCTTATTACTTTAAGGTATTTTTGAAAAGTAAATCAAAGTAGGTATTAGTTACTCTTGAGAAAAATGTAAGCAAAGTTACTTGAAAATGAAGCTGTAACTTTTTGAGCAGTTGCTTTTTAAAAGGAACTCTACACAGCCTTTGGCCCTAAATAACCTTAGAGATGGAAGGAGTATTTGAAAATATTCATGAAATGATCGAAAAATGTTTTTTGAGTGTTGAGAAATCCTGACCAGAAGAATCTTAAATTGATGAGTATCTTCACTGTTCAGGCCTTATTCAGCACAAAATTCATGTGTGGTTGTTTTGCAAAGAAAGCAGCATTTTCTGAACTGGAAGCAGCATTTCTGTATGAAAAATAATATTTTAAAGCAGAAATATTAATTCCTGCACAAAAAATGATGTTGCCTGTGCAGAAAATCCTGTTATTATGAATTTATTCTTTATAAAATTAACACATTGTTGATTATACAGAAAATAGCATTTTCTAAACTTCAGTTAACACATCTGCACTGAAATTTTATTTTCATGAAGAAAATGCTGTAATTGGGATTTATTCTGCATAAAAATTATTTATGGATGTCTTGCATACAAAACCACATTTTCTGCACAGAAAACAGCATTTTCTGCACAGGAATTAATATTTCTCCATTGAAATATGATTTCAATGCAGAAAATTCTGTTTTTGACACAAACCAACCATGTGTGAATTTTATACAGAATAAGTCCCATAGTGTAAATAAGCCTTCAAAAACTGTGTGGTTTTCACAGATTTTCTTGCAGTGGGAAAAATGTAATTACTTGCTGCTTCCTTTGATAAGAAACATAGTAAAGAATTATTGTAAATAACCTACAAGCTGAGTTAAGCAATAGAGATAATAATGCATAGGTAATGATGGAGGTAGTGAGGTAGATTGCATATATATATATAATTGTTGTTGTTGTTGTTGTTGTTGTTGTGTGCCTTCAGGTCTTTCCCAACTTATGGTGACCCTAAGGCAAACCTATTATGGGTTTTTCCTGGCAAGTTTCTTCACAGGGCTTTTGCCATTGCCATTATCTGAGGCTAAGAGAATGTAATTTGCCCAAGGGTTTCCATGGCTGAGCTAGGATTTGGACTCTGATCTCTAAAATCATAATCCAACACTCTAACCATTTCACAATGCTGGCTCTTAACACTTTAGTTACAGATAGAATTGAGGATTATATAGCCAAAATATATATGTATGGCCTGGGACTCTCAGATATTTGTGTTATTTACAGCCCACTATTTCTCTTTAAAATCTCTTTAATCTTGATTTTTTAAATACCCTCCCCATTATATTCATTAAATTCAAGTTACTTTAAAATAGTAGACATGATGATGTGGCAGATCCCCAGCCTTTTAAATTATTTGGGAGAGAACTCTTATTGACAGTAGAGTATGTACCTATATCATCTAATAGCTTGCTGCAGTGCTTTCGAGTTGACTATCATATGAACAAATCAGTTTGGAGGATGTAAAATGAGTTGCCCTCTAGGTTAACATTATCTCATGAAGAAAACATTATGTGGGATGAGAATCTTGGAAAAAATATTAATTAAGATGTCACTTTAGTAATTGGGTCATTTTTCTTATTCTTTTTTGAACTATATGAATAGTTATGAATTTTATTAATGCTCAGATTATTGTAATAGCACTTCAAGAGATTCCAATTAGTACTGAGGGTGCATTATGTAAGGTTTTGCAACTAATGAGCTCTTAGAATGAATATATGAAAACAATGGGTGAAACGGGGGTGGTGGTCATGCTGGTGGTCAAAGGCATGCTTTCAAGCATGCTTTTCCTTTTTTTTTTTTTTAAAAAAAAAGAATGTCATCAGTCCACAAAGATGGATATTTGGAATGCTTTCATTCTTTCCTGTAAAAATTGTTTTCTGATTCCAACAATATCTATGGTACTCATTATGTCAGGTATCTTCAATCACTTTGATTTGAGGAGGCCTAATTTTTAATCAATTTCTGATTATTTTGGTGGTTGAACTGATTCTTAAGACCCCTGCATAGTCCCTATAGCAGAATGTCTGCTGCCGCCTCCACAGTTTTATCTCTACCAGTTCATTTTCAAGAAAGTCTTATCTTCTGAGGCATGTAAAGTCATGCAGCATCCAAAGTCTGGCTGCTGTACCTTCCCTGCCTTTACCTCTAGTGCCATATTTGTCTTCTTGGCCTATCTGGCCAAGACTGAGTATAGCTGATTAAATCCTTCTCTCTGGTCCAGGGGTTCTACAAAACCTATGATCAGACCAGTTGACAACGTACTACCAAAATTTGTTGACTCTCCTGGTTCAGGTGGTGGCAAAATCTGATGGGGCCAAAAAAGTTGTTGCTGTTTGCTGCTGCACTTCACTGGCATGGAACTGTCCCAGGAAAATAGGCTTGCTATTGACTTTGGTGAAGGGAAATACGTATACTCCTGGAGCCCCACAAAGTGAAAAGCATGGGGGGGGGGGAGGGATATATGATGGAAAACCAGTCAGTAGAGCAGAGTTAGGGAACATGTGGACTCTCTGACAATGAACTGCAACTTGCATCAGTCTTAGCCACCATAGGCAGGACTGACTGCAGGACGATGCATTTTGGAGGGCCACCAGCTGCCAATACTTGTAGTAGAAGACCCTCTACCTGTTGCTTCTCAAAAACAGAAGCCTCCAAAAGCAGAAGGTTCAGTCTCTGGACAGGGCTGGATAAGAACCCTGCAGCGCCATTTCCAATCATTGTCAAGAATAAAGAGCTAGGTGGTTGGTCAACAGATTCAGTAATGGACAGCTTCTTCTGTTCCTATATGTTTTGGAACAAAACAAGTCAGGTGGCACTTTTTTTTGCAGTCAGTGGCTGTGTCTGCACTGCAGAAGTAATCCAGTTTGACACCACTTTAGCTACCATGGCTCAATGCAAGGGAATTCTGAGAAGTGTAGTTTGTTGTGGCACCAGAGCTCTCTGACAGAGAAAGCTAAATGTTTCACCAAACTACAATTTCCCAAATTCCATAGCACCGAGCCATGGCAGTTAAGGTGGTGTCAAACTGGATTATTTCTGCAGTGTGGATGCAGCTCATGTCTATTCTGCCCCTCAAACAAGTTTATCCAAGCTAGATGAAAATTGTACTTCTTCTACTCTCCCTCCCTGCCTTTCACACTCTATGCATTTTGAAATGTTTCTCATGTCCCTTGGGATGCTATGTTTGGTGGTGAGTGGCAGTGTGATGTATTGGTCTGAGTGCTGGATCAGGACTCTGGGAGATAGTGCTATAATTATTGTTGCTACTATCACTACTAGTTGTGATATTGTTAGTATTGTTGGTTGCATTTACATATATCCTACCTTTTCTTCCCCGAGCTCCATTATGAAGGCATGAGGTAGCGTAGGAACTGCAATAATCTAGGGCAGGGGTAGGCAACCTTTCCCCTTTAAGGGCCAAGGGACTTCAGCTCCCAGAATCCCAGGAGCTATTGGCCAACATGGGACTACTGGCCAACATGGCTGAGGCTTCTGGGAGCTGAAGTCCCTCGGCCCTTAAAGGGGAAAGGTTGCCTACCCCTGATCTAGGGGAAAATGGTTCTGTGAATTGGCCCAACCAAACCTTGTCTTCAGGAATGATATGCTAGAAAGGTATGTTCACGTGTTCCAAAATTAGATGTGATGTATAAAAAGAATTAAAATGCCCAGGAAACATATAATCATCATTTAGGCTTTCCAAATGTTTGCCTGTCTTTTGATCTGAGAGTTATTTCTAGAGGCTGAGGTTAGATGGGTGGACGGTTTTAGAAGGAGCAGGAAAATTGCTTGTGAGGAAATGTGTCTGCAAGTACTGTGTTAAGGAAGAAGGCTCAGCTGCTCACAGATAAACACTTGCTCTTGTTTTTCCTCCCTGTTGTGTATGTGCTTTCTGGTATAGCAAATAAGTTGGGAAGAAAATATTTTCAGGAGTGCCAAAATCTATTCGAGTCCAACTCTTTTAGGAAAATAAAATTTCTATCCCCTTTAGTAATAATAATAATAATAATAATAATAATAAAATTTATTTATACCCCGCCCAATGGAAACCCAATCAGGGCGGCTTACAGGTTAAAACAAACCTAATAAACACATAGTGGAGAACCCCCCCCTTAAAACAATATTAAATCAAGCAGATTTAAAACCAACATTGATTAAAACTATAAAATTATAAAATTATAAAATTATAAAAATTATAAAAACCTACACAGAAAAAAAACTAATGCTCAACTAAATGATCCCCTCCATCTACCGATGGGCCACGTAGGGCATCATTAGCGGCGGTTTTTTTGTGCCCGGGATGTGGGAGTAAACTGGCCACTGGCAAAAGTAAATAGCTAGGCTCTCCTTTGAGAGAATAGCAGTTCTATGTACAGTTTTCTCTCATAATAAGTGGATCAAGATCATTTTGCAGTATTACTTTTATAGGGATGACTTTACAGATTCATTGAATTACAGTAGCACCATTAAATTTCTGGAATGTAGAATGAAAAATAGGGAGGAAGTCTTGCTGGAACAACATGTGGATAAGATCGTTCTGAATTGGGTTTTATGGAATGTGACAGATAGGACATCACCTCATGGGAGGGCTGGCAGGGCTGTGTCATTCCTGTGTTATTTGGACAGAAAAATGTATTGTTTTCATTAGTCCTGGGAATTAACTCCCCAATGTGTTTTTGTAGTATACATCAATGAGGATTAATTTGGAACCAAGAGTAGCTATTGTTTAGAAGGACAGTTGAAAGGCCAGACATAGAAGCAGACTGTTAATCCTCAAATAGATTCCTACATAACTATACAATGGTGTTTACTTTTGCCAAGGTTCCCCCCCTCCTCTGGCCTTGTATGGCATCCAAGAGAGTGAAAGATACTTTTCCTCAGTTTTGTGCTTTTTATGCTTGCGCCAGGTACATAAAGACACTGGACAGCCATGTTCAGCTGCAGGAAATGAAAATACTTTGGAAAAGAGAAGAGGTGGCAGAATTATTGTATTCCTCGAGGAATAGCATGTCAGATGGGGTCTTGTTATATGACTGTGGGATTTATTTGACATTGTCTTTTTAATCTGCTTTCATGTTGAGGAGATGAGGCAGAAGTTAGGTCCCAAAAATGTCAGCAACATCTAGCAAGGTTGAGAGATCCTGATTTGCCTCTTTTCTTCACATAAGGAATGGGAGACAGTTTAGTTCTGATGTGTTGGGTTCATAATTCTGCAGAGAAATACAGAAACAGATCAATATTTTGCTGTAGTAATAGCTTCAGAAGACATAGTATGTGAAATTGTCATTCGGTTGTAAAGTCTCTGTATCAGCATGGCATGTTCTGGGCAATCATGAGTATGGGGGCGTCTACACAATAGTATCAAACTATATGACGAACCATTGTATACACTGCTGTAGTTTTATGGAGGGGCATACCATATCTGAGTTTCAGAGAACAGCCATCAGAAACTACTTATATTTATTTGTGCACATTGCAACATTTTCAAATTTATTTATTTTTTACTGTTGCTGTTTGGTCTACAAAATGAACACTGCCCCATGTAGGGGAAAATAGTATGTCAGTTGCTAATTTTTTTAGTATCTTGATGTGTTGATATACTCTTTTCAAACAGTCCATTCACACTTGACAGTTCACCATACTCACTTGGCAGTTCATTGTATTGAAAATATTTCAACTGTGATGTGTGTAAAGGGAAGAATGCTGTAATCTGAATTACTGACTGGATGACCAATGGTTTATGGTTGATGGGAGGTTCTGGAAGCTTCCTCCCAGAAGAAATGAGTAAAGACCAGTTTTGTTCTGTAAATCTTCTGGTGGACCAACAGCATTCTCTCCCTCCCTTTCAGAGGGAACTCTGCTGTAGTTGCCCTCTGCTATAGAAGCAAGGCAAAGACCTCTTTGGTTCAGAGGCAGATGGCCTGTTGCAAAGTTCCTCCCTACCTCTCCAAACAAAAATACAGAAACAAATGGTAGGCATTCTCAAGGCTAAACTACAACATACAAGGCAGGAACAGTTTTGTTCTTCTGATTTTTTTTAACAACATTGTTCTCAGTATCTTTTCCAACATGAGTGAAAGAGCAAATTGGTAGAAGGACCTTTGAGTGGGCAAAGGGTTGGAAGAGAAAGGATTAAGAAGCCCTTCTGCCACTTTTCCATTCCCAGTGACAGCTTTATGAAGATTTTTTTTTGGTGTTCATAAAAGTTAGAAGAAAGAATCACACAACCATTTGTTATGTATATTTATATATTTGTAATATAATGATTTTGATGTTGTATAGTATTTGGGAAAATCATTTCATGCCCAAATGCTCATTGTTCATTTCATTTTGAAATAACCATAAAATTTTAAAATATATTGGATAAGTACCTTCAGGGGTAGAAAAAGGTGTATTAATTGAACAAAAGTAATTCTTATAAGATATCAAAGAGGCAAAGAATCTATGCATTTCAGTACATGTATTATAATAAAATTGTTTTCTTAGAAGAAATTTGTTCTGATGCTAGTTTTACACAGTACTATATGAAGACCTGTGGTCTCAATTATATCATTCTAAAAAAGGATCTGCAGTAGGAATAATAAAACTTGAAGAACAAATGATCCATTAGTCCTAAAATAAGTGGTCTGTTTTATGCAGGAAATTCAAACTCGATTATCATAGCTGTCTTCTGGTTCTGAAACCAAGGGCTTCGTATTCCATTAACAGCTTTGAACATAAAGAGCACACTGTAACTGAGAAGTGTTACTACTTTAACTTCACTGTGGAAAAAAGATTGAAAAAAACTGTAGTAAAATCTCCTTGAAAAGAATTCCATATGGCACCATTTTTAGCAACACCAGATTAAAAGGCATCTGTGCAATGGAGAGCCATAAAAAGGGATAGTCTAAAAATATGTTTTTAAACCTTTGTAGCCTCTTTAGGCCTCTGGTTTTTATCCACTTCTTCCTAACCACTTCAATTCTAAACCCCTAACCTGTTTTTCTTGTTAAAAGCTATTTAATTTAAACATTAAATCATGTTGTTTGTCCCCCCCCCCCCCAACACACGCAGAAGTTTACTGTGCAGGGCTTATACACTGCTATGATGGGTTGTTCAGAAAAGTGTTTAGATGTTTGTAGATTATATACATTGCAATGTACAGAAGTAAAGGCTCTGATGTACACAAAGACATATGAAGCTAATCAGCCCATATTTTTTGGGGGGTGGGGGTTAGGAGAAAAACTCTCATTATCTACGTTGGTTAACTTGCAGTCTCAGGGGGTGTCTGTGATACAAACGTATGTCTAACTGTGTTAAAACTGTTGTGGCTGTTATTGATCATCAGTGAGGTATCATTGGAATGTGCCACATTATCTGATGATGCTTCATGATTCTTAGATGCTTGGATAGAATCTGAATAACTGATGATCCAAAATTCCAGTCAGTAACACTGATAGACAGTGAAATTTATCACCGCTATCATAACAGAATAAAGAAAACACTTGTGGCTCCAGGAATGTTCTGGGAGCAATCCCAAATGGACTAACAAAACCTCTGGATGAAATCACAATAGACAGGATCACAATAGCACAACTAAAAAAAAGCGATCCTGCTTAGAACATGTCACATTATCTATTGATCCTAGATTCTTGGATAGAACCTAAAACATTGATGATCCAGAACTCCGGTCAGTAACACATCACAGACTGTCAAACTGAGATAATAGTACAATGGGCCCTTAGTATCTGCTTTGGTATCTGGGTTTGGTTTCAGGAACCCCTGTGGATACCAAAATCTGTGGATGCTCCAGTTCCATTATATACAATGGCATAGTAAGATATAAAATGGCAAAATCAACATTTGTTTTTTGGAATTTATATATTTCAAATATATTTTCAAACTGTGGATGTTTGAATCTGTGGATAAAAAAAAAATCAGTGGACGCGGAAGGCTGATTGTAATAGTTGTTTTGTGAGAGATCCTGAGCTATGTTTCCAAGGATTGTTGGGAAACGAGGGATGGTTAGACCAGTATAAACCAGATCATTTTGGTTATATGCATATGCCTTCACAATATGTTTGGTTTCTTCCAATGCCATGTTGCTTTCACTGTGAGTTGATGAAAGTATGTTCCTCCTAGGGATGTCAGGAGTTATCGTCACTTGAATTTCTCCTACTCTTATGTTGAATAGAAGCAATGTAAGGTTCTCTCAGTTACAGAGTGGTATAACTTTACTGGCACAATTTACAAGCTAGACGTAGGTGTTACAAAAAGCACTATTTCTTTCAAAAGATCTGGCCATATTTGTTATATTAGTCAGGAATCACTAACAAACACCCCAATATTAAGTTTGTAGTGGCAATAATCTCTGGGGGCACTTTGATAACTTCAAATACACTTCTCAGAAATGAACACTGAAACATTTTTCAACTTGTAATTCTTGCTTTGTGATCTGTGTTACATCCCTGGCATAAATTATACATAGGTTGAACAGGTTTGTATATAGGGGGACTTCTAAGAACAAGGAATACTATTAACAAGGAATCACATGCTCAGATGCTTTACAGGGCACAGTTGTTCTTGCAGGGATCTCTCTTTCTAAGTGCTGGATAAACATTTTTCCTAGAAGGGGAGCTCTCTGCTGAAAAGGGACATGTATTGGTTTTAGAGGGCTGGAGCTCCTGCTCTTACAGACTGTGCAACTTCATGTCGAAAGGGCTTGGTGGACATCTTGTTTCCTGTCCAGAAAAAGACAAACTAAAGGCACAGCCTTGGATGCAGTAAAGGCCAAAGCCAAGTCCTACCAGTCAGCACATCAGTTCAAAGCAGGGATTTCCACAACCAAGCTCAAAACAATTTGAAATCAGCAAAACATCAGGGCAAAGCAATAGCAAAACAAGGATTCCCTAGGAACAAATAACATGCAGTCCAGGGTCATTCAGGGCAAAGCAGTCAGTAGGAATCAAGGTTACACTGTTTGACTGCCGAAACTCCAAGCAAAGGTCAGAAGGCTGTCCTCAGCACTTAGCTTGGTCATAACTAAAGCTTATATGCTTCTGTGCCTGAAATTCTAGCCAAAGCTGAGGTATAGGGCCTTTGCAGACTGCCAGAAATAGTGCAAATTGAGTCCACTTTAACTGCCCTGACTCAGTGTTAGGGAATCGTGGGAACTGTAGTTTATTGTGGCACCAAAGCTCTCTGACAGAGAAGGCTCAATGTCTCAGAAAAAAATACAATTCCCAAGATTCCCTAGCACTGAGCCAGGGCAGTTAAAGTGGACTCAATTTGCACTATTTCTAGCAGTCTGCAAAGGCCCATAAACTATTTAACCTTAGCTCTGCTCTCCAGCAGCAGGCCCCTTGTCCATAGAAAACCACTATTTTTGAAATGACATTCCTTACAGCCAGGTGCTTCTTCTCATGGTCTTGAGGAAAGCTGTCACCTTTATCTCTCTTTGTTCTTGCATATTGGAAATGGAGAGATCTTGAACTCTGGAGGATCCAGGGTGTGCAAGGATTGCTGAGTCCAATGTGAAGTCGAAGGCTTTCACGGCTGGCGTCCATTTTTTTTGTGTGGATTTTTATGTGGCTGTGTTCTAGAAGAGTTTAATCCTGACATTTTGCCAGCATCTGTGGCTGGCATCTTCAGAGAATATTGGCATGGAAGTGAGTGGGGTATATATATACTGTGTGACCCTTGGTTGAGAGGAGGTGATTTACATGTTAATCTGTATTGGTCAGTGGTTGAATGGCAAGAAGGCCTCAAGGTGTCTGTTTAATTAATGATCCATTGTCTGCTGGAAATCTGCTGACCCTGGGTGGTTTTCATTAGCACATGCTAGGTCTTGATTTTAGTGTTCTTCAGGACTGGCAGCCAAACTTTGTTTATTTTAAGGCTTTCTCCTTTCCTGTTGAAGTTATCTAGGTGTTTGTGGATTTCAATGGCTTCCCTGTGCATTCTGACCTGATAGTTGTTGGCATGGTCCAGAATTTCAGTGTTTTCAAATAGCATTTTATGCCCAGATTGATTTATAACATGTTCTGCTACTGCTGATTTTTCTGGCTGACCCAGTCTGCAGTGTCTCTCATGTTCTTTGATTCATGTCTGAACACTGTGTTTGGTGGTCCCTATGTAGACTTGTCCACAGTCAAGTCTTTGGTTTGTGGATGACCAGGACATCCAAGAATGACAATGTTCCTTCCTTTTCTTTTTCCATTATGAATTGGATGTTTGGATGAATGTTGTTTAGATGGTTCAAAAATATGGTCAGATCTTCTTCTTCAAGTGATGAAAGTGTCATCCACATATCGGAACCATGTTGTGGGCTTTTTTGGTGCTGTTTCCAGGGCTTGCCTTTGAAAAGCAAGATCACTAATAAAATAGAAACCCTGAGGCCTTGTCATTCAACCACAGACCAACACAGATTAATATATAGATCACCTCCTCTCAACCAAGGGTCACACAGTATATATATACCCCACTCACTTCCATGCCAATATTCTCTGAAGATGTCAGCCACAGATGCTGGTGAACTGCTAGGAATAAACTCTTCTAGAACACAGCCACATTGCCCAAAAAACCCACCAAAAAATCATGAGTCCTTGCCATTTTTTAGCCTTGAGGTTCAGGTTCATCCTTACTGGGAGACACTTCCACTGGGAGCCTGACAGATGTGTCCAATGAGATTAAAGATGTTTATGGTCTGTATTCATACAGTGGTCAACAAGGTGCCCATGGGAAGCCTAGAAACAGGAGATGGAGGGCATTAGCAACCCTTCTCAGTAATTGGTATATAGAGACCTATTGGTGTGTTATATCTGATCCTCACCATGCTTGTTATACAGAATGTGCATTTATCTTCTTAGGGGATGCAGGGTAAATATGATTTCTAAGGTACCTTTCCACATCTTATTTCAGGAGAAGTTGACCCTTCACATGGGAAAGAAGGGTCCCGTTTTGTAGCTTTCTGTTCAAAAAAGGAAAGAAAGAAAGAAGGCATTCAGACAAGGCCAAAGACAGTAATGCCCACCAAGTCTCAAGAGATGGCAAGCCTGTGAAAGTTTAGAAGCAAGGTATAATTGTGAGCAGTGATCTCTGTCCCTAATGGGAAATTCAAGATTAAGTGCTTGTGAATATGGAGGCACCATCTGTGGCTGTCATGACAAATGCAGTAACTGGGATACAAGGGTGATTTGGTTGTGGTGTTACAGGTAATGCAACAGCTATTCATATGTGATGCCTTGGAGCTTTATTGAGTCTTTAAAAATACTTTTTAGCTAGTTGCTATCCTAGCACTTTGTTCTCTGGGAATTCTACTTCTGTGAAGGTTTCAGTATCAAAATAGTTGTATCCAAGAGGTCTCACTAGTGTAGGTGTGTCTATTGTGTGTATACACATATATGTGCAAAACTCTGTGTGGGTGTGGGTGAGTGGCCCCTTTCATGTGACACAGTTCTATCTAGATCAAGGGAAGTAATTCTGCTTTGGTCAGGCCACACCTGGAATACTGTGTCCAGTTCTGGGCACCACAATTCAAAAAGGATGTTGAAAAACTGGAGCGTGTCCAGAGGAGGGTGACTAAAATGGTGAAGGGTCTGGAAATCATGTCTTACAAGGAATGACTGGGTATGTTTAGCCTAGAGAAGAGAAGGAACTGGGTATGTTTAGCCTAGAGAAGAGACGGTTAAGAGGGGATATGATAGCCCTGTTTAAATATTTGAAGGATGTCATATTGAGGAGGGAGCTAGCTTGTTTTCTGCTGCTCCAGAGAATAGGGCCCAGAACAACGGATGCAAGCTACAGGAAAAGAGATACCACCTCAACATTAGGAAGAACTTCCTGACAGTGAGAGCTGTTCGAGAGTGGAACACACTCTCTCGGAGAGTGGTGGAGTCTCCTTCTTTGGAGGTTTTTAAACAGAGGCTGGATGGCCATCTGTTGGGGATGCTTTGATTTTGAGTTCCTGCATGGCAGGAGGTTGGACTGGATGGTGCTTGTAGTCTTCCAACTCTATGATTCTATGATTCTATCAGTATGATTCCACTTTCACTGATGTGGTTCCATCCTGTGGAATCCTGGGATTGATAATTGAGGGCAGGATCTTACAGGATTTTCAGCCAAAGAGCTCCAATCCCAGGATTCCACAGGAGGCAGCCATGACAGTGGTTTATGATGCAATAATTGAGCAGTGTGAAATGGCCCTATGTCTATATCTGAAATATACACCCTTGAGGTACTTCCCATTCCCATTTCATAATCATATGCTGACCAAGGTCTGTTTTCCTTTCACTTAAAATGTCAACAGGTATGTCTTTTTCAGATTGCAACAAAATGACAGCATGCCCTGTAGTGAGGATCAGACAGCCTTTTCAAGGTGCTGAAGGTTTAAGGATGGAGCATTTAGTAAAACACTATAAAATAAGCACACACATGGCATGCACATGCCCCAGAAGAGCTTGCACCAGAATTGCTAAGTATCAAAACAGCACTTTAGGGGCAGACAAGGCATATACACTGTTGCAATTAGCATTTTAGTGTTAGGCTTAGAAGAAAAGGAAGAATTTTAACAAAGCTGTCTTAACATTTCTATGTTTCTACTTTGTAGCTTATGTTAATAGTGTCTGCTTTTAGTTAAGGTATCTTTTAATATAGACATGAGAAAAAGAGTGTGATACAGTGTTAACCTTGAGAAAAAGGAAGGCCAGGGTCAAATCCCAGGTAGTTGGGAGACCTGGACATGTAATTCAGTAATAATTCCTTGTAATTCAGTAATAATTTCTTGTAATTCAGTAATAATTCCTTGAAAAGAAATGCACAAGACCTTAGTTGTAACCTATCATCTCTGCCTAGTTCACCTCCCAGGGCTGTTGTGAAGAAATAAAAGGATGGAGGAGAACCATTAGGCATGCCATCAAGCTCCTTGGAGGATGAAGGGCAGAATAAAAATGTAATGTAAGAAGTCACATACTGCTGAAATTTAGATGGACCAGAGTGTAACAAACTGTGCAATTGGCCACGGGTGGGCAGAGTCCAGGCTTGAGAGCTCCTTCCTTCCTTCCTTCCCTCCCTCCTCCTCTCCCTCCTTCTCCCCCTCCTTCTTTCCTCCTGCAAAGTTCAGCCAAGGTCAGGTACAAATAGTGGCACATATGTAGTGGTGCTGGGGTAGGATGAAAACAGGGATCCACACAGAATTAAGAAATGAGGGTTCTGTGAAGCAGAGCTTGGCAAGTTACTTTTTGGACTACAGCTGTCAGAATCCTGGAGTCAACTTGACCACTGGCTGTGCTGGTTGGGTGGTTCTGGGAACTGTAGTCCATAAAAGTAAGCTTTCCATGCTCTGCTCTGAGCACATGATTGGCCCACTTGTTCAGTTGCTTTTAGTACCAGAATTGAGCTTCTGGTTCTTTCACTCCTGGTTGTCTCCCCCCTCCCCGCTGACTTGGTTTTCAGCAGCATAATTTAGGCTCTCTGCCCCCTTCTGCTTTTATTGTTGTCGTTACTATTGTTCAACAATTTGATGTCAGAAAATCTTGGCTGATCACTCCAAGTCACATAGAGATCTGCCAGTGGATCTCAGCCTGCAATACTTTGTTCTAATACTTTTTGTTTCTCTATCTCATATTGGCAAGAACACACTGACCTGTGGTTGGCTAACCAGAGACAATACCATGCTGGTGGTAAGCACATGCTGGACCTTCACATAAGTGTTTAAAATGTGAATATATTCTCTCCCCAAGATCAGTAAATCAGGAACTCCTAGGCTGACAGCTGTGATTTTAGCCACTATGCTACACCAGCACCCCAGATGTGAAAAATGAGCTGGAGTTTTAAGGGAGATGGTATAGTCTTGCTTCTAAACAGGAAAATCTGCTGAAGATTGCAAAAGACATGACCCAGTCAAAATGAAACACTGCAGCAGGATGGGTTGCTTCTGCATCAAATCACACTATTATAGTCATTCTCCTCTCCATTACCATGAAACACTTCACATCTCTTTAAGAAGCTTGAACCCTGATATGTTACAGAACATAATGGGCAGTCACATTTCCAACATAGGTGTTATTTAAAATCAAAACTTGTAACTTTCATTGGCACTAAGAATTAGCTTCTGTATGAGGGCTAGTGTTCTGCAAGCAATGGAATGGGCACGGTTGGCACTCCGTATCCATAGATTCTTTATCCATGGATTCAACTATCCACTGCTTGAAAATATTCCAAAACTATATACGTAAATTCCAAAAAGCAAACCTTGATTTTGGCATTTTATATAAGAGACACCATTTTACTACCTCATTGTATTTAATGGGACTTGAGGATGCATAGATTTTGGTATCCACGTGGAGTCCTGGAACCAAACCCACTCTACCACTAACCAATGCCATAGATCTTAAGGGAGATAGTTATGACTCACTTTTGCTGGATTATGTTTTAAGTGCAAATCATTTCATGTACCACTTGGATATATTTTCCTGATAGTGCTTTGTATTCTTTGTTAAAAAGAGGTTATCAGTATGGCAGTGGTACTCACAATTTGTACACTTGGGACTCCCCCTCTTTGCATCTACATATGGATTCACCCCCTCTTGACATAGTATATGGTAAAAATATTTTGTCTATTTAGTGTGTGCATTTTCATTCACACATTCATGTACATTCATATTTTATCATTTTATAAGGAAATAACATTGAAATTAGAACAGTTTTATTTAAGCAAATTCAATATTTAACTCAACACATGTGTAAATTTTACACTTATAAAGTTTGGGAAGGAGGAGGAAGGATCAGGGACTCCAAGTCTCACCCCCCTTCAGCAACTCTCATGCCCCCTGTGGGGGTCCCGTCATGCCATTTGAGAATCACTGGTATATGCTACCTGACATGCTTTTTATTATTCTTCAGGTCTGATTAGTTATGGATTGCTTTCGAATATAATTAATAAATGTACAGAATTGAGTTTATGAGCTGTCTGCAGTTTATACGGTATTTGTACCTAATGTTTTCTGTAAAGAGCTTAGGGAAGAAGAAGCAGATCACAAAGCTGGATATTGAAAAGACGTAAGTTTTTGAGCATGCCATCTTATTTTGTACTGACCTGGTAATGGAAGAAGTTCTGAAAGACTCATTTCAGGGAGGAAATAGTCGTGAGAAACATTTAGCCCTCCAGATGTTTTGGACTTAAAGCCCCAGAATCCTCTGCCAAGATGACCAGTGGTGAAAGAATCTAGGAATTGTAACCCAAAACATCTGGAGGGCCAGGTATTCCAACCTTCCACTTTAAAATCATTGGGTATTTTGGGTAATACTTCAACTTGGGAAACCATCTAGTGCAGGGGTCGGGAACCTATGGCCCGCGGGCTGGTTCCGGCCCAGGTCGCCAGACTTACAGGCCCAGGCAGACCCCTGCTGCCATCACCGTTGCTCGGTTCGGCCGCTGCCCGGCCGCGTGCGCCGCGACCGCCATTTTGGTCTCCAAAATGGCTGCCACAATGTGTTTGCGCATGCGCAGGATTACTACGCATGCGCAAACGTGTCGCGACCGCCATTTTGGAGACCAAAATGGCGGCCGCGGCGCCGGGAGCGCGCCCGGCGCCCGGGAGGAGGCTTGTCCCCGCCGAGAGAATCCTCCCCGGGGGGACCCTCGGTGGCGACGGGCTTCCAGGAGGCCCTTCGCCACCGAGGGAAGCCTCCTCGGGGGGACCCTCGGTGGCGACAGGCTTCCAGGAGGCCGTCGCCACCGAGGGAAGCCTCCTGGGGGGACCCTCGGTGATGACGGGCTTCCAGGAGGCCCGTCGCCACCGAGGGAAGCCTCCTCGGGGGGAACCTTGGTGGCGACAGGCCTCCTGGAAGCCCGTCGCCACCAAGGTTCCCCCCGGGGAGGATTCCCTTGGCGGGGACGGGCCTCCTCCCTGGAAGCCCGTCGCCACCGAGGTTCCCCCCCGGGGAGGATTCCCTCGGCGGGGACGGGCCTCCTGGTAGCCCGTCGCCACCGAGGGAATCCTCCTCGGGGGGACCCTCGGTGGCGACTGGCTTCCAGGGTGAATTCGCCCAAGGATCGGGGTGGGGGGGGGCCTTGAAGGGACCTTTCCAAGGCCTCCCCGCTTGATCCTGAGGTGAATTCACCCAAGGATCGGGGCGGGGGGGCCTTGGGGGGACCTTTCCAAGGTTCCTCCTCTTGATCCTCGGGTGAATTTACCCCAGGATCAAGGAGAGGCACCTTGGCAACGGTCCTCCAAGGTGCCTTCGCTTGATCCTGAGGCGAATTCGCCAAAGGATCAGGGCGGGGGGGGGGGGGCTAGGAAACTGAATTGAATGCAAAACTAGCAAAAGCCAATGAAGCCCAGTGAAAAAGATTTTATAGATTGAGTCTTTATATGACAAAAAAGGAGTTTTATTCCTTAAAAGTACTGAATGCATTTTTAGATTTTAATTATATTATTTCATTCTTCGGGGCCAATAGAAGAACAGGACAATAAAAAGACCCTCCTCCTTCTCATCATCATCTTCACTGAAGATTCACTAGACACCTTGAGAAAAATATTTAAATTACATTCAGATTTACAGTTGTCTTGTACATAGCAGTACGTTAGCAACATTGGTACTGTTAATTTATTGTTATATACAAAACAAGTATTATTGTTGT
Organism: Phrynosoma blainvillii; assembly: GCA_026167975.1. Lineage (NCBI taxonomy): Eukaryota > Metazoa > Chordata > Lepidosauria > Squamata > Phrynosomatidae > Phrynosoma > Phrynosoma blainvillii. The sequence continues at coordinate 237,566,943 of JANUYF010000001.1, read as the reverse complement.
TGTTATTGTAATGGTTGTATTGTTCCTTTCATCTTCTCTCTCTTAGACAGAATGTGCAATATGATTATTGTATCTATTGTACTGTTCCTTTTCCTTTTCCCCTTCTGGACAAAATGTGAATTGATGGTGGGAAGGAAAGCAGTGATCACATTAGATCCAAAGATGTGTGGGATTAAGTCCCATTGAGCTCACTAAAGTTTACTTCCCAGCAAGCAATATCCATAGGACTGAGCTTGAAAGCTGTCTTTCAGCATGTGCATGTGAGAAGAAAGAGGCATGGAAGTGGTGATGAGGATCACGTTTGGATTACATTAGGGATGGAGGGGATGCAGAGAGGGCCCTGCTCTTTCAGCTTTTGCACCAGGATTCTTAGTTATTATTTTTAAAAGGACTTTTGAAGATGCATGATTTGGCTATACAATAATTCCATGGAGTTGGGTGATGAGACTTGTTTGGGACAGCCTTGCCCTCCTTTCCCCATAATTCAAGCACCGTCCTGGAAGTGGAAATAAAAAGGTAGCTGACAGACCATGCACCTGAGATGCGATGGGCAGGAAAGAGACACAGAGTGAAATTCTCATTCTCCCATAATTAGGTGTAAAAGTGGGAGAAGTGTATGTGAGTGTTGGAATTTTCCAGCTCAAACATTGGCTGCAAGTCTTTAGTCTACAAGAATTGTTCCAAAGGAGTAGTTTTCTACATTTGCAAATCTGAAAGTGTGAGGCAGAAAACACATCCTATAAAGCCCCTTGGCACTGGGTTCTAGTTCTTGTGGTGATTCTGGATTGTTAGACTAATGCTGTTTGTAGTTTGTTTAATTGTCACAGTGCACACCTCATAAAGCCCCTTGGCACTGGGGGTGTGGAGACATCACAGTGGCCAGAGTTTAGATAATTTTCAGGAAGAAGATGTGCAACCATGAGATAAAGAAGACAAATGCAATGCAGGGGAGGGGGGTTCCTGGCAGGGAGAGTCAAGTAGGAGAGATTGTTGTGCTGGGAAGAATCTGCCCACTAAGAGATGATCATCTTGGCCAGAAACTAAAGCATACACTTTCCTTCTAATAAAGATATGGGGAAAGTGAGCTATAAAAACACTCCATAAATTTAAATGTTAAAATGTCCTTCACAAATAATTCTAATGCTTCAATATGCAATTAAATTAGGGGATGTAGACAAATAGGAGATCTTTCTTTTTTTTTTTTTTGGCAAAGGTAGCCCTGTTGATAAGGCTTATACAGACATTGTCCAAGCTACTTTCCCTTTGGCTGGAAAACAGCAGTTTACAAATGGATCCCAGAGCATTTTCTTCAATTTGTGAAAGATGTAAGCCTTTTGCACCAAGCTTCCAGATAGCATATAGTAGAAGTTTGAGTGAGAGTTTTAAAACTCTGCTGACCTTTAAAACTGAGTGAAATTGAACAGTGGCATAGCAGTAAATCTGGAAGTTTGTAACTATACCTCCCATGGAGATTCCCAAAATGCAGGCAGCCATTTTGAGCACTATCAACAAACCAGTTCAATCAGTTTTCATCTCAACCAAAGGCAGTTCTTTACAAATAAAATGGGTCTTAATTACCTAGTCAAAATGAAGGCACTCCAAAATTGTTTGTGTGAGAGCATAAATAGTTCACAACACCCTGTTGTTGCTTGGAAAGTCACCCTATCCCCCAGACCCTGTGAGATTTCTAACTAAGCTCAGAGGGTATAGAATACCTGAGCAAAGTGATAGATACGCCATCATTCATGCTAACTGAAAAGTCCTAACACTTCTACCCCTCAAGCTCTGGCCCGACTGCATCAGTGATCCTAAGTAGGTCTGAAAAATCAGGGGTTGGAGGTCTTGCAGATGAGGTTCAACTGCAACTCCTATCCAACATACCAAATACTGAGTGGTTGTAGTTTTTAAAAATGTCCAAATTGGGCTTTGCAGTCCAAGAAACACCTGAACGGTTGGTTGATGATGCCCACTTCTGGTGGTCTGGGATCTCTGGTGTTTCAGATGTGCCCAGAGTTCTGTCTCAGAAGGGAACTGCCACCTCATCTGCAAGCAATGTACACAGCCAGGTTAACTGCAAGCCTGGAACTGTGGCTGCTGCCATGCATTTGTCAGTTTAATATTCCACCTCTGGTGGGCCACCAGATCTGGATCCTCTGTCTAAAAAAACCCCACTTCCCCATGAAAAACATCTTTCATAGTCAGGAGGGAGGCTGATGGCGAAAACTCTGGTCTATTAATGATTATCACTTCCCTCATAACCCTCATCCCCAGTGTCAGAGAAGAGGCAGGAGTGAAGGCAGGTGACATGGTGTTTGTTCAGCATCTGTCCTTTTTCTAGAGTTTATCACTGCAGAAATCTTGGCTAGACTCCACCTTGGCATTAAGCTTCTATTTCTAGTTTGTGTGGGCCAGGTTTAAACTGGAGTTGTTTTGAAGAATCCCATATATACTAGATACAGCCTATTTTTATTGTAGCAAAGGCTGTACTTCCTACCCCAGTGGTTTCTAAGTTGTGATCTGTTAAAACCACCAGTGCTGGCTTCATTCTGTCTTTCTTTCTCTCCACTTGCCTTCCTTCTCCAGATGTGCCATCCCATTAATAGACTTCTAAAAATATGTGTAATGCCTTTATAAAAACAAAACAACTCCTCCACAAGTTTGCAGTATATAGAGTGTTTGAAGAGCCCATGGCAATCCTAGATATGCTTTAAAATTTGCATGTGAGAATTTGTGCCTTTACAAAGAAGATGTTATATAACTGTTAACTTTTAATTGTTTGTATTTTTAACATGTTATATTTTAATTTATAACTTTTAATTCTTAAAATTGTTTTTAAAATTTTATATTTATATATTTTTAAATTGTTGTACTGTTTTTAAAGTGTATACCTGTTGTTTGTTGCCTTGAGTCCCTATATTGGGAGAAAGGTGGGATATATAAGATGATGATGATGATGATAATGTTGTATGTTCAGATAATGGTTTGACACTGACCTCATGAGTACTTCAGAACAAGGTGCTGGCATGAGTGAATTGATCTGTTTTACTTCTATGTTACTTTCATGAGTGTTCATGCTTCAAGAAATATTGTAAGTTGCAGTTAAATATGTATTTTTAAAATATTTTCTCTCAAAAATTTACTTTTGGATAAAAAAAACCTATTTTTTGTCAAACAGTGCTTGTTGATCTGTCTGTCTGCCTGCCTGCCTGCCTGTCGGTCTCTCTCTCTCTGTGCATATCTATACCTATATCTATATCTACAAACACACATGCATACAGTTGTTGTTGTGTGCCTTCAAGTCATTTTTGACTTATGGCAACCCTAAAGTGTACCTACCATGGGGTTTTCTTGGCAAGTTTCTTCAGAGGGGGTTTGTAATTGCCATCTTCTGAGGCTGAGAGAATTGCCCAAGGTCATCCAGTGGGTTTATTGTAGGTCCTTGGTATCCACTGGGGTTTGGTTGCAGGACACCCCCCCCCATGGATACCAAAATCCATCAATGTTTAAGTCCCATTATATGCAATGGTGTAGGAAAATGGCATTCTTTATAAAATGGCAAAATCAAGGTTTGCATTTGGGATTTTTTCTTAATATTTTCAAGCCTTGGATGGTTGTATCTGTGGTTACAGAATCTGTGGATATGGAGGGTCAATTGTGTATGTACTGAGCTGAGAACTGTATTAGAACCTTGCAAAGGGCAGAAACCAGTGGGTAATGTAGAATCCACAGGTCAGTTTGGGCAGAATGGGTTAGATCTGTCAGAGTTTGTAAAGACAATGACAACATAAAGAGAGAGGCCTGATGGGTCAGACCAAAGGCCTAGCTAGTTCAGTATCTACTTTCCCACAATAGCTGACCAGATGTGGAGGAGCCCTGAAGAAGGAAATGAGGGCAAAAATATCTGTTTTAATTGGGTTTAAACTGTCTTATTTTAAATCATTATATTGTTTTGTATATTTTTAGCCTTTTAACATCATTTTTATTGTTTATTTTTTCCCCAAAATTGATTAAGTTGATTTTATTGTATATTGTATCCTTAAAGATAGGGTAGGACAGAAATATTGATCGATAAATACATGCTCTGGTTCCTTAAGAAAACCATATTACTATTGCTGCCGCTGCTGTTACTACTGTTGGTATTTGGAAGATAATTCCAATTCCAAAGATAATTCAATATGATTTGAGTATGGTAAGATTTGGACTTGTCCTTAAAGTATTTTTTCCTTTTTTTCTCTCCTTAGTATGCTGGTGACAGTTAGAAAATCTGTCAACATAGAAGGAAGCTGTGTGTAAGATGGAGAGATGCCACTTTCATTTCCAAATAGGGGCAAAATAGTTTGTGTTCCCAAGGTGAATCAAATCTGGCTTCATGGATGGAGGGAGGAAGTAGGGGAAATAAAGGAGGAGCACTGTTAAAGTAACAAGCAAAGCATGTCCCCAGCTGTCATTCCAAGAGGACAGACACAAAATAATAATCTTCCCTACCCCTTTCCTTTGTGAAGCAACATGCTTTGAGAAAGAGAGAGAAGCACTGTTAAAAAACTGGAATTGTACTATTTTGTTCACTGCAATAGAACAGAAATCCATGCTTCTGGTTAGCAATTGCAATATGGTTTGAGTCCCTTGATACAAAGAAAGGATAGTATTTAGAAACACTGTAATTCTAAAGAGTCAGGCCTTGTCAGCATGAGCCCAAAGTCCCATTTCTTCCCTGTTCTGGCATCATCCTCTTCAGATGATGCAGATCCCAAGCCCTGCTTCTGGTTCAAACAGTCTGGGTGCTATCTGGCATGTTCTGTGCCAGAACTGGGGCAAAACAGCTTTACAACAATTAAAATAATATACCTGTTGTTCCAGATTTGTGCCACTGTGGCTGCCTGCATAGGCATCCTGCTGGGTAGCCTGCCACGTCTGGGTTGCTCATTCTGAGTTTAGAATAAGGTGCCCAGCCTTGTGCTCATCACTGGGTGCCCCATTCTGACCTCAGAAGTGTACTGGAAAGTGACTTCCAGGCCACCTTTTAGGGGGTATTGTGGGCCATTTGGGGGTAAAATCTTTCCCCATAGGATGCAACATGGTGGTACAGCTCTCAAAGCTTCCCTGAGGGTCCAGTTTGATCCTAGCTCCAAATAGTTGTCCAGCTCTGCATTATTCCACTTTAAATGCCATGTTTCCAAAGTGTGGAATCGCGTTTAAGTCTGCTGAACCACTAGACTACTCCCGCTGAGAATTGTAAATGCACCTCCCTAAACTGCAGATCCCAGGATTCCTAGAACCATGGTGCTTAAAGTGGAATAATAGTCCTATAAATGCACAGTGCAAATTCCCCCCAGGTCATTCATCAATTCACTTAAAGTTGCCATCAAGTGTAAAGTGTATGTGTTTATGTGTGTGTGTGTGTGAGCTCAAAAAGCATACTTATTTAGTTAATATAATCCTATTCAAATTACATATTGAGATTGAGTGAATGGATAAAGCAGTTTTGGGTGTATGTATGTGAGAGAGCAGGAGTGAGCATATGCTATGTGTATACAGTTATATACACAGAGGCTTCTGTCATGTTCTTCCCTTAGTACATTTTTACCTCTACACCTGTTCAGCCACCCAGGATATATTTAAAACATAGGGAGAGTCCTGTTAAATTAGACCAAAGATCTTCCTAGTCCACCATTCTATTCACACAGTGGCCTTCTAGATGGTTTATGGGAAGTTCACAAGAGTGTATCTATTGGGGTGGGGAATGAGAGACTTGCCCCCTAAAAAGGATACTCTCAATCCAAATGAAATTTTCCTTCCTCAACTTAAACCTGTAGTTGAGTATTTAGAAATACAGCTTATGCATCCAAAGAAAAGGGGGCAGACAAAGTGAGCAAGGGAATGTGAGCATAGCAAATAAAAGAGTTCTAGGTCTGAATGTTTCCAGTATGTCACTTGCAACACTAGAAATTTTGAGACTGAAGAAAAAAATTGTTTGGGGAGGGCAGAATTCTTATTTGTGAGGGCAGTTCATCCCAGTTTGTCTCCCCCATAGCTACACTTTGGAAACCTGCACTGTTAAGGCTTGTATATGTCTGTGTCCATGCTTTGCTTTCAGACTGTTTGATAGCTACACCATGTGCGAGGTATCCTCTTGGAAAGCACTGTGTCTGAATTGATGATAGAGAATATACGCATTCCAGCTGTGGCAGTTGAACTCCAGTGGCTCATTCCCATGTACAAATCAACATGTGATCTGACAATTACCATAAGACAAAGTTCATGTGAAAATGCCCCACAGCACCAAGGTGAACTTATGCAAAACACCTTATTGCATTGCTATGCTTCTCTTTAGAAATATATGCCCCACAAATCAAAATGGTTTTTAGTTTATTTTCCCCTCTTAAAAACCTGTTTCTTTCTTATTCATCCCATGATTCTTATTTTCAGCAAATTAGAGACTGAAATGAGTTCAGGGCTTCACACATGTAACCCCCAAGTTAGAAGCTGTGGCTTCTGTCACCCTTGATCTGCCACAGTTGCTTTCTTTTTATATCTGAGACATTTTATGTCTCAGCCTCAGAGAACAAACATTTCAGGGCTTTACCTAACGAGAGTTAAATTTCTTTGGAACTAAATAAGAATTCCACACCATTAATTGCACAGCCAGACACAAAAACCTTCAACATCCTCACTCACTTTACAGATGCTTTCCTATATAGCTAATATCCTGTGTTCCTTTCCTTTCCTTTCCTTTTTTTTTTTTTTTAATATTCTGGCTGTCACAATTGTTGTAAACAGCAAAAGCCTCGCCGTTGCCATTATTTCACTTTGATATTTCCCCATCCTTTCTCATATGAACAAGTTGTTCCAGTATCCCAAACTTTTTTTTTTTTAAAAAAATATGGTAAAACATGAACAGTGTATTATGTATATCAAAAAGATTTAGAGCCTTACTCAAAGCACTTTTTAAAAAAAATATGACACAAGACAAGATGTTGAAGTGTGGAAAAAGTTGTATTTGTGTTTTAAAAGTGAACACCCACCCGTCGCTCTCCCACTGTGCTAATTCTGGCAGTGTTCTGTGGAAGGCTGGGCACGATTCCCTTGGCAAGGGCTCAGTACTGCTCCTAACTTAGGCCTAATGCCTCCGCATGGGAGAACTCTGCTATTTGGTCATATGAGGTTCCTGCTTGGCTAGAAGGAAGGAAAGGAGGAGACTGGGAACAATCTCTCCCTCTCTGGCATGCCAGTGCAGTATGTTCTTGTTAGCTGTTGCTGAGGATGCCAGACTTTTTAAAAAAATCACATGCAATAGAGGCACAGTAAAAACAGTGTTGCCTTTTTGTGTGTGGTGAGCTCTAGCTCTTGAGACAAGGGGGCACTGCCACTTTGTCCCATTGTGATTTGTTCAAATGATGCAGAACAACCCTGTCAGCTCACAAAACTGATTTTTAAAAGTAGATTACCCAGCTCTTTGAAAGACTAACCAAATAACTGTCAGAGTGATTCCAGAAAGTCTTGATGAACTTTGTTGACATATCCAAGAATCGATACATCAGCTGCATCACCTGTCTTCCTCAACCCACCTTCTGCTTCTTGTGCTTTCTTCATATTTTATATTGTTTTGTGTTTAGTTTCTACCTCTAGATAAATACAACATTTGGTTAGTGAAGGAATTGGTTCAGGATTATCAAGGGAGAAGAGGAAAATCAGATTTTGGGTGTTGGTATGTTTATTCAAAATTGTTCCATGTGAAAAATATGAAAGCTCTAAAATATTAATATGAATTATCACCTTCTGAATACATGTCCCTAATCTCAATGCAGAACATATTTGGGGGGCATTGAATGGGGGACATTGTTTATCTTCACACAATAAATGAGAAAAAAATATGTTTAACCTGTGTGTATGATACTGTAATTTAAAGGTCTAATCTTAATTTTGCTAGTTGTTTATGTCACAACTATTGTCATTACATTCAGTGATATATGGGAATTATGATTTATGAGTAACATTAGTAGAAAAAACATTACTAAGGAATCTGTATGGTTTGGTATGGGAGGAGGTCAAGGGACGGCGGTGACACTAATCCTAGTGACACTACTGACTACAATTCCAACAATTCCTCACAACAGTCCAGCAACTGCAGGATTCCCATTCTTGTCCTAGATCCTGTGCAAGCCAGCCTGCCACACAAATAGATAATTGCTCAGTTAAAGGTACAGTTCAGCCCCAGACACATGGAAAGTGTGTGTGGGAGAATTGAAGCTCCATCCCTTTGGGCTTCCTTTGTATATGTGATGGTACTTCCTTTGTTTGTGTGGGCCAAACCAGATGTGATGTTACCTATGTGAATGCACTTAATGTGCATTTTTAAAATGCCAGTGGCAGGCTCTCCAAGGTATGCTAATAATTCTCAGCATTACAGCAGGAAGGGAGGAGAAGTTTAAATCTATCACTGTCTCCCACCTTTTGGTCCTGGTGAAAATTGCTATTTTTGAAGTTGCTGTTGATCATTTTAAAGTTGTGGAAAAAAATCTCCTATTGGCTCCACTACCATCCAATAAGTTCATTTTATTATACAAACATAACACCTAAAGCTATAGCTGTGTTAGTTTGTAGAATCAGTACATAGAGAGATCTTGTACACCTTTGAGACTAACTGAAAAAAAGAAATTGGCAGCATGAGTTTTCATAGATTTCAGTTAGTCTCAAAGGTACTACACAATCTCTCTACCTAGGTACACTGTGTTTGAAGGGACAGCTTCTGTTTAGCAAGGCCACCCAGGAGTATATTGTCTCCCTTCCCTCCTGCGTAGTGTCCCTTTCACTGACTTGTTCTCAACACAGGACAGTCCCAGAGTGTAGTATTACTTTTCCTGGTAAAATTTGAATGACAATCATTCAGTTATGAGGCTTGGGACCTGGGAATTGATCAGAGAGGAGGTGGGAGCCAGGGTCATGTAGGAGAATCCGTGGGATTAAACTGAAGAAGAAGCCAGGAAGATTGTTGTGGCTTAGCAGTATGTCAGCCTAGTCCAGAATCTTTTATGGCTCATCATATGTACGTAGGGCCAATAGGTAGGGCCAGATTGAGGATACTTATGTGCCTGGGGAGATTTTCAGTGGCCCACCACACTGGGCTGCCCTGCAGGGAGGCAAAGAGTCCTGATTCTACCAACTCTAGCTGGACAACAGCAGATACAGTGAGCGTGGGGGCTAATTCTGGTTCTCTCAAGCATCAAGAGCTCAGACTTTGTGTCTGAAGTGGGGAACCTCACTCTAAGGCTTCTTATATAGCAATGTCCCCTCCTTCAAGACACCATTGTTTGGTAGTTTCCCAGCTTTTGTATCCACACCCCCAGTTCTAAATTCTAAAAGATCAAAATGGCTGTAGGAGCTTCAAGCTAAAATTGGCTGGTACCTTTGATCCTGTGCTTTTGCCTTTGGCCTTGCTCAACACTGGCTCTCTGAGAACCCCTCTGAAATTGAATCAGGCCCTTTTGCTGAAAGAGGATCCCATGTTTGTCCTACATGTCTCACCGTGCCTTAGACATGGTTTCTTTAGCACAAGGTGAGAAATCGGTGCACCTTCAGATGTTGGACACAAAACCCGCTCCCATGAGAACTTGGTGTTGGTCAGAGATAAGGCTTTTGCATTCCCAGTTCCACAGTGAACGTGGGATGGAATGGGCGGAAGACAGGAGCCAAATTAATAATGCCATTTTTGGATAACAAGCTATTGAAAAAACCCAAAATGTTGGAAAGGCACGTCCATATCTGGCCTTTCTTCCTTCTGTGATCCTGTGCCGAGACAGACTATCATTTTGAACAATTTCTCAGTTAGAGGAGCTGTCTAATTTAGTAAGTCAGGAAACTTCCTTTTCTGTTATTTAACAAAGAGGATATTTTAAACTGCACAGAACAAGTACAGTCACCAAGTTGTTAAAAGGATTTGATGTGTTGGGTAGTCATAAAAGTTTGAGGGATGGAGTAGACCCTACTGAACTAGACCATTAAGTTTCCACTTATTTTGGTGTGTGTGTGTGTGAATGTATATATTCCTACTCTCTTAGGGTATGCAAATCCCCCAATTTTCCTTTCTGAGAAAATGACCTGAACTGCAGCCAGAGGAACTGAAATAGCATTGAATATGTTTATTTACAAACTCCCCCTTCTTCATCTGCAGTAACAAGTCCCCACTTAATACCCAAGTCTGTAATATTGAATAATTAGTTATTTTGCTGAATGCAAATAGGTTTAAAACTTGTCCTCATATAGAGCATTTGAATGGGTAAACACAATTCCCCAGAAATTTCTTTAAGTGAGGAAGAAGGCTTCTTAAAGAGGCATTTTTGTTTTTCATGTCGAGTGAGAACATTCATGACGATAAGAATCATAATGTACATATTAGGCTCATTACAAATGAATAAAACATCAAGGAAAGCAAATGGCATTAGCCTCCCTATGTGGAGCCTGAACTGCTGAAACTGTTTAGTGAACAGGCCTCATGGGATGTGGTGCTTTAACATCCCTGATTAAAACTGAATCAGTCTGTCTAGGGTTGTACAGGGAATGATTAAACAACAGGCCCTCTGCTTTTCAGTGTGTCTCAACTGGAGCATTTTTAATGAGATGTGCCAGAAGAAATCATATTGAGCTTCTAAACAGTTTTTTAAAAAGGGGTTTTGTCTGACAGAAACAAAAACAGTCTGGAGGAATCATAACATTAAAACAAAGCATTGGGTTGGCCTGACACATTCTGTTGCTTGAGGACAGAGCAGCAAATGGGGATCTCCCAACATGCCAAATCATGATACAGAATATCAAAGACCAATACACTTATTTTGGACCTTGAGGCAGAAAAATCTGCAAGGGGTTTCTCTGTCTCCTTGCCAGTAAAAATGCAACAATAATGAATCAATGAACAATAGTTTACTGCCTCTTCATTATATCCTCAAAACTGTTGCCTGAGCCATCTGCCTTATTCTGCTTAATGGCTGGCTGGGCCCTGATAGACCTACAAACTCCACACCTATTCAGATGACCATTTTAACACATATGTTACCAAACATCTGCACCTGTTCTATGGTTATTTTACTTGAAAAGGTGGTATAGATGGTCAAACAATTCCAGGATAACAGAACAGCAGTATCTTGATAACTTGTATGGGTTTAGCATCATGCAGAGAACTTTGTGTCTGCTGTTATTCAAATCCAGGTTCCACATGGAATCTTTGTATATTTACTTTGCATACTTCTCTTACTGGTTTTTGTGTCAAGATTGTGTTGAAACTGTCCTATTCCTGACTTTAAAGGAACTGTCCAATGTACTGAACTAATTTAGGAGAAAAGAGTTCAGCACCTTGGATAGCTGCTTTAAATCCGGACTGAACCCCAGCATGGTTTCATTTTATCCCTAAACTGAAACTTCTGGCTGCCCTTGGATGGAAATGGGAGCAGAGTGTGTGTGGTAACCACAGAGGGTTGTGGTGGAGGGTAGGTCACTATGCAGAGCATGATACTTCCTTGAAGCCCTGCCAGCCATTCTCTGTAGTCATGAGGTAAAACTGGATTTGCTTAATGTAAAAGTAGGCTCTTCCAGAGAGTTGTGTCAGGAGGTGGTGTTATTTATTGCTGTAGTTTTCAGTTTTTTTAAAACAATTCAAACAATGTTTCTATTGCCCTGGTTTATCTTCAGGCAAGTCTTGGTACCAGTTGCAATATTTTATTCACACATTTAAGTGAGTTTCTTGGAGTTATAGTGATGTAGTGCATGAGTACGTTCCACTGAAGCACTACAACACATTTTGGAACAAAAATGGCTCCTCCTCTTCTACTCATTTCTCTTCTTACATTCTCTCTTAAAGTTATAGTGTTGTAGTGCCTCAGTGGAATGGTTTGTTGTTGTTGTTAACTGCCTTCGTGTTGATCTTGAGCCATGGTGATCCTATGGATGAGACATCTCCAGGCCCCTCTGTCCTCTACTGCTCTGCCAAGCTCCTGAAAACTCATATTCGTGGTCTCTTTAATAAAGTCCATCCATCTAGCATGTGGCCTTCCTCTCTTTCTATTTCCCTCCACCTTTCCTAACATTATTGTCTTTTCCAACGATTCATGCCTTCTCATGATGTGTCCAAAATGCAACAGTTTAAGGGCCTTTACAGACTGCCAGAAATAATGCATCTTGAGGCCACTTTAACTGTCCTGGCTCAATGCAAAGGAATCATGGGAACTGTAGTTTATTGTGGCACTAGAGCTCTCTGAAAGAGAAGGCTCAATGTCCCAGAAAAAAATAAATACAATTCCCATAATTCCCTAGCACTGAGCCAGGACAGTTAAAGTGGTCTCAAGCTGCATTATTTCTGGCAGTCTGTAAAGGCTCTAAGTCTTGTCATCTTGGCTTCTAGAGCTATCTCTGGCTTGATCTGTTCTAGGACTCATTTGCTTGTCATTTTGGCTGTCCTTAGGATCCTCAGCACTCTTCTCCAGCACCACATCTCAAATGCATTGATTTTCCTCCTATCTTCTTTCTTGACTGTCCAGCTCTCACATCCATACATGGTAATAGGGAATACAATGACTTGTATAATTCTGAATTTTGTGCTGAGTTGTATGTCTTTGCATTTTAGGATCTTTTCTAGTTCTTTCATAGCCACCCTCCCCATTCTTAATCTTCTCCTGATTTCCTGGCTGCAGTCCCCATTCCTATCAATGTGTGAGCCCAGATACTATTTCTGTTTCCTCATTGTCTAGTTTGAATGCGTGTAAGTTCTCTGTGGTCATTATTTTTGTTTTCTTTATGTTCAATAGAAAGCCTGCCTTTGCACTTTCTTCTTTGATCTTCCTTAGTAGGTGTTCCAAGTCTGTGAGGTTTTCTGCTAGTATTATGGTGTCTTCAGCATATCTCAGATTGTTGATATTTCTTCCTCCTATTTCCACTCCTCCCTCTTCCATGTCCAAGCCTGCTTTGCTTACAATATGTTCTGCATACAAGTTGAAGAGATAGGGTGATAGGATGCAGCCTTGTCTGATGTGTTTACCAATTGAGAACCATTCTGTTTCTCCATGTTCTGTCCTGACAGTAGCCTCTTGTCCTGAGTACAGATTCCTCATTAGGACTATCAGATGTGTTGGCACTCCCATGTTTTTATGGGCATTCCATAGCCTTTCATGGTCTATGCAGTCAAAGGCTTTGCTACAGTCTATAAAGCACATGCTGATTTTCTTTTGTAACCCTCTTCTATGCTCCATTAGCCATTGTATATTTGCAATATGATCTCTGGTGCCTCTTCCTTTCCTGAACCCTGCTTGCACCTCTGGGTTTTCTCTCTCCATGTGTGGTTGGAGTCTGTGGGCCTTTACAGACTGCCAGAAATAATGCAGCTTGAGGCCATTTTAACTGTCCTGGCTCAGTGCTAAGGAATCATGGGAACTGTAGTTTATTGTGGCACCAGAGCTCTCTGACAGAGAAGGCTGCATGTCCCAGAAAAAAACTAGTCTCCATGATTCCCTAGCATTGAGCCAGGACAGTTAAAGTGTCCTCAAGCTTCATTATTTCTGGCAGTCTGTAAAGGCCCTATGTTGCAGTATTTTGAGCATAATTTTGCTTGCATGGGAGATTAGTGCTACGGTTCTATAGTTGCTGCAGTCTCTTGTGTCTCCTTTTGTGTGTGGATGGGGATGAATATTGATCACTTCCAATCTGTTGGCCATCATTTTGTTTTCAATATCTGTTGACATATGTTAGTTTGCACTAGAGTTGATGGTACTTCTGCATTATATCACTGTAACTCTAGGAATTAAAAAAAAGAGAGAAGAATTTTGCCCTTGAAACCCTAGGACCATTCAGCAAACTGTACCCCGCCACACCATTTAAAAGTACCTCCCCTGTGCCCCGAATGGAATAAATGGGCTTAGAGGTGACAACTACTAGCAAAACCAAGGAGCTGTATTGAGAGAATGCACATGTTTTTAGACCAGTTTAGGAGAGCCAAGTATGTGACGTTTATGCTATCAAAGTGCAACAGGCCAGTGCAGTGTGAGCTTATGGATGAAACGAGGTATTGCTGTCTTGATTCTAGTTAAGTAAAGAGAAAAACATGTATTGTCTCAGGAAATCCATCCAAGGATAAGAAACCAAAGAATTAAATTAGGTTTGACTACAGGAGCCCCTAAAGCTGGGAACAAAGAAACTATCCTTCTTGATGCGGGAGGAAGTGATCTCAACAGGTAAGAAGACAACAAAAGTCCTACATACATTTCAGTTTAATTCCAAGAGATATAGTAGAGCCTTACTCTAGTGGCAGGGCAGGTGCTTTGAATGCAGAAGATCCCAGATTCCAATTTTTGATATTTTCAGTTTTAATAACCAGACAGAAGGTGATGTGAAAGACTCTCCCTCTGAAACCTTGCACATTGGCACGTCAGACAGTCCAGGTGGGCGATGGACCAGTTGTCTGACCAGGTGTAAGGCAGTTCTCAATATTCTTGTTATTTCTTAAGCACCCCTCAGAAAAGTTTGCTTTCATGACGACACTTAGCCAGCCCTAAAAGCAGTGATGCCCAAACTTGGGAACCAGGATATTGTTGGATGTTTGGTCAAGCTATCTAGAATTTTGGGGAGATGTAGTCCAGTGTGGTGTAGTGGTTGAGTGTTGGATTATGACTTTGGAAAACAGGATTTGAATCTCCACTCAATCATGAAACCCACTGGGTGACCCTGGGCAAGTCACACTCTTTCAGTCTCAGAGGATGGCAATGGCAACCCCCCCCCCCCTTCCTAAGAATCATGGCAAGAAAATCTTGTGATCTGTTTGTCTTAAGGTCACCATCAGTTGGAAATGACCTGAAGGCACACAACAGCAATAAGTCCAACAATATCTAGGGACATGTCTTTGGGAACCATTGCCTTAACAGAGATTCCATGTTGATAACCTATTTTTGTAGGTTCTTAAAGTTTTTCCATGTTGAATTTGGCTTCAAAGACCAATGCTTATGAATCTTCAGCTCAGCTCTGGTTTTACTGAATTCAACACCCATTTTGACATGTAAGAAACCACTTCCAACAGCATGTATGCTATAGAGAGCATGTCCTTGATGAAATTGGAGATTACTTTATGAGGAAATTTGTTCTAACAATGGTCTTTACCACTAAACAAGACAATGACTGTGGTCCTATGAATGCTTGCTTTGAGGTAAATTCTACAGAAAAATCAGTAAATCATTACTTCTGACTCTTTGCAGTTAGGGCATGCCTATTGTGTTTCATTAATTGAGTTTTCTTGTTGAATAGCTCATTCTTTTAATCCGCTTGAAATACCTCAATGCCTACTTTCGCTTGGTATTAATTACCACATTTCATATAGATACTCCTAATCCTGTGCACATTTGTTTAGTTCTCTTGCAAATTTCACAAATCTCTGAATGAAATAGATTAGCTTCTCTTATCATTTTCTCATTCTGTGCTCTGAAGATTATGTGCATTTAAACCATGATGTCTTCTAGAGAGTTTCCATTTGTTTCAAATGTTTAGAAATTGCTGACAGTTTATAGCAGTGATCTCTAATCTACCCTGTTTTTTTTCTTTTCTGTTCTGTTCTTTTCAGCTATCTAGGTTTACTCTACCCGTTTGTCCCCCCCCCCCCCCCCCCCCCCGTTTCTAATCTATCTTTTTATTCCACAACATGGACCTGGATAAATATTTTTAAAAATTCAGATCCATAAGTATAAAGTAACAACACATGAAAACCGTATAGCTAAATTCATTCATGATGTAATTTGTATTAGATCTGGATTTCCCTTTGTTCAGATTAATATGAACCTCTGACAGATAAAGAAACTTGTAGAACATGTCTGGGGTGAACTATCACACTTCTTGGATACTTGTCAGGATTATGAAAGACAACTGCCACATTCCAAAACACATATCTGGTTTAATATACCAGTGAGTGCCATGGCATGGTACAGAATTCTTTTGTTCCTTCCTTTAAGCAAACAGGCAAGCATGCTGGGAAATTTTCAGTTAGCTTTCTTTTTCTCTTACATCTGAACGAGGAAAGTATCATTAATACTTTCCAAAATAAATCAGGCTATGTAACCATGATTTAAAGTTCACTTAATATCCTGGTTTGTTTGGAAACTGCTAACTATAATTTCCTAGATTGGATGAAATGGGAAACTACAAGGACTTTACAGACTGCCAGAAATAGTGCAGCTTGAGGTTATCTCAAGATTTCTTGGGTTGTTTTCTCATTTGTGTGTGGGAGAAGTGAAATGGCTGTGTAAATCTACAGGGATCCTTCATATCACTGCCTAATGGGCAAATAGGATTGTCCACCTGCAGCTGAAGATGAGGTGACTAGTTTAAAAATAGGTGGGGGAGCGGGAAAAAAAAGTCTTATGGGAAGAAAAGGTAATCAGCAAAAGAAGTGTTCTTGGATATAGTTTATGACTAGATCTCTTACTGCCAGAAAAACAGAGAGATGGACTAACTTCATGACATAAATCAACATATTTCATTATAAGCTACTGAGATTCATTTCCTTGTTCATTGTTGAGAGTTCAAGTGATGACTGAGATATTGAGATACAATTCAAGGAACATGCTGCTTATCAGTTTGAATCTTACTCATGCCACAAATGCATTAAAAGTGAGGAACCTGCAGCCCTTCAGATGCTTCTGGGTTACACCTGCCATCACCCCTCAGCTTTGATTATACTGACTAGGGTTCTTGGGAGTTGTAGTCCAACAATACCACAAGGGCCATACTTTTTCTTCCCTCAATTAAAGAGAATCACATCCCTTGACTTTGACTCAGTCTGCCACTTGCAATACACACATAATAATGCTCATCTAACATATGCAGATGATATAAGGATTACAACAATGTAATATGGAAAGCAGTGCCAGACAACTGTGGCTGGTCCTGAAGCCAGTTTTCTGTCCCCACAATCCTCTGAGGAAGTGATGCAGACTGTCAAAAACTATTAAAGAAATTCTTGGGAGAAAAAAAAAAGTGAAATAAAAAGAATGAAGTGGCCAGAAGTCCCTTCCAGGTTGGGGAAAAAAGTAAAGTCAGAGGAATCTTGTTGTTGTTGTTGTCGTCTGTCTTCAAGTCATTTTAGACTTATGGCTACCTTATCGTGGGGGTTTATGGGGCTGACTGTATGTGACTCACCCAGTGGGTTTCCATGCCTGAGTGCGGAACACTTGCTGTCCTGTAGCCTATTTTAAAGTTGAATGACTTGCCATTCCCAGAGTTTCTCCCAAGAGAGCCAGTTCACCTTTCTTGCCAGAAGAGGCTCACTCAGGGGAAGCTGGAAAGGATGAGGACCACAGAAATAATTATCAGGGGCCACCTTTGGCCCCAGAACCTTGCTTTGAATGTAAGTATTCCACCTCCTTAAAGTGGTACAGTATGTGAGTGCTGAGAGTGGTGATTCAGAGGCAGCATAGAGGACTGATCTATGCCATGAACTCAGCGGAGAAGTCTGGGAACATTTGTATAATTCATTACCACAGGCTTTCTTTACTACTTTTCTGCTTTCTGCTTTTCTTGTTCATCACTTTGATGGATCTTTCTGTACCTGAGTTGCAGGTATCAGTACATGAGTTCTTTCCATCCGCTCCAACCCATATGTTTTTTATGGCAAGATTTGGCTCAGATAATGTTCTGCTTGGAGAGAGGCAGAGCGTTGAATCAAATTGATATTCACACAGTGTGATAGGATCCCTCATCAAGATAAAGCCCTGGACAAATGTACCATTGAATGCTCTGTTAACAGAGGTTTGGAAAGATTCCAGGGGACAAAAGCAAGAGCAAAAGGCAAGATGTCCTCCAGATACCATTTAAAATGAACTGATCTATGTTCCATTATTTTGGGTGTAGGATGCTCAGGCATTCTAATGACTTTGGTTTGTAGTAGCATGTCTCTTTTCCTCTTTGAAACAAATCCCTTTTGTTTCATGCATGGATTCCTGAAGGAAAGGAATTTAACAGGGCTTGAAAATTCCCTGTTGATTTGTCGTGTCAGGATTAAAGAGCCCAAAGTGACAAACACAAGGAATTTAGCAGGGATGTAGCTATCGGGTGTGGGTGTGGGTGTCAGCATTATCACCCAATAACAATTCTGACCCCAAATGAAATGTTCTTTCAACCCAAATTTCTAACATTACAGTAACTTAGGGAATGAGAATACAGCAATAACAAGTGTTCTAGGTGTGAACTGTTCTCATTGCTTCATTTTCAGCAACACTAGAGATTTTGGGATTGAAGGAAAATTTCAGTTGGGGGGTATCATTCTTGGGAAGGGGAATGTTTTAGTGGGTACTCTTTACATCCCTAGAGTAGGGCCTGCATTGCAGACTGTAGCATTATGTGTGCCTCAGCCCTCGAATATCTTCATGTTGATGTAGATGTCTGCACTGCCAAAATCGATATGTGAGGTGCTTGTCACATGTGTGAGCACAAAACATAAATCATTGGTCTGGTATTTTGTCATGTAGCAGCTTTCTCTCTCATGTACAGTTCTGCCTATATACTTGCACTCATCTAGGTGTTAAGACTACAGTTTCCACCAGCTCATCCATTGGCAATCCTAGCTGGGGTGGATAGGAGTTGTGGTTTTGTTTGGACCCAGCTCCATTCCTTTTAAACAGATAAAAAGCGACTAGTCTTTGACATTCCACGAAGGTTGCCCTGCAACCTTAATATAGTGATATGTTTTATATTAATGGGTGCATGCTGTTTTAAAGAGAAGCTGGTTTGATGTTGGTTGGGTTCTTTTCCGGAAGCATCTGTTTCAAAACTGGATAAATAATTCATGTGCCTGTGTAAGAGCATGTTCATGTTCATTTGCTTTCCATTTTGTGAGTGATGGGACATTCAGGAAGCCTTTGCAGGTTTGTTGAAGCAGCAGCTGATGCTAATTTGAGGCAGAATCATTGGAGGGTGCAGACTCCAGCCAGCTCCTAACACACCAGGCTTCTGTAGTTAATACTTTGCACCCAGCATGGGGAATTAGCCAGGTTAAAGAAGCAGCTGTCCTCCAAATCTGCATTTATTTTGAGAGATTTCCAGAAAACTCTGTCATTACCTGTGTTTGTCGAGCTAAAAATGGTTCTGAATGATTTATTGATACAATAAAGTTGCCACCTAATTATGCTGAACCACTTTCATTAATCACACTTAACAACTAGATTCTAGTGGAGTGGGACCTACTTGCCTACAGATAATTTTTGCAGCATCAAACATCATTTCAGATAAATTTATTCTGGATCTCAAAGACATACAATTATTCACTCAAGGCATATATTTATTGTAGTGACTGTTCCATGATTTTTTGAAGTCCTATAGGCTTACTCCTTCCTTGGTTAAATCAATTATATGCAGAATTGCTGTCCATTAAGGACAGTTGGATTTTAGGATTGAAAGTCTAATTTTGGATTGGAAACTGTTCCATGACCTTAACAGCAGCAGCAGCAGCAACAATAACAACCCCCCACTGTGCTTAGGCCAGTGTCTTCAAAAGTAAAAACTGAAACTACTTTCTTGAAGATTATCTTGAATGTTCTGTTATGTAGTTGTAAGGCACCGTTTCACACTGATTCTGTGTGTTTGCACCAGTAACCTGTATGTCCTGTTGGTGTTTGCTCTCTAGGGCAGGGGTAGGCAACCTTTTTGAGCCGGGGGCCGGGTTGCTGTCCCTTAGACAATTGGGGGGCCGAAGCACCAAAAAAATAAAAATAAAAAATAAATAAATAAAAATAAAAATATATTTTTTAAAAAATTTAAAAAATAGGCATGCACACTCTCTCAGCCCCAGAAGAGCCATGGCAAAACCCCTGTGGAGATTTTGCCAAGAAAACCTCAAGAACAAGTAATAACAACAATAATTAATATCATCATGGCAGGCGGTGGTGGCGGCAGCGGCAGTAGTACCGGCCTGGGGCCGGTCCAAAGGCCTCGGAGGGCTGCATCCGGCCCCCGGGCCTTAGATTGCCTACCCCTGCTCTAGGGTCTCACACAAGTGAAAAGGCCAGGATTGAATCTTATTCCAGTGCCAACAAAGCACTGTTGTTGTTGTTGTTGTTGTGTGCCTTCAATTTGTGTCCAACTTGTGTGACTTGCTCAAGATCACCCAGCAGGTTTCCATGTGTGAGTGTGGAATCAAACCCTGATCTCCAGAGTTGTAGTCCAATGCTCAAACCACTACAGCATGCTGATTCTTTAGACAAACTGTGGACTGCTTCCTTGGCATTACTGAACAATCTGATGAAGTCTATGCTTTCCAGCAAAGCATACACTTCACCAGATTGTTCAGTAATGTCAAGAAGGCAACCCACAGCTTGGAGACTCTGGTACCACTGTATGTGTGAAGCAGGCATTGGAGTTATCTAGTAGTGTGCATCAGCAATAGGTTACAAACACACAAAAGAATGTCTTCTTCCTGGCTGTGCATAACTGATTTGAGGAATTTATTGCTGCATGATATGATAATTATCACTGGCTTTTGATGTAATTAAAAAAAGATCCAGAAATAGTTGTTAACCATGCTAGCTAGAAAACTGAGTGCTTCTTTTCAGTGGCTTAATTTTGCTTAATTTTATACACAGTTCTGGTCACAAAGAACAATAGATCATTGTTAGTTTCTCAAATGCTGGGGGAGCTGGTGTTGAGAGATAGAATCTGGCCACAGTATATGCTTTGGTCAGATTCAGCCAGGTAGTATTTGTGTAATCCCCAGAATGGTTCTTCCGTGTTAAATCTCACTATGCTCTGTGGGATTTATTCCCATGTAAATGAGTGTAAATATACAGCATCTAAGGTCCAAAACATACTGCAGAGATAATCCAGTTTGAGACTGCTTTAACTGCCTTGTCTCAATGCTAGGGAATTCTGGGAACTGTAGTTTTATGAGACATTTAGCCTTTTCTGTCAGAGAGCTCTGGTGCCACAATGAACTACAGTTCCCAAGATTCCCTAGTACTGAGTCAGGGCAGTTAAAGCAGTCTCAGACTGGATTATTTGTGCAGTGTGCTTTGGACCTTAATTAATTAGACTGCATATCTAGTTGTACTTGCTCATGGCTTTACATTCAGATGAGCATTAAGTAATTTTCCACCAACAGGGAATCCTTGCCTCTTTAAATGTATCTACTTATTTCTTTGAGGTATATATTTTGTAATTCTGAACAAAACAGTCTTAAAACATGATATTACACAGTTGGAATCATTGAGTTAACCCAAAAGATTGAAACTATGAATTCAGCATCTATCATTCTTTCAAAAGTGATTTTTAAACAAACAAACAAACAAACATGCTGAATCAAGGGGCTTCTTCATGAGGATTGAACTGCAACATTGCAACCACACTCCTGTCTTTTGCGTTGTAATTGCCTTTTTGTTACAAATAGTAGTAAGACGTTCACAAACACATCAGTCACAGGAGCTGTGGCCCATCTGAAAAGCTGTGTGTGAAGCTGAAGGACGGAATACAGTATTTTGTGATTTGAAAGATGTCTTGCTCTCTGTTTTTTTAATTACTATACAGGAAACAATTGTCATGTTACCCAGATAAGTTTATACATTTTGGAACAAGGATGTCTTGACATCTACTACTTTGGAAAGTTGGCTTCAGTAGCTTTGTGGCAGAAAAGAGCTGTAACATATGCCTGGAGGTTATTTTTCTTGTTTTGGAGATCGCTTTACATTTATTTCTTGGCTGAATGTTTGAACATTCAGGTTTACTATAGCCCCTGAGACTGACTGTTTGTCTAATCTTCAGCAAACACATTTTTCATTTTTACATAGATTGACCTTAAAATATTTACCTGGATAACCTTCCAAGACAGGATGGTCCTTAAAATCCATTTAGGAGCATAATCAGATGCATTAAACTAATCAACAACTCAAAGAGAAATATTACATAGAACAGATTGTCTTGGAAATAGCTTATCTGTACTTGCCATATGATGTAGTTGTTTGAAACACAGACTCAATGAGGTGTGAACTCTGGGTTGTGAAAAGTCAAAACAATAAATTTTACAAGCACTTTTTTAAAATCGTGAAATGTTGTGTGGTTTTATGAACTATGGAAATGTGAAAACAAATTGCTGACTGTCAAAAGATACACCATGGATATGATACAAAGTGCATGCATCTGTGCAGATGTGTATCTGAAATCATTTTCTTTAGAAAGAGAACACAGTGTCTGAAAAGTGAACTGAGTAATGAGATGTGACATTTGTTTTTAAATTCTACTGGAGCAAACTTCACCAGCTATTACCCAGTTCAAACCATATGTGGAGACATCCCTGCAAATACAATTAATCTTTGAAACAAAACAAAACAAGCTATAAATAGCAGGCATGTGGGAATCCAGTCAGGATAGATACTTTGAGGAAGGAGTTAATTATTTCCTTTCCTTTCACAATACAATTAAATTGCTAATCTGGGGCTAATAGTAACTTTAAGGAGGCTAGAACCATGGTAAGGGAAGAAAGAATTAACTACCTTCACTTCTTATTGTCCCCTATGCTTGCTGTTTAGACTTAAAAAAAAAAGAGACTAAAACTATTAAAAATTGTTGTGCTTAGCATTGCATGGCTCTTGGCCCAAGGTGTGATAACTAGTTTTTAAATACTCTTGGAACATGTTTCCACCATGGCAAAATAGGTGAATGATTATCCAGGGGATTCTCATGTTTTAAATAAATTACTTAAATATATACACAAATAAATGCATGTGAATACATGCAAGCATAAATAAAGACCTCCACAAGTTTGTTCTGGTACATTTGTCCCTTGCTTCTATTTATGCTCCTTCTCACTACCTTCAGCAGGATCTCATCTGTCACCAATCTTTTTTCCTTTCTGGCTCCTATCATGCGACCATATTACTTAATTACATTTATACCTCACCTTTTCTTCAGTGCCCCCCCTGCTTTATTCTTACACAGTATGAGATATGTTAGGCAGAAAAGGAGAGAGGGAGAGTGGCCCAAAGACACCCAGTGTGTTTCTTGGCTTAGGTAGAGGGGATGTTGATCCTGGATTTCCCAGGTCCGATTCCTACACTCTTCTCACTGTAGCAGAGGCGTAAGAATCTCAGTGGCCCCCCTGCAATTATCAAAAGAGAAAAGAGGCCTGAGCTACTGATATACACATAAGCTTGTGTAAATGTGCCAGGTAGATGAAATAATTCTTTCATTAGGGGTTTCTGCACATGTAGCCACCCCAAGGTTTGCGACTGAGCTGGCCTTTTTCTGGAGCTATCTAGAATGTACATACTGTGATCACTACATGCCTGACCTCCATGTGGAGGCAGCTACTTGTTCATCTGGTGGCGCCTTGAAATCTCCTCTTATTCACCTGCCTATTTTCCTCTTCTCTAAGAACTTGAAAAAGTCAATATTTGGACTACAGTTTCCAGAATCTCCCAGCCAGCATGGAAAATTATATGACTGGTAGTCCAAAACATTACCTCCTTCCCCCACCACTCCAAGCCTTTTCTTCCACTATGTCCTTCCTGAAAGACCTGTACATCTCCTGGTTTGCATTACCATCTACTACATCTCTTCTGTCCATCTCTAGCTCATTGACCAACCCTTGACCTCTCCCTGAAACATTTATTTCAGCAAAATAGGCTGGAAGACCCAAGAAGATGAGTAGAAAAGGGTTAATGAGTCCCGTTAATCATAAATAGGCTAAAGAATGTAATTACACGTACAGTAGAAAAATAGGAGAAATTCAAATAGTGTATTGATGCCATTTCAGTTTAAATTTAAAATTTACCAGAATAAAGCTGAAAAATGCAATCTGCGATTTTACTCCTTCTCCCTTTGTCTCTCTGGCTTGAGCTTGGGCGAGAAGGAAAAAGCTGCATGAACTGAACCTCACCTCAAACCCTTCTCTTGCTTTTCTTTCACCCCCTCCCTTATAATCTCACCTTTTTAATCTCCTCCCACAAATAGATTGCAAGAAATGGTATGGGATTAAGACCTTTAAAATTCATTTTCCTGGGATAAATGAGGAGCCCCTGTAAGGTGGCCAGTGTAGATCACCTGGATGCCAAGAAGACCAGCTCTTTCCAAGCTGTCCTTGCTAATGTTTTGGTTTTCAATTCTTTTGGCCGTGGTATTAGCTAAACTATAATGAAGCACAAAAATAAACAAAGATTTCTATAGCCATTTCCATTTTATTAAAGTAATCAGCTGAGAATGGAATATAGTATGATCAGCTGGGAAATGTAAAATTTCTTGGTTTTCCTTTTAATTCATTAGTAATTTCATTAATAACTTAATTCTGGAAATATGTTAATGCAGAAAGGCCAATTTAAGGAGATCAGGCAAATTAATACAGTATTTTTATAAATTGCCTTTTGTTAGAAAATTTCTAGTTTAAAAAACTTAATTAATTTTAATTAGTTCCTGCCAGTAGACATTGCTCTATTTTGTATACAAACTAATGCCTTATGTGTTACATGATCAAATCTAGCTCACTTTAAGTACATTTAGTTCATAGTCATGCCCTAAAGTTGAATGCAAAAGCAATAATAGCACCTCCCCCCCCAAATTCCAGAGAATATTTTTTTAAAGGACAGTAATAGCTGGGCAGAAAAGGGGGGGGGGGAGACAGGATATAATTTCCTCACATCAGTCCTTAACAGCAGTGAGGGACATGAAAAAAGAAATAGCATTGATTCTTCTTGAGATGCTGAAGAAAGTTTTGAAACATGGGGTTGAGGGGTATTCAGGACAATGAGAAAAGAACAGGAAAGAAGGGTCCCATGGGAATCTCTGGAAAGCCTCTTCCTTCCAGCTTTTAAAAAACTTTAAAAACACTCACACACATCAAAATTTTTGAGAAAAGAAAACTAGCCAGAATATTGATAGCTTACGTTCTGCATCTAGTTTGTGTGACTGCTGTTAATTCACTTCCTGTGCTTTGAGATTAACAAACCTCTTGTGGTTAAAGAGATGCACTTAACCAAGGACCGATAAGAACTAGAATGGATAAGAGTATAGCTTTTTGTTGTTTGCTTTGTTCTGGTGGGATAGAATCTGTAGATGCTGTGAGTCAGCTGCCTTTAGAGCAGTTAGTGTCATGGTATAGATTGCAATGCCTCTTCCTCCAATGTTTAATTCTCTTAATTTGGCTGTTCCACATTTTCCCTAGACTATTTCATTCTTGTTCGTGCAAAGGATATGATGGAGGCTCAAGGGAATTGGCTGTAAAGGCCATTAAGTCCCTAAAACATTACCAAAATAAAGACAGACTTAATTGGATTATCCTTGTACAGAGAATTGAAAGAAAAGAAAAAGGTTTGGCCACAGACATTAATGGAGAGACAAAATTAGAATGAGATTGGTTGAAAAGTTGGACTAAGATGAGGGAAACTTTGACTTAAATATATAACCAAATGGCCTAAGAACATGAGAACATGCAAGGAGCCTAGGTGAATCAGGCCAAAGGCCTACCTAGTCTGGCTTCTGTAGTGGCCAAATGGATCTGTTGAAAGTCTAGAAATAGAACATGAGTGCAAATCCCTTGGGCCAGTCACTTTTTCTCAGCCTAATTTACCTTGCAAGGTTGTTATAAGAATTGAAGCAGGGAGGAAGGTGAAGATAGTGGCCACACATTGTTCTAATGTCTTCCCCTTTCTTAAGATTTTATGGGCTTACTTGTTGCATACTTTGTTATCTCAGCCTACATTTGGTTAATTCTAACATACGTCCATTTAAATTAAGCCTCTGTCTGCTACAGATATGTTATATGTTGTTTTAATAACTGATAATGTTTTAATTGTTTTTATTGGAAGTTATATTGCAATTTTGCTTGGTGCTATATACCCTGCATGTACCCTCTCTGCATACTGTTGTAGCACTTCCATTCTCTTCTCAAGGGAGATGGTAATAAAAGTGTTTTTTTTGTCATGCTGGAAAAATCTATCAACAAAAGGCATTCTTTTACAACTATGTCCCCATGGGAAGAGAACAGAAGTGCTATGACAACATGAGAAGAGGTATGGAGAAAGCCACTATTCTCCCACTTTCTTTTCTCATGCGACAAGGCTCCAAGTCCATGAAAACTTATGCTACAACTTTTTTCACTCAGTTCGTGTGAAAGGTGCTACAATATCCCTTTGCATCACTAGGAGGAGGTGTGGCTGAAATGAACAAGGAAAACTCCTTCCCCCTTTTTATTGGCTGGGGTGAAGAATCTGGTAACCTCCCGCCTCGACTTCTGTAATGCGCTCTACATGGGGCTACCCCTGTGCTTGGTTTGGAAGCTTCAGCTGGTTCAGAATATGGTAGCCAGGCTTATTTCTGGTTCATCTAGGAGGGACCACATTACTCCGGTTTTGAGGTCCCTCCACTGGCTGCCTATCAGCTTCCGGGCCCAGTACAAGGTGTTGGTTATTACCTTTAAAGCCCTAAATGGCTTGGGTCCAGGATATCTCAGGGACCGCCTCCTTCCATACAATCCTCCCCGCGCTCTCCGTTCCTCTGGGAGGAACCTGTTGCAGCCTCAAAAATCTAGGCTCGTGGCGACCTCCCAGAGAGCCTTTTCTGTTGTCGCCCCTAAACTCTGGAATGACCTGCCGGACGAGATCCGTCAATTGACATCTTTAGACAGCTTTAAGAAAGCTGTCAAGACGGATCTCTTCCGGCAGGCTTTTCCAGAATAATTTGTCACGGCCTCGGGCCTTCTGACTCTGCGTTCCTTCCGTGGCCCCACCACTTGTTGGTGGATGAGGAGCGCTTTTGAGTCTGACCTGGGGCATTGTAATTTATTTTAGTTATGGTGTTTGTATTTTTTAGGTTGTAGGTTTTAAAATTTGTTAATGGATATTTTAATTATATGTCATTTAATACTGTTTTATTGGGAGATGGGATGTTTGGGAATTTGATGTATGTATTTTCTTTTATTGTAAGCCGCTTGGATTGATTTCATTAAGCGGGATATAAATAAATTTTATTATTATTATTATTATTATTATTATTATTATTAAGAATTCTGGGTAATCCTGGCCCTGATCCTCTATTACAGGGGTAGGCAACCTTTCCCCTTTAAGGGCCGAGGGACTTCAGCTCCCAGAATCCCAGGAGCTATTGGCTAACATGGGACTATTGGCAAACATGGCTGAGGCTTCTGGGAGCTGAAGTCCCTCGGCCCTTAAAGGGGAAAGGTTGCCTACTCCTGCTCTATTACCTCTATTACTCCATTCCTTATAAAGTGTGTGTGCATAGTTTTCCCTGCCTGTATCGTGTGTAGCAGTCAGGAATCTGCTGCTGTTGCTCCTGTTATGTCAGAATGCAATCCTTGGTGGATGAAACCTGTCTTAGTTCACATTCCTGGAGTAATATCCTGTTCACATCTCTCTGTAATCCGTCAATTAACATCGTTGGACAGTTTTTAAAAGGCTGTCAAGACGGATCTCTTCCGGCAGGTCTTTCCAGACTAAGGGGGGATGCAGACCAGGGCGTTTGGAGCGCCCTGGTCCGGAGCGCCGCGGGGCTATGGCAGCCTCACCGCGGCGCCTCCCCGGCGACCCTGAAAGGAGCGCCAAAAAGGCACTCCTTTCATAAGTCGCAAAAAGAGCGCCCTAAAAGCGGCGGGCGCCCTTTTTGCGACTTATCCTCCACAGCGCGTCCGGACGCTGTGGAGGGAGGTCGCCCTGAACGCGTCCGGCGTGCGGTGACCCGGAAGCGTTCAGGGCGACCTCAGGAAGAGGAAGGGCCGCCGCGCGTGCGGTGGCCCCTCCTCTTCCTGGCCTCGGAGACGGCTCAATTGAGTCGTCTGCCGAGGCCCTAAGTAGCCCAGCCCCGGGCTGTTCCCTCCTCCTTCAGTGACACTATTTTGTACCTTGGTTCCCCCGCAGAGTAATAATGGGCCGATTGTGGGTTTATTAATTTAATTGTTATGTTATGTTTTTCCCCCCATTTAGTTGTTATTAGGATTTTAACTATGTCATTGTTTAATACTGTTTTAAGGGGGGGGGATATGCTTTTACTGTAATTGTTTTATGCTGTAAACCGCCCGGATTGGGCAACCATTGGGCAGTATATAAATAAATTTATTATTATTATTATTATTATTATTATTATTATTATTAAACAGTCTCTCCAGCAGACAGATTGTTGTGACATTAAGCAGATTGTGGCCTTTGATGTATGTGGCTCAATCTTTTCTTCTGAGGTTCTAATCAGTAAGTCTCATCTTTTAAAAATAACTCTTTTGAGCATGGGAAGATGGTTGGTGGTTCTGCTCCCTGTTTTGACTTGATGCCTTCTTAGATTTTGCTGTCATTAGTGAGCCATTATACATAGCAGGGAAGACATCCTTTTGGGAAAGGTTCAGTTAGAGCTCATTTTAGTCATGGTGTATTCTGTGGTACGTTATGTCAGGTTAACAGGAATTGCCATGTTGTTTCATTCCTTGCCTTTATTTGTTCAACTATTGAAATATGAAAATTGTCTCTTGTCTTTATTAACAAGCTTTGAAAAGACTGGTGTTGAATGAATTTCAGACAAATCAGTGTGGTTGTTACCCAAGTAGGAATATGCATTAATCCAGAGAGATATGTCCTTGAAAAATATATTGCCATTGATTTCTTTTATCTTGTAGAGAATGACTATCTCATTGATTTTTCCAGAATATTTTAGAACCAAGAAAGAACAAGGTGAGTGGGTGAGGGGCAAAGAAAGAGATTATTATGCCATTAGAAGCGTAGATTGAGACGTTATTACTATACTCACACTTGATTGGGAGTAACCCCCATTGAACTTGGGAGGACTTAACTTTTGTATAGATGTGCACAAGAGTATGCTGTTAAGGCCTTTAGGCAACAAAATAATGTTGGTTTGTTTCCTTGTATGGTAACAGGAAAATAGAGGAATTCTTCATGCACTGCTTCAATAAATCAATTGTTAAAAATAAGGTACACTTTTTGAACATTGGGGCCCAATGTTTTATCCTTTCCCATAGAATAAGGGTGCTTCTTCTTCTTCTTTTTGGTTGTATTTTTACCATTCCAAATGAATACTCTGTGTGTCAGTTTAACTGGGGTGCTTTCAGTCAAAGCTTTTATTGTGCAGATGCCCTTGCTTTCTTCATGGAATTTTACAGGCGCCTTTGGACTTTTTGTCTTTCACTGTAGTCCTCCTTTGTTTTCCAAAGTCTGTAGAAGTCTCTTTTTGGGGCTACAGCCCTTAGAATCCCCTATGGACTCAGGTTTCACAAAGCCAAGAAAACCAAGAAACTAAAAGTTGATCACTCTTCAACAAGTGTGTCCCATGATCAGGAATAATTTGTGCAGTACCACCAATTGTGCTTGTAAACAACTTATTAATAACAGCAACAACATCTCTTCCACCTCTCAACTTATTCCAACTCATTCAGTAGGAAAGTAATGTGGAGAGGTAGGTGACAGTTTACATGCCGCAGAGCTGCAGTTTGCCTTGGTCTTTCAGGTTCAAATTCAGATGGTGAGGAATGGACCCACCTGGGACTATCAAAGATGTCTTATCTTATTCTGGTTTCATGTTGCTTAATGAAACACATTAATCTTACTGTAATGCAAGCTGAATCCAGCTGTGAGTTGAACCATGCCTGTTTGTTGCTTACCTCAGTAGCTGGCAGGACGTGTTCCATGGGGCAGGGATGTCTTCTTATACCCATGGCTACATTGGTGATGCTTTAGTTATGGCAATACTGAATCATAATCTGGGGTGCATGTACACTGTAGAAATAATGCAGCTTGACACCACTTTGAGTACTGTAGTTTCTTCCTATGGAATCCTGGAATTTTTAGTTTTACAAGGTCTTTAGCCTTCTCTGCCGAAGAGTGCTGGTGCCTCACAAAAGTACAAATCCCAGTATTCTGTAGGATGGAGCCATGGTAGTTAAAGTGGTGTCAATTTATATTATTTCTACAGTGTAGATGCACCCTGAGTTCAAGTTTCTTGTTCTTGATTTGGAAGTGAACCACAGTGAATAAGAGAAAAGTACAAATTGATAATCACATTGAGATTTTCACCAGTTGGCATGCTGCAAGTTATCTGGTGCTTCTTTTGGTGCTTGAGATGCTTAAGTGGAATGGGTTGGTGGTAAAAGAGAGGAATAGTCCTCCACTACTGTTTAGAGTTTTCTAGCAAGTGTCCTTTAAGATGTTATCTGTGATTTGCTTTGGAACTTGAGATGCCTGATGGACAGTGTGGTATTGCATTTGAAAGAATTGATAATGAGAAAGGCTTAAGGTTTAAGAGTGAACTATGTTTGCAAGATATCTGGATCGAATTTCACATATACAGTGTATATTAAAGTAAGAAGGTGAAACCTCTTCCCATAATACTCAACTCTTTCTGTTTTGTTAGTCCTTCTAACATCTCTCTGTTTGTGCTTTCCTATAAACAGGAAGATTCCTTCTCAGCAGTTGAATCAGCAGCTTCATGTAGAAATGAATGCTTTCCCATTAGTTTGCAAACTTCCTCATTGGCTTTCTAATTGGGAAGAGGAGAGTAATGTTGTGATGGCATTGTGGCATTCCTGATTTACAGGTTTAAATTTCAGGAGAGGCATATCAGGAGTTATAAATGCAGCAGCTTGTCTGATATGCTCAGAAGAACAAAGGGTAGAAAGAGTCTGCATAGATCCTGACACTGTGATTTGCCAAGAGCTCTGGTTCTGCTTCCTACATTTCTTAGGAGCAGTTACAAATAATGACTGGAAGCAGCATGTTGCACAAGTGTTGTTATACAGATCATGGCGCTCCTGCCATCCATTCTGAGCTAAAGAGGTAGGTTTCAGCCGCTGTAGGAGAGCCTCCCATGGTTACCATTCACTGAGGCTGCCAGATGGTAATGTTAAGGATGAAGGGCATTTGGCTTAGTGATGTTCAGTCAGTGGGCTTGCATGGAACTGTTGTTTTTTGAAACAGCAAGAGCACCTTATCCTGCCAAGTACCGGCACATCATGTGACAGAAATGATGTCTCTTAACATAAGGGGGCACCTCATGTCCCTTTTCTGCATAAAGATCTGCTACAAAAAAGATAAATTTTCCATTTGCTTTTAAATGGGTACCAAACAGTTATTTGAAATAACATTGATTTCTTCAGGTCCAAGTACCATGGCTTCCATGTCAGTGGGACTAGTGGGTTTTAATTTGAACTTTCAGCTCCTGAGCTTCAATGTGCTGAACCCTATTCCAGCTGTTTTAAAGTTCAGATTGAAACCCAGAGCAGATCTGTCACCCTGTTAACATGGAAACCACAGACTGCCACTGGTCAGGGCCAAACTTCTCATGAGTAGGAGGAGTGCCAAATCACAGAGCACTGAGACCTTTGCTCTCCAATGGCTGCAAAGAGCACAGGAGGGGGAGAGTGGATGCTAGGGCTCCTGAGCAAAATGCTGGACAGATGGGAGAGTTCACTTTCTGGGAGAGCCCACCAGTCCCAGATGCTTCACAATGAGGGGCAGCATTGCAAGTAAGATGTCCATGGGGACCACATTCCTCTTTCTGTTTTTGATTATTATATTTAAAGTATTTATATACTCCATGTCTTGGCTCAGTCATAAATCAGAATGGAGACTGTACTCAAGACATCAGAAGAAGACTAGGGTGGTGTCTGCATGGGCCAGGATACTCCAGGGGCAGCCTAGAGTATTCAGGCCCTGGAACTGCCCCAACATTACTGGGGCCCTCTGTTGCAACACTGGGCAGTTGTTTGCATGTGCATCCCACTCTGCTACCTGGTGCAGCCATCACACTGGTGAGTTGCTCATTCTGAAGTTAGAACATGGTACCCAACATTGATCATATGGCTAGGCACATCATTTTGACCTCAGAGCAAGTGACTCCCTATGGTGAGTCAGGTGGCATACCAGGACACATTTTAAACAGTCTCCTAGCATTGTAACAGAGGGCTCTGAATATTTGGGAAGACCCAGAGCAAATAGTGAGTTTATTTAACCCATTATAAAAGGTGGGGGTATATCATAGGTTTGGTGCTGAATGGGCTGCACATCATCTGGATTGTTTGCACCAGACTCGGGGATTGGGCCTTGTGTTGTCTGGGCTCCTCATGGAAAGGATGGGGAAGAATGTTTCATTTCGCCTATGCAGTCAGGGGCTAGGACTTGAAAGGGCAGCTGTGATAGAACTAGACAAGATCCTCGGGTTTAAAGATTTATCATTGAATACCAAGGTCAAAATTGTCCATGCCATTACGTTTCTGATTTCTGTGTACCACTGTGAAAGCTGGACAGTGAACGCTGATAGGAAGGGAATCAACTCATTTGAAATGTTGTGCTGGAGGAGAGTTCTAAGGATCTTACAAGTGCCAAAAAGACAAATAAATGGTTCCTTGAGCAAAATAAGACTGAAATGACCCTAGAACCCAGGATGACTAAACAGAGACTGTTATACTTTGGAAGTATCATGAAGACAGGACTTATTAGCAAAAACAATAATGCTGGACAAAGTGGGAAACTGTAGGAAAAGATGAAGATTGCATTACTGATGGATCAATTGAATCAGTGCATCCACAGTCCTGGCTTTGTAAGACCTGAGCAGGGCTGTTGATAACAAGGATGACTTGGAGAGCTCTCAATCATAGGATTGTTGTTTATCAAAGTCAACTTGACAGCAATTAACAAAAAATTGCTTTCAGTTTTCTAATGTCACTTCACATGAAGACTTTGTTTAGCTAGGAAAAACAAAATAATCCTGGGGCAAATTTTTAAAGCTGATAATTACAAGTTTATTGTAATTTGTCAGTTTTGAGTATGCATAAATTGTAACGAGGTAAACATAAAAGACTCAGAGCTTTGCGGGAATAGGCACACAGTGTGAAAATGCCCATTTTGCCAAAATTGACTAATGAAGTAACATTTAGTACTCCCTGGAGTTTTATGGATTCCTTCTGTAAGTTTTTGTCCATGTGGAAAAAAGACCTCACATGTGGCTTTTCATGCAGAACACTTGCATATCATCTTATGGGATCCATCTATCCACAAAATTAAAAGAATAGATGACCCCATAGGCTGAAATATTTTCATGCACATTTACCGTAATACAATCCATGCAGAACTTCCCAAGTTCAATTTAAGGAGGCCAAATGTTTCACTGAAAAATACTCCTTAATCATCCAATGATCATGGGGAGGGGGAAGAAGTTGATATGAGATAACAGGAAAAGTCAGAGAGAAGATTACTAATCATACGGCAACTAATGAGGCCATATGTTCAGCTTTCAGAGGGCAGTCCTTTAAATAGACTGAAGGGCTGTGTGAAGATAAAGCACCATAAGGAGAAGAGAGAGGAGACTTGAAGTAGCAGACCAGTTTTCAGCACCTGAATGGCAGACTCAGCAGGAGCTACCCTTCCCCATTTGCAGGATTAGCCATCTTCTTTCCTACTACAATGATAACCCACTGTATTTCTATTTAAAATTGTAGAAGTCATTTCTAAATTTATGTCATATCTTATCAATTCATATCAGTTGGTCTGTGTACATTTTGAGCACATCTACACCGCTGTGTCATTGTGTACATGCATGTGCACTTCCTCTTTTTTGGCAGTGTGTAAGTGGCTAGCCTAGATGGATGAGAAGAGTGATAATCTGAGAAGGATACGGTAGTTCAGTTGTTCTCAAACTTTGGTCCTCCAGATGTTTTGGACTTCAGCCCGAACATCTCAGCCAGGTTGGGTTTTGGCCAGGGATTCTGAGAGCTGAAATCCAAAATATCTTGAGGACCAAATTTTGAAAAATCATTGCTTTAGTTTCATATTAACCTACCTTTTCTGAGAAACCACCATGGCTTCCACAAATACAACCTTTGACTTTCCCTGTCCTTCCCCTTCCTGTAATATACTTAATCCTATTAACATGTTAGTTGTGGGATTCTGGGAAGTAACTTTCCAAAGCTCTGATTTTGCATGCAGAGGGTCCCAGTTTAAGTCCCTGGGTTTTCCCAAGTAAAACTGGGAAAGAACTTTGTCTGAAATCATGAACAGCCACTGCTACCAATCAGTGCAGACCAGGGTTGCAAAGTATATGGTCCTCCAGATGTTGTTGGACTCCAACTCCCATCAGCCCTAGTCATCATATTGATTAAGGATAATGGTAATAGTTGTCCAACAACACCTAGAAGGCCACAAGTTGCCCATCGCTGATACAGTATCGGCAGATGGACTGATGGTCTGATAGTTTTGTGTCAATTTATCATTAATGCACTGGTGAACTTAATCCCAGTCATTTTTGATGGATGAATATTTTCCTTGCTGCATGAGCCTCCATAGAGAACTGCATTCTGCATTATGTATGCCCAAGGACCAGACATTCCTCCAGTAATCAATACCCTTACGTGTTTCTGAACATAGAAATCAGAGTAATGTGGCAAGATGATGGAAGGATCCCAACAGAGAAGGCTTTCCGATCTCTTCTGTGCCAGATTACTTTTACATGGGTCACCTTGACCTTGCTTGTGACAGGGACATTTAAGAGTTTTATCTGCGAATTAATGCAAATGGTGGTTGACATTTTAAAAGGTTTCTGGATAATCTGCTGCTGGTCTGAACTTTAGCACAGATGTTGAGCACTGTGTACAGAGGCTGCTGAGAATGGCAATGTGAATAAACACACTCCTACTCAGCTAAGCTCCTGGCTGCAAGACAGTCTCCTCGGCAGAGCCCTCCTGAGTTACAGCGGCGGCCTTCCGAGGACACAGTGCTCCCACCAGACTAACTCTGTAGAGCCAGCCATACAGGGAGATGGATGAGGCCGGGTTCGTGGGAAAAAGTCTAATGCACGCCCATTGACTCCTAGTGGGATTGTTACTTTTTGCACAGGAACTTTGAACCTTTTGTTTAGAGGATGTACGGGTGGGAAGGCCCAAGCAACTGTGGAAAAAAGGAAAAAGAAAATAAAGATATAAGCTGTCCTTACAGGAGAAATGACAGAGGCATAGCAGCAGTATGAGGGCTATGCTCTTTGTATTAATCCTTCCTTCCTTCCTTCCTTCCTTCCTTCCTTCCTTCCTTCCTTCCTGTTTGTGTGTATCAGTCCAAGAAATGATTGCAAGATGGAGGGTGCAGTTGAACTTATGTGGTTCCAGGGGCACCTGATTAGATACTGTGTGAAGAGAAAGCAGATATAGGCCTTTGGCCTGATACACCATGGCTCTCATTTTCTTACTCTTTATAATGTTGGTATGTGCTAGTTGTTACATCATTCACCCAATTAGCAACTAGGTAAATGGTTTCAGTATAAATTACAGCAACGCTCAGGTGGATGCAGATCCAGATCAGGCACTGGTGGAAGATGATGGGGCAGACAATGTGTCAGAGTTGAACAAAGTGCAACCCTCTAGATGTCGTTGAATTGCAACTTGTACCAGCTCTAGCCAGCCTAGCCTATTGGAAGGAATGCTGGGAGATGCAGTCCAGTGGCATCTAGAGGGCCACACAGTTCCCATTCCTGATTCCAGAAGATTTGGGTTAGATATATTGCTGATATTGCTGTTGATTGCTCTCGGGATGCTCTCATTTAATTATAGTTGTATTGTCTATATTTTAACCAAATTGAATTTGAAATCTTTTACATGCAAGATTATTATGTAATTTATTTTATGTTGTACTTTTGTAATGCTGTTCCTACATGTTGTATTGTATTTTAACACTTTGTATGCAAATGGTCTTTGGTCTAAGCATTACTAAATGATTGATTGATTACTGATTGATTTAATCCTTTGATCCTCTTACATTTCCTACCTGCCTCAGAAGTCCTGTGCCTGTATTCTTAAGAAAAACATATACCAACAAACAATAAACATCAACAAAAGACAAATTTACAACCAAACCACATAACAAATATCACATTCAAAACAAATTTATATATTGTACAACTTAATTGACAAAAACTTCCTATCCTCTATATTTCAGATCTTAATGTCTTAATATCAAATCTCATACCTTTTAGTTATTCAGAATAATGAACCAACAAATCTTATCTTCCTCTATTTCATCTCCGTTTTTCATCAACTTTCTTTAACCTATATACAGAAATATAAACAGTTAAATGTGGCTATATAATTAACCAAGTTGTATTGGTATTTCTCCCATCTTCTTTCTGTCAATATTATATCTATCTATCTATCTATCTATCTATCTATCTATCTATCTATGTCCCATTGATATCTCGCTAGTTTCTGTTTCCGCCACTATGGAGATTATCAGATCGGGGGGTGGGGAGGAGAAGGACAGGAACGAACAGGATCCTGTATCCTCTCAATGATGTGGAATTGTGCTGTCACTTGTGAATAATGGAAACTTCCATTAATGAAAAATGACAGGACAGTTCCACTTCACTGACAGGAAAATTATGGGAGAAGCGCAATATCGTATGACAGTTGTTTTCACAATCATGGACAATTCCATTTCACTAATGGGTAATGTCCAGATAGGTGCAGTATCATATGATGATCTTTGTGTAATCGCGTGATAAGAACAGGAAAAGGATGGGGAAAAGGGGGAAAAGGATCCCCTTTGTCTCCTTTAGACCTTAGATCACCATCCATCATGGACTTGCTAATTGTGTGCATAACATTGTCTAGTTTGGTCTCAAACATTGTGAGATGATTCTGATTTCATTTTTTTATTAGTCTACAAAAATTAAGAAGGCATAGGAGTAGGTTAAACTTTCCAGACTGTGGAATTTATGGTAAGTCTGAAGCTTCAGCTGGAACCACTTCCTGCTGTTTATCTCACAGCGTCTGAGTTACCTGGCACTACTGATTAGCTCTAGAATAGAGTGAGAATAGTTAACTTATAATCCTCTGAATTTTGTTGGACTGAAACTGCTGTTAGTGCTAGCCAACATAGCTAGAGATGATGGATGATGGGCCTTGAGATCCAACAGCATCTGGAGGACCACAAGTTATCTGCCTTTGAACTGAAGACAGCACCATCCTAAAAGGACTGGAGCAGGAACTGCCACTGTTAACCAGTCTTTTAGATATTTATAAGTCTAATTTGTTTCTTAAATTTTGAATGATGCATAGTAGTAATGAATTAGCACTGTTGGTTGAGTAATGGTTACCTGATAGGTAGATGACACTGTGGGTTGGGAAGCAAAAGGCTAGATGTTAAGAATCTGCACTGCTTTCTTTTGGAAGCAAGGCTGAAATAAGAGCATCTATTTGTATGTTTATCCTTTTATTTAAAAAAATGTGCATGTAAAAGACCTTATAGTGTGACATTCCTTCTTCTGGAGATATGCCCTTTCTTGGCTTCTTCTGCTGGTAGGAGCTACTTAACAAACTGCAGGCCTTCCATCTAATGTTTCAGCCACTACGCTCTCTCTCTCTCTCTCTCTTCTCTCTCTCTCTCTCTCTCTCACACACACACCCATACCCATATATCCACCCCCACCCACCATATTTTTGCATGGAAGATCATAAAGGAGGATAATTTGCCCTTCTCTTGCTACAGTTGAATGTTCACTCTTGAACTTTATAGCACCAACCTATGACCTAGGTAAATGTTTTTGATTAATTGTGATTTCCTGCAGCTTCCACCAAGTTACTGCTCAGCTGCCAAAGCATAATGCTGATTTATGAGCAATTAATTTGTGTTAATAGGTTCATTCTGTTTTGTCATCCTAGAGTCTTTATGTGAAATTATTTACATGCTTCATTATAACAAATACTGGATTTTAGAGCAATCCTCAAAGTGCTTCTGTTGGCTAAAGCTTTGCTAAAACAATTGGTTTGGCACCAGGAAGCTCTTTGGAGGATCCACAATTTTAATAACTATACTTTAAATAAGTATACTTTAGTCATGCTTCTCCAAAAACTCACAGTTAAATACAGTTAAATACATTTAGAGAGAGAATGAGAGAAATTATTATTCATCTCCTAAAGTTTTCTGCAGACTGGAATTTGGCATGTTAGGTTTTGTGTGTATAAAGAGGATTGTTATTTTTTCCCCTCTGGACTTTTTTGCAAATAGCTGTTGGAGAGCTGCTGTTCACTTTCTGGAACTGACCTAAAATGTGTTTATAAATCGACTTGATGGTGGGTTATCAACATAGCTGTAACCACTTGCTATGCTGGTAGCTTGAATTTTAGCATGATCATGTGGTCCAGCTATTGCTGAACTGTACTATTTTACACCCATGAATTGACTACTTGGGCCTTCACAGAAATAAATACAGAACTGGAAGTCAGGAACAAGAATTGTAGTGTAGCTTTTCCATAGAAAGGATGTTTCATTTATTCTTATTTATTCAGACATGCATTCCGCTATCTGCAGTACTGAGATCAAGGAACCATGAAATTCTACTGATTTGTGTGTGGGATGGGGCATAGTGAGTTCACTTGGCAACTCTCCTACACCAGTATTTGAGAACCCATTGATGTGAAAACAATTCTGATAGTCTACATCAGTATGATATAGTGGTTAGACCAGGGGTCGGCAATCTACGGCCCGCGGGCCGCACCCCGCCCGCTGAGGCCTGCCGACCAGCCCCTGCCTGGTCCTGCCACTGCTGCCACTGTGGGGATCCTCTGGGGCGCCATTTTGTGTTCCAAAATGGCACCCAGAGTCTTGCATGACCTTTCCCATCCTGTCCTGCGATGGGAAAGGTCGTGTGAGACAGAACACAAAACCCCATTTTGGAACATTTTGTGTTCCAAAACGCCATTTGGAACACAAAATAGTGCCGTGGAGGACCCCCGCGGCCGCGCTGGACCTCTCCGAGGCCCAGCGCGGTCGAGGGAGCCCTCCTGGGAGCGCACCACGGCAGTGGTAGTGTGCACGCACACAGTGCGTGTGCACCACCGCAGCCCAGGGGGCATCGGGGGACAGGGGGACCGACCCCACCCCCCAAAAGGTTGCAGACCCCTGGGTTAGACTACTGAATTAGGAAACAGGAGCCTGGGGTTCAAATTCACATTCAGCGCTGAAGCTGACTGGGTGATCTTGAGCTTTTCACCATCCTTTTGTATAACCTGCTTCACAGAGTTGTGATGTTGAATGGAGGATAGAGATTTACGTTCATCACTTCAAGTTCCCTATAGGAAAAATGAGAGTAAAAATGTTATGTAATAAATAATACTGCACTTCAGAATAATTACTGTGCAGTTTATGCTATTCCTGATGGACAATTGA
Organism: Phrynosoma blainvillii; assembly: GCA_026167975.1. Taxonomy (NCBI): domain Eukaryota; kingdom Metazoa; phylum Chordata; class Lepidosauria; order Squamata; family Phrynosomatidae; genus Phrynosoma; species Phrynosoma blainvillii. Next base: position 237,527,791 of record JANUYF010000001.1, on the reverse strand, counting down.
CAATAAATAATTTGTTGTTATTGTTTGGTGCCCTCAAGTCATTTCTGACTTATGCTGACCCTAAGGTGAACCTTTCTTGGCAAGATTTGTTCAGAGGAGCACCACTGAGTATGAGAGAATGTGATTTGCACAAGGTCATGGACGACTTAGTAGAAATTCAACCCTTGATCTTCAGCATTGTTGTCCAATGTCCAAACCACTATACCACACCGACTGTAAGCAACTGTAGTCTAATTGAGTGTTGGTATTTGTTTTTTTAAAACATGCAGGGCTTGTTAGATTTTTAAGGCACCAATTCTTATCTTTTCTTGGGATGGGGGGCATCACAGGCCCTTTGAGACAGGTCCTAATGAAAGCAAAAGACCCCCTTCCCTGAAAAACAAACCTATATGCACAAATATCTGTATACAGTTCATTTTTTTCATTGAAAATTGTTCTCCTTCACACATACTAGTTTGGAATAAAGTAATTTTGGTAAATATTTGAAAAGATTATGATTATACCTTACAATTCACTGGGATGGGAAAAATTCAATGTGACAGGAAGAAAACTGGAGGGGAAAAGCCTTTTTTTTTTTGCATTTATTTCATGGATCCCATGGATCCCATCCATAGATCCCCAGAGCCAGTGGACCCCTGAATAAGAACCTTTGCTTTAAGAGGAACTTAGAAGTCATATTTAGATCATGTTCAAATTCACATTAGGATTGGATGTAATTTAGAATCTCTGAATTCTTTAATCTTTTTAGAAAATACCCATTTGGAGCTGATTTATTATTCCTCCATTGATTAGCTAGCTCTCATGGGATGGTGGTTAATGGTACACAAGTAATGCACTTGTACTGACGCTGTATTAATTTGGTGTGAAGTGCTAACCTTTGCTTCCAATCAGTGTCAAGTCAGTTGTATGCTTTTATTTGCAATGGGCAGAAAATAGCTGTGGTTGATAGGAAATACTGTTTTGTGGTTTCCCCCCTTTCTTCCTTTGTTTGAAGAATAGAAGTCAAAAGCACTGTGATAATGCACTAATGAGTGAGGTGTGAACTGTTGGACTAACCTCTCCAATATCTGCTATACAGAAGCATGACTAATGTTGGATCTACTTGTCAGTATTGGAAAACTGCATATTTGTTACATGTTTGTTGCTGTTGCAATTAGATTAAGAGGATGTATTGGTTATGTCAGAGGTGAGGAATATCTGGCCAATTAAATTAAGGACATAGACCTCTGACTTCAAGGGCAGGGACTCTTTGTCCATTTGAATATTTTACCATATTGTTTTACCATATTGTTCATGTGACCCAATCCAAGGAATTGTGGAAGTATCAAGCCAAAACATATGGAACCCCAAATGTTTACCACCCATTATTTACATAAACACAGAAATGATCCTTTTGTGCACATATATCAGCCATAAGTCCCATCTCTATATCCTAGAAATGGTGTGGGAACTACTTCCTATTTGTGACATTAGATTTGCCACCGTGGAAAGCACAATAATAACACAATGACATTGGTGGAGCTGATGGTGGGGTGCTATATAACATGAAGAACTTACTTTTTTGGACAGCAGCTTCCCAAGTCCTCAACCACTATGATGAAATGGAGGATATTTGAATTTGCAGTTTAAGAAAGCATTTCTTCCAAGCTCTTGTTGGGCAAGACAGGAGGGAAGGAGCAATGTGTGTTCCAGCACTGTTCAGAGCTATGGAGGGAGATCTTAGGAAAAGGAACCAGGCAGCTAATATGAAGTATTTGTTTGAATTAGATATGTGCATATAATACATTCCACGTTTGTCATAGGTGAGGGAGAAAAGGTATCTTGTGAAGAATTAAATAAACTTCTCTTAAATCATTTCCCTAGTGTATCAGAGCCATCAAAGGATCCTATAACTCTATGGAACTTTTTGCAAGGAAAAAACAGACAATTACACCAATAAGAAATCAACATGACATTTAAAACATGTTAGACACCTGGTGGTTTTGGCATAAAGGGTGGTTCTAAGATGCATAATAGGGAGTGCATTTTTTGGGGGGGGGACTAAATTATTGGCAATAATAAGTTAATAATAATAATAAGTTTTATTTCAAATCCGCCCCTCTGCTCAGCAACCGGGCGGCGTACAACAAGTTTAAAACAGATACAATATAACAATCCCTACCCCCCCCTTAAAACTGAATTAAACTAGTACAAGATTAAAATGGCTGTGCAGAATAAAATACAATCAATCCATAAAAGTATACGAGAGCAGGCGGAGGCCACAAGGGACGAGTAGCAAATCATCTGGATTGAGGTGGGAAATTATTCCAGGAAGGCCTGCTGGAAAAGATCCATCTCTACTGCCTTTTTAAAGGCAGCAAGAGTGGTAATAAGATGGATATCGTCTGGCAGACCATTCCATAGTCTGGGGGCGGTCGCAGAAAAGGCCCTCTGGGAGGTCTGCGAGAGCCTGGTCTCCGTGAGCTGCAGCAGATTCCTCCCAGAGGACTGGAGTGCACGTGGGGGGTCATACAGGGAGAGGCGGTCCCTGAGATAAGATGGACCCAAGCCATGTAGGGCTTTAAAGGTTAACACCAACACTTTGTACTGTGCCCGGAAACTAATCGGCAAGTTATCTCTTAACATCCAACTCTGATTCTATGGCACTGGGCATCTGTGATCCTTTTGACTTGTAGTTCTCATCAGCCATAGCCAGTGTAGCCAATGGTGAATGATTATGGCATCCAGAAAGCATCCAGAGGGCCACACTTGCCCAATCCTGTTTTGACAGGAGATTTAATTATTCAATCCTGCTTCAAAATAATTTGGAAGACTGAACTAATTCCAAGATAGAATTTAATTTCCTGGGAGTAAAAAATGCAAATGTGTTCTCTAAACCAGCCATCATGGGTTATCTTAGAGATGGCTTCTTTGTTTTTTGTTTTTAAATAATTTTTTTAAAAATTACAATTCAGAAATTGTAATTGTTCAGAAAGAACAAATTCTTTGTTTTCATGATCCATTTGGGCTTTAAAATTAGGCTGGTGCTTTGATGCCTCTCTATGAAAAGCTGTCTTTAGTGAATAAAATACCTTCCTCCTGCTGCGGGAGGTCATTTGTGAGGATGACATTAGAGATTTATATCTGTTGGTCTAAGCCCTTAGTCATAATTTAATCAACACATTTGAAAATGTTTCCCCTCGTAAAATTCTAATGGCTTTATGTAATCTGTCAAGTTTATTGAGACACTTGTCTTAAGCATAATGAACTATAAACTCCATAGCATGGTGCCTGAAACTCTTGTAAAATGTCAACACAACCTGAGATGTCCTTCTCACTGGTGCAGAGATGAATTTTGGGCAGGTGATGGGAATATAGTTGGCAGTGGGCCTGCATGGGTCCAAATCTTTCTTTTTCAAGAAGTGTAAACAAATACTTTTATTAATTTACTCATCTTCCTGCTCCCCAGTTTCACCGTTGGCTATGATGTTTGGATTTGATAGGAATTGCAGCCCAACAACATCTGGTAGGTCACATTTTCCTCATTCCTGGGTTAAGGCCTCCCATCCATTCTCCTTCTCCCTGCCACAACCTGAGTCACTTTTATCAATGGGAAGAATGGATACTGTGATTCAAAACACAGGAGCATAGCTCTGTTGTCTTTTGTTTTTTCAGAGCAATGTGCTAGAATAAACTGTGACTCTTGATCATGCGGTCTAGTCAGAGATTTATCATTTCAGGAGAACTGAAAGGCATTTTTCTCAAGGCATGCGTTGCTGAGCTTTCAAAAAAGATTGTATCAGACTTGGTCATGCTGAAATCCATATGACCCAACTGGCTTGTTTCCAGGTGCTTCCATCTCATTTGGGTTGGGCATTGTGGCTTCAAGCAAGTTTCATAGGTAAAACAGGGCTTACATGATGGTTTTAGATCCAAAACACACTGCAGAAATAATCCAGTTTGAGACTACTTTAACTCCCTGGCTCAATGCTAGGGAATTCTGGGAACTGTAGTTTTGTGAGACATTAAATCATCTCTGTCAGAGACCTCTGGTGCCACAATAAACTACAATTCCCAGGATTCCTCAGTACTGAGCCAGGGCAGTTAAAGCAGTCTCAAAATGGATTATTTCTGCTGTTTGTTTTGGACCTTTGACTGGTGAGACCTGGAAGTCTGCATTTCCATTTTTTCCCCTTTTCTGTTTGGAGCAAGGGGATTTGCACTGGTTGTAAGCTTCATCTATGGGTTTTATCACTAGCTTGCCACAACATTAATGTTTCTTTTTGGTATATAGAAATATATCATTGTTATTCTCTTCAAATGACAAGTATGATGATGTTAAATATCTTAGAATCCTAGCAACCACATAAAAGGTGATCAGATCAGGTTATTTTATTGATTATTATAATGTTATTTGTTTTATTGACGGTATTCTGTATTATTGTACATTTTATTGATGTAATACCACTTCGATGGTATTTTATTGATGGTATTGTTGTACATTTTATTGATGTAATCCCACCTTGATCTGCAGGGAGAGGTGGGAAATATAAATAAAATTATTATTATTATAATACCCAGAACACTTTCAGTCCTGAGGATCTGCCTCAGGGTGTTGAAAATCAGAAATTATCACCTTTCCCATTTCTCTGATGTACAGGAATGATGTATATATTAGAGTTTCCTTGAATCAAAGGACATCTAAAAGTCATCTTTGGCTCTCCTTAAGAGTCATTAAACACATGCTGTTTTCCCAAGTTTTGATTTTGAGAACAACAATGACTTCATACACACAATTTCATAAGCCACTGTTTTCATGTAAGCACTTCTCATTGTTGTGTGATTCAACTGGAAAACCTTATGCACGGGGCATTTCTGTAGCACAATGAGGCCTGTTCTTTTAATGGGTGGTGGTGGTGGTGGTGAGTAGAATTTCTTTTGCTACAGATTGAGACCTATTTGAGGGCCAACTCTGTTTTCTGGGTTATTTTCTATTTATTATTTCTATTCGCTACCTTTTGTCATCATTTTTCCAGGTAGCTTTAGGAAATGTTCTTGGTTCCTCACTTTTAATCCTTACAACCATCTTGGGAGGTGGATGATGTTGACAGATAGTGACTAGCCCACGTTTACCCTGTCTGAGTTATGGCTGAAAGAAAATTTGAATCCAGCTATCCCTGTTCCTAGCCCTTCATTCAGATCATGAAATTGTATGGGCTTGGGAGGTTCAAAATATGTGTGTAGAGTCAATTGTGAAGGACACACACTTTTCCATTCATGGAACTATGCCTCACACTATAGTGCTGATGAGAAAAGTGAAGGGAAACCCAAAGGTGTTCTGCCTACAGAGGACTGTGTGGATGTTTTAGCAGTAGCCATACTATCTACCTGTTCTGACACTGCTTAAACATGTATGTGAGCTTTGGCATTAAAGGGAAAGTAATGCTGCCTGTTTTCATTCCTCTCATGGTTTCTATAATCCATCCACTGATTTTGCTGTCAGCTTTATTCAGCTTTATTGAACTTGTGTCCCCTTATAAATGTTGAAATTGAAATAGTGATGGCTGAGTCACAAATGACCTTAAAGGAACTCTGCTCCAGTGTATGTTGTGGTGTTGCGCATCTAGTAGGGACTTTTGATCTGAGCTGATGAGAAGCATTTGCTGCAAAACACCTTGTGTGGAGATGCCCTTGAAAAATATTCAGAAAATGCCACTGATAACAGAATACAGCTGCTGGATGGTCTCTGCTGTATGCTTTTTAGCACATGTTACGCCAGTCTTAGGTCAATTGTATTGACTGTCAGTTAGTTTCTGGATTTTGTTCAAGTGCAGGTTCTTATCTATAAAGCCTGAAATCACTTAGGATGAAGATTCCTCATTGTGCAAAATTTACTCCTTTATTTCAAAGATTTGATCTCAGGATTCTTTGTTATTTCTGGCTTATGATGTCCCTAAGGCAAACCTATGACAGGAATTTCTTGACAAGATTTATTGTTGCCTTTCTCTGAGGCTGAGAGAGAGTGACTTGCCCAAGGTTACCCAGTGGATTTCCATGGCTGAATTCTAGTCTCCTGGAGCCCTAGTCCAACCCTCAAATTACTATATGATGCTGGCTGTCCTCAGTTTTAGAAAAGAGAAAAACCCATGAAATCTACCCCCTCTTGCTTTACTGAGATTACTAGACAATACAGTCACTCTGCCTACTTCTTTTATCCCCATCTCTTTTGACAAAATAATACCGTAGTCATCTGCCTGCTTAATTAGTTATTCTCATGATGTTCAGTTGGGCTTACTTCCAGAAGGAAAGTGACTATAGGATGGCAGCCTGAACACAACTAGCTATTACATAGACCAAGTGACTGACCATTTTTGGAAGCATCTTTAGATTTAGTAAACCCATAGAAGAACACATCAAAGAGAAAGAAGTGGATTATTAACAGACAACATCATATCTGGGAATGGCAGGTGAACCAAGGGACAGGGAGTTCCTGTCCTTTTAATGGCTGTGTAGAACCATTAAAATGGAATGTTACCATTTCTGAATGTTTGAATCTTTGATTAGCTGTTTATTGGCTTATCAGGAAAATACATTCCAGGAGTAGACATGCATTAGGAATAGTTAATCTCCAATAGAGTTCTCAAAACAGAACAAACAACAATGTTTGTGGAAAAAAAAAAGGTTTCCCGCCATGATGATATAGTTATTACTCTGTCATTGAAAGTGGTGGATGAAATTGAACATGACCAGCACTCAAATGGCATTATTTTTTGCTGCTGGGAAAATGTGACTCTCCCCTTCCCTTAAAAATGGCAATACTCTTCCACTTTCTGTATCTTTGTAGGGAGTTTTGGAAAAAGTATCTTAGGGCCTTTGCAGACTGCCAGAAATAGTGCAAACTGAGTCCACTTTAAGGGTTAGGGTTAGGGTTAGGGAATCATGGGAACTGTATTTTATTGTGGCACCAGAGCTCTCTGACAGAGAAGGCTCAATGTCTCAGAAAAAAACAAACCAATTCCCATGATTCCCTAGCACTAACCTTAACCCTTAAAGTGGACTCAATGTGCACTATTTCTGGCAGTCTGCAAAGGCCCATAGTTGCTCAGTCTATGATGTGAGCAATGGTGGCCCTCTGGCTGTTTTTGGACTATACCTCCCATGATCCCTCATTATTGGCTATGGTGGCTAGAGCTTTCAGGATTGTAGGCCAAAAACATGCAAAGGGTAACAGCTGAATTCCTCAGCTCTACATCTGTTACCACGTTGGAACACTGGTCATCCTCACACACCATTTGCAAATTAAACTATTTATCTTTTGCTTTTTCCTTTGGTGCATCCATATATCACCTGTAGCACTGCTCCTCCTGACTAGGGATAGGTATGGATTTTATTTTAGTTTGTATCTTTTAGAATATACTAGTGACCACATCCGCCCCCCCTAATTGGGATGGAAGGACTTTGAAATCCTCCCTCCTCCATTTAATTCTTTGTAGTAGAAGACAAAACAGACAGATTTGTCCATGCAGACCCAGGGCTTTAAATATGTGTGAGTTTGAATTCCTTTGCATTCAATCATATTAATGCTAAATTTAGGTTACTTCACCCCCCCCCCCCCAGCAGAGTGTCTTTAACAGCAATCAGACCCCCCACAGTCTCTTTTATGAATCCCAATGTATCCTGCTGGTGTATATAGGAGAGAATTTTCAGGTCCATCTTGAAGATTTTATCAACATTTGCCAGATTCATATTCAGAATAGAGGAAGCCTGTGGTTGAAAAAAAACAACCCTGAATTTGGAAGAAAGAGAACCTAGCAAATTTCCCCATTCCCACTTTAGCACACATTGACTTTTCTCCTTTTTTTTTTTAAAAAAGTCTGCAGTTGACTTGATATATCCTTCTAACAGTGGCTCTGCATCACTGCTGACATTTAATTTTCAGTTAAAACATTTTAATTAAAACCTGACTTCATTTAGTGTGGTAAATGAAAATGGGCTGAAATTACACTTGCAGAGTAGAGTCACATGAATTTATGTATCAGTTGCAAGTAAAACGACATCACATGCATTTTTGTAATGGCAATAATCTAGGTAGAAAAGAGGCATTCTCTGTATGTGTGTGTATTGGAGTCGGGAATAAAATTCAAGGATTAGCAAAACAATATCAGGAACAACAAAATTATAGACTTGTAAGCATAGCATTCTCCATCCTAGCACCCTTTAGATATGTAGGACCCCAGTTCTCATCATCCCCAGTCAGTGAACCCATGTAGGCTGGGTCTGGTGAGAATTGTACTGCAACATAGCTGGACAGCTGAGGGAGGGGGGAATCCTATGTGACCCGGTAATACAAACCCCACTATATTCCTCTTAGTTAAGCTCACAGTGTGGTCCACTCAAGAAAATTGTTCTGAAATTATTACCAGCTCACCATATATATGCAAGTATCTACAGAAGGATGTTCAGCTCTGTTACTAGGAGGGTAAGGAATATATCATTTTGAGTTTACTTAGGCTAATTTGCAAATACAGTTGCCCCTCCATTTTCATAGGGGATCCTTTCCAGACCCCCCCCCATGACAATGGAAAAATGCCAATATTCAAGCCCCATTGGCTTGAATGGCAGAGTGTGTCTGTGGGCACCCATGGGCACCCATGGGCGTGTGCCATGCGCACCCCCCCCCCCCGTTTTAATCCCCTCCATTTGCCCCTGTAAATGGGCAAGGGACACAGACTTGAAGTCTGTGAAAACAGAGGCACAACTGTAAGATTGCTTAGATTAAGGCTGTAAAATCTATATTACCTAACACAGTGAAGTAACACATACCCAAAGGACTGGTCCTTTGATGTAGTTGTTCCGGGGTGTAGCACTTACCTGGATTTGATTTCCTTTAAAGAGCTTTCTGCCAGATGTCTAATATATGAGTTTCTTTATAAATACAGTGGTCCCTCCACATTTGTTGGAGTTAGGGGTGAAGGACCACCGTGAATGTGGAAAAACCACACATAAAAACCACACTATTCTTTTTACCTAAGAGAACACCTCTAAGAATCTCCAGGTCCTCCAGTGCAACTCTGTGATCAACATCTTACAGAAATTGATCATGCTGGAGGACTTTCAAATGTCTAGAGAAGTGTTTTCTCTAGGAGCTTCTAGTTTCTCCAACACAACTCTATGTTCAATTTCTGGTGGAATTCTGCTGGAGGTCTTAGGGATTCCTTGAGAGAACATATCAATCAAAACTGCAAATAATCAAATCCACAAAAGTCAAAGCCACAAATGTGGAGGGCTAACTATAGGTTAAGCATGATGGACGTACAGTTTGGCTCTCCTGGATGCAGCAAAATCCACTGCCCTACATTGCATCTCCAGAGAGAGTAGCCACACCCAAGAAGTATCCCAGAGCTCAAAACCACAGGCCCTTTCACACTACACAGTTATAGCACTATAATTCTCATTGGAGTGGCAGTTTAGAGGCTAGCCCTGGTTCAAATTCCTGATCCCTTCATGGCAATTGTATAACTGTCTTATAACTACACTTTAAAAATAATTGGTTACATTTGTACAATACTTCATCTTTCTTCCACTGAACTCAAGATGGCATATTCAGCTTTTCTCTCCCACCTCACTCTATCCTCCCAAAAGCCCCATGAGGTAAATTGGGCTGGAAGAGAAAGTAACTGGCTTAAGCTCACCCAGTGAGTTTCCAGACTCAGTGGGGCATGGAACCTGGATCTCCCAACCCACAGTCAAGAATTCTAACTGTGACACCATGCTGATGTACTAGGCTTATATAATATGAAAACTTTTGATGTAGTGAGCCATCAGAGTGGTGATAACAAGGGGTGCTAGATTGGTTATGGGACAGGATTCCTGCAATTTTACACCTAAACTGATCTTGGAGCAGGGTGAGGTACTGTAAAATTTGTGGAAAACTCCATGAATTGAAGTCTCTCACCTCCTAAATCCCAACTTTCAGCAGCCACCACTTCACCAAAATATGGCTCTTCCTTCAGCAATGGAGAGTGGGGAGAAGGGGCCTGGATGAGCTCCATCCTGGATCCAGTCTGGCAACTCTAATAAATAACTCAACGGAATGTTTTTAATTATTTGTGAATGACTGAAAGAATAATGAAAATATGCTCAAGATGAGGAGCTTGGCTGATGGCAGATAGCTCTTACTCAAAGTTGAATTTTCTCACATAATGGTGCCTTAGAGCAGTACTACTCAAAGTAGTGGTCCATTGACCAGCACCAGTTCCCATGCCATTGGCTTCCAGTCCCTGATGAGATTCCAGGAAAAAAAGAAAGAACAGTAGCCAATAGTCGCAAATAAGGTACAAGCCCTCGGTACACTGGGGAAAAAGTTGATGGTTCCCCACATCAAATAGCCTGAGGTGCACTGTCTTAGAGAGCATTAGAATGGCAGAAGATATAATCCATTGGTAATACCTTTTCAGTAGAAGCCAAGGAATTGTACCACCAATGAGCTTTTGCTTGAGGTGAAGAATATACCAGCTGTGGGGTCTGTGGCTCCAGGGCCCATGGGGTGATTAATTTGTTCCAGGTTTTCATCTGAAGATTAAAGGAGCTATCCAACTTGCTGAACTGTATTCCCTCAAATTGATTCAACACCTTGGATAGTTTCTTTAAAAATCATATTTAAACTCAGAGCAGATCCCCTGTCCCACTGAGATGGGAACCACCAGCAGCCTCTTCCTTTCACCTCAAAGTAGAACATTCTCTTGCTGGGAACAGTTGCCAGTGAACTGGGAACCAGGTAACCTATTTTGGTATTTCCTTAGACTAGTAAAAAGAAATAACACTGAATATCACAGTGAGTTTAGAGTAGTCCAGAGAGTCAGATTTCTATGGGAAAGTAGAAAATCATATTCTGGATATTGTTGGCACTATCTCAATGGAAAATCATGTGGCACAAGTAATATTCTGTTATTGTTCTCCTGCTACAGCTAGATAATTAATTCATGTTGGAGCAGAAAAGATACTGGGATTTACCTTTTCATTGGAACCATGGTGGTGTACCCAGGATGCTTAGTTTGTCCCTCAGTTACACAATCCCCCTGTTTCATTCTAGTGTTCTTCTGACTAGAACATTATTATCCGAATGATTAGGCTGCTACACAGTATGAAAAAGCAAACACTAGATAAAACTGTTTTCTGTGGAAGAGTTTTCAGAGACTCTTATGTCACTGTTGTGTTTGTATGTTCCCTTAGGCAAATTTTAGAAAATTGTCAAAAACACATTTTAATAGAGCAAATGAGTGTTCTCCCCCAAGGATTATTCTTAAGAAGGCTTATATTGATTTTCTTCTCTCTCCCTTTAATAGTACTTATGCAGTGATTATACAAACAGGAGAGTGAAAACAGCCCCTCCCTCACCCAAGCTGCTAAAATCTTTACTCCCACTGAAACTTTGTAATGGAGAACATGCACAGGTTTAGATTGACAGTGGATTATCCATTCTCATGTAACAGATTCTCTTTTTCCTCAGGCTTACCGTTGTGAGGAATGACATTTCCTCCCCTTATGATTAGAAGCTCACGGCTGAACACGCAGTCTTTCCTTCACCTAATTTCCTTTTTCCATTATATTTCTGGTCCTGTAGTGTTCTGGAAAGCCTTCTAACATCCCCAGGCAGCCCAAACATTCCCTTTTTCTTGGAGATTCACTTGTGTTCTGAGCTGGAACTGGATTTAATCCCAAGATACTAAAAAGATTTGTTTCGTACCAAGACTTGCACATGTTGCTGGTGCAAAAGAAACATTATTGGTGAATCATGGAGCAGGTGTTTTGGGCAGAGAAAAATGTTCATGTCCTTTAGCTGATAGGGAGACAGGCTTCTCCTCACTGCTGGTGACAGACTAGTCTCCAAGCTCATCAGAGCCACCTCACAGACTGGCATGTTGTCTATGGTAGAATACTTCACGTTTATAGCTTTCTGTGAGACCAAGATGGCACAAGCCCAAGGTAGCACAGCTCTGAATAAAGAAAGATTTAATATGTAAGTGAAAGCCCACCCCTCTTTCCTAGAAGCTGTGGGAACAGCAAAAAAAAGGCAGGCAGATAATTGGAAATTCACTCCCTGGCACCCCTCTTAGCTAGACTGAAGATGTGAGCATTTAGGCTTCCTGTCAGCTTTCATTGGGCAATTGATACTGCCATGTCCCTGTTTCATGGGCTGCCAAGCTGCATGGCTAAACTATGTTAGATGCAAAATAACACTTTGGTGCACCTTGGAGCTGGGTACCATCATTCTGGCCATTGCTGACTAGTTCTCCTGGTCGGCAACACCCTTTATCACTAGACCCAGTATGCTAAGTAGTCACATCTCTATTACAGTCATTTGTCTTTGAATGCACTCTAGGAAGCTGGATAAGCATTTAAATGACTCTGGGGGGTTGCAGACTGCCAGAAATAGTGCAAATTGAGTCCACTTTTAGGGGTAGGGTTAGTGCTAGGGAATCATGGGAACTGTATTTTATTGTGGCACCAGAGCTCTCTGACAGGGAAGGCTCAATGTCTAAGAAAAAACCAAAAAAAAATTCCCATGATTCCTTAGCACTAGCACTAACCCTAAAAGTGGACTCAATTTGCACTATTTCTGGCAGTCTGCAACCCCCCTCAGTCCCTGGTCTTGACAGGTTGTCAATTCTACAGCTGAAATTACTACGAGAGCCTCTGTGTCCTTAGGCAAGTTAATGCTGGCCCAACCACACAGGAGCCACTTACAGAAAAATGTCACTACCTCCTGGATTACATAAGGTAACATTTTAAAGGGGGTATTGAATCCATTGCTTCCACCAAGCTAATAAAAGGAGGAGAACACCTATTCGAACTGTTGCATTAGTAAAATAAAAATAAAAATTTAAAAAGTGCATTCTAGAAGTGCTTGTGAAATTTCTCTTGTTTGAAATGTAGCCCAGATTCAGCCTATTGGTAAAGGGTAAAGGAAGCTCCAATGGCATTTGGAGTGCAATACCATCACTGGAGAAAAACTTGGTTCCTAGCAAAAGTGCCATGCAGACATAAAAGTGGCACTATGCAGATCAACGTATAGGAGAAGTTATTTCAAAGTGAGGGGAGTGCTTTTGGAGAAATCTTCAGTCAATTAACAGAAACAACAGACAATATAGAGTGTCATGGCCCATACCTAACATCATCCCTCACCAACCCCAGGTGCCCAACACCAACCTTCATCCACAGAGAGTTCTGACAGAACAATACAACCCCATAATCTTCATCTATCATCAAATCTATTTGAGGGATCTGAACCAAAAAATTGGGATGATGTGACCAGGAGGGAATAACTCCTATGTCATTACCTAGGAATCCAACATAGAGGATTACGTTCTGGATGGTAGTGGGTTTTGCATGTTATGGGATTCTGTAAGCAAGTGTACTCTAGGCCTGACACAGCTATTGAGGTGCTCTTGGTTGGGAGGAGGACTGAAAGGAGGTAGGATAATTAACTGTCTAACCCTTCCCATCCTTTCATCTACTGGCAAATGCATCCCTCACAGACCTATCATCTCTTGTTTGCTGTCAAAAAAATTGTGGTTCCCCTTCCCATACAGATCAATACCATATCCCCCAAGGCATATGGTTGAGACCAAGGTAATCTGATTAAAAGAAGTCATCTTGTTTTATAATAACAGCTGTTTTGGGACAATGCTGGCAGCCAGTAGAATAACTGGATAATAAATAACTAAAATGAAGAATCAGCTCAAAAAGCCAGAAAGAGAAGCAAGTTATAATAATCAGACTTGGTTGTACTGAGAAATTTCATTTCTTAAACCATGGGATGCCAGCCTCTTCTCTCACTAGAAGGTCATCAGTGATATCACTTGATACAGAAGAGCTTGTGCTCCAAATGTTAACTCGTTGTCTTTCACATCCCATTTTCCAGTCTGCATTCAGTTGTTATTCTCTCACTTTTTGTATGGATCCTTTGTTATAGAACCCAGCAGTGACCATGGTACTTGTTACAGAGGCATCCATTTTATCCTCAGAGCCAAATCAAATGTGCACATGCACAGACACGCATAACAATTTCACAAACGCCAAGTGTAACATGATGAGAATTTGAGGTTGACAGTGCTGATTCACTAAGGACTGGAACTTGTCTGCCAATAATTGTACAGGATGGGGAAGATGAACAACAGACAGTGTTCTTTAAGTCCTATCCATGCTTACTTGGGAGAAAATCCTATTCAGTTTACTGTGGTTTACTTTTGGCATTACATGCTTGGTATTTATTTCCTGGCACATCTAATGAAAAAAAAGCTGTTCTTCTCTCTCTCTCTACAGGCCATGCAGTTGGGCTGGAGAGACCAGTGGGCCTTCCACTAATTTCACCACTGCAATCAATTATGAGGTCTTTTCTTTAGCCCCACCTCTTCTACCTATATGAGGACCTCCTCCTGTCCCACTGGCCATCAATTGTGGTGTTTTCTACTAATCCCTCCACTGCTACCATGAGGTTTTTCCACTAATATTCCATATGTAACATTCCCTGAGGCTCAAATGTATTATATAAAAAGATTTATTTAACAGAAGTTGAACATCACATCAAATATTACTTTTTAAACATCTAAAGCCTAGTACTACTCAAACTCACATTTCTAACTCATCTCCAACCCTGATTAACCCTTCCCACATCTCCAGTTCTTCCACCTAAGTCTGGCTAACCTTGGCTGCATCTAACCTTGGCTGTATCTACACTGCAGAATTAATGCAGTTCGACACTGCTTAAACTGCCATGGCTCAAAGCTATGGAATACTGGGATGTGTAGATCGGTGAGATATTTAGCCTTCTCTGTCAGAGAGCTCTGGTGCCAGAACAAACTAAAATCCCAGGATTCCATAGCATGGAGCTAAGGCAATTAAATTGGTGTCAAACTATATACCGTAATTTCTGCAGTGTGGATGCATCTCTTAACAGATTCAAGAGTCATTCCCTGGCTGTCACACACCAACGTTACTCAGATTTCCTCAGACATCCACCATGCACTCCCAGTATTTGATTCTCTCACTGCCTTTCAGAAATCTTCACCTTTTCATGAAGGAACCCCCCTCTTCCCCTTTATTAAAAGTCCTCAAGAAAAAATCACAAATCTTTTTTTCAGCAATTAATTAGTATTTTTGTCTCTCCAATCTCTCAGTTTAAAGGCTGAGCTACAGACTCTATAATCAACATCTGTTCCCTTGTGCTAACCTTGGGATGCATGAAGTAGATTCTTGGGTAAGAGGGTGCTGTATCATGGGATCTGGCTCCAAATCATTCCCTCTGTCCCTGAGGGTCACACATGACTGTTCTTCCTTATGTAACTTCCTTATGTATACACCTGCAGGCAAAAGGGTGGTATCAGCAGACTTGAGAAAGATCTGTAGTTTGTCAAAGACAGCAGAAAATCTCTACAAAAATAACCCCAAAGAGGTGATATAAACCACCTAGCATGGCCTAGTCACATGGTTGACCTGATTTAAATCAAATTTGTTTAAATAATCTTTGAAATCACTTCTCTGAAGGACTTGATTTTAACAATTTAAGTCACTGTTTAAGATACCAGTGAGGATCATTTTTAGCAGAGGTACATTATCCTTTAATATAATCTTAATATCTAGTCAGAACTGTAGGCTCCATTAGAAAAAAAATCAGCCATTATTTTGAATTGTTATATCTCCACTGGGGATATACAGTTGCTCCTCCATTCTTGCGGACTTGGGATCTGCGTCCCTTGCCTATCCATGGGCGGCAAACGGAGGAGCACAAAATGGAGCTCGTGCCCATGGCGTGCCCCCACATGCACCCATGGGCGTGCGTCTCCAAGCCTATGGAACTTGAACATATACGATTTTCCATTCTCACCGGGGGGGGTGGGGTGGGGGTGGAATCTGGAACGGATCCCCATGAAAATGGAGAATTGACTGTACTTTCTTCTCAAAGGAAGCAACAAATAATTTTAACAATTTTATTCTTGCTGCAAGAAAGCCTTTGAAAACCATTCAGTTTCAAAGCATATTTAATATTTGGGACTTTGCACAAAAGTTCCACTTAGTTTTGTTTTGTTTTTTTGGACAGGAAACACAGAAATATTATTTTCTGTGCAGAAAATGCAGTTTTTTGTGCCTAAAATGTTATTGTCTATGCAAACAAATCAAGTGCAAATTTTGTGCAGAATACATATCTAAATGGTGTTTTCTGCTCAGGAAATAGCATTTTCTGTTTTAAGAAAAGAAGTAAATAAAGAAAACTTAATTTAAAATTAAAAATCCAATTTATTTTTCAATCTGATTTTTTTTAAAAAAGAAATCACTAAGTTTTATCAACACTACCTAGTCCAGACAGAGTGTACAGAGTGACCATAGAATGGTTACTGAATATTGATGGAAGATAGAGAGGAAGGGAAAACTGCAAGGTGGGAGGAAGAATGAAATGAATACATCAGACACAACTGCACACTTTCACTGTTTGCAGTGGGACCCACTTGTCTGGTTCTATGAGATGCCAAAATGGAAATATTTAATTTGGAAATGATTATTTAGATCCAATATGATGAGTGATGCAATTATCAGTTTACTCAATTACACATAGCAGATAACACAGAGAGATAAGCAACAAGCCATTATTTCCAATTAAAGTACTTCTATTAGTTTTAGAGCGATCCCAATCAAATTTGTTTTAAAGACTTTACTACAGTGGACTAGGGTTTTATTGACATGGAGATTGTGACTCATGTATGCTATGTGACTGATGTCTGTTTTGCTGACATCTGTGATAATATCTGAGAGTCCCCTAACTAAACGAGTGAGCCATGAAACAAATTGAAAGCTATGCTTTGTAGACTTTTTTGGGAAAATAAATAATTTTTCACCCTGAACTGAAGTTATCTCAGACCACTACAAAGAGTCAGATCTACTCTTTGAAATTAATAGATAATATATGTGAGTCAGTGGTAACTGTGAATGCAAATGGTCAGGGGCATAACTAGGGGATGTGGTGGGGATGCAGGCCACACCAGATAACACCCTAAGGGTTTATGTGATACCACTGATCCCTAAACATCTGGGGTTGTTTTTTTTTTGCAGAAATTGGCTGTGGTGTTCACCTGCATCCCTTTAAAATACTGAAGAGATGGTGTGAGTTGAGTGAGGCTCAGTGGGAAGAGAAAGGAGAGGCCCCAGGTTTTAAAAAAATTACACTTTAATTTTTCAATTTTTTTTAAAAAGCATTTTAAACTCTTTTATTCTTTTAAAATTTTCCTTAAAAACATCACATCTTACCAAATGTTCACTTTAACCACATTAAACAGTGTACATGTAAATACATTTTGGCTGTGTGTATGATATTGTAATTTAAAGGTATAATGTTGTCATATTCATATGTTAATGAATTTGTCATGATAAAGAATCTGAGGGAATAGGAAGTTTATGGATCTGTCATAATAAAGAATATAAAGAAGTGGGGATAAATGATATGGTGAAATAGTGATATGGTGAAATAATTTGATAAGGTGAAATAGCGCTGTGGTTAACTAAAGGGAAGTGCGAAGGGAGAGGGCAAAGAATGGAGGGGAATTATGCTTTGGAATCAAATAGCTAATAGGAGCACTGTAGTTTTATGACTTATTTATTTCCTGAGGTAGAATTATGACCACATCATCCTTCTTGGGACAAATGTTATGATAATGGGGAAGGGGGAGGGAGGAATCTTGAAAGGATCTTTTCAAAGACCAGGACCATGGACTGGGAAAAGGGGGGCTGCAAAGGGAATCCTTAAAGGTTGGATGGTTTTGAGGACAATTCAGATTTGACTCTACCATGTCACTGGCGAACTATAATGCTCACTTGGTTTCTACAGTCTGAATCTGCTAAGTCTGACAAATTTCAATTATTCTAGTTGTTCATGTCACAACTATTGCCATTATATTGAGTGATATAAGGGAATTACAATTTATGAGCAAAATTAGTACAAAAATACTAAGGATTCTGTCTGGAATGGTATGGGGAGAAAGGTGACACCATGAGTTACTGCACCAGGTGACAGCAACCCTAGTGACATCACTGCAAATAGTGGCTTTGGTAGTGGCAGGGGAAATCCATTCTAAATCCCCAGTGGCCATATACAAATCCTAGGTATGGATTCCTTGATTGCAGCCACTGACTTTCAAATCCATTGATTGTATTAAGTGGGTCATTAGTTCACTGTGTTGTGTAGTGTGAGGTGACTATGTAACAGTTTGAGGACTAGCTAGGAATAGCTATTAGAAGTTTAAAAATGTAGATGATAAACCTGACATTTGCAGATTGTGGGCTGTTGGAGGTTATGAGGTATGTGTGTGTGTGTGCGCGCACAGTGGTGGCTGGAAGGTCCCTTGCCATTGGATAAATTCATCCCAGATTTTAATCTCGACTTGAAATGAGCTTTCCAATTTCATTTAAAGCTATCCAAAACCTGGAGTGGATTCATTGACTCCCTGACATGGAAGCCAATAGTCCCCCCCCCCCCCCGGTGTGTGTGTAGATGTGAGCAAGAGGCAGACAGTGAATGTACATTCACCTCTTCATATCCACAGATTTCTAATCCGCAGCTTGAAAATATTCCAAAAAGTTATAAATTCCAAAAAGAAAACTTTGATTTTGCCATTTTATATAAGGGACACCACTTTATAATGGCATTGTATATAATGGGACATGAGCATCCACGGATTTTGGTATCCACAAATGTTCCTAGAGCCAAACCTCAAAGCAGGGGTAGGCAACCTAAGGCCCGGGGGCTGGATGTGCCCCCCTGAGGTCTTTGGACCGGCCCCAGGCCGGTCCCGCCACCGCCTCCGACCCAAGCATCGCCCCATGGAAAGCAACGTTTTTTTCCTTGGGGCAATGCTGGGGTCGGAGGATGCCTCCGACCCAAGCATCGCCCCATGGAAAGCTTTCCATGGGCCGATGCTGGGGTCGGAGGCATCCTCCGACCTCAGCATCGCCCCAATGCTGGGGTTGGAGGTGTCCTCCGACCTCAGCATTGGCCCAAGGAAGCTTTCCATGGGCCGATGCTGGGGTCGGAGGCCTTCCAGCCGCGGCCTTTCGTAAGTCCAAATGCTTCGTAAGTCGAAGCAAATTTTTGCTTCTGAGTTTATATTGGTTTATAACCAGAAAGGAAGTTTAAGTCTTTAAACCTATATAAACTCAGAAGCAAAGCGTCTTGAATTCATTATGTTCTGTCTTTGGAAATGCATGAAAGCAGCACAAATTCAAGGTTTTCCATTTAAATAATATGTGGAAAGGATCATCAAGGACCAACATTATAATCAGCTGCATTCATTTGTACTCGGCACACAAGCTTTGCCATAAATTATAATGTGACAATTTTGGAACAAAAAATGTTGGAGGAATAATAGCAAGGTTGACCTAATGTGCTGGCATAATTGGCTTTCTGCTTATTATAATCTTAATGATCATAGAGAGAGTGACAATTGCTAGATGTACGAAGTAAATTTACCTGCCATTACAGGTCTTCTAATCAATGTATTAATAGTGTAACAAGAGACCTTTAAGTATTAGAACCTTAAAGGTCTGTCATTTATTTCCAAACTCCTTGATGACTTTGGTTTCAATTTCTTTGTGCCTCTTGTCACTGTGTGGGCTGGTATACAGGGTACAGAGGGTGTTCTTCTGTGGAAAGCAATGCTTGTGCATGAAGAAGCACTTGGGGGAATGGGAGGAAAGCATGTTGATAGTGGCTCCACTATTTAAGACAGGGTGGGCAACAGCAACAATAGTTGTTTTTTGCCCAAGGACTATCTGCCCCCCCAGAAACTAGCGTGTCAGCTGCCAAACATCTGCAACTTCCCCCCTCCAATATTTCACAGAAATCCTGACTAGAGGCTTTTAAAATATGTTTCAGTTGTCAAACCCATGAATATTCTACAGTAATAGAAATAAAAATATTTATGTGAATGTCAAAGTGACTAAGCAGGAGCAATCAGGAAGATACACAGGTGAAAAAGATAATATAATTAAGAAGCCTTGAGAGCCAAGGACAAAGTTAGAAGGTATATTGAGAACACCTGTGACAGATTGCAAACACCTGAGACTCATTAAGTGGTCAAGGTAAAGTGATGAAACACTTGGGTTGGTCTTAGGTATGGGATGATCTATGTGGACCAATCAAGATGTATGTACACACCCACTGGGTGGAAACTGACTGGTGGGTGGTGTCTAACAATGGCTATAAATTGCAATGTTTGCTAATGTACATTGTGGTGTAGTATGGAGTAGTTTGGTGTATTGTGGAGTAGTGTTGGAGATATTGTGAAGTGTAGAGATTGTGATTTGTAGGGCATATAGTATTTGTGTATATAGTAGAATAAAGTAGATCTTTTATATAAGACTACTGAGTTGTCTGGTGTCTTGAGGGAAGATACAAGAACCAGAAGAATCCTGGAGAAGTTTAGAGACATCTCAGGAAGAAGAGTGAGAAGGCTTGGAGAGTTTGTCAGGGTCTTCAGCCTATTCTCTGAAACTCTGCTGCTTGGGAAAGAAGCATCAACCACTGATCAAAGCTGGTCAGCTCTGCTGCATAACAAGGTGGTGAGTTAGAGCCAGAGGTGAAGAGCTACAACTCCCATCATCCCTGACAGGTGGGGCTAGGGGAGGAAATTAAAATGTCTTTTCACAGTCTCTAGTTAGAATTTCTGTGAAAGATTGGGGTTTGAGAGGAGGGAAGTAGGCATATTCCCATCCCATCCCTAGATGGAATTAAGAAATAGAAGAGAGGTGCTAGTGCACCCTTCTTTTGCATATTGATTCAATATCAAGACCATCAGATAGCTTTGATATCAGTGTCATGGTACATGTGTTTTGGATTTTAGCCTGAACTTCTGGTTCAGCATCTGGGCTTGTGCTTTTTACATTTTGGGGCTAGGGCTCAGTGCCTTGTATATCTCCATTAAAGTTTGGTCTAAAATCTGGAGTGCATTTACCATTTCCCCTGATATTGCAGTTATTGGTTTCCACTCTTAAACCCACTTAAGTAAGGATTGAACAAAGCTTGTGGTAACCCAGAAACACCATAAGAATACATGTCCATATGAGTGATTATATCAGTATATAGAGAAACAACCTATGTACATATGTTAGCAGACTGGGTTGAATAAAGCAGTTGAATGTGTTATGTGAACACCCATTATATATTTGGAGATATTGTTTTCACATAGAGTATTCTAATATTTTAGTATTGTCATTAAACTAGATATTTAATTTACATCTCTCCTAAAGCAGGTGTGAAGGCTGAGGTGATGTTGATATTTGAAATACAGAATTTTATACAAGAACATACTGAAATCCATTTCAATGTCTGAGGATGATGCCATGTTACAAACATACTGCAGAAGAGCCAGGTTAAATCAAAGGCTTCAATCTGCTTGGACAATTTAGTATTATAGATAGATATTTTGTACCAAAATAGAAGCTCTCTTTCTATATAGAATGTTTTCATCGTTCTCCTTGGGTTTGATTACAAGCTGAAAATGTGATGAACACTTTGAGATGAAGGCCACCTGTCAGAAATAAGAGAAGGTGGCTAGAGAAATCACAAGACCCAGGAATTCATTAAAATAGAACTTATTTCAAACCCACAGGAAGGCAATACCCAGATTAGCACAAACTATAGTTCCACAGTGGAGTGCAAGCTTTTGGGTTATCCAGAATCCCCCAGTGGGCTAAAGTGGTTAAAAAAATGCTGGGGAACAGGGAAAGTCTGAACATTGCTATATTATTGCCGTTTCTTTGTATTTTCACCTTGCCTAAGGCCTGTGTGTTGCCTAAGAAACCTGTGTGTTTCGCCTAAGGCAAAAAGCAGATGTCTGACATGCAAGTCTTGCTTTTAAACCCCCCTCCCCCGCTAATGGCCATCTACCATATTCATCCCCGTGGGGACTGCTAGGTATCATGAGATGCCTGAATGTGACAGCAATGATTTATCAGCTGTGCACTCTCCACTTTGGGGATCCATTTAACCACAGATCCCTTAGCTTAAAACATCTAGCGAAATTCTGGAAATGTCATGTTTCTCCCCTCAAAAGACCAAGTTCCATTCAAAGTCACAGAAGTATCTGTTCAGAGAAATTATGGGACCCAGAACTAAAAGCCGGAAGAAAGGGCAAGAAAAGTGAGAAAGCTTCTAGTAATCTGATCATTGTTATAATTTCATCTCAATATTTTATAAACCATAATTTGATGGGTTTCTGTCTTAAAATACAGTTCTGTTTTTAATTTGGCACTGCCTATTTAGTTGTGTCCCCCCCCCCCCCCCGAGTTGAACACTGTAGACTGGTAGGCAAGCTATAAATATATTAATACATTTGTTGCAGTTAAAGATGCAGCCATGAGTTCATCAGATTTTAACCGAATAGGGAGTGTTCTTTTTGTAGTTGATTGGCTGGCTGGTTTTAAAATCTGATTGGTGGAGCAATTAGAATGCAAAAAAGATCTGCTGTTTTGCCTACCTGGGTTGCCCAGGGAAACATGTTAGTGAGGTGCTAAATGTCGGATCCATCACAATTCTTGACTGTTCCCACTACAACTGTAGGCAAATCATCGCTAAAAGAGGTGATGTGGGAGGAGAGCAATTTTGGTGGGAAAGAATAACATGTATTTGAATTTAGGAGGGTGGGTCCCAACTTTGAATCCTCAGATGCTGTTGGACTACAACTCAGAGACTCTCATTGGCCTGATTCAGGTGGTTTCTAGGAGTTGACATCCAACAACATCTGTTCACCCAGGCTTGGAAACCAGTGGTTTTGAATTATGGGGAAGAACATGGGTTGATAGAAGAGTTTGAGTTTAGAAGTACATGTCCTTTGTCCTTTGGATTTCTCCAAGGTAATGTATGATTTCCTGTGCTCTTTTGGTCTTTTCTGTCTCACATGGTAGAGGTTTAACCTTTCTCTGTCTCTAGAGTATGAATCGTCTACCCATTCAGGTATTGGATTGCCTCTCCTACCAGCCTTAGTCAATACAGCCACTGATGAGGAATGCTGGGAACATGCAGTTGAATACAGTTGAACAGTGTCTACAATTCTTGCCCCTGCTTTGTCCCACCTAGTTTTTATATTCCACTTTGTACCCAGTGACAGTTTCTTTGGTCTTCTGTTTATAGCTGTACATGTTTATTTGTACCTTATTGGTTAGTTCTCTGTGCTTTGATAGAGCCCTTGCTGATGAAGTTCCTAGCCTGCATTCTTCTCATGACGTTCAAAACTTCTGGGATGTTTTCTCCTCTTTCCTTGTTAAATATATGAGTTTGGGGAGGTTTTAAATTTGGGATGGGATGGGAGGAATATCTTTTCCCCTCCGTATCTTTTCGCTTTAATGGTTCTACATCTGCCGAGCATTCTGAAACACAGCGCTCTTATGGAGAGACTGTTAAGGAATGAGTGGACATTCTAAAATGGGGTACAATTAGCTTGACTGGTTATTTCACCATAACCTTATGTAAATACTACTCAATGCTTTTGTGGAAATCACATTTGGCTGTGGACATTGTATGCAAACCACTCTTCTTCTGTGGTCACTACATATAAACTACTGTTTGTACATGCACTGATTCATGTACTCATTTAATCCACATTACAGTTTGGGAACATGACAGTTTATTGCACCAAAGTGATTGTACATGTTAATTGATTTTCCATTATTATTATTATTATTATTATTATTATTATTATTATACAATGAACAGTTCTTTTGAATGGGCCTTTGTATTTAAGGATTACTTTTTGAAAGACCATTTGTTATTGTGTGCCTTCAGTCACTTTTGGCTTATGGTGACCCTAAGATGAAACTATCGGGGTTTTCTTGGCAAGTTTCTGCAAAGGGGGTATGCCATTGCCATCCTCTGAGCCTAAGAGACTGTGACTTGCCCAAAGTCACCCAGTAGTTTTACATGGCTGAACTGGGATTTGAACCCTGGTCTCCAGAGCCATAGTCCAGAGCTCAAACCACTATATCACTCTGGGTGGTGTAACCCATCTAGAGTTAGGTAAATGTCTGTTCTCATTATGAAGGGTAGGGCAGCTTTAGAACAAAAGTCCATTAGGTACAAATAACAAGGAAGATTGTTTCACAGTTGAAGTTACTTTTAGGCAATGTCACTAATAGGAGATGCATTCCTAAATCATGAACTGTAATTTCAGGTTCTCTCACATCCAGGCGGTATATAGGAAATTGAATCCAGCTGTTGTAGCACTTAAGTCTCATATTCCATTTGATCTGTTTTAGATATGACTCTGTCCATCTAAGTCAAAGCTTTAGATTTGCTTAGCAGCAGGATCATTACAATAAATTATTTGATTAATTACAAGAATTTTGACCTGCATTTCCAGATTTGATTGGAATAGCTTGCAAAACCTGAAAATATAATCAGAATTTTAAAACAGACACATGTGCACACATGCCACAGCAACTGAAGGTTTTTAAAATATCAAATGCAGCCTGGAATAAATGTGTCTTCAGCATTTTAAAAAGGGTGTTCCAAAAGGTGTGGGGGCCATCATTGGGAAAACCTTGTCCGTAGTACCAAGTACCCTAGTGTTTGCCATTACTGGTCAGAAAGTAGGGCATTCAGCACAGACAGTTCATAATTTATTCATCCCTCTGTACCTTTTCCCTATTCTTAACCTTATAAATGGATATCTCATTATTATAATGAATATGTTTTCCTTAGACCTTGTATTGATCTCATGCTCTGTTGGGTTTCTCAGTTGCAATACCCAAAGTGGAATGCTGACTGCACACCCTCATTTGTTCCTTAGTGCTGACAAAGATCCTGTCTTCAGTCATTAGATTACACAGACAGGAATAAGAATGTTCAGAGTCTGCCAATAGGAAGGGAGGAGAGAAATTACATGGTTTATTAAATTCAAGTCAAGATCATAAAAGCAAAACTAGGCTACATCACTTGAAGAACGAGAAGGGGCCTTGTCTGTGGTGGAACTCTCCTTCTGGGTGGCCTCTTTCTGGGTAGCCCATACTGCCTATGTCTTCCAGAGTAGGGGAACCTGCTGCTAATGGTTGAATCTTGCAGTTCTCTATTTTAAAATGATAACTGAGCACTCTTAAACTTGGTATTGTTTTTATTACTTTAATAGCATTTTAAATAGTATTTCTTCTAGAAATTCTTTTTCTCTTTTTAAAGTGGTCACCCTGTTCACACCTAATCTGGCAGCAAGCTCCATTGAATCCAGTAGGACTTAGTACTGAGTAAACAGTGTATAGAATTGCACACTGAGATGCTTTCCCATCCCTGGCAAGAACTGTGATTCTGACATTTTGCGTTCCAGTCAGTGATATGCAAGAAGTACTCTGTCTATACATTAAGATTTCCCCCTCCTCTCCCCCTCTTATCTCACATGTAACCACCAAAACTTTTTAAAATGGTCCTCTAATCTGCTAGACCATACTTGGGAGACATGTGGGGAACTGTATGGGGAGGCTGACTGACACAGTCTGTCAACCACTGTAAACAGACAAACTCTAATCCAGGGGTAGGCAACCTACGCCCGGGGGTCGGATGCGCCCCCCCCGAGGCCTTTGGACTGGCCCCAGGCTGGTCCTGCTGCTGCCGCCGCCACCACCCGCCACCGCCTGCCATGATGATATTGATTATTGTTATTATTACTTGTTCATGGGGTTTTCTTGGCAAAATCTCCACAGAGGTTTTGCCATCATGGCTTTTCTGGGGCTGAGACAGTGTGCATGCATCCCTGCTTGTTTGTGGGCCTGTCTTCCAGTCGTTTCCATGATGATAGTGATTATTGTTGTTATTTACTTGTTCTTGGGGTTTTCTTGGCAAAATCTCCACAGGGGTTTTGCCATGGCTTTTCTGGGGCTGAGAGAGTGTGCATACATATTTTTTTAATTTTTTAATTTTATTTATTTATTTATTTTTGCTTCGGCCCCCCAATTGTCTGAGGGACAGCAACCCGGCCCCCGGCTCAAAAGGGTTGCCTACCCCTGCTCTAATCTGAAATATGGATTTTGGTGGAGTTATAAAATTTGGAAGAGATGTTTCTGAACCAAAAATTCAACCTCAATTTGTAGATAGTATTTGTGGTTTTGTAGAATTTTCTGTTTTCTCTACTTTATGATTCAGAATAAATTTGAGTTGGGGTCAATGGTTAGTTATATAAAAATTAACTCAATCTACATTACTTTTGATTCATCCTATTGTTGTGGACTGTTTGGTTTCTGGTTACCATTATACACATAGTTAAGTATGCATATGAGTCCCTTTTATTTCAATGTGATTTAATAAATTGAATGGTATGCAAGATACATCTAATGTAACAGAGCTATGAAAGGTTGTGCTACAATTAGTTGTGCTACAATTAATGATAAAATTGTTAATCTTCAAGGAATCTCTAGACTCTGTATTATCTCTGTATGTACAAAACTCCATGAAGTCTAATGGCTCAATATAGTAATTATATTTATGCTTTATATATTATTTGTATGCTTTTCATTTGATCAGAAGGCATTAATACGTACATGTTTAATTGCTTTACAGGACCCTGCAAACCAAAAATGTGGACGGAAAAAAACAGTGTCCTTCAGCAGCACGCCATCAGAGAAGAAAATAAGTAGCGCAAGTGACTGCATCAGCTTCATGCAAGCTGGTTGTGAACTGAAGAAAGTTCGGCCAAATTCCCGTATTTATAATCGATTTTTTACTTTTGACCCTGATGTGCAAGCACTTCGTTGGGAGCCATCGAAAAAGGATCCTGACAAGGCTAAACTTGATATTTCTGCTGTAAAAGAGATCCGATTGGGTAAAAACACTGAAACATTCAGAAACAATGGTCTTGCAGATCAGATTTCTGAAGACTGTGCCTTCTCCATAATTCATGGGGAGAATTATGACTCTCTGGACTTAGTTGCCAATTCAGCAGATGTGGCCAACATTTGGGTGTCAGGTTTAAGGTACCTGGTTTCCCGTAGCAAGCAATGTCTGGATTTGATAGAAGGTAGTCAGAATACTCCACGGTTTGTGTGGCTTAGATCTGTGTTTGAAGCTGCAGATGTTGATGGCAATGGGATCATGTTGGAAGATACAGCTGTAGAATTAATAAAACAGCTGAACCCTGCCTTAAAGGAGTCAAAAATTAGGTTAAAATTTAAGGAAATCCAGAAGAGCAAAGAGAAACTAACAACCCGTGTAACAAAAGAGGAATTTTGTGAAGCATACACTGAGCTTTGCACTAGACCTGAAGTTTATTTTTTGCTGGTGCAGATATCCAAAAACAAAGAATATTTAGATGCCAATGACCTCATGCTTTTTTTAGAAGCTGAGCAAGGGGTCACTAATATAACTGAAGAAGTGTGTCTTGATATTATTCGTAGGTATGAATTTTCAGAGGAAGGGCAGTTGAAGGGTTTTCTTGCAATTGATGGATTTACTCAATATTTGTTGTCCCCAGAATGTGAAATTTTTGACCCCACACATAAAAAGGTTGTCCAAGATATGACCCAGCCTTTATCACATTACTATATCAATTCATCTCACAATACCTACCTGATAGAAGACCAGGTCCGAGGGCCAGCAGATATCAATGGTTACATCAGAGCACTGAAGATGAGCTGTAGAAGTATTGAACTTGATGTTTGTGATGGACCAGATAAGGAGCCCATAATCTGTAACCGTAACAGCATGACATCACCTCTCTCATTTCAATGTGTCATTGATGTGATCAATAAATTAGCCTTTGTTTCTTCAGAGTATCCTCTTATTCTCTGTTTGGAAAACCACTGCTCCATACAACAGCAGAAAGTCATGGTTAAACAAATGAAGAAGACTTTTGGAACCAAGTTGTACATTGACACACCACTCCCATCGGAAACATACCTCCCATCTCCAGAAAAATTGAAAAAGAGAATCATTATCAAAGGGAAGAAACTGCCTTCGGATGAGGATTTATTAGAGGGGGAGGTCACTGATGAAGATGAAGAAGCTGAAGTATCTCGAAAAATGTCTGAAGAGTCTGCAGTGTTACTGAAGAGGTCCTGGTTATGCAAGGAGCTGTCTGACCTTGTCTCTATATGTAAATCAATCCAATTCACAGATTTTGAGAGCTCGATGAAAGATCAAAATTACTGGGAAATCTGCTCTTTCAGTGAAGCTGAAGCAAGTCGAATTGCAAATGAGTGTCCAGAGGACTTTGTAAATTATAATAAGAAATTTTTGTCTCGAATATATCCTAGTGCCATGAGAATAGATTCCAGTAACTTAAATCCACAAGATTTTTGGAACTGTGGCTGTCAGATAGTAGCAATGAATTATCAGACACCAGGACCCATGATGGATTTACATACAGGCTGGTTTTTACAAAATGGGGGATGTGGTTATGTCCTTAGACCTTCTGTTATGCGAGAAGAGGTTTCTTACTTCAGCGCAAATACAAAAGGCATTGTCCCAGGGGTCTCTCCTCAAGTCCTACATGTCAAAATCATCAGTGGCCAGAATTTTCCAAAGCCCAAAGGTGCCTGTGCCAAGGGGGATGTCATTGATCCCTACGTTTGTCTAGAAATACATGGTATTCCTGCAGACTGTACTGAGCAGAGAACTAAAACTGTTCAGCAGAACAGTGACAACCCCATTTTTGATGAGAGTTTTGAGTTTGAGATAAATCTGCCAGAGCTTGCGATGATCCGTTTTGTTGTATTGGATGATGATTATATTGGTGATGAGTTCATAGGTCAATGTGCCATCCCCCTAGAGTGTATTCAGCCAGGTTATCGACACATACCTCTGCGCTCTTTTGTGGGAGACATCATGGAGCATGTTACACTTTTTGTGCACATTGCTATAACAAATCGGAGTGGAGGAGGAAAGACCCAAAAGCGTGGCCTGACTGCAAGAATAGGGATGAAAACAAGAGACTATACTATGTTGAGGAACACAGGTCTTAAGGTTATAGATGACATCTTCAAACTTGCAGTACATCCATTAAGAGAGGCAACTGACATGAGGGAGAACATGCAGGTAATGAAACATTTTGATTCCCTCTTTTCCCCCCTTTTGCATATGAGAATTTGATTTAGCAAATATTCCAGCTCAATTGAACTGCTAATGATATTTTGGTAATTTGGGGGTGTGTATTTTCTAGCAAATGGTTCAATGTCCCATTGGTAAAATAATATCGAGGTTGATTTTCTGGCAAACATTCTGCAAGATCCTATCTCTCAAGTGCCAATGAACTGAGCCTAATTTTAAGATGTCCTTTGCTTCCCGTGTAGTTGGAAGTTCTCAACTTCCACCATGCTACCCTTGTTAATCTGGATTTCTCTGCAACAATGGGCCAGTACATGCAGTTTTCAAAAAGATGATCTTCTTCAGGTGATGGGGCAACTGGGGTTGCACGCATGGCCCATAGTGCATGTACATCATCATGTGTGACTCCTCCCATGCACACATATTGGTACATACATATGTTCAGTTCCTATGATCCTTCTCCCCACTCCCCCACCCCAATCCCTTTTCTGGGAGGAAGGATTGCAGGAATCAGAAGAAAGTGCTTAGAAATGTATGTGTGTATGCATTGGATGACACATGACTTCGTATATACAGTGTGTATAGGGGGGTATCTGTGTTGCACATTCCTGATGACCTAGCCCAATATCAAATGCCTGCTAGAGCCCATTGTGGTCCCTTCACAGCAAAAAAACAAAAACAAAAACCTGCACCTAGCATCTTTTCTTTGTCTTTGCATAGTAGAAAATGTTAACACACCACAGAACATTCCTAGCAATGAAATGGCAGGCATTATTAGCTCTTTGAAATCTTGTACAGTAGCCATTTAGGCTTGTCCTTCTGTATCTAGGAGTAAGTCCCATTGATCCCAGTGGGGCTTATCTCTTGATTGACGGGTATAGGATCACATTATTGAACTTATATGAACCCTTAATTTCTTTGAGGGTCCAGTCCCGTTTATACAGGGACTTGGAAGTACTTTGTAAAGTATCAGGTGGAAAGAATATGATGTCCCCTTCATCCATCATGTAAAGATATTATGAAGACAAGGGAATTTATTGGTGTTGGTGGAACATTTTCTAGCAGGAGAAAGTGTCACACATTTTGTCTACACCATAATTTGTAAGCAAGGAATAAGAAATGTGAACTCTTGCTTTTTAATACATCTCAAAAGGCAGATTATAATTATGACAAAAATATATGCAGTTATAAAACGTGCATTTAGATGGGAAAAACTCTGTTGATTGTAAGAAAATGGGGGAGAGCAGCTGATTTAATAGTCTGAAATATTGGCTCCCCCCCTCCCCTGAGTCCCTGTTGGGAGATGTTTGGCTAATATGCTTGTAGAAAGAAGGACTATTCTACATGCAACACACATATTTGTATTAGAAATAAATGTTCATAATGCCAAATGATGGAGAGTTGCTTCTTCCACTCTTACAGACTAATTCTGCTTTACTTGGATTAGAATTGTATATAGCAAAACATAGGTTATTTGCCAGTTCATATCATTTTGGATGGATTCCATCCAGGAGGCCTTCTCAGTACTGATGTGTGTCACAAAATGTTGTGATGTCTCCAAATGGACAACTGAAATTGTTGTAATAAATAGCAATTGATGTGTGGCAACTAAAGGGAATGAGACAGAGGTTAAGACTTATAGTGGGCAGTGCTTCTGTTGCGAATTATTTGGTTGTTGAATTGGAAGATGTTCATAAAACCTGTAAACCCATTAAAGGGATCACAATCCACTGATCTGTGATGCCACCTGATAGCATCCCTGTGTTTGGAGGCCCTGGCAGCTAGCAGACACAAGGCATTTGGCTGTGCCATCAGTGCGTGGCCTGCCTGACTAACTGGTGGGCTATGTTCAGTTTGATGAATTACAACGACAAAGCTAAATATTTGCTTGATTGCCAAAAGCTCAGTTGGAATCACATTTGTTTAAATCTGTGATCAGTGATTTCATATGGTGCAGAATATACTTGCCTTGTTCTAGCAAAGGAATGCTTTGAAAGGAAAGGCACCTGGCCAGAGATCAGGAGAAAAACAACTCTTTTGGACTTCAACTCTCATGATCCCTCAGCTACTGTCAACAGTGGAGATTCTGGGAGGTTGCATAATAACAAAAAAATAAATAAAATATTTTTTACAAGTTATTCTCCTAGTACACCAGCCTAAAGGCTATTCCAACTTTTTGTTGCTGTTGTATAGAAAAAGACAGAACAAACGGTGGGGAAACACCGGAGGGTTACATTTGGAAGAGGTCTATAAAACCCCATGTTTGAGGCAGGTAAATTTTATAAGTAAAATTCTTGTTGGAAAGCATCACCAGACGAATAAGTATTTAGGACAGGGGTCAGCAAGTTCCCCTTACCTGGGGCCGATCCGGGGATCTCCGGGCCTTCTGCGGGCCGATGGTGGTGGTGGGAAATGGTGGTGTGTGTGCTCCGCCGACCCCCGCCGCCGCATGCGGCGCAGCCAACATTTTGTTTTCCAAAAAGCCGGCCGTGACTCGTTTACACATGCACAGTACTCCTGCGCATGCGCAAACGACCTGCATCTGCCATTTTGGAAAACAAAATGGTGGCCGCATTTCCAAAATGGCGGCTGTGGCTCGTTCGCACATGCGCAAGAGTACTGCACATGCACAAATGAGTCGTGGCCGCCATTTTGGAAAACAAAATGTTGGCCGCAATGCACTTGTCGGCGTCGTCGAGGGTCATCGGGGGCCAGTCCAAAGGCCTCAGGGGGCCGGCCCCGGCCCACGGGCTGTAGGTTGCCAACCCTTGGTCTAGCAGTTCACCAGGATCAAGGATAGGACTGCATGACTCTCTAGAGAATTTTGGACTACAACTCCTTTGATTCCCACAATTGGGTATGCTGGCTAGGGCTGATGGAAATATAGTTCAGCAGCCTCTGGATGGCCACCCATTCCCCACCCCGATCAACATAAGTACTTCAGGGCTCATCTGGGGCCAATGAAATGGCTGGATGTGAACTTCCCCCTGAACACAGCCTTGGAATGATCCAGGGTTATTGCCAGGCTGATTGCTTGTGCAAAAATAAGGAAGAACAGGAAGACTCTGACTGCAGGAGTGGGTAGCTGGCCAGAGCAAGAGCAAGACTATGTTTTATTTTCTTCATTTTCCAATTTCCCAAAAGGAAACAGAGGGACCATACCAACTGACAAGCAATTTCTGATGGAGGAGACTATTGCTCTAAACTCTTAAAATGGGACCAGGTCATTTTAAGTACTCTGGCTGCCTCCTGTTGCATTCTGGAACTTGTAGTTTAGGAAGAGGCATTTAGAATATTCAGCCAGGGAGCCTTTAAGCCTCACAGAACTAAAACCCCCAAAATGCAACAGGAGGCAGTCAGAGCTGTAGCTCGATAGTTTCACTCTGGATTTGGATTGGGTGGGAAATAAGAACATGTTATTGGGTGTGGCCAGTTTCTCTATTGTCGTATGGTAACAGAGGCTTTTTATTTTATCTTTTCTCCAGTTGTTGGGGAAATTGTTACCGTATATACTTGTGTATAAGTCGATCTGGTGTATAAGTCAAGGGAAGGTTTTAGGGTCAAAATCATTTGATATGACCTGTGGATAAGTCAAAGTTAAAACTCAGGGGAGGAGAAGGTTTTAACATCAGACTTAGAGGGAAGGAACTGGAGGGATATGTGGTGCTTGCTGGGCAGGGACGATCCAGAGAGAGAGAGGGAAGGATGAGGATGAGAGAAAGGTTTTCCATGGGACTGGGAAGGAAGGAACTGGAGGGATATGTGGTGCTTGCTGGGCAGGGACGATCCATAGGGAGAAGGAAGGCTGGAAGAAAAGCAGCTTCATTTTTATATACCGCTTCATACTGCGCTATGCAGTGTCTAAGCAGTTTACAACTGTAAGCTCATTGCCCCCAACAGCTGGGTACTCATTTTAGCGACCATGGAAGGATGCAGGCCTGAGTCTAGCCTGAGCCCTGGCTAGTATTGAACTTGCAACCTTCTGGTCTATGAGTGAGTGGCTGCAGTACAGGCGTTTAACCACTGCGCCACCAAGGGTTTTCCATGGGACTGAGAAGTGAATCACCTCACACGCACACACAGAGACACACACACTCCTGCCTGGCAGCTCTTTCAGAAATCCCTGCCGAGGCAGGAGGAGTGGGGCACTGGTGTGTGTGTGTGTGTGTGTGCTTCTTTTATGATCTTTTAGGGCAGGGGTAGGCAACCTTTCCCCTTTAAGGGCCGAGGGACTTCAGCTCCCAGAAGCCTTAGCCATGTTGGCCAATAGCTCCTGGGATTCTGGGAGCTGAAGTCCCTCGGCCCTTAAAGGGGAAAGGTTGCCTACCCCTGTTTTAGGGCCTAGCCAAAGTAAGAAAAAGGGCCCTCCCTCCTGTCCATCTGCCATCATCCAGCCTTGGAGGGAGAGAGAGACTGGCCAACTCCATTGGGCCTAGCCACAGTAAGAAGAAGAGCCCTCCTTCCAGTCCCTCTACCATGGTCCAGGCCTCATAGGAGAGAACCACTAGTGGACCTGATCCCCTTCCCCACTGTCATTCCTTCTCCTTTTGTGTAATGTCTTTTTAGACTGTAAGCCTGAGGGCAGGGAAATGTGTAATTTAACCATTTGTATGCTGCTCTGAGAGCCTTAGTGGCTGAAGAGTCGGGTATAAATACTTCAAATAAATAAATCTGAGCTGTATTACTGTTTTGTCCCATATATAAGTCAATCCAGGTTTTAGGGTCAATTTTGGGGATAAATTCAAGCCACCCCTTCAGAGCCGTCTGTTTTGGCCCTTAGTAAAGAGAAAAGTGTTTATAGCAGGGGATACCCATTGCTGGGCATACTGTTGCCAGGTATTGGGATACAACCTACAGTCTTGGATGGGGTCACATTCTCTGTGAAGGACTGTGTTCGCAGTCTGGGGGCACTCCTGGATCCGTTGCTCCAAATGTCAATCAGGTAAATGCAACGGTCAGGAGTGCCTGCTATCAGCTTCTGATATTTAATGCTGCGCCCTTTCCTGGAAGTAAGGGATCTCGAAACTGTGGTACATGCACTGGTAACCTCTCATCTTGATTTCTGCAAGGCACTCTACATGGAGTTACCCTTGTGCTTAGTCCGGAAACTTCAGTTAGTTCAGAATATGGCAGCCAGACTGGTCTCTGGTACATCTAGGAGAGACCACATATCACTTGTCTTGAAAAGACTCCACTGGCTGCCGATCAGTTTCTGGGCTCAGTACAAGGTGTTGGTTATGACCTTTAAAGCCCTAAATGGCCTGGGTCCACCTCCTTCCATATAACCCAATCCGCACACTTCGATCCTCTGGGGGGAATTTGCTTCAGCCTGTTAAAACTAGACTAACTGCAACCTCCCAGAGGGCCTTCTCGGCAACCACTCCCAGATTGTGGAACAGCCTGCCAGACGAGATCCATCAGATCATCAGCTTAAACAGCTTTAAAAAAGCTATAAAGACGGATCTCTTCCGGCAGGCCTTTTCTGACTATTCCTGGTCAAGGAATGAGCCCACCCGTACCCCTACCCTCTGCCATATTTATAACTATTGTCTGCTGCTATTATGACCTTTTATCTGTCATGGTTGATCATTTATTGTTTTACTGGTTTGATTGTTTATTGCAGGGGTAGGCAACCTTTCCCCTTTAAGGGCCGAGGGACTTCAGCTCCCAGAATCCCAGGAGCTATTGGCCAACATGGGACTATTGGCCAACATGGCTGAGGCTTCTGGGAGCTGAAGTCCCTCGGCCCTTAAAGGGGAAAGGTTGCCTACCCCTGGTTTATTGTTTTAAAAATGTCTGATATTTAATGCTATTTTAAGGGGTGGGTGGGTTTTCTGGGATGGTACATTGTGATATTTTATTCTTGTAAGCCACCCCGATTGCTTCGGCAGAGGGGCGGGATAGAAATAAATAATAATAATAATAATAATAATAATAATAATAATCTTTCTCATCAAATGTTTGGGCTAGCCAATATGGCAAAAGGTGACAGATGATGGGAGTTATTATAATGCATATATACCTTATAGGCATTGGGGCCCCAGTCTCAGTCAACCCCCCCTTACTTTAGAGTTAAAAAATAAATTAAAAAAAAAGACTTAGCTACTATACTAGCAAAGTATTTAAAGTAACATGTTGTTTGATCCTTAAAAACAACCAAATATTAATCAACATGTGACTTTTTTAAAGCATGCTTTCTAGCCTACACCCAAACCCATGTACACCTTTTCACATTGAGGTCCTATCTGCACTGGCCAAAATACTCCGGGGGCAGCCAAGGATATCCTGGCCCCAGAGTTGCCCCTATGTTCCCCTGTTAAAAAGGCCCTCTATTCTGATGCCAGGTGGCTATTCACACACCTGTCCTGCTGAACCTCCTGGTGTGTCTTCCACCACCACCGGTCACTTTGCTCTGAGGTCAGAATGAGGTTCCCTGTGACAGATCACATAGAATCATAGAATTGGAAGAAACCACAAGGGCCATTCACTCCAACCCCCTGCCATGCAGGAATACATCATCAAGAAAATAGTTGGGTGCCTTGTTTTGACCTTAGAATGAGTGACTGGCAGCAGTGGCGTACACACTGGGTAGCTCAGCAGGAGACATTTCAAACACTCACCCAGCATTGCAATGAAGGGCTCCAGATCTTCACAGAAGATGCAGAGCAAAGGCTAACTTTTTAAAATGCATGGTAAGGGGGTATAGCTCAGTTCTGGTCTGTTTGTACAGAACCAGGGTTTCTTGCATGCAAGGAGGGCAGTTAATTTGGCCCACGCATACAGGGCTTCAGTATACTGAACAGGGTTTGTTTTGTCTCGGGATGAGTTAAGAGTACCCAGGTTCTGAAACCCTATCATTGTACATGCAGAGAAGGCAGGGCTAGTATGATGGAAGAAAAGTGTAAACAGGGCAATTGACAGTAGAACTTGGCCCTTGTCCTGAATACTTGATATTTTGGAGGCCTATCCTATGGAATCTTCTATGCACATTTTCCTTTTTTTAAATTAGGGATAAGAATTGTCTGTAATTGTGAAAGCCCTTTTGTACCCAACTTTTTAGGTGGTGGTAGAGGAGCAGATGTAGATATATCTCTACATCCACCATGCTATTTCAGCGCTGTCTTGGCTTAAGTATGTGAAACAGAATTGATACATGATGTTCTTATCCAAAGATAACAAGATTGTTCCCTAGAGGGAATGGGCTATACCACTGATTGGGAAAGCACTGGGTTTACTACAGTGTGTGTCAGTTTTCCCTGCTGGCCAGCTAGAAGAATTAAAAAAAAAATACCTAGCATGATTCTTAACCTAAACAGTTTTGGAAAAAAATATATGCATGTATTGGTCAGAGGAGTACAGTGGTGCTACCTTTACAGTCAAATGTTGCATGCTGGTAAGTCTTCCCCCTTTAAATATAGGCTAAAGATAACTGATTAAAAATGCTGGACATATCACTACTTCCTCTTCAGTGAGATAACAGATACCGTGGCTATATGTTTACATGTAGTACTTCAGCAAATCAGGTAGATAACTTGCTGGTTTTGTATTAAAAGAAAACACACACATAGAGGCACATAAAAGGATACATTGTTTACTGTAAGGCAAAAAGAGTATATAATGAATTATGCTGTCAGAACTTGGCTGTGAAAGCTCTCCAAACAACTTTTGATAGCTGGAACCTTGGGGGACTTTAAATCCAATTAATCTAGTATCAATTAGTGTAGACCAGTTAAATCCATGGTATTTATATAAGAGGTGACTTAAGGCCTAAGCAGACTGCCAGAAATAGTGCACATTAAATTGAGGCACTGCCCAGGCTCAGTGCTAGGGAATCATGGGAACTGTATTTTTTTCTGCGACATTGATCCTTCTCTGTCAGAGAGCTCTGGTGCCACAATAAATTAGAGTTCCCATGATTCCCTAGCACTGAGCCAGGGCAGTGCCTCAATTTAATGTGCACTATTTCTGGCAGTCTGCTTAGGCCCTTATTATTCTGCAGTCAATGGGTCTAGTCTAGTTGGAGATAGCAGTTTGACCTAGGCTTTCAGTACATTGTAACTATCTATGAAAATGCATTCATAACATTTCTTCAGGAGATGCCTAAGCAGATGCTGCATTCAGACATCCTAGGGCAAATGCCAGGTTTTTTTCCTGCTGGTGCAGACCTACCTACTATTTAAAAAAAGAAAGGAAGAAAAGGGAGGGCATCTGTGGTGATTTGGCACTCTGGATTAGGCAAGACACCTGTAGCCACCACTTGGTTTCCCCAGAATGCTTCTGAGCCTCAGAGACATTATGGCCTAATTCGAAACAGCTTCATAAATCCCCCTCACTGATATATAAAATGTTATATCCACCATAATCTTAATTACCCTAGAGGCATGCTGGAGAAATTAAGGTGGTATCTGTGCCTTACATGATACTCTTTAGAAAGCTGGTTTAGTAATGTTGCTCTGTATCTCCACTGCTCCAATTTGTGGAAGGGGGAATGCACCAGGGTCTGGCACTAGCCTTGCAAGTCTACTTTAGATATTACACAAATGAGATGCTTCCATGTTGCTGGGTAGTGTGCATGGATGTGAATGAGAATGGAGAACTGTCTTTCACCACAGTGATGCTACTCGCATAAGTAACTTGCCTAGTGATTTCAGATTGTGAGAGGCCATCAATAGTGGTTGAGCCTAAGGGCCTTGAGAGACTGCCAGAAATAATGCAGGTTGAGGCCACTTTAACTGTCCTGGCTCAGTGCTAAGGAATCATGGGAACTGTAGTGTTGTGGCACCAGAGCTCTCTGACAGAGAAGGCTGAATGTCCCAGAAAAAAAAAATACAGTTCCCATGATTCCCTAGTACTGAGCCAGGACAGTTAAAGTGAGCTCAGTCTGCATTATTTCTGGCAGTCTGTAAAGGCCCTAAATCAATCCAGATTACATTAAAATATAAGTCAGTTAATTGAAATAACCAAGTTAATTAACCAAGAGTTAATTGAAATAACACTGTATTGCTCTTGACAGCATATTAACTCAGTTTTCTTCTTTTTCTGGTACGTAGATCAGATGTGTACATCCAAAGTCAGGCTCAGATTCATTACCTTCTGAAGAGTTGGCTGTTAGAAATGCAACAATGCTTAGCACTAAAGAGTTGTAAAAGTCTTACAGATAGCAGGAATGACAGAGTTAAAATAGTTCTGTAGTTTCCTCATCCACCTATCCTGACCTCCCTGTGATGTGAACTGATACTCTTAGGGCCTTTGCAGACTGCTAGAAATTGACTCCACTTTAACTGCCCTGGCTCAGTGCTATGGAATCATGGGAACTGTATTTTTTTCTGAGACATGGAGCCTATTCTGTCAGAGAGCTCTGGTGCCACAATAAACTACAGTTCCCATGATTTCCTTCTCTCTCATCTTTATCTAAAAATAAAACTAGTTTTACTTCTCTATTATTTTGGCACCCTACACAACTCTCTTATATTAATGGCGTTCCTACAACAATCCCTTTAGTTTGTTCATTTAAGCCACTGGTGTCTTTGCTCCTTGATCAGGATCTCTAGCCCCGGCACCTGCCCTTCATTAACTATTTCTCTTGATATCCATACACGATATTATAAAATATATCTGGATGATACTGTCCAGCAGATAGAAACTAATGCCTTCTTTTTCCTCTCTTTCAACAGAATGCAATTCTATCTGTTAAAGAGCTTTGTGGACTCCCGCCAATCACCAGCTTGAAGCAGTGCATTTTATCTTTGTCCCCACGACTTCTCAACAGTGACAATGTTCCTTCAGTGGCCCTCTCCCTGAAAGACAGCTTTCCTTACCTGGAACCTTTGGGCTCACTAACTGATGTTCAGAAAAAGGTTCTAGCTACATATAATCAGGTATGTTCTTGTTTATGCTTAGCTGGGTGTTTGCGGCTGGAGGAATGTTGGAAATTGGAAAGGGTGAACAGACTTCCACTGAGGCTTTCACCCATCAATAAATCTCCTTAGGTGTGGTGAATGCTAAGATCTTAATTTTAGTTTTACGATATTTGATGATCAAGTGGTCAATGTGTGTGAAAGATTTCAATAGATATGGAGATCAAGTCTTGGCTGGCCTTTTAGAGTTGACTTTACCCTATGCGTTTTCTCAGATTCCTTGGGGAAGAGGGGCTGTTACACATAGACTCCAACATCAGCACCTAGCATTTTAGAAGCATCATTATCTTGCTTACCTTGGAGCATTTGCATTGCCCAAAGAAGTTCAATCAGCCCCAGTATTCTTGTGGTTATTATTCCACTAACTACTCTGATGTCTTCTTCAGGGTATGGAATCAGTATAATGCAGAGATGAAAGTTTTATAGCCTGGAACTGCGTGTAGTTTACCCAGTATGCTCCCGGGGTCCCTGAACCCCCTTGTCTGAAAGAAACTGGCTCTCAGATGAACACTCAGAAGCCTCCAGAAATCATGAATCTCCAATTTTGAGATGGGGGTGGGGGCTGGACCTGAGCTTTTTGAATGGCCCAAGATGTTTGTTTTTTTTCCAAAACTAAATAGGACCATCTGATTGCTCCAGTTTTTCAGAAATTGATGAGTGCAGTCTGAAGAATAAGGATTGAAAATGGGCTCAGTGCAGCTCCCTGCCTCCTCCCTGGAGGTTTGATCCCCATCTCTGATTTAATTCCTCCACCCAGCCACTGTAGTGTAGTGGTTTGAGCACTGAACTATGACTCTGGAGACCAGGTTTTTAATTCCGGCTCAGCCATGTAAACCCACTGAATGATCTTCAGCAAGTCAGACTGTTTCAGCCTCAGAGGATGGCAATGGCAACCCCCCTCTGAAGAAACTTGCCAAGAAAACCCCATGATAAGTTCACCTTAGGGTCACCATAAGTTGGGGACAGCTTGAAGACACACAACAACAACAACAACAACAATAGGTAATAATTATATATTTTTTAGTTATCAGAACTACAGTATCCTATTATAAATGCCGCATTTTAAAAAGGACATTGAAAAACTGCAGCACATCCAGAGGAGTGTGGATGGCATGAAATCAAATTTTGTGAAGAATGGCTGAATGAACTGCCTATGTTCATCCTACAGAATATTGTGTTCGGGTGGGAGTGGAGGGACAATGTGGCAGTGGACTTCCAATATCTGAAGGGATGTCACAGAGAAGAATTAGCAGGCTGATTCTCTGATATTCCAGGGGATATAATTAGAAGGATTGGCTGGAAATTGTAGATAGCAAATTGTAGGAACTGTTCACCAGATTAATCTTCTTGGCTACCTAGTAGGTGGTAGGTTCTCCTCCACTGGATAAGATTTTGGCAGAAGGTGTTGGACAGCATTGGTTAGGGATGCGAAACTTACACCCTGCATAGTAGGTCCCTTATAAGTTCACCAGTTGGACCTAATGATCCACCCTCTCCAATTTCCCTGATCTTATTCTGAGGACCAGCTCAGACAAGAATGTTAGGACACAAATGGGACAGAAGCAAAGAAGGTAGATATGAGAGCAAATGAAGCAATGGTGACATTCTAAAAGAATCAGATATGTCTGTGGCTTTGGGGCAAGGCTGGTGGAGAGCACAGAAGAGATGGTGACAATGGAGGCCTTTAAGAAGGGAGACAAAACTGTTCAGAATCATCAAAAAGGATGCAGGGCTGGCCTACCATTAGGTAGGGTGAAATGGCTACCTCTGTCCACAGAGTTTGATTCTCATGAAAGGGAAGCAAGTTACTAAAAACTAAATTTACAATAGTGTTTTTTGTGCCAGGGTGTGTGAGAGGAGAGTCATGGTATTTTCTGGCTCAGAAACAAAAATAACTTGTCAGACACTGGGTGCTAAGAACTTGTTTGCTGCTCTGTCTTAGGCAGAAAGATGCCTTGGGCTGGTCAACTGGGCAGCATGGGGACCTCTGGAAGGGCACAGAAATTACCTTGGGGCTGTATGCAGTTCACAGCTTGCACTTTGCCCACAGCTGCCCTAAAAGAGTGAGCTTTTGGAATGCTTAGGTGTATGAAAAATTGATTTTGTGGGCTTACTTTGTCCATTCCAGTATACAGTAGGACTTAAAGGATTATTTTATTATATTTTAAATATTTAGACCCATCCAATTTTGGCATGATTAGCTGAATTAAGAGAAATGTAATTCCATATGGTGATATTAATAGGGAAACCTAGCCATCGTAGAAACTTTTCAAGTGCTTTAATAAGTGTCCTTTAAAGTCAGGACTCGAGGTGACTTTCAACCTGGTTCAATGTGTGTTTAGCCAGAAACAAGTAGTTTAATGATTAGTAAATATACATCAGATTGCAGCCAAACAATGCAACCATAAGCATATTTACTTAAAAATAAACATCACTGACTGCAAATCGCCTTGTCTCTGAGAAACATCATTTGGCATGGACTGTAAATTAAATTTTCAGATATAATTAATTTCTCCTTAAAAATCACTGTAATCTTTCCATGTTTTTGAGATCTCTGTGTA
Organism: Phrynosoma blainvillii; assembly: GCA_026167975.1. Classification (NCBI taxonomy): domain Eukaryota; kingdom Metazoa; phylum Chordata; class Lepidosauria; order Squamata; family Phrynosomatidae; genus Phrynosoma; species Phrynosoma blainvillii. Next base: position 237,486,269 of record JANUYF010000001.1, on the reverse strand, counting down.
TGTGTATCTGATAGAAGGGGAATGAAGTCATGTGAATCTCTTTCCTGCTTTATAAAAAAGCACAAAGGAATCCACTAGCACCTTTGAGATTATCTGATTTATTCTAGCATAGGCTTGCATCTGATGAGAGGGACTGGAGTCCATGAAAGCTTATACTAGATTAAATTAATTAATCATAAAAGTAACTATTGGATTCCTTTATGCATTTTTTGCTAAAACAGACTAACATGGCTGTCTCTTTGAATTTATGAAATTCTGTATACTACTGAGTTTAGCAGTGCAGGACATTTTTTGGTAGTTCCCTTTATGCAACACACACACCACATTTCTGCACTACACTCTTATAGTGCTGCTATTCCACTTTTACTGCTCTGGCTGCCTCCTGTTGCATTCTGGGGTTTGTAGTTCAGTGAGACCTAAGAGCTCTATGGTTGAGAATTTTAAATGCCCCTTCCTCAACTGCAAATCCCAGAATGCAACAGGAGGCAACCAGAGTACTAATAGTGGAATAGCAGCACTATAAGAGTGTAGTGCGGAAATGTGGACAGACATTCTAAGAAAGTTAGTATTGATCTCTAAAACAGGATTCTACAGGTATACTAGGTCCAGTTGGATGATCTTGGTGCTCTCCAGATATGTTAAGTTACAACTCCCAATGTTCCCTTGTAGTCTGTAACACATCTAGAGACTGGGGAAAGCCGTGATGGACAAGGGCAGTTGTGAGCTGATTGATTTTGTTTTTCTGCTCATCTGCATCTACCACCAAGTGTCACCACTGCTGCCTTTAAAACCTGGCACACAGCCTAAAAAATGGTTGAATTTAAGATGATGATGTAAAGTCAGAGGGATTTCTCACTATACAAATCATCGTGATCATATAGCAAAAGGCATTTCCACCCCCAAGGAGCATGAGTACACATAAAACTAGAGTTGAAGGTACTAAGATGGAGAATACACAGATAGATGAGCTGACTCAGCGCAGGCAGGGACAATAGGTTGGATCCAGACTTAATCAGAATTAAAACATACTGATTGAAATCTGTGGCATTTTTGTTTCATAGGTATACTTTATTAACTAAAGTTCTGCTGATTTCACTTGGTCCTCTGTAGGTATGACAAAGTTTGGATCCAACCCAATGACTATAAACACTTCAAATGACTGAACTTTTGTCAAGATTTTGTGAGCATCTTCCTAGTACAAAGTGATTTTAATTGAATCTGTGATACTTAAGACTCTAAGAGTTAATATTTTAATATGTTAAAATACTAAGAGTGGCAGCAGCAGTAGATTCCCCTGCCTCCCCTCCCCTCCTGCTGCCCCACTCGCTCTCTCACTTGCCTGGCTGCCCACCCAGGGCAGCCGAGGGATGGATGGGCAAGTGAGGCAGCAGGAGGAGATGGAAGGGGCACACTCACCCATTCTCCTCCTTTGCTGCCCAGCTTCCTCTTCAAGGAAAGTGCTAGGCAGTCAGAAGGGGCCAGCACCAGATGCAGCACACATCCCTCCCTGGAGTGGGTGGAGGATTCGATCAGGTGTCACCCCTCCTTTGGGATGTCACCTGGTGCAGTCCGCACCTCCACACCTCCCATTGATGCCATTTCACATGAATGGATTTCCACTCCTACAGCAGGACTTCCAATTGTTCTTCCTTCTACAGCTTAGCTTTCTTCTCTCCCTCCCCCCAAATCAGCCCCAGCCTTCAAGAGCAGATTTCAGAGGCATCTGGGGGAGGGAATATCTGCCCTGCCAGTGATTTCCATGCTCCAGATGGACACATATACCTTGGATACTACCTTAAGGAGACACAGGATTATTAGTAGAGGCACAACTGTGTTTGCTCATTTGAAAACACTCAAGATATTGACAGCCCTAAGTTTGTAATTGTTTTCTGCTTCTATTTCCAGCTGATGCTGTATCTTGCATTTCCTCCAAGCTGTCAAGATCATGTTGATCTGACATAAAACAAATGCCTATTGAATTTCCCCTATCAGTTCTCATTTAGTTTGTTATAGAATGGGCACCTTTTACAGGAATGAATGAGCAAGGCTTTTTGAACACATGGTGTTATATTGTACAATAAGGATTCTGCGCCTGAGGGAAAGAGAGAGAAGGAGAGAGGGAAAAAGAGAGAGGGGGAGGGAGAGAAGAAGAAGATGGTAAAAGAAGCAACTTTTTTTTGTTTATATTCCCACACAGATGATTCAAGAGAGCAAATTCTTAGTAGAAACAGCAGACACTGTTCATGACAAGATTGTCCAGTGCCAGAAAGAAGGTAACCCTCTTTAATTTTGTTGAAGGGACTTTAGGGATGATGATTATTCTAAATCTGTTGCTTTGCTACTACAGCCCAAACCAAACATTTGTGATAAAATATTCCATTTTGCTGCTAAAGGTAGAAGTTAGGCTATACTGTGATAGCCCAGTCATGAAACCAGGGAAATGTAGAGTGAGTGCGTGCAGCCATTCAAGGAGTTGCATCTTAAAGGTGGGCAAAGGGAAAGTTAAGAAAATGGCAGGTTGGTTCCTCACTTCTTATGAGGATGGGATAAGTGTTCCTACACAATTAATGCTGCTGTGATGATGTGGCATACCCTCCAAAACAGTTGAAGAGCATACGCAGAAGGGCATGCGATAGGATACATAGTCTACATACATAAGTTCCCAAAATCAATCCTCAGAATTTCTATGCAGAGCCAGGGAATGTTGTAGAGAACTGCTGCCAATTGCATAGGTAGAACAGACAAAAAGACTAATGGTGGTTAGCTAAAAACTGAAAGTGAAGACTTCTAAAGCCATCTCATAACTACATGGGTGAAGAATAGGAGGAGAGGGAACATATAGGCTCCTGGTGGAGTGCCCATGTGTTCCACTTTGCAACAGACAATCTTCTTGGAGGGTTGTTAGAGAAAGGATGAATTCTGTTTAAGTTCATTTCAAAGACCAAGAACCATAAGAACTGAGAGCAGGGGCCTTGAAGTTGCTCCTCAACATTTAGCACACTGATGGGGGCATAGCATAAGCTTTCATAGATTTGGTCTACATCTTCAGATGCAAGAAACTGATTCTGAAGTGTAAATAACTAAGATCCCCAAGTGCTTAAACCTGACAATGTCTTATAGTCCTAAAACATCTTATCTATGGGGCAAAACAGATGGGCATCCAGGAGTGTCCAGAAGCTGCTCCTGGCTTGATCACCCTGGGGCAGCGGCAAACACTTGCCACAGCCCTAAAGGCACCTCCTGCTGCAGTCTCAAATGGACCAAGGCAAGGAGCGGAAAAGATCTGTTCCTTTCAAAGCTGGTATTGGGCAGCTTCCAGGCACTCTGGCGATGTGCATCATGTCAACACTATGCTCCTGGAGTGGCTAGAAGCTGCCCCTGTCTGCCCGTCTGTTTTGGGTCCATGTCACAAAGCCTTATTCATTTTCATTTTCAATTTTTATCTTCAAAACCACAAATAAAATAAGTTCCAAAGGCTGTAAGCTATAGCAAAAGATTTCAAACATATAACCCTAAGAGTAAAACTAGTTCAATCAGATACATAATAAATCTTTATGGAGGCCACAGGTAGAGTAACACCAAAAATTATTTGTCGAGATGACAATCTAATACATGAGTGTTAGTAAAATTTTGGTTGGCCAGTAACAGAATTCTCTTTTGTATCACCCATTTATTATAATTTGAAGACAGGAGGCCTGCTATTCGGCCAGACTGACAGATGTTTAACTATTAAGGCAAACATTTAGGTAATGTGTTCTCAGTTATACAGCAAAAAGAAAAAATAGTATGAAATGTTCCCTGGAAGCATAGGAAGCATTTCAGGAAGCATAGCAGTGTCTTTCCATTACAACCAACATTGATTGGAAAATTAGTTTGGTAATAATTAATATATTGAAAGATTAACATTACCCATCACTGAATAGTAGTGAAATGATATGGCAGAGTGGTTAGAGTGTTGGACTAGGACTTTGGAGGCCATGGTTTCAATACCTGCTTGGCCATGGAAATTCACTGGGTGACCTTGGGTAAATCACACTCTCTTAGCCTCAGAAGAAGACCTCAGTAAACCCCCTCTGAGGAAATATTTCCAAGAAAACCCCATAATAGATTTACCTTAGGGTTGTCATAAGTCAGAAATGAGTTGAAGGCACATAACATGCAGATGCTCTGGATCTCAGAGCACGATCCTCCCACTGCTCATTTGTAGGTCATTCTCTTCATTCTTCTTGAGAGCAACTTTCCAAGCTCTGTAACCACAGCAGGCCTGCCTTGAAATCTGAAGACAGGAAGTGTTTTCCCTGGCATGGTTAAATAATGCTCAAAAGCATGTAACAAGCTAAGGTGTTTTAGTGGTACAAGCCAATTAAGCAATTCAGCATACGAGTGTCTCTGACTCTGCTTCTGCATGCCAACTTGGCAGCAAATATTCTAATTCTACAAAAAATACACACCAGTCAACCAAGAAATCAACGCTTTGAATAATTTCTTCTATCCTTTGAAACCAAGAGATGTGCCTGTAACATCTAGATGGTGTGAACTCTTACTCTGCTCCAATATATGTGTGTTTTGTATCTTACATCTGTTGTATCTTACATCTAATTGGAGTAATTGAGATTACCTCAATTAGAAAGTAGCATCTGTTTTAATTAAATTGATTTTTGATTAGTTTAGACAGCACAAACCTCTTCCACAGGCTTGCTTACTTCATGAAAGCCTTGTTAAAGGTGACTTAATTGCATTTTACTAACCAGATTAATATTACTATAACAACTGAATGAGATGAAGCTTGTGTAACTAGGGCTCGAATTTGTTTAAGTGCAGTCAATATTTAGAATTTCCATAGGCTTAACTGAATTAAACTAATTGTAGTTTCCCTGTGACTCTTCCTTTGGTAAGAGTTCTTTACAATTCTTCTACATACTCATAAATAAATATACACATAATTTTAAAGCTATATTCCTGGGAAGAAGAATTGTTCACAAGGAGACGAATAATCAACACTACCCATGATTTTTTATCATGACTTTTCTATTTCTTTTGACCAGTGTTTTGTATGATACAGTGTGTATGCCTGTGAATGTTTGTCAAAATTAGTCATATATACCAGAAGTGCCACATGATACAATTCTGTGGTTGTAGCCCTCTGGAAGAAATAATAAATGAGTCTATGGAACTTTGCAGCTTCCTGGAGGTGGTTCCATTACTGGGGCCCCAGTGCAAATCATGCCATGTTCCAGTTTCTCACATGGAGTGTTCCAATAGTCCAGGGACCGGCAACCTACGGCCCGGGCACCGGTTAAGGCCCCGGGCCCCGGACTTACCAGCCCAGGCCATAGGCTGCCACCGCTGCCGCCGCGCGCTGCCGCCGGGGCGCGTTTTCGGCCGCGCTTGCTGCGACCGCCATTTTGGAAGTCAGAATGGCAGGCGTGGCACGTTTGCGCATGCGCAGTACTCTTGTGCATGTGCAAATGCGTCGCGACCGCCATTTTGACTTCCAAAATGGTGGCCGCGGCATGTGACGTGGCGGCTGCAGGCACGCGCGCTACGGCCGCGTGCGCGGGGGAGGAGGGTGCGCGCCCCCCTTGGCCCAGCCGAGACCTGGGCGACGGGAGACTGGCCCAGGTCTCAAAAAGGTTGCCTGTCCCTGCAATAGTCTCATGACATCCATGGAGAAAATAAGGCAAAAGCTAACAGAACACCATACTTCCAGGATAATACTTCTTGTAATTGCAGTAATTCCTGGTAGGATCTCCTCTACTTAGGCATTATTTCCTCCACACAGCACTCTGCCTTGAGTTGAACCTTGGAGGGAACAAGATACTGGTTTGAACCATTAAAGCTGCTGCTGAAGGAATGCTAGATGTGTCCAGCATCTCCTCCCCAAGTTTACTTTGATAACTTCTTTAAAACAGTTGAGAGGCTGAGAGGCCATGCTAGCCCCCTTTCTTTGTTTTAGCATTCTCTTTCTACCTCATTGCTCATATGACACCACTTTGAATGAATCTGCACTGTAGAAATAGCAATAGCAAGTGCATTTCTATACCGCTTATTAGTGCACTTAAGCACTCCCTAAGCGGTTTACAATATATAAACTAATTGCCCCCAACAAGCTGGGTACTCATTTTAGTGACCTCAGTAATGCTGTTTGATACCACTTTAAGTGCTGTAGCTCCATCCTATGATATCCTTGAATTTGTAGTTTAATAAGGTCACAAAACTACAAATCCTAGGATTCTGTAGCGTGGATCCATGGCGGTTTAAGGAAATTATTGCACAGGCTTCTGCCTAGCCCCAAAGCAGACTGAACATTTGGGATTTTTCCCCCAGATCGGGTGTTATCACACACCTCTGTCCTCAGAGTGGAGTTATTGTGACCTGATCTTAGCCAGATCTGTCTCCTTCCTTGGAGGTCTTTAAGCAGAGGCTGAATGGCCATCTATCGGGGATGCTTTGATTGGGAGTTCCTGCATGGCAGGGGGTTGGACTGGATGGCCCTTGTGGTCTCTTCCAACTCTATGATTCTATGATTCTGTGATTCTATGTCCCCGATCTGTCCTAATCCTGTCCTTCGCAAAGAACAAAAGTTACCCATTCTTTGCGAAAGATGGATTAGGACAGATTAGGGATGGATCTGGCTAAGATCAGGTCGTGATGCCTCTGGTTTTAGGATGAAGATGTGCTATAACACCCGATTTGAAAAAATTTCCCCCAGATTTTCAGTCTGCTTTGGGGCTGGGCAGAAGCCAGTGCGATAATCTCCAAAGTGATGTCAAACTGCATTATTTCTACAGTGTAGTTGCATCCTATGTTTCCTGAATACTTTGTTACTGTAATAGATTCTTTCTACTGAAGTAACTATTGTATAACAGTGGATAATAGAATCCCAGGAATCCTGAGATCCCTAATTTTTGGTGTGACTTTTGGGAGAAAATAACACTAAAATCTTGCTCAAAGCATGGCAATGTGCAAAATACCCTTCCACAATCCTCTGTCTCTCAGAACCTCAATTTCCCAACCTCAGAACCAACACTTTCCTCTTTTTTTGTCCTTATTCCAATCAAAATGGTGACCAGAGATGATGATGATGATTATTATTATTTGGAGTATTTATACAGATCAAATTGCAGCATCCTTTGGAGAACTGTATTTCCCATGGTGCCTTGTGTACTGTACCAAGCATCTCTGAGCCAGGAGGTACTCATGGTCTACCTTCTACCTTTTTTGTTTTGTTTTACCCAGCCTTGGGTTTCACATGTGCATGTTGCACTGTCCCTCGGACACTACTTGTAGTCCAGTGTTTGCAATTCTAGTCATGCATAAAGCCTTAATCTGGCAGCTTACAAATGGCTAATTAGACAGTTCCCTGCCCTCAGGCTTACAATCTAAAAAGACACCACACAAAAGGAGAAGGGAATTGTAGTGGGAAGGGAAGCAGTTCTTCTCTCCCTCTGAGCTCTGGACCATGGCAGATGGACTGGAAGGAGGGCTCTCCTTAATTTATGCTAGGCCCAATGGAAATGGCCTGCACCCCAGGCCATTCTTTAAAAGCTTTCTATTTTGAATGCCTGTCTGAAAAGGGAGGTTTTCGCCTGTCAGCAGAAGGGGCCATTCTGGTCTCCCGGTGAAGGGAGTTCCAGAGTCTAGGGATAGCTATAGAAAAAGCCCTCTCTTGTGTCCCCACCAACTGTGCTTGTGATGGTGGTGGGATGAAGAGAAGGACCTCCCCTGAGGATCTCAGAGCCCCAGACAGCTCATAGAGGGAGATACAGTGCCATAAAGGTCATCACCAGCACTTAGAATTGTGCCTGGAAATTAACTGGCAGCCAGTGGAGCTGTTTCAATAGGGATGTTGTATGATCTCTGTAACCTGCCCGTTAGCAGCCTGGGTGCAGCTCTTTGGACCAGCTGAGGTTTCTAAACACTCTTCCAAGGCAACTCGGAGTACAGCACATTACAGTAGTCCAAATGTGATGTAGCCAAGGTATGTGCCACTAAGGCCAGATATGGTGTCTCAAGGAATAGGCACAGTTGGTGCACAAATTTTAAATGTGCAGAAGCAGAGACTGCAGAGACCTGGGCCTCCAGGTTCAAAGCTGAATCCAGGAGTACTCCCAAACTGCAAGCCTGCATCTTCAGGGGGAGTGTGACCCTACCTAACACAGGTTGAATCCTTATTCCCTGATCTGCTTGCCAACTGAACTGGAGCAGTTCTGTTTTATCTGGATTAAGTTTCAACTTATTTACCCTCATCCAATCTATTACTGATGACAGACACTGGTTTAAGACCAGGACAATCTCCTTGTATTGGGGTGGAAAGGAGTAGTAGAGTTGAGTGTCATCGGCATGTTGATGACACTGCACCCCAAAACTCTGGAAATCTCTCCGAGCGGCTTCATGTATATGTTAAATAACATAGGGTACAATACAGAACCCTGAGGGACCACACAAACCAATGCCCAGGAGGTCGAGCAGGAGTCCTCCAGCACCACTTTCTGGGTTCACTCCTCCACGAAGGAATGGAGCCATTGTAAAACAGTACCTCTAAGTCCCATCCCAGAGAGGTGGCCCAGAAGGATACCCAGAAGGATACCATGGTTGATGGTATTGAAAGCTGCTGAGAGGTCCAATAGAACTAACAGGGACACACTCCCCCATCTAGTTCCCTGTGTAAGTCATCCACCAAGGTGACCAAGGCTGTCTCTGTTCCATAGTGAGGCCTAAAACCAGATTGAAATGGATCTAGATAATCTGTTTCATCCAGAAACTCCTGGAGTTGGGAAGCCACCACGCGTTTTAAAACCTTGCCCATAAATGGTAGGTTGGATACTGGCCAATAATTATTCATTATTGTGGGATTCAGAGATGGATTTTTTTTAACAAAGGCCTCACAACTGCCTCCTTTAGGCAAGATGGAACTCTGCCTTGTTGTAGTGAGGCATTGACTACCTCCTTTACCTACAGTGACACTTCTGGTCACCACTTGGGCTGGGATATAGAGAGAAAAGAAGAGATTTTAGTGTGGTTTGGGGTGGATGTAGCCTGTGGGGAGAGCATTGGAGGGAGCATGTTGACCCTAGCCTCTGCATAGTTGTCCTTCTACGCTGTATATGAAGGATCTTGGATGTGTGTGTAGGAACTGTGCTTGATAATGGGCGTTTTTATATTGAATCCTTGGGTTTGTCATGCTTTTTCTGTATACATGCAGGGGAAGGGCAGAGATAAGATGCAGGCACTGATTTTGAATGAACAGGAAGATGGCCTAGGTTCCATCCCATCACTGCCCTGCAATGTACCCCCCATGATCCCTTCCAAATAAACGAATGGCTGCCATTTAATACTATGGGAAACAATCACATGCTGAAATTTGGGGGTACTGTGACAGAAGCTCCACCTCTGCACAACATAGTCTTCTACACTGAGATGGATCCTATAGAGACACAAAAAGTGATTTGGGGCTCCCCAGATAGGACAAATATATTGAGGAGTTGTGGTACTTGTTGCTTTCAGTCTTGGGTTTTAAAACAATATCTGGACAATGTTTCTGTTTTATGGTAATCTTATTTTCTGACAGTTCTTCATACCAAGTACATGTTATTCTTGCCCTTGTGTGGGTTTCTCTTCTGGCTGAAGATATATTGGAATAAAAATAAAATTAATACATTTTTTAGAGTTATGGTGAAATGCCATTTGTACACTCTAATGTTAGAACTGTAAGGAATTTTTAAAAATTCACAGAAGAGACTTCAAAGTATAGCTTCAGACTAAACCATGTCACCGTTTTTTGTTTTTTTTTTAAAATAAACATTGGAAGGGTTCTGGTGCAGATCCAAAACGTTGTTGCAAACAGAGCCAACAAAGTATGAAAAACTAGATATGGAAGTGACACCAGCCAGCAAAACACAAGGACTTATATTTCAAGAACTCACACTTCTTTAGACCATTCTATAAGATTTTTTTTTCAGCCAGGTTCACACAGTCCTATTGTGTGTCAACCCCAGGACACCTGTAGCATTTCTAATGAACAAGGACAGGACATTTCACTAGTATCCAATAAAACACTAAAGGTTTCATGCATACTTTTCTTGATGAAAAGTCCCACTAAATACAGTAGGACTTTCTTCTAATTAAATAATCTGGAGGCTCTATCATCATTATTGTTGAAGATGTAGTAAGATCACTGTGTAGCTACTGTATGTGTATAAAGCCTCCTGGAGCATGGTAAACAAATATGCATTGTAATATTTATTTGTGCTTTGTTCATTGACTACTACTTTCACTTATCACACATTCTGGTAGGAATGCAACTCCATGAAGAACTCCATAATCTGGGAACAAAGGAGGGCTTGAAAGGAAGAAAGCTCAGCAAAGCCATTGAGAGTTTTGCATGGAACATCACTGTGTTGAAGGTAAATGTAAAACTTAAGATCTTTCCTTCTCTAGGGGATCTGTTTTGGTTCAGTTCTCTGTTACTTGCAGTAAAAAGGATATTGATACAATGGTATAAATATGCTGATGGATAACAATAATAATGAAGAGAAGCATTTCATTGTATTAAGGGATTAAAGTAATCCTTAGTCAAATAAACCTAAATGGGATTCATAGTAAGCATTTTATAGTTCAAACATGAATTTTTGCTTCAGGGAATGGCTCAAAGTAGGCTTCTTCATTCAGTGAAACCAAATAATTACAGCTTGTATCTCTCAGTTACTATCCAGTTTTGATACTTTGGATTTCTTATTATAGCTTCTACTACCTTCAGTGTTTGGATTTCTTATACCTTCTGCTCAAAACTGCTTTATCAATTGATCTATCAATCAATTGCTAGATAAAGGTGGAGGAGGAAAATTCCCCTCATTAGTCCAGTGTAAGGGCCTTATCAAACGCTGGCCACGAAGCGAAAAGTAAGTGAAAACTAACCGAAGTAAGAATAAATTCAGTTCTATACCGAAACGAACTGAATTTCGCCTGCGCGGCCATTGCGCAATGATTCCAAAAGCTCCCTTGTACTTACCCGAAAAACCAAATGTCAAAAGATCCCCTTTCACTTCGGATCACAGAAAAAAAAATACGTATTAGATCCGGATTGCCTTTGGATATGTGTAAACACACGGAAAAAAAAATACGTATTAGCTTTGGATTGCCTTTGGATATGTGTAAACACACGGAAAAAAAATACTTATTAGCTTTGGATACCTTCTGCTTGGGACCCCCGTGTGATAAGGTCCTAAGAAAACTTCCAATTCCTTGGAAGTTCCTTGGGGGTCATGCACAACACACTGAGAAGTTCAGTATCATTGAATCAGAGCTTGGAAATCTTACCTTTTTTAAAATTACAGCCCCTGACCTCTGGATCTTGGAGCTGTAGTCTAAAAATATTGGGCAAGATGTTTTGAGGGAATGGTTGTCCATGATATCCAGTGCTTCCCTCCATTGTGTAGCTGGAGGACAGGGGTGGGCACCTATGGCCTCCAGATGTTGGTGAACTGCAGCTCCCATCATCCTTCATCTTAGGCCAAAATGACTGAGACTGAAGGAAATTGGAGTTGCAGCAATATCTGCAAAATGTTGAATACATTCTAAACCACAGTCTTGATTCACACTTGGCAACAGTGATGCCACACAATTGTGACCAAATATCTTCCATTTACCTAATAACCATCCTAGAAAACTCCCCCAGAGGTCGTCTAAAAATGCTTGGGGGTTCTCAACTACGTTTTCAGAGGTTACTCTTTGGACAACTCTATGTGTAAAAAGTCCCTGAAGGAAGTCCCCCCTCCAGGCCACTGTATTGCACAGAATTACGTTTGTTTTGTAATGGCAGACACTGCATGTTTTATATCTAGTTTAATGCTGTGGATAACCCATTGTTAATTATGTATGTGTAATTAAATGATCTGTGAAATTATTAATGAACTCACACAGGAATAATGATTATAGACAAGGATGCTTTGCACTTCTGGGTGAGCACTACCCTTCTGAATCTGTGCCATAAAAGAAAGTCAGAGCAAGGCTGTTAAGAAATGGGCTTCAAGATTAATGGCAGTAATGCAGCACATTATTTTTCCCTGGAAAATGTTTGGAGATGGAAGCTCTTCCACACACATGCGCATGCACACACACTCCCACACCTCCACACCCCCCACACCACCTCCTGCCACACATGAAACCATTTATTTGGGCTGAGTATTTCTGTCTGTAGACCTACTCAACCAGGAGCCACAGAGGGAATATGAGGACATCACAATGCCATGCATAGTCAGTCAAATTCAGATGTGTGATAACATCATTAAATCCAAACAAAAACAATATTTACACTCTCTCTATTTAAAATAGTGTGGAAATGGGAATTCCTTTTTACCAAGACAACTGCATTGTGCATTGCCTGCTTTTGTGGAAAATAGGAGTGCATGTTCATCCCCCTCAGCCTTTGCATTTTAGCTTCCTGGGCAATTGTCAACATGGGGAACATGCAGATGTTCAGGAACACCCCCCCCAGTTCAGTTCTTATAAAAATAATAATGAGGTGCTGTGGCATACTGGTTTGAGTGCTGGACTAGGACTCTGGGAGGCCAGGTCTTCAATCCCGACTGATCTATAGAAATCCACTGGGTGATCTTGGGCAAGTCACACTCTCTCATCCTTAAAGGAAAGCAATGGCAAACCTATGAAGAAATCTTGCTCAGAAAACACAAGGAAAAGGTTGTCATACACTAGAGTCAACTCCAGTGCACATAACAAAAAATAGCTGTGTGGATATGAGTAAAAATAGGCTAGATAATGAACAGTATTTGTGGATCATTAGAACAGTCAGGTTAAAGTACCAGGTATTTAAATGTAACTAGTTTGGGGGTTTGTGATTTATATTCAGAGGTAAATTGCTTTTAAAGCTATCTTTATGCTCACTTGTATTAGAGAGAATGAATATTCATTCAATCTATAAAAATAATAATTATTTGAATACATAAGCAAATAAGAGAAATATACCTGTGATTATTTATTTATTCCTTTATAGCATTGTTAACCTGCTTAGGGGAAATTCCTCTTGGTCAGTTTACATATAATCATTAAAAACAATTAATTATTAATTATTAATGAAAATATTTAATATTTTAATTTTGGAGGGGATTCCTAAATAATTATTTCTTGTAGTAGTCTAGTGAAAGAGAATGCATACTTTGTGTGAAGAAAAGTTTCTGAGTTGAATCCAAATGGAATCAGCAATCCTATAATACTTACTCAGAAGTAAGACGCACAAAACTTAATGGGATATATTTCTGAATATACGTGTAGGATGGCATTGTAAGGCAAATCATGCTGTAGCCCCACTGGAATCAAATGTGATGTGGGTGCTGTCTAGATGGCGTCTACCAAGCACAGTTAGAGGTATTTTTAGTGTATGCCAAGAACTTATCTGAAAAGAAGATAAAATAGTACTCCTGTACACCAAAGATTTTGCATATGTGAGTCAGGGGAAGTGAAGGACATCCAGGACTATCTTTTACAATGTCCTCTCTATGCTCCCTTCAGACAAAAGTTTCTTAATTACATTCTCCACTGTCTTTTGAATCGACTTTCCCTTGAGCACATTTGTATCCTAATTGCTGATAACAATGCACATACCACTGTTATGGTCACAAAATTTGTCTTGGCTGCAAGTAAGTGTAGATTTAGGCATCAAAATCATTTATAAGAATTATATGGGGATGAAGATACATGGTTCTCCATCTGGGGGGCATGTAACTTATATTAAATATGATTTTATATTTGTGTATTTGTATATTTTCTGTATTATTTGTCCATTGTCTGTAATCTATTTCAAATTTATTATTGTTACTGTATTTTATTTGTTCGTTTTTTATCCTAATTATATTGAACTGTGATGGCTTATAGCTTTTAGCAATAAACACTCATTCATTATATCCTAATAGATTTTCTCTGGTTAGAAAAAAGACAGAAGAAATAATGGGGAAAGCGTTTCTCATAACCTTCCACGAATGAGCCTATTGTGGTTGCCCACAATAGGATCCTTCTCTGGGGTACACCTTTGACTTTTACCTCTTTAATTGATTTTAATAGGAACAAAGCCTGCCTAACTTAAATAAATCCATATCCACCCTGTTCAATCTTGGGTACTTAAAATTTCTCAGGAAACAGTGTTGGGAAGGATCTCTAGCTGGGAGAGCTGATGTCCATTGGAGTAAGCTGGGTTGGGGAAGCTTTTTCAACCATACATGTTTCCAAGAGCCATTTGCCAGTGGTGGATGGAGTGAAGGCCCACAATTTTCAAAGGGCTGCATAAGATGATACAGAACTTTCAGATTTTTATAATAGCCAGTTGACGTGTGAAAGCAATAAATCTGCTTATCAAACGTCAGTTTCCCTGCGTTCAGAACTCTGTCTGAGAAGATTCTTTTTATTATATATGCAGTAGCCAGGGATCTTGTATTAATATATGTACTGCGTTGGAAAGCCATTGTCTTTGTTCATACTTCTGCTAATGGGTTGGAATTTAGCAATATATTTCAATTCAGTTTTCTCTTTCTAGTCTTCCTTTGTAATTTCCTTGTTCAAAGACTGTGAGCTGTAAGTCCTTTACTGTGTGTCCAGGAAGACTGAAATGTTTTGCAAATGTTTTTTCGATCTTGCCATTTCTAATGTCAGATTTGTGCCCATTAAACTTCTTGTGTAGAGACTGTACTGTTTGTCCAATGTAGAGTGTAGAGGGGCATTGCTGTCATAGGATAGCATATATCACATTTCAGGAAGAGCAAGTAAATACATTTGTGATGTTGTGGGTGATGTTATTGGCCCCTGTAATATTGCTCCCATTGTAAATGTGGGAAATCCCTTTTGTAGGTCTCTGGCTAAAATGGACCTAGAATCTCACTTAGCATAAGATAGTATCATATTTTAATACAGACCACTTTGAACACATTCAAATTATTTTTGTGGTGTTTTTTTTAAAATGACAAATAAGAATTTTGGTTCTAGATATGTGCAACACAGTCAAAGGTTTGCAAGGCTGTTTGAAACATGAAGTTTGCGGGCTGTCTTTGAAAATGCCAGCAAAGGAGATACAAATGTGAAAATTACTGTGGAATATCTTCTCATTCAGACTGAAATCAAATTTTATAGTTAAAATCCACTGGCTGGTCTGGCTGCCTTCTACTCTTCAGGAAATGTCAGATTCTCTAAGCGATTTGTACTGAGCAACAGAAATCATTGGTCTGTTTACACATTGCAGGGGGCATCTTTGTGACTCATTCTTTTGTGTATCACTTAAAAGATCTTTTTCAGAACCACACGTTCATCCAGCCCAGCAATCTCACCAATCTTTCTGTTCTCAGTGGTGTCATTTAATAACAATTTGCCAGAAGGGAAGCTAGAAGCTTTGAGTCCCTAAACTAGGAGTGGGCAAATATATGGCCTGTAGCTTCCATATAACCCAACTAGGTTGTTTTGGGAGCCCCCAGGGATCAGTTTTTTTTAACCATTTCCCTCTCCCCATTTATTTTGGTCCCAAGTGCTCTCTAGGTAGTAAGGGGGTATTTTTGCCACATTTTAAGGCCACACAGCTAATTTAGATGCAGGAGGTCATTTAAGTGAATGGGAAATAACTTTAATTCATTTCCTGTTGTTTAAAAAAGGCCTCTCCTGGTCTTAAAATGGCTTGGAAACTTGCCCAAAACAGTGTGAAAATACCCCTTGCCTCCTAGATGATGTTTTCTACATGAGTCAATCATGTGCAAATGTTACATAGAATAAAGCCCTCATTATAGCATTTTCTGTGCAGAAAACAGCATTTTCTGTTCAAGAATGAATATTTCTGTATGGAAATAGGGTTTTCCACACAGACAATGCTATTTTCCACCAAATACAATTATCTGCATTTCTTTGTGCAGAGTAAATTCTGAACTGTGAAGATTCTTACCTGAAGCCTTGTGAGATGAAGGCCTTTCTAATCTTGTGGGAGCCTAGAAATCTCAAGAGAGGCTCTTTTCCTGCAAGACTTGAAGTGGGCCTTATGTAGACCTTCCTCACAGGCCACCTGCACCAAATATCTGGGGCTGAAGAGTTGAGAGCAGGACATGTGGCCGCCTGCCATACTCACAGCATTTGATCTGTAATTTTGCTGCATACCAAATGCCGAGTGGGCTTTCTGCTATGAACGCAGATAACACTTGCTCTTCCTGCTCTCACCAGATCAGAAAATAGAGAATTTTCAGTTTTCTTGTATTGCTGTCATATGGAACTGGACTTTCAAACCTCACATACAGCGCCTCCTGTACAAAATGGGAGATCTGGAAACCCTGTTGGGGAAAGACATTTTTTGCCAGTCTCCACTGCAGTACCTTGTAATCTGCTGCAGAGTTGGGGGATCCTTTGAAATAGTGTGGAAGATGGCTAACGGAGTGTGGGGGAGTGAGGAGGAAATCAGAAAGTTACTTCCCCTACTGGAGGCTCTGATGCAGGGGTAGGCAACCTTTCCCCTTTAAGGGCCGAGGGACTTCAGCTCCCAGAATCCCAGGAGCCAACATGGGACTATTGGCCAACATGGCTGAGGCTTCTGGGAGCTGAAGTCCCTCAGCCCTTAAAGGGGAAAGGTTGCCTACCCCTGCTCTGATGTCCATGGAGCAATAAACGTACTCCAGGTTTTAGTCCGTGTTTTAAAGGTGCTGTCCAGAGTGCTGAATCTGTAAAACAACTACTTTAAAGTTCAGGGTAAAACTGAGAGCTACCAAGTCTCCCCCCTTTCTTGTAGGAGCAGCCTCCTCTGTGTCTTCTTTGCATGAAAAAAGGTCTCTTAGGGCCTTTACAGACTGCCAGAAATAACGCAGCTTGAGGCCACTTTAATAATCCTGGCTCAATGCTAGGAAATCATGGGAAGTGTATTTTTTTCTGGGACATTGAGCCTTCTCTGTCAGAGAGCTCTGGTGCCACAATAAACTACTATTCCCATGATTCCCTAGCATTGAGCCAGGACAGTTGAAGTGGCCTCAAGCTGCATTATTTCTGGCAGTCTGTAAAGACCCTTAGAGTCCAGCGCTCCTGGAGAGAAACAAAGATGTCTGTGTAAGGTTGCATGTTTCTTAATAGACCAGTGTGTAATCTAGCAATATGTTCTCATGGAATTACTTGCAGATGTTGTTTGGATGATATCCTGTCATTTGTGATAAAGAAGGGCTCTGGACTCCAAATATCCACCTTTCTGTGGCGTGATGTTCCAGATGAACAAACTTTGGCTCCCAATAGAGATAAAAAGTAGGGTCTGTTTCCTTCCTTCTTTTCAAAAGGATTCCAGAGCCTCTGACAGTTGTATATTTACTCTGTCTTAATTTATACTATATTTACCTTTTTTTTGAAGTACAGTTTTTCTTTTTGGAACTAAAAGGCTATGTCTAACAATGATCTTGGAATTATTCATAACCAGACATATATTAACAAAAAGCTGATTTCACATAAGCAGAAGGTTAGTCCCTATGCTGTGCTGGAGAGCCAGCTTGGTGTAATGGTTTGAGTGTGGGACTATGACTCTGAAGATCAGTTTGATTCCTTGTTTGGCCCTGAAAACACAATGGGTGACCTTGGGCAAATCACATACTTCTCAGCTCCAGAAAATCCCATGTTGCCATAAGTCAGAAACAACTTGAAGCCACACGACAATAATGTGAGATCCAGTTGGGATTATGATATGAAATCCCTTTTTAAAATCTTGAAAGTTGGGAACGCTTTGATGAGAGTTGGCCCAAGACTTTTTGTTGCCTAAGGGACAGCAACATATTCTTTGCCCCCACCTATACGTTATACCACAGGCCATCTGAGTTGTTTTGACATCTGAGGCAGAAAATCTTCCAAACACCTCTCCCTGTTCATGGCAGTAAAAAATGAAATCAAAATGGTTCACTACTCTTTCATGACACCTCACATTTGTTACTTGAGGCAGCTGCCTCACTCTCTTTAAAGGAAGAGATAGCCCGTGTGGCAGTACTAAACTAGCTTTTCTTTTTCTTTCTTTTTTGATAATTTTATTGATACTTCTCATATAGCTATAAAAATAGTTTTTATAAGTCGCTACAAGCTAAAGAACAATTTTTTGTATAGTATAACACTTATGTAATACAATAATATCTCATCTTCTCATTTTCTACATCTAAACAGATCTTAATTATTGAAGTATCTTGTCTCTTCTCTCTGATTAATACCGTATTTTTCGCCCTATAACACGCACTTTTTCTTCCCCAAAACGTGCGTGGGGAAGTTAGTGCGCCTTATAAGGCGAAGGGCCGAGGCCGCGGGGAGAAGGAGGGCTCCTTCCCCCCGCGACCTCAGTCTTTGAATGGGCTGGTGCTGGGATCGAAGCAATCCCAGCACCAGCCCATTGAAAGACTGAGGCCGCGGGGAGAAGGAGGGCTCCTTCCCCCCGCGACCTCAGTCTTTGAATGGGCTGGTGCTGGGATCGAAGCGATCCCAGCACCAGCCCATTGAAAGACTGAGGCCGCGGGGAGAAGGAGGGCTCCTTCCCCCCGCGACCTCAGTCTTTGAATCGGTCCCAGCACCAGCCGATCCCAGCACCAGCCGATTCAAAGACTGAGGTCGCGGGGGGAAGGAGGGCTCCTGCTCCCCGCGGCCTCAGTCTTTCAATGGGCTGGGGCTGGGATCGCTTCGATCCCAGCACCAGCCGATTCAAAGACTGAGGTCGCGGGGGGAAGGAGGGCTCCTTCTCCCCGCGGCCTCAGTCTTTCAATGGGCTGGGGCTGGGATCGCTTCGATCCCAGCACCAGCCGATTCAAAGACTGAGGTCGCGGGGGGAAGGAGGGCTCCTTCTCCCCGCGGCCTCAGTCTTTCAATGGGCTGGGGCTGGGATCGCTTCGATCCCAGCACCAGCCGATTCAAAGACTGAGGTCGCGGGGGGAAGGAGGGCTCCTTCTCCCCGCGGCCTCAGTCTTTCAATGGGCTGGGGCTGGGATCGCTTCGATCCCAGCACCAGCCGATTCAAAGACTGAGGTCGCGGGGGGAAGGAGGGCTCCTTCTCCCCGCGGCCTCAGTCTTTCAATGGGGTGGGGCTGGGATCGCTTCGATCCCAGCACCAGCCGATTCAAAGACTGAGGTCGCGGGTGGAAGGAGGGCTCCTTCTCCCCACGGCCTCAGTCTTTCAATGGGGTGGGGCTGGGATCGCTTCGATCCCAGCACCAGCCGATTCAAAGACTGAGGTCACGGGGGGAAGGAGCCCTCCTTCCCCCCGCGACCTCAGTTCAATGGGCTGGTGCTGGGATCGGAGAAGTTCTCCGATCCCAGCACCAGCCCATTGAACAACCGGCCACGGCTAAAGGGAGGAATCCTTTTTTCCTGGATTTTCTTCCTTTAAAATTGGGTGCGTCTTATATGCTGGAGTGCCTTATATGACGAAAAATATGGTAATTATTCTATATATACCAGGGCAACCTACGGGCCACGGGCCACACCCAGCCTGCCAACCCCTGCTGACCGCCACTGTGTGCGCCGCCTCCATGCGCGCCGCCGCTGCCGTGCGTGCCGCTGCCGCCATTTTGTTTGCCAAAATGGTGGCTGTGACTCGTTTGTGCATGCACAGTACTCCTGCGCATGCACGAATGAGCTGCGGTCACCATTTTGGAAAACAAAATGGCGGCTACCACTTGGTGCATGCGCAAATGAGTTGCGGCTGCCATTTTGTTTTTCAAAATGGCGGTCACGGCTTGTTCGCGCATGTGCAGGAGTACTGTCCATGTGCAAATGAGTCACGGCTGCCATTTTGGCAAACAAAATGGTGGTGGCGACACGTTTGGTGGCAGTGTGGCAGCAGCGTGCATGGCGGTGGCAGCAGTTGGCGGCAGCGGGGTGCACGTGCACGTGCCGCCATCCCCCCCCCCAGCCCAGCGGAAGACCTGGGGACCAGCGACCGGCCCCAGGTAGGAGAATGTTGCCGACCCCTGATATATACATATATAAAACTAAAAAAACAAAACAAAATGAGAAGCAACAACTATTTTAGTATAATCAATCAATTTTCTTCAGATACAGGCTTCTTTTTGTACCTTCTTCTGAAAAGGATGATCTGAACCAGATCTTGGAAATGTATTTTTTCAAGCAACAACTCACAGAATCAACCAACAGCAGGACTTACAACCACACTGGTATTGGGATTTGGGGGGCTGTAGTCCATTTGAGATGTGGTGCTGGAGAAAAGTGCTGAGGACAGCCAAAAGGACAAACAAGTGAGTCCTAGAGCAGATCAAATCGGAAACCTCTCTGGAAGCCAAGATGACCAAACTGAGACTGTCATACATTGGACTCATCATGAGAAAGGAGGACTCATTGGAAAAGACAGTAATGCTGGGAAAGATGGAGGGAAGTAGCAAGAGAAGAAGGCCATGTGCCAGATGGATGGAGTCTATTAAGGAGGTCACTATGGGTATTAAGGTGTTGCAGAATTAAGCAGAGCAGTGGAGGACAGAGGGTCTTGGAGATGTCTCATCCATAGGGTCACCATGAGTCGAGATTGACTCAAGGGCAGTTAACAACAACAACAAAAGTTCAAAATCCCCTATATTTTTAACAGTGAAGTCTGAGTCCACTAGTTTGTGACAGGCACAGATGATTAGCAAATGTTTTGACCTTTGAAATAAGCATGGCTCCCACACCCTAAGCTAAAACCTAGCCTGAGGCCAGTTAGGTTAGGCTAAATTCTAGTAGTGGAGGGTTTTGTGCATTCTAAAGATCTACAAAACTAAGGGGCAGTTATTATTAGATTTTTTTTTTAGTCACATCATATTCTGGTTCCCTGTTGACAAACTTTATGCGCGCCCTCATGAGAACTTCCTTTTATTGTTGACAGCACAAGGTTTGGTTTTTCTTGTGGGAGGCTAAAAATAGGCAGACTCCTTGTGGATCCCCCTAGTGTACAAGACAGTGTTTTCAATGGGCTTAGATGTGATCATCAGTTAGCGATGGAAAATTCTTGGCCGACTTAATGATAATTTTAGGGTAGCACTACTGAACTCCTAATCTAGCTGAGGCAATTATTAATCAGTCTGAGAGTCTCAATGTATGTCTCTGGGCTGCCAGCTATTGTGTTGGAAAACAGCTAGAGACAATGCATATCCCACCAGGCAAGTTAAGTGTCCTTGTCTCCCACAACATGAGATCTTCATGTCAATGGTTCTTTTATATAATGGTTTTGTTTTCCAAGTATTTCACCATAGGAGTCACCTGCATTCTATATCTTTTTTACAATCTGTTTTTTTTTTAATATAAAGTGATATTTTATTTTGCAAGCCAAAGTAATTTAGGGGAGGGGATTGAATTTTATCCTGTTTTGCAAGAAATGGTGACTTCAGAGAATCCTGTTTTAGAAAGCATCACTAACTGTACATATATTTGCCTGGTCCATTAGACCAATGTAGTAGGGCAAACGCATGTGAGAGAATGCAGAGGCATAGGGGCAGGGAAACATAGGTTTGGATGACCCCCAAGAGTTCTGGAATCCTCTTGATGAGAGTCCTTTGTTTTATGTAGGGCTGCATGTTACACTATGTCAGGAATTGACATGAATTGAATATAGACAATGAAAAAATTGTAATACAGTAGTCCATCTACATTCTCTGGAGTTGGGGTGAAGGACCACCATGAATGTCGAAAAACCACAATTAAACCCCCGCACTATTCTTTTTACCTGAGATAACACCTCTGGTCAACATCTGCCAGAAGTTGATCATAGAATCATGCTGGAGGATGTACAAATGTCTAGCCAAGTGTTTTCTCTATGAACTTCTAGGTTCTCCAGCACAACTCTATAGTCAACTTCCTACAGAGTAGTGCTGGAGGACCTAGAGATTCCTAGAAAGAATTTTTAATCAAAACTGCAAATAATCAAATCTGCAAAAGTCAAATCTGCAAACGTGGAGAGCCAACTGTAGTTAAAAGATTTCCCATACCTTAGATCAATCATTGATCAGGATGGAGATTGCAGTCAAGAAATCAGAGGAAGACTGGGACTGGGAAGGGCAGCTATAAAAAAACTAGACAAAGGGGGGTTGCAGACTGCCAGAAATAGTGCAAATTGAGTCCACTTTTAGGGTTAGGGTTAGTGCTAGGGAATCATGGGAATTACTTTTTTTCTGAGACATTGAGCCTTCTCTGTCAGAGAGCTCTGGTGCCACAATAAAATACAGTTCCCATGATTCCCTAACCCTAACCCTAACCCTAAAAGTGGACTCAATTTGCACTATTTCTGGCAGTCTGCAACCCCCCAAGATCTTGAGGTTCAAAGATATACTACTGTACACTAAAGTCAGGATTGCCCATGCCATCGTATTTCCCACCACTGGGTATGAGAGAGAGAGAGATGAATGGTAAATAAAGTTGACAGA
This sequence comes from Phrynosoma blainvillii, assembly GCA_026167975.1. NCBI lineage: Eukaryota > Metazoa > Chordata > Lepidosauria > Squamata > Phrynosomatidae > Phrynosoma > Phrynosoma blainvillii. The sequence goes on along the minus strand of JANUYF010000001.1, from coordinate 237,463,881 downwards.
AAGAAAATCAACTCTTTTGAAATGGAGTGCTGGATGAAAAGACAAACAAATGAGTCCTAGAACAAATGAAACCTCAATTCTCCCTAGAAGCCAAGATGACTAAACTGAGACTAGGTGTAAGGTGATAGGAAGAGAGGAAGATCTCATACCAGATTGACAGACATTATTGACACCAAATTAGGAGGAGTAGCTAATATCCCAGAGGACAGGATCAAAATTCCTTAGATTAGAAAGCTAGCAAAAACTAACAAAATGAATTTCAACAGGGAGAAGTGTAAGCTACTGCACTTAGACAGAAAAAATGAAATGCATAGATATGGGATGGGGGACACCTGGCTTAACAAGACTACATGTGGAAGGGATCTAGGAGTCCTAGTAGACCACAACATGAGTCAACAGTGTGATGCATTAGCTAAAAAAACCCAAACCAATGTGATTCTGGGCTGCATCAACAGAAGTATGGCATCTAGCTCAAGGGGAATAATAGTACCACTCTATTCTGCTTCTGTCAGGCCTCGCATGGAATACTGCATCCCATTCTGGGCACCACAATTCAAAAAGGATGTTGACAAGCTGAAGCATGTCCAGAGGAGGGTGACTAAAATAGTGAAAAGTCTGGAAACCATGTCCTATGAGGAGCAACTTAGGGAGCTGGGTATGTTTAGCCTGGAGAAGAATAGGTTAAGAGGTGAAATGATAGCTCTCTTTAAATATTGGAAGGGATATCATATTGAGGATAGAGCGAGCTTGTTTTCTGCAGCTCCAGAGACTAGGACCCGGACAATGGATGCAATTTACAGAGAAAGAGTTCCACCTCAACAGGAGGAACTTCCTGACAGTAAGAGCTTTCAACAGTGGAACACACTCCCTCAGAGAGGGGTGGAGTCTCAGAAGTCTCTTCCAACTCTATGATTCTATCTCCCTATGATTCTAGGACTCAGCCAAGGAGGCCATGGGCCTAGGTCTGCAGAAGCTGGTGAGGTGTCTTGGTGATGTCTCATTCATAGGGTCACCATCAGTTGAGGTCTACGGATTAGAAAAAAATAGGTCAACTTTTTTAAAAAGCTGAGCACATTTTGGCTTATATATTTATTATGGCCTTCTTTGGGGGATATGTAAAAACATGAATATACATATACATATACATATACATATAAATGGCCATATGGTGAAATATAAATAATATATCATAACAAATATTCTAATTTTTGCACACTACTTAGAGCCTGTACATACTATTTAGAAATCTGAAAAAAATTCTGAAGTTGAGAATCTCATTCCATTTACTGGACAAAAAGAAATATGAACTAGGATCAAGGGTTGTTATTTCTCTAATGTTGACAGATGGTCAGGAAATAAAGTGTCCTAATAACTTTTAAGCTTGACTATTCTGGTGCACTGTACATGGAAATGCTGCTTAGAAATTTATGTTACTTTAAAAGGCAGCAATTAGGGTGCAGATTGCCATGTGCCATGCAGAACACATTCCTAGGTGCAACTGTAGGGCCATAGTTCAAAGGAAGTGTGAGAGTTCTCTCTAGTAGAAAATTGTAAGTACCCCTCCCTAAACTACAAACTCCAGTTTTTCATAGGATTGGTTATGGTTGTTAAGTGGTTGTTAAGAGACATAAAAATGTTTTATCTATGTACTGTAGAGGCATTTGAGGAGGCTAGCAACTGAGAAAAAGGCCTTTTCTGTAATGTTATCCATTCTGTGGACTGTCCACCTTAATTCTGTGTAGGTGGCCTTTGTTCTTAAGAACTGTAGGTGCCAGACTAAAAACAAACAGTTCATCTCCACAGTTTTTTAAATTCAGTAAGTTGTTATGCTTTGCTTTTAGAGAGTTAGCTGTGAAATTTGTCATCTTTTATGCTTTTTTGTTTAAAAAAGCCCTCCCCCCCACTTTGTTGGTATTTAATTTTGCTGTGGTATGATAAAGACATTCACATTTTACATTTGCAGAGGGATGTAAACCATCTTTAAGTTTACAGTTAAAAATACAGTGGGCCCTTAGTTGTAGTCCAAAGACTGAGGTTTGGTTCCACGACCCCTCCCCCCGGAAACCAAAATCAGAGAATGTTCATGTCCCATTGTATATAGTGGCATAATAAAATGGTGTCCCTTATATAAAATGGCAAAATAAAGGTTTGCTTTTTGGAATTTTTTTGAGGGGGAAGGAATATTTGCAAGCCATGAATGATGGAATTTGTGGATGGAAAAACCATGGATACAGAAATCTGACTGTATAAGACAATATTCATTGATGGCATTTCATTTGTAGAAGGACCAGTAGAACTAAGAGGGAATGATCTCTCCTCCCCATTGCTCCCCTCCTTCTGCCACAAAACCAGATCTGGAAACCCCTCTGAAACAGCATTGAGGTTTGTACAGAGGACTGAATTGGAGATAAGGAAGAAAGTTCCACTGCAATAGCCAGTGGAAAGTTGGATCTAGCCCATAATATGTCCAACACTTTGGTGGTATATCTGAAAACACTCTAGCTAATGGAATGTGTAGGACATGACATCCAAATTAGTGTGTTGAGGACTGGAATATAAGTGACAGATAAGAATCAGTCACATTGTTGACTTTGGAGAAGCAGGAAAAATCTAAGAAAGCCAAGTATTTCTGTCACCCACGAATGTGAATAGCTATGGCTCTCATACACAATAGGAGCTGAAATGTTGAGTTTGAAAGGATTTGTGTGCATTTAAAAAGTTTGCAGAGGGGCACTTAGATAATATTTATACTCATAATAGAAGATGAGATGATGGCAGAAGAGAGCTGCATTGCTTAAAGAAAATCACCCCCACCACCCCACATGTATGCTGGTCTGTTTTTCTCATTCATCCAGTCCTCTTGAATATGCCACCTTTGTCTGTTGAAGAAGGTTACAGGAGCTTCTATCATGCAGTTGGCCCTTTTTCTGAAATGGTGACATTTTCAACTGGGACACGAACATCAAAGCTTTCCCTGCTCCTGCCGTGCACTTAATTAAAGGAAGTGAGGAAAGGTGGCAGCCAGGAAGGCTGTTCATTTGCATCAGTTTAAAAGGAAGGCATTTGAAGTGGAAAGCCCTGTGCAATCCATTGCTTTTCTTGTTGTTCTTTGTTCCATTTGGCAAGAGTAGATGCGGTTTTTAGACATACAGGTAACTGATATTATTTCATATGCACAATATGTATCATACCCATCAAAGCATGGGAAAATTACTTTTTTTTTAAAATTATAACTCCTAGAATCTTCTACCTGGTTTAGAGCTTTAGGGAGCAGTTGTCCAAAAAGGTAATTTCCAAGCTTTGTATACAATATGGGTCACATACATGAGTGGGACTCATAGTTCGAGAAATAAGTAGGGGTGGTTCTTTTATAGTTAGAAGGGATGTCAAAGGCTGTTTAATCCAACCCCCTGACATCCCTCACCTCCCAGACCCCATGTTTCTGCTGCAGCCATTCTCTTGAAGGCAAGGGAAGACAGTTATCTTTGTCCTTCTTGACAGAGCTTTAATAATAATAATAAGGATTAAAGTTAGAGGAGCCCCATTCCAGATGCAGTCTGGCAACTTGATCCCAGTCTGAGGCTCATTCTTCTAGCTCATTTCACATGTGTACACATGGGCTATAAACCATAAGAGTTTGCTATGCAGGCTGTTTCTCTCTATGCAATAAAAAGCATGAAAACCACATGCAGGGAGTCACAGCTGGTGATTACATGCACATTTGTTTCACTGCATGTGAGCCACAAGTACATGCACAGTTGTTTATGTAGTTGGAGTCTTTACCCTTCTCCCTGCATAGAACACCTCTCTTTGAAGAAAGATCATATTGGAAGGTGCTGCAAGATTTTCAAGAGAAATATGCAACACATAATCACAGAAGTAGATAGGAGCCTTGTAGGCCATGCACTCCAATCCTCTCCTTGATGGAGGAAACTCAGAACCTGGCCATCTCTCCCCCAGCCCCAACAAATGGCTGCCTAATTTCTGAGGACATCTGTACCTCATTCCTGTTCAGGGCTCCTTTGGGTTCCTCATTAGGAACTCAGGGCCTAAGCAGACTGCCAGAAATAGTGCACATTAAATTGAGGCCCTGCCCTGGCTCAGTGCTAGGGAATCATGGGAACTGTAATTTATTGTGGCACCAGAGCTCTCTCACAGAGAAGGCTCAATGTCCCAGAAAAAAAATACAGTTCCCATGATTCCCTAGCACTGAGCCAGGGCAGTGCCTCAATTTAATGTGCACTATTTCTGGCAGTCTGCTTAGGCCTTTAGTTGTGTTGGGCCTCTAAGGGGGGAAGCAGACGGGAGCTTCCCGTGCGCCGCGGGACGGAGCGCCGCTGGACCGCAGCAGCCGCACCGCGGCGCACTGCCGGCGACTCTAAAAGGAGCACCAAATTGGCGCTCCTTTTAGATTTCAGGGAAAGGGCGCCCTAAAAGTGGCGGGCGCACTTTCCCTGACTCAAATGCCGCGGCGCGTGCGGTCGCCGTGGCGTGAGGTCATCCTCGGAGCGCTGGCCGTGCGGAGGGCCGGCGACTCCGAGGGCGACCTCAGGAAGAGGAAGGGGCGCCGCTCGTGCGGCTGCCCCTCCTCTTCCTTGCCCGGAAGACGACTCTATTAGTCATCTGCCGAGGCCCCAAATAGCTGTGTGGTCACTTCCCTATTTAGTTGACTGCTTTTCTTGAAATTTACAGTAGAAAGGAGAGAGAGAGAGACAATAGCCCAGCTACTTAACCAGCACCAAAAAAGATGACAAAAAGGATTCAGCTTTGCAAATATGCACTTTTCTAGTTTGTAGCGACAGATGCTAATTCAGAAATAATGACAATCATTGAAATAGGAATATGATATGATACATTTCGCCATAGTGGGGAAGACTATCCAGATATCCTGTGCATCAGCTCTGCCTGCTGTTCAAGTAGACATTGTTGACAGGTGATTCCAAAGTACTTCCTTTTTTTCTCCTTGTGGTTCTCAAACTTCTGGTGGGATGTGGGCAGGACAGCTTTCCAGACTGGAGATACTAGTGAACAGAGGAATATCTTCTGGCAACCCACCAAATAGAGAAGGACTGGGCAGCTTCAGCAGGACTGAGGAACAAATTTTGTACAACCACCCAATCTGAGTACAAGAAGTAAAGAACTGTTCCATATCGGTATGAAACATGTTGCCACCTCTTTTAAACAGGCACTGCAACAGGAATGGTGAAAAGGAGAGGGGCATGTGGGGGTATTAATCAGTCTACCACTCTAGATTGGCATCTTCATTGGCTCCTTCCAGCTGTGTACTTGCTCTCCTGTGGAAATGGAGCAGTGATTGTGAACTGGAGAAGAGCAAATGAACTGGTTGAATGTCTCTTCCCTTTCTTCTCCAGTCTCATTTCCTCTGCTTCTCTTTAAAGATTAGGTTTTGTCTATGATCTCAGTTCTTATTGTATTTTTATTGTATTATACAACACAGTTTTCATTTTTCTTATTTATTTCAAAGCATTGTCAGTGACCCTAGACACTAAAAAGGACAGGATAGAAATCTCTGCACCAATAAAATCAAATAATATTCCTCTTGAAGCAGTTTTTCCTGCTTCAAAAGGGCTATCTGGATGTTGTTACCCATATCTGCATATGACGTCTACTTTTGTCCTTGTTTATCTTTATTGTTTATTGTCTTCAAGTCATTGGTTGCTTGTAAATGCTGTTGTCCCTTATAAAAATTCATAAAATTTCTGTAATTCTGTTAGGAATAGTCTGAAGAGCTGGGTTTAATTGTATGCCTGTATAGGTGAAGCAATTCTTAAGTGTTTTCATGGCATTTAAAATTTCACGAATATTTGTTGTAAAAGGCTAGAAATATATTTTAGGGGTAACTGATTTTATCTTCCCTTTTATGGCAGTTCTCTTTTCTAGTCTGAAGTAAGGCTAACTTAGCATACATTGACACAGACATTTTAAAAGGTGGTTAGTGTTTTGAGATCCCATTCTAGCATAAACAGCATTGACTAAATATGTCAGAATTTTGGTGCTGGACTAAAAAATAGGAGTTATCATTCTTTGCTAATATGATAGCAACCTGGACATAAATGAAATCAAGATTTTATATACATGGTTATAATGTTTAATGGACAGAGCTTGGAGAAGTTTCTTTGACTACAGTTCCTAGAATGCCCCAGTCAATAACATTTCCAGACTTTATTAATGAAGCTCCTGTTTTGCTGAGGACTTCCATTTTCTGGCAGTCATTTGCCAGCTTTCCTCTCCATCTAGGCCACACACAAAGAGATGGTAAAGTGGTAAAACCACTCCTGAAATACCATTTCATTTCTCACTTGGAGGGGATGAGGTTATCACATCATAATTGAAAGCATTTCCATATGAAACAAATTCTGTATGTTTACAGTTCCTGTGCATCTCAGGGGGAAAAAAAAACTAAGCTGGAAGACTTCCTCTTTACATCAAGTTTCCCATATATCCCGTAATGTGATCTCCTGGCCTACAGCCTGAAGTGGTACATTCCAGGAGACATTTTGCCACACACTTCGTCTGATGATTGCCTAAAATAGGCTTCAGATCAGCCTTCCCCAAACTGGGACCCTCCAGATGTTGCTTGATTCCCAGCTCCCATCTGCACCAGCCAGCATGGCCAACATTCAGGAACGATATAAACTGCAGGCCAAACCATGAGATGACTTATTTACAAAGCTTTGAGTCGATTTTTGGATAGTCCTTTCAGGAGCTATTGGCCTAATTAGAATTGGTAGAACCAGATGCTTCCAGATATCTCTATTGGCATCCTATCCATGCTGATAATTCAACCTGCCAACTCAATAGGAGAGGGCTCTGATCTTTACTGTTTTAACCCTGAGAGATCTCTGACCCATCTGCCCACCTTGCTATAATTGTATATTGAGTTGTTGACTGCCTTAGCAAGACTTTGTGCCAAGAGAGAAATATTCCTCTAATTGGTTATTATCCTAGATATCACCCTTCAGAGCCATAGCAACCATTTTAAGGTTTTATAAAAGCATGTCATCTTTACCTAAAAAAGAAGTAACATAACAGAGAACTGTAGGAATCTGTTGGTTCATTTAGGAAATGAATGGTCCTTGCAGTAATAGATTTGCCCACCAAACTAACAGAAGTTCCATGGTTTCTAAAGAAACCAGCTAAATAATCTGTGCTGTGTAGGAAGAAATAAAATACGACATTTTTAAAGTCATTAAGGCTGCATCTGTACTGCAGAATTAATGCAATTTGACACTGCTCATGGCTCAATGCTATAGAATTCTGGGATTTGTAGTTTTGTGAGATATTTAGCCTGCTTTATCAGAGAGCTCTGGTGCCACAGCAAACTACAAATTCCAGGATTCCATGGTATATAGCCATGATAGTTAAAAAGTGGTGTCAAAGTGTATAAATTCTGCAGTGTGGCAACAGCCTAATACTCACTGGTGACACTGGAAAACAAGCTGTGTGTTTTGTAGAGCTAAATATTAAGAACTCCAGTCCCATTGCATGTTTAAAAGGTGAGACTAAAGGATCAACAACCCTTGTAAGATGATGTTGAAATCAGAGCACGCAGCAAGTAAGTTTGCCAGATTCTAGAAAGAGCTGGACAGTATTTTAAGTGTCTTCTGCTGTGGCTTTGTTTTTGTATTTCATAAGTGAACATGCTTTTGACTCAAGTCAGTCCTACCCAGTCCCACCTGCATTTTGCTGGGTATGGATTTATGCCTTTGGCACGCCTACTCTAGCAAGTGGTCTCATTTCATTGTTTATGATCATAGCCATTCATTGTGTAGAACTAGTCAGCCATAGATCACTATACATCTGTGACGGTCCAGATGCTTTGCTTATAACACCCCATCCAGCTCCTTCCAGCATTGTCTGTGGGAAGGGATTGTGGGAACATGGGCCAAGCCAGGAATTCACCACTGCTTGTATAGCTGCTACTGCTGTATATGGCAGGAAGCCTCCATGGGATGATAGCAGCTCCAGCCACTCACCTGCACCTCTAAAATGATCAGATATCTCCCTGATGAAGACTACAACTCATTCTTTTTTTAAAATGAAGATTTTTGCAATTTTCACAGAATTCAATATACTGTATTGTAGATAATTAGATATAATTGTTAACTCAACATACAATAGTAATATACTCATGTATATTTACATCAATGTAATCTTAGCTGTATTATTAACCTTTTACAGATGCAGTTCATTTGAGATAACCTATTTTTTTAAAAAAATCTGCATTCAGATTATATTTCTTTTTCATTAATGCTGAAAAATGCAGCACCAGACTCCAAAACAGGCTACATTTCATCTAACTTCTCTCATCAAGGCACATGCAGAAACTAAATGTAGTGTAATGGAAAGGGAAGTCCAGATCCAGTTTGCACACTGAGCCAATCACTTTCTCTCAACTGAACCAACCTCACAGGGTTGTTTTGGCAGATAAAGTGGTGAGAAGGAGAGCTACCTTTGCCACTTTCAGCTTATTAGGAGAAAGGAAGGATATGTAAATATAACAAATATAATGATAATGTCTTTTTTAGATTTGCTGTTCCTGCCCCTATTTTCATTCTCTTCAAACATTTCAATTTCTCTCCATTGTCCCCAATCAAAAACTGGAGTTTAATTGATAGGAAACTCAGATATTTTTCATCTTTGAACTTGGATTATAAATTATATCCATTTTTGTTGGCTTATTATCCTACTCTGATCATTTGGGATGTTTAACTGTGGCATGTCTGACTCTGGATTCCTCAGATGAGAATCCAGAATGCTATCATTCCATTTGAAAATATGAATTTCATGAAATTGTCTTACATTCAGATGGTTCAGGGCAAAAGGGCAGTTTGTTTTACAACTGCACCCGGCCACATGGTTATATTGGCAGCTTTTATGAACACTTAAGGTGTTGAAGAGGATTTATACAAGAGCTGTCAGGGTAGCTAAACTGATCAAAGGATTACAGTGCTTTCAATACAAAGTAGGGCTTTGCAATAAAAACAATGGTTGAAAACTCCAGTCATCTGAGTTTGTATCCTTGACAACTTATAGCTGGCTTTAAATAGGTCAAGTGAACCAGAGAATGTGGAGGAGAGTCAGAACAGTAAAGCATCTGTAAAGCATTCTTTCTCTAACATTTTTTTTTTTGGGGGGGAGTTTCTTGAAAGGGCTGTGTGTCCACATTTCACCGAGAGACAATCCCTGAACACTTCAGTTTATTTTTAGAGTGCCATAGGAAAAAGGTGACATTGCAATGTACTCCGAGAGAGTCTTATGAGCATACACACATATAAAAGCAGATTCACGAATTCCCAGGTGGAGATGAAGTAACTGAGGTTCACGACATCATTCTCCAGTGGGAATGAAGACACATTATTGGATGAATAAAACCTTGGAAACACAAAAAGAGATGGACACACACATTTAGTAAATGTTTTCACAGAGCCAGCTCCACCATTAGGTAGAATGAGTTAACTGTCTAAGGACCTCAGAGTTTGCCTCCAGGCTGTTCCTCCTGGCTCTTCCCCTCTCATGAAGGGCAGAGCTGTGGGTGCTACATGAGCTGCCCTGCACCTTTTCCCTCGACTGGCCTGTTGCCCCCAGGTCTGGTAGAGGAAGTAATCCCATTGCCAATGTGGAAATAAGGTTCAGTGGCCAGTCCTGTCAACTTCTGTATACTGAATGGAAAGGCCGACATCTTGCCTTTTGCCTCAAACAGCAAGATATCTTGGGATAGCCCTGTACTTTCAGGATGGTTCCCTCCAGTCTATGAGATGTGATTTATTAAATAATGGACAAAGAGAGGCAGCAAGAGGTGATAGTGGAAATCTCAAGACTTCACATTCATCGATGGTATGGACTCATTGTGTTCGCAGGCATATTCATAAAATAGATGCAAAGCTGGATGTGTCACACCAATAAATATATGTTCAGCAGAGTATACATGTCTGTTGCAAGTACCTCCACAATTTGCATTTTTAGGTGTAACACTGAAAAAGGTACGGGTGGGGAGATGAACCTTTGATTTTCTAAACCATTGAGATTGTTCTAGAAGTTTTGTAACTTCTTGTGTTGCTGCCAGAGCTTGAAAACTGACTTATCAAAAGTATTTAATTCCATTGCTCATTACAGTCTTTGAAGAGTAACCTGTTCCTGTTACTCATTACTAGAGACAGAAAGAATATTCATAGATATTCAACAACAGATGAAAAAAGGGTTACTTGAGTGGCAGGAAACCTCAATGAAGAGAAGCCTGGATGGTGAGAATTGTCACAGTTCAGGCTTTATTCTTTATGGAGAAATCCATAGGGTTGTTTTTTTTTGTGTGTGTGTTCAGAAAATAGCATTACTGTGCAGGAAGCAAATTGTGTGTACAGAAAACATGATTTTCAGCCCAGAAAATTACATTCCAGTACAGAAAATTCTGTTTTCAGTTTGCAATAATTGAAATAAGCTGAGGATAGAGAGGGAAAGTGGGAGGACGAGAGGGGAAAATGGGACATTTTAAAAGGCAGCCGAAAAAGTGTGATGATAGAAGATTAACCAGGACTGTCTTTGCCAAATGAGAACAGTTGGAAGGTCTGCTGCTTGAGAGTGGCACCCATTAAGCCAAGATAATAATAATAATAATAATAATAATAATCAATTTTATTTATATCCCACCCCTCTGTCACAACAATTTAAAAACATCATACAATATTAAAATACCATCCAAATCCCACAGCCCCCCCACCCCTTAAAAAAGAATTAAACAATTTTTTCATTAAAACAATGATTCAAACACATAATTAAAACAGCATTTAAACCAAATGTAGGAGGGATAAAAGGACTCCTGAGGCCAGGAAACTAATCAGGGAAGGCCTGCCAGAAGAGATCTGTTTTAACAGCTTTTTTAAAACTGTTTAAAGTTGTCAACTGACAGATCTCATCCGGCAGGCCATTCCATAATTTGGGGGCGATGACGGAAAAGGCCCTCTGGGAGGTTGTCGAGAGCCTGGTTTTCATTGGCTGTACGAAATTCCTCCCAGAGGACCAGAGTGTGCGGGGAGGATTATATGGGAAGAGGCAGTCCGAAGATAAGTTGGACCCAAGCCATTTAGGGCTTTAAAGCTCAAAACCAACACCTTATACTGGGCCTGGAAACTGACAGGCAGCCAGTGAAGAGATTTTAATACAGGAGTTAGATGATCTCTCCGCGATGTACCTGAGACCACTCTGGCTGTCATATTTTGTACTAACTGAAGTTTCCGGACCAAGCATGAGGGTAGCCCCATGTAGAGCGCATTACAGAAATCTAGATGGGAGGTTACCAGCGTGTGCACCACAGTCTTAAGATCCCTTACTTCCAGGAAAGGGTGCAGCTGGCGTATCAGCCAAAGCTGATGACAGGCACTCCTGACCGTCGCATTTACCTCACTAGCCATCTGAAGCAACGGATCAATGAGCACCCCCAGACTGCGAACACAGTCCTTCGTGGAGAGTGTGACCCCATCCAGGACTGGAGGTTGCAACCCAATCCTTGGTTTCAGGGCCGCCACCATGAGCACTTCCGTTTTGTCTGGATTCAGTCTCAATCCGTTTTTCCTCATCCAGCCCATTACTGCCTTAAGACAGTCATTGAGACGAGAGATGCCATTGGAATTTGAGGCCGACGATCGAGATAAGGAGAAATAGATCTGGGTGTCATCAGCGTACTGATAACACCCAGCCCCAAAACTCCGGATAATCTCACCCAGTGGCTTCATATAAATGTTGAACAAAATCGGGGACAGGATGGCGTCTTGCGGAATGCCGCAAGTAAGCTCCTTCTTGCTGGAGCAACTGTCCCCGAACAGCACCCTCTGGGACCTACCCGAGAGGAAGGACCGGAACCACTGCAATGCAGTGCCTCCGATACCTAACCCCCTCAGGCGTTCCAAGAGGATGCTATGATCTATCGTATCAAAAGCCGCTGAGAGGTCTAAAAGCACCAACAGGGTCACACTACCCCTGTCGATGCTCAGACACAGGTCGTCGGTCAAGGCAACCATGGCAGTCTCAACTCCAAATCCTGTCCTAAAGCCAAGATGTATAGATGCTGTTTTTTTTTTTAATTTCAATTATTTTTTAAAATGCTAAAGTCAAATTATAGCTATAGATACAGGAAGCACTTCCTTGGGAAACCAAGAAATTGCTGAATCTGACACCATTGTGCTTATCATGTGCTAAAACCTATGGTTTTAGTGTCAGAGGTGAAAATCACTTAGCTGCACAAAGCACAGCTGGATGTTGTTATGTTTCCCTGGATAGAAACCACTTGTAGGTTGAGGAAATTCCATTCTGTATCTACCAACATGTTCCTTAAAATAGGAGTAACTGTCTGAAAAGAGTACTGGCAACAAACTGTTATCCTTTAAGCAGGGAGTGCCAAAGTAAATTAAAATTAAAAATGTCATGTGTTCTGGGCCAAAGTTCGGTGGAAAAAAGGAGAGGTCATTGTATACATTCCATGGTGCTGTAAACCAAAGCCAAACTTTACTAGGCTAGATAGCCCCTTATCTTCCTGGAGAATTCCTAATCTTTATGTAAAAACACAAATTTCCTTTCAGTCACCTGTATTTAATATATATAGTTTGAGGGTATATCTTTCTAAGCTCTCCTCTCTGATCTTACCCTCAGCATCCCTTCACTTATTTGGCATCATGTGGCAGATATTCTTTTTTCCAGTGTCAAAACTGTGGCTAAAATACTGGTTGATTATATTCAATCCATAAGAAGAATAAACCTTTGCTTTGACAACTCGGGGGGTTATCAGACATGGAGATATTGAGTTGACAGTCAATCTGCTTCCTCTGTCTAGTGTTTAGATGTCCTCTTCAAACATCTGGAAAAGAAACTGAGAGACATCATAGTTTAATTAACTGGAGGAGTTGCAGCAGACAAGACAGCTGGTATTCTTGTCTCAGTCTTTGCTTCTTCAGTTGCTCATCTTTCTGCCTGGAGCCTTTGAAACAGCCAGTTAACGGTACAACGAATTCTCCCTAGACTATTACAGAATTAGCCGAACTAATCTTGCCTGCTTTAATAGGCCTGTTTAATCATAATCCACAGTCCAGTCCTTTCAGAAGCAAGAGAAAGCATAAAGGCTCATAATTAACTCATTTTGGATTCTTTTGTCATAAGTCTGATTTGCCCATTAAGTAAAGTTAAGGGACTGTTACATTCTGGGCATAGTGAAAGCATATTTTTTAGGCATTGAAAGTCTTCATTGTGAATTCCACATCAATGTGTGTTAAGGATACATTTGAAAACAGAAAAAACTGTAGAGATACTTTTATGGATCTATGATGTCATTGATTTGAGAAACTACGGGTGCATCTACACTGTAGAAATAATGCAGTTTGACACTAATTTAGGTGCTGTAGCTCCATCTTATGGAATCCAGGGATTTGTATTTTTACAAGGTCTTTAGCCTTCTATGCCAAAGAATGCTTGTGCCTCACATAAGTACAAATCCCCCCAAACCCCATCTGTAGGATGGAGCCATTGCAGTTAAAGTGGTGTCTAGAGTGTAGATCCATCTTGTGTTACACCTCTGTCTTGTTCTTGATGCACTTCCAGACTCCTTCCATTGTACAACATAAAGGAAACTGTATATGGCCAGTAATCAGTATGTACCTGGAAGGAGAATTCCTAGTCTATATTACAGGTTGATTCCATCTTAACTGTTTTGTATACCTAACTTGGCCATAGCATTATGATTTTTATTGTAAAGACCCTTGCTTGATGGAAACTGTTTTGAGTGTGCTATTGATTGTAATGTTTGTATTTGGATGGTTTTAGACCTACTATTTAGTTTGCATTTGTTGTGAAGTTATGCAATATTGTTGATGTTTTATGCATTTTAAGGTGTCTTGAGACTACTTTTATTTTTGTTCTTTTAAGCAGCATGTAAGCATCCATCAATAAAATAATCATTAAGGAATACATGTCCTAGAAATCACAGCCTGAGCTTGAACCATGTGATCCTCTACATCTCTTCTTGACCCAATTAATTTCTGTGGTACTTACGCCCCAGAATGTGTGCATAGTATTGAAGCATAAGAGTTATAAACTGCCACAGCATTTTCCTGCCTTCTAATATTCATTCTGTAAGTTGCACTCTTGCCTAATGAAACTAGGGATGGGGAGAGAATTTCATTTTAATTTGGCATTGATGGAAGTTATCACAATCCATATGCAGAAGAAAGCAATAGGCAGATTTGCTTGTCCTTAGAGAAGGGTGAAAATTTCATTTCAATTCATTTTAAAAATTGGAATTTATGAAAATTAATGGAAATTAAATATGGGAGGAAAGTGGCTGATTTGCCTGACCCTAATTGAGACTAGAGGTGGCTGAGGCACCTGTAAGATACATCAGATTTGGCAAGGAGATCAGAAATGCTACTTCTCACCAAACTGGCTAGCTTTACTTCTTTCTGAGCAAATATGAGTTTCTGTATCCGCCCTCTTAAATCCACCCTCACACTGCTTTTCCTCAAGTGGCAAGGAACCTGTTAGACTGTAACTCTCCTCAGCACAGTAAATAGTGAGCAATGTTGGGCAGTGCAGTCCAACAACATCTGAAAGGCTATATATTTTCCATCCCTGATTTGCATAGTACTTACTAATCAGAACAACAACGCTAATGCTCCAGCCACAAGTAGAGAGGTCTCTTTCTCTTTCCTGACTCCAGCACCTGGTCATCTACATAACAATGAACCAAACTAAAACAACAGCAACAACAACAACACTGCAGAGGCCTATGGGAAATAAGGTTTACTCACTGCTACTGAAAGATCAGTGCTTTCCGCCTTCCCTCTCCTAGTGGCTTAAGTACAGTTCTTATTGCTAGGCAAGTGGGTTTAAAGTATTGGTTGCGGGCATGGTGATTGACAATAGAGGGATGCCCCCTTTGAAAACAACTGGTGGGACAATGGCTCCATTGAAAAATGGATGGAAAAAGGAATGTCTCGTCAGGAAGGAGGTGTTTGTGAAATGCACCCCTGTTTAGATAAATCTTTTGATATTTTATTTGAAGATATTATTATTAACTTTCAGTCTTATTAGCGTTTCTACTAAATGCTGATTTTAACCTTTTTCTGCTTTGATTTGATATTTAGAAATAAATATTGTATATAAATAGAAGTCTAAATACAGAGTTAGTGATAACATCACCAAGCAAGAACCTTGGAAGGCTAACATAGAGAAATGTGATTTTTCTTTTTTTGACAGAAAGAACAAGTGCTTTGTATGTGTGTGCTAAGGAAATTGCTCCGTGCTCTTAGATTATGACTGGTTTTCCCAAGGGCTGTTTTGGATTAACTAGATTTTTTGGAGAGGACTTACATACTTTCTAGCATTTGATTTTGTTTAGGTGTTGACATAATTTTGCTGGCATTTTTGTTTAGGTCAATTGTGTTTGGTACCCATTTTTCTAGGCAAACATATGGCTTCTCAACAAGAGCTGGTCAGTTGAAATAATTACCTCCCATTGGATGACAGAATTGTCACAAGGAACCTGTGTTTGCCATTAATTTTCTTTTGTGATGTTACTCCAAACCACTTTTGGCATTCTCTTGTTGTTGATACAAAGCAGCTCTCTCTCTCTCTGTCTCTCTGAAGCTGCTTTTCTTCCCATAGTGCTGTGCAACTTGTCACAGGGAGGGGATGATGGAAGAGCAAGTGCAGGAGGCTGGCACTATTCCTGCATCTCTTTTGAAGTAATAGTGCCACTGTATTCTGCTTTGGTCAGGCCCCACCTGGAATACTGTGTCCAGTTCTGGGCACCACAATTCAAAAAGGATGTTAAAAAACTGGAGCGTGTCCAGAGGAGGGCGACGAAAATGGTGAAGGGTCTGGAATCCATGCCCTATGAGGAACGACTTAGGGAACTGGATATATTTAACCTGGAGAAGAGCTGGTTAAGAGGTGATATGATAGCCCTGTTTTAAGTATTTGAAAGGGTGTCATATTGAGGAGGGAGCTAGCTTGTTTTCTGCTGCTCCAGGGAATAGGACCCGGAACAATGGATGCAAGCTCCAGGAAAAGAGATTCCATCTCAATATTAGGAGGAACTTCCTGACAGTGAGAGCTGTTTGACAGTGGAGCACACTCCCTCGGAGAGTAGTGGAGTCTCCTTCTTTGGAAGTCTTTAAACAGAGGCTGGATGGCCATCTGTTGCGGATGCTCTGAGTTTGAGTTCCTGCATGGCAGGGGATTGGACTGGATGGCCCTTGTGGTCTCTTCCAACTCTATGATTCTATGAAGCCATGTTCTGAGGGTGGATGGAGGTGTGGACAATGAAGAAAGGCAGCAATAGGAGAAAAACTTTGATATATTCAGATTAGTCAAGTGAAGTATTTCCAGATTCTACTGATTTGGAACCAGAAGAATCCTGAGCCAGGTCCCTCAAGGGAATGCCTTAGGCAGATCATTGTGTTTTGTATATCCCACTCCACCATTTCACCACTGTAAAAGCCTAACCAGTAGAAGTGCCAGAGTACTAAGAAATTAACTTTTTTTCTTTGTTGTTGTCTCTTTCCTCAGATACCATGAAAGGTATTGTAGTTCCCCAGGCACATTTGCCTCAGTATATTTTATTCTCTCTGTCAGTTGAAGCTGACAGTCTTGTTCCAACAGTAGTTTAGCACAGGAAATAAGAGAAAAGTCAGAATCTGATAGTATTTGTAGGCCTCTCTGACAACTGATAGAGAGACTTGCGGTCACTATGTCTTGCTCTGCCCCCCGATGCCTCTGTGCTCTTATGGCCCTTCCCTCTTGATGTCCCTCATGAAATGTAGCTTTCTTTTGTACATCAAAAAGCAACATGATTTACCAGTGGCTGGCCCTCCATAGATTGGCTCAAGATTTTTTCCATCCCTCAGACTAAGAAATCTTGGAAATGTGTCCACCTCCTCCACTACCATCCCACTGCCAAACCAAGTGGCTCAGAAGGTTTATCATCTGGAAAAGGTTTCAGTGACATATTTATGTAATTGCCATGCTTATTCTGCACTCTCATTACACCCCCAAGACATCTGTTTTCTGTATTCTTTTAACATCTGTATTACTGCAAAATATGTACACATTGCAGACAAGATGGTTTGGTGTGGAAACTCACCTCATCCCATATTATCACCTTTTGCGTGAAGAACTAGAAACAATCCATCTGGTTCAGGGGTTGTCAAGTGCAGTACTTGCTTGCCTGGACAACTGAGTGTTTGCAAAACTGTGGAACTACAGGCTGTATTACACACTGCTGCATCAAGTGGGATGCTCGTGCATAGGAACAAGAGTTGCAGACTTTTAAGATTACAAATTCCATGACGTAGCTCAATCTTTAGCAGAGTATACATTGGAACAAAATATTTTTAAAATGTATACAGAGTTTCAGTTATCTCTGTTACTGGATCCTTTTTATCATCTAGACTAGACTGGAGTAGCTCTACTATTTAACTGCCCCATGGGTTCTATTTGGCTCAAGCCTCCCCCCCTCAGCTATATTAATAAAATGGGAACATTTACCAATTGCAAATCAGATCCCCAATGAAACAAGAGCAACAGAGTTTTTAAAAACATGTGTTTCCCCATTGGAACTAGGGCCACATCAAATATACAACCTCAGGCTATACAGTAGAAAGCAACAGAGTCCAGTTCTCTCTTGACCCACTGGAAGCAGAGATGGAAATCTGCATCTCTGGGCTGCATGTGGACTACAAAGGTCTTTTTTGTGCCTAGTGAGAACGCCCCCACCCCACTCATTGGTGATCTACCATTGTTCTTGTTAAACATGGAGAATCATTTATCCAGAGACCTCTGGGAATCAAATTCTCTGTTGAATTCCTATTTGGAGAAGCACCTAAGAAAAGCCCCAAATAGCAAATTTGAGAAATTCAAGAGTGACTAAACATCACTTTGTGTTTCACAAAAATTACCAGGTGCCCCCTGTAGGATGCCTTTTTCTAAACCATGAATTCATGTAGATTTTTTTACACATTGATTTTTACCAGTCAGGGCGACTGCTGTGGCTCATTTATAACAAAGTGGATTTTAAACATGTTTTATCTACAAAGGAAATCATTGACAGATATTCCTTCAAGACTTCTATAAATTGTACTCTAAGAATCAGAGATTTACAGAAATGTAGATCTGTGTAATCCCAGTGTAAAGGATTAGGACTACATTTTAGACTTGTTGCAAATTTCATGGCCCTGATGCTTGGTAGTGTATAAAACAAATTACTTACCATTCCTGTGTCGTGACTGAATTCTGACAACAGTCTTGCTGGAGCGATCAGCTGACAACCAAGGGGGGCGGGGAGTCACTAGGTTTCATCAATGATGCAATGCCATTCCATCTGTCTCTATCCTTGTTATTTAGCTTGGATCAACACAGGAGTGTATAAATGATTCACAAACATTTGTAATTGCCAATTAGTTTCTTGCATGGTGCCCAGGTAATCTAATGACACAATCTGTTCCTTGCAGCAACAAAATTTAGGGGATCTGGTGGAATAGTCACCCAAAGCCACAGCAGAAGATGTGTGAGATATGACTGCCAACTGTTTCCAGGTCTCATCGGAAGGATTGTTCTGTCCGCACAAGGGAATATACATCTCCCTTTTCACCCATCCCCTTACTTTTTCTCCACCAGATATGGAGAAGAGATGATCTGCTGATCATAATGCTTGATGCTTGCTTATATGCACTTTCCTTTCCATATGCTCCTAAAGCTGTACTTACATTATAATCTAGCAAAAAATGGGCTAGGAAACATGTAGCCATCCCAATATAGTTGCACACTAATTCCTATAGTCCCTCCCCATTAGCCATACTGGCTAGAGCTGATAGGAGTTGCAATCCAATAATAGCTGGAGGGCCATACATTTCCCATCCCTGACCTACAGTTTTCATGATTGTTTCTCCATGCCAGTTCTTGCTTTGCAGGAGTTCTGAAGCAGTGCAGTAATTCATACTGCACTTTAATTTGAGTCTGATGCAAAGAGGAAGAAAGGCACAGTCGTCACACTAGAATGTTCCAGCTGAACAGGGCCTCTGTTGTTATCATTAGATCATCTAGTAGAATGGTTAGATTATCCCAGATATTGTCAGCTTCTGATGCAATCTTTGTTCACGCTGATCTTTCCACCTGTTGTTGTTTCCAAGCATTGTTTACTGGTACTGAACCCAACCAGCTACCATTGTCTCCCCAAACTTGCTTACTGGAGTCAGAGCAATAGAATGAATGCCAAATTACATGGCATCTATCAGTAGATTGAGTCACAACAGGTTGTCGTCAGATGCCAAATTTTGATGAAGGGAAATTGTGGGACTGTAGAGTGATGACCTAAAGAGTTTGCACTGTGGTGCATGGCATGGATGAACTATCTATTTGTCTTCCTTAAACAAGACCTAAACTTGTTTCAATACCCACATTGCAAAGCTTTTTAGATCACCACAACTATTTTACCTTTTTATCTTTGACCATTCGTAGTATCACTCCCTCTGTAAAAAGTGGGATAATTTTAGAAAAAATATACAATGTCTGTAAAAAATGTGGGTCACAGTCAGCATGGTCATGCTGCCTGGGGGAGTTCTGGAAGCTATAATCCAAAATGGCAACTTTTACAAGCTGTGGACACAGTGCATAGTGGCAATAGGATTTTTTCTCCTTTGTGTTCCTGGGATCTGTTCTTTCCATTGGGCAGAATGCAGTGATAAACTGCGGTGGCAGGATCACTTCTGACATCATTACTTTGTGTTTTCTCCTCCCCTGATGGATGCCATTGGTCAACAGAGGGGCAGGCATGGAACTGCAGGATGCAAGGATGTCAAGAAAGGGTAAATTACGCTCCATGTTATGAAAGAGGGATGAGGAGTGGAATGCACTCCTGAGAGCCTCTCTACATAGTTTAATATTATAAAGCTCTGTTCATCAAAACCAGAAGTGGACTACTGTCCACTGCCAAGTTTGTTTGTTTCCAGTTTTAGGCAATCCAAGTCCTAGAAACAGAAGCTTGGCCCCTGAACCTGCTGATGTGACCTCTTCCCTGTGCCAATTTAAGAGGAAAAATTGTTCACTGAGCAAACAGACTTTACTACCTGTAGAGCTGAAATTATTAGCAGATCCCAGAAGTGATGGGAAGTGAAGCCAGGTGTTCTCCATTCCCCATTTCATATTTGTGAAGAAGACCAACATCATCCTAGTATATTTATGAGCACCTATATTAATGCCTGACTCTTTCATCTTTCTGTGTTGTTTGTGACGTATTTTTAGGGGCAAGGGGACCTCTTGAAGAACGCCAAGAATGAAGCCATAGAGAACATGAAGCAGGTTCAGCTGGCTTGCTTGTCATGTGGACTGAGCAAAACTGGAGGTGGAAATGTGGATGCCAAGTCCAAACGAGGCCTTGAGGCAATAGAGGAGAAGGAGACCGGTGATGAGAATGGGAGGCTGTGAAAGAAGCCTGTACTGTCTGGTGTGTCATATATTTCAATAGCCGGAAATTATTTTTTTAATGCATTAAAAAAAAAAAAACAACACAGAAAAAGAAAGAAAGATGACACTAGCACACCCTCTACAGGGTGTCAGAAGTATTAAGCCCTCACAATGCCAGTGTTTTATTGCAGTTCACTCATCTAAATTTGAACTCGCTTAGTAGTGACAATTTTAAAATTTCCCAACGCTGTGTCTATCTCTGTCTCTGTGGGGAGATTCCAGTAAAAGCTCTGCCAGGAGTTACATTATTAGCCCTGTTCCTTATTTATTTTGTTGGTATTTCTGATAAGATTTTTTTTTTATAAAACTTAGATGGATGGAGTATATAACACATTGATTTTATGCCTAATTTTATTGTGCTATCATTTTAGTGGCAGCTTTTAATACACTATGCTACAGATTTTACCAGCAAAACAAAACAAAAAGCCAAAAGAGAGACAGAGAGAACTCTGTCTTTTATTGGCATGGGTTAATAATGGATTTCTTACTATAGCAGGAGTGATAAATAATTAATCTACCCATTAAATTAAACTGATGAAATATTAAATAGTCAGAATTTTTTGACAGATCTCCATTGGATTTCTGATGAACATTCCACTGACTTTTTGCTAATCACAATTTGAATTCATTCATGAAATACGTATTAATGGAAGAAATTGGTCTGTCTTTTAATTCCAAAAAGTTGTTTTAAATTAATTTGAGCTCTGCAAAATGCTATGGGGCAGGGCGATCCGAGGAGCTCCTATCTGTGGATGACTAGCCCACTGATATGTTGGCCCCACTATATGAAGTGTGTGGTTTCAAGTGTTCCTTAGACAGAATATCTTTAGCCATTCTGGCATGATCTTTATTCATTCCAGAATGTTATTTTCCACTGCCATTGACTGAAAAAGGATTATAGAAACTGTGAGCCTGAGATTAAAACTCAAAGATACTCATTGTGATTTCTTCACTGATGTAAACAGTCCTGCACAAGCCCCAGGAGCAATGGCTGTGTCTCATGGTGCATGCCAAAAACATGGGCCTAATTCTTCCAGTGGCTAACAGCGCAAGTAGAAATAACACAAAATAGCAGCCTTTGTTGCTCTTTTAAAAGAAATATGTGGGTTACAGGACTTTGACCACCAGTCTACAATTTTTGAGCCATTCTCTAATTTTAGTTGTCTATATTGCTCTCTTGACCTTTTTTAAATACTACTTCCGATAACAAATTGTGAGCTCAGATCTTTAAAATGCAACATGAGCAGCAGTTCTAAGACAAATACAAAAGAAAGGTCTTATTTTGTTTGTGCCTTAGGGCAACTTTGCACAACCAAACTGAGTTGGTAAGAATGTAGGATAAGCTATTCAGAGCTCAGGGTTTGAGTGAACCCCTCCCTTGACCATTTAATAAATAGCACACGCATCTTTTCTCCACACATAGTGTCATGTGAATTGCTGTTGGTTTATTTTAAAAAAGCTGTACCATCAAAAGCTGAAAGTGGGTTAGGTGAGTCACAAATATTGGCAAGAGTTGCAGGTTGTGCCCGTGGTGTATTGATCATGTGACTGTTCCAAAGCAAACATGGCTCTCTGATCTGCTCAAACTACATTCTCACCACACCAATTTGTATAAGCTGGGCTAGAAACACACTGTGCTAGAAATCTGAAGGTAGCCTGACAGACTCACCAAAGGCCTGGTAGCAGAAATAAATAGCTTAAAAACCAAGATCTCATATTCCATGGAAGCTTGTTGAAATGTTGAGAATAGACCAGTTCTTCTGCTAGAGTCGTGTCTTATAGGGAAGCTATGGGATACAGAGTCTCTGTTTTACCACCTCTAATTGTGTCTGCCTCAGATATTCTCAATGGTGTTCATCTATTTCAGTTTCTCAATGCTTGAGTATTTATCTGTATTACCTCTATTAGAAATGGGTGTTCTATGGATATGAAACAACATTTATTTAAAGCATTGCTTTTATTTTGAAAAGCTACTTTTTAAATTAATTTGATTACAAAATGTGTCGATCTTTCTCAACTTAACAAAAGGCCAATTGTTGAAAGTTTGGCAGTCTCTAAATGCACTATATATATTCCTGACTTCTTAACAACACTATTATGTTCATGTTGCACATTTCTGAGAGAGTAAATCTATGGAAAAACATTGACTTATGTTTAAGGAATATTATTGTACACAGATTCAACATACATTTAGAATTGAGCTTTCATTATCAAATTTTGGAGTATAAATCGGAACATGTGGATGAGTACATTTTTTTCAGAAGCAGGGATAAAAAATGTAAACAACAGAGCATTTTCCTCTTATTTCAAAGGGGCAAAATACAGTCATTCATGAAGTGGAATCCTTTCTAAATTGACTAATTAACAAAGCAGAGAGCAACATGTGAGACTCTGAGTTGCATTTCTGTCACCTCCAACCAGAATCTACAAACATAAAAGCTCTCCCATATATAGAGAGATGTATGAGGCTCTTTCAGTTTGAAAGATTACCCTAAAAGTAGAGAACAAGATTTATCACTGTTATTCTGGGATTACTCAAATCTAGGTCTATTCTGTGTAGGAGAACTGAGTTGTCTTTAGTTCAGAATTACAGTTCAGATATGTGGGATCAAGCATCCACATATTCATTTTCATACCCTGTTCACAACAGTTGAAAAAAAGAATCACAGAGCAATAAGTGGAAAGGTGTAAATAGAGCCACCTTCCTTGGTATTTGTCAAAGCTCCATATTTAGCTGATTGAACATTCAGGATACGTAGTTCCACTTTCCAGCTGATGGCTGAAGACAGAAGTTCATACAGAAATGCTAAAGGTAAGCTGAGCCAAGGCCTAAATATTCTAAAGGCACCAGATCCCATCTGATCATGGGTTATATTTTGGAGGAAGGAAGTGATGAAACCACCTCTGAGTATTTCTTGCCTCAGAAAACTCTTTGAAATTTATAGGGCCACTATAAGTCGACAGGCAACCTGAAGGCACATACAAGCTGATCCAAACACTCGGTTTTAAAAGCTTAAATAACTGGAGGTATAAAATGGTTACAGCTTGAGTACCCCCCCCTTCCAAATACTCATCATGTTCATTATTCAGACCAGGAAATCATATTTTAAAGCCCTAAATTATTTACACAAGAAACTAGTTCTATTTCATTATCATTTAAAATCCACCTGCACCTTTTATGGCCTTTAGTAAACACCAGGACTTTAAATTTATTATAATTCAGCTATTAATACAATTGATGAATAATATTTGGAAAAAAGGTCTGAATGTATTTTAACCTTTGACAGATATGGAAATAGGAAATCTTTGGAATTAATTTCCCTTTGTTATAATGACCTTGGCCTTTATCAGTCCACTGGAATCATTTCGATATCGTAGACATCATCTCATTATTTTTGGGAATTAGTTGCAGCTCCTAAAAAAATCTGTTACATCTCTGAGAAAAGTGAAATTGTTTCATGTGTGCATGCTCTCTGTTTCTCTGTCAATTTGATTAAATTTGGTCCATACCTTACTGTTAGCTGACTGAGAGAGCCACAGTCTAAACTAAGACCTAGTTCAGAGTAGGAGGCCAAAGAGAAGCATGGAAATGGAGACACTCTGAGGAACTGAGTAGTCTTATTGGACGGAAATCATCCATGTACCCTGGAGAGAAGTCCTCCTCCTTTGGGCTCTTCTAAATGTAATAATTTGTTTTATTTACAAATCTAACACGGAGGCTGAACAGATAGCAGAGTGTGAGGAACAGGAAGACCCTGCTCCCAAAGCAGCTTTCATCCAGCTCATAGTTCCCCCCTCAGACTTTCTTTTGACACGGTCATCTGGGATCTCTTGCATACATCCTGCCAGGTTCTTTTCCCATCCTCCCAACCCACAGACATAATCTGAAATCATTGACTGCCATGATGTGCACAGAATTTGCAACCATGCATTCCAAACAGCTGGTTACCCCTTTCCTAAAGGACAAAGACATGAATTGCATTACACATTTAACTTAACAAAGGGTAACTTTATTTCTTTTCTGACATAACTAACTTTTAGGGATTTTATAGCGGGAGTTTAGCCCGAACCCAGGGCTGTATGCACAGGCCAGTGGGCCCATTTTTCCTGAGGCCTGGCATCATCCTGTGCAGATGATGCAGGCAACACCCCTGGGCTGGGAAATGGTAGACCAGATGCCATTTCAGTGGATCCAACCTATCCTCAGCCCAGCAAGCCCTTAGGTAAAGGTAAAGGTATTCCCTGTTTACAAGGTTGCCAACTCGTGTCTGACCGTAGGGGGTGGTGCTCATCTCCATTACTAAGCCAAAGAGCCAGCGTTGTCAGAGACTACTCTGTGATCATGGGGCCAGCATGATTGCACAGAATGCTGTTTACCTTTCCACTGAGAAGTGGTACTTATTTATCTAATTGCATTTGCATGCTTTCAAACTGCTAGGTTGGCAGAAGCTGGGAATAGTGATGGGAGCTCACCACATCATGCAGTTCCTGGCCTCAAACTGCCAACCTGTCGATCTTGCAATCAACAGAGTCAGTGTCTTAACCACTTGAGCCACTGCCTCCCACTAACAAGCCCTTAGCTTGGTTTAAAATAACTGGCTATTTGCGGAGGAGTTTCCCAGAACTCTGGATTTTCCCAGACAGCTGGTAATGTAGATGGCCATGCAACCCCTTTCCTGCCACCACCATTCTCTGTGAAGGCCCCAGTCATGGCAAGTAATGTTGGGAGAGGGTGCCTGGCCATATGGGTGAAGCTAGGTGGTCTGATTCTGCCCTTATGGGCAGAAGTGTGGTCTACAGAGATCTGTAGTAGAGCACAGACTTTGCATGCAAGAACCAGGGATCCCAAATACAATCTGTGGTGGCTGCAGTTTTAATGCTCACTTATTTAACAAGCCTATGGGATGCGGTGGCTCAAGCGGTTAAAATGCTAACTCTGTTGATTGCAAGATCAGCAGGTTGGCAGTTCCAGGGCTGCGTGCTGCAAGATGGGGTGGGCTCCCGTCACTAGTCCCAGCTTCTGCCAACCTAGCAGTTCGAAAGCATGCAAATGCAAGTGGATAAATAGGTACCACTTTGGTGGGAAAGTAAACAGTGTTCTGTGCAATCATGCTGGCCACATGTTCACAGAGGAGTCTCTCACAACACTGGCTCTTTGGCTTCGTAATGGACATGAGCACCACCCCCTATGGTTGGACATGACTTGACAACCTTGTCAATGGGAAATACCTTTACCTTTACCTATCTAACAAGCTTACTTATCTTTGTACCCATTTTAGTGTTCAAGCGGGCTGGAGGAGGAGAAGGAGGAGGGAGCAGAACAGTAAAATGAAAAAAGAGAGGATGAAAAGCAGAAACCCAGAGGGAAAGAAATGGGGCATGGGTTTCAGGAAAACTTTTCACTTAGTTATCCAAGTGCATAGCACTGTGTGAATAACTTTTGAAGTGAGCTGCAAGTTTCATTAAAGCTTATCTCAAATAATATTTGAAGTTGATATGAAAGAATAACAACATTATAGAATAATATACAATATAAACAAGTCCGGAATATAAACAATTGAGGAGAAGTTACTAAAGACAATTAAGATGCACCCCCATCTACCCAGAAAGGCACCACACACTTTTTTTTCACATGGTATCTAGCACTGTGTAATACACTAAAAAATTCTAAAAGTGTTCATTGCAGCTCACCCCAAGTAATATACTATAATTGTATACAATGTAATAATATACAAAAGAAACCAGTCCAGGATATAATCAATAGAGGTGGAGAAGTTACTGAAAACAGTATACATCACCTGCAAGAACGATTTCAAATACTTTCTATTCATACATTGCCATGGCAGGAGAAAGAGCTAAGAGACCTTCAGACCTAAAAGGCCATTCTGAAAGGGTCTAAATAAATAAATAAATAAATAGGTATTAAACCATAAATAAATAAATAAATAAATACCATAATACAAGATAGAAACAGTCCACAACATAATCAGTAGAGAGGTTATTGAAGAGAGCCACAATGCATCCCCACCTCCCAGAAAGACCAAATACTTTCCTTCCATTCAGGCCCATTCCATATGGAGAGACAATCTAAAGGAGCTTTGGGTGCTTGAGGACCTTGATCTTTTGCAAAAAGCAAACAAACTACTCCCATACCATTCAAAGATCTCACTTTTCTTCCTTTCCTAATGAATCCTAATGACCCAGTTCACTATTTTAAGTTCAGCATTAACTGAGGAAGTTAAGTGAAAATCACTAGAAGAATTTAGTGAATTGGTAATTTATCTAGTTGATCAGGACATTAATGCTCTGCTGTGGTGATCACTTTTTTAAAAAAGGAATATTCCAGCTTTGGATGTGCATTGGACAGTAATAGGATTTAATCATTGTATGTGATCAACATATTGTTACCTTTCACAAGCCACCAGGCTTTACTGCAAGATAGACGGATGGATGGACGGATGGACGGATGGATGGATGGTATATCATGGAAATAATGTTTTTATTATGATTATATTCATCCCTCCTAATTCGCGGAGATCCATTCTTCCCCCCTGTGAATTGGAACAAATGCAAATATCCAAGCCCCATTGGATATAATGGCCGTGCGCTCCTGTGCGTGGCCCCACACAGGCGCCATGGGCACACACGCCATTTTGTCCCTCCTGCCTTCCTGTCTGTGGAAATTCAAAACTGCAAATGGGAAGTCCATGAACTAGGAGGGATGACTGTATATTTTAACTAGTGACCCAGCTAGACAATTATATGCTTTCCCTTGCCTCTATGTCTCTGTAGTAGTCCATTTTGGGACACACTCAGGCTAAAAATTACAGAATCATTTAAAAACTTTTAAGTAGCAGAATATCAGTTCTATGTATTCCATATGCTACTTGGATACATAACGTTAGCAAGACATATTGAATCACCTAGCCCCCATTTTTGGCAAGAATTTAATCACTAAATATTATCTCATTTTGCTTAGAAAGTAAGCAGGGCTATCTGGCAAATGCTTCTGCCATTCCAGTGGTAGGGCTTGTGGTCTAAGTGTGATGCATGTGGATGTAAAGTAAACCCATGTACAGCAGGGGTAGCAAATTAGTACTTTCCATGTTTTGTTGGACTGTGACTCCCAGCATCCCAGCACTGGCTAGGGCTGCTGGGAATTGCAATCTGATAACATCTGCTTAGCCCTGTTTTACAGAGTGAAATAGGAGCTATGAAGATTTTCCCCTCCTGACATTTCAGAGTGATAAAGGGGAAGTTTAGAGGAAGGTGAGGAGAGATGAAGGGAGAAGATAAATCCCCAAACCCCAAAATACACCATGTCTATCCCTTCCAGTAAAACAGGTCACTGTTTAATTCATTCCCTGTATAACGGGCAGAAGAGCTCATTGCATTCTGGAGACACTAAGTATGCCCCCCTCTTCCTTCCTCCTAGGAAGCTTAATAATGGAAACTATTAGTCTATCTGTTTTGAGAAAAGACACTGCCTACTCTTCAGACCCATCTGTCTGTTGTTTTTGCTGATGAAAGATGCCGTATTTAATGGAGACATATGTGCTATGTTTTGCTTTAAGGCAGGGAAACAGCTCCTATGTGTGAGTGAGTAATCCATGCGCACAAGGGGCTGTGTGAGCACGTGGGCCTGTCAAATAACTACAGTTACTCTGATCTGGTGGTGCACAAGAGAAGGAAGGGAAAACTGGTTATAGTGTCTGCCCACTGGCAAACAGGTGCTTAATGTGAATGCAGTTCATTTGACAGTCCCATGCTCATGTGGCCCAGATTTCAATGGGGATTCAATATAGAAGGGAAACATGGTCACATGTTTCAGGCTCATACATTGGGAAGGAATGTCAATTGAACTCTGTGGGATGGAAGCAAGCATTAGCTCTGGTACTTAGAGGTTGGGATGTAATTTTCATTTTGGTGGAAAAAAATGAATAATGTACAGTAAGCCCTCGGTATCCATGTTTTTTTTTAATCCAGAGATAAAAGCAAACCTTGTTTTATATAAGGGACACCACTTCACTATGCCATTGTATTTAATGGGACTTGAGCATCTACAGATATTGGTACCCACAGGAGGTCCTGGAACCAAACCCCAGCAGATACCAAGCGCCCACTGTATTTAGTTTTCTTCCTGCTACAACTATGCAATTTGAGGAAATTGCATTGGCCGCACTGTCCTGTCCCCTGTTTTTGAGCTGCCACTGCTGCTACTTTCACATGTAAAGGAGCTCCATGTAAAGCCTGCCTGGCGTGCTACAGCTTCTGCTGAAGACAAAAACCTGGACATGTGATCAACAAGGAGTCTGGATGCCCATTTCTGTTCTCAGCAGAAGTGACGGTGTGCCAGCCAGGTTTTATATGGAGATCCTGCCCATGAGGAAGCGCTGGCGGCGGATCAGGAAACAGACCTGCACTCCTCAGCATGGGGAAGGGGGATGGTGCAGCTCTTGCTGTGTGGACAACTGTATCAGGCTAAATTGGACCCAATCCAGTTGTCCACATGCCAAAAGAACCCAAGGTTCCTCTGGGGTTTATGGGAAACACAAGGATTTTCCCAGGCTTTGCTTAGTTCAGAGCAAATTTGGGTTAAGGGCAAAACAAAACAAAACAAACAAACATGGATCCTCCTTGGAAGTAGATGTACATCCAGAGCAAAAGGTGAGTTTTAAAACATTTAATTTAGGCAGGAATAGAATGGTTTGGTGCAGAACTGGCCTTCCCATGGGAAGACTGTCCACACTCAAATTGAGGCCTTGGCCCTTCATCATATAGATAGGTTACGGTGAGGGCAGGGTCGGGGTGGAGGAAACCATGTAAATGCCCATGTAGACATGCTCCTAGTTTCTATGTTAAATATAGTGCTTTATTCTTTCAAAAATGATTTTGAGTGGTATAGCTCTAGCCCACACCCCATGACTGAGATGTTCTGTGGGTAGCATCACCTCATTTAGGCAAACAGTTATGCTGTGGGTGTCATTTTACTCCAGACTTTTATATTTGTTTCATTGATAAACATAAAAGCATGATATAAATGGAGGACAACCAGCTTGAAGATCCACTATCCCACATTGGGTTCAGAGCCTGGAAGCAGTGGTGTCATGGGGTGTGTGAATGGTGTGGACCGCACCTGGTGGCATCAAGAGGAGGAGTGACACCTGGTTGGACCCTCCTCTCCCTTCCTGGCTGCTCTGGGATGCCTGGGATGGAGGAAGAAGAGATGTGCGCATGCATTCTTGCAGACTGTTCTGAACAGGGCTTCCTCCAGGAAGCTGCCCAAAGCTGCTCTTAGCTGATAGCAAAAATATACTTGCCACTAGCATTTATCCTGGCCCAGTTCCTGTGACTTTAGCAACAGCCTAATACACTGGAGTTTAACAGGCCAGTTTTTTTTTTCTGCCATCAAGGGCAGTGGTGATGGAGTCATTTGCTAAATTTCTGTACAGCTGTTTTTACTAAAGGACACAGGAGCCGGGCCAGTGCAAAGGCTGGAAACTTTAGATGCGTGAAATAAATGTCTGACTGCTTTTCTAGGCAGACTTTGCAATGCCTGTATTTCATCCAACGCTTTCTTCTTCTTCTTATTTTTTTTAAATGCTTATATTGTAAAGTGAGAAAATCTTTCATGAGGGAAGTGTGATATCTCTGCCACCTAGTGGCAAACAACATCCATTTTGGAGCCTTTCTCACCTGTCCTTCTCCTAGTAGCAAGCAGTTGGTGCAAGCTGACCAGATGTCATAACCAGAAAGGAGGACAAGGCACCAGAAAATGTAGGACATTACAAAATAAATGCAATAATAATAATAATAATAATAATAATAATAATAATAATAATGTCCCGCCCCTCTGAGAACAATCGTGGCAGCTAACAATGTTAAAAATACACAGTCCAATCAAATCCCTAGCACCCTCCCCCTTTAAAAAAGCATTAAATCCAAAGAGATTAAAATGAATATAAATTCATGCCTCTTGGCCATAGTTAAAATGTAGGGTATTTTGGAATTCCTTTTGGACAGAAGCTTGAAATTTGGACATGTCCTGGAAAAGGAGGACACCTGGTCACTCTGAGCTGGTGTTTCCATCTTCCTCAAAAACCCAAGCACTCCCTAATAGGATCATCAGATGTCCCATATTATAAGGGGTATCTCTTATTGGAGGGCCAGAAAGTTTGTCCCTTTCCCTTATATGTCTGATTGGTGTCCCTTAGTATAAGGGGTGCCCCTTATTTGAGCTTTTCCTTTTATAGACTGAATGAGATGCCATAAAGACAGAAATCTTGTAATTTATGACTGTCAACACACTGTTAATTTCCCAAGGAAATACATGGCTAAGTTAAATGAAATCAATATTTTCATTTAGTATTTAAGTGGAACTCAAAAGTTGTTAACAGCTAATTCCTGATTGTCAGCCCTACTTGTCTTGAATTTTGGCTGTTTCTTATTGCTATTTTGAAAATCTAGCAACACGACTCCCTAGTAAGGCATCAGATATAGGGCACAGCATTGTGCTAAGTGCACTGATCTTAAACAACTACTCACTTACAATGGGATACATAACATGGACAAGCCCCTACCACAAATCCAGATGCCAGCTCTGTCCCCACATCTACTCTGGGAGCACTATTACAAGGGCCAGTAACATCACTCTTAACATCAGAGGTACATTTACTCGCGCTTCCTCCAATGTGATATATACCATCCTATGCCAGCAATGCCCTCCAGACTCTACACTGGATGAACAGAACAGTCTCTACAAATGAGGATTAGTGGACACAAATCTGACATTAACATGTTTCAAATAATCCTCCAGAGATCAATATGACACAGTGGCTACATCATCTATCATTGTCTTACTCAAGGTAAAATATGAAAGAAATCTGAGCATTGTGAACCTATCTATGAAAAACTTTTGAACTTGGAATTTGACCTGCTCCATTCCCCTTCTTTTCTTCAAATAATATTTTTAAAAGCTGGGCTTTATAGCTTTGCACAGGACAAGAGGGGGCAACTTTTGGCTTTGTGTATACTTATGGATTGCAACTCCCACCTGCCCTAGCCTTCATGACCAAAGGTGAGATATAATAGGAACAAGTTCCAGGAATTTGGGGGGAGAGCTTGGTCAAGAGGTCTTCTGTGGTCTCCCTCTTCTGAGTACCTCCACTTATATCTCCTTGCCTCTGTCCATCCCCTTGCTGAGCCCCCTCAGTTTGATCTACATCACCTTAGAGAGGACAGAAAGGACATCTTTGTACTTGTTCACTCAAAAGGGCAGACAAACAGATGATGGCCAAAGCAAAGACAAGGAATGGCCAGATTGAGAAATCCTTGGGACTGGCAATGATTCTCTGCAGACTCAATGAAGCCACCTACTGATTAGCTGTGCTTTTGAAGTTTGAATATTTTCCTGAGCCAGGATGAGGTAAACAAAGACTATCCAAAGACACCAAGTTCTCAGAGTCCATGTTCCTTCTTCGGTTTGTTAGTCCATCTGCATTCCAGAGCATGGAGAATTAACAAGTGAGTCTGTATTATGCAGTGACTGCAAGCAGGCGTGTCACCAACTTGATATTTTGTTGTTATCTGCCATTAAAATGACCTCAATTTACAGCAGATCTATGAATGAGAGATCTCCAAGAGCTCTGATGATCAACTGCCCTGCTCAGGTCTAGCAGACTCAGAGATGTGGCTTCCTTGACTGAATCCATCCACCTGCAGTGTGGTCTTCCTTACTAACTCTAAAGGAGCTAGTCCTGTGCAGAAGGCAGCAAGGGGAAACTGCTCCTCAAGTGTTTTACCTTGAAAATCCTATGATAAGACAATCCAAAATGAAACTTGATCATAGGTTCTTCCAACCCAAAAGGTTTTTACCACTTTTTCTGGACGCTCCTTTTGAGTTGGGCACACTGCTACAAAACCCACTGGGTGACCTTGGGCGAGTCACACTCTCTCAGTCTCAGAAGGTAATGGTAAACCTCCTGAATAAATCTTGCATAGAAAACCCCATGGACACAGTATTCCAGGTGAGGTTCACTTTAGGGTCACCATAAGTTGGAAATGACTTGAAGGCACACACACACACACAATGCTGCAATAAACTGGGGAAAGGTAGGCTAATTGGTTAGTGAGCTAGCTATTTATTTGATTGATTGACTGATTTCCAGTCTTTTCCCAGACCTGAAACTACACATGGTTCACAAAAATTAAAACAGAGACCAATAAAAGTTCAAACTACTAAAACCCTACAAATGTTAAACATAATTAAAGTGTACTTTATTCAGAAGTACATTTTTGATTTGTTAATGGAATTCAAATTTTATCTCCTGGACTTTGGAGTGTTTTGTTCCCAGTGCCAGATGGCCAGAAAGAGGAAGGACCTACCTGCATAGATATCAACACCAACAATACCTTGAGAAAATGCAAGTCTCTAACAGTCATTTTATAATTTTTTCCTCCTGTATGATTCCTAACACTGTTGCCTGATGAAGAAACCAGTAGAGCTTTGAAAGCTTGCATCATGTATTTGTGCATTTTGGTTGGCCAATTAAAGATATCACTGTTTGGAGGTCTTGGGACTTCTGGTGCTGGTAGCGTTGGAGGAGGACAGGGGTGCGAAGAGCTAGCTGCCTCCCCTCCAAGGTAGCGGATCATTGGGGGGAACGGGACCTCCTTTTGCCCGTCCCTAATTCCTCTGGGTAGAGGAATTAATACTAAGCTCTTTGAGTCCTTTTTTGGACAGAGAAGTTGTCCTTGCATTGTTTAAATTAGGTCCGTCTGGGCCAAGAAGACCGTGATCTATTCGCCCCAGCTACCTACAACATTTTGCCGTTTGGCATTTGGCAGGGGTTGGCCAATTAAAGATATCACTGTTTGTACATTTTGGATGTTATTGTACATAATTAAAATGCAAAAACAAAGCAAAGCAGCTTCATTTATATACCGCTTCATATCATGCTATGGGATGTCTAAGCGGTTTAACAACTGTAAGCTCATTGCCCCCCAACATTTGGGTACTCATTTTAGCAACCTCAGAAGGATGCAGGCCTGAGTCGAGCCTCAGCTCTGGCTGGTATTGAACTCGCAACCTTGTGGTCTATGAATGAGTGGCTGCAGTACAGTCATTTAACTACTGTGCCACCAGGGCTGACTGTAAATGTAAATACAATTAAAAGCCATGTAAAAGTGCACCCCTTAAAAGGCAACACACACAGGCAATGCAGCCTATGTTTGCACTACAGACTATGGATTATAACAGACATTCACTCCCTCTTCCTCCCAGAACCACAGGAAACCCACTTCTGAGGGGATCTTTGGGGCTACTATCATTTACAAGATTGTAAGGAGGAAGTAATGGGAAGCTACACTGGCATAAACCTAATCTAACCTTCCAGCTCCAGACTATCAGTATGGATGACATTTCTCATTGTGCCTAATATTTTATAAATGATTCCTCATAGCATACACTAAGAGGTACAACTATGTATTTCAGCCATTGTACATGCACAAGGGCTAGAATTTGTAGTGACACTTTTCTTTATCAGGTATGTATGAGGTGCATCTATAGAGAATATAGAATGAAATAAAAATGGAAGATTTTTTTCCTAAGGTGGTTGTTTTTTTAAATGAGAATTAGAAACATTCATATTCAGATCTCTGGAGGACTAGGGCTTCTAGCCAGTGTCCACTTTCCCACCTGTAAAGTCCCACTGAACTCAAAAAGGCTCACCTCTGAGCATAGAGGTATAGGTTTGTATTGGAGAGGTGTCACCTGCCATTCTTTCAGTTGCTTCTGAAAATACACACTTTCTAAAGTAGATGCCCCAGAATGCAGATTTTGATCTGTGCACTTTATGCCAAGAACATCTCTTTGAGTGAAAATGATTTATGCCACAATGGGATTAAAGGGGTGAGAAACTGACAAGGTGGGTGACACCATATGGAAGGCCCAGAATTAAAGGACAGAAGCAAGAAGGATTGGATTAGCCTGAAAGTAAATGGCAGGATCAAGGTTAAAGGATAAGCTGTCCACCTCCATTCCCTAGGAGAGAAATCAGCTCAGCATGAGACAATACAGATCTGAGATCTGCCTGATCAGGAAAGAAGGATGATGACAAACCGTGACTCCCCGCATACCTCCAGTGTGAACTGAATGAAGACATTTCCAGCCACCTCCTTAAACTGTAATGTCTTTGTGTGCAGGGAGGATTGCCCTGTGCTCTATCCCATATGACAACCTGATATTATACATCCCCCTTCCAATATTATACTTTGGGTGATAGGTCCAATTCCATAGTAAACTAGAAACAAGTGCTAGATGTTAGATTGGCTACTTAGGCTGCATCTATACTGCAGGAGAATGCTGTTGACTTTGAAGACTGGGAAGGGGAAATATCTTAAAGGCTGCATCTGACTGCAGAATTAATGCACTGTGACACTGCTTTAATTGATATGGCTTAATGCTATGGAATTCTGGGATTTGTAGTTTTACTAGATATTTAGCCTTCACTGTCAGAGAGCTCTGGTGCCATAATAAACTACAAATCCCAAGATTCCATAGGATGGAGGCATGAAAGTTAAAGTGGAAACATCCTTCTCTTTGCAGCCCACTTGGAAGCTGAATGGACCTTCTTTGCCCCATCTGGTGGCTGGGGCTCTTAAGGTGAGATGGGGAGGCATTTATGTAGGTTAACAGAAAGATGCATAGGCCTTACTGGATACAGAACAGCTACAGCTTTGTAACTCCTAAATGCCAGCAATACTGAATAGCACACATGTGGATAGAAATTGGTGCAGCAGTAATACCAGCTTTTGGTGCTGTGCCCGGCATGGCCACCCAATATATTTTGCTTACTGAACCAAAGGATGAAATATGTCACCCACCAGTCCATTATAATGATAACTGGAGGACTCTGGAAGGTATCATCCAAAATAGTACTCAGAATGGAAGAAGAATGTACTGTCAACCAAAGAAGAATGCTTCTAAAAATGAATAAGCCTGCAGAGATGGACAAATTGTCCAGTTTGATCAGAGAAAAAGCGTTGGTAATATATTGGAAAGACTGGAAACCTCTGGTGGACTTTCTGGGAAATAATGAAGATGACACAATGACTATGAGTTTTGAAAATTAACATGAGTTAATAAATAGGATGCAATGTAACA
Organism: Phrynosoma blainvillii; assembly: GCA_026167975.1. Classification (NCBI taxonomy): domain Eukaryota; kingdom Metazoa; phylum Chordata; class Lepidosauria; order Squamata; family Phrynosomatidae; genus Phrynosoma; species Phrynosoma blainvillii. The sequence goes on along the minus strand of JANUYF010000001.1, from coordinate 237,428,195 downwards.
TACAGTTTATAGGGAGTGAGGTAGAATTTATTATTATTTACAAAGATTATATATCTGCAGAAAAAATAACGGAGTCATTCTTTGCTAAATGTGGTACTATACCTTGTAATTTCTTTTTTTCCTTTCTTGACTTCATTTCTTGTTTCATTGTAGCTGTTTTACTTAACTTTTATTTCATTTTGAATTTCAATAAAAAGATTAAAAATAAAAACAAAATAGTACATTTTTCTGCACTCAGAACGGAAGGCAATTCAAGAGATTTTATTTCTGTTGCACTTGTTAACCTGTACTGAGTTGTTAAAGCCTCCCACAAAAAGTATTTTAATGAAAAATGTAAAGTGTCCAATAAAGATCACACAAACATCACCAAAAATAAAGGTTACACCAGTAAAGGAAACAAAAAGCAAATTAATTTGTTGTTGTGTGACTTCACGTCACTTATGTTGATCTAAGGAGAACCTATCACATTTTTCTAGGCAAGATTTATTGAGAGAAGGTTTGCCATGGCTTTTCTATGAGGCTGGGAGTATGTGGCATGTCTAGAGATGTAAAATTTCCAGAAATTTTGAAGCCATGGAACAAACCCATTTTTTTCCATTTCCCCCTCCCAGAAAAAAATTAATTTTTGGAAAATTTGAAAAAATGCAACATTAACACTTTTTACAGATTGAAAGTCACTCTGTTACTTTAGGAACATAAAATATGACTATGTACAATTTGATTTGGCATAAAATTATCACAATTGGTATATTAAACTACAGTGTAGTCAAGCAATTATTACAAACAAAATTGACTTTTATTTTTATTTAAATTTTATTTGTAGCAAATGAAGTAATAATCTCCTGAATCCCCATCCACCCCCCAATTTTTCCATTTTTTTTTCAGGCCTTCCCATCTCTAGACATGCCCAAGGTCACCCAGTGGGTTTCCATGGTCAAGCACGGATTTGATCCCAGCTCTCCCAGATCCCAGTCCCAAACCACTACAGCACACCAGCTTTAGAAATCTTTATAATGATGAGAAATCATTATTACTTCCATGCAAACCAAACCAAACCAAGCCAAACCAAACCCTCTTTAATAACTTTTTAATGCTGGGGAAGAGATAAATGAAGAAAGGTACAATATAGAAAGGCCCAAGTCTTATCACCATTATTTGGGGAATCTGTCTCTTGGACAATCACAGCCAGCCATTTTGAGGCTGCAAAAAGGACAAGATGGCACCACTCCTATTCCCCTGGAAAACACTGGCCGATTTGGCAGCTGAACTTTTCTTTAACATTGGTCATGGAATCGTGTTCATGGCTGCCTAGGGTATGCTAGCTTAGAGATGGCACACAAGTTGTATGGCACACAAGATTTTCTTCCACTACCTTGTTACCACCTCCCAGCATCGGCTGCCTGAGGCAACTGCTTCACTCTGGGTAATGGTAGGCTCAGCCCAGGGACAACATCACACACAAAATTGTGAGGCCTGAATGGAAACACACAGGAAGAGGTGCTCCTGAAATATTTTGATTTGGCCCACTTTGGGATTTAAAGGTTAAAAAGGATAAAGGCAAATTTAAATCCTGTTCTTCCTTTAGGTTAGGTTCATAGCTGGGTTTAGAAAATGAAGCTATCCCTCTGAAATGACAATGGGGAAAATATGCTTTCATCATGTGGGTGAATTATGATGGCAATAGTTGAACTGTGCCATCACAACTCAATTGTTTGGTCATTGCTAAGGTTGGAATTTTTTTACCAACCACATGAAGACCAAAATCTTCCCAATCTCCATCCCAAACCCAACCCTTTTCTAGCAGGGAAGGTCCCTGCATATGATACTGTTCTTTGCATCCAGTTGCAGGAAAATAGTTAGAAACATGTCTGCTACTCCCTTGCTTCCCACCAACCAATAAATCACCAGCTCTGGGGGGCAGTTACAGCTGAGAAAAGTTGGGTTTGGGAGGCATTGGACAGACAACTGGCAGCTTCCATAGTACCAAAAGCAGAGGCCAGATCATAGATGGGTGGTGGTTGGCCAGCAGTGCAGCAGCAATTTCATGTGCTTTAAAACCCGTTTTACCCATCCTGATCCTATGGATTGGGCTGAAAAGTGAGTACGATAAACTCCTAAGTCTTGTAGGTATTTCTCTCAATGCAGGATTATAGCTATAGCTTATTCTAAGCACAATATTTTCAAGCACCCCTTTCCCACCTGGAATCCCTATTTTTGGACAGAAAAGAGAAAGTCTGACATTTCTCTGCTCTTCCCCCCCCCCCCCGCCATCAAGCAGTGAAAGCAGCCTTCACATTTTGCCATCCCTGTTTTTAGTTTATTTTGTATTGTCTTTAAATATCTGCTTGCAAGCCCTACAATTTTTAGATTCAATCTCTCTCTCTCTCAGTTTCTGTTTTGCCTCAAGTTATTTGATGTCTGGGGCAAAAAATTCAAATGGAATTCTTCTCCCACCCACCCTACCTCAGTGGTAAACATATAAGGACTAAAAACAAGTATTTGGCTGACCTTGAATGCCCCTTTCCCAGTCTAGGCACCTTATGAGTAGGAATGGCCTTATTTTGCCTTCTGAAGAGCAGATCCTGAATTTGGACCTCTCTTTAAAAAACGAAAACCCACCCACCCAGTCATCCTCTAAAAGCCTCAAAATAAACACAACTGGTTTAATTTTAGAAAGGAGAAGAAGAAAGGAATTTGTCTCCATGCTTTGCACTGTCATATGTATTTACATAAAAAGAGTTGAAATTTTGCTCCTATTCTATCAAAAGTGATGTAGCGTTTAAGCTCCAAACACATGCCTGCCTGCCTGCTTGCCTCTTTGTGGCTCCACATTTCTTGAAACAGAGAAAGAATTAACATTTCAGGGTAGCAGCTGTCAATTTCCAATAAAAAAATGGGAGAGCAGGCATGTTTATTCATTGCAAACAACCACCACTCCATGCTCTGGAGGTTGAGAAAGTATTTACACCTCAAAAAGGCCACTAGAGTGCCATTATTTAAATTGGAACTATACAAAGTATTAATACAAGAAACAGATTATAGATAGACAGCCAGATTTTATTGGTTTCCTTTGAAAAAGAAACATGATGACTATTATTATAGTCTGAGTACAAACTATGAATAAGAACATTGAAATGGATTTATACTTTGGCTTTCATCCATCCATTTATTCTAGGCACTGGAGGTCTCTCTCTGAAATAGTATTTTAACTATGAATTGGGGTGTAAGAAGACTTAATAGAGTCCTAATGTTTCTTCTGTCCCTGTGGGGATTAAAAGTAAATGATACAATTCATACCGCATGACACAACTGCAACAGCAGTGTCAATGTCTTTCATTCTGTCCCATAACATTTGGGGAGGCATTGATTTCCCTTACCTTTGCCAGCTTTCTCCAATGAAATGGGGCAGAGGCAGAAAAAACTCATTGCCATAGAGCCATGTCATGGCCCCACATGCCATAGCATCATTTGAGCAGCCCTAGAAATGGCAGGGGAGAGAGAAGGAAGGAAACATGTGGCTACTCTTATTCAGCAGAAGTCCTGCTTCATTTATTTATTTATGATCTGAAATCTAGCCAGAACTGCCTGGGTCTGTACTTAAAACCCTGAAAGAGTCCATGGGGCCTCATGTTTTTCTTCTCCTGCCTGTAGAAATTTTGTCACCTGTACCTCTCTTATTTCCTTGCCCTTCTAAAAGCTCATACACATGATGTCTGTTACACATGATGTTCTGATTGCTGTGGCAGGGGAAGCATCATAATAATGACTACGAGAACACCCAATTGGCAATGAAAAGGCCACAACTTTATTGATTACAGCAGATAGGAAGGGTTGGCCTGAAAAGCATGAGGTCTGGATCTGTCATCAGCCAACCCTTGTTGGTCAATGAACCAATTGCCTGGTCACAGCCAAGCTTCCTTAGGATCTCTGGACCTTATCACACGGGGCAAATTCAGAAATGGGATTTAAAAGCTGGGGAAAACCCGCAAAAGCGGGTTGATTTTCACACACATCGCTGTTAAACTGTTGTTAACCTGAACGGAAAGTAGTCAAAAGCCACTTCTTTTTACTTTCTGGATTTTCCAAAAGTAAAAAGAAGCAGCTTTTGACTACTTTCCTTTTGGGTTAACAACAGTTTAACAACAACGTTGTCTGAAAATCGACCTGCTTTTGCGTGTTTTTTCTAATTTAAAACTCCGTTTCTGCATTAGATTCACCCATGTGATAAAGTCCTCTGACTGCTGCACTACACTAATACTAATACTGATGAGTGATTGCATCCTCCTTCCTTTGCTTCTAGGAAGTCCAATTTGGGGATTTCATCTTGAAATTGGTCCCTAGGACTTGCATCGCAACCAAAACCACAAATTTTGAGGCATCTAGCATGGTGTCTTGATAAGATATGGCTGCCATAGACTGAGAACCATTGACCAAGTTGTTGGGGTATGCAGACAGGCAGGATCTAGCATACACACACACAAAGTTGAAGCACATTGGCAAGAACACTCAGAAGATAGTCTTCTGTGAAGAATCTTGCTCCAGATGGCACAGGAAAAATCCTCCCACATGCAGGCTGCTGCTTTCACTTTGGAGAAATGAATCGGTGGACAGTGAGACTTCACTCAACAAGGGCTTTAATCTTTGTTGCAAATATTCACAAAGATACATAGAGTATCAGACATCTGTCTTGAATTCTCACAGCTATACAGGCCAACAAAGTGCTTTGCCAACCACCAATCACAACAACAAAGATTCTGACCCTCTCCCATATATAGGTGGTCTTCTTGGGAACATGTGACAGCCATGCACTAATGCAACCTGACTGGTTTCATCCCCAGTGCCTCCCATGATGCATACCTGGCTGGTCTCACCTACTGTGCATGTTAGATCAGACCTTCCATGGTGCACAGCTTGCCAAATGCTAGCTCATGCCCCTGCCACTTGAACTGTAGTAACCCTGTTACCATTACTCCAGTTCCTTTCAGTGGCCACATCCATGTCATTTTCCAGACCAGGGTGTCACATGGTCTTGACACAAATTCCTCCTCAATACTGGTGGAGCATAAAGCCCTGCTGACATATGTATATGAATGATGGCAGCAATGCCAGTGGTTTGTGTTGTGTGTATGTGTGTGGCTGACAGCTTCCTAGCCATTCTACTGGGCATCTGAGGGATTTTCCAGAAGCGTTCAGTCATGGGATACGGTAAAAGTGAAGCTATGCCTGTGTTCTATTATGATTCAGGTGAATGGGGAACTGCTTGCATAAGAGAGTACTGGACATTACCTTGTTGTTGTTGCTGTTGTTGTCATTGCAGTGTGCCTTCAAATTGTTTCTGACTTATGGTGATCCTAAGGCAAGCCTTTCACAGGGTTTTCTTGGGAGGATTTGTTTTGGGAGGGGGTGTTACCTTTGTCTCCCTCTGAGGCTGAGTGTGTGACTTGCCTAAGGTCACCCATTGGGTTTCCAAGGCTAAGTGGGGATTCAAACCCAGATCTCCAGAGTTACAGTCCAATGCTCAAGCCACTACACCATGCTGGCTCTCACATTACATTGCAGAACTGTCAATTAGTACAAATAGTACAATTAGTAATGTAGTCAGGAGTTTTGTTGGCACAATGATCCAACAGGATACCAGATGTATTAGTTTTATTTTATAGACTAGCTGACTGTATTATGGTCTTTTGTCATCTTGAGATTTTCATAGATAGACCTATAGACAAATATATATATATATCCCACCATGGGATTTCTTGTTCTCTTGCCCTCCTCCATTTTTTTAATCTCATGAATCTTATTGTCCACTGTTGCTTAATTTTGTTTTGGAACTTCTTGTTCAGAGGATCCAAATGAATCCATGAATGAAGGGTAACATTATTGGATACTCACAACATATATTAAACTTCTTTGCCATTGGTGCTGTACTATTTGTTACAGATACTAGAAAGGAAGCACTGGCATTAAAAGCTGAAGCATTATAGGGAGGTGGTGGGCCTTTGAAGCAAGTATAAGAAGTGAGAAGCCTTGTCTATAGGTCTATCTATGAAAATCTCAAGATGACAAAAGACCATAATACAGTCATGTTATTTCTTAAGCAAAATTAATAAACTTAGCAAAATATATCTTCTTTAAAGAATAATGGCCAGAATCCTGTTGGGAAGTTATTATACATAAGTACCGTAAGTGGGACCACCAGCCAGCTGCTTCCTGATCAATAGAGGAACAGTTCCCTTCTGATTACAGCAGCTGCTGTCTGGTAAATGAGGACTGGTCAACTTTCATGGTCTCTATGTATCCCATAAATTAGGGTCTATAAAAACAGTCATGAGTGCATAGCTCTTGGTTACACATTTGTAACTGCCCAACAGGATTCTGGCCATAAACTTTTAAAATCTTGTGTCCAATATTAAAAAATGATTTTCTTACCAGGCCAAGCTAAATCTGTCATAGAGTGCATCTGCATTGTAGGAATAATGTAGTTTGATACAACAGTAACTGCCATTGTGGGATTTGTGAGACACCAGCATTCTTTGGCAGAGAAGGCTAAAGAACTTGTAAAACTACAAATCCCAGGATTCCATAGGATGAAGCTACAGCACTTAAAGCGATGTCAAACTGCATTGATTCTACAGTGTAGGTGCACCCACAGTTAGACTATATAGTTACTATCAAAATGATAGCTCTGCTGTGGTTGAATTTTATTTTTTTAGATTCTACCAATTGCCCTTTTAAAAGATTATTTACATACATGGCAAAAGCTACTTGGAAATTTCATTGGGGGTCGGGGTGGAATAGTACAGTGAAGACCATCATACATTAGAAAATGTTGGAAAGGAGTTTTGGCTTTCAGAGTAGCAAAAAAATACTAGGAAATACTCCTTTCATTTTTGGCAGCTGATCCTACTGGTAAACAAAGATATGGATAGGTTCCCTCCCTGCCCATTGAGCTATTTATAGATCCAAGTTCAAAGCTGTTTTCTCTCACCCAACCTAGGATGTTATCACATGGGGGAAATCTGTTGGTTAATCCACACAAATCCCAAACAAAAACTGAATTTGTGCCTCACGATTTCACACGACGTCACACAGAAACTGGACAGAAACTGGTATTATCTGAGATCTTTTTAATTTCGGGAGTTTAGAGGAAATGCATTTGCAAAATTACAGTAATTTTGCATTTACTGTAATGTGAAAAGCAAATATGCAAGGACAATTCTCTTTTAAAACCTGGAGGAGGGCCAAGAGGAGGAGGAGGAGGGGCCTCCAGGGAGGGAGAGTCCCAGGCTCCTGCCATGCAGGGAAGGCAAGGCAAGGCAAGGCAAGGAGAGGGAAGTTTGGGATGGAGAAGTTTGGCATTTGGGATGGAGGGAAAAGGAGGGGAAAGAAGGCTTCCCTTGCAGCAGCTGTGGGTGGATGTGGATGCAAGTGTGGGGTGTGCTTGTGGAGCAACTTGGAGATCCACCTCACCATGACGTTCTGCCCTGCAGGTCCTACAAAGGGGAAAGGCTTATGGGGGGGGGCATGGGAGCTACCTCCAGTTTCCCCCTCTCCTGGGCATCAGCCATGGCTCTGGCTCTCCCCAGGGAACACTCAGACCTTCCTTCCTTCCCTTTCCTCCTCCTCCTCCTTCCCTGCCAGCTCTGCTTGTGATCCTACCCTCCTTGCCCATCTCCCCAGCAGCTGACAGCCTCCGATGCCAGGAAAGGAGAGAGAGAAAAGGGAGGCTGAGCCATCTCAATCCCTCCCTAGCCTCGGCTTGCCTTGCCTTGCCTTTCCAGACTCCTCCTCCTCCTCCTCCTCCTCCTCCTCCTCCTCTGCTGTCTGCAGGAGGACATGACCTCAAATGTAGGACAGTCTGACATTTCCTCCTGGGAAATGCAGGACCCGCCCTGGAAAAAGGAGGAGTCTGGTCACGAAACACACCCATTTCCAGTACATGTACGGGTTCTTTTCACTTGTGTATGAAAGTTAAAAACGTCTTTGTTTCACTTTTAACTTAATTCCGTTATTACTGTAATTACGTGTGAAAAGCTTTTGCGCAATTAAGCTCTTTTATCACTTTCTTTTCGGGATGCTTCATTTCCACTTTATTATCTCTTTAACAACAAAACTGGCCCACGTGTGATAACGTCCCTAGAAAGGATCAACATTCAATAAATATCCATTTCCTTAGTTCATCTGCTGTCTAGTATAGGTGAAAAAATATCTCATGCCTCATGCTTTCCCATCGACTCAAATATTTGTTACCCAAATTGCACTGCCTTCTCCGGACCCCACTTATTGAATTCAATGGGGATATTAATTTAGCTCAATAGGAAGCAGCAACAGGGCTAGGGTAACTCTAGCCAAGACTATCAGCCTATATATATCAGTTTCGAATCCAAACAACTCCAAGGGAAGATTTCAAATTTTGTTGTTGTTAATTGCCCTTGAGTTGATTTTGACCCGTGGCAACACTGTGGGTGATACATCTCTAAGACTCCCTGTCTTCCACTCTTCTGCTTAGTTCCTGCAAACTCATACCTGTGACCTCCCTAATAGAGTCCATCCATCTGGAATGTGGCATTCCTCTCTTTCTACTTCCCTCCACCTTTCCTAGCATTATTGTTTTTTTCCAATGAGTTGTGCCTTCTCATGATGTGTCCAAAGTATGACAGCCTCAGTTTGGTCACCTTGGCTTCCAGGGAGATCTCTGGCCTAATCTGCTCTAGGACCCATTTGTTTGTCTTTTTGGCTGTCCACAGGATCATCAGCACTCTTCTCCAACACCACATCTTGAATGTATTGATTTTCTTCCTATCTTATTTCTCAACTGTCCAGCTGTCACATCCATATACGGTAATAAGAAATACAATGGCTTATATGATTCTTTTGTGCTGAGTTGTACATCTTTGCTATATTGCTATCTCTCCATTGATATCAATGGACAATGCTATCACATGGGGGAAATCCCATGAAGAAATGGGCTTTTAAATAGAAAAAACCCCACAAAAATGGGTAGATTTTCAGACAACGTTGGTGTTAAAGTGTGCTTAACCTTAACGGAAAGTAGTCAAAAGCCGCTTGTTTTTACTTTCGGAAAATCCTGAAAGTAAAAAGAAGTGGCTTTTGACTACTTCCCATTTGGGTTGAGTACACTTTAACAGTAATGTGTGTGAAAATCTACCTGCTTTTGCGGATTTTCTCCACCTTTTAAATCTCGTTTCTGCATGGGATTTCTCCTGTGTGATAAGCTTCAATGTTTGATCCCAGGTATAAGAATTCTTTTACTATTTCTATTTCTTCATTGTCTAGGTTGAATTTATCGAGATTCTCTTTTGTCATTATTTTTGTTTTCTTTATGTGCAACACTAGGCCTGCCTTTTCACTTTCTTCCTTGATCTTCCTTAGTAGGTGTTACAGGTCTTTGAAGTGTTCTGCTAGTATTATGGTGTCATCTGCTAGTATTATGGTGTCATGCAGTGTAAGCACCTTCACTGCAGAAATAATGCAATTTGACACCACTTTAACTGCCATGACTCCATCCTAAAGAATCCTGGGATTTGTAATTTTGTGAGGCAGAGAAGGCTAAATTTGTAAAATTACAAATCCCAGTATTCTCTAGGATGGAATTACAGCAGTTAAAGTACTGGCAAACAGCACTATTTCTACAGTGTAGATATACCCTCAGGCCACCAAATTAAAGAAATTGTCCCAAATACCTGAGGACTTTGCTGTCAAAGTCTTCAGGTCTTCTAGTTTCTGAAAAGGAAAGTGGTTGCCTTAAAGCCACTTAAGAGCTCACATCCTTTGAGAAGCTGATAACATTGTATATAGTACAATCTAGAAAGGCACATCCACAGCTATATATTCATTGTTGGTAGAATGTATATGTTTTTCAGTGCAAGGGCTAAAGCAGCCACAGGATCTTGATTTGCACAAATCTTGTTGGGGATGGAATGATTGAAATCATATCCATTGAAATGAATCTCTTCTTTGGCTTGTTGGAGGGGATGTGGTGTGATAGGATACTACCTTCATGTATGTGTTGGTCTTGTGCTTTACTTCAACATTTCTGGTTGACATTAGGGAATGAAATATAAATGAAAGCTTATCCTTGGATCCCATTTTGACCCTGTTAACCCCCCCTGAACTTAACAAGACTGTAATGCACAAAGTTCTTATCACCTTCTTGTTAGTTGCAGTCAGACAGAAAATTGCTAAGCAGGGAAAAGTGAGTATGTAAAGTGCCTTGTCTTAGAAATGAACATGTAGAGTAAATCAATTACAGAAGCAAGAGAGTACTGACAAATATGGGAGGGACATCATCTCCTTTTATTTCACACATAAATCAAACAAAAGATCAAAGAAGACAACCTCCATTGACATTTGAAGAAGATTTAACATTTGCCTATTCAATACACACACACACATACCATAACACTTTCTTGTAATATATAATAAACTGCAATACTTGTGATCCTTGGAAATTTGAGACTTTGTATTTGTTGTGTTTTAAATATATTTTCCATTAAAAAACCCATTGAAATTTAGAACAAGATCCTGCATGGGACATGTAGCTACAGTGCCATAACTATGCTCCATCTCTTGATCCAACACCCTAAATCCTACCTTAAAAGCCAGGAAGCCATACCATGCAAAGGGATTCTCTGGTGCTGGTAAGCTGGCACTGAAACATTACACATTCAGCCCATTTCCACCTGCAAACTGTGGTGGGATGAGAGATGGAGGGACCCCTGTTGAGTTCTGTTACAACTCCTCATTTCACCTTGGCTCTCTGGTGGGTAGAACACATATAAGCTTATCGCATTGAACTTCAGGAACGGGAACAGAAAAGAACAGAATGGGGCAAAAACGCATGTTATTGGACAGGAGAATGCCACCGATGCCTCTGGGAGTTCCCAAGCCGTTCCCCAGCCATTCCTGGCAGCCGATTTTGGGACGATTTTGAACAGTCCTTCAAAAATCAGCTGCCAGGAATGGCTGGGGAACACCTTGGGGACTCCCAGCAGCATTGGTGACATTCTCCTGTCCAGTAACATGTGTTTTTGCCCCATTCCATTCCATTCCTTTCTGTTCCCATTCTTGCAAGTGCCATGCAAAAAGCTTAATACTTGACGTAAGGCGGGAAGTTGTGTGGCTCTGCAGAACTGTAATTCCTACCCAACATAGACAATGGTTAAGAATTCTGGAAGCTGTAGTCCAACAAACTCTGGAGAGTCTCACAGTTCCTATCATTGCTTTACATGGATGTGGAAGGTTCTAGATTCAATTCCAGACATCTCTACTTAGAAGGATCAGATAGCTGTTGATAGACATGATGGGAGTTTAGGAAAAAAAATTTTTTTTGCACTACAGCTCCTGGACTCCTCTGGCCAAAATGGAGAAACATGCAAACATGCAAACATCAGAATCAATTATTGTAATAAGCATATTAAGCATAACTGATGGCTTTAGTGATTTTTTCAGGCTCCACGTCTCTTCAGTCCAATTCAGGATGTATGTCATTGTCACTGGCTTATTAAATTAGCAATTATTATTATTTTCTTAATGCCCCTTACTCCAGAACAGAGTGTGTGGGCCAATGAATAGAATGGTCACTACTCAGTGGTAGGCTGGATGTTGAAAACCAAAATTTCCACTCAGTTGATTGGATCATCTTGAACAAGTCAAGATCCATCAGTCGAAATTAGCCCAGAAATTTGTTGTCAGCCTCAGGCTGAATGTTTCAAACCAATAAACATTAAACAAATGTGCCCTTAATTATAGCTTGAAACTGGCTTTGAGGCATAAACCTGCTTGCAGCTGTTCATTTTGGTGTTTCTGATGAGATTTTTGTTATATTTTGTTACTTTCATTACCAGTGTTCATAGTGGAATCTACTACCAAGTAAATCCTCAGCCAAGGTCTTATAATTTCCTTTTCTTTACTGCTGTAGTATAATCATATTGGACCAACCTCCTTTGCAATTCACCAGCTATGGAGTTGGGACTAGGTTATTTGGTAGGCTCCAGTTTCCTCCATGAGCCTGTTTGTTTTGAAAGAACATTGGGAGAGGGCTTTCTCTCCATGCCACCATCAGCCCAGGAACATTTGGCAGTGATGTGAGAAACAGGGAGGGAGGGAGAACTTTATCAGTTGTTACTCCCAAATTCCTGCCAAGGGAGATCAGGAACAGGCCCATCTTTGCCATTTTTCTGTCTTCTGCCATATTTTCTTCCCCAGACACCACCACCAAATTCTTCTCTAGTACCTAGCATTTTCCTCCTACATACTAAATCATGTTAATAATAATAATAAATTTTTTTATTTATATCCCGCCTCTCTGTAAAATACAACCTAGGCGGCTTACAAGATAAAACAAACGTCCCATCCCCCAATAGCCCCCCATACAATTAGACAAACAGAATATAAAAACATACTTTAAAATTACAAAAACAAATAATTTAAAATAGCTACAACGAAAATCAGGGACAGGCATAACTATTATCGGTGGCCGGTTACATACCCAGGAAAGGCCTGCCAGAGGAGATCCATCTTAACAGTTTTTTAAAAGCTGTATATGGTGGTCAAGTGATGGATCTCATCTGGCAGGCCGTTCCAAAGTCTGGGAGCGATACCAAAAAGGTCCTCTGGGCAATTGTAGATAATCTAGTTTTTATGGGTTGCAGTAAATTTTTCCCAGAGGGCTTGAGTGTGCGGGGTGGTTTATATGCTAGGAAGTGGTCCCGAAGATAGGTTGGACCCAAGCCATTTAGGGCTTTAAAGGTAATAATCAACACCTTATACTGCACCCAGAAACTGATAGGCAGCAAGTGAAGTGATTTTAGAATAGGTGTTATATGGCCTTTACCTGAGACCAGTCTGGCTGCCATATTCTGTACTAGTTGAAGTTTCTGAACTAGGCACAAGGGTAGCCCCATGTAGAGTGCATTGCAGAAATCAAGACAAGAGGTTACCAGCACATGTACCACAGTTTTGAGGTCCCTGACCTCCAGGAAAGGGCGCAGTTGGCATATCAGCTGAAGCTGATAGCAGGCACTCCTGACCACCGCATTCACCTGATTTGTCATCTGAAGCGACAGATCTAGGAGCACCCCCAGACTGCGAACACAGTCCTTTGAGGAGAGTATGTCCCCCATCTAGGACTGGAGATTGTGTCCCAATACCTAGGTTTAGGGCTGTTACCATTAGTACCATATTTTCCGGTATATAACATGACTTTTTAACCCTGGCAAAGGGTCTCAAAAGTTAGGGATCATCTTATACGCCGGGTAGAGGAGGAGGAGGAGGAGGGGATAAAGAGAAGGAAGCCAGGGAGTGGAGGAGGAGGATGAGGATGAGGGGAGAAGGAGAAGGAAGCCAGGGAGAGGAGGGGGACAAGGGGAGAAAGAGAAGGAAGCCAGGGAGAGGAGGAAGATGAGAGGAGAAAGAGAAGGAAGGCAAAGAGAGGAGGAGGATGAGGGGAGAAGGAGAAGGAAGCCAGGGAGAGGAGGACGACGAGGGGAGAAGAAGAAGGAAGCCAGATCTACAGTATGGATGCAGCCTGAATCTGCACTGCAGAAATAATGCAGTTTGACACCACTTTAACTGCCATGGCTCCATCCTATGGACTCCTAAGATCTGCAGTTTGCTTTGTGGTACCAGAGCTCTTTGGCAGAAAAGGCTAAATATCTCACAGAACTGCAAATCCCAGAATTCCATAGCCTTGAGCCAGGGCAGTTAAAGTGGTGTCAAACTGCTTTAATACATTTCTGCAATGCAGACATAGTTGATGTGTTGCTTGGGCATGGCTTCTTTAACAAATAATTCTGCACAATGAGAAAGAGAGAGTGTACCCCTAAAGATTTATCTAAAGAAGAACCAAATTCCTTAACTTGGAGGTTATATGTGTATGTTGTGTGGCTTCAAATTGTTCCTGACTTATGGCGATCATGGGGTTTTCTTGGCAAGATTCTCTCAGAGGAGGTTTGCCATTGCCTTCCCCTGAGGCCGAGAGTGTGTGACTTGTCCAAGTTCATCCAGTGGGTTTCATGGCAGAGTGGGGAATCAAACCCAGGTCTCCAGAGTGGTAGTCCAACACTCAAACCACTACACCATGCTGGCTCCTATTCCCATGTACTACTAATGAAACAATTGCAGACTTTTTTCTTGTTCTTGTGTGTCTTCAAGTCCTTTCTGACTTATTGGGGGGTTGCAGACTGCCAGAAATAGTGTGAATTCAGTCCACTTTTAGGGTTAGGGTTAGAGTTAGGGAACCATGGGAACTGTATTTTATTGTGGCATCAGAGTTGTCTGACAGAGAAGGCTCAATGTCTCAGAAAAATAACAGTTCCCATGATTCCCTAGCACTAACCCTAACCCTAAAAGTGGACTGAATTCACACTATTTCTGGCAGTCTGCAACCCCCCATGGCGACCCTAAGGCAACTTTATCATGGGGTTTTCTTGGCATATTTCTTCAAATGGGGGTTGCCATTACCATCCTCTGAGGCTGAAAGTGTGTGACATGCCCAGGGTCACTTACTTGGCTGCAAATTGTACATACCCCAGAATGCATGACCTAGTATATTGGCCGTCCTTCCTGTTAGGTTTAAATGGGATATAGAGTCAATGTTAAAATGTTGAAATGTAAAAGATGTGTGTCTGTATATTTCCATGCTGTGAAAAGTTGTTTTTCTGAAAGCTAGATTCACAGTTATCAGCCCAGATGTGATTTTAGCCCAAACAAGTCTGCAGTTCTATGAGAAAGAGAATATGTTTATATTGAGGTTTTTGTCAACATAATATTGTTATGGGAAATGTAGTCACATGATTTGTTATGGTAATTAAGGGTTGGGCTAAAGCACGTCATGTATTATCACCCAATCAGCTTGTAAAGGCTACACCCAGAAGGATGGATAATTGGGGGGCTGAGAGCTGGGAATCAGAAAGCCACTCACTTGCTTTTTAACTTTTGAGCTGTAATGAACTAATTAAACTTTTCTTCTGATGATGCTACTCACGAATCTTAAATCATGTAGCAAATAGACTGTGTACCTGTTTAGCCTTCTGGCTAAAGTGAAGCTATTCTTGTTATTATTATTATTATTTGTTTTTTTGCTTTTGCTCTTTTACAATAAAAGAAGCTTGCTGAAAATTCCAGGTTTGGATGTTTGGTTCTAAAGGACTGTTTTCAACACTCCATCAACATTAATTCCAACACTTCCCCCAACACTTTCTTATTTTCCTCCAACCATCTCATAGCTGGGAGATGGAAATAATTTTTAAAGCAGCATTTAAATCTGGACTATTTTTTAAAAAGTAAGGTCCAAAACACACTGCAGAAATAAATGCTAGGGAACATGGGAGCTGTAGTTTGTTGTGTTTATAAGTGACAGTTTTCCTGCTAAGTACCTGCATGTCATAAGCATTTGAATTAAAATTACCATATTAAAATCAAATCTGATTTTTAATTTTTTTTATTTGGTGTGCGTTGGAAGATGGGTAGTCTTGGAGGAGGAGCCACGAGCGATGGTGTGAACAGCTAAGATAATTTTCTCCTGAAAGCTAAAGCAAATAAGTCAAAGAATCTCTTCTAAATGGAACAAAGACTGTGAGTAAACATAAATAAATAAATCAGAATGGGAGGAGAATGGAATGGAACTGTTTAAATAAAGCTTTAAAGAACAAAAAGAAAAATAAACAGCATTTTCTCATTTGGCACTGCCAGCTGGATGGTTGTTATGTTAAGTGGATTTTAAGATTTACAAAATAAAAGTAAGTTAAAACAGCCTAAATGTATGGGACAGTGATTTTGAAGAACTGAAATACAGAAATATTAATTAAAGTATAAATAAAGAGAGAAAATACAAAATTGTGTGTTGCAATGGAGACACAATACTGATTAGAAGTTGGCAGATGTCCAAGAGAAAAAAAAAAAGGTCTCAAGCAGACAGTCTTCAATTGGAAAAAAGAATCTAAACACCCTTCAGATACGGCATATTTTCATCTACAAAAAGCAAATTCACAAGAGAACTTTGAAACTCATAATATAGAAATGAAAAACAAAACAAAACAAAACAAAATCTGTGGAGACAATGCAGAAAACCAGAACGGGAGCCAAGCCCAAGGAACCCAGAGAACAACAAGATTCAGAAGTTCTGAGAAAAAAGCCAGATCCTGACCAAGGAATGAAAACATGGCTCACCCAGCTGCTAGTGGAACAGCAACAGAAAAGCAATGAAATCTTAAAAGACACAATTACAAAAAATAATGCTACATTATCAGAAGCTATATCTAAGGAAATTATGGATGAGTTGAATAAATCTTTGGAGATTATAAAAAAAGAGATCCAGCAAATGGATAAAAAAGTACAATCAATACAAATTGAACAGAAAGCTCAGCAAAAGATAACCTTGGAACATTCAATAAGATTGCACCAACTTGAAAGAAAAATCATTGACTTGCAGGATCGTAATAGAAGGAATAATCTTTGTATTCGGGGCTTTCCTGAGATGTCAGAGGAAACACCGAAAACTCTAAAGACAGAGATTTTTAAATGGTTTCAAAGTATTGTTTCTCAAATTACCTGGGATGAGAAGGAAGTGGAATGTTTACATAGAGCATTAAATTTTAAGAGAGGACTGGTTCCCAGAGATGTAATCATGAGAGTAACAAGCTTATACAAGAAAGATCTTCTAATGAAAGAAATTAGGAAACTCTCAGGATTACTGAAATATGGAGAGAACACAATTGAAATCTACAATGATTTTTGTCCAGATAAGATCAACTGGAGAAGAGGAATTAAGCCCTACATTGCAGTTTTGCAAAAAAAATGGAATAAGATACAGCTGGGGTTACCCCATTTTTCAGAATTTTCAATGGAAAGGGAAGAAACACAAGATTTATTCATTGGAACAAGGACTGGATTTGTTGAAGCAGCTGGATCTGAAATAGCAAGAAGAAGATAGCAACAAGGAGGAGCCAAAGAACCATAGAAAATAAGGACAAAGATGTATTTTTTTTTTAAAAAAAAGACATAACAGGAGAGACAATTAATAAACAATCAGAAGAAGAAATTTGATCATACATCGGGAGGGATGGCTTCTTCTCCCCCCCCCTCCAGGAGGGCTAGTAAAAGCCATGGGCAAGGTTTGGTACCTTGGAGAAAGAGGGGGGTAAAAATGTATATGTGGGTAGAGGGGATGGAAGGGAGGAGTGGGAGGGGCAGGGAAGGAGGGAGAGGGAAGGTGGGTGCAGGGGCAGCGTGTTGAAGAGCCTAGTTAAAAGATTTAGAAAAGTAACATGGTTAATAAAATAAGGATAGCAACATCAAATGTGAAAGGATTGGAGTCTGTAATTAAAAGGGAAAGGATACAATTATTGTTGAAGAAAGAGAAAGCAGATATTTTTTTCTTCAGGAAACACATCAAGCAAAACCAGGAACAGATGAATTTAAGATGAACTGGGTTGCCACTTATGAAAAAGCATATGGTACTTCAAAAGCAAGAGGGGTAGCAACCATAATATCTAAGAAATGTGGTTTTGATGTGTTAAAAGTGAAGATAGATGAAAAAGGAAGATTTGTTCTTATGCTAGGAATTATGGGGGGAGAAAAGTGTTTGTTGGTTAATGTGTATGCTCCAAATGAAAATCAAAAAGAATTTTTATGAAAAAGTGTTTGAGGAAATGGAAGATATGCAGGGAGACTACATAATTATGGCAGGAGACTTTAATATGGTTATGGATAAATGCAAAGATAAATCAGATCCAACAATAAAAGATAGATTAAGTAATATTACACCCCTGAATAAGATAATGAATAGAAAAGAATTAAAAGATATATGGAGATTGATTAAAGGGAATGAAAAAAATTATAGTTACTACTCAGCAGTTCATAAAAACTATTCTAGAATAGACTTTATTTTTATATCTGAAAATATGATTTCAAAGGTATTACATACAAAAATAGAAGGGATAAGAGTTACAGACCATCCAATAGTAAATATGGATTTTATAGTTAAAAAGGATTATAGAGAAGCAAAAAGATGGAGGTTAGGTTAGACACCAGAATACTTAATAATAAAGATATAATGGGTAAAATTGGAAAAGAGTGGCAAAATATTTGGGATATTAATAATAGAGAGGTTTCTCAAGCTCTATTATGGGATACTATGAAAGCAGTTACAAGAGGAATTGGCAGTAGGGAAACATGTAATTTAAAGAGAAGACAGGAAGAGAGGAAAATAAAATTAGAAATGGAGATTAAAAAATTAGATAATGATTATATAAAGGATAGGAGTAGAAGCATACATATAGAATTACAAGCAAAAAAAGAAGGAACTAGAGAAATTAGAGATAGAACAGGTCCAGAAAAATTTAATATATTTACGGAGGGAGTTTTTTGAATAAAGCAATAAAAATTCAAAAATGTTGGTGAGATCAACACAAAAGAAGAAAGAGAAAAATATGATTGGTGTTATAAAGGATAAAACAGGGAAAATGTGGATGATGATGATGAAAGAAAAGATAAAGATATTTGAAGAATATTATAAAGAATTATATTCAACGGAATAAATCAATGGAAAAAATTGAGGAATATATTGAAAAAAAATTGAAAATAAAAATAGAGGAAGAGGACAAAGAAATAATGGAGCAACCAGTTTCGAATAAAGAAATAGAAGAAGTGATAGATAAATTAAAAGGAGGGAAATCACCAGGAATGGATGGGTTGGGATCAGAATATTATAAAACTTTTTAAAAGATATTAATACCTAAATTAGAGGTATTATATAATAAAATTTTAAATGGAGAAAGGATCATTCACTGATAATATTGATTCCAAAACCAGATAAAGATTTAACAGATTCAGGATCATGCACACCTATATCCCTGATAAACCAAGATGCTAAAATATTAACGGCAATAATGGTGAAAAGAATGAATAAGTTTATATATAAATATCTTCAAAATGACCAATGTGGATTTGAGCAAGGAAGACAAATATCAAATTTAATAGGAAGAGTATTGCATAAAATGAATATAATAGGGAAGAGTAAACAAAAGGCAGGAATAATAGAACTAGATATATATAAAGCTTTTGATTGTGTGGAATGGCAAGCATTAAAAATAACACTAAAGAAATTAGGTATGGGAAAAAAGTTTAGAAGATTAATAAATCAGTTGTATTCAAACAACATGGCAGCAGTAACAGTAAATGATGGACTCATAGATTCCAATTTCTAGAGGCACAAGGCAAGGCTGCCCTCTCTCCCCAATTTTATTTGCAATAATTATTGAAATTTTAGCAAATGCTATTAGGGAAGATGAAAATTAGGAAGGAATTGGGATTAAAATTATATAAGATAAACTTATTTGCAGATGATACCCTATTAACAATTACAGATCCACTTTAAAAAATGGACAAAGTAAGACAACATTTGAAGGAGTTTGAGGAAATGTCAGGCCTATAAGTAAATTGAAATAAATCAGAGTTAATGCTGTTTAATTAGACAGAAACAGAAGAACAAGATTTCCTAAAGGATAAAATGATGAACATTAAATTAAAAGATACAATTAAATATTTAGGAATAAATATTACAAAAAATTTACAGAAATTAGAGGAACAAAATTATAATAAATTAAGGATAGAAATCAAAAGGAAATTAGAAGAATATAAAAATATTAAATTATCATGGTTTGGAAGAATAGCATTAGTAAAAATGAAAATTTCACCTAAGATAATTTTTTTTTGTTTAGGATGTTACCAATAAAAATATCAGCTGCAGAAATAAAAAAACTGGCAAATATTAATAAATAATTTTTGTAATGGGAATAAAAAAGTGAGGACTAATAAAATATACTGGTGTAAGCCCCTAAAAGATGGAGGCTTGGGTCTCCCAAATTTAAAATGGTAATATAATGCAAATCAGGTAAGATACATTATAGGTGGAATTACAGAGAAAGGGGAGTTAGATTGGCTAGAGATGGAAACAAAAGAAATAGAGAATGGAAAATGGAAAACATATTTTTTAATTACTTTGCCATGAAAGAAATGAAAGAAATAGAAAACCCCTTTCTAAAGAACATACTAGAGATCTGGAAAAAATACAAAAAAAAATTAATGCCAGCTATCTCACCATTAACACCAGTTGTAATGATAAATTTTTTTCCAATAAATTTAAAGAAAGAATTAGGGAAAGAGTTAAGGAAACAAGAAATATATAGGATAAAAGAATGGATAAAGATAATGAAGGATAAAGGAAAGATAAAGGAGAAATTACAAAGTTTAAAATTAATCTGGTTTCGTTGTATTCAACTGGAACAGTGGACAAAAAAAATGGAATAGGAAAATTATAGAATTTAGAGAATATACGAAATTTGAGCAAATGATTAGGCAAAGAGATAGTATGGAGGTAAATGAAACTTTGAAAGGAATTACAAGTGAAATATATAAACTACTATTAAAATATAATGAGAAAGAAGAATATCTTAGGACAATATGGGAGGAGGATTTAGCACAAGTAATAAATGTTCAAGAATGGGAAAAATTTGGAATCAAGCCATTTAAAAAATTTATCCATACGGATAAAGGAGAATTATTATAAAGTAATATGGAGATGGTATTTAACACTAGTAAGGTTAAACAATATAAATAAAAACTATTCAAAGCTATGTTGAGGGGATGCCAAGAAATCGGTACATATATCCATATGTGGTGGGGTTGTAGATCTGTAAAGAAATTTTGGCAACTAGTATTTAAAGAGATAAAAGAAATAACAGAAATTGATCTAGAATTTTGTCCAAAGATAGCATTATTATCTATATATGATAAGATCAATAGTACTCAAGCTAGAAAGGACTTAATTACAAATTTATTAACAGCAGCGAGACTAATTATAGCAAAAAAGTGGAATCAGGGAGATCTACAAATACAAGACTGGTATAAAGAGATATGGCAAATAGCAATTAATGATAAGTTAACTTGTGGAATTAAGGTAAAAAAAGGAATAATAAAGAGAAATGATTTTGAAGAAATATGGAAAATATTTGTACAAAAGGCTTTAGTAAAGGAGGGAGGTGTTTTACCTCCAAAAGAAGAGTTACAATTTTGGATGGGAGAGTAATATGAAGACGCTAGGCTCTGGTGATGGGGAGCACTTGGGGAAGGGGGAAAAATAAAGAAAAGAAAGAGAGAGAGAGAGAAATGAAAAGAAAAGGGGGAAATGAATTAATAATTAACTAACAGTATTATACCTTTGTGGAATTAGTAAAAAGAATGAAGATATTAACAATGATTTATTTTATTTTATTTTATTAAAAAGTTTTAACACAACATTAAAAATATCAAAACATATATAACAGCTATCCTAATCTTAATAATTTGTACTATTTACAATTATACATTACTTCCTTTAGTTTGTACACAGTGAGTACTCTTTGTAAGTGTAACTGATTTTACCAATCCATCTCAAATATCACATGCAAAACATTCTTACTATTAAAATAGAACTATTTTCATGTTATCAGACTCTTGGCTCAAAAATTCCACCTTTCTTTTATATATTCCTCTATTGGAGCCCATTCCTCATTTACCAAATCTATATTCTTGGTATTGAGTGATTTCGTTAGTTTATCCATTTCTTTCATTTCTAATAATTTTAAAAGCCATTCATCTACCAGTGGTATATCCTGTTGTTTCCATTTTTGAGCAATTAAAATTCTTGCCGCTGTAACCATATATAAAAGAATCCTCCAAAATTTTTTCTCTATCATTGGGTTCAAATTTTTTTTGTCATGTTTAATAGATAAATTTCTGGAGTTAATTCAAATGTTATCTTTAAAATGTTTTGTATGGTAATATGTATTTTTTTCCAATACTTCTTTATTTTTTCATATTTCCACCATATATGATACCACGACCCCACATTATGTTTGCATTTCCAACATTCTTTTGATTTTTTAAAATAAAGTTTTGCTATCCTTGCAGGGGTTAAATACCACCTCTGTTCCATCTTCCAAAAATTTTCCTTCAAATCTTGTGAATTTGTAAATTTGTCCATATTTAACAACGATTTTATGTGTTTTTTTAATTTATGGGTTTAATTAATATTAAATGGTTTAATATGTATCAGATTTAGATAAAGTAGTAAAGAATGAATAATTAATGTGAGATACCATATATATGTGGAATATTATGTAAAGTTTTTTAAAAATATTATTGTATGTAGGTTGTAATACTAATAAAGAATTTAAAAAAAAAGAATGTGAAACACAAATTGAAATTTAAAAAAAAGGGGGGCGGGGCCTGAGCAATGGCCGGGTAAGGACTGCCTGGGCTTTTGGAGTGCTCGGAAATAGACAATTGCAGTAAAAAAAAACTCCCAAAGAGAGAAATGTTGACTCTTTGAGATGAATTTATAACAAGAAGATACAAGGAACATAAAAGGTAAAAAAAAATTATTATTATCTCAAGAGTAGACTTAAAATAGCTTACTTTCGTTTTGTGGGGGACGGAGAATCACGGAGGAAGCTTGTCCGCCATTAAAAAGACTAACGAGGCAGCTAGAGGCTGTTAAAATTGGACTTTGAGATAAAGAATTAAGCTTTGTAACTGCCTTAAAGTGAATGGAATTAACCCACAAATCATAAGTGGCTAGAAGCTTGAACGAGAGGAGATAAAAGACGATAAAAGTACTATCCACTGCTGATTGCTTAAAAGGGGGGAACTGGGAGGTGAATAAAACGGAGTGAATATTAAATAAGTGTATATGTCAAAAAGGCCAAAAATATTAGGGGGAAAGCTTTGGAAGAGAGGTTTAAGACAAACTGAGAAAGATAAACCTTCAGATAGAGCCTTCGGAAGACTTGTTAGATTGGAACAAACTGAACAAAAAGAAATGTTAAGAAGCCCCCCTAAAAAAATGGCTGCTTCTACAAGTTCACTCTCAGAGAAGCAGGGAGAAGGAAAGGGGAAAGATAAAACAGATGCAGGAACAGGAGCAAAAGCAGGAATGACGGATTGTGAACAAATGAGGACTATGATTACAGAAATTATGAAGCAGGAGAATGAGATGAGACGTAAAGAGATGAATGATTTTCTGGAAAGACAGAAAAATGAAATATTACAAGCAAGAGATGCAGACAAGCAAACCTTTTAAACAACAATACGAAATGAAAGAGAGGCTATGACAAAGCAATTTCAACTACAAATGCAACTTGAAAGGAAAAGTTCAGATGAAAAGTTTATGGAAATACAAAGAAATATAAAACAAATACAAGAGGATGTGCAAACATTAAAATCAGATAACAAGGAAAGCAAGATTATACAAGGGAGACAACAAAGAGAAATTGAAACCAATAGAGCTAAATTGTCTGAAATGGACAAAAAACTTATATATCTGCAGGATTATCAAAGAAGAACCAATTTTGTTATTAAGAATATACCAGAGTTGGAGAAAAGAGATAGAAAATATGATTTGCAATCAAAAATTTTGAAATGGTTACAAGAAATCTCCCCATCCTTAAATTGGACTGAATCAGACTTTGAAAGAATTCACCGCATTGGACCAGTGACGAACAAGATGGAACCACGAGATGTAATAGTAAGAGTAATTAACTACAATAAAAAGGAAGGACTGATGAATATGGTGAGGAAGAATCCGGAAAAATTAAAATTTCAAGATGTCGATGTAGAAATTTATAACGACTATTGTCTTCAAACGAAAATGTGGAGAAGAGCGATGAAACCGTGTACTACTATGTTGAGAGGAGCGGGAATTTACTACACTTGGGGACATCCTATATTCCTGAAATTTCAAAAAGCAGGAAAGAGATATAGGATTGATTCAGTGGAACAAGGAATACAATTGTTGAGAGATCTTGGGATATATAAAGAAGAAGAAGGAACAACTGGAGAGTCTAAAAAATCTAAAGGGAATGGAGCTGTTGTCCAGGTTGGAGTATTGGGAGGAGAAGAATTATTGGGAGAATGTGGAGGAAGCGGACTCCCATAGAAGAAAAGAGAAATTACTGCAATTAAGCACAAAGTTAAATTTATTGTTTTTATGAGCACTCGGGGGGTGGGCGGTTTCTTTGGGCCTTGGGATGTCTTCGTCACCCCTCTCCACAGGGGTAGCTTCAGCGACCGGGGCTAGAGCAATGCGCTCTAGCAAGAAGAAGTGGAGAGGTAAATGGGACTTGGGGAGGGAAGGGAGGGGAAATAGAGGGAGGAGGGAAGGGATAGGGTTTACACAAAATGGAGCCATTAGAGAAATAAATAAATGGTATTATGGTAGATAAACTGAAAATTTCAACTTTAAATACCAAAGGTCTTGGATCAGTGATTAAAAGAAGAAGGATTGAAGCTTTATTATGAAGAGATTCAGAAGATATTATTTTTATTCAAGAAGCACACCAACGGAAAGAGGGGGGAAATGAACTGAAACTGAATTGGACAAAGAACTATGAGAAAGCATTTGGAAATTCAAAATCAAAAGGGGTAGCAATAATAATTGCAAAAAAATGTAATTTTGTAATAAATAAAGTAATAAAAGATGATGAAGGAAGATATATAATAATACAGGGAGAACTAGGGGAAGATAATTATACACTTGTGAATGCATATGCACCAAATGAAAAACAAGAAGAGTTTTATGAAAGAGTGTTAAAGAAAGTGGAAAGAATACAGAAGCAATATGTAATTATAGCAGGAGATTTTAACATGCAAATGGATAAGATTAAAGATAAATCTAACCCCTCAGTAAAGGATAAACATAGAAATATAACAAACTTAAATAAAATAATGAATAAAAGGGAATTTAAAGATGTCTGGAGACTAGTAAAAGGGGATGAAAAGAAATATACATATTATTCTGCTGTACATAAAACATATACTAGAATAGACTACATTTTTGTTTCAAAAAATATGATAACTAAAGTTTTAGATAGTGAAATATCAAGTATAAAAGTAAGTGACCATGCCTTGGTGAGTGCAGAATTTATTATTAAGAAAGATTATGAACAAATAAAGAGGTGGAGGTTAAATACTAAGATATTGAATTATAAAGATATAGTAAACAAAATTGAAAAGGAATGGCAAGAAACATGGGATATAAACAATAAGGAAGTGACAAAAGGATTGTTATGGGACACGATGAAGGCAGTAACAAGAGGAATATGTATGAAAGAAGCATATAACCTTCGAAAAAGACAGGAAGAAAGGAAAAAAATTAGAAACAGATATAAACAATTAGAGTATAAATATATAGCTAGTAGAAATAAACAGATTTACGTAGAATTGAGGGCAAAAAGGGAGGAACTGCAAAAGATAGAGATAGATGAAGTACAGGAAAATTTGATTTATTTAAGAAGGGAATATTTCGAATATAGTAATAAAAATTCAAAAATGTTGGCCAGAGCCACACAGAAAAAGAAAATGGAAAGTATGATAAATATAGTGAAGGATAGATCTGGGATGATGTGTAGAATGATGAAAGAAAAAATAAATTTTTTTGAAGAATTTTATAAAGAATTATATCAAGCAGGAAAAAATCCAATAGATAAAATAGAAAATTATGTAGAAGAAAATTGGGGACAAACAATAATGGAGGAAGATAAAGAACTATTGGAAAAACCCATTGAAAAGGAAGAGATAATAGAGGTAATTAGAAAATTAAAAAATGGCAAAAGTCCAGGAATGGATGGTTTGGGACCTGAATATTATAAAGTGTTTGAAAATATATTAATTCCAAAGTTGTTAGAATTATATAATGGAATATTACAAGGAGAGAAAATACCTTTATCATGGTCTCAATCATTAGTAATATTAATACCAAAAGTAGATAAAGATCCAACTGATCCAGGGTCATATAGACCTATATCATTAATAAATCAGGATGCAAAGATATTAACAGCAATAATAGCAAATAGAATGAATAAATGTGTGTATAAATATATAGGAAAAGATCAATGTGGTTTTGTGAAGGGAAGACAAATGTCTAATTTAGTAGGAAGAGTTTTGAGTAAAATACATGTAATTGGGAGAGAAAAATTAAAAGCAGGAATTTTAGCATTAGATATATTTAAAGCTTTCGACTGTGTGGAATGGCCAACATTAAAAATAATTATGAAAAAGTTTGGAATGGGAGAAAAAATGAGGGGACTAATAGATCAACTATATTGTGATAACTCAATAAAAGTAATAGTTAATGATGGAATTACAAAGGAAATAAAAGTAACGAGAGGTACAAGGCAAGGATGCCCATTGTCACCAATATTATTTGCAATGGTTATAGAAATGTTAACAAATGTTATTAGGAAGGATAGTAGTTTGGAAGGAATAGGATTGAAAAAAAAACATAAAATTAGTTTATTTGCTGATGATACATTATTAACTATTAAAGACTTAAAGGATAAAATAGGAGAAATTAAGGAACATTTGAATTTATTTGGTGAGATAACAGGACTTCAAATTAATTGGAATAAAACAGAAATGATGTTATTTAATTATACAAAAAAGGAAGTATCAGAGCTTATGAAGCAAAAAGAATTAGGGATAAGAATAAAAAGTAATATAAAATATTTAGGAATTAATATAACAAAAGATTTAAAAGAAATGGAAGAGAAAAATTTCTTAGTATTACGGAGAGAAGTTGAAAAAAAATAGTAGAATATAAAAAAATTCGATTATCATGGTTTGGAAGAATAGCGTTAGTTAAAATGAAAATTTTACCAAAATTAAATTTCCTATTTAGAATGATACCACTAAAAATATCAGAAGTAGAATTAAGTAAATGGCAACAGTTACTAAACGTATATTGTAATGGAGGGAAAAGATGTAGATTAAATAAACAATTTTGGTATGAGTCTCAGAAAAAAGGAGGGCTAGGCCTCCCTAATATAAAAGGATATTATGAAGCTAACCACTTAAGATATGTAATAGAAGGAATGCTGGACGTACCAGATTTAGATTGGTTAGAAATGGGGAAAAAAGAGATAGATATGAAAATAGAGAATTTTTTTTTAAAGAAATTAGTAGGAAAGAAATTAAAGAAATTGGAAATGCATTTATGGAAAATATATTGGAAATTTGGAATAAATATAAAAAAGGATTAATGAATGAAAATTCAATAATAACACCAATAATAATGGAAAAATCTTTCCCCAAAAATTTAAAAGATTTATTAGATAAAGAATTAAAGGCAAGGAAAATAGATAAAATAGAAAATTGGATAGAATTAAAGATAGGAAAAGAAAATATAAAAGAAAAACTTAGGGGGATAAACATGTCTTGGTTACATTTTATGCAAATAGAACAATGGTTTAAGAATTTGAAGAAAAAAATATAGAAAAAGGGAAATATACACAGTTTGAACAAATAGTTCAGAAAGGAAAAGGAATGGAGGAAAATGAAAATATGAAAGGCTTAACTAGCAAAATTTATAAAATATTAATGGATAGTAAAAGGGAAAAACTAGATCAAATTATTTTAAAAGAAATATGGGAAGATGAATTGAAATGCAAAATCTCTGACAATGAATGGAATAAGATTTGGGAACAAAGACATTTGAAAAATTTATCGGTGTGAATTAAGGAAAATTATTATAAATTGATTTGGAAGTGGTATTTGACACCACTGAGATTACATAATGTAAATAAAGAAAATTCAAAATATTGTTGGAGAGGTTGTCAGGAAGTAGGGTCATATCTACATATGTGGTGGCAATGTATATATGTACAAAAATTCTGGGAAATAGTAATAATAGAGATAGAAAAGGTTATGAATATAAAGATAGATAGAAAACCAAATATAGTATTGTTATCAATATATAATGATGTAGAATGGAAGGAGGAAAAAAACCTTGTAACAAATTTGTTTACTGCTGCGAGATTAATTATAGCAAGAAGTTGGAAAACAAAAATAAGTGTGAAATTGGAGGATTGGTATAAGGAAGTTTGGAAGATAGCAATTAATGATAAATTAACATGTAGATTGAAAGTGAAAAAAGGATTATTGAAAAGAAATGATTTTGATGAAATATGGAAAAAAATTATTGAAAATGTATTAAGAATGGAAGACGGGAAATTGCCTCCACGGGAGGAGTTAAGATTTTGGATGGAGTATAAAGATGGAAATGGCTCCGGGGGTGGGGTGCACGGAGGGGATATTTAGGGGGTTTTGTTTAAAAACAAAAACAAAAAACGGCTAAGATGTAAAAGTATATAAAAATGTATGGAAAGTTGATTAATATAAATAAATAAAAAAAAGAAATTTAAAAAAAAGGAAAAAAAGGAAGAGTATATCCCAAACTCTATATTTTAACTGGAAAAGTTAGGGGTCGTCTTATGTACCCAGTCATCTTATACGCCGGAAAATACGGTACCTCTGTTTTGTCTGGATTCAGTTTCAATCTGTTCTTCATCATCCAGTCCATTACCACTTTAAGACATTCGTTGAGAGGAGAGACACCATCTGAGGTCAAAGCTATAGACCGAGACATGGAGAAATATATCTGGGTGCTGTCAGCATACTGATAACACCCCGCCCTATGTCTCTGGATGATTTCTCCCAGCGGCTTCATATATATGATAAATAGCATGGGGGACAGGATGGCGCCCTGAGGGATGCCATAATTAAACTCCTTTTTTGCTGAGTAACTGTCCGCGAGCATCACCCTCTGGGATCTGCCCGAGAGAAAGGAATGGAACCATTGCAATGCAATGTCTCCAATTCCTAATTCTCTCAGGCATTTCAAGAGGATGTCATGATCTATCTTGTCAAAGGCCACTGAGACATCCAGTAGCAACAACAGGGCCACACTACCCCTGTCGATGCCCAGACGAAGGTCATCAGCTAAGGCAGTCTCCACTCCATAGCCTGTCCTAAAGCCAGTTTGAAATGGATCCAGATAATCGGTTTCCTCCAAAACAGCTTGGAGCTGAAGAGCTACAGTCCTCTTGATCACCTTGCTCAAAAAAGGTAGCAAAGAGACTGGCCTATAGCTGTTCATGTCCAGAGGGGCAGGGGAAGTTTTTTTTCAGAAGTGGCCTAACCACTGCTTCTTTCAAGGAAGATGGAACACGACCTTCCCCAAGAGATGCATTGATGATGTCCCGCAGGAACATCTTCAAGACATCTCCCCCCGGACGGCCAGCCACGAAGGGCAAGGGTCAAGAGGGCCTGTACTGCAGCCACTCACTCATAGACCACAAGGTTGCAAGTTCAATACTAGCCAGGGCTCAGGCTAGACTCAGGCCTGCATCCTTCCGAGGTTGCTAAAATGAGTACCCAACTGTTGGGAGGCAATGAGCTTATAGTTGTAAACTGCTTAGTCATTCCTTAGCATGATATGAAGCGGTATATAAATGAAGCTGCTTTGCTTTGCTTTTACTTTGCTGGACGGGACTCTGCAGATTCAATATGTGCAGAGAAGAAAGATTTCCTCACTACATGTATTGCTTCCCTATAGGAGCAAAGGAATTTCCTATGACGAGTTCTGTCAGATAAGAGTCGAGTTTTCCACCAGATGCACTCTAGTCATTGTCCAACCCACTTCATCTTCCTAAGTTCTTCCATATGTCATGGTTGACGAATGGAAGTGGGTTGGAAAGAACGCTTGGGAGAGATTGTGTTGATAGCCTTGGCAAGATTGGTGTTCCAGGTATTAACCAAATCTTTGACAGAATCACTGGCATTATCAACCAGTAAACCCTCTAAGGCTTTCTGGAATCCAATTGGTTCCATTAGCCTTCGAAGGTGGACCATTTTAATGGGTCCTCCACCCCCAACAGGATGGACAGTGGTTCTAAATTCAGCCTTGATCAGAAAATGATCTGTCCATGACAATGCGGAAGTTTTTATTACCTGTTCCATACTGAAGACCGAATCAAGGGTGTGACCTGCACAATGCGTGGGCCCAGTGACCAATTGGGATAGGCCCATGTTTGCCATGGATTCCATGAACTCTTGAGCTGCACCTGTTAGATTTGACAAACTGGTCTTGAGTGGAATGTTGAAGTTGCCCAGAACTATAAGTCTGGGTGACTCCAACAGCAACTCTGAGACCAGCTGTGTCAGCTCGGTTAGAGAGTCTGCTAGGCAATGGGGTGGGCAGTATACTAGCAGAATCCCAAAACTATCCTTGGTCCTCAGGCTCAGGTACATACACTTGAAGTGGACTGTTTTCAGGACAGGTATCCTGATGAAGGTAAGGTTATTCTTATGAACCAGGGCCACTCCACCCCCTCACCCACTTCCCCTTAAACTGCTCCCTGACAGAGTACCCATCTGGGAGGGCCTGTGCCTAAGTTAAAGTGCTGCCTTCTCCCAGCTAGGTCTCTGTAAGGCAAGCCAGGTCAGCATGTTCATCTAGAAGAAGATCATATATGATTTGGGTCTTGTTTTTGACTGACCTGGCATTGCCAAGGAGCAAGGTAAGGCTCTGTGGTATGGATGGTGCGCTCTCCAATCTATTCCAGGAAACAGAGTGAATTGAAGGCAGGAAGTTTTCAAACATCGATCCCGCCTTCCTTTGTAACAGACTTTCATCCTGTTCCCATCATACCTTCCTCCCCCCCATGTTTGAGTCCTCTGATTAAAATGTTCCATATTATGTGTACATAAGTATGTGACAAGTCTCAGCATTTACTATTTTTGCATGTCCCAAGAGTTTCAGTGACTTGAGCCACCACGCTTGCAGAGGCCAACTTCTTCTTTATGCCCCCTTATGACCTCAGTGATCAACCACCACTACTGCCAGTTTCATTGCACAATCTATGCAATGTGCCATCTGTGCAATGTTCAGTCTGTGCAAAAACAGTGGGGTTTTTCCTGTGCTGGTCTGACTGTAATAAAGATTCTATTCTATTATTATTTTTATTTGTGATTTGTTCACTTTCATAGGAGTCTTGTGCCCCAGCAAATATGGAGGGTCCACTGTATCTGGGAAAGGGACCATAAACCCCCAAAGGCATACTTACACAGAGTTTCTGCACATAATGAGGAATACTGACTGGCACAAATCAGTACACATACTTACAGTTTTTCTTGCACATGCAAGAAATCAAGAATCATTACACAATCTGTGCAATGTGTTAAAACAACAACAACAAGAGTACAAAGAGGTGTCTTCAGTGGGTAGCACCTCAGTGCTGGAGTTCCTTTTCTTTAATGGTCCATCAAACCTCAGGGTACAGCCTTCTACCTGGACTATTTTTAAAAAAACACCAGCTTGGTTAAGCAGCTTTAGAGAGCTTTGGTTTTTATGTTACATGCACATGTACCCAAGACCCTCTCCATATGCTAAATGAAGGCATGGAAGGGGTTGCAGAGTCTAAACTTAGTTAAACTTAGTTTCTACCAGGAAGGAGAAGGAAAGCAGTTTCTCGGCAGCCATATTGAGTGGGAAGAAGTACAGAGAAATGTAAGGTACTGCACTTAGGACAAAAAATTGAAATGCATAGATATAAGATGGGGGACACCTGGCTTAATGAGACTACGTGTGAAAGGGATCTAGGAGTCCTAGTAGACCACAAGTTGAACATGAGTCAACAGTGTGATGCCACAGCTAAAAAGGCCAATGCAATTTTAGGCTGCATTAATAGAAGTATGGCATCTAGATCAGGGGAAGTAATAGTGCCACTGTATTCTGCGTTGGTCAGGCCTCACCTGGAATACTGTGTCCAGTTCTGGGTACCACAATTCAAAACGGATGTTGAAAAACTGGAGCGTGTCCAGAGGAGGGCGACTAAAATGGTGAAGGGTCTGGAAACCATGCCCTGTGAGGAATGACTTAGGGAATTGGGTATGTTTAGCCTGGAGAAGAGACGGTTAAGGGGATATGATAGCCCTGTTTAAATATTTGAAGGGATGTCATATTGAGGAGGGCGCTAGCTTGTTTTCTGCTGCTCCAGAGAATAGGACCTGGAACAATGGATGCAAGCTACAGGAAAAGAGATTCCACCTCAATATTAGGAGGAACTTCCTGACAGTGAGAGCTGTTTGGCAGTGGAGCACACTCCCTCAGAGAGTGGTGGAGTCTCCTTCTTTGGAGGTCTTTAAACAGAGGCTGGATGGCCATCTGTTGGAGATGCTTTGATTTTGAGTTCCTGTATGGCAGGGGGTTGGACTGGATGGCCCTTGTGGTCTCTTCCAACTCTATGGACGTTATCACACGTGGGCCACAAAGCGATAATAAACTGGAAATGACAAATTCCGAAAATAAATCGAAAATAAACCTTGATTCTGCAAATGTTTTTCACACGTAATTACCTTAATTGTGCAATTAAGGGAAGCTCCCACTGAAACCGCATTTAACGTTCACACACAAGTGAAAAAATCCCATACATGTACTAGAAATGATTTTCTAGCACATGCGCACTATGCTCGCCGCGGCTGTCACTTGCCATGGCTGTCACCCCTTCCTCAGGTCATCCTCGTAGCAGCCAGCCCTCCGCACGGCCGGTGCTCCGAGGAGGACCTCCTGCCGCAGCGTTCGCACATGCTGCGGCAGAAGAGTCACCGAAGGTGCGCTGCAGCCTTTTTCGGTGCACCTTCGGCGACTTGTGAAAGGAGCGCCACTTTAGCGCTCCTTTCAGGGGCGGCGAAGCTGCGCTGCAGGGCCAAGGTGTGGGGATACCTCGGCCCCGCAGCGCAGCTTCTCCGGGTGGCCCACAGCCGCCCGTCCTTCTAGTCACTGAAGGTGCGCCAAAAAAGGCTGCGGCGCACCTTCACCGATTCCTCCGCTGCAGCGCGTGCAAATGCTGCGGTGGGAGGTCCTCCTCGGAGTGCTGGCCGTGCGGAGGGTTAGCGTTCCAAGGAGGTCCTCCTTGGAGCTCTGGCTATGCAGAAGGTCAGCGCTCTGAGGAAGTCCTCCTTGGAGCGCTGGCCATGCGGAGGGTCGGCGCTCTGAGGAGGTCCTCCTTGGAGCGCTGGCCGTGCGGAGGGTCGAGGCTCCAAGGACGACCTGGGGAAGGGGTTGGGGCGCCGATCGTGCAGCTGCCCCTCCCCTTCCCTGCTCCCAAGATGGCTCAATTAGCCATCTGCTGAGGGGGAAGGAGACACTTAGCTGCCTCCAGGACCCCGCGGAACCATGGGAAAATGCGGGGAAATGCTTCCAAATGCGCATTTGCTTTTCACATTATGACGAATTTACCTTAATTGTGCATTTGCATTTCCTCCAAACAACCGAATTTCAAAAGATCTCAGTTAACACCAGTTTCTGTCCACTTTCTGTCCAGTTTCTGTGCGACATCGTGTGAAAACACAGGGCACTAATCCAGTTTCTGTTTGGGTTTTGTGTGGATTAACCAGCAAATTTGCCCCTGTGTGATAACGTCCTATGATTCTATGATTCTATGATTAACATTGCTGTTTCACTCCCATACTCCCTTGAATATCCGTTTGACATTCCCTCAGAAGAGTTCACTGTGTCTACGGATGTTTGAATGGAGAGCTTGGATTCAGGTCCTTCCTGGTGTGTAGTAGCTCTTCATATGGACTTCTACACTGAGAATCACTGTGATGTAATGGTTAGAGTGTTAAGAGTGGAACCCGGGAGATTGAGTTTTTTGTCCTTACCAAGTCATGAAACTTGCTGGGTAACCGTGGGTCAGTTTCTCTCTTGTGTCAGCCTGATCTACTTCACAGGATTGTTGTGAGGATAATATGAAGAGGAAGAGAGCCATGAGCATGTTGTTGTTGTTGTTGTTGTTGTTGTTGTTGTTGTGTGCCTTCAAGTCATTTCCAATTTTATGGTGACCTGAAGGCAAACCTATCACAGGGCTTTCTTGGCAAAGTTTGTTGCTTTTGTTGCCTTTGCCTTTGCCTTGAGGCTGAGAGAATGTGACTTGCTCAGGGTCACCCAGTGGGATTCCATGGCTGAACGGGGATTCAAACTCTGGTTTCCAAAGTTGTAGTTCAATGCACAAAGCACTACAGTAAGCACATTGATGGAAATGTAACTAATACAGTGGGCCTTGTCATCCACTGGGGTTTGGTTCCAGGACTCCCCATGGTTATCAAAATCTCTTGGTGCTCAAGTCCTATTAAATACAGTGGCATAGTAAAATGGTGTCCCTAACATAAAATGGCAAAATCAAGGTTTGTCTTTTGGAATTTATGTATTTTTAAAATATTTTCAAGCCATGGATGGTTGAATCCGATGATAAAGAATTTGTGGATATGGAGGACCAACTGTAAATAAATATGTCCACACAGAAATAACTCTGGCAAACATCACATAGAGTTTTATAGGGGAAGGTAATGTGAGGATAACCTTTGTAGACCTGTGGAAGAAGTTATGCAATCCTGAAGTATAATTAAAGTCCCTCAGAAGAGGCCCCATAGTTGTACAATTTTTATTTTATCCCCCCCCCCCCCTTCTTTGTCAGAGTTACTGTGATGTATTCAAGGCTTGGAAAGAATGAAATTTTAAAAACTTACTTGTTTGAAGTTTTGCTGATAGCTAAAATAAAAAAGCTCTATTATGAATTGCAGATATATGTGAACAGGAGGGTCAAACTGAAATAGTTTTTCCCCACTCCATGTGTCAGGAGGCCAGTG
Source organism: Phrynosoma blainvillii (assembly GCA_026167975.1). Classification (NCBI taxonomy): domain Eukaryota; kingdom Metazoa; phylum Chordata; class Lepidosauria; order Squamata; family Phrynosomatidae; genus Phrynosoma; species Phrynosoma blainvillii. The sequence goes on along the minus strand of JANUYF010000001.1, from coordinate 237,393,653 downwards.
ATACACAGCTCCTCTAGGTCTCTTGAGTGATCTCACGCCTTATGTAGGATGACAGCAGTAAGTTCATTTATGAGGTCATTTTGTTTCAAGCTATACAGGTATATATTGCCTGAAGTGGGTGAAATACAGGCAGTGGTTACCAGTCATATCTTGAGTGGAACCACTCCCCTTGCAGCTCACAGAGCAGTGAGGTACCACATACGGATTGGTTTGTATTCAAGTCGCTATTATTGCATTCTGAAGAATCAGGATTAGGGAATTGGAAGGTCAGTAAAAATAGTTCCTACTGAATTCTTTGTGGCATGGCTTGGGCTCCTGAAATGTCCATACTACAGTAAAAGTAAGACACACTAGAGCAATGAATAGTCTGATGGGGGATGTACAAGGATTCTGAAATGAGTAGTGCCTTTGTATATGCATTTAAAATGTTTGGTTTATTTGAATTGACCACTGTCCACTTACGGGTGTCCAAATTGACACTTCAGGGGTGAGAAGCACAATTGTGCTTGGTGGCTGTGCCCATCCCTGCTATTCTGTGTGCCAGACGTGCATTTGGCACATGCAAGAGAGAATTGTATGTGTGCGTACTGATTTGTGCCAGTCAGTATTCCTCATTGTGTGGAGAAATTCAATGTAACTATGCCCTTTTGGGTTTATAGTTCCTTTCCACATACAGTGGGGTTCACTGGAGTTAGGAGTGCAGGATACCCATGAAAGTGAAAAAAATCGCAAGTAAAAAACAAACAAACCACATTTTTTTAACCTGAGAGAACACCTCACTAGGAATTTCTAGGTACTCCAGTGCAGCTCTATGGTCAACATTGCACTAGAGGACCTACAAATGGCTGGAGAAATATTTTCAATAGGAATCGCTATGTTCTCCAATGTGATGTATGGTCAACTTCTGGAAGAGTCATGCTGGAGAACCTAGAGATTCCTAGAGAGAACATATTAATCAAATCCATGAATAATCATATAAGCAAAAGTTAAAGCCACAAATGTGGATAGCCCACTATATACGGAACAGGCAACTGAAGGGGTGTGTAGCCAGTGTGCACATTGGCATTGGGGGAGCATGGCTGGAATGCAATATTGAAGGCAATGCCAACTGAGAGATCTCATGTCAATGGGGTGGTGTATTCACTCCAGGTTTAAATTTATCTTTAAAGGAGCTCTCCAAGATGTTGAACCCCCTTGTCGTGCCTCATGGGTTCCTTATTCTTAATTCTGCTGAGTAGGATGGGACCCTTTCAGGGCATCTAGATGAGCTGCCACCCCCCCACCCCCATTTCCTAGTTACTCAGTGAGAAGTTGCTGGGGCTTCCAAGTTCACTTTCCACCCCTGACTCTACAGAGATTTTCCTCTCCCCACCCTTGTGGCAGATAAGACTGAGCAGGCACATGAAAGAGTGTGAAAGAGGGAAAGCTTTATCCTAAGCAAGAAGCCTACATTGGCAAAAGGATATCCTTTAAATGATGGACACTTCCCTTCAGGCACACTTAGAGAAGTTTCAGAATAGTTTAGAACCCATTCAGCCAAGATCACAAAAATAAACATAAGTCCCAATGTGTCTGTCTGAACACATTTCCTTATTCTACTCATGATCCAAGGGGGTTCAGAGTCCTGGATGTTCAGGGGTGGAGGGAGTAGCTGATCTGTGGAAGAAAAATGAAAATCAATGTTTTGCCTAATAGTGTTGGAGTTCTATCTTCGTTCCTGTATGGCACCCTCTTAGTCTTTTTATGAAAGCTGCAGGGTAGGTACTAAAGTTTTTATGGACAATGTTGATTGTGGTCTATCACATTTGCAGCTTCTTTGGAAGGCTGACAATGCAACGGCGTAGTGAAAGACTGGCTATCCTCCAACAGTTGAGACCCATTTCCTACCGTGAAACAGGAGTGAAGAGGTACAGGAGATAATTCATTAACTGGGTTTTTGTAAGAATAACATTGTGCTTTTGCAGCCTTGCTTTCACTTCAATGGATGTAAAACTTATTCATGTAGGTTTTTTTCCCTCCCACTTGCTCTGCAATAACCTTTGTTTGCAATGTTTGTCTAGACTTCTATACAACTTCAGTTCATGGGCAAAAGCAAAGGAATCTTGCAGAACACCTGGGAGAGATTCTTTACAAGGTGTTGGACTGTAACTTCCCTTGGTCCCATGGTGAAGGCTGATAGGATTTATTGCCCATTGCCATCTGGAGGGCCACAAATTGCTCATCCTGTTTTAGAGCATGTGGGGATCCATAATGTTGCTTCATATCAATGGTTTATTTTGACCCTTCTGAAGGGTACCTTTCATTCCACAACTGTTTGGAATTAGTCAAGATGGCTGGGCAGCCTCTGGGTTGCTTGAAGAGGTGGCACTGACCAGCCATCAATCATATATTAGTCCAGTTTCTTTGAGTTCCATGGGAAAAACACCTGTAGGCTGCATCTGCACAGCAGAAATAATGCAGTTTGGCACCACTTTAATTGCCATGGCTCAATGCTATGGAATCCTGGGGTTTGTAGTGGCAGTAGAACTTTTTGACAAAAAAAGGCTAAATATCTCACAAAACTACAAATCCCAGAATTCCACAACATTGAGTGATGACAGTAAGTGTTGTCAACCAATATTATTTCTGCAAAGCAGATTCAGCCCAAGTAAAACCCTGCTGTTCATGACTCTACTAGCTCACTTGGCATTATCTACCTATCTCCTGCTCCTCCTTCTCTTGCTGTTTGTCTGGAAGACAGCCAATTAGAAAGCAGACAGACCTACCTCTTGATCCTTATGTCACTACAACTATACCTTGAGGAAGACTAAGGGTAGGTGTGAACAAGCAGGGTGAAATGATGAAGAGAATCATAAGTAGGCACAGAGAGTTGTGGCATGAGCCCCAGGCACATGCCCCTTGCATGCTGCCCCTTTAGCATGGCACAATCATCTGATGAGCCATAGCATCACCATTTTAAAATGCTGATGTCTCCATTTTACCTTTGTTGGTGTGTGGGTACTTAGGGTTTTCAATTAAAAACAGCTCTTCTTCAACCATTTTTCACACCTGAGCCAGTACTGAGGCATCATTATCAGCACCTCTGATTGTCCCCTACATATAAAAAAAATCAAGACTGGACAGCCCTAGACTGTTGGCTGGGCAATAGGATCTGGCCTGGCCAAGGGATACTGGCCCAGTCTACTAACTAATGTTTCTGGATCTCTGGGCCATGCTCTGAGTCTCTAGTTTTCATAGGTCAGCACTGGATAGGAGCTGGGAGTTCAAACTCTCCAGTTTATGTGGGATCAATTCTAAACAATAATATTTCCTTCTTACTTTCCTTTGTTAAAACACATACACATGTGCACACACACCCCTCTGTGCTTTTCTAGCTAGCTGAACAACTTGCTGCAATTTGCAAATTTTAATTGATTTCTGTTTCCAAATGTCAGTCTTGATTTGGTGCAACATATACACTATTTATCTTTTACTATTAAAATTAATATTTCTCATCCAGACTCCTTATGTAGGCAAGAAGGAATAAATCCCTCACATCATCTTGATCTGGGAAGAGCCCCTTTAGTTAGGTTTTCTGTCTTGATTTCCAAACAAGAAAGTATGTTTTCTTGGCCTCATTCCCACTACAGAGTAAACCTTTTTTTTTTTTGAGTCAAATCAATGAAGCGATTTAGTGCTGAATAAATGTTCACATTACCTGAGCAGTGATTGAACCTTACCTGTTTAATTGAATCCACTTTGCATTCACATTCATCAATGGATCGATTCAACATGGAGTTGTGTCACAGGGCTGAATGTGCCACAGAGAACTGATTCAGATTTGCAGCTCATTCACACAATGCTGAATCGATTCATTGCAAAAGATGTGGGGAATTCAGTGGATCTGGAAAAAGTGCTTTAAATGGGTTTAGCGCTGGGGGCCCCTCGACAAACTGCACCAAGAATTTGGAACAAGTACAAATGAGGGCCCTTTAAACCTGTTCAGATTGGTTTGAAAACTGCTTTATTCTGTAGTAGGAATGAAGCCTTTGTGTCTGTGTTTGAACTCCAAGCTGTGAGTGAATGTGGTTGCTGCTTAATGCACAATGTTTAATGACATCAACAGGCTCATCTCTCCAGCATCATCAAGAGGCCATCCCTTGCTCTTTGGTTTTGGCCAAGTAATCTCAGAGCCTAGGATGGTCCTGAATGATGGGATAGCCTAACTGAGACTGCTGCCACACTGCAGAAATAAAGCAGTTTGACACCACTTTAACTTCCATGGCTCAATGCTATGAAATTCTGGGATTTGTAGTTTGGTGGGGTAACAGAGTGCTCTGACAGGGAGGGCTAAATATTTCACAAAACTACAAATCCCAGAATTTCATTGCATTGAGTCATGGCAGTTAAAATGGTGTCAAACTGCTTTATTTCTACTGTGTGGCAGCAGCCTGACTCACAGGCTCCAGGCCTTCACATCTAAGTATGGGAGTTCAGATTGCAACAAACCATTACCCTTGGGTCCATACTGTTATGGAATAGAGTGCATGGTATTTTACTTGTGGCAGTTGCACTGAGATTCTCCTGCACGTGGGCTCCTCCCATAAGGCCATGTTTATGACAGGATTGTGTCTGAAAGCCACCTCCAGTCCTTTAATCCTTCTTCTTGTGGGTCAAAGGGTGCTTCTAGCCTTTACAATATGCCCCATAATGGCTATGGAGGTCTCCACGTTTGCTTCAGTCAGGCATGGCTGAGAATGTGCATATGGAAAGGCCTGTCTTCCAACAAGGAAAACCAGGATACATGTAGCAAAACAACATCAGATCATGGTCAAAATGGCAAAAGTTATTCCTGAGGAAGAAGCCAGAAGCTAGGAGAAGTTATAGCAGTTTGCTTGTGCCTAAACCCACTGAGAAGGGCAAGAGTTCACCCCTTCTCTCCTCCTTACTCCAGAGAGTTAACTGAGTACAAACTACTTTGCACTTTGAACTCATTTGGCAGCAGTGGAGGTAAGTTGAGGACTAAGAGGGAAAGTGGGAGCAGGAGACAGAAACTGGGATATATTAAAATCAGCTGAATAGGTGGGATGAAAAGATGATTTTTGGGACTCACCCTGCCAAATCAGATCAGCTGGAGGTATGGAAGAACAAGTAGTAGATGATTTTGAGATACTCTTGGCTCTACAAAGTGGAATCTTTGTTTTTCAGGGTTTTCAAAAAAATCCGCAGGAAGCGCCAGTCTGCTGCTGCACAAACAAAAGGCAGGCATACAACCTGGAAGGAGAAAAAACCAGAGAAAGACTGGGGCATGGAAAGGAGTGGACCAGATGATTCAGAGCAGCCTTGCTGTAGTAAGTGTGTCTTCACTGGCCTTGGGGTAAACCTGCCCACTCACACTTGTAGCATTGTTCACTTGTTTATAGTAGACAGAGAAAGCTGGTGGAGTGGTAGGTGGTGATGCCCATATCAATTGGATGGTGAATGTGCTCTGGGTTTTCATCCCAAATTTAAAGGCTAGGCTGAATCTATATGGAGGTTTAAATAATTTATTCAATTTTATCTACGTATTTTAAAAATAAATCTTAGTACTAATTGCTAGTTTTATATAAATCTTAAAACAAACCAATAAACCTCTCCATGTATTTTTCTGAGACTGTAAGATGTGCACAAGGGCTGAGTTAACAATGTGGTCTGTTACCGCTAGGTAAATACTTGGTGGATCAAAGCCACTTACTCCGACAATACTTGTTGGAGAATCCCCCATTGACGGAACCAACCATGGATGTCACAACACAACAGGATCCACAACTCCTTGTTGTAGGTATGTTAGACTTCAAATGCCTTTTTCCATGAAAAGAAGACTGAAAGGAGTGAGAGCAACTTTGAGTGCAAGGTTTCTTGAGGAGAGACATGGACTTCCTTCTAAGGATGGAGAAAATCCTGCCCCAGGCAAAGTCAGAGACATATTCTTCTCAGCAGCAGATGTTTCACACTACAACCAGTAGTATCACTAGGGTTGGCATCACCCAGTCTGGTAACTCAGTGACACCTCTCCATTGACCTCCTCCCATACCATGCTATACAGAAGCCTTAGTAATGTTTTTTGTACTAATGCTTCTCAAAAATCATAATTCACAGATATTACTGAATATAATGGTAATAGTTGTGACATAAACAACTAGCAAAATTAAAATTATACCTTTACATTACAATATCATATGCACAGCCTAAATGTATTTACATGCACATAGTTTCATGCGGCTAAAGTGAAAATTTGATAAGATGTTATTTTTTAAATGAAAATTTCAAAAGAAAAAAAAGTTTTAATTTTTTTCAGTGTTTTAAAGGCACACAAGTGAACCCATTTATGCCAAAGATATTTGGGGGTCAGTGGTTTCACTCCCGCCTTATGGTGTCACCTGGTGCAGCTGTCACCCCCCCCCCCCCACATCCCCAGTGATGCCCTGTGGCACTCCCAGCATTGTGTTGTCTAGTGGGACCTCCTGCTCAGTGGGATAGTGGAGCTTGGGCTCTTCCCAAGTTAAAGTGTTATTTGGTTTGCAGGGATGCTAACATCATCTATAATCCAGCTCACTCCAGACCTGTTTGTTCCCTCTGGGTTTATCTGCCATCTTCAAAGCAGCTTGGGCACAGGTTGGAAGAACTGGATTTTCTCAGCACCAATAGATTGCTGTGAGCTGTTCCTACTCTAATACAAAGTATTGTGTGGTGGCTTGGCCTTGAATGGGCAATCAAGATTAAACAGCTTTATACAAAATCTGTTCTTGGTACAGGTGACAACTGCTTGAATTTTTGATGGTTTGGCTCAACATGGCTACTTTCATGTTAGAATCTCCCTTTATAGCTACTGGGAACTGTCATGATGAGCTCCTTTACTTCAAATTTACCTCAAGACGTCTGCTTCTACCGTTGGGACCTCCTACGAACCTTACCAGGGTTACCTGGCAGTGAATGGCAGAAAGACAGGGATTCTGAAGCAGCAGAAATACAGGGATAATATGAAGCTTCTCAATGCCACAGCTTGCCTTCTATGTGCCTCCTTCTATAGCTAGCTAGTTTTAGAAGGATGCATGTGAAACCTGAGCTGCATCTGCACTACAGAAATAATGCTGTTTAACACTGCTTTAACTGCCATGACTATGGAATTTTGGGATTTGTAGTTTTGTGAGATATTTAGCCTTGTCTGACAGATCTCTAGTGCTACAACAAACTACAAATCCCATGATTCCATATCATTGAGCCATAGCAGCTAAAAGTGGTGAAAACTGCATTATTTCTGCAGTGAAGATACAGCTGTAGTCTTAGGTTGTTAGGTTGCTAACAGAAAACATGTTACAGCAATTTAAATGCTGTTGGCTGGTTATCACTTTGTTTTCAGATCCAGTTCAAAAAGCCTTTGAAATCCTAAACAGCCAAAGATACAGGAACCAAAAAAGACCACTTTCTCACACTGCTGGTTCTGTGAATGTCTGTCCCTTTTATGAGTAACTTCCATGAACAATGACTAACTAAACCTATATTTTAGTAATTCTCACTTGTGTTTCTCTTTTCTCAGAGGAACACCAAAGGACCTCCAAGATGAAACTGTTTTTTTTGACACTCATATTCATTTTGGTCATCTCTTTTCGTGAGTTTCTCAAAGATCCAGCTTAAATAGTGTTGTTTTACTTAAATAATCTCCATAAGATATATATGGGGGGGGGGGGGGAAGCATATAGAAATATGGATGCAGATTAAAGTTACTTGCTAAAAAGAAGAATCCCCCAAGAACTACTGTAAAAAACGTGCTTGTTGTATTGTATCTGGTTCAAAATACACTGCAGAAATAATCCAGTTTGAGAGAGCCAGGGCAGTTAAAGCGGTCTCAAACTGGATTATTTCTGTAGTGTGTTTTGGACCTCAAAAACCTAGGTGAATTGGGATTGGTTTCTGCTCATTTTCTCTCTTTTATAGCAGTTTGTCTGGGAGAAGCTCCCAGCAGATGACACTGAATGGTCCCCATTCACACTACAAAAATAACCCAGTGTGAAACTGCATTTGGTGCAGTTTTCGGGGGGGGGGGGGCGGAAATACCAAAAAACCCATTTAACCTGGTGTACTGACACAGGTCCTTAAGTGTGTCTTTTTATATGAACCTCAACTATCCTCATATTTGTTACTGTGAGTAAGCTACCAAATCAGTTTGGATCATGCTGGATCACTCCTGGAAATGGAAGTGTCTCCATTTTAAACTGAAACGATGGCAAGTATGAATGGCAACAGGGTCAAAATGCCACCGAGAAATTCAGAAACGGAAAATGTAGTGGGAACACTGATCCGGTATTGCATCACCATGGAGATCTGCATCTCATTGGGACAAAAAAGTAAGTGTGAATGCCTCTATGGGCCTTTGCAGACTGCCAGAAATAGTGCACATTAAATTGAGGCACTGCCCTGGCTCAGTGCTAGGGAATTATGGGAACTGTAATTTATTGTGGCACCAGAGCTCTCTGACAGAGAAGGCTCAATGCCTCAGAAAAAAATACAATTCCCATGACTCCCTAGCACTGAGCCAGGGCAGTGCCTCAATTTAATGCGCACTATTTCTGGCAGTCTGCAAAGGCCCAAAGTCACCTTTCTCCCAGAAAGGGACCCAAGGTGGCTCACAGATAAAATTGTTTTAAAAAATACAATAAATTTTTTAAAACAATTAAAATCATCTAGCTAAAGACAGTAGAAAATGACATAAAACATACAATTTTTTAATTTTTTTTAAAATATAGTACACATCACATATAACAGCATCCCTGACACACTTATATATTAAAAGCCTACTTGAATAGAAATACCTTTGCCTGACAGTGAAAGGGAAGCAAGGAGAGGACCAGTCTAGCCTCCCATAGAAGTGATTCTAGAAGGTGAGAGCAGCCACCAAGAAGGCTCTCTCATGTCCTCATCAAATGAGCCTGTGATGTCGGCAGGACCAAGAGAGAGGCTTCCACTATAGCTCTTAGGACTCTTGCAGGTTCATATGGGGAGATACGGTCTTTCAGATAGTCTGGACCTAACTGTATATGTTATGACCAGCACTTTGAATTGTGCCCAGTGGTGCTGTTTCAACAAGGCAGTTATATACTCCATATAAGTGACCTCAGTCACTTATATGGAGTATATAAGTCAGACCTCAGGGACTTTTGGCTGCTGCATTTTGAACCTGCTGAAGTTTCCGAACAATTTTACAAAAGCGATCCCAGTGACAGTAGTCCAAATGGGATGTAATTAAGGCATGTGTAACTGTAGCCAGTTCTGATGTCTCAAGGAACAGGCGCAGCTGGCATACTAGTTTTAGCTGTGCAGAGGCGCTCCTAGCCACTGTTGAAACCTAGGCATCCAGGCTTAGAGTAGAGTCCAGGAGAAAACCGAAGGTGTGAGCCTGAGATTTCACAGAAAGTATAACTCCATCCAGCACAGGCAAAGGCCCTGTTCCCTGATCTGCTTTATTTTCTTGTCTGGATTAAGTCTGAATTTGTTTGTCCTTATCCATTCAATTACATACAGCAGACATTGGTTCAGTACAGAGATAGCTTCCTTAGATTCAGATGGAAAGGAGAGATAGATCTGCATATTCAAGGCACAGCATCCCAAAACTTGGATGACCTCTCTTAGCCGTTTCATGTAGATGTTAAATAACGTGGGGGACAAAACAGAACTGTTGAAACATCTTTGCATTCCCCCCCCCCCCTTTAGATAGTTAGGGATTCCTGCTTGGAAACTCCTCCCTTCCTCGCTCCCTCTCTTTCTCATTCAAACTAACCAAACTAACAGTGCTTTCTCTCAAGATTTTTTTCATCTGAGCTGTTCCATCTTCCTGCTCTCTCAACTTTGTTTGGAAAGATGGTGAGATAAATATTTCTCTCTACCTGAACTATGCACTAGTTAGATTAGGACATAGCCTTTTATATGAATATAGATTAAAGCTATTGTTTTAAACTACAAGCTACGTGTTTGTTGTTTTTGAGTCAGTCACAGTTCTTAGGGAAGCATAGGGGCTGTACAGATGGCCCCTAAGGGGCAGTGGCAAGCCGCCCCTTTCCTTGCTGGATTGGGGCCATGGCAACCACATGCCACTGTCCCAGTCTGGTGCTTTGCTGCTCTAAAGAGAGCTGGCAAAATGCTACTCCTTTTTAGAGCAGCAAAAAGTTGTCCTTGCCATGGTGGTGGTGGCTTTTCTGCACTCCTTTGGCACAGTGTGTGTGGACGCTGCACCAAGGAAGCACCCTGATGCCTCACACCATGTGGCGGGGTATGAAGCATGAAGCTGGCATGAGGGCAGAGTTGGGGCAGCTGGCATGTGGTCACCATGCCCCAAGGCCAGCCTAAAGTGCTGGTCTGTTCAGCCCCATAGGCAAAAGCACATTTCTGCTACTCTGCTAATTTAAAGCCAGACTCTTAACAAGCTTGGCTTTCATATATTGATATTTAAATATTTTTGTTTTCTTAAAGGGGCTGAAGGCTTAGGAAAATTAAGGGGGAGAGCAGACAGGTGGCCGTGGGCAGCCCCGAGAAGCGGAGTATTGGAGCCGCTGCTAACACATGCAGCAGCCCCAATACACCCTTCTGCCAGCCCTAGAAGGAGCGCTAAAATGCTGCTCCTTCCAGAGTGGGCAGAAGGGGCACTGGAAAAGGCACCGTGTGCCTCTTCCATTCTCCTTCTGGCTCAGCCTGTGCGGAGTCTGCGCTGGAAGGACATCATTGGAACTCTCGCTGTGTGCAATGGCGCGTGCTCCAATGACGTCCTTGGGAAGGGGTTGGGGTGTCTGATGTCTGGCTGCCCCTCCCATTCCCTGGATTGAAGATGGTGCTTTGCGCTGTCTACAGAGCCCCTAAATTACCCCACAAGAAAACTGTGGGACTCTCCAGGCCAATGGCCAGGGAGTTTAACAAGAGCCCCCAACACCACCTTCTGAGTTCACCCCTCCAAGAAAGACCAGAACCATTGTATAACATTGCCCCCATGTTTCATCTCAGAGGGGTGGCCCAGAAGGATACTATGGTTGATGGTACTGAAGCTGCCAAGTGGTTCAGCAGGACCAACAGGGACACAATCCCCCTGTCCAGTTCTCTGCAAAGCTCATCTATCAAGATAACCAAAGCTGTCTCTGGCCCATAACCAGGCCTAAAGCCAGATTGAAATGGATATGGATATAGATCTAGATTGTATGTTGTATGGCTGTATGTTAAAAAGAGGGTAATGATTTTTTGTGTGTATGTACAACAATAGTTATGGTTTGAGAGTTGAGCTATAACTCTGGAGATCAGGGACTGAATTTCTGCTGGGCTATGGAAACCCATTGGGTGACCACACACTCTCAGCCCCCAAAATATCTGTGATAGGTTTGCCTTAGGGTCATCATACATGATAAACAACTTGAAGGCACACAACAGCAACATAAACATCGAAAGAAAGACACATAACACGAACCATTGGAGGCTGCTATTATCTTTTTCTGTATTTCTTTTTTATCTTTTCTTTTTTCTTCTTTTCTTAATTTCTGTAGTTTTAGTGTACTGTAAAAATTTTAATAAAAGCATTTTTAAAAAACCCACTTACACACTTGCACTTACACATGCATAAATCACTATCAGGATGTTGACCAATTTGTCTTACTGTGCATGCATCCAAACCAGCACATGTGCACCTGAGATCTAGGAGATCATTTTGTGGAATGGTTGCTAAAGAATGGACTGACCCCTAGAATTAAACATGCAGTAATGATATTCTCATGATGCTCAAAACCTCCAAAGTACAGTACCTGCTGAATTTAAGCCATGATCTCAATTACTTTTCCAGATGCTCCATAGTCAGCCAGGAAATTACTGTATATATTCATGTATAAGTCCAGAAATTTTAGTCAAAAAATTGACCCCCAAAATCGAGTCGACTTATCCATGGGTCAATGTTAATGCTGTACTTTAACTCTTATTTTTTTAAAAAGGAATCATCCCCTAGTGAAAGGCAAGAGTATAATCTGTCCTGGAAGGACTGACCCCGCTCTAGTCTCTCATCCATCCAGCCTTTAGGATGAGACAAACAGTTATGCCTGCTGGAATTTTATTAAGTTCTTTGGCATTGTTTTCCTTTGCTTCATCCTTTAGATCCTTTGTTACATGGCTGTACGTTTTACCCTCAACTTATCCATGGGTCATATCAAAAGCCATAATTTTTGCCCCAAAGCCTGCCCTTAACTTATACATGAGGTCGACTTATAGTCGAATATACACGATAAAACAGATTTTCCAAATAAATGGGATCTTGGGGATGTTCGTTATCGTACAGGAAATAAATCTTGTACATTAAAGAAGTACATGTTGTACAATTACATAGCAACTATGTGAGTTCAATGGTGAGACATAGGGGGACTGCAGACGGGTGGCTCTGGGCCACTTCGGGAAGCAGCAGATTGCTGCGGCCCTGATCCTCCCTTTTTCTGCCACAAAAAGAGTGGCAACAAGCCGCTCCTTTCAGGGGTGACAAAAGGCTGCCCTAAGAGCCGCCGCATGGCTCTTCCTTGCCCTTTTCGGCTCAGCGTGTCAGAATGCTGTGCCTGGAAGGCATCCTGATGCTGGAAGCCATGCGTAAAGGCATGCGACATCAGGATGGTGTCAGCGTGGGGTTGGGGTGGCCGGCGTGCAGCTGCCCTGCCCCAACTCTACCTCCATGCCGGCCTTTTGGGCCAGTCTATAGAGGCCCATATTTGCATTCCTAGTCCAGGGTAGAATACAAACAACACAACATTCTACTTAATAGTCCTCATGGGAAATAAGTAAATGGATTTTCTGAGTTATTTGGAATGTCAATAACAAAGTTCACATTTTCTTCTAGGATTCATGTCTGGCTTCAGCAGCCACCGGGTTACTTTGAAGGAGACAATGAAGGTAAAGCTGAGGTAAAAGAACTATCCAATGAATGTATTGTCATTTTTGTATGGTGGATGGAGAAAACATATTAAAATAGCAAATCTCAATTGTTTGATTCCAACAGGCACCCCTTTACATACTCTTGCATAATGTGAGCAGAGAAAAAAGACCAGGCCTGTAATTGATGAGTGAATCTTGTATTTCCTTTACTCATGGAGTCTGAACTGAAAATGACACAGCTAGAAGAAAGTTTATTTTTGGCAGGTTTTTAAAAACCTTATGTGAAGACAATGTTTTTGGTGACACGCATCCCACTATGCTAGCTGCCTTTATTTCCATTAAGAGAGAGACACCAGTGACGCTCCCCACTTAGAGGTGCCAGTCATCCCATTGCTTGTAATTCAGAATGTACAGAATGTTTTGGATGCTATTGTGTTTGCTAAAATCTATTGGAAAGAGAGAGGGATGTGTCTGTTACCTGGGGCAGGTTGTACAGGGAAAGAATATTTTAACACAGATCACCTTTCTGTGGAAAATGAAGGAAGAAAACAAAAGTGATTTATTTCACTTTCTAGCAGAAGCCCTTCTTCCTCACTTACAGTTCAGGGTTTAAGAGAGAGTTTGGAAATAATAATAATAATAATAATAATAATAATAATAATAATTTATATCCCGCCCCTCTGCAGAGCAATCGGGGCGGCTTACAACATTACAATTTCCATACAGATATATTAAACAGAACATAAAATCCCAAATCCCACCCATCCCTTAAGAAGTAAGGGTTCTTATTCTAGGCCCGATGGTGCTGGGCCTAGTGTCTCTCCCCCAGATGACATCGGATGGTAATGGAGGGAGGGCTCTTCTTATTATTCTAGGCCTGATGGTGCTGGGCCTAGTGTCTCTCCCCCAGATGACATCGGATGGTAATGACATCGGAAAGGGAAGTGGCCAGACAGGCCATTGGAATATTAAGCCCTGGGGCCCTTAGATTATTGGCACTGGTAAAAGCACCTGTTTGTGTGTGATACTCTCTGGCCTAGAGGTGGAAATGTGGGTACAAACTCCTGGTGTATGAGGCTTCATTTTCTTCCTCTTCACTTATATGGTACCTCTAGCCCTAAATCATTGTAGCTGGTGATGGGTTTCCAGGTTAATTCTTACATAGAAAAGAATGGTGAATGCTGTGGGGTTATTATGAATGGGGCCATACCATACTTAGCACAGATTTCATTAACCTTGCTGAACATGTCACTCACTTTTCATGCTGAGAGGAGGTTTGGAAGTCAAGGGAAACCAGGTACAGGGAGAAAGAGGAAGGAAAAAAAATTAAACCTGAGGATGCAACCCTATAGGCAAGTTGCATCATGTTTACAAATGGAATCCTAGGCATCTGGCTTATCTGGAATGAAGTACATTAAATTCAAAGAGATCCCCTTCCCCAAGTATAGATCAACTGACTAGACTGAGAAAAGATGGCCTGATTGTGAACAGGAGTATGCTATTTGTCAATTGATCTAAAGCCTGTTGAAGCCTGTGTTTTGTTTCAGCTCTTCTCTGCTGCTAGTGATGCACTATGAAGGAAGTGGGTTAGCTAGAGGTGCATAATAATATAGTGTGTACTATGGCTGGAATGAATATTTGAAGATTCATGGAAGGGGAAGGGCGTCTTGGTCTTTTGGAAACCCTGACTAGTAGAATCCTCCTGAAGCACCTTCTCCCACGTATTTGAATACATGGAGGAATGGTCTTCCTCCATCCCAGACTCATCTTTTCTCTACCCCCTTTAAGTGTCTTGTACTGGCCAGCAGGAGGGAGGCAGGCAGCTGAGGACCATCACTAGCTACTTTATGAAAGCAGGTGTATGACAATACAGACATCATCTGGGGCCTCTGGGGTGAGTGGTTGGGGGATTCCAGAGATCCTGGAAGATGATCTTGTTGTTTTGGATCAGCTACTGGACCATGCCTAGTGACAATCCTTGGTCATCACCTGTCCTCTCCTTGGCCACTCTGTGGTTGTGTCAGGAGGAAAAAAGGTGAGGTGTAGGTATCTTTATTGGCTGCATCTGCACTGCAGAAATAATGCAATTTGACATCACTTTAACTGTCATGGCTCAATGCTGTGGACCTTGGAAGTGTCCATGAACATTGGGAGCTCCAAAAAGAAAGGATATAAAATTGGTCAGGTAACATACTTCTTTCTTTCTTCCTTTTTTAACCACACGTGCATTAGAAATTTTAGGCTGTAATTGCAGAAATAATCAAGTTTGACACCACTTTAACTGGCATGGCCCAATGCTATGGAATTCTGGGATTTGTAGTTTTGTGAGATATGCAGCCTTCTCTGTCAGTGGGCTCTGATACCATAATAAACTACCATCCCAGGATTCCATAGCCATGGAAGCTAAAGTGGTGAAAACTGCATTATTTCTGAGTGAAGATGCAGCCACAGTTATCAGTAGCCAGTTGGTCAAATCATATACACCCATATCTCTCAGAGCAAAACTATATGCTATGTCATTTCTGCTAAGGAACTAGTGTTCTAGCTTAGGTGTGCCGTGAATATTTGCAGTTTTTTAATCCCCAGTAAGGGGCATCCCAGCAGCTGGAAAACAAATGTTAACCTTCATCAGATTTTTGTTTTTGTTTTATTTTGCTTCTGTGTAAAAACAAATAGATTAGCCCTTTTCCATTTTTGCTTATTTAATGAAAACAAGTCATTTTTCGCAAAGTATGTTTTGCACTTAATATATTTTCTCCATACAACATTACATTTTACACAAAAGACAGTGATTTTGGCACAAACTATATTTTGCAAGAAAGTACCAAAACAACCCTCCCCAAATGAAAAAATATATATGCTAAAAGTAATTCTCAAGAGCTCACTGAACAGGAAGAAAGTTTTTGAGTTTCTATTCTTACTTGTGAGAACAAGTAACTTAGGTCCTCTGGGAAATAATCACTCGGAAATAATGCAGTTTTCACCGCTTTAGCTTCCATGGCTATAGAATCCTGGGATTCTTAGGTCCTCTGGGAGGAATTTGTTGCAGCCGATAAAAACTAGATTGTCTGCCGCCGCCCAGAGGACCTTTTTGGCTACCTCTCCCAGATTATGGAATGGCCTGCCGGATGAGATCTGTCATATTACCACCTTAGACAGCTTTAAAAAGGCTGTTAAGATGGATCTCTTCCGGCAAGCCTTTCCCGAATAGATATCCCAGCCATCAAAAACAGCCATCCTGCTCATCCCTGATTCGGCTATAGCTACTGTTATTTGTTTCTTTCTTTTCTGTGTTATTATTTTAAATGCGTTTTAAATCATCATTATTTAATTGTATTTTAAGGGGTGGTGGGATTGTGGGATATGGATGTATATTTTATAGTTGTAAGCCGCCCCAATTGCGTTACGCAGAGAGGCAAGATAAAAATTATTTATTATTGTTATTATTATTATTATTATTATCAAAGTAAGCAAAGCAAAGTTCTATTCTAGTCTAATATTCTCCATTATGAGACCATTGCTTTTTAATGAGCAGCATTTTCTTTTTGTTACCAGGGTGTTCTTTTAAACAAGCCCATATTTCCTAAGCCCCGAATGAAATTCTCCCCATGATGGACTGTTTTGTTCAGCCTTAAGTGATATGTTGGCTATTTTGATTGCCTTGCTCATTTCTTTCTAGTCACCAGAGGGAGTTTCTTCAAGAAAACCTTCAGAAAGACATTAATGCTTTCCGCCAGCAAGTGTATGGGCTCCAGAATTTTGTCAATGAGCTTGGAAGTGTCCATGCACATTGGGAGCTCCAAAAGGTAAGCACATAAATTTGGTCAGGTATCATACCTTTTCTTTCTTCCTTTCATTTTTAACCACACATGCACTAGAAATTTTAGACTGTAATTGTAGAAATAAAGTGGTCTGACACCAATTTAACTGCCATGCTCAATGGTATGGAATTCTGGGATTTGTAGTTTTGTGAGACTTTGAGGGCTGATGCAGATGGCCCCTAAGGGGCAGCTCTGTGCCACCCCTGGGAGCACCGGATCGGGGCCAGGGCAACCACATGCCATGACTCAGATCCTCCTTTTTGCTGCTCCAAAAAGACCTGGGAAATGCCACTCCTTTTTGGGGCGCAAAAAGCTGCCCTTAGCACCATGGAGGTGGCTCTTTTGCACCCCTTTGGCACAGCGTGTGTGCATGCTGTACCAATGGGGCACCCTGATGCCACGGGCCATGTGGTTGGGCCCGTGGCATGATAGTGGCATCAGGGCAGTGTTGGGGCGGTCAGTGTGTGGTCACCCTGCCCCAACTCCACTCCCAGGCCACCCTTTAGGCCAGTCTACGTCAGCCCTTAGTCTTTTCTATCAGAGACCTCTGGTGCCACAACACACTACAATTCCTAGAATTCCATAGCATTGACTCATGACAGTTAAAGATATCAAACTGGATTATTTCTGCAGTGCAGATGCAGCCAGTGTCTCCATAGTAACATTTTCTTTTAGAAGCTACACAGAACTAATTCTATAATATTAGCTTTCTGTGGTTTCATAATGTTGGGCCCTTCCACACTACACACTTGCAGTGCTGTGATCCCTCTTTAACTGCCGTAGGAGCTCCTTGGCTGAGGATTTCAAAGGCCATGGCAGTTAAAGTGGAATCGTAGCACTACAATACTGTGAAATGACTCCTTGTGGAAATGAATGAAACAATAAATTTAGGCTTCTGGCAAATGTAAACTTACCTTCAAAATAGAAATAGCCATTTTAAAGACTCACCATGATAAACCAACATGACAGATGAATAATTTTACTAAAAAATATTTATCTTGGTCACACAGAAATTCTATTAAAAAATAATACTACTGTGAAGAATGTTCAAGATCTATAATTTACTGGCTAAAGAGGTTATATTCATGTTCCTAGCCTATCAGGATCTGCAGGTAGCCAGGGACCACAAAAGGAACACTAGAACATATTTTTAATGTGACATGTCTTTTGGCATCTATTCTTTTGCTGGTTCCACTTGTCCCACTCAGTACATTTTTGTAGGAGGATATAATGTAATAAATTTCTGCAACCTTTTTCACCATGCTCTCTGAGAGGTTATCCAAAAAGATTCCCATGCAATGTTTTTGCAGCATTCCTCTCCTTTCTCAGTTCTACAAGGAATGGCTTTCTAGTTGGCTATGAATTTTCAGCTTGGGCAAAATGCTTTTTGCTTCCTGAAAGAGGTGGGTGAGGTGGGGTGGGGGGTAGACCATACCAGTTATTGGCTAGCTTCTTGGACCAATTCAAGGTGCTCAAAAATATTTCAACTTATAGAGCCTAATACCACGTGTTTGTTATAACAAGCACAGGGACTGAGTACATAAGGGTTTATAGTCAGAAATTTGAGAGATATTTCAGTCCAGGAAGGGCTGAAAGCAGAGTTAAAGCAGGGAGTCCAGCCCAGACTTCCATTCCTCTATTCTGTCCATAGATTAGCAGTGGTTAATGGCTCCACAGTAGTAGGACAGTGAATGCATGCCAGGTTGTAGTCTGAACATCAATGCAGCTATTCAACGTGCCAAACCTTTAAACAGCTTCTGTAATTTGGAGAACTCTTTTAAGATTCAGATAAATCCCAGAGTAGATGCACCACTTTGCTGACATGGAAGTCCCCAACTGCGATAGGTAAAGATGGATAACTGTGATTGGGAGCCCAGATATAGTGGACAGAATTTCCAAGTCAGCCAAGATAAATATGGCTATGCTCAGTCCAGAAGTATGGATGAGTGGATGGAGTTTAGGGGCAGAGCCAGCCAATGCTCTTTTCTTCAGATATGGGTATCCCATATCTATCTGTTTGGTCATAGGACTAAAGACTTGAGTAGAGGAAGAAATTATTCCTCTGCACAGTATTTATTGGCATGTGTTGTCATAGCATTGGTTAGGTCTTGGCTAACAGCAGCTTTGTATTTTGGCAATAGAATCTCTTCCTGCAGTCACAAGACTGCAAAGCTGGAAATAAATACACCCGAAAGGAAGACTTTGCCTTGAAGTCTGAAGGTAAGCTGAGAAGGAAGCATCTCATTTAAAACAAACAATCTCTTCTTTCCTTATCTACCTAGGGAATATCTCAGAGGATATCTGCATTGCATATGGGAGCCATCAGGTTTGAGTGATGGATTATTATTCTGGAGATCAGGGTTCAATTCCCTGCTTGGCCAAGTCACCTACTTGGGCAAGTCACCTACTCTCAGCCTCAGGGCAAACCTCCTCTGAATAAATCTTGCCAAGAATACCCCATGATAGGTTTGCCTTAGGTTGCCATAAGTCAGAAATGATTTGAAGGTGCATAACAACAACAACATCCACACTGTGGAATTATAGCAATCTGATCCCACTTTAACTGCCATGGATTCATCATATGGAATTCTCAGATCTGTAGTTTGGGAAGGCACATAGCACTCTGTAGTGTGCTCCTCTAGTAGGGAATTCAAGCCCTTTATCAGATTAAAGTCCTAGTATTCTACAGGATGGAAGCCATGATAGTTAATGTGGTAGCAAAGTGCTATAATTCTGCAATGTAGATACACCCCTGGTTTAGTTTTTGCAGTGCAGGGCCTTATTTGTTGCAAAAATCATGGGTGAGGTGGGGATGATCAGTTTGCGAGCCTTACAGGCATTTATCTTGGATTGCACTGGGCTTGTGGCAGTGCAGCATCTAGGCTCTATTGTGGATGTGACAATGAAATCTTGTGACTCTTCATCTGTACATGTCAGGGAGGAGTGGGAGACAAACAGCAAGGCAGCAGCGTGTGTGTGTGTGTGTGTGTGTGTGTGTGTGAGAGAGAGAGAGAGAGAGAGAGAGAGACAGACCAGTGAGACCAAAATGGAGGCTAAAGGATGGAAGGGTAATATATTGTAAGAGAAAGTGGGGAATGAAGAGAGATAGCATGGGGTAATCTGTTGACTGTGCACCAGGAGCATAGCGTACTCTTGACCAGAGCACCCTCCCCCTATTCAGTATTCAGGTGGGCATCTCTTTTGCTTGTTTAATGGCATTCTTCTGTGCAAATATGTATCTGCCTCTCTCTTGGCTGTAGTCCTCAGTTTTCCTGATCATATATTCAGAGCTTGATTTAAAAAATATACTGCAACTCTCTGCACAAGTATCTTTTTACAATATCTTTTATCACATCCTGTCTGATCCTGGAAGTTGAGCACCAGATCCTTTCTGATTTTGGAAGCTAAGCAGGGTCAGCTCTGGTAGTTGGATGGGGAGACCTCTAGTGAATACTTGGTGCTGTAGGCTAAATTTCAGAGGCAGTGACTGGCAAGCCTACCTCTGAGCACTCTTTGCCTAAGAAAACTCTATGAAATTTATGGGGCCATTATAAGTCAACAGGTGACTTGAAGGCACACACACACTACATACACATGCAGAGTTTTAAAAATAGATTTATTTGGTTATAACACAAATAATACATAAAGCAACACAAAACAACAAATAATCACATAAAACACACAATATCACAAAGAAAAACAGACTTAAAGAAGTACTACACATGAATGATATGTTAAAAGAGACTTCCCAAATAACAAGGGATCAGCCTATGTCATTAGAGTTAGGTAAATGTTCTTAGTACAAACATAAAAAGAGGATTGATAATGCAATCATATCATTTTCCTTCTAAGATTTTAAAATGTTCCAATCTTTTATAAATTAATCTACTTATTGCATAAACACATTGTTGGGGTATGCAGACAGCGGGATCTAGAATATACACATGTAGAGTTGAAGCATGTAGATAGAAAGATGGCCTTCTTTGAGGAATCTTGCTCCAGATGGCAAAGGGAAAATCCTCCCACACAGCTTGGAGAAATGAATAGCTGTACAGCGAGACTTCACTCAGTGAGGGCTTTAATCTTTGTTGCAAATATTTACAAAGATACACAGAGTATCAGACATCCGTCTTGAATACTCAGAGCTATACAGACCAACAAAGTGCTTCGCCAATCACCAACCACAAATAACCAACAACAAAGATTCTAACTCTCTCCCATATATAGGTGGTCTTCTTAGGAACATGTGACAGCCATGCACTAATGAAACTTGACTGGTTTCATCCCCAGTGCCTATTGAATCAGACCTCCCATGATGCATACCTGGCTTGTCTCATCCATTGTGCATGTTGCACCAGGCTTCCCATCATGCACAGCTTACCAAATACTGGCTCATGCACCTGCCACTTGTACTGAAGTAACCCTGTCACTATTGCTCCAGTTCCGTTCAGTGGCCACACCCATGTCATTTTCCAGACCAGGGTACCACATGGTCTTGACAATCCCCTCCAAAATGACATGCAATGTGTTCCATGTGTCCTTGATTTGTCCCATGTGTAATGTAGACCTCAATCACTGATAACCAGCCTTCTAGTCAACCTCTCATTGTGTTCCACAGGTAGAGGCTGTGTGAAAATGTCAGCTATGTTGTCCTCTGAACCAACATACTTCAGCTTCAGCATCCCATTCTGCACAAGCTCTCTCACATTCTGATATCTCACTGCAATGTGCTTGGTCCTACATTTCAGATTTTCTGACTCTGCCATGCCAATGCCTGAGAATCCTCGTTTACCACAGTTGCTCTACCACAGTTTTCTCCTAGGTCTTTCAACAACTGCCTAGCCCACTGTACCTCATTTGCAACCTCTGACAAGTGGCAAACTCCACCTCTGTTGCGCTGATTGCAATGCAGCTTTGCTTTCTGGGCCTCCAGATGACAGGGCTATCTGCATAACTGATGATCAGTGCAGTTACTGACTTCCTATCAGCTGCCTCAGATTGAAGGAACTGTCTGCAAAACCTTCCAGCTCTGACATCCCTCCTGTTATTACCAAGCACCTGTCCTTTGTGCCTTTCAAATACCACACTTCATTGCCATCCAGTCCTCCTGTCTGGGCTTTTGCAGCTTTCCTGCTCAATACCTCTACCACAAAGCTGATGTCTGGCCTGGTGTTGTTTGCCAAAAACAACAGTCTCCCTATCACAGAGTGATACAAGCCTGGCCTTTCAAACAACTCCTCTGACTCCAAGTTCTGATAGACTGGCGTCATCGGGCTCTTGACAACCTTGGCTTTGATCAAGCCTCTATCTTCCTATTCTGGCACAACCTGAAATCACCATTCTGGACCCTCTGTACCTCTATCCCTAGGTAGTTCCTCAGTCCAAGGTCCTTGATCTTAAACTTTCATGCCAACTCATGCTGCCCCAGTTTGATCTCCTCTTGATCCCTGGCTGCAACACACAGATCATTTACATAAATAACTAGGATTATGCTGCCATTTGGGTACACACACGCATTGGCCACACTGCGCCGATAACCCAATTTCACTAGCTCCTCATGCATGCAAAGGTTCCAGCATCTGGCACTTTGTTTGAGTCCATACAGTGCCTTCCTCAGCCTGTAGACCTCATAGCCTTCACAGTCAAACCCAGGAGCTTGCTCCATGAACACAGTCTCCTCTAAGTTGGCATTGAGGTATGCTGTCTCAAAGTCAAAATGATTGACAACTAACCTCCTTTTGGCAGTTACAGCAAGCACCATCCTAAGACTCTCCACCTTAGCTGTCAGTGAGAATGTTCTGTCATAGTTCTCAAACTGCTCCTTTGGCTACCAACCTGGCTTTGTACTTCACAGTCCCATCAGGCATGTCTTTCATCCTATAAACCCACCTGCAACCAATCACTTTCTGCTCTGCAGGCCTGTCAACCACCTCAAACACTTTCCTGTCCACCAATGCACCAAATTCCTGATCCATGGCTACATTCCACTTTTTCTGCTCACCAACTGGATACCTGAGAATATCCTCATAATCATCAGGCTCTTCCACCAAAACAGTACAGGCTCATGCTTCCTGCACAACAAATCTGTCTGGTGGTCTCCTGACTCACTGTGTTCTGTGTGGAATGATGACCTTAGTCCTGCCATGTTCATCCTCAGTGTCACTACTGCTTTCCTGGATGTCTTGTTTCTGCTTTGGTGTTTGTGTGTGTTTTTGTGTCCACAGAAGTGCTAGGCTGCTCATTCACACCTCTGGATGTATCCACCCCTCCATTTCTGATGTTTATACCAGTGTTGCCCAACTTTACAAAAACATCATGGTTGATGTGGATCTTTTCCCATCTAGTATGCATTTCAAACCTTGCACTCCTTGAGTACAGGACTCTCCCACCACCCAATAGGAATCTATAGCTATTTTATCTCGTAGTCCACAAACCTTAACCTCTGGTTCTTCAGTTTGTTTTTCTTCTTGAACTGCAGAGGAATAAGTACTGAGGCAAACTGTCCCAAAACACACAAGTTACTTGAGATTGGGTGCTCTACCATGTAATAGGAAATATGGTGTCTGATTGATAGCACTACACCACATCCTGTTAATGGTATGGCATGCAACCTTTGTGGCTTCTGCCCACAAATTTGGTGGTGCCCCAGTGTCTCCTAGCATGCAATCTCTCCTCTGATTGATCATGCCAATACACCTCTCAGCCAAACCATCCTCAGCTGGGCAAGCCAGATTGGTGGTTTGATGCTGGATTCCTTTTTGCCTAAACCGCTGCTGCAGGCTTTTGGCAAGGAACTCCGTGCCCCTATTGGTCACAAAAATGCCCACCTTGTAGGGAAACTCCCTTTCAATGGCATTTACCCACTTTTTGACTTGGTCAGCAGCTTCACCCTTGGTTTTTAATAAGGCAACATAGGAATACTGGGTGTGTCGGTCTACTATGTGCAGGGTAAACCTGTTTTCCCCCATGCTTTTAACTTGGTGCGATCCCGACAAGTCTGTGTGCACCACCTGAAAAGGCCTCTGGGTGGTACACTTGCTTACTTTGGCAACAGGGTAAGCCTTGACTTTCACCCTTTTGCACACTGCACAATCAAGGTAGCTGTTGCATTGCTCCAACTTGAAATCTGGGCAAACCTTCTCCAGGTTTCTAAAACCTTTGAAACTTGTGTGCCCCATTATCCTATGAAAATAGTGTGCACAATTTTCATGTAATGGTTCATTTGCAACACTGCCACACTGCACCTTTGCCACCATGTGGTATACCTGATTTTTCTTTACAGCTTTACCACACACTGCCCCCTCCTTGGAGATTACTCCCTCATCTCCTTTAAAATGGACTTCAACCCCATCATTGGTCAGGGATGCCAGACTCACAAGGGAATTCTGCAGTCTAGCTGCACACAAAACATTATCAAATGTTTTCCCCAGCCCTGGGATGAATACAGACCCTTTAAACTCTACTCTACCAGAATCACCATCAGCAGACACCACTTTGTCTACTGATGCTGGTTTTGGGTTCTGTAGTCTCCTCTTGTCTGGTACTATGTGGTGAGAACAACCACTGTCCAAAATCCAGACTAAGGGGGGAAGCAGACGGAGGCGCTGGAGACGCCACTGGATGGAGCGCCACAGGAACGCAGCTTCCGCACCCTGGCGCTCCTGCGGCATCCCTGGAAGGAGCGCTAAATCAGCGCTCCTTCCACAAGACAGGGAAAGTGTGCCCTAAAAGTGTAGGGTGCACTTTTCCTGCCTTTTCTGCCGCAGCGCGTCCGGTCGCTGCAGCGGGAGGTTGCCCCGGAAGCGCCGGCCCTCCGCCCCTCCAGGGCGACCTCAGGAAGAGGAAGGAGTGCCGCGCATGCAGTTGCTCCTCCTCTTCCGGGTCTCGCAGACGACTCAATTAGTTGTCTGCCGAGGCCCTAAGTCTCCCTTATTCCCACTCACAACATCCTCCACAACAGAAACAAATCCCCTCCCTTCCTGGAGCTTTTCCTATTGTGAAGACCATCCCTTCTTTGATGCAGAGACTCTTGGACAGTCCTTCTTGAAATGTCCAGTCTCACCACAGGAAAAGCACTGCTTAGTCCTGCAGATGGCAGCACTCCCCTCCTAGGACATCTCGGTTGGTTGCCTCCAGCTTGTTTTCCCAGCTTCCATGGATCTCGCCTTGAAGTCACATCTCTGAACCTCCTCCAGGATCCTTGAAGCGACAAGCTCAGTCCTCAGATCTCCCTTGGCAACTCCCTGTAGGCCATACATCAAAAAGTCCCACTCACTGGTCAAGCTGCTCAGGAGTATGAAGACTTTTTGAGACTCCTCCATCTGGATGCCTTAGCTGCTGCACTCTGCAAACAAGCCTTGTATTTTCTCCAGATGAGTAGTTACAGAAGCACCCTCCTGCAACTTACATCAGTACAGTTTTCTACAACAAGACATTTTAGATAAGGCTTCGTTGGGTTGATGAATCTTTCCATGGCATGCCACACATCAAAAGCTGTCTGCTTTTCCCTGATGTGTTTCATCTGGTTTTCTTCTAGGACTAAAATGATTGTTGCTTGTGCCTTGTGATCCTCATCAATCTGAGATTCATCTGTTGGACCTGGTTGCTTTTGCACAATGTCCTATAAGTCTTGTTTTATCAGTAAAGCTTGCATATAGATTTTCCAAGAAGCATAATTTGATTCACTCAGCTTCTGAAATCTAATAGCTGTTTCCATTTTTCCTACTCTGTATCAGCAACAATCAGACACAGATGGACTTCTGGGCAAGCAGCCAACACACCTGGAAGCTAGATAAGCCTTCCCCGGCACACTGATAAGGGCACTGACATCGAGAAACACTTAACTCACTCAGCTTCAGGACTTGATCTTCGCTTTCTGTGGATTCAGCAGCAAACCACTGGCAATTCTGGAACTCTCACAACCACTCAGGCATTGTCTATGCACACACTGGGCCCATAACCTGTGTTGGGGTATGCAGATGGTGGGATCTAGCATACACACATGCAGAGTTGAAGAACGTAGGCAGAAACACCCAGAAGATGGCCTTCTGTGAGGAATCTTGCTCCAGATGGCAGAGGAAAAATCCTCCCACACACAGTTGCTGCTTTCAGCTTGGAGAAATGAATAGCTATACAGTGAGACTTCACTCAGTGAGGGCTTTAATCGTTGTTGCAAATATTTACAAAGATACATACAGTACCAGACATCCATCTTGAATACTCACAGCTATATAGAGTAACAAAGTGCTTCGCCAACCACCAGCCACAGCTAACCAACAACAGAGATTCTGACACTCTCCCATATATAAATGGTCTTCTTGGTAACATGTGACAGCCATGCACTAATGAAACCTGACTGGTTTCATTCCCAGTGCCCATTGCATCAGACCTCCCATGATGCATACCTGGGTTGTCTTATCCACTGTGCATGTTGCATCAGGCTTCCCATGATACACAGCTTACCAAATGCTGGCTCATGCACCTGCCATTTGAACTTTAGTGACCCTGTTACAATTGCTCCAGTTCCTTTCAGTGGCCACATCCATGTCATTTTCCCAACCAGGGTGCCACATGGTCTTGACACATATTTCCTATGAAGAGATGCTAACCAATTAATCTACAAATCCAAAAGTAATCAATTTATCAAATTTGTGTTGTAGATATACAGCAGGCCCTTGTTATCTGCTGGGGTTTGGTTCCAGGACCCCCTGTAGATAACATCATCCATGGATGCTCAAGTCCTATTAAATACAGTGGCATAGCAAAATGGTGTCCCTTATATAAAATGGCAAAAATCAAGGTTTGCTATTTGGAATTTATACTTGTTTTGATGCTTGAATCTGTGGAATAAAAAATCCATGGATAAGGAGGGCCAACTGTACCTAAACTTTTCCCAATCTCTGGTAAATTTTTGTTAGCTTTTCCTTCAACAATGAATGTTAATTTTCCCATTTGTGCTACATCTGCTAACATAACATATGTATGCTCTGTTGGAATGATAGGCAATCTCCAGTATTTAGCCAAAGGAATTCTTGCTGCTGTTATCATGTGCCATCTGAGCATACCAATCTCTTTCTTGGCACTTTTGTCAAAATGGAATAACCCTAATAGAAATAATTCTGGGTGCAAATTAATATTCCTCTGTAAAATTATCTGCATTCTTGGTTTTGTCATAAACCAGATTTTTTCTACTTTCTTAAATCTCCACCACATATGGTATAATGATCCAATTTCTTTACAGACACTTCCAGCACAAATTATTAGTGCCCTTGTAAATCTTTGCAAGTTTATCAGGGGAGAGATACCATCTATACATTATTTTCCAAAAAGTTTCTTTTAAATCAAAACATTTAATGTTACAAATGTAATTCTTCCATAGTTTCTCCTATTCATCCAAGTATATACTATGGCCTATATTTCTTGCTCATTTTGCCATACAGTCCTTAACTAATTTGACTTCTAAATTATAATCTAACAGCATTTAATACAAATTACCAATCAGATGTTTATCTTTTAAGAAATGTTCTTCAAATTTACGCTTTTTAAGATTGAATCCTCCCTTGATTTTATCAGCTTTAAACCTTTCAATAATTTGTAGCTATGGAAACCATTAAATGTTGAAGCCTTCATCTAGAAGCTCTTGTCTGCTTTTAAGTTGACAGAGCTCTTCATTAGGGGTCAGAAGCTCCCTATATGTTAGCCACGCCCCTTGTTTCCTCAAAACTCTTAAGTGAAAGTGCCTTGGAGGGTGAGCGCCAGAGGGGTGTTTTTATGTCTAATACTTCTTTATATTTAATCCAAAATTTATTCATTGCTTGCCTTACCACATGGTTATTAATTGTTTTTGCAGCTGTCCTTTATAATAATAACAAAATAATAATAATAAATTTTATTTAATACCCCGCCTATTGGAAAACCAATCCAGGCAGCTTACAAATTAAAATCAAATACAAACCCCACAACAATCCCTCCCCCCCTTAAAACAGTATTAAATCACAACAGCTTGAAAACAATATAACAATTAAAATTTTTAAAATTATACAACACAATAGACACTCCACTATGGCCCATAGCAGTGTTCCTGTGCATCCAAGATGGGGCTACATAAGGAACAGTGCAGGTTAAGGCCGGGAAGAATTAATCTGGAAAGGCCTGCCGGAAGAGATCCGTCTTGACAGCTTTTTTAAAGCTGTCTAGCAATGTTAACTGTTGGATCTCTTCCGGCAGGCCGTTCCAGAGTTTGGGAGCGACAACAGAGAAAGCCCTCTGAGAGGTCGCTGCAAGCCTCGATTTTTGGGGCTGCAGCAGGTTCCTCCAAGAGGACCGGAGAGCACGGGGAGGATTGTATGGAAGGAGGCGGTCCCTGAGATAACTTGGACCCAAGCCATTTAGGGCTTTAAAGGTGATAACCAACACCTTGTACTGGGCCCAGAAGCTGATTGGCAGCCAGTGGAGGGATCTCAGAACCGGAGTAACATGGTCCCTCCTAGATGTTCCAGACACTAACCTGGCTGCCATATTTTGGACCAGCTGTAATTTCCAAGCCAAGCTCAAGGGTAGCCCCATGTAGAGCGCGTTACAGAAGTCAAGGTGTGAGGTTACCAGCGTGTGCACAACAGTCTCGAGATCCCTTACTTCCAGAAAAGGGCGCAGCTGGCGTATCAGCCGAAGCTGATAACAGGCGCTCCTGATCGTTGCATTTACCTGATTTGTCATCAGGAGCAATGAGTCAAGGAGCAGCCCCAGACTGCGAACACAGTCACTGGGGGAGAGCGTGACCCCATCCAGGACTGGAGGTTGCAACCCAATTCTTGGTTTCAGGGCCGCTACCGTGAGCACCTCCGTCTTGTCCGGATTCAGTTTCAATCTGTTTTTCCTCATCCAGCCCATTACCGCTCGCAGACATTCATTGAGAGAAGAGATGCCATTAGAATTCGAGGTCAACGAATGAGTCATGGAGAAATAGATTTGGGTGTCATCAGCGTACTGATAACACCCAGCACCATAACTCCATATAATCTCACCCAGCAGCTTCATATAGATGTTAAATAACATTGGGGACAAAATAGCTCCCTGAGGGACCCCACAAGTGAGCACCCTCTTACTGGAGCTACTGTCCCCGAGCAGCACCCTCTGGGACCTACCCGAGAGGAAGGACTGTAACCACTGCAATGCAGTGCCCCCGATACCTAACCCCCTCAGGCGGCCCAAGAGGATGCTATGATCTATTGTATCAAAAGCCGCTGAGAGGTCTAAGAGCACCAACAGGGTCACGCTACCCCTGTCGATGCTCGGACGCAGATCTTCGGTCAAGGCAACCATGGCAGTCTCAACCCCAAAGCCTGTCCTGAAGCCGGTTTGAAATGGGTCTAGATAATCGGTTTCATCCAAGACAGCTTGGAGCTGAAGGGCAACCGGCCTCTCGATCACCTTGCTCAAAAATGGCAGCCATGACACCGGTCTGTAATTACTCATATCCAGGGGGTCCAGGGAAGGTTTTTTCAAAAGCGGCTTAACAGCCGCTTCCTTCAAACAAGATGGAACATGTCCTTCCCTGAAGGATGCATTGATGATATCCGTGAGGAATCTCCTCAATACATCCCCCCCGGACGGCCAGCCATGATGGACAAGGGGCAAGAGGGCAAGTCGTCTTCCTCACCTTACCAAGCAGCTTGTCCACGTCCTCGGTACTCACAGATTGGAGCGGATCCAGTATAACTACATTGGCGGAGTCGCTGGACACCTCGCTTATAGACTCTGTTTCAATGGTAGCATCTAAGTCGGCTCTTATCTGAGAGATTTTATCTGCAAAGAAGTTGTTAAAAGCGTCACAGCAGGCCGTTGTCAGGTTAAGTAAGGGATTTGGTGCCGGGAGCACCTGCGTCATCTCCCTCACCACCTTAAACAGCTCTGCTGGACGAGACTCTGCAGACGCAATATGTGCAGAGAAGAAAGCTCTCTTCACTGCATGCATTGCCTCCCGAAAGGAACAAAGAAAGTTCCTATGGCGAGTTCTGTCAGATAAGAGTTGAGTCTTCCACCACCTGCGCTCTAGTCATTGTCCAACCCGCTTCATCCTCCTAAGCTCTGGCATATACCAAGGCCTCCGATTTGAAGCGGGATGGCAAGGATGCTTGGGAGCGATCGTGTCGATAGCCCTGGTAAGATTGGTGTTCCAGGTATTTACCAGAGCTTCGACAGGGTCACCGGCATTCCCAACCATTAAACCCTCTAAGGCTCTCTGGAAACCAATGGGGTCCATTAGCCTTCAAGAGCGGACCTTTCTAATGGGTCCACCCCCACCCGGCGGGGCAGATATTGGCTCTCAGTTCCATCTTGACCAGGAAATGATCTGTCCATGACAATGCGGAAGTACTTATGACCTCCGCCCATGGATATTCCTGTTCCATACTGAAGACCGCATCGAGTGTATGACCTGCACAATGTGTGGGCCCATTGACCAATTGGGATAGGCCCATGTTTGTCATGGTCTCCATGAACTCCCAAGCCGCGCCT
This sequence comes from Phrynosoma blainvillii, assembly GCA_026167975.1. Classification (NCBI taxonomy): domain Eukaryota; kingdom Metazoa; phylum Chordata; class Lepidosauria; order Squamata; family Phrynosomatidae; genus Phrynosoma; species Phrynosoma blainvillii. The sequence continues at coordinate 237,363,420 of JANUYF010000001.1, read as the reverse complement.
GTTAAACTGGTCTCGAGCAGGATGTTGAAGTCTCCCAGAACTAAGAGTCTGGGGGTCTCCAACAACAGCTCAGAGACCAGCTGTGTCAGCTCAGTCAGGGAGTCTGCTAGGCAATGGGGTAGTCGGTAGACTAGCAAAATCCCCAAACTATCCCTGGTCTTCAGGCTGAGGTACATACACTCGAAATGGACCATGTTCTGGACAGGTATCCTAGTCAAGGTCAGGCTGTTCTTGTGAACTAGAGCCACTCCGCCCCCCCCGCCCACTTCCCCTCACCTGCTCATTGACAGAGTACCCATCTGGGAGGGCCTGCACCCAGGTGATTGCACTGTCCTCTCCCAGCCAGGTCTCTGTAAAGCAAGCCAGGTCGGCGTCCTCATCCAGGAGAAGATCCTGGATGATGTGAGTCTTATTTTTAACTGACCTGGCATTGCAAAGGAGCAGGGTGAGGTTCTGTGGAATGGCTGGTCTGCTCTCCAAGCCATTCTGGGAAGCAGAGGGAACTGAAGGTGGGATAATAACAGAGGAAGCAGTGCCAATCAAAGTACAGGTCATGGTCTTCCAGTGCTAATGGCTTAGGTTGTTTAATAATATCCATGGTCTTATCTAGGTCAGGCTTGCTGCCTCACAGTATAGTTTGAAGACTGGTAGGTCAAGTCTTCCTCTTTCCTTACAATCTGTCATTAATTTGTACCTCATCCAGATTTTTCCATCCCCAAACACATCTGGAAATATCCTTTCTGCATTGGTCAAGCCATAAGTTGGAAGTGATTATCAGGATCATTTGGAAGAGGTACATTATTTTGGGTAGGGCTTAGGCTAGACTCAGGCCTGCATCCTTCCGAGGTCGCTAAAATGAGTACCCAACTGTTGGGGGGCAATGAGCTTATAGTTGTAAACCGCTTAGACATCCCATAGCGTGATATGAAGGGGTATATAAATGAAGCTGCTTTTGCTTTGCTTTAAAGGTTGAGATTCTACCAAGCAGACATAAGTTTAAACTTTTCCAATCCTCAAGATTTTGTTATATACCATTCCATATTTCTAAGTAGTTACTTTGGAACAGTTGCCTTTTATTGAAAGTCACCTGTATTCCTAAGTATTCTACTTTAGTCCAAAACACATTGCAAAAATAATACAGTTTGAGACTGCTTTAACTGTCCTGGCTCAATGCTAGGGAATTCTGGGAACTGTAGTTTTGTGAGACATTTAGCCTTTTCAGTCAGAGAGCTCTGGTGCCATAATAAACTATAATTCCCAGGATTCCCTAGCACCGAGCCAGGGCAATTAAAGCGGTGTCAAACTGGATTATTTCTGCAGTGTGTTTTGGACCTTTGTTTGCAATATTAGCTCCAAATCTTTCTTTCAGTTGATTTTCTCATTAGATGGAATGCTACATGGCCACACTTTTTGAGAATATTATTCAAGATTTCAGTTTTGGGGAGAAGATCTTCTAGAAATATAATGGTATCATCTGTGAATATTTTGATCTTGAATTCATAGTTGTCCAACTTGACATCTTGGATTACATCTTCCTTTCTAATGGCCTATAGTAGGACTTCTGATGATAGAATGAATAGCAATGCCATGCCCCTTATCCAGTTGTAATATTATGTGTTAGTTCACCATTAATGAGTACCCCATTAAAGAGTACCCTGGGGATGCAATGGCTCAAGTGGTTAAGATACTGACTCTGTTCATTGCAAGATTGGCAGGTTGGCAGTTTGAGGCCCGAGTGCTGCATGATGGGGTGAGCTCCCATCACTATTCCCAGCTTCTGCCAACCTAACAGTTTGAAAGCATGCAAATGCAAGTAGATAAATAGATACCACTTCTCAGTGGGAAGGTAAACAGCATTCTGTGTAGTCATGCTGGCCACATGATCACAGAGTAGTCTCTGACAATGCTGGCTCTTCAGCTTAGTAACAGAGATGAGCGCTGCCCCCTACAATCGGACACGACTTGACTCCCTTGTCAACAGGGAATACCTTTACCTTTAATGAGTACTCTGGCTTTCTGTTCTCTCTATATTGCTCTGACCCATCTTTGAAAATTCCCCCCAAACTTCATAAGTTCTATCACTTTAAACAAAAATGTCCAGTTTATATTGTCGAAGGCCTTCTCTCCATCTATAAAGACCAAAGCTCATTTTTTCTCATTATGATCTTCATGATATTCAATAATGTCCAATATGATTCTGATGTTACTTCATATTTGTCTTCCCAGAAGAAAGTTGGATTGGTAATCAAGAATGTAACTGATTTATAGGAACTTCAGGGAATTTTTGAGCTAGAAGATTTGTCTGTTTCATTTTCTTTAATTATTCATGGTTGACACAAATTGGAAAAGTAATTCAAAATATTTTCTTAATTTCATCTTCACAATTTATTCTACAGTATCCATGTCTTATTCCTAATATAATCCTCTTCTTTTCTTTCCTAAATTGGTACACAAGCCATCTGCATGATTTATTTGCATGCTAGAAGTTTTTGTTTGTTTGTTTAAGGAACCATTTTTTCTCTCTACTTCTTCAAATGTAACCATAAAAAGTTGTTGCTGCTACAATTTCAATTTCTGAGAAACTTTCTTATCTTGGGGATTTTTCTGCAAAGCAAATTCTTATTCTTTGATTGCATCCAGTAGTACACTAGTTTTCACTTGTTTTTCTTATTCCACTCATTTTTTGTTTGTTTCAGGACACTCCTTATGACATCCTTTGCAGTATCTCAAAGCAACCATCAGAAACATTATTATCCATATTGATCTGACAGAACTGTTCTATTTCTTTCTTACATGTTGAGACTGTTTCTTCTTGGTGTAATAGGGTTTTGTTCAACATCTTATTTGCACAGGTCTCAATCTAAGTAAGATGGTTACTGGATTGTGATTTACAAAAGATTCAGGTAATAAATTGGCCTTATCTAGCCTTGTAGCTAATTTCTTAGAGACCAGATCATGTTGATCTTGAATCAGGAATGGTGTCTATTGGAGAAGAATATAAAATCTTTATTATTAGGATCTTTCTGTCTCCATGCATTGATTAATTGCAGTTCTTCCATAAGTTGGAAAAATTCTTTAGGGGGTTTACTTTGACACACACAGTCTGAAAGGTTCCACTAGATTTCCCCATTTTGCCTTTACTTTTCACACTAAAACAGACTAACACTGCTGTCTCTTTGAAAAATATGAAAGTGTGACCACTCAGCATTCCGTTACTGAATAAAGACATTAGGCCATTTTACGTATGTGAAATGGGAGTAATAAAACAACTCATATTTGGGGCAATTTAAACGTGAAACAAGATGCATCAATGCTTGCTAACAGTTTAGCTCCTGCCGACTCCAAGTCTCTCAGCCTGTTTGGTTCTATGTGTCTCCTACTAATTCTGGAGAGGAAAACCTCTCTCATTTCATGCCCTAATATCTGCAGGTGCCTCCGTTGTGAAATGCAGCAAAAGCTTTAAGACAGGAGCAAAGATTTGCATGCTGTGGTTCTGCTGGGATTATGAACGGTCACCAGATGTAATTCTAGAGGTAGGAATTTTAAACATTTATTAAACATTTATAGAGTCCATTTTTCCTGCCCAAGACAAAGGGGCTATGCAGACGGGCCTAAAGGGCCAGCCTGGGGGTGGAATTGGGGTGGGGCAGCTGCACGCCGGCCACTCCAACTCAACCCTGATGCTGTCCTGACACTGCATGCCCGTCTGCATGGCCATCTGCATGGCATGCAGCGTCAGGACGCCCTCCCGGCACAGCATGTACACTGTGCCAAAAGGGCATGGAAGAGCTGTGACACTAGCTCTTAGCACACCCTTTTGCCACCCCTAAAAGGAGCTGCATTTTACAGCTCTTTTGGGGGCAGCAATAGGGAGGATCAAGGCCATGGAGTGCAGTTTAGGCGAGTCTGTAAAGGTCTGACATTTCTTATTCTTCTTTCTCATCTCCTTTAAATTCCTCACTGAGAAATCCAGCCCCATTGCCTTCAGTTAGCAGTAGAATGAATCAGAAAGCTGGCTGGGGTTGCCAATGACTAAATTTCAAAGTCAGATCTACAGAATTATGAGTTATCCAGCTGAACATTTTATAGAGGAGTGCTAATGGCTGGCTCCTGGCACTATGATGAGCATGGACACCACTTGGTTGGGTGCTCTCTTGGCACCTGATACACTTGAGGTATAAGAAGAGAGGAGAGGTCCCAATCAAGGAATCTGCTTTTACAACTGTTCTCTCTCTGCGTGCTGCACAACAGGAATGTTATATATGCAAAATCCACAATATTTGTCCCAAAATGTGTGGTTTTAGAAACCCACTTCTTTGCACATTTATTACTGTATTTTCCAGCATATAAGATGACTTTTTAACCCAGGAAAATCTTCTCAAAAGTCGGGTGTCGTACTGGACTGGAGAATCTGCGTTTGCCCCATATCTGCACTGTGCCCAGAAAAACATGCCTCTTTCACCTGTCTGGCCAGCCCTTGTATCCTATTGCTCCTGAGGACTGCAGCGAAGTGGCGCAGGTGCGCATGTGTGAGATCTCAGAGGCAGAGAAGGAGGTAATAGAATACAAGTGTAAGCCAGATGGGTAAAAGAGGTGTGTTTGCACTATCGTTCTGATAGTCTTGGAGACAGGGAGGGCTGGGCAGGCAGGGAGAGTTGACCAATCCAAGCAGGCTTTGTATACATACCATATTGAAATCAAATCTGATGTTTTTTTAATTTTTATTTGGTGTGCATTGGAAGAGGAGTAGTCTTATATGGTGAGTATATCCCAAACTCTATATTTTAACTGGAAATGTTGGGGGTTGTCTTATACACCCAGTCGTCTTATATGCCAGAAAATACGGTAGATTTCTATTCTACCTTTCTCCCAAAATGGAATTACCACTAGTGTAACATCATTTAGGTTGTTCAGACATGAGCAACTGGGTCCAACACCATGGGTCACCTTAGTGATAACTTCCACTCTATCCCACTAACATTAAGTAAAATATGTTTAACTAAGAGTGTATCCACACTGCAGAAATAAAACAGTTTTAACACCACTTTTATTCCATGACTATCCTACAGAAACCTGGAAATTGTAGTTTGGTGAGGCATCAGAGGTTTCTGACAGACTAGGCTGACTATAGGCCTTTGCAGACTGCCAGAAATAGTGCAAATTGAGTCCACTTTAACTGCCCTGACTCAGTGCTAGGGAATCATGGGAACTGTAGTTTATTGTGCCACCAGAGCTCTCTGACAGAGAAGGCTCAATGTCTCAGAAAAAAATACAATTCCCATGATTCCCTAGCACTGAGCCAGGGCAGTTAAAGTGGACTCAATTTGCACTATTTCTAGCAGTCTGCAAAGGCCCTATCTCACCAAACTATATATCCCAGGATTCCACAGGATGGAGTCATGATCATTAAAGTGGTGTCAAACTGCTTTATTTCTGCACTGTGGATTTGCTCTCAGTCTGTATTCAGCACTTTGATTTTTAGTTCATACTTGGCTGACTGTCAAAGTATGCACAACCTTTTCCCACCTTCCTTACCACTACTAATATTAAAGAATTATTGGGCTTTGCTATATCAAAGCGAGCGTTTCTGAATTCTTCAAGCAGGCTTTCTTTCTTAGTCATAGAGTGTTTGGTTTTCAGAGGGATAACAGCCCAGGGAATTGCTGGGCCATGGATGGATCTGAAGGCTATATAGTCATCAAGTTGTCCAAACCTGTAAAGCCATCCTCTGTGGCTCTGTACCATATTTCAAAGAAAATTTCTCAGACAAATGAGATCCACAGCGCTCCACAGGACTTCTCAGTCTATGTGAGTAACTCCATTATCTTTATCAGATTTCTGTTTCCTCCTTTTTTATTTTTATTTTTATTTTTATTTTTTGCATTAAGAAGTGATTTTATAGATGGTTAAAATTAAAAAAAGTTTTTAAAAGAGCCCAAGCAAAATATGCACACTGATGTTTGTCTAACAGCTTCAGTTCTTGGCTTTACAATCTCTACCACCCTCCCTCACTGTCTATTTTCAGGGATTCAAGAATGATTTTGAAAAGGAGGAAGGACATTTTTTAGGGTCATTTGTCTACAAAATGGATGGTTACCCAATGCAGTGTTTCAAATTGGAGGTAAGCTGTTTAGTACAGACAAAAGAGCACATAAAGTTTAATAAGAGTGTCATGCATGCAAACAATATACAGTGAAGTCTTCTTGGAGAAAGCTATATAGTCTATGAGCTACTGTTTGGGTCCATTTTTTCATTTAGAATGGCATTATCAAAACTCTCAAAAATATAACAATTGTAATTAGTTTACATTTAGCTGGCCAGTCACAGCAGTTCCCTTCCCCATGCCACCACCCTATTTTAGAATCCCATCCCTGATAGCTCCCAAAGCATTTAACAAGGTATATAAGCATATAATTAACTAAAACTAAGAAGTCAAATATAAAACAAATTGAGTAGATAAAACAGAAAAGTGGACACTTTATTGGAACTCCGGTCAAATTACCAGAGTTTGGAAAAGTTCTTTATTTAGACTAGATCTCCCAGAATCCCCTTGCTAGCAAGAATGGCCAAACTCTGTAAATTATTATTTTTTTATTGTTGTGTACCTTGAAGTTGTTTCTGCCTTATGGCGACCCTAAGGTGACCCTGTCACAGAGTTCTCTTGGCAAGATTTGTTCAAAGGGGATTTGTCATTGCCTGAGGCTGAGAGTGTGTGACTTGCCCAAGGTCACCCAGTGGATTTCCATGGCTGAACAGTGATTTGAACCCTGGTCTCTCAGAGTCCCAGTTGAACACTTAGACCACTACACCACACTGGCTAACTAACTAGTGAAATGATTAACCAAGTGAGATTTTGAAACTGCTTAAAAGAAATTTTTATACTCTAAATAAATTTGCACTATTTATTGATTTATTTAAAATAAATAATACTGTGTGATTAAAAACACAGTCATAGGTTAGTTACAATAATGCTTTTGGTTAATATGTGGCTAGAATTTTCTGTTCTACCTCTACCTATACCTCTACCTCTGTCTCTGTCTCTGTCTCTGTCTCTGTATTTATGGGGCTATGCAAAGGGCAGGAAAAGGTGACCTGAAGTTGCTTTTTCCCTAAGCTGCAGCAACCGCACTGCCTCCCCTGAGGTTGCCCTAAATGGGGATGGAGCAACTGCACCGGGGGAGCCAATGCAGCTTTTCCAAGGCTGTATTGAAGCCCCAGCAACCGCACCGCCAGCCCCAAGGATGCTCAAAGGGAGACGGAGCAACCGCATGAGCCAGCAGCAGCTGCTTTAATTTGTTTTTGTTCTCAAATGCATGCGCATGTGTGCAGGACCATCTCTCCACACCTGTGCATCTGTGCAGGAAAACATCCCTGCACACCTGCACAGGACCTGTCATAGGCTAGTATACTGTCTGTTTGGCTGTCCATTGGAGTGTTAAGCTGTGCTTGCAACTATGACCAACCTGTACATATGTAGATTAACTGAAATACCACAAAAGCCCATAAGTCTCAGATGTCCCAGTGGAACCCAAATCTGGGTAAGTTACCCTGGAACTTGCATACTGCTTGAAGAAGTAGGGTGAGTATGAGATTTATTTACTATATTAGCAGAACACCATTCTTAATGTGTGACATATACTGGGGTTGTAGACTCACCCTCTCTAAAGCTACGAGGTTCTCTAGGACTTTGTAGTCTACATTAGTCACTTCACAGCTTACTCTGTTCTAGAGGGTCTCCCTGCCCTTTAGAACAGATATTAGAGGGTGCATGGGATCTATGTGAAGAAGGGAAATCCAGCTCATCTGAGATTTGAGCTTTTTTTGTCAGTGCAAAAGGGCCCTGGCCTTAGGTCAATAGTTCTTGGCCAGCCAGCTGGTCTTCCATCAGACACCCTTCTGCCGTCCATAGCCAGATGCTCCCCCAGTCTCTATTCTCCACTGTCTACTAAATGACCATGTTTGCTGCAAAAGAGAGGTGAGTTCTGCAGAAAGGGATGTGGAGACAGAGAAGAATTCCACTTGGCTGGAACTTTATGCTCTGTCTCCCCTTGCAGGATCTTAACCCTGACTGCTGAGCCATCCTGCTGATATGACTGGGCTTACAGTGTGTCTTGGGGAGAGGACAAACAGTCACTTACCCTTTATGTGCTTGCCTCCCTTTTTATTTTCAGGGAGCAAACTTGGATACATTTCAATACCTGCTCCTGAAGATTTCAAGCAACTGGAACCATCCCAACTACACATGTATCTATGGATTTTATGTATATGATTAATAAGTGTGTTGATGAGCAGAAATATTCAATATAATAAATATGTATTCATGTGTTTCTATTGCTATGAAGAGATTGTGGTCAACTGACTGGTATTTCATTTGGGTATCCAAAATCTCTTTTAGTTTTGTGCCTTATGGGATAATCTCAGATATAGAAAATGTATTCATACTCAGAAGGTGGTATTCAAAATAACTATTGCCTTGGTCACAATGCAATCGTATTTGCTAATGGGATCGCTACTCCCACAGTTTCAGGGAAGTACTGGCTGCATAGGGACACTATGGGGGGAAGCAGACGACTGCTTCCGGGATGCCGCCGGTCGGAGCGCCGGCGGAGCGGAGCCTCCGCACCACGGCGCTCCTGCGGCATCCCTACAAGGAGCTCCAAATTGGCGCTCCTTTTAGATGTCAGGGAAAGTGCGCCCTAAAAGCAGCGGGCGCACTTTCCCTGACTCTTCCACCGCAGCGCATGCGGTTGCTGCGGCGTGAGGTCATCCCTGGAGCGCCGGCCATGTGGAGGGCTGGCGACTCCGAGGGCGACCTCAGGAAGAGGAAGGGGCGCCGCTCGTGTGGCTGCCCCTCCTCTTCCAGGCCTCGAAGACGACTCTATTAGTCATCTGCCGAGGCCCTATGTTCAGCTACTGCTACATTTGGCATGCCCTGCTCTTCCCTGAATTCAGCTGAAATGCAAATACATGCATACTGTACTTTATTTATTTATTTACTCATTCATTCATTTGGAGTATTTATACCCTGTTCTTCAGCCACAAAGGCTCTCAGAGTAGCTTACAAATGGCTCGTTAGATAGTTCCCTGCCCTCAGGCTTACAATCTAAAAAGTCAGGACCCAAAAGGAGAAGGGAATGGTGGTGGGGAAGAAGATCAGGTCTGGCAATTCTTCTCTCCGTTGTTATTTGCCTTCAAGTCAACTTTGATTTATAGTGACTTTATGAACGAGAGACCACAATATAGAGGTTTTGTGGAATTCAACTCCCTCTCATATTTTTTTCTGTGAAATGCACCTTCTTACATGAAATTTTATTCCTGCACATCAATGGAAGTGCACGACAAAAGACTTCTATAATTTTCTAGCAGTGGATGAATTAATAGGAAATGTAATGTCTACCCACAGCCACTGGAGGGCACCAAACCTCTACTGGCGATGATTTTTATAATTTTTTAAAATTATAAAACATACAATATATATATTCATGCTTATCAAAATCAATAAAAACAAAACAAAATATTCTTCTCTTTACAAACTTCCATTTAGTTCATCATACTACAGAAGATATATCGTCTTTGTTACATTTCCTCTGTTACAAGCTCATAACATTTTCTTCAGTATAGAGATTATTTTATATCATATTGTATACACACACATATGTATAACTGAAAAAATAAATAAAAAGAAAAAAGAGTAAGTTCCGACATCTTCTTCTTTACACTGAACAATGAACTGAATAAATCTTTCCACTAGTTTCTCCCTCTCACCTTGATTGTGCTTGTTTCTTATATTTACATATATTTATACAAATATAGTTTTTATCCCTTATTAATCATTGATATCTTAAGGGGGGTTATGATAGCCTTCAAATAAAGTTAGAGAACTCCACTATTTATACCCCAGATTTCTTCCCAATGTTCAATGATCGGTAGCCAATCTTTCTCCACTTTATTCATTGGTTATTATTTACCATAGATGTTAAGCTGTCCATCTCTCTCATATCACTAATTTTCAACAACCAGTCATGAATTAGTGGAACTTCTTCTGATTTCCACTTTTTAGCTATTATTGATATTGCTGCTGTAGCTACATACAAGATTATTCTTCAATATTTATTTTCCTCTTCCTTCTGTAAAATAGATGTCATGTTAAGAAGATATACTGGTACTAAAAGGAACCACAGTTTATATATTTTTTGCAATGTCATATATACTTTTGACCATTTTTTTGGTCATAGGGCATATCCACCACATATGGAAAAGACAACCAGTCTCTTTATGACATCTCCAGCATCTATTTCGCACTAGATTATATATTCTGTCCACTTTTCATAGGGGTATAATTCAACCTATTTACATTTTTTAAATAGTTTTAAGTCTTGGGAGGCTGTGAATGAATGAGTTTTCCCCCAAGCATTTCCCCAACTAGGGGGATTGTATGGCCAATATTGTGCACCCACCTTATCATGTAGGTTTTAATTAATTCATGTTCCAGGTCTCTTGTTATTAATAATTTATAAATTTTAGCAATTTTACTTTTGTCTTGGGACCATAATATTTTGTCCAAATCATTCTGCAGCTCTTCAAATTCTTCAGAGTTTAAATTTTCTATCAATCTCCTATTGATCTGCAGGTAGCTAAATCATTGGATTTTATTATACTTTTCCATCTCTTCTCTTGAAAACATACTTATTTTACCACATTTGTATTTCTTTATAATGTCACTATATTTCAACTAGTCCTGTTTAGATTCCCACCTGCTGAAAAAAGCTTCCTAGGAAGATAGCCATATGAGTATTTTTGAATAAAATTTTTGACTTAACCTGCATCCAAATTCTGAGTAATGCCCTTTTAATAAAGTGGTTGTCAAATTCTTTATTGACTTTGCCCTTATTATACTAAATATAAGCATGCCACCCATGTCTTAAGTTGAAGCCTTCTAAGTTCAACATTTTCTTATTGTTCAGTGTCTTCAACCAATCTTGGATCCAGATAAATCCACAGGCCTGACAGTATAGTCTGAATCGGGGAAGGCACATCCTCCTCTTTCTTTTGTATCTTTCAAATTCTCCCATTTTATTCTTGACTTTTCCCCATTCCTCAAAATATTTCTCAATTCCCTCTTCCAATCTAAAAAACAACAACCATTTTTCTTTAAAAATGATAAGCAAGTTCTAAAACAAAAATATAATTTTGAGGAGAATGTTCATTTGGATTGTAGATGCTCTTCCCAACAGGGATAAATTTAGTTTCAAATATTTTGACAGACATAGGGCCTTTGCAGACTACCAGAAATAGTGCAAATTGAGTCCACTTTAAGTGTCCTGGCTCAGTGCTAGGGAATCATGGGAACTGTAGTTTATTGTGGCACCAGAGCTCTCTGACAGAGAAGGCTCAATGTCTCAGAAAAAACTACAATTCCCATGATTCCCTAGCACTGAGCCAGGGCAGTTAAAGTGGACTCAGGGGGGAAGCACACGAGTGCTTCCAGGACGCCGTGGGATGGTGCGCCGCGGGACCGCAGCATCCGCACCGTGGCGCACCATCGGCGCCTCTGAAAGGAGCGCTAAATCAGCGCTCCTTTCAGATGTCAGTGAAAGTGCGCCCCAAAAGCGTAGGGTGCACTTTCACTGACTTTTCCGCCGCAGCGTGTGTGGACGCTGCGGTGGGAGGTTGCCCTCGGCGCGCCGGCCATGCGGAGGGCCGGCAGCTCTGAGGGCAACCTCGGGAGGAGGAAGGGGCATCGATCGTGTGGCTGCCCCTCCTCTTCCCTGCCTCGGAGACGACTCTATTAGTCGTCTGCCGAGGCTCTCAATTTGCACTAATAGTTCCAGTGGGATGAATTATATAAAGACAGCAGTTAGATGTTGGAGGAGTGAATGGTGAGCCATGGATCCAGCCTGTGCCCCAACCTAGCCCACTGCATTCTTTTGCAGTTCATTTTCCTTAAACTGGACTTGACAGGCCTCCACAAAAGTGGCATGACCTGTGTAATTTAGGACTCATGGCCAGCTACCATACTAAAGCCTAGGTCCAGCTCCAGGTTTGTGGAGAACCTAAAAAAATGGCCGTCTGGTTGGATTATCTTGATTGGATAACATCACTGCCTGCTGCAGAGCACCAGTGGGTTGCTGTAGTGACCAGCAGCCATTTAAATTTCCCTTAATGTGGTATAATGATGTCAAAGACACTGTGAAAAATCAAAATGGCCTATAGACACTGCTGCTTCTAGAGAAGGCTGCAGGAGGGACCAGGGCAGGCCCACTTTGCTGCTATAGTGAGGGTACCGTGCACTGATCCTGGTACTGAATAGTTCTTTGACTTTGGTCAGCAAAGCAAATGATATGGTGCTAACCTGACCATTTTGAGGCAATTCTTTTTTCCAGATGGAGGTGGCTCAACTGCAACAATTATTCCTTTCTCCCTCTCTCAATTGCAATCCTTCCTGTCCCCTGAAAATGCAGCACAGAGGGACAGAGATCCTGCTGCTGAACAGGGTGAGCTGTCATGGAAGAGGAAGGAAGATAGGAAACACTAGGAGAATGTGCCATCCATCAGTGGAGCCCTTCTGTCAGCAGCCTCAAAAAGCCACTTTGTTGATTTGCACCTTCAAGTAATTTCCAACTTATGTCAACCTGAAGGCATCCCTATCATTGGGTTTACTTGGCTGGATTTATTCAGATTGGGTTTGCCTTTGCCTTCCTTTGAGGCTGAGTGTGTGTGACATGCCCAAGGTCACCCAGTGGGTTTCCATGGCTAGTGAGGATTCAGACTCTGGTTTCCTAGAGTCCTAGTCCAGCACTCAACTACTACACCACATGACATATAAATACAGATACAGGGGAAATAATTGGTCTAATTGAGTCTGATCTGATGGAATAAAAACACATGTTCTGAGAACCACAAGTAGCCAAAGTGTGGAAAAGTTACATTTTGGGAGTACAGCTCCTGGAATCCTTCAGCCAGCCTGGACAGTTGCCATGCAGGCTGGGAAATTCTAGGGGATGTATCTCCAAAAGTAAGGTTTCTAAACTCTGTGAGTGCCTTACATAAAACAGATTTTATGCCATGAAAGGAGGTGTGTTTTTACTTTCTCTAATGTAGAAATGACTTTTAGATATAGGGTTGATTTTCAGCAAACCAGGAGATGGCACCCTTGTAAAAGCAGAGGGGAAAAATAATCTGAAGTTGTTACCCTGGGAAAATGTGCAAAGCTGTTGCATTGAAGTGAACTCTTGTCCATGAAAACCTGCCAGAGTAGATTTGTTACAACCTATTTCTATGTAAGTTTACTTGTAAGGAAATCCCATGGTGTTTGCTGCCACTCCTTCCTAGCCTGGTCTTAGAGGTGAGACAAAGCTATTCATTTTGTTAACCAGATTAACAGAGCTGCAGCTTCAGTCCTGCAGAAACAAATGCATGCTATTTTCCTCTGTGAAGCATTTCACTGGGTTTATCGATGCAATGTCAGGTGCAGAAATTTACACTGAGAACAGTACACATGCAGTTATTTGTGCTGAACAGAATTTGGTGTGAGGAGAGGGAATATTATTTTAAATGCTTTGTGTCAGAAGGAATGTATGTCATAAACATGAAAACGGATCCACATATATAAGTTGTGAGAAGCAGTGATATGACAGTCACTTCAGAATAACCCCTTTGAGCTCACTAGGCCTTATCTCTGGAGTAGATTCTATGATCAGATTCTACTCTGAGTTTGGAGAAATTATTTATTTGGATGACAACACCCAGAATCCCTTTGGCCATGCCAGTTTTGCAAATTCTGGTTCCAGTCTTTTTTTTTTAAGTAGCATTAATTTATATTCTGAATTCATATTATTTGTGGTGTTGATTCTAAAACCTTACACCAGGGGTAGGCAACCGCCGCCACCCACCATGATGATATTGATTATTGTTATTACTTGTTCTTGGGGTTTTCTTGGCAAAATCTCCACAGGGGTTTTGCCATGGCTTTTCTGGGGCTGAGAGAGTGTGCATGCATGTTTTTAATTTTTTTTAAAAAAATATTTATTTATTTATTTATTTTTGGTGCTTCGGCCCCCCAATTGTCTGAGGGACAACAACCAGGCCCCCGGCTCAAAAAGGTTGCCTACCCCTGCCTTACACTTTAAAAAAAAAATAGGCATAAGCTGCTTAATTTTCTCTCTTGATAAACGGGGGGACTGAAAAGCGCTTAGGTTTGGCTGAATCATGAACTATTGGAGCATTTCTCCAGTCTAACTCTTTCCTAGTTGTGATGATGATGAGAATGAGGATGATGAGGATGTGACAGCATAAGGATGAGTTCAGACACTGCTCTAATGGGAGTGAAGAATCATTTCACCCATCTGGAAAAAGAAAAGAGTATTTCAACCAAAAAGCTTCTAATATAATTCATAGCCAACAGATGCCACAGATTTGACCCTTGACTATTTTACTGGTCATTGAAAGCCATTTATAAATATTCTTCTCCAGAGGTGTATTCTTTGAGTTGAAGAACCTTGGGCTTTGCCCCTGACAAAAACCACCACAATAAAAGAAATGGCAGCAACAGGAAAATAATTAAACCTTTCTATGACCAAATGATGCATGCATTTATATGATCCAGTCATTTAATAAATAAATAAACCATCTGACAGGCAAATGCCCTCCAGGTGTTTTACAGTCATCCTGGATTCCTTCTCACCTCTTAATGGAAAATATAAGCCACAAAGTAGTCAATATTTTTGAAAACCAATTCCTAACTATTTAGACTGTTTTTTTAATCTCCTCTGGCATGCCAAAACAGCATGTTGCACATCAGGGTAACATTCCTGGAAAGAAGCAATAAACATTACCAGATCATCCTGCTTTTGCACAATATTTTCAGATTAATGATATGTGATCTGCTTTTTGAACAAAGATCATAGCTGACACCAAAGAAGTCAAAAGAATAGCAGAACAATAATGGCACAAACCAGCAAAAAGGAAGCACCTTTAAGTCCTGAGAAAGTTAAGCTCTCAGTGATATCTATGTGACTTAAAAAGTGGTAAACCTTAGCTGAACTGTGGCCTAATATTTTAGGATTTTAAGGCTGTTTAATCTTCTATACCAGGGGTAGGCAACCTTTTTGAGCCGGGGGCCGGGTTGCTGTCCCTCAGACAATTGGGGGGTTGAAGCACCAAAAATAAATAAATAAATATAAAAAATTTAAAAAATTTAAAAAAATTTTAAAAAATATGCATGCACACTCTTTCAGCCCCAGAAAAGCCATGGCAAAAACCCTGTGGAGATTTTGCAAAAACTCCCCCAAGAACAAGTAATAACAACAATAATCAATATCACCATAGTGGGCGGCAGTGGCGGAGGGGGGGTAGCGGGGGGCGGCGGCGGCGGTGGTGGCAGGACCGGCCTGGGGCCGGTCCAAAGGCCTCGGGGGCTGCATCCGGCCCCTGGGCCTTAGGTTGCCTACCCCTGCTCTATACAATCACCCTGGGAGTAAGTGCCAGTGAACTGAGTGAGATTTATGGGAACAGAACAGTTCTGTAAATTTTCATGCAAGATTCTGCTGGTGAGTGAAAGGAAGCTGTTGCTTCCTTTAAAAAATGCTTTTAAAAATCCTGTGTGTCTGTGTGTATGGAGGTATTCATTAATAATATTTATACTATTTCTTCTTTAAAGAGAAGTTTCATTGTTAAACAACTAAATACTTTTTTTGTTTCTGTTTCTTTTTGTGTGTGTATGTGTGTTTAATGGTAGATACCCTGGGATCTCATAATAACAGATAGACCGTGAGACTGTTTACTGTTCCTGGCCACAAACTTCCTGTTAGTAAACTCCTATTTTATTCCTGAAACAGAAAAATTACAAAGGACTATCCCAACTGATTGCTGCTTACTGATGAATCAATGCCAGAGTAGCTCTTTATAAATAGTAGGCATTCTAAAGATGATCACTTCTTGCTGTAACATTATTTGGGCAAAGATTCCACAATGTACAAAATACAGACTGAAAGTGCTTGATGCCCATATGGCAAAAATGACTTTAGCTGTAGGTTGCACTGAGGTCATTGGAAAAAATGTATAGAGGTTTCCTGCTACCTAAGGTGGGAGAATGCATGGCAGTCCCCCTTACTGCTGTCTCTGATCCAGCTGCCCCCTTTCCCTGGTTGCTTCTATCCTGCTAATCCTCCTGCTTCTTCAGCTGCCTCTCTCAGTGGCTTGTTCTGACACCACATGCTTTCCACGGAAAGGAGTCTGTCCTCAGAGCAAGGCATTGTGTGTGGCATGCCCATGGAGGCTGCTGCTACTGTGGCAGGCATGATCTCCACGGTGAGTCTTGGTGGTGACTGGTTACTTCCATGACAGTGGGGCAATGATTCATTTCAGGTTTTAATCCAGGTTTAACAGGATCTATCCAAGGCTTTGAATTCTAGCTGGAAAATATGTCCAGCACCATGGATAGCTTCTCCAAACCTAGCCAAAACATGGAATGATTGACTGCCTCATGGACATAGAAGTCACCAGCTGCCACTGATCAACCTTCCCAGAATGCCTCATTCTGAGGAACCTTCAGAGTGAGGTATTTGGGGCCTGGTGGGTTCTGGAGAGCTTCCATTAGGTCTTCTCACTGCTGCTGCATTGCTACAGAAACATCCAGTTAGCATAGGCACAGCAAGATCTTCAAATGACTGCTTTAGTGAACTGTCATGGCTGCTGAGGCAAATGTAGTGCCCCTTCTGCTCCACCATCTGTGGCAGCTGTTTCACCACATCTGGTGGGAAGACCAGCTCTGCCTGGATTGTTCCTACTTTAAGGATGATGTAAATGGGAGCATGGGCTTGCTTCTATTGTCTAGGAACCAAGCGTAGGTGATCATATATGTATATACACATACATGAGCAGCATTTTGCTGATTTTATGCAGAATACAGACTTTACCACATGAGGTGAAAAAGGAGAACTTTAACAGAATAAAAGCATCTTTGGCCAGTACTTATCATGCAAAGTCATGTTTGCCCTGCTGCTGCCTTGCATTCCATTTGTTACTGTTGTGCACCTTTTCCTTGATGGACAAAACCCACCAGCAGACTCTCAGTCTCGCTGCTATTCCATTACTGCTTTTGTGTGATAGGTCCCTTCCACTGAAGTTCTGCTTCTTAGGCAGTCATGTGCTGTGAGTAGTCATGATTCTGCTCCTCTTCCTCTCTCCCCCTCCCCATGAAATTATTCTGCTGCCAACAGCTTCCTGAAGCTGGCTGTGCATATTTACACAGCAACTGGTTTCAGGGGTCAGTTGCCAACTGGGATCACTTGTTTCCCCTTTCCTTCCAAAAGTGTGTACAGCAGCCTCAGGCTTTGGGAGGAGGGGAGCAGCAACACATTCACACAGCAGCTGACTTTGGTGGTGGTTGGTAGCCATGATAGCTCATTCTTCCCCTTCCTCCTGGAAGGTGGCACTTGGCAATGAGGAAAACAGATCACATAGAACATCAAAATGCTATCATGGGGTGGGGTGGGGTGGAGTGTGATAAGAAATTGTGCCAAACTGGTATGCTTCCATTCATAAACTAGCACAATTGTGGCAGGACAGCAGGCTGGTGTGATAAAGTCCTTAGTCTTGAACTGAAAAGTTTTTGAAGACTTTCTTGTGACAGGAAGAAAACCGATAAAATTACTCATTGTTTCCCTTGAAAATAAAATTACATCTCAGAGAGAGATATATTTTTGGTTTGTGCACAAATAATAGATGAACCAATGAATGTTTTTGTCTTTAAAAAAGACTTTTTGATATCATCAAGTATATTATAGCAACATAGACACTGTTTTATCTCATTAGACTTTTAGAGCTCTGGTGTGTGTCATAATATCAGATATGAAGAATGCTAGCCTTTCTTTCCCTATATGGTATATATGGCCTGTTCTTAATAGTTTCCTTGAAGCAAAGCTGAAACTAGTCAGTGTGATGTAGTGCACCACTTTAGCGTGGGGCATTACCACTTAGTGGCTGATTGATTGATTGTTTTTTTGTAAATCTATTTTGTACTAGAGACAGGGCATATTTGAAATTTAAATCATTGTCAAAGATCCAGCATGATGTAGTGATCTGACAGCTGGAATAGGATTTTTGGAGACCAGTATTCAAATCATTGCTTGGTTATGGAAACCAATTGTGTGATTGTGGGTGAGTCACATGTTAGGTTTTGATGGGATATATAGTCAATGTTGAAATGTAAAGATGTGTGCCTGTATTTTTCCATGATGAGAAAACTGCTTCTATGGCCTAAGGCACAACAATCCCTGACCAGGTGTTTTTTTGGGAGTCATAACAAAGCAAGTTAACAAGCTGAAATACGTGAGAAAGAGGTTCATGTTTACAGAGAGGATTTAATAACAAAAGTTGTTTTGAGAAAGTAAGTCACATGGTAGAAGATGAATAACAAGGGGTTTGGTTAACATACATCATGTACTAATCAACCAATTAGCCTGCAAGGTAACACCCAAAGAGGTGGGGAAAAGTTCGGCTGGGAGCTGTGCCTTAGACAAAGAAGTCAGTCTGTTTTAACCTTTCAACAGCATGGATTAGTTTTCTAATATTTTTGCAGATGCTGTAGCTTGACAAATTTTCACAATGTAGCATTAAGGATTTATAGTTTTGTTCCTGTTAGCCAACCTGGCTACAGTGATGTTTTACTGGACTTTGTAGTTTTTACTTTGCCTATGCTATTTTACAATAAAGACTAGAAGGCTTGCTGGAACTGCCTGCGTGTTGGTGATTTTGCAGGGCAAACAGCATCCTGCATGGAACTCATCACAACCCATCAATTATTTTCAACATCACATTCTCTCACCCTCAGAAGAAGGAAATGGCAAACCCCCTCTGAACAGATGTTGCTGGGAAAACCCTATGATAGGTTCACCTCAGCATTGCCATAAGTCAGGAATGAACTGAAGGCACACATTAACAACAGCCTTGTGACCACCCTGTTTTTTCAGGAGGCAACAAAGCAGTTTTGTTGATCTGTGGACAAAGCTAGTTTGGGTAGACAGCAATTTCTAACCAGCCACCCTTGTAAATCAGGCTTCTTTGCATGTGTTTCTCCCTGCCATCTTCAGGTATGCTTACTGTACACTCCAATGTGATAGCACAAGAATCTCATATTATTTAGGGTAGATGAACAACTTCAGCATCCCCTGATGCCTCCATTCACTGACAAGGAGCTGGCAACAGATGTTTCTGTGTTTTATGCAAATAGCAACTTCATGGATCAGTTTTCCTTTACTCTATGGAATTGATGCAGCTGGAAAATAGAATTCCAGCATCACTTGCACTGGGAGGGAGGACAGTTATTATCTCAACATACAGGCACATGAAGAAAGAGAAATATACAGAGATGAAAAATATTTTCCCAAGAATTGCTTACCTTACTGGCATCCCTCATTGCTGCAATGCACATATATATCATGCATGTATTCATATATGAATCACTCCACAAGTAGTGGCTTATAATGGTTAATTCATATGCTGCTCTTCTGTAAGATAAAGCCTTTTGTTCTGTTTACATGCTGCATGAATAATTGGAACATATTATTGGCATGTATGGATGAACAAACAAATAAAAATGGATGAATGTATGTATATAGCCATATCTGTATCTGTATCATCTGTATCTGTATCTTTCTTATACACACACATACACACACGCACTCATAAATGAATGCACACAAGAATCACATCAGTAATATGTCTATCCTTTAATTTTGTTAAGGCTTGGTTTTTGAAACCTAGTTTTCTTCTTTAAAGACCTGATCCCCCTCAATACTTGGTAGGCAATGTGTTTCCTTATACAGCGCACTTGCACCATATGCGGGCTCTCCATGCACAAACTCAAAGTCATGTGGACGGCAAGCCCCATTATTTTTAATGGTGCACAGGCACATGATAAGTTGCCATAGAAAACAACAGGACTTGAGGTCCTGTGTGTTTCCCTTACATGGGGTGGGGGTCTGGAACGGATCCCTGCATATATGAAGGGCGCACTGTATTCTGAAATCCAAGGAAAAAAGCAATGCTAAAGACAGCATTTTTTTAAAAGAAAAAAGATCACATCGATAATAAATGAATGGGCATTGCAAACAGGAAAGTAACTGAAATTTGCATTTGTAAATTCCTTTTGTCTGAAGGTGTATTAATACAATAATTTCATATGCATTTGGGGATAGTGTGGAAATTGGACAATAGCCCTAACTGGAGCAGGCCCATTAAATTGGTTGAACTTAAGTGAATTTTGGCTAATACATTCTTACCCCATACATTAGACAATCATTGGATTTAGCCCAAAGCTTTATCTTCCTGTATATCTATCTATCAATGGCATACAAGGATGCTGGAAGTTCTCATGATCATTTAAAGCAAAGCAAAACAAAACAAAACAAAACAAAACAGATAAACAACAAAATGGACTGCAAAGATTTTCATTGGGGAAAAAATGAGCATTGCAATTTAAAAATAAGAATCTCTTTTCTCCTTTCGTTTGTCCATGTACCTGAACATTTTTCGGCCACCAGGACTATTCTGGTTTCCAAGGAATTACAAAAGAGTTTCATATTATGACTCAAATTCTTATCAAAGAAATTCATATTATGTTCTTATGTTTGAGTTCCCCCCCCCCCCTCCAAAATTGTATTTTGAAGTTCTTGGAAGTAAATGTTGGCTTGCATCCTGTTCCGTATTTATGATGTCATAAGTTGGATTTACAACATCATAAATTTTACAATTCACATTTATAGTTGTTGTAGCATTGCTGTGCTTGCAAATGACCCCAAAGCCTACCATAGAAGAAAGGCAGGGATTTCCTTCTGGGGCAGCAACTGAAGAAATGTTCAAACTTCTTCCGACAGTGAGGAGCTTTGTGATTGGTAGCTGAGAAAGGTCCCTCCCTGTGGCTGTCTGCCACAGAGCATCTCACTTCTTGGAGAGGGCTGGACTCTTCTTCATGCTCTGCCCTGTTCCCCACTGCCTTGGAAATCCCTAAGCTGGTGGGATACCTGGCTTCTAAGGTAGCTTTAGAGGGGTTGCATCAGGACATAAAGCTACCTCTTGGAGAAGGCTGGGCACTTCTTCATATACTGCTCTGTCCCCCACTGCCTTGGATATCATGTTGGTGGGGCTAGGTAGCTTTTGTAGGGCTGCATCAGGATATGGAGCTATGATAATGAAGCTCCATTGCTGAATGTCTAATCTGCATTGTAGAAATAATATAGTTTCACACCACTTTAATTGCCATGGCTCAATGCTATGGAATCCTAGGACTTTAGTTTGTTGTGACACCAAAGGTCTAGACAAAGAATTACGAATATCTCATAAAACTACAAATCCTATAATTCCAGAGCATTGAGCCATGTCAGTTAAAGTGGTGTCAAACCTTATTTCTGCAGTGCAGATTAGAGTGTAGTTACACTTCCCAATACAGAGCCTAATATGGCCACTATTTTCTTACTACCACTGCCTCTTCCCTACTACTAATAATGCATAGTTGGTGGCTTATAAACATTCAGACATCTGATGTATGTATGCTTAGTTAAAACCAAAGCTTCTTTTCACTTAGCTGAATGTTTTAAGGAACAATTTTATCCATGTCTACTCAGAAGTAAGCCCCATTAAGCACGATAGACGATAGCTATTTAAAATCAATTACGTTATCAATTGAATGTCTTCTAATTTAATGAAAACAGGAAATGCAATTACATTTGTTTTTTTATCAAAATGATTTACTTTAGTTGGAATTTCAGAATTTAGGTATTTAATTCCAGAATTAAGTTATTAGTTAAGTTAACAAATAATTAATTGAAAGACAATGCTCAAGAGCCAAAAATTAACTTTCCAAGTAAATTCTTTATCCAAAGCCTAATCTTCTTGGATTTTTGCAACACTACTACTGTATTTTCTGGCATATAAGATGACCGGGTGCATACGACGACCCCAACTTTCCAGTCAAAATATAGAGTTTGGGATATACTCGCTGTATAAGACGACCCCTCTTCCAACACACACCAAATAAAAATTAAAAAAAAAACATCAGATTTGATTTCAATATGGTAATTTTAATTCAAATGCTTATGACATGGAGGTACTTAGCAGGAAAACTGTCACTTATAAACTGTCACTTATAAGGTTGTTTGTCATCAAACATGTAAACATAAAACAGTGCAAGTGAATTAATGCATATGTGTATGTGTATGTATGTATGTGTATATATATATATATGTGTGTGTGTGTGTGTGTGTGTGTATACACATATATGTGTGTATATGGATGTATATACACTCGTGTGTACATATAGATATGTGTATGTGTATACACACACACACACATATATATAAACACACACACACACACACACACACTCCCCCATTTCCCAGCAAGAGCCACCCCTCCCACTCTCCTTTTCTTTCTTTCTTTCTTTCTTTCTTTCTTTCTTTCTTTCTTTCTTTCCTTTTGGAAGGAGGAGAGTGAGAGAGAGAGAGAGAGAGAGAGAGAGAGAGAGAGAGAGAAAGTAAAAAAGAAAGAAAGGCTGGCCAGGAAGAGGGCATCCAACCATAGAGACCCACTAGGTGACCTTGGGCAAGTCCCACTCTCTCAGCCCCAGAGGATGGCCAGGGCAAACCAAACCTTTTGCAAGAAACTTCCCAACAAAGAAAGCCACACACACACACTCCCCCATTTCCCAGTGAGAGCCACCCCTCCTGATCTCCTTTCTTTCTTTCTTTTGGAAGGAGAAAGAAAGAAAGAAAGAAAGAGGCAGGTGACCCAAGGAGAGGGCGGCTGGCCAGGGAGAGGGCACCCAGCCATGGAGACCCACTGAGTGACCTTGGGCAAGTCCCACTCTCTCAGCCTCAGAGGATGGCCAGGGCAAACCAAACCTTTCTGCAAGACTGTTCCCAACAAAGAAAGCCACACACACACACACTCCCCCATTTCCCAGTGAGAGCCACCCCTCCCGATCTCCTTTTCTTTTTTTCTTTCCTTCCTTTTGGAAGGAGGGGAGTGAGTGAATAGGAGAGACAAAGAGAAAGAGAAAGAGGCAGGTGACCAAAGCAGAAGTCACCCAGCCATGGAGACCCACTGGGTGACCTTGGTCAAGTCCCAATCTCTCAGCCTCAGAGGATGGCCAGGGCAAACCAAACCTCTTCTTCCTCCTCTTTTGGTCCTCACTGCCAAGGAAGAGGAGGAGGAGGAGGAGGCAAAGGGTTGCTCTTGTGGCTCCTGCGCCCCAGGTCCCCCCATGCAAGAAGGACACCGCACTCCTTCCTCCTCCTCCTCCCCCCCTCTTCTGTGAGGGTCCTCCTAGGGAATGGAAGGGCTAAAGTAGGCCAGAAGGAGGAGGAAGAAGAAGAGGAGGAAGAGGAGGAGGAGAAAGTAAGGTGCTGCGGGCATCTCCTCTTCCTCCTCCTCTTCTTCTTTATCCCTCCACCCGGAGGACCCCCGCGATGCAGCTGGTGAGGGACTATAGCCTATCTCCTCCTTCTTCCTCCTCCTCCTCCTTGTCCTCTGGAGGCATCGGCAAGCAAGGAGGAGGGATGGTGTCGGCGGTGCGGGGTTTCTTTCTGTGCTGCAGAGGCCCTGCTAGCAGCACCCGTTGCCGGTGGGCGCCAGCTCCTTGGCTTTCTTTGTTGGGAAGTTTCTTGCAAAAAGGTTTGGTTTGTCCTGGCCATCCTCTGAGGCTGAGAGAGTGGGACTTGTCCAAAATCACCCAGTGGGTCTCCATGGCTGGGAGTCAGACCCTGGTTCTCCTTCCCCCTCCCACTACTCCCCTCCTCCTTATAGCCAGTGTATAAGACGACCCCCGACTTTAACCCAGATTTTCCTGGGTTAAAAAGTCATCTTATACACCAGAAATACGGTACTTGCTTTTCCTTAGTCCCTCAGGATTGGGGCATTTCAATGTTCAGGTCATGAGACCCAAATCACTAACTCAAGCATAGTTCCAGTGAGATAAATTGTATAAAGTTATTTGATGCTAGTAGCAGCAGTAACTGATCATCCCCCATGCCTACTCCACTTCTAAACATCTATAAATCATATGATTCTACTATTCTGTTACTGAAATCAGACATGGAACATATGGACTGACATTCTGTATTGCAGTTATGGATTTGTGACCTGGAGTTATGGATCTGTGACTCTTCTGTATTCAGTAAGACCGTGAAGCTTATCGCATAACAAGTTAAACCGGCTTACAGGCAGCATCTTGATTTTATCACAAGGATTTAGCTGCTGAAATCACTGCCCAGGTGCAGCCCGGGTCCATTGCTATTTCCAGGGGTGTGCAGCACAGCATTTTTCAAAGCTGGGAGTTTTCTGGCTTAAGGAAATGGCCGCCGGAGCGGCCCTGGGATCAGGGATGAACCCAGGCTGCACCCTGGCGCTGATTTCGGCAGCTAAATCCTTTTGATAAAATCAGGATGCCACCTGTTTTAAATGTTGAGCTGGCTCAGGTAAACCAGTTTAATTTGTTATGTGATAATCTCCTGTGTAAAAGCCCTCCCTACCTTAACAGCCAGCAGTTAGGTCAGGAGGAGGTGGTCTGTTCAGCTGCTGATCAGGGTGAAAGGAGGAAGATGTTTCCAGCCTCTCACAAGTGCAAATGACAAGCAGAAGCAGGATCCCTGTCATAATTCCTCATCTGAGTCTCACTCACTGAAATGTCATTCTCCTTGCATCCTGAACAGAACCCCTTTGCCTATGTGGCTGCTGGCTGTTAAAGTGGGCTGGAGAAGGTGTCAGGCCAGGAGATGTTCCTTAGCTATACATATGTAAATACATAGCCAGTGTAGGCTTTCAAGGATGGTTAGGAGTGTGATTTTGAAATGTGTTTATTTGATGTAAATAAAAATGTTCTTACAGTGTTGGATTGGGGCTTATGAGAAATCTGATCAAGTCTCAGGGAGTCATGAAACTCATGTTGTGACTTTGGGGTGCTGGCTATCTCTCAGATTCTTGTTCTTCACATGGTTGTGTGGGAGAAAGGAAGGTATAGTGGGAACAGGATGAAAGAAGGTATGGTGGGAACAGGATATTACAAAAGAAGGCGGGATGGTTTCTGTTTCCTGGAATGGATTGGGGAGTGCACCAACCACACCACAGAACCTTACCTTGTTCCTTTGCAATGCCAGGTCAGTCAAAAACAAGACCCAAATCATCCATGACTTTCTCCTAGATGAAGAGGCCAACCTGGTCTGCCTTACAGAGACCTGGCTGGGAGAAGACAGCACTATAATTTGGGCACAGGCCCCCTCAGCTGGGTACTCTGTCAATGAGCAGGTATGGGGAAGTGGGGGAGGGGGAGAAGTGGCTCTGGTTCATAAGAATAACCTTACCTTGACCAGGATACCTGTCCAGAAAACAGTCCACTTCGAGTGTATGTACCTGAGCCTGAGGACCAAGGATAGTTTGGGGATTCTGTTAGTATACTATCCACCCCGTTGTCTAACAGACTCCCTAACCGAGTAGACACAACTGATCTCAGAGTTGCTGTTGGAGTCGCCTAGAATCTTAGTCTTGGGTGACTTCAACATTTGTCAAATCTAACAGGTGTGGCTCGGGAGCATGGAATCCATGACAAACATGGGCCTAAACCAATTGGTCGCCGGACCCACACCTTGTGCAGGTCATACCCTCGATGCGGTCTTCAGTATGGAACAGGAATATCTGTGGGTGGAGGTAACAAAAACCTCCATATTGTCATGGACAGATCATTTCCTGATCAAGGCTGAACTTAGAACCGCTGTCCATCCTGTCGGGGGTGGAGGACCCATTAGAATGGTCCACCCTCGAAGGCTAATGGAACCAATTGGATTCCAGAAAGCCTTAGAGGGTTTACTGATTGATAATGCCAGTGATTCTGTCAAAGCTTTGGTTAATACCTGGAACACCGATCTTGCCAAGGTTATCGACACGATTGCTCCCAAGTGTTCTTTCCAACCCACTTCAAATAATCAACCATGCTATACTGAAGAACTCAGGAAGATGAAGCAGGTTGGACAATGACTAGAGTGGGTCTGGTGGAAAACTCGACTCTTATCTGACAGAACTTATCATAGGAAATTCCTTTACTCCTATAGAGAGGCGATATGTGCAGCGAGGAAATCTTTCTTCTCTGCACAGATTGAGTCTGCAAAGTCCCATCCAGCAGAGCTGTTTAGGTAAGGGAATGGACACAGGTTCCACCTGTGAAGAACACATTACTTCACCCAACAATGGCCTAATGTGACGAATTTAACAACTTCTTTGCAGATAAAATCTCTCAGGTAAGAGCCAACTTGGATGCTGGAGTTATAGAAGAATCGATAGATGAGGTATCCAGCAACTCTGCTGGTGAGATTATACTGGATCAGTTCCAACCGGTGAGTACCAATGACGTAGACAAGCTCCTTGGTAGAGTGAGAAAGACAACTTGCCCTCTTGACCCTTGTCCTTCATGGCTGGCTGTCCAGGGGGGAGATGTCTTGAGGATGTTCCTGAGAGACATCATCAATGCATCTCTTAGGGAAGGTCATGTTCCATCTTCTTAAAAGGAAGTGGTGGTCAGGCAGCTTCTGAAAAAACCTTCCCTTGACCCTCTGGACATAAACAGCTATAGTCCAGTCTCTTTGCTACCATTTTGGAGTAAGGTGATAGAGGACTGTTGCTCTCCAGCTCCAAGCTGTCTTGGAGGAAACCGATTATCTGGATCCATTTCAAACTGGCTTTAGGGCAGGATATGGAGTGGAGACTGCAATGATTGCCTTAGCTGATGACCTTCGTCTGGGCATCTACAGGGGTAGTGTGACCCTGTTGGTGCTACTGGACTTCTCAGTGGCCTTTGACACAATAGACCATGACATCTTGGAACGCCTGAGAAAATTAGGAATTGGAGGCATTGCATTGTAATGGTTCTGTTCCTTTCTCTCGGGCAGATTCCAGAGGCTGATGCTCGGGGAAAGGTGCTCAGCTAAAAAGGAGCTTAATTATGGCATCCCTCAGGGAGCCATCCTGTCCCCAATGCTATTCAACAGATATATGAAGCCACTGGGAGAATTCATCTGGAGACATGGGGCAGGGTGTTATCAGTGTACTGATACACTGATAACACCCAGATATATTTCTCTATGTCTCGGTCGACAGCTTTGACCTCAGATGGCATCTTCCCTCTCAATGAATGTCTTAAGGCAGTAATGGACTGGATGAAGAAAAACAGATTGAAACTGAATCCAGACAAAATGGAGGTACTAACGGCCCTGAACCCAGGTATTGGGATACAATCCCCAGTCCTAGATGGGGTCACACTCTCCTCAAAGGACTGTGTTTGCAGTCTTGAGGTGTTCCTAGATCCATCACTTCAGATGACAAATCAGGTGAATGTGATGGTCAGGAGCGCCTGTTATCAGTTTCAGCTGATATGCTAGCTGTGCCCTTTCATGGAAGTTAGGGACCTTGAAACCATGGTACATGCACTAGTAACATCTCGTCTCGATTTCTGTAATGCACTCTGCATAGGGCTACCCTTGTTCCTAGTCCAGAAATGTAAATTGGTACAGAATATGGCAGTCAGGCTGGTCTCAGGTAAAACTAGAAGAGGCTATATAACACCTATTTTAAGATTGCTCCACTGGCTGCCTATCAGTTTCCGGGTGCAGTACAAGGTGTTGGTCATCACCATTAAAGCCCTAAATGGCTTCAGCCCAACCTATTTTTGGGACCACCTCCTTCCGTATAATCCATCCCATGCACTCAGGTCCTCTGGGAGGAATTTATTGCAACCTATAAAAACTAGATTGTCTGAAACTGCCCAGAGAACCTTTTCTGCTATTGCTCACAGATTATGGAATGGCCTGCCAGATGAGATCCATCACATTACCTCCTTAAACAGCTTTTAAAAAGCTGTTAAGACGGATCTCTTCTGGCGGCCTTTCCTGTGCAGATAACCAGCCACCAAAAAAGCTATGCCTGACCCTGATTTCTGTTAAAGTTATTTTAATTTATTTGTCATCTGTTGTTTATCTGTTATATTTAAGTGTGTTTTAAACTATGATTGTTTAATTGTATTTTAGGGGTGAGTGGGATATTGGGAGATAGGATTGTATGTTTTAACATGTAAGCCACCCCGGTTGTGTTATACAGAGAGGTGGGATACAAATAACAGTATTATTATTATTATTATTATTATTATTATTATTATTATTATTATTATTATTATAATATCCTCCTGTGGTTTATACCAGAGACCCTGAAGAGGCTCCTAATCTGTCCCAGAAAAATGAATGTCATTAACCCTCAGTGTCTTCTTGGGATTTTGCTTTACTAAGCAAAAGAAAGGACTGGAATAAGGAGATGAAATCATAGAAAAAGTGATGCAGAAATCAAGAGATGGATTTTCGTGGGATGGATAAGAAATGGGGTTTTCAAAAATTCATGCAGCTGTTTCTTTGTTTCCCAAGCCTAAGGACAGAAGTGTGTGGGAGTATAATGATGGCCAGCATTTTCATGTTCATTCTGGTAAGGCTTTTAGTGTAGACATTTAATTTAAATTGCATTTTAACAGAAACATAGCAGTTAAAATCTCCAGCTTTTAACTGCTATCGGGGATGTAGCAACAATGATGGAGGCCTGTTGTTGTAGCTATGTCTTCCAGTGCTAACCCTGCAAACCTACCTTTGGAGCCAGACAGCCTTCTTAACAGAAGGATTGTCAAAGTGCTGGAGATCAAGGCTGCATCTGTATTGCAGAAATAATGCAGTTTGACACCAATTTAACTGCCATGGCTCAGTGTTATGGAATGCTGGGATTTGTAATTCTGTGAGTTATTTAGTCTTCTCTGTCAGAGAGCTCTGGTGTCCCACTAAACTACAAAACCTAGGATTCCAAAGAATGGAGCCATGGCAGTTAAAAAGGCTTGAAACTGCATTATTTCAGCAATGCAGATGCAGCCCAGGGTACTGAGTGATGATACAACCAGTCTTTTCCTGACAGTAAGGCACAATGTTAAAAGCTGTTGTGACAGGATCTCACAGGGGTACCTATCACTGCTTGTTACTCCACCCATGGGAGAGAGCTCAGTGCTATTCTCTCCAGTGACATGAAATTCCTTCTGTTGTGTGGGCTGCTTGGTTTCATGGATGGTTTTTTGGAGCACTTTTAGTTACTATGAATAAATGTTTATTTTTGAATCTGTATGAATAAATTGGGGATGTGGTGGCTTGGTGGTTAAGATGCCAGTTCTGATAATCAGAAGATCGAACGGTTGGCAGTCTGAGGCCCAAGTGCTGCATGATGGGGTAAGCTCCTGTCACTAGCCCCAGCTTCTGCCAACCCAGCAGTTCGAAAGCATGCAAATGCAAGGAGATAAATAGGTGCCATTTCAATGTGAAGGTAACAGCATTCGGTGCAGTCATGCTGGCCACATGACAACTAGAGTAGTCCTTGGACAACGCTGGCTCTTGAGCTTAGAAACAGAGATGAGCACTGCCCCCTACAGATGATTATGACTAGACATTCATGTCAAGGGACTACCTTTACCTTTACCTATGAATAAATTTATAAATATGAATTCCAATAGTTACAATGTCATAAGTCTGCCTTATGACATCATAAATACTGAATTGGATGCCAGTCAACCTCTTCTAGTGTACATGCAATTAAATTAGATTTTTAAAATTTATTAATGATTAACTAAATGAGTAACCCCTTTTCTACTACATTTACTATCTCTGCTATTCAGTTCCATGGGACTAGCATGGAACTCAGTGGGGCTTGTATCTGAGTAGCAATGTATATAAAAGGAGTATTAAAGTCTATTCCTATTGCAATTGCCATAAACATTGGTAGAGTAGTATGTGTGTGTGTGTTGCCAAACTTGTGATGTGATAATGTATTAAAGTAGGGGCAAAGAGAGGACAGAAGAAAAAGAAAAAAAAAAACATGTGTTCTCATTAATCTGACATCAGCTAATTAGCAATGCTTTTTTTTCAAAAAGAAAAAAAATGAAAAGGATTTTTTTTTAAACAAAATGATTTTCTTCTTTCAAAAGCATATTTCAAGTTGGTAAGGGCTGGGTTGGTGTGGGTGGGCCGTAAATAAAACTTCTACTTAAAGCTCCAAGTACAAACCCCCAAATCATATATTAATAGCATAAACTTAAATTTAGTTTCTCATAAGTACAGCTGTCTAGTCTATTTAATTATAGGATTCCCACAGTAGTAATTTTTCCTTGACCTGCTCAATCTCAAAAAGTCAGAAAATTGGTTCTTTTAAAGCTAACAATAGCACGGTATGTTTCCAAAGAAATGACAGAAAACCATTACTTTAAACATATTTAAATCGAGTAGGAAAAAAACCTCTCTAATTGAAAACTTCACTAAAATGTGAAGCAAGTTAGGAATCTTGTCATCTTGTTCACTGACAGCTAAGCTAGATGTGACCTTCTTTGACACTTATTTGCACATGTCCCTCCCAGGGCTAAATCACAATCAAAGTTACAATTACATTCATTTCAATTTGTGTGAGAGCCTCACAGGGCTGGACTTTAGTAGCATTCGTGGATTAAAATATAATGCTCATTTCTTGAACGATGAGATTGTTCCATCTTGTAAGATCTGGCAGCGCAACCCAAATCATGTTTATACAGCACTGTAGTAAATGGAAGCTTACTTTCAAGTACGTTATATTTAGAATCACATTTTTCCAGTGCAATCATCATACATATCTGTTCAGAAGGAAGTTCCACTGAGAACAATGGGACCTATTTTCAGAAGAGTGTGCATAAGATCTTGCAAATGTACACACTCACATTCATCTCTGAGAATCTGAAGGCCTTTTCCCACTTGCACTTAAACTGGTCTGTGAGTCGCATTGACACCGAGTAGCAGAATCAATTCAGCCTGATGCGTAGTTCCCACTATGGAAGCAAATTATTTTCTTATTCCATTGATTTGTGTCTTGACACAATTGTCACGCCCACTTGATTTGTGCTGCTTCAAAATGCATGCTTGTTGTCGATCATGATAGATCCGTCCCATTTTTAAAAAATGCAATCATATGATACGCATCTACACATCATCGGTGATGCAACCATGCTTCATTCCTTAGTCTCAATGGTGCTACAAGTTCCGCCTGTATATAATACTCTGTCATTCATAGCAACCAGAGGTCCTCATTTTCCAGGACGTGTCCTAAATGTCAGCCTTCTGTCTAGTTTGAGACTGCTTTAACTGCCCTGGCTCAGTGCTAGGGAATCCTGGGAACTGTAGTTTTGGTGCCACAATAAACTACAATTCCCAGGATCCCTCCACTGGGTCTATCCGCTTCTCCTGGGGCTTTTCTTGGAGGTGTTCCCAGAGGGGCCGCCATCCCTCTTCACTTCAGTTACAGCCCATGAGTCACTGGACTTTGGGCCAAAGGAAAACAATAAGGAATGCAAGTAAACAAGCCTGGGGGAGGGAAGAAATAATCCTCTCTGGTGCCACAATCAACAAGCATCCCCAGAATTCCAGAGCATGGAGCCAGGGCAGTTCAAGTGGTCTCAACCCAGATTATTTCTCCAGTGTGGATGCAGACAGAGATGGACAAGGGAGGGAAAGAGACACTGCGGGTGCAGAAAGAAATCCCCCAGGAATTTGGACTCTGTTTTGGGAAGGCCCCTGTGATCCAGTCTTTCCCTCCTCTTTGGGATCTTTGGAATCACGTCTGCCAAGAGGGAGGGGGGCAAAAGAGAAGCGAGCCATCCTCTGAAAGGGAGGAGGCATATGGTGCCACCCAGCACCGTCTGGCCCTCTCCCCTCCTGTGCCAAGCTGCCCCTGCCCCCTTCCAAATAGCACCTCCCATGCAAAGAAACCCCACTTCTGATCTAGTCCAACCCCCCCACCCCGATCCAGTGCCAACCTCCCCACAGCCAGGCAGATGGGTGATGCAGGAGAAATGACTGCCCTCTTCCACCGCCACCCACACAGGAAGGGGCAGAGAAGATCCCTGATCAGCATACAAGCAACCAGTATTCCCACACATGGTAGTAAAAAGACAGCACAAAGGCAGTGCTGAGAGGGGAAAAGATGGCAGATTTCCCAAAAAGCAGGGGTGGGATGTGTAACCCCTCTGCCAACCCTCTGCCATTAGTCACTCCCCTCCAGCAAATCTTTTCAAAAGAACCACCAAAAGATCGGTCTTTGAAAAGAGTGATTTTTTTTTTTTTTGCATTTGCCTCACTTCACCGTGATTGAGACCAAATGCAGTTGGGTCTGAAACTGCTTCCGGTGTGAACGAGACACATATAAACCGATCACCAAATCACTTTAAATCATAGTGGAAATGAGCCCTAAATATACATGTTTAAAATACTCCTCAATCCAGTCAAATAGAATGTGATCCAGCCACTTGTGATTCAGAGAAGTTTGGGCTTTTTTGTACCCCCACCTCAAAAAACTCTTGAAACTTCATGGGAAAAGGCTTTGTGGTTTTTACTGAAGTATCCACTGAAATCTGCAGAAATGTGCATTTTTGCATGTGTGGCTATGCATTGGGATAGCTGTGCATTTTCAGCAGAGAGAGTGTGGATAGATGGAATAGATGCAAATTTGCACAGGAAAATGAAGACAATAAACCATCAATGTGAACATGCAAAAATCCACAGCAATTTGCATAATGTGTAGACTAGCCCTAAGAAACAAGAGGTTTCCAGGGTTTCTGAAACCAGTGCAGTTTTAAAATCTGTTTTGCTCTCTGCTTAATTCCACAGTAAGGAAAGCTACACAATAAAGTCTGACTTAAAGGCAGCCTTAAAAGGGAGGTGTTTTCCTGCTTTGTTTTTCAATGAGATTTCTAAAGTTTGGATGGGCAGAGATGCATTGCTAAGATCTTTATTGTGGGTCTTATGCAGTGTGTGTTCAAGAAGGTATGATATTTCAGGGTGGATTAAAGATGAATTTTATGTAGGAATATGGTGGAAAAAATGGCATATTTTTTTAAAAAAATCTTAAGCACACATTCATGAAAATGCCATTTCATTATATTATAAAATTATAAAATGATGTTATAAAATTTTATAATGACTAATTTCAAAATTTTGATGAGGAAACTTATTTTTCTCATTTCTAATTAATAATATCCACTTTTTACATCTTGATGTTAATTTTATCTGTATGTCTTATCTGTTGATTGTTAATAAAGAAATAATTAAAATGCCACTTCATCAACCTTTATAATGATAAATGAGAGGCTGAAGGTTGCTAACTAATAACAGGTGAAAATAACTGCTGAGCTGATATTGCTCAACGGAGAACTTTTTTCATTTCTCTCCCTTCATCCCTAGTTTTTCATTTCTACAATTTCTATGATTCACAATAATATAAAATACTGTGCAGTCCCCTAGAGGTATGATTGGGGTTTGGCCTTGCCTTATTTAGTTACACTGAATTCTTATCTTGGAGTCCCTGCACTTAACCTTTTACTAGATTAACAGAAAACAACAGAATTATTTAGAAATTTAGGACATTACCACACAAACCTGCATAATCCTGCTAGTTTAAGAATGGAAGGATATTGATTTGGCATGATTTCTTATCACACTTTCCCCATGATAAAGCTTTGGAGATCCATGGTTGTGTGATCTGTTTTCTGCACTGCCAAAGCCTGGGGTCCTTTTGGGGTGCCTTGAACTCTCTCCAGGCTAGGGGTGCACAGGGGGCAAGGGGGGAGGAGGAGCTGTGGGGAGCACAGGTAGCTGGAGGCAGTGGCTGCAGCAGCTGTGTGGGCATGGGCATGGGCATGGGCATGGGCATGGGCATGGGCATGGGTTGGCATGACTAGTGGCAGGAAGATTCAAGCCCTTTGTTCCTTCAGGGTAGCTGGAAGAGTGGTGGCGGTGGCAGCAGTACAAGCAGCTGGAAAGGGCTATTCCAAGTTAGCAGCCTACCACTTACCACCTTGCTCTTGTGCTTTCAAGGGGTCTGGGCCAAGAAAAAGGGGGAAACATTCCCATGCCAATTTCTGAGTTGTTTACCAGGTGCCAAACTGACCTGGAACATCTTATCTTTGGCATTGGGATGTGATTCCTCCATCTCCCTGCACCATCCAGCTACAAGGAGAACTTTTCCTTGACCTATTCTCTAACAAGGTAAACAAAGCCCTGTAGGCTAAAGCCTACAATGCAAATGGTGTCAGAGTAAATTGCACTCTGGGTATAAAATGTCATAGATGTGGCTATGGCATGAAACTGGAGCAAAGGTAAAAAGGTAACCTGAGTTCAGTTGGGAGACATGATGACTCATCATTTGAAGAGTCCTGAGTCACAGGAAGCTGATGACAGAAGGGCAGGAGATGATGTCAGCAAACTTCAATTCTGCACAGTCATGACTATCAGGTGACAGAAAACTGGGTGACATACCAGTAATGGGCTGGACTCAAATCCCAGGGGGAGATATTGTATATAAGTGA
This sequence comes from Phrynosoma blainvillii, assembly GCA_026167975.1. Classification (NCBI taxonomy): domain Eukaryota; kingdom Metazoa; phylum Chordata; class Lepidosauria; order Squamata; family Phrynosomatidae; genus Phrynosoma; species Phrynosoma blainvillii. The sequence goes on along the minus strand of JANUYF010000001.1, from coordinate 237,328,979 downwards.
GTGAATTGAATGCTCAGTGTGGTTGCATTGTAAATAGGAGCCTGGCGTAGCACTTTGTCAGTCTGATGTATATAGATATACTCAAGAATAAAAGCCCCTTTGTGAGAACTCAGCAGTCCAGCAGTTTTTGTCTTGCCAACAGCTTCTGCATGGGAGGATTTTTTCTCTGCAGACTGCACCGAACTTCACAGTAGAGACTATTCTGTGCCGTCTTGTTCCTGGCGTAAGTCTTCTGCATGTTGATCCCAGATCACACATGCCCCAACAAACTGAAGCCTGAACCATGTTTTTGCTAAAGCCATAAGCTCCAGGCTGAACAGGAGGAAGTGAGAAGGATACGTGATCCCAACTGCAAACACATTCCTGAAGCTGGCTGCTGTGTGGATGTGCAAATGGCAGCTGGCTTTGGGAAGGAATTGGCAGAAGAGTCCTCTTACCCCATCCTGAAGGGTGGGGCTGCTGGGGGCACATTCACATAGCAATCCCTCACATCAGGAAGTGAGAGGAGGAGTGGCCTCCACTATCAACACCTTTCTGAAGTTGGCTGCTGTGTGAATTTGCAAACAACAGCCAGCTTTGGGAAGGTCCTGGCAGCCATGATTGCTGTGAGGTGGAGGGGAAGGGGAGGAGAGGAGCAAAATTAAGTCCTCTCACACTGCATGACTCCTGAGATATGGAACTGCAGTGGAAAGGATCTACCACATCAAGGCAGTAATGGAATAGCAGTGAAATTGGGAATCTATTGATAGATTTTACCTGTCAATGAAAATGTTCACTACAGTAATGAATTCAAAACAAGGCAGCAGAAGCATGGACATGACACCATGTGATAAGTACTGACCCAAAACACTTTTATTCTGTTAAATGTCCACATTTTAACCTCATATGATAATGCCCTTAGGCATGCTATAGTTTTACATTTTACTTTAATCAATTTTGATGGATCAGAAATTGGAAAAATAACTTTTTCAGACTGCAACTCCCAGAAGCTGCCAGTTTATCTTCTCCTCGAATGATAATTCTACTGCTGCAGCACATGAAGGATTGTCAACATGTTTTGAAACTCACTATATAATCTTGAGCTAGTTGCTCTCTTTCTTTCTCTGCTTAATCTAGATCTTAGAATTGTTGTAAGGAGGTATGGGATGAAGAAATGGTAATGAAGAGAGCCTTCTATGGTACCTTGAGGTCCCTGGTGGAAAGGCAACTAAATGTAGCTAATCTGTTTTGCTGTTGTGTGCCTTCAAGTCATTTCTGACTTATGGACTTTGTAAGGCAAACTTGTCATGAGGTTTTCTTGGCAACATTTGTTCAGAGAGGGTTTGTCTTTACTTCTCTCTGAGCCTAAGAGAGCATGAAGTGCCCAAGGTGACCCAATGGATTTCCATGCTCAAGTTGGGATTCAAACCTTGGTCTCCCAGTGTCCTAGTTCAGCACTCAAATGACTACACCACTTTGGCTCTCAACTAAGCTATATAAATAGAATTAAGTTTTTGTCCATCCCTGAATTTGTTACAATACAACCATCTTATCCACAGGAGATACATTCCTGGACTTTCTGTGAATATCCAAAATTGTGGATAGTAGCAAATTATATACTTTGCTTCTCATGGTTTGAAGGAGTCCTCCCTTCATCTGAGCTATGAACCATAACTCTGGATGCACCCATGGAACCAAGCGAAGAGTGTGCTGGATGCAGAAGAGGATGTGGAACAGGCACCTAAGCAGCTCATATGTAAAACTCATTAGAGTTGTATAGAAGCTGGTGGTAGAAATCAACTCATTTGAGATGTGGTGCTGGAGCAGAGTGCTGAGGATACCATGGACAGCCAAAAAGACAAACACATAAGTCCTTGAGCAGATCAAGCTTGAAATGCCCCTAGAAGCCAAGATGATCAAATGGAGGCTGTCATACATACTTTGGCCACATCATGAGAAGGCATGACAATAAAGACAATAATGCTAGGAAAGGTGGAGGGAAACAGGAGAGGAAGACTGTATGCTAGGTGGGTGGACATAATTAGGGAAGCATGAATCTACAAGAATTAATCAGATCAGTAGATGACAGAGGTCTTGGAGATGTCTCATCCACAGGGTTGCCATGAGTGAGGTTGACTCTAGGGCAGTTAATAACAAATAAGGTGGTGGAGGGTGGTGATAGACAGAGCAGAGGAAGGAGGACAAGGTAGGCCCACAGCTGAGAGAGTTACGGGGCATGCTCAGCTGTAGCATGACAAACACATCATCTCATCTTCCTGCCCCTCACAGACACAGTTCTATCAGCTTAGCATCTTCATACCTGCCCTGCCCTTTCCTTTTTGCCTACATGTGAGCTATTTATTGGCTGAGGAGATGCTACTGAGTTTCATTTCTAGATTGTTGGAGTGAAGGATGTCGCCCCCTTAAGGGAAAGATTACCTCCCTACAGCTTGAGGAAGAGACTGGAGTGAGTGGATTGGTTTCCCAGCCCTCTGCAGGGCAGCAAGTGAAGGGGGGGGGGGTTAGTTTTGTGGATCATGAGTAAGTGAAACTGTTGATACTGTTCCCATGGATAAGGAGGTTGAAATGTACTGCATTACATAAAAATGGATGGAGTTTCAACAGTTTTGTCCAATTTAAAACAGAAGCTTCAGGCACATCCAGACTGATTGAAAAGTTCTAGATTTTGTTCCACTTCTTTCCAGTTTTACACTGTTTTAGAATAAACTGATCTGGGGAGATGTCATATAAAATCTGTGATTGTACTGGAAGCTGACAGAAAGTATTCTGGATAAACAAAAGGATCTCCAAACTGAAATAAGAAAGAATAGCAACAAAATCTCAGACTTTCTGGTCTTTTTAATCAGTCTGGATGGACCCATAATCAGTCTGGGTGCATAGATTAGAGCATGCAAAAGAATCACCTTGGAAGACACTGAGGAGCACTATAAATATTTTTCCTCCATTGGATTTTCACCAAATTTGGAGAGTATGTTTAGGATAGTGTGACGTTGCTGTTGTTGTTGTTGTTGTTGATATTTATTTATATACTTCTTTCCCCGCAAAAAAATTGGGAGACAAAGCTTACAAATTTTAAAAAAATACAGTTAAAAACATACAAAAATGAGCATTAAAACAGAATTAAACTAGTAGAGTATTAAAACACATAATTAATTAAAAGAGTAAAATGCATCTCCATACCTATATAAAAAGGTAAAAGTGTTTAAAAACAGTACATATTAAAAAGTTAAAAATCCTAAAACATTAAAACAATAAAAATAAAACTATATACAGATCTCTAAGGGGGGTTGCAGACTGCCAGAAATAGTGCAAATTGAGTCCACTTTTAGGGTTAGGGTTAGGGTTAGGGAATCATGGGAACTGTATTTTATTGTGGCACCAAAGCTCTCTGACAGAGAAGGTTCAGTGTCTCAGGAAAAAAACAATTTCCATGATTCCCTAGCACTAACTCTAACCCTAAAAGTGGATTCAATTTGCACTATTTCTGGCAGTCTGCAACCCCCCTAAAACCATCAAATTCAGACTTTCAAAAATATAGGCTATGTGGTGCATATAACATTCATTTTGGGGCACCCTAGTGTGTACCCCAATTCATTTCCAGTCATATTGAGTAGTAGGGCCATCATTTGAAATATTTTGATGAGATGAGTAAAGAAAATAATTGTTTTGATGTTTTGCTGTTAACTATATAAACAAAATTATATTTATCCAACCTTGTATATTTGTTTATTGATGCATCACACATAAATAATGGTATTTTCAGCATATTTGAAGGTATGTTTGGGATGATCTATCTTAACATGTAAGCAACATGGTATATAAAAATTCACTGGGGTTTGGGACCTTGGAGGGCCCCATTATTATTTATTCATTCACTGTAGTGTGTTTGGCAGCCCATCAGAGAGGCAGATGATTGAGACTCAAGTGCAATGTGAGAAACATTTGAGCACTGAAAAAGACAGGCACTCATTCTTCAGAGGAGTTGAAACTAAATAATCATGAATGCTAGTTAATGATTCTCCTGAGCAATGCTGGGTACTACAGCTAGTAAATACAAACATAAAAGTTTATTTATATTCTAGGTTCTGTGTTGGTTCAGAATGACTCACAGCCCATCAATTGCCCTGGATGAAAGGCCTCCTGTACATACAAAAGATGCTACCAAATTTTGTGTTTATAATGCCTCTGGACTATGGATTGAATCACTTTCGGTCAGTCTCAACTAGAGCAGATCCAATGAATCAATGGAATTTCTCTACATGTTGACTCACCATTCAGTATCTCAGATTTATTAAGTGGGTTTATTCTAGCTGGAACTAACCAACATGATCCAGCTCCATGTTGTCACTCCCCCACCGTTCTAGTGCTTACATGCCAGTATAATAAAGCAGCTACTATGGCGTTGTATTGGAATCTTCTCTTAGCTTGGATTCTCTTTTAATGTGCCAAGAATGGGCCCTTTCATGCTACAAAAGGGTGGTGGTGGTGGTGAGAGTGTGTGTATGTGTTAGTGTGTTGTTGAATGGCAAAGCATCAGGATGGGAGGATATAAGAGGTGGATATGTGTCTATTTAATTAGCCATCCATTGTCTGTGGGGAAACCCCCTGACCCTGGGTGATGTTCATTTGCATGAACTGAGTCTTGATTTTGGTGTTTTTCAAGACTGGTAGACAAATTTTATTTACTTTCAGTGTTTCTTCTTTTCTGTTGAAGTTGTCCAGGTGTCTGGATTTCAATGGCCTCCTTGTGCATTCTGGCCTGATAGTTGTTGGCATGGTCCAGACATCACATCTTTTTTTTTTTTTTTGCTCCAACAACACATCCCAATATTCATTCATATGGCTATCTACTCACCTTGGCTTCAGGTAACATCCTTGCCTTGTGCCCCAAAGACCACTGGACATCATTAGAAGTGAACTTGTCACCTCATCTCCATACCTCCAAAGTTTTGCATTCCTATGGACATTCTCACACACAGTGCTATATAGGTCTGTCCCTGGCTTTCCACTCCACCAAATGCATTAGAGGAAGTAGGCTCAAGTCTACGAAAGCTAATGCTACCAACTTCTGTCTTTCAGTAAGTCTCAAAGGTGCTGAATGATCCCTTTGGATATAGATTTTCCAGACTGAGGGCCTTTGCAGACTGCCAGAAATAGTGCAAATTGATTTTAAAAAAGAAGAAGAAGAAATAGTGCAAATTGAGTCCACTTTAACTGCCCTGACTCAGTGGTAGGGAATCATGGGAACTGTAGTTTATTGTGGCACCAGAGCTCTCTGACAGAGAAGGCTCAATGTCTCAGAAAAAAATACAATTCCCGTGATTCCCTAGCACTGAGCCAGGGCAGTTAAAGTGGATCCAATTTGCACTATTTCTAGCAGTCTGCAAAGGCCCTAACATGGTCTTTGAATTCTATCACCCCCTCCCATGAGTGATCTCCAGAGTGATTGACAGAAGCAGAGTCTCTGTCTCAATCCCTCCTTGCGTTAGAGATCAATCATATGGGGGATGGGTGGGACTGTCAATCAGCTGGTTCCTAACTTATAGGGGAACAGGCATCATCAATCACTGCAGGAGCTTCTGGATGGTAGGTGGGGACTGGAGGACTTTCACATCATGTTCATTTCTTGAATGAACTTTCATTTCATTTTAAGAAAATGAAACAGTCATGGATGCATAACTCTAGGTATACAAATGAACTCAATGTGTGCAAATGCACATAAATGTTTAAATGAAAGAACTTGGATTGATGGGCAGTACATTTCCTAGGGATGAAGGATATATATATATATATATCCCTCATGAAGTGTGGGATATGAAGTGTTCTTGAACAAATTCAATAGTGTCTCTGATGCAGACCTGCTTTTCTTCAGCAGTGAGAACAAGTGTCCTCCCCCCCCCCCCGCCCTACCTTACCTTCTTGTCATTGAAGGAAATTTTTTTATATATGATTATGTTTATTGCAGGTAGACAATACAAAGGAAAAAAAACCCTCCCTTTGTTTGTCTTCCTTGTATTTCTCATATAGTATCCAAGGACAAAGTGGCAAATCAGGATCCTCTCTTTCCTCCCCCTTTCCCTCTCCCTGTTTGCTTCCCTCCTTCCATAAAATAGTTCTACAAGGCAAATCATTAGCAAAGGAGCTCTGGTGATAGTAAAAGCAATACATCTGAAGTAAGGCTCCAGAGGTGGCCAAGTGATTATCTTAAATCAATGGGAAATCAAATTAAACACCTTCCCAAATACATTGGGAAGGCTTATCCTTAGAACTTCATTCTGGATGAAAGCAGTAGTGTGTAAGAATGGGAAACAGACTGATGTCTGCTCTCAGGGACAACACTTGCCAAGCGTGCATTCCTTGAGTAATGAAAAAGAATGAGACCATAGCCACATGAAAGGCTGCACATAGGCACTTTAAGGAAGATGATTTCAAAACACAGGGAGCTGAAAGACAGAGTGTCAATGCAAAGATAAAAGCTCATTGTGGCACACACTAGCACATTAGGGCATTTATCCACAAATGGTTGCAACTGGCTTCCCTCTCTCTCTTTTTCTCTCTCTGCCTCTTAAGGCATGCAGTGAAGACCCAGCAAACCCCTCACACATTCAAGATGCACCACCAGAGCAGTTTCAAGGTGCAACATGATGGGAATTATAATAGGAACCCTGCTTGATATGGAGTCCAACTGTTGATCTTTCTAGCCTTATAGTGCCCACACTACCTGAGAACACCTTTCCACAGTTTCAGGTAGAGCCCTGATGGCACAGTGGTTAAATACCCTTATTGAAGCCAGTATTGCTGCCACCAGGTTGTGAGTTTGATCCTAGAGCTCCAGGATTGACTCAGCCTTGCATCTTTCTGTAGATTGCTAAAATGAGTACCCAGTTTGTTGGGGGCCATTAGCTTACACATTGTAATCTGCTTAGAGACTACTTAGTTTAGTATGAAGCAATATAGAAATGTAAATGCTATTGCTATTGCTAGAAGATTTCCCCACTTTCCTGAACTGGATGATTATAATAACAACAGCAACAGCAACAGCAACAGCAACAGCAACAACAACAACAACAACAATGGTGACTGGGATCCTCTATCAGTCTCTGTTATGTGACTTTATATATATGTAGCTACATAGCAGAAGTGCTAAGAAACTTTGTTAGTGAATTGTGATAATACATAAGCAACAAGAGTGTTCCAATGCACTTTAGTAATGTACATTGGTACTCCCTGGCTAGTTTCCCCATGCACAACAGTCCCAATGCACATTGGTCCCCTTGTGCATCTGTGCTGCTATACATTGGTCACTTCCATGGCTCCCCTAACAGCAGCCTCTTACTGGATACAAACATTATGGAACAATTATACAATTCTAATTCCTGCAGATGTAAGTTCATTTGTGAAGATGTAAGTTGCCAACAGAAATCTGGCCAATAATAATGATGGTGATAATTTTTTTAACCCACCTCTTCCTATGGATCAAGAGCACCAGTTAATAAAGACATAACACTAGTTAAAAAGACATAATATTAGTTGAAAGGGCATAACCTCAATCAAAAGAACATACATATGAAAAACAATCAATTCATAATTTAAAACTAGTAATTTGAAAATCATCTGAATAGGCCTGCCAGAAATGTTGTGGGATTGAAATGTCTCCAAAGGTGTTATGGGATTGAAGCCAGGACCTTCTGCATTCAAAGCACATACTCTGCCCATGAACTGTGGGCCTCCCAATTACAACTAACTTTACTATATTCTTAGTATGCCTTAGGTGTATGTGCACTAAGGGTACAGAGGAAAAGATTAAGTAATGCACTGAATGAGAGAAATAATTATTGCTGTGGCATTATCAGACAGTGCACACACCACATATACTGTCTTAAATTGATTAACTTGCTTTGAAATGGTTTACAATTATTTTTGAAACTGTTCAAGTTTATTTTAAAATTTTCTTGGCTTTACTATACATTGCTTACATAAAGCTAGGTTCTGATTCCCACCCATCATTTTCACCACCACCACTTTTAAATATACTGCTTAACTTATCCAAAGCAACATCGCAAAGTGGTGCACATAAAAAGAGCTTACCAGAGTGACATTGGACAACTTACCATCTCTCTGCCAACCCTGACATTTAATCACCAGTTGCTGATTAGTGATGCTGCTGTTGTGTGCTTTCAATTTGTTTTCATCTTATGATGCCCCTAAGGTGAATCTATTACAGCATTTTCTGGGATTTAGAGGGTGTGACATAGGGGGGTTGCAGACTGCCAGAAATAGTGTGAATTCAGTCCACTTTTAGGGTTAGGGTTAGAGTTAGGGAACCATGGGAACTGTATTTTATTGTGGCATCAGAGTTGTCTGACAGAGAAGGCTCAATGTCTCAGAAAAATAACAGTTCCCATGATTCCCTAGCACTAACCCTAACCCTAAAAGTGGACTGAATTCACACTATTTCTGGCAGTCTGCAACCCCCCTTACTCAAGGTCACTCAGTGGGTTTTCATGGCTGAGTGAGGACTTGAACCCTGGTCTCTAGAGTCATAGTCCAACACTCAAACCACTATGCCATGATGGAAACAGATCAACACACTCTTAACATTGCTATCCTGGTATATAGGATTATAGCCTAAATTAGACATAGCACTCATGTAGCCCTCCAGATATTGTTAGATTGCAAGTTACAGAGCCTATGATGAGTAACACAGGGAGTTGTGGTCAGATAATTTCTGGAGAGCCACATGATTCCTACCCTGACCCAAGCCAATCTGTCACCTCCACCTGAAAGTCTAACTCAGCAGTTAACCCCTGACATATAATCACAAATGGCTTAGAATTGAATGATAATGCCAGGAAATTCTTCAGAATTTGGAAGGGCAATGGGGAAGCAATTTGTAAAACATACAACTCTGTCCCAACATTCATTGACAATGAGTGCTTCCTGTAAACTACATACATAGGGTGCTCTGTTGTATACAAAGTGGCAATGACAAAAAATGGAAAAACAGAATTGGAGGCAGGTTAAGTGAGGAAGAGGAAAGATTGGGAGGAAGATGAGTTCCTCAGCTGCTGCAACAAACAGTTGAGGAGTCAAACAGAAGAGAGGGACAGTAGGCAGGAAGTGGAAGGAGTTTCTTCAGCTGGAGCACAGTTTGTAGTTGTGAAAGAAATGGTCTCTCCTTCATGAACTTCCTTCTGACATGGCATTGGCACAGAGAACAACCAGCCACAAGACCAGGGCTTTGGCTCTATGGTCTCCAAGAGACTGCCTGCTCATCTGGTTTTGCATTTAGGGAATGCAACATGAAATCTTTCCACAATTCTTTAGAGCCAAGCTTTGTTGGTTTTGATTGCCTTTACATTTCAATTGAGCTATATATTGCTCTAGAAGAATGACAGCTTCATTCCTGTGAGTCTGATCAAGAGAGTTTCTACACAATGAGGTAGCAGGAAATTGTGTATATCTGGAATTTTCCATTTTAAAAATTTCAGCCCCTTTCTTGAAGTTTCTCTTATTTTTGTCAAAACTGGACATTTGGGTGGCAATCCAACTTGAACACTCGGGGAGCATGACATGCTGTCAGTGCACTTACACTGGAGGGTTAAGATTGCACCTTTCCATGGAAGTGCAAAATGTCTAGGTGCACTCCCTCAGCCAAACAATTTCTAGATGGATGAAACTGTACGCAGGTGCCCTCTGGCTGTCATTCTGCAGGCAAGGGATAGGTATTGTGCAAGGAGGAAATAGATATCTCCTTCCACAATGCCCTTCAAAGTACTTATGATGCCAGAACCATTATTTACATCAGTGTAGGTAATTGAAAGGATTCCTGATTTTAACTGTCAATGACCATACTGCCTGGGCTCATGGGAATTGTACTGTAATGCACCTGAAAAGTGCCAAGTTGGAAAAGGCTGCTTGATGAATTTTATCTAAATCTGTACTAGTATGAAAGATTCAAGAACTACCAGTATTGCTTTGAAAAGGTATTTCAGCACTTTGTCAACATCTGGTAGGAGGATCAGGATTTGAGAACCTTTGTGGTTGGAGAGCGGGGTAGAAACAGTTTAAATAAAAATAAAAATAAAAATCAGCTTTTGCTAATGTGTGATAAATTTACCTGATTCACGAAACAGGTAATTTCCTTGGAAGTCCTGAGCTTTTGCCTTGGATCTACTACCTATTTCTAAATGAAATGCAGCACTACAAAAGTAAAACTGATTCTCCTGATGATTTCATTTGCCAAGGTGGTTTTTTCATGGAAATCTGGAAATATGAAACTGAAAAAAAAGAAAAAAAAAAGGGGGGGGGGAGAGAAGGAGGAAAAAGAAGAAGAGACATTCTTCCTTCCAATAATCTGTTCAGTGAACAAGCTGCAAAAAATAGTTCTGTATTTTTCCCCCATGTGATGCAGCAGACGGTAAATTTCCATTTAAAAGAATAAATGGAGTAGCTGCTGGCACTGAACCTGCTTGTCTTAGTCAAATATCCTTACAAAGAGGAGGCAGCAATACAGTATTTATTTCATTCAAGCAGAAATCAAATGGGAGAGAGAGAGAGAGATGCAAGAAAGGATGATAGGAGTAGGTTCATGGCCACCAGTCTTGCCTGTGTTAACATGTGTTATTTTATTTTAAAAAAAGGAGAAAATGAAATTGTAGTAGGATGTGTGTGAGGGAGATTTTCTCTTTTCACCCCTTTCACCTCAACTTCTGTAATTAATGAAACAGCTATACTTTGTGCACAAACAATATCTTTCTGTCAGTCTGAAAGCACTTTGCAAACATTAATTAAGTCTTTCAAATACCCATTTGTGTACTGGAGAGAGAACACTCAATCTGCCCATATCTGGCAGTATCAAGTAAGGTCTGCAGCAAAAGAATGGAAGATCCAGAGCCCTGTGGCTTCTCCACATTCTAATCTCTGAAAAATGGAAATATGTGCTTATTTCATACTTCCAGGTGAGGACAAAAATATATGAGAATCCCCCCCCCCCTTCCACCACACTAGGTGAAATTATGAGAACTTTTGTGCATTTTTAATGCTTCTTCATAAAGTTGAGATTTTTTTTTTTTGCAATCAACCCTTTTTGGAGATTATCACACTACTTTTTAATAGCAGGATGGAAATGCAATGTTCACTCAAATGGCGGGATCCTACTGAACAGCCTCAATCTGTGCTTCTGCCACAACTTTTAATGAATGGGAAAATCGTGTGATTAGCTGTCCATCATGCAGTAAACCCATTATTGAGGATGTGTGCAATAGTCCATCTTGGGGTAATTTGGAGGTTGATGATCCCACGTGGTGTGAGTTGGCATTAGTCCCTTCTCTCCCCCTCTTTGTCCCTGAACATCTATAGCCATAGTTCCAGTGCTGAGAAGAAAAGTCTTTAGCTTGTTTCTCAAAAGCAGCAACCTTTCTTAAGCTTCCCCCCCCCCATTTCTTTAAAAGTTGTAATCACACAATGTGAACAAGCTACCAAAATGTATTTTTGTGATGCAAAACCATATAGGGAAGTAAAACAAGAAAAAGAAGAATCTTTATTAAAAATTAATTTACCTCACTAGGGGAAGATTTTTTTTCCCATGGGGAAAATGGAATGCTGTAAAAAAACAGTTTGCTGGACTGATTTCCCATCAAGCAAAACCATGCATATACGAGCGAGTTTAATCTCAGATAACTGATGAGTGAATCCAGAATGCAATGGATGAATAGAACACAACAGTGTGTGATTAAAAAATAAATAAATCAGGGTACATTCTGTGGCTGTTATTGACTTTTTTTTTTAAACCCTCACATTGTTCTTATCATTCTTAGCACACCCTCATGCCCACCATTTTGAACATATAAAAGTGACATCATGTCACAATCAGTTGCCTCTTGGGTTATTTTTTGAAGGGCTTTTGCTATTTTGGTGTGGAAAACACCTGGAAATGGTTGTTAAAAAGTGTTTTAAAGCTGTTTTTAGTGAGGGCGTTGCTCAACACAGGATTTTGCGCTTTTTTGGGGGAGGATTCTGGGGCTTAGAGGGTTGAAAAGGAATAAAAATGATGGCTCTTGATCCCACCAAGGGCCAAATGCAGCCCCTAGGCTGCAAATGTTCACCCCCTGATTCAGTGGGGTGGAGGGAGAGACAAAATATAGGTGATTCCTGCTTCTAAGAGGAACAACCTACATCTCTTCCAGTTCACTTGCGGAGGTTCACTGGACTACTGTATAAACTCAAGTTGATGTCCTGTATAGGGTTTGGGGCCAAAATTATGGATTTTGAAATGACCCATGGATAAGCTGAGGACATGTAACAAAGGATGTAAAGGAGGAAACAAAGGAAAACAATGCCAAGGAACTTAATAATAATAATAATAATAATAATAATAATAATAATAATTTATATCCCGCCCCTCTGCAAATGCAATCGGGGTGGCTTACATCAATAAAACACCAAAATATACAATCTCAAAACCCACCCACCCCTAAAAATAGTATTAAACAACAAAACTTAAAACAGCAACAAACAATAAAACAATGAACAGATAAAATAAGTCTAAATGGCAGAGCGGTCATCAGTCTCCCATACCAAGAGTTCTTATTGATCCCTACGTTGCTCCTCCGCTGCCTTGGTGCCTGGAGAGGTGTTCCTGCGGGCTTTTATCCCAGCATCCTCCAGGCTCCATTGCTGCTGAGGGCTGCCCAGGTGTAGGTGTTAATGGGCTTTGGAGTCCTCCTCAGCCTGGACGCTGCCTCCTCCGCTGCCTTGGTGCCTGGAGAGATGTTCCTGTGGGCTTTTATCCCAGTGTCCTCCAGGCTCCATTGCTGCTGAGGGCTACCCAGGTATAGGTGTTAATGGGCTTTGGAGTCCTCCTCAACCTGGATGCTGCCTCCTCCGCTGCCTTACAAAATTCCAGCAGGCATAACTGTTTGTGCTCACCCTAAAGCAAGGGTTGGCAACCTTTTTGGGGGTGGGGCAGGTCCCCCTGTCCCCCGATGCCCCCTGGGCTGTGGTGGTGCATGCGCGCATGCGCACTACCTCCACTGTGGTGCGCATGCGTATGTGAGCGCGGGTTGCCATTTTGGATGGCGGCCCATGCTCACACGCGCATGCGCATGGTGGTGGGTGCCATTTTGGAAGGCGAAATAGCACCGGTGCCATTTGGCATTCCAAAATGGCACCCACCGTAGTGTGCATGCATGCGTGAGCACGGGCGCCATTTTAGAAAGATGGCGCGGTGGCAGCGATGGCGATGTGCATGTGCGGCGGCATCAACAGCGGTGGCAGGACTGGCCACGGGCCAGTTCCAAGGCCTCAGCCGGCCGGGTTCAACCCACAGGCCGTAGGTTGCCGACCCCTGCCCTAAAGGCTGGATGGCAGAAAGAGTGGGGGGAGGGGGTGTTCACTGCTCCCAGGACAGATTATGCTCTTGCCTTTCACTGGGGATTGGTTCCTTTTAAAATAACAGTTACAGTACTTACATTGACCATGGATAAGTTGACTCCGTTTTTTGGGGTCTATTTTTTGGCTAAAATTTCTAGACTTATACATGAGTATAGAGTATGTAATGTGGTAGACTGGGTTCAGACCTCTCTAGCATACCATCCAGAAGGAGAGTTCAGGTAAGCAACTGAAAGAACATGGGTGAACAAGCAAGGACAACTGCAAGATATTTTGCTATTTGAGGCCAAGGAGTTCCTGCATCCATCTGTCCACATGAGACAAGGTGCACACAGTGGACTCTTAGTATTGGCAGTCTGACAGTCAGTTGATTTGACTGCCCACAGATTGCCACAGCCCATTTTATTCAGTGATGGTGCATGCCCATGCATACACTGATGTGTCTGTGTGTATGTTGCTGTTATGGAATAATATGGGACACAGCCATCTGCATTTTTTGCCATCCACATGTGAGGGGGTGGGCGGAACTGAACCCTCATAGATGGGAAGGATCTACTGTAATGCCCAAAGCCAGCCCAAAGCTGTTTGTTGTGAGAAAATTCACACAAAAAATTCCTCTATTCTTCCCATACTATGATACGAGACGATAAAAAGCCATACTATACAAATACACTCGTCACTCCTTGCTTGTGGACTTGGAGTCCATGGTCTCAATCCTTCATGGACTGGCAAGTGGGGAGAGATAAAATGGCATGCACCCCCATGCTCAGGAATGCATGACCATTGAAAACAATGGCCCCCCAATATTTGTGATTTTTCCAATTCGTAGGGAGGTCTGGAAAAGATCCCCTGTGAATTGGAAGGAATGGCTGTAAAAAAATAAAATAATGGAGAAAAGCAAGCAAACAAACAACACTACTGTATTTTCATGACATCCCAAATCTAGTGTGGGAGATTATTACCACATTGCCTAATAGTAGGGCTGGCTCCATGAACAAGGTACTTCTCCCTTCTCGAAAGTGGAAGAATTTAAAGGAAAATATTGACACAAATATTGCAAATAGTGAGATGGTCTATGAGAAGAGAGAGGAATTATGCTTGCTTTCCCCTCATCCATTTCTCCACAATTTGTGCAACATTAGTTTCTTCTTCTTCTTCTGCACACACACACACATACACACTGAACAAGTGTAGATGAGCAGATTATTGATTATTTATTTTTAAAATGAAGCCCATATTTTAAAAAAGGCCAAAAAACAAAGGCTGTAACTGTCATAATTTAAACTAAAATTTCTTGCAAAATTTGCACAAAACAAATACTTCTGCAAACACAATACTTCTGTAAAAAGGTACAAAATACTCTGTCTATTTCACCTGGCACCTGGAAAGAATTACCCCCCTCCATTTTCACAACAATTAGAAGAACAAGAAGGCACATTGTTGATGTTGTTCAGAGATTACACCATCCTGACTTTCTTCAGGAAGGTCCATTTTTACTTCCAATTTGCTGTTTGCTTACTTGTCCTCACCTGCAACAAATGCTTATCACCTGCTTTTCCTTCAGAGTAAAAGGGAAATGTTAAGGATGCTGTTAAAAATGCATACCTAACATAACATGCAGTATGACTGCTGGATGACATGATAATCACATATTGCAGTGCAGGGATATTGCACTAAAATAAAGCAAGAAGACAAAACAAAAAGTCTTGGCAAGAACATTGGCTCCTATACCAAGAGAAAGTTTTTGTTACAGTCATATTACAGCCATGTTACAGATAATTTCTAACAGGGGCACTTTGAAATCTGGGTTGCTGTTTTACTCTGAGTATTCCTTGCTTAAGAAAACTTTATGAAATTCATGGGGAGTCACCATAAATTGACTGGTGACTTGAAGTCACACACACACACACACACACACACACACACACACACACACACACAGATTTACTTAAGGATTACAGGCAAATTAGCCAGTATAATTCTCGTTTTCCAAAAAAAAAAGAAAGAAAAAAGAAAAAAAGAAAAAAGAAAAGAAAAAGAAAGAACAGATAATAGATCTGATTCACACATATAGATATGTCACATGATGGCTCAATGCATTAAATCCGTCAATAGCTTTTTGAATGCATGCAATAGAGGAGTGGGCCATGGGCCATTTCAATTTTTTTCCTTTATTTTTTTAAACCAAAGATTTTAAAAATCAAGTGTACTGGAAATACTGGCTTTACAAATCACACATGATATCACACAATCAATTGTTTTCATACAGATATTTGAATCTGTACTTGTTATGAAATTGTTTTAATTCTTTTAAAAATATGGATAAGATTATGTTGTTGTTGTTGTTTGCTGTGAAAAGCATTGAGCATGCTGCATATGGAAAAGTAGTAAGCAAATGAAGTGGATGACTGATCAATTGGCCAACTGACACATGATTCCTGCCATTCCCAACCTTCAGCCCATGCGACATAGCAGACTGCCAGAAATAGTGCAAATTGAGTCCACTTTAACTGCCCTGACTCGTGGTAGGGAATCATGGGAACTGTAGTTTATTGTGGCACCAGAGCTCTCTGACAGAGAAGGCTCAATGTCTGAGAAAAAAAAAAATACAGTTCCCATGATTCCCTAGCACTGAGCCAGGGCAGTTAAAGTGGACTCAATTTGCACTATTTCTAGCAGTCTGCAAAGGCCTGAATCACTGCGTAGATACAGGGTTGGCCATTTTTGATTTTCCAAATGGTGCTGATTTATAGCTTCCATCACTTTTTACCATTGGCTGTACTGGCTAGGAGTGATGCAAGATGCAGTCCTACAACATCTGGAGGATTTGCATTAGCTACATTTAAAATTTCCCTTCTTGGAAATGTGCCATATTAGATGAGGTGATTAGCAAATGTCAATATCTGTTTATTTCTCACAGGGATGTATCTGTCTGTCATTTAGTAAAATATAAGAAATGCAGTTTTAGCCTAACAATTTGATCAGAAATTAGTCCTATTTGTCTACCAGTGGGCCTTACCAATGGGGCCAGTGTAAACAGCTTCCAGCCTTAGTCTATGGTAATGAAATTCCTTGCAAATGCTGACATTTTTCAATTTGAACATTGTACTAATGAGCAATGGCTGCTCCTAAACCTTCTGAAGTGCTTTGCTTGATGATTCTTATTATTATTCATTTGCCTTTTGTGTGCTAAATAGTTAAACAAATGGTCTGCTTGTATTACCAGATTCATTTTATGGGAGTGGTTTTATGGCCATACCTTAATTTTTTAATTTTCTAATTATTGTAGCCAATAGCAATTAATTCAAAATAATTAAGCCAAATCAACTCATCACTTTGCCAAGCACAACATTTTTCTCCTTCATTTATGACTTTAATAGACTTCACTTGGTATGTTCAATCTTTACTAATTGCACAGCTGATAATTCTTTATGACTTTGTTTGAGGAGTTCAACATTTTCTATCTTTTCCTTTAATGGGCTCCATTTTTTTTTTTTGCATAATCATAGTCTTAATTTTGTTTAACTTATGCTGAGGCAGAATATGAATCCAACCCACAGGAGGAAAATAAAAGACATAATTGTACATTTCACTTTATTCAATAAAAGGCATTTCACCACATTTTGCAGTGGGAACCATTCAACCATCCTGATCTGTGGAATAGTTGGGATTTAACCATGCTTTAAAGATACTGTTTAAGCCTTTAGAGCTAAGAAGAGGATAGCTATGTTTAGCAAGAACAGACTCTAAGGGAGATAGCAGAACCAGACTTTTGCAACATTTCCATTCATAAACTCTTTGGTCAGACTGGTTAATTCTGTTATCTTTTCATCATTGCTGCTGCCACCATCATCATCACTGTGATCCATAAGAATGTTTAATTTTCAATGGTTTCTGAAGTTGGTATTAGATATGAACCGAAAGCTGCTAGGGATCCAAAGAAAGGGTTCCCTTTCTTTCCAGAGGGATTAAGCTATCAGATTGCTAACCAGTGCAAAGGGATCTTGTAGCATCTTTGAGACTATTGTTGAACCCACACTGCAGAAATAATCTGGTTTGATACCACTTTAACTGCCATGGCTCAATGCTATGGAATTCTGGGAACTGTAGTTTGTTGTGTCACCAGAGCTCTCTGACAAAGATGCGTAAATGTTCCACAAAACTACAATTCCCAGATTTCCATAGCACTGAGCCATGGAAGTTAAAGTGGTGTCAAATTGGACATTTATTTCTGTTATTTCTGCAGTGCAGATGCAGCCTGTATGAAAGAAGTTGTAGCAAATGCATGGAATGGGAGTCATTCCAGATAGTGTTAAATCAAAGTTAAGATGTTTATTATGAGTATAAATTCAATATAAAGACCAGTACGTAATTCACAGAATATCATATTTAGGCTGCATCATCACTGCAGAAATAGTCTAGTTTGACACCACTTTAACGGCTATGGATCAATGCTATGGAATTCTGGGAACTATAGTTTTGTGAGACATTTAGCCTTTTCCGCCAGAGAACTCAGGTGTCACAACCAACTATAGTTTCCAGAATTCCATATCATAGAGCCATGGCAGTTAAAGTGGTGCCAAACTGGATTATTACTGCACTGTGGATGCAACCCTAGAGGAGTGACACTTGCAAGATCAATACCAGTAGAGGGCCCTCAATTTAGAGTTATGAAATGGACATGACCAAGAATTTGAAGAACACCAAACATCCCAACACAATCATTTTAGCAAGAAAATAGTTCCTCCTTTCAAGCTCCTTAATTGTACTAATGACCAATAAAAATACTTAAATAATTTTGCTATATTTCTCAAGATTATTGGTTCATTTAAGGAAAACCTTTAGGTACAAACTCTTCTTCTAGAATGAATGATATCTTCCCTCTATGGTTAGTCATTTTTGCAAAGATTGTAATAACTCTGGGGCACATTTTTCATATGTGCTTCGCTTAGCAAAGCCTTGTTGATCACTCTTGCTTTTCTGATGCCAGGATTTCAACCTGCTGCAGCAACTTTCTGCTTCCTCTTTAATGCTCATCTGGACCATCCTGAACCATCTCAACTTGACAACAACATCAAAACAAAAGATTGCATTCCTCAGAGGAAGGCACAGGCAACCCCTCTCTGAAGAAATCTTGCCAAGAACCCCCTGTGGTAAGTTCGTCTTGAGGTTGCCATAGATTGGAAATGACTTGAAGGCAAACAACAACCATCAATATCTTTCTGGGCAATTTAGCTCCAATACTGTCATTTAAAAAATGGTATAGGCAGTCTACACACACACACACACACACACACACGGCATAGGTTGTGCTTGGAAAATTTTGACACTGTTTTATGCATGATGTACTTTTATATATTACTTGTAAGCATTTGATTTGGTGGCACACACTCATATTCTGCATGCCATAGTCTGTGTGATTATTTGACCATCTCCTCTTAAAAGTACACAGCACAAAAATCCCATCAGCAAAATATGTCAAGTGCAGCCTCCACCTAACTATATCTGCAAAGCTTACCCAGTTCTGACAAAGAGAGATGGGGAGGGTGAGATAGTCCAGTATTGATTTGAGTTTCTGAATCAATATTCAGACATGGACCTAACTTGAACTGTGATGGTCTATAGATTAGTGTAAACTGAATTAGGCTTTTATGCCCAAATTGGGGTTTGAACCAAATCTTTTGGTTGTTGCACCCCTTGTATTTAATTAGCTGTAAATATTTACAGTGACTCAAGTGGTTAAGATCCTGATTCTGTTGATTTCAAGATTGGTAGATCGGCAGTTCAAGGCCTGGGTGCTGCATGATGGGGTGAGCTCCTGTCACTAGTCCCAGCTTCTGCTAACCTAGTAGTTTGAAAGCATGCAAATGCAAGTAGATGAATAGGTACCACTTTGGTGGGAAGGTAAACAGTGTTCTGTGCAACCATGCTGGCCACATGATCACAGAGTAGTCTCTGATAACGCTGGCTCTTCAGCTTAGTAATGGAGATGAGCACCGCCCCTACAGTCGGACACAACTTGACAACCTTGCCAACGGGGAATACTTTTACTTTTACCTAAATAATTTTGTTGAAAATCCCCATTCTATGTGAAGAGATTGGAATGAGGGAGAGGGGACAGGCACTGAAGACGCCCTTTTCTTCTCCATAGCTTCTACAATTGATGAAGAAGAGTGTTACCCAAATTGTAAGGGTCCCATGAAGGCACCCACAAATCAATATATTTCTAGGGGGATTTTAATATTAGCTCAAATGTGAGTTATAGTACAGCTGAGGCAACAGTGGCCTTGGGACCAACCCAACTATACCAGGTCTAATTCACACAGATCTCCAGAGGCAAATCCAAATAAGTTGTTGTATTTTATTGGGGGAATAATTAACACACACACACACCACATACTCTCTCTCTCTCTCTCTCTCACACACACACACACACACAAGCTAGGAAGCAAAAGTGGGAGAAGTGGAATAGTTTGAGGCTTTGCTAATAGAGATATGTTACCGACTGTGGATCATGGTTCCAATTGTTGGGATTCCAGAATGGAGAAGACTCAATAGCCACTGTGTCAAGGGGGATAGCTGGTGTATTGAGGAGCCTAGTCTAGTTAAACTGACAGAGTGCCTGCCTACTTGAAAACTAGATTTAAGAATGGCTGTTTTACTACTTGTATATATATTCAGAACCTTGTCTTGGGGGCAGAAACCAAGATGTGAAGGGATTAGATGCTTGCTAAATGGTTTTCCAGGAGTAAAATAATGGTATGGAGTAGAAGCGAATGGTTGGGTGATTGGCATGAATGTGTTGAACAAAGGGATTTGCCAGTACATCCCTAGATAATCACAAACAATCACTTTCTTTGGCCATGACCCCTCACTGCCCTCTAATGACAAAGGATGATGCTGGGGGCTCAGGAAATCCCATCGGGGTGGGTGCCTTTTAATTCCCTTGCTAGCACAAATCAGTTTTTCCAAGTGTGAAAAGGTCAGGTGTCCACAGTGGGATCATTCCTAAATCATTCTCCCCAGTTTCCCTTTTAATATTAACTCGATATTAAATATGAGGGTGGAATCAGAGGCTTGGTCTTGGGGTATCAAGAGTGTACATTAAGATTGCTGGATGGTGGGGTGTGGAAGGAAGAGCAAAATTAAGTGAAGAATGATATCCCTATTGCTGCTGCACTTCAAGCAACGAACCAAGAATCTTGACCCAGTGTTGCTACTATTTCAGTAACAAATAAGTAATATAAGAAAGAATTCTACACAAAAAATCTTGCCTTCAGATACATTTGTTATTGATACACTTGAAAAGACTTAACCATGTCACAAAAATTCTCTACATCAGTTTCTTGATATCTCATAAAGGTACTAAAGTGAACTTTGATTTCAGGGACCCACAAGTGGCAGTGACACAAATACATTTCATTGGTGCATCACTGGGGCTGCATCTATACTGCAGAATTAATTCAGTTTGACAGTTTGACAGTGCTTTAACCACCATGGCTCAATCCTGTGGAATTCTGGGATCTATAGTTTTGTGAGATATATAGCCTTCTCTATCAGAAAGCTCTGATGCCACAACAAACTACATTCAAGGATTCCATAGCACTGAGCCATGGCAGTTAAAGTGATGTCAAACTGCATTATTACTGCAGTGCAGATGCAGCCCAATACACTGATGTTCCAAAGCTCTGTTTGGCAACATCTAGTAAATTATGAGATGAATAATACAAATTAGTAATCATGGATCCTTCTGGTTGCAGAGAAGGCATTCACCCAGTCATCCAGAGGATCCCTTGGGACACTGGGGCTCAGATTGGCTCCCCCAGACTGTGTGATCATTTGAGCATAATGTTCCTTCTCCCTCTACAGGCCCAGAATGACTTAAAAGCAAGCCACAAGCCCTTACTTCCTTTCAGATACTGTCCAATATCCAGTTCTAGCCTTTTGATGTTCCAGACCTGTGTAGTAGTCTCTGCAAGGATGGGAATTTTCTGCCTCCCCAACCCCATTATAGTCTCTTGTTTAGAACCCTGGGTTCTCTATTTGGGTAGATGCTACTTTTCAGGGAAATGGAAAGAGGAAAAGAATAAGATGTTAGTTAGAGAGATGATAGATAGAGAGATGAGATAGATAGATAGATAGATAGATAGATAGATAGATAGATAGATAGATGCTGGAACACAGCACACATGAGGCAGATTACAAGGGATGTCTTTTAAGGAAGCCCTTCTTATTTCTCATTTTAAAAATTGCAACAGGAGGAGACTGGAGGCTGCCTTTTCTATCAGCCCTTGGTTTTTTTCTTTATCTTTTTTTTAAAAAATCTTTTTAAATAGTGTTTAACACTTGTACAATTTGATGTAATTATAGACAGGAGGGGACAGGAGGAGAAGGCAGGCAGTTTTTTTTATTTAAAAAAAGGCACATGATTACTTTGCCGAAGCTGTACTTTATAATTTATCTTCCAGAAGAGATAAAAGGAATAAATACTTAAGACCCAATGGTGACGACAGTGAAGTAATCACTGAGTCGCTGGATACCTTTGTCTCTTGGAAGCACGTAGTAATTTTTACCCGCTTGCCACTGCGTGTCAAACCTTTCTTTTCTTCCCTGTTCCATTTTGGATGGCCAAACTGATTATCTAAAATAGAAAATTAGCACACAATAGGTTTACTTGGCGATACTCCTTATGCAACTAATGGGCAACGCTTGTTAATTGGTTGTAAATGCCAGCAGGTTGCCAAGATAATACTTCAGAAATAAGCGGGTATTCTGATAATTACAGCAATCTTCATCTATAAAAGCTTAAGTAGATGAAGTACTGGCTGGCTTAAAACCAAGATTTATCCTCCTGCTGCACTCACATTAAAAGGGAAAAAAATAAGATGAAAACAATAATGTAACAAAACAATTATGTAGCAGGAAGCATTGTAGGTTTTAGAGATTGTGAAAACTCAGAAAGTAAAACAGTGCTGTAATAACCAGTTATGGAAAAATGGGCCATTTACATTTGTGTATAATTAAATAGTAGGCTATGCAATTTCACTTTTTAAAGTAAACTGCCTTTTTCTTCCTTTTTTTATAGGGCAACGTGGCCATAATTGCAGCATTAAAGCTTTAATGAAAGAAAAAAAAAGTAGCAGATCAAGATGACATGTTACATCTACATTTCCACGGTGGCATTTGGCTGGTTTAGTAATAGGAAGCTATCGAGCAGAATAAAACAGCAGTATTTGTCATATTTTCCCTCTTCCAAGTGTTATAGGAAGGATCGTTCACGGTTTAAAATTCACAAAATTTATTTTCCCCCTTGACCTTCAGCCTGAAAATATTAAATGGTGTTCTCTACAGTTAAGACATTTCAAAGCATTGATTTTGCGGGTATATGATTCCAAACTATCAGGGTTCTCAAGACCAAGAAGAGGTGAATCGAATATACTTGGATTATTCTATCACATAGAATTTTTCTCCCTAACACTAGTTACATTGCTCTGTACTATTATCAGAGCTTCTAAATATGTCTTGAGGCCTCACTATTTAACTGCCATGGACTACCATGACTAAACTGGGGGTTGAAAACTTGTTAGCCCCAGTGGGGGCTGAATTGAGGAACACACACTTCCCACATACTGTCCTACATTTCACAGATGAAAACTAGGACTTGTGGCCAAGCAATACCACAGTGTGGTCAAGATGGCAAAAGTTATAATGAAGAAGAATGTATAAACTAGGAGGGGCTGCAGCAGTTGACTTGCCTGAGCCTACTGGGAAGAGCAGTATTCCATCCCCTCCTGTGCCCCCTTCTGACTACAATTGAACTCTGAACTCAATCTGCAGTAATTGAAGTACGCTGAGGACAAATAGGGAAAGTTGGAGCCTGAGACAAAAATTGGGACATTTTAGAAGTAGCTGAAAAATGGGATTGCAGAGGATTAATTAGGACTATTTCTGTCAAATCAGGACTGTTGGAAGGTTGTACAACTTTCTATTTGGCGAGCTCAGCTCCCACTGTGTATGGGATGAATGTTGAACTTGGTGATAATGGACAGTCATTTCTTGCTTCATTCTTGTGCAATGAATCAGAGCTGAAGCCTGCCTCATGCCATCACATTTAATCTTTGATTATATTTGGTAACTGACATACAGTGGTTCTAACTATCTGGCAAGTATTGACAGTGGCAACTTATTCGTATTTGCTAGCTGCCAAAACAAGAAAAGGGTGTTGACAAGTCTTAAGCATTCAGATGTCACCTTAACAATGTTAAATCTTGGTTAAAAATAAAGGAAGATTTTTATATACAAATTCCCAGCTGGATTTCCCCTCAAGAGGCCTTCTTTGGCAGGTATAAGAACCAAAAAACATCATGGATAACATATAGAGAGTTGATTAATTGGAAAGGAGATAATGGAGAATCAATGAAAGAACGAGAACAATTATGTAAAGAAATAAAAGAAAATTGGTTCGTTTATGGCCAAATAAAAGAGAGATACAGGATTGATAGTAAAAGCATAGGTATTATAAATAAAAATAATGAGATAGATAAAATTATTTTCGATAAAAATAAAGGACATATTTCTAAATATTACAAGATATTACAGGAAAGAAACTTAGAAAATGAAAGAATAAAACACTGTATGATAAGGTGGGACCAAGACATTGGGAAATCAATAGAATTAGAGACGTGGGATAAGGCCTGGTATGACACAAATAAATTTACTAAATGTCAAAATTATAAGGAGAACCATATTAAAATGTCATTCAGGTGGTACTTATCACCAGATAAATTAAATAAATTATATAAACTAGGGAAAGACCAATGTTGGAAATGTGACAAGCCCAAAGCCAATTTCTATCATATGTGGTGGGATTGCATAGAGGCTCAGAAATATTGGAATCAAATAAGAAACATAATAATGGAAAGATACAAGAAAGAGATACCTATGGATCCGAAGTTTTTCCTATTGAATATGACAGACTCACTGGAAAAGTCATTTGTAAAAGATAATAGACGAGTTTTACTTTATATGGTGACAGTCACCCGAATAGTGTATGCCGGGAAATGGAAAAAATCAATAACTCCCAAGGTGAATGAATGGAAAGAAAAATTATGGGAAGCTATGGAGTCCGATATACTAACGGGCTTACTAAATGATAAAGATGAAGATGAAATTATAAAAGATTGGATGAGATTTAAAGAATATTAGAAAGATAAAGGGAAAGAATAAGGAAAAAAATTAAATTTTAGAAATATAAACATAATATAAATATAGTTAAAGGATGTATGGGAAACAAGATATTATAGAATAGAATAGAAGTCTACTTTGAAATTATAATGGATATGGATTTCTTTAATAATAAATATTATATGAGTTAAAGATGCTAGTATATGGGGATAAATATAGATATAGAAAACGAATATTAGGCAATGATTCATTTATTAGGAAGGAACACTTAGTATATGCAATCATAGATCAATAGAAACCAATTTATGTCTTTTTTGAATGTGTGATTTTGTTATGTTGTGTATGTAGTATTTGTATTTATTTTGTTAGTTAAATGTTATTTGTTATGTTATGTTATGTATATATATATTGTGTATGTATAAAAATTTGATAATAATTAAAAAAAAAAGAAATTTGAAATTTCAGATTCAAATGGTAAAAACAGAAGAAGACCCCACACCCCCAGTATGTTTCAAATGTTGACGAAATAGTGGTGCTGTACTCCATTAACTCCTAGGGAACATTCTAGTGATGAACCTCTGGTGGCAGAGTGACAGAATCCAGTAGAAAAGAGGCAGGGAAAACACTCCCCTCCACTGTAGCCTTACAAGGCCTTTTTAAAACAATCTGTGGAAGTCTGCGAAACCCTCTGGAGTTGCTTTTTGGGTGCACAGAGGGTTCATTGGCCAAAGGAAGTGGATGTGAGGGGAGACAGATTCTAAGTTATACCAGTGAAATGTTGGACATAGCCCTGAGGTATTCAGCCTGGGTGAGAGCCAGCATGGTGTAGTGGTTTAAGCACTGGACTTTTATTATCACTATTATTATCATTGATACCTATCACCATGTATGACTCTTTGCAAGTAAAAGATCAATGAAAAAAAAATTGGTTCTCAGCCATCAGGCTTACAACCAAATTGAGGTAAACCATAAAAGGAAAGGGGAAAGGCAGTGTGGAAGGGCATTAAGTCCAGCAGAAACTGCTTCTTCTTCTTCCCCTCCAATGCCAGGGCAGTGGCAGTTGGGATGGATGGAGGACTTTTCATCTGCTTCTGGTCCTAGGCATGGTGGATCTGTGTCTGCCTCTTCTTCTCTCCCTCTGAAGGCTGGAGACCAGCGGTTCAACCATGGTTGCACAGACTATGACATTCAAATAAAAGACATTATCAAGTCTAACAAATGAGGAATATGTGTGTGTGGAGAGAAAGACGGAAACCAGAGAAGAGGGCCCAGGACTGATATCTAGAAACAGAAGATGACACTAATGAAGATGGCCTCATATAATCCTTTTGAGAATACAGTCCCCGTTTGAAATAGTGCACTATCTCTCATGGGCTCTATTGCCCCTGGGTGCTCTGTAGGGTTATAAGTCAGAATCCCGTTGCTATCTTATGTATGCTTAAGTTCCCCTATGGAAGCAGTTGGACATTATTTTCAAATGAGGAATATCCATGTAAATGTAGCATTAAGAAATGGCCTTTCTAATTCATAGACCTCCTTTCTCTCTTTGAATGGTAGGAACACATTTGTTATATCAGACAATCATATATGGGTGCACTGATCAGGGAAATGCTGGCCAGTTTTGGCTCCCATCTGCTAAGGTATATAAGTGCTATATGTACATTCTAGTTCAGAGCTAGTAGAAGTGTCAGAAAATTCACTTTTGCCTTAAAACAAAATATGAGAGCAGTGTAAACCTTTTAAAAGAAGAATCAAACTTCTAAAAGTATGATGCTCTTTAAAACAGAATGTGGGCTCTGAGGGTATTTTGTTCTAATGCAAAAATAAAAATAAAATTCTGTGCCACTACTTTTCCTCACATTGCAACACTGGCCCAATGTATTGGGTGGTTAAGGGCTGTGGGATTTCCATGGGCCACAAAAATGGGTGGAGTCCCCATATGATATTTACCCTTCTTTAAAGGAATGAGCCTTTGTCACTCACACATTACAGAAGTACATAGACCCAAAGAGCAGCAGTGGCAGCCAAGAACAGGACGGCACTTGAAAGAATCCACTAATGGGTTTGTCACTTGTCTTATAAGAACAAAGGGAATAGAAGTCCTTTCAGCTGTCTTGTATTTCCATTTACACATTAAAAATGTATAAGCATATGTTTCATATCACGTTGGTGTTACTATGGTAATTGTTTATTAATCTAGTGGCATTTGATAATCACTATTTTTTTTTTTTAAAAAAAGGCAAAGCAGTGTTTAAGTAATATTTTATTTTGCATTTCTTTCCCCACTCAGCCCTCCAGTTTCAAAGAGGATGCATTTTCTCATTTTCTCTCCAAATGTCACAAGCCTTTGAAGAACTGTTCTTTGAATTGCTCACAGCTTTGATCGCATAAGAATTGGGATACAAAATATCTGAGTATGGGGCATCTGGGAAAGGTTTACGGAATGTAAATAAAGTGCAAAATACATTTGTTACACTATAATCAAATAGAGTAAAGCGGATTATGTAGATTATACTCTTTCCTTGGTCATATAGTCAGGGATTCTAGAAATTTGTACAACCATGATTCTACCTTGGAGCACTAAGTGGAGGATGAAGCTTCACTTTGATTGAATGTTCTCCAAAGTCAGTACTGTTTTCAGGCCCTGTCTTTTCTGTAGGATGGAGTAGTGAATGCATGTGGCAGATTTTATAGACTCTAGGATTAAGGTGTGAGCTTCAGTGCACCCTGATTTTGGATTGACTGTGAAGCAAGAATGAAGTGAGTGTCTCAGAAAGCAAATGATGGGCATAATATATGAAAGTAATGTCTAAAGCCTTCTCCTCAACCTTCTTGCTGCTGTAGCTTCACCATCAGTGGTTGTGTTGTGTGGGGGTAGAGCAGAGATGGAGCTACAGAGGTGGTTGGGACAAAATGAGGGCATTGTCCCCCCCACCCCCCTAGGAATTCTGCCTCCAAATGAATTTTTGTCCTCAGTCTCCAAATTTCTAGCATTTCTAATAACTTAAAATTTCAGCTGAACATTTAAAAATAATGGATGGAATTCACTGAGGCAGTTATAAATGCTAACCACCATAATGAAAGAACTACAAGTGTCTCCCAGCCTGTCCTCCACCCCAATCCCCACTTATTGGGCCGGTAGCCGCCACTGTGATTGGCAGGAGTCTGTTCACCTGTTGATTGAGAAGTAGCTGACTAATATTTCTACCGCTTCTCATGAGTAATCTCTAATGGAACACCCAGAAGTAGAGTTCCTATTGCATTTCTCCCTTACAATGGAATAGACTCCCATTGATCACAGTGGCTGCTACTTGGTAAGTGGGGGCTGGGGAACTTTCACAGTCCCTACATATACCCTCAATTAAGGAATGTGTGACTCTAGATTATCCATTCATAACTGCCTTAGTTCATTCTGGCCACAGTTTAGGCATCCTAAGCAAAAGGACTGGCAATGTTTCCAAGGGAACGTGAACAGAGCAAACATGAGGTGTGAATTATTTTCAATGCTCTGCTCTCTGCAATGCTAGGAATTTGGGTATGAACTAAAATTTCATTTGGTTGGGTAGAATTCTTATTGGGGGGCATGTTGTCAATTTGCTACCCTTCATAGTTATATCCTCTGAGGCATGGTGGGATATGGAGCATGAAGACTCCTTCCCATAGGCTTTCTGATACATTCAGCTACCAGATGTTTTTCATACTCTGTGGGTTGGACACCTTTGCTCGGGTCCAGCTGCTAGGGATCTTGGCTCTTCTCTCCCTCAAAAGGAAGTGGAGGCAAAGGAGGATCCTGAGGATGGATGTTCTGTATCAGTCCATCCCTTGCCTAGAAGACATTCGCACTGTCAAGCTGTACTTTTCACATCTGCTGTTCACACTGATGCATGGGTATCTTGTTGTGTGAGAATCTAAGGATAGCTTTTCATGAGGCAATGCTCACACACACACATTTGGGACTGGAGTCATGTCATATGCTGCCTGAAGTGACAACTATAGAGGGTTCTTACTCAAGGGATCCATCCAAGGAATGATAAGGGAAACAGAAATTGTCTTACATTGTCTTTTTTTTTTAAAGTACAGTGGACCCTCCACATTTGCTGAGGTTAGGGGCTCAGGATCCCTTTGAAAGTGGAAAAATCACAAATAAAAAACAACTTTGTTTTACCTGAGAGAACACCTCTCTAGGAATCTCTAGGTCCTCCAGCACAACATCTGCTGGACATTGACTGTAGAATTACACTGAGGGACCTGCAAATGCCTAGACAATTGTTCTCACTAGCAATTTCTAGGTCCTCCAGCATGACTTTTGGAAGATTTTGACCATAGAGTTGTGCTGGAGGACATAGAGATTCCTAGAGAAAACAAATTAACAAAATCCATGAATAATCAAATCTGCAAAAGTCAAAACCACAAATGCGAAGGGATGGCTGTACATCTTTTTCCAGTTCTCCCTTCATGTTATTGCATGAAGTTATAAACATAGGAACACTCCATCAAGATGTGTGCTTCCTCTCCTGTCTATCATTTGCCAAGCTGTTCAAGAGTTTGTTCAGCGTCTGCTATGGATGGCTCTCTGAGCAACCACTCTGAGCAACACCTCCTTGCTATGTGATCCAAGCCATTCATACTGGAAATGTGAGAGTGTCACACTACCAAACAGCCAATCAGATTGGAACTATATCACTGCCATCGTCTCCCAGGCTGTCTTCAATTTGCCATAGAAGGATGAAGGGGAGGAAACACATTGCCAGCCAGAAAAAGTCTGGGTGGTCAGTGGTTCAGTTGGGTGAATTGCTACAGTCCCTGCCATGGCTAGGCATCTAGAGCTAAAGACAGAAGGTGTCATTTCTCCACTCAGTTCCCAAATGTCCTTAAGCTTCTCTTATCACCAATATTTTGGGTGCACTTCAGGTAACAGAAGATAAATGCACTGGATAAATTCAGGCTCAGTGATGTCAGAGGCCTCAAAATGGGTTCACACATGAAGATTTTTGTGCCTCTGTGTTTTGCACTTTGAATTTTATTTATTTTTTATTCATTCATTTGTTCATTCATTAAATTTCTGTGTTATCACTACATCGTATAAGTTCAGAAGGGGAACCTTGATTCTGGAACTGCTCCAGGATCTCAAGACCTTATACTTTTAGCTGGATTCACCTCATTGTCTAATGCTAATCTGGCCTTGCTAGCAGGCCAAAAGTATGATGACTGTTTTAGATGCTACTTTGGAGATATGACTGGCAAAACTTTAGTGGCAGGTCACCCCTGAAACTCACCCAAAGGGTTGAAGTTGTTTCCTGGAAAGACCTCAGCAAAATATATTCCAGCTCAGCCTTACCTGTAGTGGTGGGTTGACTCTAGATTCAGTTATACTGTGTACAGCAGGCCCATTGAAATCAATGGGATTTAATTTAATCAGGACTAACCTAAACCAGTGGCATCATGGGGGAGGGGGTGAGGACTGCACTGGATGACACCCAAGAAGGTGGGGGGAGGACACATCCAGTTAGCCCCCACCCCCTGCAAGTGCTTTTTGGGTCCATGAGGATGCCCCTCTGAGCCTCGGGAGGTGTCTCTGGCCTGGGCAGTCATCCTTTTCTACGGCCCACATGGCTGTTTGCCCTGCCTGCCTGGCACTTTCCCCAACCCACACGGAAGTCCTGTCCCCCCCCGTAGTCTCACCCCCCACTGACTTAAATCACTGATTTTAGTGGAGCTTCTTATACTTTTAGCTGGATTCACCTCATTGTCTAATGCAAGATATCCTCATGATACTTAACCTACTTTTGAATTCACCTTGCTTACATTATTCATGGTGCATTTACCAAAAAGCAATAGTGATTTCCAGCTGTGCTATTCAAATGCCACTGATCATTTGTTGCACTGAAGTTACAGAAATCTAAGGCATATCCGCTCAATATGTGCTGCTTCTTTGATAGATGTTTAACATATCTGCCTTGATGATTCTTACATTTCTGTTCCTATGGTCTGAAAATATTTGGATTTTTATTGAAGAATCAGTTTTTCATTCCCAAATTGTGGTGGTTTTTAAAATGCTGTCTAGAAATGACTCTTCCTCCCACCATCATCACCCTGTTGTATTACAAAATATTTTTGAGAATTAGGTTGGTTTTAAAAAGCAGTTTCTGGTATGTAGCATGGATGAAAGATAAGAATCAGAAGCTCTTCCTGGGCATGCCCAACTCATGAGTGTACCTAAAACAGCTTATTACATCTTGGGCTCAGCATAGACATGGCTGTATTATATACTCATTCCCTCCCTCCCCACCAGCTTATTTTTGACCAAGTGTTTTTAATTAGTCATAGAAATCTAATTTTTCTTCATGCCAATAATTGAATTTAGGAAAATGGTAAATATTTTTTATATGAGTAATGGAAAATATATTTTGAGCCGGACACATGCAGATTGTTTATCTCCCCACCGAAATTAATATAGATCTTTAAAAAAAGTTTTAAAAGGGAAATATTAAAAAATGTCCTTATCATCATTTAATCAGAAGACTGTAACATTCAAAAGAGAGGAGAACATCCAGCTTATTTATTTTGATGTGTGATACATTATTTATTTAATAATACTATATTTGCAGCATTTTATTTAATACTGTCTTAAGGGGGGGTGGGGGGTTATTGTATTTATTTGTTTTATGGATGTATACACTTTTAACTGTAAGCCGCCCAGATTGATATTTCAAAGGGCGGGGTATAAATAAATTTTATTATTATTATTATTAATTTAATTTTTTATTTAAATAAATTTAAAGAGCAAAATTAGATATGCTGATTTCACCCTAAAAAACCTAGAGCTTGGGCAGTGTTATAGTTGGCCCTCCATATCCATGCATTTTTTATCCATGGATTCAACAATCAATGGATATATACTAAAAGCAAACCTTGATTTTGCAGTTATATATATATTTTATATGCCACTGCATTTTATGGGACTTGAGCATCTATGGATTTTGGTATCCATGGGGGGTATTGGAACCAAACCCCAGCAGATACCAAGGGGTCATTGTATTTTTCATGGCTAAATCCAGCATTAGTCCTACTTAGTGTAAACTGGGTCGAAGCCATACTTTGGGGCTAAAAGCAGAGCAAAATGGGGGTTATTTTGCTCTGGAAAGTGTGCACTATTGCATTGGTGTATGGACTGCATAAGACTCATGTGGGTGTGTGGGAAGACCCAGGCAGCTGGTGGAAGTGGTCCAGAGCATGCACCCTGGGCCCAGCAAGACACAGCCACCACAGCATTGCTCACCATAGGATTTTTTGTTGTCCACTTGTGAGTCTAGTGCACAGGTGCACGAGTGGTCAGCTGCACTACTGATCCTTCACACTATTGAACTATCACACATTCCATGAGGTGAAATAACATCAAACATGGCAGATTGCCAACAATGCAATATATGTGAGAAAAAAATTAACAAACTGGCTGGTCCAATAGGAGACTATGGGGCAAAGGTGTATGAGGAGCCCTCCATGATCTTGGTGTGTCAATATGTCACTGGGCACACCGATGTACCATATGGATGGTCAATTGCTTGTGTAACTCTGTGGCTGGTCACATGGTTGGTTGATGGGGTGTCCAATGGACTGGCAGCTAGGCAGGATGAGGGAGGTGATTGGTGGCCACTGGTGTTGCTCCCATGCATGTGCTTGCATGCCTTTGGAATGGACCAGAAAAAAAAAATAACGACATAGTACAATTCCCTGTTTTGGCAGGTCCATCCTTTCAGAAATATGAGGGCGGTGGACTGCCCATAGTTTTTGATCATTCTGTGAGTGAGATTTGTAGCATCTATAATCCTAAAAACCGACTATGCCCAAAATCTTACTATGATCTTCATTTTGGTCTCAGGGGATAACACATCAAATTTAATGATCAACCATATGATATAACAAGCCAATGGATAGACAGATAAACACTTCAAATTATAGTATAGATATAAACTGATCTTTGCTAATTGATTTGACCACTCTAAGAATGTCCTTTGCAGCCCCTCTCCATGGATCCATTTCTGTGAGCTCAACAGGGCTGGATTAACCATTAAGCAAAATAAGCACATACTTAGGGCATCAGGGGAAAGAGGGAACTACAGAAATTTTCCATTGCTGGATTTGCCATGGACCACATGGTGCAAAACTGCAAATAGTGCAGATAAATTAGGTTCCACCAAAAAAAGAAAAAGACTTCGTCTCCCATAATAAATGAAAAAAAATACATACATGCATATACACACATACACACACTAATAAAATAATAATTTTTCAGCTGAGCTTCAGCAATTTCACTCATATGTGCATCATGAATTCAGTGCAATAAAAATATAAACGCAAGATTCAATCGTGCTGAACTTTATAAAATAACTGTAGAAGAAAATATTAAGTGTGCCTTTCCAAACATAGACATTTGCTTTTGCATATTTTTAACATTAATGGTCACAAATATTTTCTCAGTTGAAGTATATTAAAAATCCCAACAGAACAAATATGCAACAAGACAACCTGGGGGCCTTATCTCTACTATACAAGCAGATGTGTTACATAAGAATAGTTTGGAGGATCTGATCAAAGGATTTGCAATTAGAAAACATAGGAGAGAACTTCAAATATAAATAAAGTGGAGGTATACAAAAATAAACATTATTTTCTATCTTACTGTAGGTTTTAGTTCATTTCAAAAAGTAAAATTTTATTTCACAGTTTATTATTCTTTATATTTTGAATTAGATATACCGTATATGGGGATACCAAATCTTTTAAGTGCTTAGGCCCTCTAAAAGTCTTAATCTTGCCCTGGAGCTTCATATCATTTATGTGGTTGAAAGTGCAGGCTGACATGACTATATGCCTTCCTTCATAAATTGCATGCGTTTATTATTCATCATAACATGAAAGATTTTCTGATTCTGTGTCACTTGTCACTAATCAGTTATGCATCTGACATGCATATCTCGGATAGAATCAGAGTCTTTCTTAGCACTGAAAACATAAGATATGCATGGTTGAGAGTTTACCCTCCCAAATAACAACTTTCTGATACATTTTTGAAAGGATGAGCGAGGCGAGAGCAAATGGGACTGTAGGTCA
Source organism: Phrynosoma blainvillii (assembly GCA_026167975.1). Lineage (NCBI taxonomy): Eukaryota > Metazoa > Chordata > Lepidosauria > Squamata > Phrynosomatidae > Phrynosoma > Phrynosoma blainvillii. The sequence goes on along the minus strand of JANUYF010000001.1, from coordinate 237,295,292 downwards.
CAGACTAATCAGTCTAGCTGAGAAGAGACACAAGCTTTCCAAGTGTGCTCTTGTTTAGTAATTTATGAAGTAAACATCTTAAGATGTAAACAACCTTTTTCTGAATCTTGGTAAAATGCAAGTGAACCCTCTACCCCCAAATTACTTCAGTTTTAAAGTGCTTTTTCTTCTCCATGGATCCCCCCCCCATATGCAACAATTTCTTCAAAACCCTAGCTTCTAATCATTTTAGGTATAAAGAAAAAAATTAGGAAGAAGTGAAATGTATTTTTCCTCAAGCCCAATCACCATCTTCATCTGCTTCCTCTTTTTATCATGTTCTCCTTCTTTCATTGCCTTTAGTGGCAATGATGTTCTATGGCCCTATTGAGACTTCATGGTGACTCCATCTCATGATTACCTCAGTATATGTATGAGAAGTAGTCTAATACTTTAAATATGGTCTTTTTGTTGTTGTTGTTATCTTCCCTCAAGTTGACCTCGACCCATGGCAACCCTGTGGATAAGATATCTCCAAAACTTCATATCCTCCACTGTTCTGCTCACATCTTGCAGACTCATGCCAGTGTCCTCCCTAATAGCTATATTTGCAGCATTATAGCAGTTTGAAAATTGGTGGCTGTGGTGACAGTCCACAAAAATTATGGCTGCTGCCAAAAACAAAACAAAGCAAAAAACACCCTATCCACATCTGTGGATTCCTGAACAACCTGCTGGTCCTATAATCTGCTAAGGTACTCAAGTGGATGTTCTCACTTAAATCAAAGTTAGGAATGATGGCTGGAATCCTGTTGGGGAGTTGCAAATGTGTTAGCACAGTAGTTATGGTACTAAGCAGTGACTCCCATCCCAATCCCACCAATTCTCACTTACCTGGCAGCAGCTGAGGGTCTGTTCTCCCTCAGCTTGTTTGGGAAGCAGTTAAATATCATTCTCACCCCTTCCCAGTAGTGATTCCAATGCAACAGACAGAATCAGGGTTGCTGTTGCAGTCCCCCTTGCACTGCAGATCACATGCATAGGGATGGGTTGGACCATCAGCCAGCTGCTTCTTGATCAATATGGGAACAGGCCCTTATTGATTGCAGTAGATGCTGCCTGGTATGTGGAGACTGGGGGACTTTCACAGTCACTATGTATAGCTCTTTAACCAGTGGTTCCCAACATTTTCTATGCCCCACACCTCTTGAAAATTTTGAATTAATGTTTGCACCCCACTACAAAAGTAATATCACACTGGAAGATGAAGAAGTCTAATTTCTGAACCACAAATTGAACCACATACAATACTGCAAGGGAACAAACTGAATTTAAATCAAAACAAAACTATAACTCAATGCATAAAATGCAAATCTAAATTGTACGATTGGATTCCAATCTATTCAGGAAAAAATGAGTGATGAACTCAAAGACACAAGCCACTTTTTGTTGTATCCCCTGAAATTCCATCTTGTACCTCCTAGGGGTATGGGCATCGAAGGTTGGGAACCACTGCCCTAAACAAAGAGATTGCAAATACAAAACAGTCAAGCGTGAGTCACTCTAGGTTAGCTTCAGTTTAAATAATCCAAGCTTAAAACATGAAAACTTCATTCAGAAACTGAAGATGTGCACAGTAGACATATATTGTCAGGACTGAAAGGCCAGCTGTTAACATGGTATAACTAAAGCACACTACACCACACTATTATTTATGCAGTTGTCAGCCTCTTTGGGGCTGTACAGATGGCCCCTAAGGGGTGGCTCTGTGCCGCTCCTGGGAGCACCAGAACAGGGCTGTGGCAACCACATGCCACAGCCCCAATCTGGCCTTTGATGCTCCAAAAAGAGCTGGCAAATGCCGCTACTTTTTGGAGCAGCAAAAAGCCGCCCTTAGCACCGCTGTCATGGCTCTTCTGTGCCCCTTTGGCACAGCATGTTGAGGCAGTGTCAGGGTGGATTGGGGAACCAGCATGAGGTCTCCCTGCCCCAACTCCACCTCCCGGCCTGCCTTTGTGGCCTGTTTGGCATTGTTCAAGTGACATCTAATCTGTGTATGGTTGCAATAGTTTACTGAGAGACTAATTATTTTCTAGGGTTTGTAGTGTTTGTCAAAAACGTACATGGATAAATTGCAACCAGATTCTATTGAAACAAAGAACTCTATAGTTTCAAGATAAAGGAGCTTTAAGGCTGCAGATGCCTGCATTTCTATTATCTGCTTTTTAAAATAAAGAATTAATAGTAAGTTGAAAAGAAAAAAAAATTCTGGGCAAATAATATGACTGCTTCTGTTGCCTGTCAAGATGTACAGTCAGCCCTCTGTTTCCACGGATTTTTTTTAATCTATGAATTCAACCATCCACAGCTTAAAAATATTCAAAAATAATATAAACTCCAAAAGCAAACTGTGTTTTTGCCATTTTATAAAGTGACATCATTTCATTGTGCCATTATATTTAATAGAACCTGAGCATCCATGGATTTTGATATCCACAGGAGGTCCAAGAACCAAACCCCACTGGATACCAAGAGCCCATTGTATAATGGACATAATGCCTAGGAAATATCAGTGCTTTCATTTTTCCAGTGCTTATTGACCCAATAGATTTCTGAAGTTGGCATGTTGCCACAGAGAGCCAGTGTGGTGTAGAAGTTTGAATGTTGGACTAGGTCTCCAGAAGACCATAATTGGAAACACACCCTCTCAGTCTATTTTGAACATATGTGTAGTCTGCCTACTTTGGATACCTAACAAACAAAATGTCTGAAATATCTGCATGCACACACACAGTTAAAAGTACCAAATATAAGACAATGTTGGAAATAATCATATTATAAATTCTTGTTGTTACTGTGCATCTTCAAGTCATTTCCAATTTATGATGACCCTAAAACAAACCGATCATGGGGTTTTCTTGGCAAGAATTGTTCAGAGGGAATTTTCCATTGCTATATTTTCTTTTCTTATTTCAACTATTGCAGCAGAGGAGGGGAGGGATGGAGTCTTGCTCTTCCCAGTAAACACAGGCAAAACCAAACTGCTGCAGCATCTCTTAGCTTGTATGTTTTTCCTCATTCATATTTTTTTGCCATCTTGACCACACTCTGATATTGCTTGACCACATGTGTCCCAGTTTTCATCTGTGAAATGATGGAGGGTATGCTGAAGCTGTAATTCCAGGACACAATATACAAGACAAATATATATATATACACACACACACACATACATATACATTTGTCTTGTACTCTGTATACAATCAATAATTCAATATGTGGCACCTTTTTGTGTCCTGCATTCCTCTTTCAAGCTGATAGCACTCAGACATTGGCAGCTGCTACAGCAGTATTGTGCAGAGAAATCCTAGCTCCACTGGCCTAACCAAAAAGTATATACCTGATTTTATTTTTTATTTTATTTTGAAGAATCAGTGAAGTGAATATTTAATTCTTTGGCTCTGAAAGATTAATGGAAGTTGAACTGCTAAAGCATCACACAAGTCTTTGAACATTTGAGGATTTAAGTTATTTTAATATAGGTTTTTTGTGCTTAATAGAAAAGGGGTTTGTGGTTAATACTTTATTATCCTAGACAGCAATACTTGCTTCATCTCCTCTTTCTTTAAATGCTAAGCTAGCATTTTTATTTTATTTTTTATTCTTTTATTGCTCAGTTCTTGATGGTTTGCTTTGGAGGATTGCCACTTATCTTTTCCCATTAGGGCAAATATTGCAACAAACTCATACTTTGCATTAGAAAACTGTGGGCTCAGGAACATTAAGCTTTCATATGAATATTTTCTGATGTTTAAATATTTTCTAACATTTGTCTTTCATTTCCTACTATTTTATGTACACAGAAACACATATGATAGATGAGTAAACAGATAACTCACTAAGCAAGGGAAAAGGGAAGAACACTATTCTTGAAAAAGATCTGAATGCTTGAGTCACTATATATATATATATATATATATATATATATATATGATAATGTTTGTGAATGATATTTAGATTGACAATAAAGCTAGAAACTGGATTCAATGTTTCACTGACTTTTGAGATGCAATACACTTTGCATATCAAGGAAGAGTAGAAGATTTGAAGAGATATACAGTAATTCAGTTGTTAAGGGACACAGAGGAAATATCTTAATATATGTAGAAAAGAGAGGGAAGAGTTTCTGAGAGTTTGGTTGTCAAGCAGCCCACTATCAAAATCAACATCCATGGATCAGTGATTATGGTGCTGTTGAAGTCAGCACATATATGTGGAAGTTGGTTAGAAAATTGTGTTCCATAGCTCAAATGAAGTACAGCCCCTCATGTTGTGCCTTAATAGGTTACAGGAACATATATGTGTGAGGAAAGGGGCCATACATGTTGACCATGGATTCTCTTAGTCATGTGGAAGTTTCTCCTTATGTTAAAGTGAGCTTTATGAAAAGCAGCTTTCAGTTCTTCTAATCAATATAAGGAAATCAGGGTCTTGAAGGTTTTGAACCAGTGCATGCAGGATTATAAATACATAATCATATGTCTCCAACATTTAAAAGGGATATGTATAAGAACTGGAAAAAGGGGGAAATCATGCAAGAGGAATTCAAACAAATGGGTAGCACGTGTAGGGGGAAAGTCAGAAAAGCTAAAGCACAGAATGAGTCCTGGCTTGCTAGAGAGGTTAAGAATAATAAAAATGGCTTTTTTGATTATGTCCATAGCAAAATGAAAAAGGAAGGATTTCCATTGCCTGGAGAAAATGGTGAATGCTAACAGGGGACAAAAAAAGGCAGAACTACTTAGCACCTTCTTTGCCTTGGTCTTCTCACAGAAGTAAAAGAGTGCTCAACCTGAGGAAAATGGAGCAGAGGATGCAGTTGGGGAATCACAGCACTAAATAAGTAAAGAGATAGTACAGTGGGCCCTTGGTATCCACTGTGATTTGTTCCAGGACCTCCTGGGGATACTAACACCTATGGATGGTCAAGTCCTATTATATAGGCATAGCATACTAAAATGGTGTTTCTTATATAAAATGGCAAAATCAAAGTTTACTATTTTGAATTTATATATTTTTGGAATATTTTCAGGCCATGGATAGTTGGATCTGTGGATAAAGAAACTGTAGATATGGAGGGCCAACTATACAGGAATACCTGGTCAATCTAAATTAATTCAAGTCTCCAGGGCCAGATGAACTATATCCAAGGATATTAAAAGAACCGGCAAATGTAATCTCACGGCCATTGTCAATAATCTGGACAACAGGATATATCCCAGAAGCCTGGAGGGCAAATGTTGTCCTCACTTTCAAAAAGGAGAAAAAAGAGCACCCAAACTATTATCACCCAGTCAGCATGACATCAATACCAGGAAAGATTCTAAAGCAGATCATTAAACAGATAATCAGTAAGCATTTAGAAAGCAATTCCATAATCACTAAAAGTCAACACAGTTTTTCAAAAACAAGTCATACTAGAATAATCTTATCTCTCTCTCTCTCTTTTAAAATAAAACTACCAGCTTGGTAGATGAAGGGAATGCTGTGGAAGTAGTGTATCTTGATTTCAGTAAGGCCTTTGGCAAGGTCCCCTATGGCATTCTTCCAAATAAGTTGTAAAATGTGGGTTAGACAATGCTACTGTTATATGGATTTGTAATTGGTTGACTGGCTGACCCCAAAGGATGTTCACCAATGGCTCCTCCTCATCCTGGAGAGAAGTGACCAGAAGTGTGCCACAGGGTTCTGTCCTGGGCCCAGTGCTACTCAACATTTTTATCAATGACTTGGATGAAGGAATAGAGGGCATGTTTATGAAATTTGCAGATGATGCCAAATTAGGAGGAGTAGCTTATACCCCAGCGGACAGGATCAAAATTCAAAATGATTTTATTAGATTAGAAATCTGCGCAAAACTAACAAAGTGAATTTCAACTTGGAGAAATGTAAAGTACTGTACTTAGGCAGAAAAAATGAAATGCATAGATATAGGATGGGGGATACCTTGCTTAACAACACTACATGTGAAAGGGATTTAGGAATCCTAGAAAACCACAAGTTGAACATGAGTTAATAATGTGATGTGGTAGCAAAAAAGCCAGTGTGATTCTAGGCTGCATCAATCTGTGGATTCCTGAACAACCTGCTGGTCCTATAATCTGCTAAGGTACTCAAGTGGATGTTCTCACTTAAATCAAAGTTAGGAATGATGGCTGGAATCCTGTTGGGGAGTTGCAAATGTGTTAGCACAGTAGTTATGGTACTAAGCAGTGACTCCCATCCCAATCCCACCAATTCTCACTTACCTGGCAGCAGCTGAGGGTCTGTTCTCCCTCAGCTTGTTTGGGAAGCAGTTAAATATCATTCTCACCCCTTCCCAGTAGTGATTCCAATGCAACAGACAGAATCAGGGTTGCTGTTGCAGTCCCCCTTGCACTGCAGATCACATGCATAGGGATGGGTTGGACCATCAGCCAGCTGCTTCTTGATCAATATGGGAACAGGCCCTTATTGATTGCAGTAGATGCTGCCTGGTATGTGGAGACTGGGGGACTTTCACAGTCACTATGTATAGCCCTTTAACCAGTGGTTCCCAACATTTTCTATGCCCCACACCTCTTGAAAATTTTGAATTAATGTTTGCACCCCACTACAAAAGTAATATCACACTGGAAGATGAAGAAGTCTAATTTCTGAACCACAAATTGAACCACATACAATACTGCAAGGGAACAAACTGAATTTAAATCAAAACAAAACTATAACTCAATGCATAAAATGCAAATCTAAATTGTACGATTGGATTCCAATCTATTCAGGAAAAAATGAGTGATGAACTCAAAGACACAAGCCACTTTTTGTTGTATCCCCTGAAATTCCATCTTGTACCTCCTAGGGGTATGGGCATCGAAGGTTGGGAACCACTGCCCTAAACAAAGAGATTGCAAATACAAAACAGTCAAGCGTGAGTCACTCTAGGTTAGCTTCAGTTTAAATAATCCAAGCTTAAAACATGAAAACTTCATTCAGAAACTGAAGATGTGCACAGTAGACATATATTGTCAGGACTGAAAGGCCAGCTGTTAACATGGTATAACTAAAGCACACTACACCACACTATTATTTATGCAGTTGTCAGCCTCTTTGGGGCTGTACAGATGGCCCCTAAGGGGTGGCTCTGTGCCGCTCCTGGGAGCACCAGAACAGGGCTGTGGCAACCACATGCCACAGCCCCAATCTGGCCTTTGATGCTCCAAAAAGAGCTGGCAAATGCCGCTACTTTTTGGAGCAGCAAAAAGCCGCCCTTAGCACCGCTGTCATGGCTCTTCTGTGCCCCTTTGGCACAGCATGTTGAGGCAGTGTCAGGGTGGATTGGGGAACCAGCATGAGGTCTCCCTGCCCCAACTCCACCTCCCGGCCTGCCTTTGTGGCCTGTTTGGCATTGTTCAAGTGACATCTAATCTGTGTATGGTTGCAATAGTTTACTGAGAGACTAATTATTTTCTAGGGTTTGTAGTGTTTGTCAAAAACGTACATGGATAAATTGCAACCAGATTCTATTGAAACAAAGAACTCTATAGTTTCAAGATAAAGGAGCTTTAAGGCTGCAGATGCCTGCATTTCTATTATCTGCTTTTTAAAATAAAGAATTAATAGTAAGTTGAAAAGAAAAAAAAATTCTGGGCAAATAATATGACTGCTTCTGTTGCCTGTCAAGATGTACAGTCAGCCCTCTGTTTCCACGGATTTTTTTTAATCTATGAATTCAACCATCCACAGCTTAAAAATATTCAAAAATAATATAAACTCCAAAAGCAAACTGTGTTTTTGCCATTTTATAAAGTGACATCATTTCATTGTGCCATTATATTTAATAGAACCTGAGCATCCATGGATTTTGATATCCACAGGAGGTCCAAGAACCAAACCCCACTGGATACCAAGAGCCCATTGTATAATGGACATAATGCCTAGGAAATATCAGTGCTTTCATTTTTCCAGTGCTTATTGACCCAATAGATTTCTGAAGTTGGCATGTTGCCACAGAGAGCCAGTGTGGTGTAGAAGTTTGAATGTTGGACTAGGTCTCCAGAAGACCATAATTGGAAACACACCCTCTCAGTCTATTTTGAACATATGTGTAGTCTGCCTACTTTGGATACCTAACAAACAAAATGTCTGAAATATCTGCATGCACACACACAGTTAAAAGTACCAAATATAAGACAATGTTGGAAATAATCATATTATAAATTCTTGTTGTTACTGTGCATCTTCAAGTCATTTCCAATTTATGATGACCCTAAAACAAACCGATCATGGGGTTTTCTTGGCAAGAATTGTTCAGAGGGAATTTTCCATTGCTATATTTTCTTTTCTTATTTCAACTATTGCAGCAGAGGAGGGGAGGGATGGAGTCTTGCTCTTCCCAGTAAACACAGGCAAAACCAAACTGCTGCAGCATCTCTTAGCTTGTATGTTTTTCCTCATTCATATTTTTTTGCCATCTTGACCACACTCTGATATTGCTTGACCACATGTGTCCCAGTTTTCATCTGTGAAATGATGGAGGGTATGCTGAAGCTGTAATTCCAGGACACAATATACAAGACAAATATATATATATACACACACACACACATACATATACATTTGTCTTGTACTCTGTATACAATCAATAATTCAATATGTGGCACCTTTTTGTGTCCTGCATTCCTCTTTCAAGCTGATAGCACTCAGACATTGGCAGCTGCTACAGCAGTATTGTGCAGAGAAATCCTAGCTCCACTGGCCTAACCAAAAAGTATATACCTGATTTTATTTTTTATTTTATTTTGAAGAATCAGTGAAGTGAATATTTAATTCTTTGGCTCTGAAAGATTAATGGAAGTTGAACTGCTAAAGCATCACACAAGTCTTTGAACATTTGAGGATTTAAGTTATTTTAATATAGGTTTTTTGTGCTTAATAGAAAAGGGGTTTGTGGTTAATACTTTATTATCCTAGACAGCAATACTTGCTTCATCTCCTCTTTCTTTAAATGCTAAGCTAGCATTTTTATTTTATTTTTTATTCTTTTATTGCTCAGTTCTTGATGGTTTGCTTTGGAGGATTGCCACTTATCTTTTCCCATTAGGGCAAATATTGCAACAAACTCATACTTTGCATTAGAAAACTGTGGGCTCAGGAACATTAAGCTTTCATATGAATATTTTCTGATGTTTAAATATTTTCTAACATTTGTCTTTCATTTCCTACTATTTTATGTACACAGAAACACATATGATAGATGAGTAAACAGATAACTCACTAAGCAAGGGAAAAGGGAAGAACACTATTCTTGAAAAAGATCTGAATGCTTGAGTCACTATATATATATATATATATATATATATATATATATGATAATGTTTGTGAATGATATTTAGATTGACAATAAAGCTAGAAACTGGATTCAATGTTTCACTGACTTTTGAGATGCAATACACTTTGCATATCAAGGAAGAGTAGAAGATTTGAAGAGATATACAGTAATTCAGTTGTTAAGGGACACAGAGGAAATATCTTAATATATGTAGAAAAGAGAGGGAAGAGTTTCTGAGAGTTTGGTTGTCAAGCAGCCCACTATCAAAATCAACATCCATGGATCAGTGATTATGGTGCTGTTGAAGTCAGCACATATATGTGGAAGTTGGTTAGAAAATTGTGTTCCATAGCTCAAATGAAGTACAGCCCCTCATGTTGTGCCTTAATAGGTTACAGGAACATATATGTGTGAGGAAAGGGGCCATACATGTTGACCATGGATTCTCTTAGTCATGTGGAAGTTTCTCCTTATGTTAAAGTGAGCTTTATGAAAAGCAGCTTTCAGTTCTTCTAATCAATATAAGGAAATCAGGGTCTTGAAGGTTTTGAACCAGTGCATGCAGGATTATAAATACATAATCATATGTCTCCAACATTTAAAAGGGATATGTATAAGAACTGGAAAAAGGGGGAAATCATGCAAGAGGAATTCAAACAAATGGGTAGCACGTGTAGGGGGAAAGTCAGAAAAGCTAAAGCACAGAATGAGTCCTGGCTTGCTAGAGAGGTTAAGAATAATAAAAATGGCTTTTTTGATTATGTCCATAGCAAAATGAAAAAGGAAGGATTTCCATTGCCTGGAGAAAATGGTGAATGCTAACAGGGGACAAAAAAAGGCAGAACTACTTAGCACCTTCTTTGCCTTGGTCTTCTCACAGAAGTAAAAGAGTGCTCAACCTGAGGAAAATGGAGCAGAGGATGCAGTTGGGGAATCACAGCACTAAATAAGTAAAGAGATAGTACAGTGGGCCCTTGGTATCCACTGTGATTTGTTCCAGGACCTCCTGGGGATACTAACACCTATGGATGGTCAAGTCCTATTATATAGGCATAGCATACTAAAATGGTGTTTCTTATATAAAATGGCAAAATCAAAGTTTACTATTTTGAATTTATATATTTTTGGAATATTTTCAGGCCATGGATAGTTGGATCTGTGGATAAAGAAACTGTAGATATGGAGGGCCAACTATACAGGAATACCTGGTCAATCTAAATTAATTCAAGTCTCCAGGGCCAGATGAACTATATCCAAGGATATTAAAAGAACCGGCAAATGTAATCTCACGGCCATTGTCAATAATCTGGACAACAGGATATATCCCAGAAGCCTGGAGGGCAAATGTTGTCCTCACTTTCAAAAAGGAGAAAAAAGAGCACCCAAACTATTATCACCCAGTCAGCATGACATCAATACCAGGAAAGATTCTAAAGCAGATCATTAAACAGATAATCAGTAAGCATTTAGAAAGCAATTCCATAATCACTAAAAGTCAACACAGTTTTTCAAAAACAAGTCATACTAGAATAATCTTATCTCTCTCTCTCTCTTTTAAAATAAAACTACCAGCTTGGTAGATGAAGGGAATGCTGTGGAAGTAGTGTATCTTGATTTCAGTAAGGCCTTTGGCAAGGTCCCCTATGGCATTCTTCCAAATAAGTTGTAAAATGTGGGTTAGACAATGCTACTGTTATATGGATTTGTAATTGGTTGACTGGCTGACCCCAAAGGATGTTCACCAATGGCTCCTCCTCATCCTGGAGAGAAGTGACCAGAAGTGTGCCACAGGGTTCTGTCCTGGGCCCAGTGCTACTCAACATTTTTATCAATGACTTGGATGAAGGAATAGAGGGCATGTTTATGAAATTTGCAGATGATGCCAAATTAGGAGGAGTAGCTTATACCCCAGCGGACAGGATCAAAATTCAAAATGATTTTATTAGATTAGAAATCTGCGCAAAACTAACAAAGTGAATTTCAACTTGGAGAAATGTAAAGTACTGTACTTAGGCAGAAAAAATGAAATGCATAGATATAGGATGGGGGATACCTTGCTTAACAACACTACATGTGAAAGGGATTTAGGAATCCTAGAAAACCACAAGTTGAACATGAGTTAATAATGTGATGTGGTAGCAAAAAAGCCAGTGTGATTCTAGGCTGCATCAATAGAAGGATAGTGTCTAGATCGAAGGAAGTAATAGTACCACTCTATTCTGCTTTTGTCAGGCCTTGCCTGGACTACTGAATCCAGTTCTGGGCACCACGATTCGAAAAGGATGTTGAGAAGCTGAACTGTCTACAGAGAAGGGCAACCAAAATGGTGAAGGGTCTGGAAACCATGCCCTATTAGGAGAGATGTAGGGAACTGAATATGCTTAGCCTGGAGAAAATAAGATTAAGAAGTGATATGATAGTGTTACCTCAATACCAGGCTCTCAATCACCTCTCATATTTGATATCAATTTAGTATTAAAAGGGACGCTGAGGTGAGTGACCAGTGAGTAACCTGGATAGATGATCCCAATGTGAAAGCATGGTCATACTATATTTGGAAATCTGGTTATTCCAGCAAAGGAGTATGCAAGGCACGCACCACAATGAGATAATCCAAGGCATCAGCATAATACCTTTTGTCTATGGAGGGCGATGATGAGATTCTGGTCAAAAAAAGGTGACTGTGCATACACAGACAGAGGATGCTTTTCCAGCAGCAAGGCATTTTCCTTTCTCTGAGATATTCACGCCAATCACCTGAACATTTATTCCATTTCCTGACCATTCTTTTTCCCTGAAAACCCATCTAATAGTAAGTAAATTGATTTATTCCTTGATTACTGCCCCCAAGATATGATTTTGAGTATATATGCCAGTGCCTGCACACTAGCAATTTGATCTAGTTTGTAACCAGGCAAATACTCTGTCAGTTCTACTAGGTACCTCAATAATCCAGCCACCCCACTTGCCAAGGTGGCTATCAAGCCCTCTTTGTTCCAGGGACCCATCAATTTGTAGCATGATTCAAGATGGGTAATGTATCACTGAAGGCCTTCACTATTCACCTTCTCCCACCTTTGCTTTGTTAGTTTTTGAGTGCATGTGTGAGTGTTTGTGTGTGTTGATTATTTTCGTAATAAAATTACAAAACCTATTTGGAATGGTCTCTGCCATTCTGAGATTGAGAGAGTAGGAATTTGATCCCTTGTTTCCAAAGCTGTAGTCCAGCACTCAAACCACTACACCAAGCTGGTTTTCACCCTTTAGCAGGGTGCTAGAATTGTAAGATCATCCACACATATACATGTGGCACTTCAGAAAGCTTAGTGATTCTCCACCTTCTTCACAACTGTTTTTACATATGTACTATATAGGTACACACTGTTGTTTGTTGGTCTTCTTTTGGAATTATAACAGGTCCTTAGACTTGAACAGATGCATGGTACACAAGAGATCAAATGGCTGTTTTGTTGTTTTTCTTCCCAGATTGACAGTTTAAATCTTGAATGTAATGGGGCATGATCTCTGAGATTAATTAGTTCTGCCTGAGCTGTGCAAAGTCTCACATGTGTGAACAAATTGCCAAACTCTGGATTTTGGCTGATTTTCAAAACTAAATAGAATATACATTTCGGGTAGTACCATGTTCTCTCAAGTTCCAAGAGTAGACACTTCTATTTAGATTCAGACCCATGAAAGACACAAAGCAAGTTCTTCCTGCTAGGAATGGACAAATCTGTTGTCTTTACTTCTCCCAGGTTCACTTTTTAAATGTTCTTTCTGTCCCATTTATAAATTAATTTGCACATTTTGGTACAGATTTCTGGTGGTGGTGGTGGTGGAAAGCTAATCCAAACAAAATACTTATCTGCCTCCATAGGCCAAATACAAGAGGTATAACTATTCTAAACTTTAAAAAGCCAATTTTGCTCCCACCTGCCATGTAGGCAGTTAAAGCATAGGAACCTGCCAGAAAAATAGAGGTGGTAACTCTAATTCAACATCAGAAAGGGATTCAAATCCAGACTTTTAAGAACTATGCTCCCAAGTCTCTTCCTGAATCTGGCAGTTTCTCTTTTTTCACATTCAAAATTTTAAACCCCAAGTTCTTTCTGCTCTATTTATGAAGAAATTTGTAAATGTTTACAAGAAGTTGGAAAGCTTTTATTAAAGCATGAACCAAATAAAATTCTTACCCACACCAATCCTCATAGGCAGCATTTGCTTCTTTATAGATATTTATTTATATTACAGAATTTACCTTGCTATGTGAATGAATCACTAGTAGGTGGGAATGACTCACTCCCACTCACTATGGATCTGTAATATATGTTTTATGTTCCACCACCTGGTGATGAAAAGTCAGAAGTGTTTCCTTGTACTACTACTACTACTACTACTACTAAAATTGTATTTATACCCTGCCCCTCTGAGCACAATCGGGGTGGCTAACAACAGTTAAAAATACATGGTACAAATTGTTAACAGAGGATACTCAGTTTTGTTGTCTGTTGTGGGTTATAACAAAATGACTGCTAGACTGAGAACTTTGCAAGGGGAAAGCTAGCAATAAATTTGACTGGAGTTTCCTACATTTGTTATAGGATCTTATATTCTGTAATATGAAATATCTACTACTTTCTCTTGCATTGTTTGGCCATTTGGATTCACTTTGTAAACAAGGGCTGCAACAGCATACCTTTTTCTTTCTCTATCCATGTGTGTACTTATTCATTTATTTAAAATATTTCTTCACTGCCCTTCATCAAAATGACATGATCACTATGCATCTGACACGTCATGCATCTGACATAAAAGCTTATGCCACAATCTCTTTTCACTCATTCCACAAATGTCTGTGGTTTATGCAGCAACAGACTGACATGGTCACACCACTGTAAATGCAATATTTTCCTGCCTTCACTAAGCAAAGACTGAAGTACTACATCTCCCCTCAGCTGCTGAACAAACCAAAATAATTTCAGCAACTAGACAGAGGTGAGAATGGTGGTTAAAGCAGTCCAAAATGTAATAATGGAAATTGAGCCAATAAAGATTTAACCAAATCAAACACAACACAACACAACACAACAAACCCCACCACCCATTATGTCTGACATTGTTCTGATACAGCCAGTTTGAAAAATAAGGAGAAATGTGAGGAAGCAGTTACATTAAAAAGATAGCATCCTTTCTAATCAGAAGCTCTTGAAGTGGTATCGTATTCATTTTATTCTTCTTGATGACATATCTTGCCTTACGTAAGAAGTCTGGTCCTCTGTATTACATTACTGAATCTGCTTGTTTGTATATGGAACAAGATGTTAAGAAACTTCATGATCTTAAAAGACATTTCCTTCATGGGTTCAGTTCAAAATGCACACCACATGCATGAGCCAGCTATCCCAGATGCTGCAACAGTGGTGTCCAGATTTAAAAAATAAAAATAAAACTGAAAATCTTGAAAATTCCAAGCTGCTGAGATGATGCCATGTCTTCAGATTCATCTAAGCATAAACATTCTCATGGAAGTTGATTTACTCAATTTTGTTCTCCTCCTCCTCCTCCTCTTCTTTCTCTTCCTCTTCCTCTCCTCACAGTGACTTCTCACTCATGCCATCTTCTTTGTTACCATAAGCCTTCTCAATGTAAATCAGTTGAGTGGGTTGTTTAACTGAGGGATCTGTGTCATGTAGTGAACTTAGATGACCCACCTTATAGGGGAAGCTGAAAAGATGGAGATTCCTTAACAAACAAAATAGGCACTCCTGACAAATATTCCCCTAGGAAAATGTAGATTTGGGCACACAATAAATGAACTGTTGACTGAGACCTTTGCCCTAAGTAGCTGTTCGGGGCAAATCATGCCATTCCTAGAGGCTGGATGGTATATTAAATAGTTTAGGAAAGTATTTGACAAGGAGAGGTAACCACACGCTGCTTTAGTTTTCACAAGCAGACACAGATACTTGACAGGTTCTTGAAAAAAGTCAAAGCAACCAATTTATCTGCCTCAGAAAATTTGTTATCAAAATCTCATTCCCTTTTGCCAAATGAAAACATGTCATTTATGGTAAAGCAAATACTGACATGGAGAACTATGCGTGTGTGATAAAACCCTTAGCCTGTCTTTCACTTGACTGAGGATATGATGTTTCCTGAAAAGAGAGATGGTGAAATGAACACTTTCATTTTGTTTTTCACAGTTTTTTTTTTAAAAAAATAAGTGAGGTAGGCAAGTTCTCCCCCAACCTATTAGAAATCTTGAAGTGAACAAAACTGAGTGTAATATATACTGAATATGGTATCCCTAAACATGGTTTCAAAGGTCTGGTGCTAGGGAAATGAGCGTGGCAAGAAGTTATTGTTAATTGTCATCAAGTTGACTTTGACTTATAGTGACCCTATTAATGAGAGATCTCCAAGCCACCCTGTCATCAACACTCCTGCTCAGCCCTTGTAAACTTAGGATCCTGGATTCCTTGATTGAGTCTATTCACATATAATGGGGTCTTCCTCTTTTCCTACTGCCTTCTGCCTTCTACCTAGTGAATCATGCCTTCTCATGATACCTCCAAAGTATAACAGTCTCAGTTTAGTCATCTTGGTTTCTAGGAAGAGTTCAGGCTTGATTTGCTGTAGGACCTGGCAACCCATAGAATTCTTCTCTAGCACCACATTTCAAATGAGTTGACTCTCTTCCTTTCAGTTTTCTTCACTGTCCAGTTTTCACAACCATACATAGAAATTGGAAATACGATTGAACGGATCATCCAGACTTTGGTATTCAATTATATATCTTTACACTTCACGACTTTGACTAGTTCCTTCATAGCTATGCATCCAAGTCCTAATCTGATTTCTTGAATGCAGTCCCCATTTTGATTAATTGCTGAGCCAAGATATAGGAAATCTTTGACTATCTCAAAGTCTTCACTGACTGCTTTAAAGCTATGTAAATCATCTCTGGTCATTATGTTTGTTTTATTTATGTTCAACTGTAGACCTGCCTTTGCAATCTCTTCCTTGACTTTCTTCAGCAGTTGTTCCAAGTCTCTCTTGTTTTCTGCTAGGACTATCATGTCATCTACATATCTTAAACTGTTGATGTCCCTTCCTCCAGTTTTCACTCCTTCTTCCTCTGAGTCAAATCCAGTTTTATGTATGATATGTTCAGTGTACAAGTTAAAAAAAGAGGGTGATAAAATGCAGCCTTGCTTGATCCCTTTACCAACTGAAAATCACTCTGTTTCTCCATATTCTGCCCTAATGGTGGCCTTTTGTCCTGAATACAGGTTACATATTAGGATAATGAAATGTTGTGGTACACTGTTATCTAAGGTCTTGCTTTCTGCACCCCTCCTTCTCTCTCTCTCCCTCTCTGTGTATATGGGATGTTTAGAACACATAGCCATGGAGATGCCCCACTGTAGGAAATTGTCTTGCTACATAAAGAGATCCATAAGGCTTGGCATGGGGGAGTTCAAGAGCACATAGATAGGATAGATCAATCAAAATCAGAATTTGCCTAATCCTTGCACTGCTAGTAGTGATGGTGGGTGATACACCTTGTGTTTACACAGGAACAGAAAGCCAAGTACATTCCTTTGTCCAAGGACATTTGCACTGATTGTCCAGTGGTTGTCAACTTCCTTGCCCATTCTTCTCTCCTGAAAATCCTTTCACATCTCAAAGCCTGCCTTGGGATATGTTTTGCTCTATAAATATGTCTGCTCAGGCACCCCTATTTCAGTCTTATTTGAGGTCAGGCAGGCACTCTGCCTGGATCTCACCTGACTCCAGCATAAGCTGGCTATGCCACAATCCTAAAGCAGCTGCGGAACCCTGATGGTGCAGTGGTTAAATGCCTGTATTGCATCCACTCACTCACAAACCACAAGGTTGCAAGTTCAATGCCAGTCAGGGCTCAGGCTGGCATCCTTCCAAGGTCACTAAAATGAGTACCCAGCTTGTTGGGGACAATTAGCTTACAGTTGTAAACCACTTAGAGACTGCATAGTGTGGTATGAAGAGGTATGTAAATGAAGCTGCTATTGCTATTTTTTACCTCACAGTGCCCCCCTGATTGGAACTACACATCTGGAATTGGTACAGTATTGCCCTTTGCAAACCCCTTTAAGTCGTTGTTTGCTACCACCTTTTATATCATTAGTTCTTATACATGTACATGAGTGAGTGTCTTGCATCAATGATGATTTCTGTGATTATAAATAAAATTATGTTTGTACCAGCACTCTGAAGTTCTGTTTCTTGGAACTGTTATACACAGGGTTGATCCCTACTTTAGTTGTCTGAGCCCTCTTGGCTGCTGTAATATGAGCTAATAAAATTCTCTTAGTTAAATATTAATTGTGGGTGCCCTCTCAGGACACTTGCATTTTGGGTAACAGCACCCATTCCTTTAGCAGTGATCCATAGATTTTCATGATGTACACAATCAAAGACTTTTCTATAATCTATAAAGCATAAGCTGATTTTCTTCTGAAACTATTTGGCATGCTCCATTATCCAATGTATGTTTGCAGTATGATTCCTCATGTCTCTTACTCTTGTCAGCTTGAACATCTGGCATTTCTTGCTCCATATATGGTAAAAATAATTGTTTAGAATTTGGAACATCGTTTTGCCGCATGGGAGGTTAATGCCATGTCCAGTAGTACTGCAATCCTTAGTGTCTCCTTTCTTGGGATTTGGAATGTATATTGAGTGGTTCCAATCTGCAGGGCATTCTTTTGTTTCTTATATTTATTGACAGATTTTAATTAGTGGATTCTTTTTCTGTTGCTTGAAACAACTCTATTGGTATGTCATCTCTCCCTAGTGATATATTTCTCCCAAGTGCTTTGAATGCAGCTTCCACTTCAGGCTATAAAACCCAGAATGTGTTCCCTGCCCCACTGACAAGGAAGCCACTAGATGCCATGGACCACATCTGTCACTTGCAAACATGTGCTTGGCATTGGTGTGAGACATCCTTGAGCAGCTGTTGGAGCCTTGGTATCTTAGCAGGGAGCAGTAAAACAATTAAACATGTTCCCAGTGACACCAGACTCCCATGTCGGATGACTTCTAATAAATTTCCTGCCATGCATCCAATGAGATATTAATGTAAGGCAGGAGCCTTACTGTGTCCCCCCCCCCCGCTCCCCAATCCATTGGGGTTACATCCTTGAGAGCCCTCCAAAAATGACTTGACTGAAGGACAGATACATTCAGTCTTTGGTCCATGTCTTGCCGATTATTGCTGTATGTTATTGAGGGAAATCAACATGGTGCCTCTTGAACCCCACATTGGGGCCACCCAGTGATGACAGGAGTGCTGTTCCTGCCTGATTCTGCTCCTACTGTCTGGGAAAACTTCAGATTATCTGTACAGACTGATATAGGAGTAAGGGGGGGGCAGTGTCCCAATTTACAAAGGATAATCCTCTGTTTGAAGGCATTCTCAGTGAGAAGAGTTGATCAGGCCAAGTTCATTTTAAAGACAAATAGTAATAGGATTAGAGAATGAGGGCTCGATATAGCCCTTCAGCAGTCAGAGAAGTTACCCAGGTCACAGCTTTTCCACTTTTGTGGAAAAGCTTAGTATAACTTTGCTGTAAACAAATATGTAATATATGCAATTTTTTACAGGCACTTCTGTTCTGGTCTTTGCAGTGACACATAAGTGGTCACTTTAAAAAAGAAAGACCTCACCAGGCAGCATCTTGGCAAAGCTCCCATCTGTTTCTGTGAGATGAGTATGAAGATGTTGGCTGGAAGAAATGACATCCAGAATGGAAGAGGCAGCAGTGAAAAGCAAGAAATCTCTGACATGGAATTCAATGGGTTTCCAGGGTCAACCCTGTACAAAGCAGAGCAAAGCAGCCACCTTGGGTAGCAGGATTTTTAAAACTAAAATTACAAGGTAACACAGAACACAATAATGATGATGATGATGAGTTACTGTTGGAGATAGAACTAAATGCTTATGAATTTTTCTGCTTGAAGTGCCAAAATAAGTTGACTGGTCTAGTGTACTATGGATCTTGATTTGGGAGGGTGTTACCATTTGCTACTTAAGGATAGAAAGAATATTTGAACAATGGTAAAAAAATGTGTTTCTCAAGTATCAGAAAACCCTGATAAGGAGAATATTTGACTGATGAGAATCTTTGCAGCTTGGGACACATTTTGCACAGAATTCAAACCTGTTTTTAATGCAGAAAACAGCATATGCAGAAATGAAAATCTTATTTTTGTGTGTGTAGAAAATGCTGCCTTCTATGCAAAAAGGCCATGTGCAAATTTTGCACAAGGTGCTGTTTTCCATGCAACAGCACCACATTTAATTTTGTGGACATATGTCCTGAACTGCTATAACTGCCATGGCTCAGTGCTATGGAATTCTGGGATTTGTAATTTTGTGAGATATTTAGCCTTCTCTGTCAGAGAGTTCTGGTATCACAACAAACTACAAAGCTCAGGATTCCCTAGGATGGAGCCATGATAGTTAAAGCAGCGTCAAATTGCATTAAATTTGCAGTGTGGCAGCAGCCATTATCTTGTATCATCTAATATAAATAATGATGCTTCTACCAGCATGAGTACAACTATAATAATGAATTCTCTCTACATTCAATTTATATAAACTAGTTTCAACTGAGTAGCCTGAATGATTTAATTAGGAGTTCCCTAGGGTAAATACTTGAAGGATGACAATCCTGTTCTTTTTGCTTACCATGAAAAACACTTATGGTTGTCTGATCATTAAGCAGTTACCTTTACACACATGTACACACCATCCCGGCTGTAATAAATGCAATCTGAGTGTATGTAAATATTGGTAAAGATAAAAAGTTCAGACCAAATTATGGGATACACAGAGGGTAACAGCAGAAAGGCAAAAAGAAGACATTCCTATTGGGACTAGGATTGCCAGGTCAGAATTATCCCAGATACTGAGATTTCAGAACTAAACCTTGAAAGCTAAGAATGACTTCTTGTGATGTCGCAGGAGATGGGTCCTGATCAGACACCCTCCTTTTCTAGGACATGTCCTACATGTCAGCCTTTTGTCTAGAAGGAATTTCAAAGTCCACCATTTTGAGCATAACTAAGAAGCATGAATTGATATTTATATTTATATTAGTATTTTTCACTTTTATTTTGTAATATCCTACATTCTTCTTGAATGTCCTACATCTTGCAGTGCCTTGTCCTCCTTTGTGGTTAAGACATCTGATCACCCTGGTTGTGATGATGTGACAAATGTCATGTTATAAGGGGCAGACCTTGGTGAAGTCATTAAGCATGACACATGAAGCTTTATCCACACTTTCACTGAGTACACTATTCAAATTAAGAAACCAGGTCTAGCAAATGAAGAACACACACAAACACACTCCTTCTCTCCCTTTCTTTCTTTCTTTCTTTCTTTCTTTCTTTCTTTCTCTCTCACACACACATACTTCCAGGCAGTGCTCTTGCCCTGAGATTTCTCCTTCTTACCCTGAGGAATGGAGAAGAGGGCCTGAAGGCTAAGCCTTGAGAACAGACAATGCCAGTTGTGACTGATGCCACAATTTTGAATTGAATCATCTGTGAACAGCAGTCACATTGATACCACAAAAGTGGTGTGCTTAAGCCTTTATGTCTGCAGTGTAAATGTCAACCCCTTCTGCTGTTTTCAGCAGTTCAGAAGCCCCCATTGGTTACATCCATTGCCTCCCCTCCTTATGTCACACTTAAGAAAAAAACAAGGAATAATCTTCTGGCTTTTCCTTCCCAGAGGCTGGGATGGAATTCATCAAAATTTCTTCTCCATGGCACCAGAGGCTGTTAAGTGCCTCTTGGGGCTCTTGAAACAAGCTCCTTGAATCCTTACCACATACTGGGACCATCACTTTTGCCCATTATGAGATCTCCTTTACCCTCCCAAGCACTCTCAGTATGTGAAGTATTATACTCTTAGCTTAGTGTACTTAGTATCCTTAGTACTTGAGGAGGGTTTTCCTTCCCCTTCAGAGGAGAAGTGTATCTCCATGCCTCCTCCATGCTCTTGAGGTCTTTGGCACTTAAAGAAGCTGAAGATTTCTACCTACCATTATCTGCTATGCAGTATGTAGCTGGTCTGGTATCTGGATTTTCAAAGAATGGAAAAGGACAGTCTAGATGTAATACAGACATATTTAGCAAGCCCATCTCTATTTCTGGGCTTTCTCTGACCTTTGCCCTGTTTTTGTGCTCCCATCTTTAACCTGGTAAAATCCAGTTCTTTCTTTTTGCTTGTTTTTAAAAAATGCAATTTTTTGTGACTATTGTCCAGTCGTACTTCAGCCAGTGTGGCGTAGTGGTTTGAGCGTTGGACTGTGACTCTGGAGACCATGGCTCAATTTCCAGCTCAGCCATAAAACCCACTTGGTGACCTTAGGCAAGTCACATGCTCTCAGCCTCAGGGGAAGGCAATGGCAAACCTCCTCTGATCAGATCTTACCAAGAAAACTCCATCTTGATAGTATCAGACACATTTAGCCACCGAAATCGCTGCCTGGCTGCAGCCCAGCTCCATCACTGCTCCAAGGGGTGATCCTCATGCCTCTTTTTGAAGCTGGGAGTTTTTTGGCTTGGAAAAAATGGCCACTGGAGAGCCACTCAGAGCGGCGATGGAATGGGGCTGCAGCTGGGCAGTGATTTCAGCAGCTAAATGCATCTAATACTATCAGAATGACACCCACTTCTAATTTTAAGCTGGCTCAGGTAAGCTGGTTTATAACAAAGTACGATAATCTTCCATGATAGGTTTGCCTTAGGGCCACGGTAAGTCGAAAATGACTTGCAGGCACACAGCAGCAAGAAAAAAATTGCTTTCACACATCCTACTCAGATGACTAAAGCATATTTGTGGTAAATTTTTACACCAACTTGAAACATGTGCATATATCTTTAAAGTAACTGCTGTATGGTCATGTGTGGATTCTATAATGCAAACTGCTTCTAGTTGTGTCCTGTCTTGACAATGTAGTCAGGCAAAGTGCACAGAAAAAAGTATTACAGAGGATATCCCCTGCCCCCATCTTAAGTCTGAACACTAGTTAAATGGGGAGTCCACTGCTCCCTGGTATCCCACTGTCAAATCCATTCATTGTGAATATTGCACAAAACTCACAGACAGAATGTCATTCCACATTATTTCTCCAAATATAAACAGTGGATTATCCAAGAAAAGCCATCTATCTCTTAGAATTTCAACTGCTTCTGTTTATTTAAACTCTTTTAAAATGGGCACCACCCCCATCACTACTGTGTTACATTGCTTAGCAGAATTTTAAAAATGTCTGGATGAATACAAAGATATTGTGCTTGGTGCCTTAAAGGAAACAGTGACTGTGTTGACGCAAAGTGAGCTTCCATAGGGGAGCCATTCCACAATGGCTATTTTTGCATGCTGAGCCTCTGACTTCAATATCACAAGGCTCCCATTTTCCATGTAAACAGTTAAGGAAGTCTGACTCCATTTAGAAGCTCCCTTCTCCCATTCTATCTACCACTTAGAGAATGATGTGTTCATTGATGGAACACCCCAAATCTTCTGCTCACATGTGAGTCAGATCACATCCACGATGCCATATTGTTCTGGAGGCTTGCATACAAATGAGGCATCCACTTTTATCATTTGAGAGTGACCATGAGCCTAGTAAGACTGAAGAAATAGCAAATGCTATAGGGTGCATTTCTGTTTGAAAATGTTGTCCTTTTATCCCCATCCATTCAGTCCTTAGGCCCTAAACCTGTGAATAGTTAGCCAAAATCCTCTAATGCTTTGGTTAACTGCCCACTTCTCTGCCCTCTAGAGGCAGTCATGCCTTGATGGTTTTGGGAATAAGGCTAAGGAATATTGATGCTGAAGCAATCTATCTTTAAATCCAAGTATTTTGGTATAACTAGTAAGCTTATCGCACTGTGTTCTCGTAACGTAATGAGTATGTGACGAGAACAGAATGGAATGTATTTTATCGCACAGTATGATCCTCATTGAGTTCCCATTCTGTGCTCTTACAGTCCCTAGCCTGTCCCAGCAGGAGAACTGTAAAAATGCATTCTCAGCCAGCAAGAACGCTTTCAGACCGTTCCAGATGATGTGTGTGTGATAATCCTACCTGGTCTCAATCTGTCCTCATGTTCTGATTGGCTAAGACAACCTCCTCCCCTCCCATTCTAGAATGTCCACAAACTCAACTCAACTCAACTCTTCCGGTGTTGACGCAAGGGAGGTGCTACAGTTAATTTTAAAAATATATTTTTTTATTTTTGTAGATTGAATTGTGTTGTGTTTACAAGAAAAAAAACAATGAATGCTCATTACCCAAATCTCTCAGTAGCATTCTTTCCAATGCAGAAATAGAGGTTTTCGCAACAGTGAGCATGCGTCAATGAGAGACGGCTGAGGAACTACTTTAGCACTGGTACCAGCACAACAGTAAATGCAGTGTGATAATATGTGTTCTCATAACGTTACTATTGCGTTATTAATAGTCTAATGTGGTAACACCCATTCCCATATCGTTACATTCCAGGTACTCAATGGAAACATTACAATTACTGGTGCGATAAGCTTATAGATTGTAGTTTGAACTGGTGGGTTTTTTCATCTTCCAGTGCCTGAATGAAAGTATAATACTGTTTTATTAGTCCAGCAGCTGATTTGAATTTTAGCATTATTTTATACTCTGTCTTTACTGTATAGTAGCAGTTATTTCTTCTACCAACTCTCTTGAATGTTTTATCTATTTTATATCCCATTGAATTCTCCATGAAACTGCACTAGTTTACAATAATTTTATTACTTTATTAATTAAACGTTCTCCAACAAGCTAGCTATGGCATTTCTTATCATCAAGGGTTCCATTAGTTTTTAATGGTGTGAGACCAAATTACCATTTACCCACATGCAATTTAAGAAGCATCATTAACACAGAAAAAGCACCAGGTGGGATTTTCTAATAGTTACTGTTTCTCATTTTTGTTTTTATTTAAAAGAACTGTCAGTGGGGTTTTTAAAATATTATTTCTCAGGATAATTTTTTTTGGCTGTCCAATTGTTAAATTTTCACATTGCTATTTTTCTTCTGCAAAAAATCAAAATCAAAATCAAAATCCCCCCTCCAGGCAATTCTGAACAATATTTGTGTTACAAATGCATGTGGGCCAGTTTATACATTGTGGCTTTAAGCTTGCCATTTAAGTGTGCTGCCTTAATTGGCAAGAACAAAGAGTAATCTTCATGGTCAGTAAAACAGGATGTGCAGAGGAGGAAAGAAAGGTTGCTTTCTCAGAAGAGAAGCAAGAACTGATATGAAAAGTGGAAAAGATAATGGGATAGGTTTTCTTGATGGTGTGAGACAATATCATGGACCCCCAAATCTGTCTTATATATTGGCAACCCCCCTCCCCACTCACAATTCTGGGAGAATCCCTTGGCTGGAGATTTCCTGTAGGAAGTATTGTGTCCCTACCATCATGACTCTAGAAAAATCTAACAGGGCCCACATATGTAATCTTCTTCTATTACAATATTTTGCTTTTTAATCTTCCCAAGAGGCCAGGTAAACAAGATGGGATAACCATCATCTAAATTTGCTGCATATGACCTTGATTCTTGACACCTTTTTTTTTTTATTTATGTAGGGTCTGTCTCTACATAAAATAACATCATCATCAACAACTGCAACAATAATAATTGTTAAAGATTTTCCATATCATGGATCAAACATTGATCACACTGGAGACTGCAGTCAAGAAATAAGAAGATTAGGAATGAGAAAGGCAGTCCTGGAAGAAAGACCCCCCCCTGACAGGTTGGGAGGGGCCTTCTGTTGCACCGGCCATTTTAGAAGGCCAATGCCACGATTGGTTGGGAGGACTGGGAGTCCAGCCTTCCTTCAGCTCCCAACCAATCAAGGGGATCTCGTGAGATCCCCCAGCAGCCCTTGTAATGTCGTGAGACTGGATAGTCTCATGAGATTTCGGGCGGGATTTGGGGGGCTTATATAATGGCCCTCAGCCTTGTGAAGGCAGCCATTTCGCGTTTGGCAGCCAAGAGACCCACCGTCGGCTGTGTATGTTGTTTTTCCTACCCTCAGGCTTTTGCTGGTCACCTTTGGGGGCCGGGAGGGAATTTTCCCATAGTTATTGTAGCATGGGTTTTTCGCCCTCCCTGAGGTTGCTGCAGTTTTATTTTGGAATGTAAAAGATTGGTATTGTCATTCATCTGTTAATAATTCAAGCATGACTGTTTGTTGCAAGTTCTTTGATTCATGATTTTATCAAAACTTGGAACAGGATCTTCTAGTCACTTATTGTATGATTAACTTGTATCGGCTTGGGTGGGGCAGGGACCCCCCCCCCCAGGGGATAATTGGATATCTGATTTTTCAATATTTGGTCATTTAAGAGGGATAAATGGTTTACATCGTCAGCTTAAAATCTCTTACCTCATCAATCATAGAGATGACGTCAAAATTTGGAGGGGAGATGATTTGATTACATGTTTGGCAACTTATGTGTGACCCTTGTTGACATATGCTTGGTTGGGGGCATGACTTATCCTTGATGGCTTGACATGATTATGGTGAGGATTACATCAGGAATTATGGCATGCGCACATACACATGTGTCAAGAAGGATGTTATAATAAAGTGAAGATTTTTGGCTGTAAAGTCATTGTTTCAGACCCTGTACAGATGAATAAAGTTGTGGCCATTTTGTTACCCAAAAAATGGCGTTCGGACTTCTTTGTGTGGGGCAGCCTCAGCCCCAATCCTCCACTTCCCAGGGCAGCCCATGGCCGCCTGTCTGCATCTCCCCAATCTCACTAGGCAGGAAAATCTGAGATTGGTGTCCCAGTGCTGCTTCTTTCTGGACAGTTTCAACACTCATCCCCTACTTCTCATCATTATTTAGACTGGACTTGGCTTGACAATCCTTCAAATAAAACATAGGCAGGGATCACATGGCCTTCTAGTGACTGTAGCATTTGCTAGCAAAAGCCAATAGTGGTAAGACATGTGTAAGGAGCCCTGGTGGTACAGTGGTTAAATGCCAGTACTACAGCCACAACTTTGTGAGTTTGATCCCAGGGCTCCAAGGTTGACTCAGCCTTCCATCCTTTCATTAGTAAAATGAGGACCCAGCTTGTTGAGGTACCCTAGGGTAGTCAATTTGGATCTGAATCTGTTGAAGTTGCTTACCCCAGTTCTAATTGAATAGGGTAAAATAAATACCCATGGAGTATGGCTGCATGACCTTTCAAAATCTTGCGCAAATCAGGTGCAGATGGTATGGGGAAGTGTGAAAGGTATGTGGAAGTGATAGAAGGTAGGAGAAAGTTTAACAAGGAGGCTGGAGATTGGGAGAAAGAGTGAGAAGAGAGGAGTGCGAAGAGTTGTGGGAAGATGGAAAGAAAAGAAAAGAAAAAGGAGATAGTGATGAGAACAATAAAGAGAAAGAATGAAAGACTATAGAAGGTTATGGAGAAAGGATTTTGAATATGAAGAGATGTGGTAAAGGGAAGAAGGTAAAGGAAAGGGATTTAAAAGGAATCAATAGGAAATAAAGGTAATAATAGAAGTAGAAAAACTTACAAGGTAAAATAAGACACTGAGTATAATTATGGAGTATATTATGTATTGTTTTGGAGATTAACTTCACTAACTCACGTTCTTGGCAATGTCTAACATTATCTATTACACTATATATTTAGATTTAGATTGGTTTTCTTTAGATTTTTTATGTTTTTGTGTTGGATTTTTTTTACTGTCATAGTGTATGTACTTTTATAATTTATAATAAAAATTAAAAATAAATAAATCTTCATCTACTCACAGTCTGATACTGTGTGGGTGAGAGTTTGGGACAGTTCCCTTTTTTGAACTAAAGTCTCAGACTCTGGGAGAGGTGGTCTGCAGAAGTAAGTTTACCAAGCTGTGCTGGTCTACTTGTGTACTTGGCAAGCAAAATAAGCCTTGGGTGGAAACTTATGTTTAAAAGAGAGAGAGAGAGAGAGAGCACAGAATTTTTAGTATGTGAAAAGACTTTTAATGAGCCTCCATTTGGTGTGGAACATGCCTCTCTGATTTGCATAGCTTAAAGAGATCTGTCAGCTAGAGTGGTTTGACTTGGCTGAGGCACTTGTTCAGTTAAGACACACACTCTGGAATGACAGTTGGTTGGAACGTGCACTTTTAAAGCTGCTACGAAAGTTTGATTTCAAGCCTGTATCAATATATTTCTGTTCCATCCAGCAGCTGAAAAAGGAAAGCTTGGTTATGGTAAATATTTACCTTAGATTGAATGGGAACAATTAAATCAATGGCAGTTTAATTACTATAGTCTCTTCAGTTATAATGAGTGTTGACTAATTGCTGACTCAGTCTATTTACATGTTAATAAATGCCTGTGTTTGGGCTATCCCTTTGTTAATGTTCTGCAATTTACCATTCTTACTGTTTTTCTCCAGTCCTTTGTTGCCTGATGCTATGCGAAGTGTAGTAGATGAAAGACACTTAATTGCCAGCATGAATTCCTAGCACCAAATGGTCTGTTTTACTTGTTATATATTTAGCTTATTGTCATAATAAATGTATGTAGGGAGCTCCTTAAGCCCTCCCACAATCATAAAAAATATAGATAAGAGAAAGGCAAGTCAAAAATAATAAAAAGTGTCTGATCTCAAAACTACAGTAATAAGCTCTTATACTTGTTAATGATTTTATTGTAATTGATTGTACTGATGCATAACCTATACTCAGAACAAGAGGTTACTGTTGGGACAGAATACAGAAAAATGGCATGGTTTCCAACTGGGAAAGGGATCAGGCAAGGTAGCATTTTATCACGCTATTTGTTTAACTTGTATGCTGAAAACATCATAAACATCGCAAAGCAGGATTAGATCAAAGAAGGAGATATGAAATTTGTAGGACGGAACATCAATAATCTAAGATAGGCAGATGACACCATACTGCTTGCAGAAAATATCAAAGATTTGGGATGATATTGAAGTAAGTCAATGAAGAAAGTGCAAAGGCAGCTTTACAGTTAAATATTTAAAAACAAAACAAAAATAATGACCACAGGTTTTAGATAACTTTAAAGTATTTACGTAGATGATGAAGACATCAAAATATTTCAAGATTTTTCATACTGTTGCTCAACCATTAATCAGAGTAGAGACTACAGTTAAGAAATCAGAAGGTTAGGACTTGGGAGGGCAGCTATGGAGGAACTAGACAAATTATGAAATCTAAAGATATATCATTGAGTTCTAAAATTAGGATGGTCCATGCCATAGTATTCCCCATTTCTATATATGATTGTGAAATCTGGACAGCAAAGAAAGCTGATAGGAAGATTAACTCATCTGAAACACGGTGCTCGAGAACAGTTGTACAGACTCTGTGCATTGCTAAAAAAGACAAATAAATGAATCCTAGCACAAATCAAACTCAAACTCTCCCTATCCATTTGGTGTGTGGTATTCTTCTCTTTCTAGCATTCCCTAGCATTTTTGTTTTTTCTAATGAGTCATGCCTTCTCATGATGTGGCCAAAGTATGACATTCTCAACTTGATCTTCTTGACTTCTAGGGAGGTTCCAGGCTTAATCTGTTGAAGATCCATTTGTTTACCTTTTTGGCTGTCCATGGTATCCTCAGCACTCTTCTCCAGAACCACATCTCTAATGAATTATTCTCCTCTTATCCACTTTCTTAACTGTTCAGCTCTCAAATCCATAAATGGTAATGGGGAATACAATGGCTTGTACAATTCTAACTTTACTGCTCAATTGTATATCTTTACTCTTTAGGATCTTTTCTAGTTCTTTCATAGCTGCCTTTCCCATTCCTAGTCTTCTTCTATTTTCTTGACTGCAGTCTCCTTCTTCCAAGGTAAGGAATTCTTTTACTATTTTGATTTCTGCATTGTCTAGGTAGGTCCTCCATGGTCATTATTTTGTTTTCATTATGTTCAACAGTAAGTCTGCCTTTGCACTTTCTTCTTTGACCTTCCTTAGTAATTGTTCCAAGTCCATGATATTTTCCACTAGTAGTATGGTGTCATCTATGTATCTTAGATTGTTGATATTACTTCCTCCTACCTTTACTCCTCCTTTTTGCGAGTCTAAACCTGCTCTTCATATGATAATTTCTGCATACCGGTTAAACAGATAGGGTGAAAGGATGCAGCCTTGCCTGATCCCTTTGCCAACTGGGAACCATTCTGTTTCTCCGTATTCTGTTTTTACAGTAGTCTACTGTCCTAAGTACAGATTTCTCATTAGGGCTATCAGATGTGGTGACACTCCCATGTCTTTACTACATAATACTTTTTTGAATTCAGATTTCTCGCCCTCATATTGCCTTTTCCTCATGTCCTCTTTTACCCTTTCCCTCAATTGATAATAAGATAGCCATTGTGATTTAACCGCTTCCTTCTCCAGTGCTTGATTCTCCTTAATCTTCTATCTATCTGCATCTCTTTTTAATAAATCTCTATAAACTAACCATTTGCCTTCATGTTGACAGAAAGTCAACGTGAGAGGAAAGCCAACTAGGAATTTTTGGATAGAGTCTATCTTTCTATCTGCCTTATGATATGATTTTTACATTCCACATTTATTTTTTACTTTCTCATACTATTGCTGTAGAAATTGAACTGTGGGTTTTTGGCTCCACAGCCCTGGGCCCTTTAGCAAAGCCAAATATACCACTGGTGAAATACAAACAGGATAAATTTATTAATGTGCACAGCCCCAGGAGAAACTAGTGTTTCCAAATCTGGGCAAAGGACAAGGAGAATGGCTGTTGTTTTTATACCCAAACAGACAAAGAACTCATCTCTTACATCTTATTGGATGCTCTAAACTTTAAACATATAGAACTCCAAGCAATGAGAGTAAAGATCTATGCATACATTATAATCTACTTAGGATACCATTTGTGCCAGACCCACTGCATTCCAGGAAAAACATCTTATCAGCAGATATTGTTATTGCCAGGACCTTTCAGGGTCTCTTTGCACTGATTTATTGTTATGGCTTTATGATGCATCCTGGCACCTCTTTGTTACAGCTTCAGGGTCCAGGGTTTTTGGCTCCACAGCCCTGGGCCCTTTAGCAGAGCCAAATAGAGAAGGAAGACCACTGATGAAATACAAACAGGATGAATTTATTAATGTGCACAGTCCCAGGAGAAACTAGCATTTCTAAGGCCATTGTGTAAATAAACATTTTAACCTTCCTGGATTTAAACATTCTGGCCATGTATTTCTGTGTTAAAGGTACCAGTCCCAGAATCCTCTTTGCAGGACTGACACTTACTTAGCCTCTAATTTCTAAACACAATAGTACACATTTCTAAATTAGGCATATAAAACATTGATTATCATTGATTATCAAATTATGACTACTTCACTATAAATATCTGTGCCATCCCACTTTTGGATCATGGCCTTCCAGAGCTAGATCCATTTTATTTTCCAATTCAATCTATTGTTTTAACCATGTTAAACTTTTAGCCTCACAATACGTTTTTAGATTTGGTATCCCTAAACCTCCTCTTTCTATGGCACTTCAGGTGAGGGCTGTCCAGTCACCTCAGTCCCAGGGCAATCAGGATTACATTCCTAATCTGAGTTTAGAATTTCCAAGGTTAAAAGAGTAACAGTGAAAGAGGGCATCCCTGCCTAATGCCTTTTTCAATTTGGGTATAATCAGTTGTATTACCATCTGTTACTGATCTTGTTTTTTGCTGAGAATAAATTGCTTGAATCCAACTAAGGTAGTTCTCCCCGAAATTCATTTCTTGTATAACTTTTAATAAGAAAAACCAGTTTAGATTATCAAATGCCTTCTTGGCATCTAGAAATAAAAAAACTCCTTTGATTTTATTATGACAGTTTAGATACGCTCTTATAGTAATAACTGATCTATTATTATCCATAATTTGCCTTTTAGGTATAAATCTATTCTGATCTTTATTTATATATTCATGGAGAGATTTCTTTAATCTACTTGCTATAATTGATACAAATAACCTACAATCTTTATTTAATATTGAAATAGGTCTATACTTTTTTATTTTCATAGGGTCCCAGTCATCTTTAAGTAGTCAAACTAGCCTCTCTCTAAATATCAGGGATTGGGTGATTTTGTAAAATACTATTCATGTTTGCTTGTAATTGTTGCACTAATTCCTCTGAAAATTTCATATAATAAAGTGCTGTTAAGCCATCCAGGCCTGATTATTTCCCCTTCTTAGATTTTTTAAAAATGGCTTCTACAACCTCCTCTATTATAATTTCATGATCCAATTCCTCTCTTTGGGTAAGAGGAGTTGGAGAAGTTTGAGTTTTTAAAAATTTGTAATAAATTTTAAAATTTCATAGTTTAGCCAAGAAGGATGATGCCAAAGACAATATTAAAATATTTGCAGAGCTGAAGTGTAAGTATGACAAATGGGGGCTGTGGGCTCTTATGGCCATGGTCGTGGTCCTGGGCTGGAGCAGAGTGGAGTCAGGTGGTTTCATGGCTGCTGTCTGGAAGTTCTCCCTCCCAGGAGGCTGGGTGGGGCTCATGATTGCAGCCAATGGGGGATGAGCGGCATGCTTGCAACTGACTGGCTGCATGGATCAGTGGATCTGAGTGAAGATTGCACTGTGTAGTCTTCACACAGGTCCGACCGAGTGGCATATATTGCCATGCAGCCAGACTTCCTGGCCAGTTGCTCCTCGGCATCGTCTCTCCCACCCTCCCTGTTTTCTATGTATACTGTATATTTTTCACAACTATGTGTGGCAGAGCATGGGATCAGGATCTGGGTTGGGTGTCAGTACCCTGGAAATGGTACAGAAGGAGGTTTCCCTTATGGGATTTAGGGAAGGGAGTGCACTGGAAATGTCCAGCCCAGGCGGGGGCTGGGAGCATTTCCGGCACCCCCACTCAAGTGGAGGCACTGGGGTTCTCACCTGGGTGGACTGCTGGCTGGCCTATTGCTCCAATTCCATTCCCCAGCTGAGGCCAGAAGTTTGGTTCGTTGGGCTGCGGATGGGCTGGTCAAAGCCCAGATCCTATCCCATGCAGGTGCCCACTAACTGCAGCTGTAATTAATAAATAGTTGTGGCCATTTTACTTCCTATATATTGTGTTGTGTCTTTCTTTAGTGTAGCAGACATGCCCTTGGACACCAAAAGTCTTTTTGGAGTTTATCACACTGGCCTTTTCCATCCTTCCCTCCCAACCTAGGCACAGGATGAAAACCTTTAAGCATGGATTTTATCACACACCTCTGTGTCCAGTCCGGAGGCATCCTGAAGCCAATAATGGCACCCTGTACCCAATCTGGACTTCTCTGGAACATTTTTTTAAAGAATGGGATGTTCCCATAATTTGCAAAGTATGGAAGAAGTTCGGATCGGGTACGGGATGCCATGATCAGGTATGGGATGCCTTCAGCTTGGGCAGAGGCATGTGATAAAATCCATGCTTAAAAGTTTTCATCCCACACCTAGGTTGGGAGGGAAGGATGGAAAAGGGCAGTGCAATGAACACCTTTGTTTAGGCTAGCCAGCCAGATGGATTCAGAACACATAATGGCTGCTGTCTTAACACACAATAACACCAAACAATAGAACCGAAGTCTAAGGGGGTGTGCAGCCAGGCGGCCCTGATCCTCTCTTTTGCCACCCTGAAAAGACTGGCAAAATGCCATTCCTTTAGGGGTGGCAAAAGGCCACCCTAAGAGCTGGCGTGCAGCTCTTCCTTGCCCTTTCCGGTGCAGTGTGTTAGAACGCTGCGCCGGGAGGGCGTCCTGACGCTGTGTGCCATGCGTAACAGCACGCGGCATCAGGACAGCATCAGTGTGGGGTTGGGACAGCTGGTGCGTGGCTTCCCCACCCCATCTCTGCCTCCAGGCTGGCCCTTTGGACTGGTCTGCAGAGGCCCTAAGTCTGTCTACTAGGACATACTTTAAAATGGTCCCGACTGAAGCTCAGCCCATACTCTGCATGTCTTTTTTCAGCCATGGTAGGTACAAGCAGAAGTTGTCTGCCTTCCCACTTTCTCAGTTGCTTTGTTGCTTTCAAAATGTCCCACTTTTCTTCTGCCCCTCCCATTGCTTCCATTGCTTCCATTGCTTCAACTTCTGAAAACTGAGTTCAAAATAGGAGGCAGCCTCTGCAGTGGAGCAGAGAGGTGGTGGTGAAATCTTGCACTTCCCATAGGGTTGCCATAATTCACTACCACAAAACTGGGACAAAATGTAGAACAAAATGTAGGGCATACAAGAAAATGGAGGACACAACCAACTAGAAGCCAGAAACATTGGCTTGGTAGTATGAGCCTTGGACTACAACTCTAGGGACCAGGGGGCAATTTCCAGCTCAAGCATTAAAAATCCACCTTGGTGAGTCACACTCTCTGCTCTGTCTTATTACTACTCTAGAAGCCTTCAAGAAGGCACTTAAGATGGAGCTCTTCTTGCGGGCCTATCCATGTGATCTTCCAGATTTTTAACAATGATTGGCTATTTTATTTTATTTTATCCTATTTTATTTTATTTTCATTTATTTTATTATATTGTATTCTATTCTCTCAATCTATTATTATTGTTCTGATTTTTATTATTTTATTGTTTATATTTTGTATATTGTATTCATTTTATTGTGTAATCCCACCTCGATCTGTAGGGAAAGGTGGGAAATATAAATAAAACTTATTATTATTAATTAGAATTAGTGTTGTCTTACCAAATGTGCATTGATTTAATGGATCTACTCTATTTGGGAGGCACAAATGGATTTAGATCACAAAATGAAATATCACAAATAATTTCAGAAATGAATACCAAAACAATTTAAAGTGCAGCTCCCAACCTGCGTTTTTTACATATGCTGGCTTTTCAAACAATCATATTAATCATACTGGCTATGGAAGCCTATTGAGAGAGGATAAATCCCTTTTTTGTTTTGTTTTGTGACACTCTGAAGTTAAGAACAACAGAGACAATTTTAAAAAAAAATGAAAAAAATGTGGTGGGATCAGGCCCAAAATGAGCAATCCAAAATAATACTTTGACTGCGTATTGCTGTGAGACAAATTTGGCAGAAATATACCCTGCCAGATTTCCCTTTCAGTCACTTTGGTAGTAATTGCTTGGAAGGAACTCTGACAGAAGGTTAATGCAAGAACAAAGCTGTGAAGTTTGTTTCCTACAAGTTTACTGTACAAGTGTGTGGAATTGGCTTCCTGTCATTTTGGCTGTGTCAAATTTCATCTATAATTCAGCATTAGTTTTTAAACTCTATGACATACATAAAGGCTTAAGAGGCTGATACTGGGTTGATTAAAACTATTAATGGCCTTCCTTCATAAGAACCAGAGGACATGCTCCATGTTTAATTAAGCAGAACACATTTGAACAACTGTTCTCCTCTAAATTATTTGGTACTATCCAGCATATATCTGTTTTTTCATCATATTAATATTTACAAAAGAAAGCCATGCCCCATTGTCCCATTAATGGAAGTAAGTACGCACTTGCACAGAAATAAGTCCCACTGACTTCACAGGTTTGACCCCAAGTACATGTTAAGAGAATAAATAGACTTGGGATAAGAAATGTAGAATCACATCCTGTTGGTTAGTCCCAAATAGATTTGTTCTTGTTGTGTGCCTTCAAGTCATTTCCAACTTATGGTGACCCTAAGGTGACCCTATCATGGGGTTTTATTGGCAAGTTTCTTCAGAGGGGGTTTGCCATTGCCATCCTCTGAGGCTGAGAGGGTGTGACTTGCCCAAGATCACCTAGTGGGTTTCCATGGCTGAGCTGGGAATCAAACTGTGGTTTCCAGAGTCATGTCCAACACTCAAACACTATATGTTGGTGGACCCATTGAATTAATTGTCAGATGGTGAATCAACAGAGATAAGTTCATCTTTGTCAATGAGTCTAATCTTGAAGGAACAAAAATGGGACTTAGAACTCTGGGAGGTTGCAGACTGCCAGAAATAGTGCAAATTGAGTCCACTTTTAAGGTTAGGGTTAGTGCTAGGGAATCATGGGAATTGTTTTCTTTTTTTCCTGAGACATTGAGCCTTCTCTGTCAGAGAGCTCTGGTGCCACAATAAAATACAGTTCCCATGATTCCCTAACCCTAACCCTAACCCTAACCCTAAAAGTGGACTCAATTTGCACTATTTCTAGTAGTCTGCAACCCCCCATAGTCTGTTTGCCCAGAAGAACGAGTGTGGTGTAGTGGTTTGAGTGTTGGACTATGAGTGTTCTGCTAAATCCACTGAACGACTTTGGGCAAGCCACTCTTTCTTAGTCTCAGGAGAGGGCAATGGCAAGCCCCCTCTGAAGAAAATTGCCATGAGAACTCCATGATAAATTCTCTTTAGGATTGCCATAGGCCGGAAATGATTTGAAGGCACACAACAACAACTGTTTGCCCAGGTTATGGACTACCACTGTTCCTGTGTCTTGTGTGAAATGGCAAATTTTTTGTTCCCAACAATGACCAAGGCCAGTTGTAACACCAAAAAACATGAAGCTTCTGGTGACAGACATTAGGCCAGCATCAGCATCCCTCCTCCCAGGATCCCATTTCCCTCAGCTGGAGGAGGACAGAACTCATTTGCACTAAATTAGCCAAATGCCTTCTGGTGTTATGGAAGAATAATCAAATCATAGAGTTGGAAAAGAGTTTCTCTGAAGATGCCAGCCACAGATGCAGGTGAAATGTCAGGAATACATTCTTCTAGAACATGGTCTCACAGCCCAAAACCCCCACAAAAACCTACAATTGGAAAAGACCTCAAGGGCCACCAAGTCCAACCTCCTGCCATGCAGGAATACACACCTTTGACAGATGGCCATCCAGACTCTATCCCAGTGGTCCCCAACCTTTTTATTGCCGTGGACCGGTCAACGTTTGATAATTTTTCCGCGGCCCACTGGGGGGCCCTGCTGGCTCCTCTGAACAGCATCAGGGACGTCACTCATCATTCACTAAAGCCGTGCACAGAAGCCCCGCCCCCACGCTGATCAGCTGGGCCGGGGCACGTTGGCAGATGCAGGAGTCCCGTCCCTGCGCTTATTATCGGGACTCGCAGGACTTGCAAAAGTCACAGGACCCGCCGCTGCACAGAAGACGCAGTAGCAGGGTGGCCCAGTACCATTTGTTCTGCGGCCCGATACCGGGCCGCGGACAGGGGGTTGGGGACCACTGCTCTATCCTAGTCTCAGTACTGAAGCAAAATTCACCTGACAGGGATGTGTGTGTGTGTGTGTGTGTGTTTGCTTCCCAACATGGAATGGAGATGGGGAGAATGACAGCTGCTGACTTCCATGCCAGCCAGCCAGTGAATCCACTCTGGCATTTAGTCTGAACATCACAGAAGCTATCCAAGTTTCTGAATCAACTCCTTTGAAGTTTAGACTTAAACCGAGAATGGATGTACTCCTTCATCACCACCAGCTGCCACTGGGTTGGGGGGAGGCAGAATATCTGGTTCTTTTTCTCAGAGAGCAAACCTTCTTAGGCTGTCCCTGACTACAAAGTTCTTGCAGGCACCTAACCCACCATCTTCAACAGGCATTCTGTTCACACTGAGCCCTTTGACTCCAACATTGGTTTTTTAGTCTAATCTTCTAATTCTAAGTCACATGCAGTGGTGTCTGCACACCTGGTGTCACCTGGTGCAGTGCTGCAGGGCTTCCAGGGGGTGGGACTTCTGGGGGCATGGCTTCTGGGGTGTGGTGCAATGCACGCTCCCTCCCCATGTGCCACCCTGTCCTTTTTTTCTGATAAGGAAAAGGACAAGACAGTGCATGAGGATTGGGAGTGAGCAGGAATGGTGCATGGAGACAAAGAGAGCATGAGGGAGTGTGGGGAACAGCATGCAGGGATGGGGAGCACATGGGGGAGTGTGTGGGAATGGCGCATGGAGAGAGCTTTTGGGAAGTGGGGATGGGAAGCGGAAGGGGATGGTGCATAGGGGACAAGGGCCCTACCTGACATCACCTCTATTCTGAGGTGCCACCCGGTACAGGCCGCCTACTGCATCTTCCTACTGACACCACTGGTCACTTGTTGGGCCACTTTCATCCCAGTTGATATACAGCCTATTTGTTTTTATTTTCTTGGTTCTTCCCCGCCCCCCACCTCTCATTTAATACCAAACACACCAAAATTGGCATTACGGTCACAGATTACTGTTTGTAATCTTTTGCTAATGGCATTCCATGTTTGTAATAGGATGTTTTAACTGTTTGAAAACTGGATTCTAGGATTGTTTTTAGACTGATTTTAGGAATTTTTAAAGAGTAGTTTTAAAATTATTTTAAATATTTTTTTACATTGTTTTAATTGGTTTTTATTTGTTCATTGCCTTGGGCAGCCTCGTGGGCTGGGAGATGATAAAGAAATACTTAAATAAATAAATAAATACATAAATTGCAGCCTATATTCCTTCATCACTCAATGGGTACCTTAGCTATTATTTGTAAGATGTCTGTAGAGACCAAATTTCAAATTAAGCTACATTGTAGGAGACAAGGATGTAAATTGTTGCTCATTTCATTGCCATGCATAAGAATGAAAAATTCCACATTTTATTTCTTCCTGCTTAGTGATATTCCAAGAGATTTTATGCACTTTTCAGTGATCCATATTTTGGCATTTTTCTGTAAAATTTTATGAAGTGTTCTGTGCAAAACCTACATTTCTTTCGTTTCTTTTTTGGCTGCAACATGCAGCATTTTTGTGCAGAAAAGTGTTACGTGTAAACCCCTCATGCTTTGTGCAACAAATAATTATATACCTGTACTGATCTTTTCGCTCTTTTGTCTCTCGTACAGAGATGAAAAATCTCACAGTAATTGCCTTTTTTGGGACGAGACAAGGTGCCTTGACATGTGGAGACATTCTTTCACATAGAGGCTGAAGAGAAAAAAATACAAATAGTTACATATTTAGTTGTTTAAGCATCGTTTAAGCATGTAGCCTCCAGTTATTTCAATAGACTAGAATAGGCAAATAGATATGAATGTTGCTGGGGCTCTATAACTATTTCAGTACAATGCCTTCTTCACTGCACCAGATGAGAGTTAGGGCTGATGCAGACAGCCTGGAAGGGGTGGCTCTGTGCCACCCCTGGGAGAGCTGGGAGCCCCGCTCCTCCTTTTTCCCACTCCAAAAAGGGCGGGCAAATGCCGTTCCTTTTTTGGGCAGAAAAAAGCCACCCTTAGAGCTGCTGCTGTGGCTCTTTTGTGTCCCTTTGGTGCAGCATGTGTGCACGCTGCACCAATGGGACACCCTGATGCCATGCGCTGTGTAGTCAGCTGCATGGCATCAGGGCGGAGTTGGGGTGGAGTCAGAGCAGTCGACGTGTGGTCGCCCCGCCCCAACTCCACCCCAGGCTGGCCCTTTAGGCTGGTCTGCATCGGCCCATAGGCTACATCTGCACTGCAGAAATAATGTAGTTTGACATGACTTTAAATGTCATGGCTCAATACTATGGAATTCTGGGATTTATAGTTTTGTGTGGCACCAGAGTTCTGATTTTGTTGTTGTTAATTGCCCTCAAGTCGATCTCAACTCATGACAACCCTATGGATGAGACATCTCCAAGACCCTCTGTCCTCCACTGCTCTGCTTAATTCCTGCAACCTCTTAATGCCCATGACCTCCTTAATAGAGTCCATCCATCTGGCATATGACCTTCCTCTCTTCCTACTTCCCCCCACCTTCCCCAGCATTATTGTTTTTTCCAAAGAGTCCTCTCTTCTCACGATGTGTCCAAAGTATGACAGCCTCAGTCTTTTCATCTTGGCATCCAGGGAGGTTTCCAGTTTGATCTGCTCTAGGACCCACTTGTTTGTCCTTTTGGCTATCCATGGGATCCTCAGCACTCTTCTCCAGCACCACATTATCTCAAAGGAGTTGCTTTTCTTCCTATCATCTTTCTTAACTGTCCAGCTCTCACATGAATACACGGTAATAGGGAATACAATGGCTAGAATCTTTTCTAGTTCTTTTATAGCCATGCTCCCCATTCTTAGTCTTCTTCTGATTTCCTGACTGCACTCCCACATTTCTATCAATGTTTGATCCCAGATATGGGAATTCTTTTACTATTTCTATTTCTTCATTGTCTAGGGTGAATTTGTGAAGGTCCTCG
This sequence comes from Phrynosoma blainvillii, assembly GCA_026167975.1. Taxonomy (NCBI): domain Eukaryota; kingdom Metazoa; phylum Chordata; class Lepidosauria; order Squamata; family Phrynosomatidae; genus Phrynosoma; species Phrynosoma blainvillii. Next base: position 237,255,706 of record JANUYF010000001.1, on the reverse strand, counting down.
GTGGTCATTATTTTTGTTTTCTTTATGTTCAGCATTAAGTCTGCCTTTGCACTTTCTTCTTTGATCTTCCTTAGTAGGTGTTCCAGGTCTGTGAGGTTTTCTGCTAGTATTATGGTGTCGTCAGCATATCTCAGATTGTTGATATTTCTTCCTCCTATTTTCATTCCTCCTTCTTCCATGTCCAAGCCTGCTTTCTTTACAATATGTTCAGCATATAAGTTGAATAGGTAGGGTGAAAGGATGCACCCCTGTCTGACTCCTTTGCCAATTGGAAACCATTGTGTTCCTCCGTGTTCTGTTCTGACAGTAGCCTCTTGTCCCGAGTACAGATTCCTCATCCGGACTATCAGATGTGTTGGCACTCCCATGTCTTTAAAGGCATTCCATAGCCTTTCATGATCTATGCAGTCAAAGGCTTTGCTATAGTCTATAAAGCACATGCTGATTTTCTTTTGGAATTCCCTGGTGAGTTCCATTGGCCATCGTATGTTTGCAATGGGGCCCCACATGCCTCTTCCTTTCTTGACCCCCGCTTGGACCTCTGGGATTTCTCTCTCCATGTATGGTTGGAGTCTATGTTGCAGAATTTTGAGCATGGCTTTGCTTGCATGGAAGATCAGTACTATAGACCTATAGTTGCTGCAGTGTCTTGTGTCTCCCTTTTTGTGGATGGGGATGTATATTGATTGCTTCAAATCTGTTGGCCATCATTTTGTTTTCCATACCTGTTGACATATGTTGGTTAGAACTATAGTTGACTTTGTCAATGTGGATTGCAGCAGTTCAATTGGAATATCATTTGTTCCTGGTGATTTGTTTTTCGCTATTTCTCTTATTGCAGTTTCCACCTCACTTTTTAAGATTTGGGGTTCATCTTCATATGGCTCTTCATTCCATGTGTCCTTCATTATGTCATCTCTTTTGTATAATTATTTTGTGTATTATATCCAATGACTTTTTATTCCTTCCTCGTCTTGAATTATGTTATTTATTATGTTACTTCTTATAGGGAAGGCTAAATATCTTAGAAAACTACATATCCCAGAATTCCATAGCATTGAGCCATAACAGTTAAAGAGGTGTCAAAGAGGTGCATTAATTCTGCACTGTAGATTCAGCTTTACAGGTGCTGCTGGGCTGAGAGGAGCCCTCCCTAAGCAGAAGACAGCTCCTTGGCAAATCTCAGAAAGGGGGCAGTTGCATCCTGCCTGTGTTTCCCTTTGGGAGAGCTTGCAAGGAGAGCACCCTGATGCATTATTTCACTGCAGGGAAAGCAAGAATATTTGAAAATATTTCGGAAAGGGAATCACTGCACTTTTTTTCTTGATTATTGAGAAACCCTGAGGAGAAAAAACATGGACTGACAAGAATTACATTGTGCAAAATTTACATATGCATATATTCTGTTTCTATGCACTATTTCCCATTCCATATGAAAATCTGTACATGTATCTTTGTCAATTTTCAGAATAAATACATTTTGGCTGTATTTTCATGAGACACTTTTCCAATTTTCCAATTTCATGTGTTTCATGTGCATTTTAAAAATGTACATATTTTGTACACTTTTTTCTAATGTATACAAACACATTTTTGTATATATCATTTTTCTCTTTCTTTGCCAAATTACATCACAAAGCTAGCACAATCACATGACAAACAATATAACAGCATGGATGTTGAGGTCTCCATTCATTCCAGCTCACTTTAGCCTTGAGAAGCATGAACTTGGAACAGGTTTTTCTTTGAAATTAGAACTGAATGATTTTTTTTTTACAATTTTATTTATTTAAAATAATTTACACAAACACATGAAAAACAAAACAAAACAAAAACAAAAACAAAAAGACAAAAAACAATACACATTCAAACAATATCAATATATCATACATCAATCAACCCACCTCCCCAACCTCACAAACACAACCAACAATACATTTAAACACTACGCTAATCTTATGTTAGTTATCCGATTTCTCATTTCCCAAGTGATTACCTCTACGTTTAAACATAAATACATCGGTTCTTTCTAATACTACAATAACCTAGGACTATGACATATTCCTTCTAAACTTAATATTAAATACATTCTTAAATTTTCTTATCTGTAACGCTTCCCACATCTTACTCGTTAAAACGTTTAGAAGTAACCAAATTTATTTTAACCCAATCTTATTCAATATTACCATTATTATTACCAAATCTATATCACATTACAATTCGTTTTCATCATCCTTTATCTTATAATTTTTAACTAGTTCCCATTGTTCCTCCCTTGTATCAATATCTCTATTTTGAATTAAAGCAGTCAAAATATTTAAATTCATTGCTTCTTTTAATCATATAAGCCATTCTTTTGCATTAGGTATTTCTCTTTTCTTCCAATATTTTGCGAAGACTAATCTTGCTATTTAAACCATATATAATATGATCCTACCATATTTTTTCTCAATTGTTTTATCAATTCTGTGTGTCATATTTAAAAGAAAATTTTTAGGACACCATGGTATCTCAACTCCTAGTATTCCACACATTTTAGAATGAATTCTTCTCCAATATTTCTTTGCAAGGGAACATTTCCACCACATATGATGGAAATTCCCTTCACTCTTTTGGCATTTCCAACATTTTCTGCTTACAGTTTTATATATTCGATTCAGTTTAGTTGGATATAAATACCACCGGTGCATCATCTTCAGGAAGTTTTCTTTCAGATCCTGGCATAAAGTGAATTTATTTGTTGCTTTCCAAGCTTTCTCCCAGTGTTCCATTTGAATATTTTCATCTAGATCTTTAGCCCATAATATCATTACATGTTTTATTGTGTCCTGTTCAAGATATCGCTCTCTAAACAACTTATAATACTTTGATATATGATGGCCTTCTTTATTTTCAATTATTTTGTCTAATTCTGTTTTCTTTTCCTCAAATCCATCCTCCTTCCTGTCAGTATTGTACCTACTTTTCAATTGCAGATATATGTACCAGTTATTGATTTTTCCTTCTTCTTCTAATTGTTCTTTTGATTTCATTCTATGCTCTTTTAAACCATTAAAGCTTTCCCAGGTAATAATATCATCATATCTAATCCAATTCCCGAATTTTGTTCTACTTTTATTTAAAAAAGCTTATTGAGGGGATGTCCAAAGTGGGATTTTCCTATAAAATTGTTTTTTTATTTTCATCCAAACTCTTAATAATGCTTTTCTAATGCAATGATTTTCGAATCTCTTATTATTTTTCAACTTTCCGTACCACAAGAATGCATGAAATCCGAATTCCATATAGTCACTTTCAATATTCAGTAAACTGTCATCTTCTAGCTTAATCCATTCTTCCAACCAATTCATACAATTAGCATAATAATACAGTTTCAAGTCTGGGCGTGCGAAACCTCCCTTTTCCTTTGTTTCTATTAAACTAGACCATTTAATCCTGGATTTTTTCCCTTGCCAGATAAATTTAATTATTTCCTTTTTCCAGTCTTCTATGCATTTCTCATTGTGAATTATAGGAATATTTTGAAACAGATATATTAGCTTTGGAAGGACGCTCATTTTAATCAACGAAATTCTTCCTGATAGTGAGATCTGTAATTTAGACCATTTATTTAAATTTATTTTTATCTCCTTCCAAATTCTAATGTAAATATTTTCAAACAGGTCTGTATTTCTCTTAGTCATAATTATGCCTAAATATTTAATTTTCTTCTCTATTTTGAATTTAGATAATTTTTGCAATTCTTCTTCCTCTTTTCTTGTCATGTTCATTGTAATTAGTGCTGTTTTATCTTCATTAATTTTAAAGCCTGCCAATTGTCCAAATTCTTGTAGAATGCTTTGAATATTCTTTATATTTTCAATTGGAATTTCAAGGAATAATGCCAGGTCATCAGCGTACGCTTTTAATTTATATTTATATCCTTTTATGTGTATACCTTGTATATTCTTGTCATCTCTAATCCTGGTATTTAATACTTCCATAATTAATAAGAACAATAGTGGGGACAATGGACATCCCTGTCTGGTTCCATTTTCTATTATAATATCCTTGGTTTTTTCCCCATTGACTAATATCTGAGCTCTTTGCTTTTTATAAATTGCTTTTATCCACTTTTCAAAATTTAGTCCCATTTTCATTATTTTTATTATTTCTTCCATAAATATCCAATTTACTTTATCAAACGCCTTCTCAGCGTCAACAAAAATCATTGCAAGTTTTCTTTTGTTGTGTTTTTCAAAGAATTCAATTATATTCAGTACTGTTCTTACATTATTCTTCATAGATCTTCCTGGCAAAAATCCATTCTGGTCTTTATGGATAATATCTACCAACGTCTTGAGACGTTCTGCAATGATTGTTGTGAAGATCTTGTAATCAATATTGGTCAAAGAAATAGGCCTGTAATTTTTTGTTTCTCGGCAATCTCTCCCCTCTTTTGGGATTAAAGAGATATACGCATCCTGCCAAGAGTCAGGGATACTATCTTCTTATTCCTCTCAGTTCTTATCATGTTTACTATCAGTTTACTTGGTTTATTTCCCATTTCGAAATGTCTCTGCTTGATATATTGCAGTTTCCTTTCCATGTCCTTTATTGTAAGTGTTCTCAATTGTAGTTCCAAATTTTGAATCTCCATTTTTAAATTATTATCACCATTACTTCTCCATTCTTGTTCCTTTCTCTTAATTTCAGTCAAGACCTTATTTTCTTCTTCTTTCCTTTTTTTGTTTTCTTCTACATTTAGCTTAATTAAATATCTTCTAGCAACAGCCTCTCCGGCATCCCAAATTGTTTTGTTACTAACTCCATCTGTTTTATTTTCCTCAAAGTACTGTTTCATTTCTTGTTTTAATTTAGATACATTTTTTTTCTTTTTTAATAAAGAGTCCTTTAATCTCCAGGTGTATTCCATCCTTTTCTCTTCAATTTCTAACCTGATTGGGTAGTGATCTGAAATTATTTTAACTAATATTTCCATACTTTTTATTTTGGGTAATAATGCTTTAGAGGCTATAAACATATCCAACCTTGACCTGGATTGATGAACTTCCGAATAAAATGTATATTCTCTTGCATTGCCATATTTATACCTCCAGACATTTTCCATAGATAATTCTTCCACGATTTCAAAAAAGGTGCATGGCAATTTTCCCTGATTTTCACTAATGATTCTTCCGATATCAGATTTCCAATCCACTTTGGGGTCTATTACAGCATTAAAATCACCCATCATAACAATATTACTGTATTCCAAATATTGCATATCCTTTTTCAGCTGTTCATAAAACTTACTCCTCCCTTCCAATGGTGCATAAATTCCAACAGCTGCTATAGTTTGTTCTTTCATTTTAATTTCTACAGCTATATACGATCCATTTTTGTCTTTAACCAGTTCTCTAGATGGATATTTCTTATTTATGTACATAACCACACCTTTTTTCTTTTTATCTATCACCAATGTATAACAACTCCCAAGTCTTGGGTTTCTAATATATTTGACATCTTTTTCTTTTATTCTTATTTCCTGCAAACATACTATATCCATTTTTAATTTCTCCAAATAATGAAAGATCATATTCCTTTTATATTTCAAATTTAATCCTTTAATGTTCCAGGAAAGAATCTTAACTCCCATCTTGGTTTTTAGTCGTGTTTATAGATGTATTTTTAACTTCTTTTATTTTGTTCCACCCCTTCCACCTCTTTATTTATTTTTATTATCTCTTTTTTATTAATTTATATTTCAAATTTCTTTATTTATTTTCTTCTCTTGTTCTTTAATCTTCTTTGTCGGTGTCCCCTCCTCCTTCTTCTTCCTCTTCCTCTTCTTCTTCCTCTTCTTCTTGATCTTTTTCCTCTTTACTATGTGCACTTTCTTCTTCCAAATGTTCTTTATCCAACCTCCGTTCTTGTCCTTGTTCAGTTTGCTCTTTTTTCTTTCTTCTAAATATAAGTACTCTTTCTGATTCTTTGTTTCCAATAACATTTTCAGTTCCATTTAATTCCTTTTCTTGTTGTTTAACCATAGATCGTGTTACTACTTGAGATTCTTCTTGATGATCATGAAATTCCTTTTCTCCTTTACTCAATCTTCTTTTCATTTCTTTTGCTTTCTCTATTGTGTCTATTTTATATCTTCTCTGTCTCCACATAAAGGCAAGTCCTTCAGTCCTCTCCCATCTGTATTCGATTCGCTTTTTCTTCAACAGCTGTGTCAATGATTTATATTTTTGCCTGCTCAACATTACGGAAGGTGGAATATCTTTAAAAATTTTCAACTCATGATTATTAACTTTAAGTATACTGTTATAACTCTTCTCAATTACTAAGTCTCTTATTCTAGTTCTGGTGAAACACACAATTATATCTCTTGGTGCCTTATTTTCTCTCGCAAATACAGAGTTAACTCGAAAGACCTTATCAGTCTCCATTTCCATTTTTTCTTCCGTAAATCCTAAGACGTCCTTCATTGCTATCACTATAATGTTATACAGATCTTCATTCATCGATTCGGGTAGACCTCGAATTTTTACACAGCGTTCTCTAGAACTGAATGAATTTTGAACTGTGAATGGAATGATTTCCACCCCCTCCCATGACCAAATGTAACAATGAGACAGCAACAACCTGACAAGGAGGAGGCAGAGAAGGAAAGGGAGGAGGAGGAACATGTGTTCCCATACTGAACTTCTTTTTCTTTATTAGACTTTATTATACAAAACATCAAATTACCATGCATCCAATAAAACATACTATCATACAATCATACACATTCTTTCCCCATCATATACACCTCTTTTTCCTCCTTTCTTCCCTTCTTCCTCCCTTCTTCTTCCACCTCTTTCTCCCTCTCCTCCATCCTTCCTACCCCTGCTCCTCTCCACCTCCACCTCCCCTCTACTCACTCAATCCCTCCTTCCACATACTCATACCCTCCTCAACATTCTGTAACTCTCTTACTCATTTCTCAATTCCCTTTATCACTCATGACTTCCTCACCTCTGATTTCTTTCTATCCTTTACATCATTCTGTGTCCTTCTTAATATCAATTTGGTAAACTTCTTTACTACTATCCTTTCTTCCTATCATTTCTATAATAAAATCACTCCTATTCTCTCTCTTGAATCCATTATCTTTTTTACATATATCCTATCTCATTCTATTCTGGGATTTATAGTTTCTTGTGGCACCAGAGTTCTGATTTTGTTGTTGTTAATTGCCTTTGAGTCGACCTCAACCCATGGCGACCCTATGGATGAGACATCTCCAAGACCCTCTGTCCTCCAGTACTTTGCTTAATTCCTGCAAACCCATACCCGCGACCTCCTTAATAGATTCCATCCATCTGGCATGTGGCATTCCTCTCTTCCTCCTTCCTTCCACCTTCCCCAGCATTATTGTTTTTTTCCAAAGAGTCCTCTCATCTCATGATGTGTCCGAAGTACGACAGTCTCAGTTTGGTCATCTTGGCTTCCAGGGAGGTTTCCGGTTTGATCTGCTCTAGGACCCACTTGTTTGTCCTTTTGGTTGTCCATCGGATCCTCAGCACTCTTCTCCAGCACCACATCTCAAATAGCAGTAGCATTTACATTTCTATACTGCTTCATACTGAAGTAAGCAGTCACTAAGCAGTTTACAATATGTAAGCCAACTGCCCCCAACAAGCTGGGCACTCATTTTACCAACCTATGAAAGGATAGAAGGCTGAGTCAACCTTGGAGCCCCTCAGGATCAAACTCACAATGTTGTGGCTGCAGCACTTGCATTTCACCACTGTGCCTTCAGTGCTCCTTAGTTATATTGTGAGTGTATCTGTTGTGGCAATTCAATATCAGTTAATTTGTCATGACTCTGGGTGCAACTACACTGATAGGAAAATCCATTTTACCTTTGGGTTATTCCAATCCTCAGTGACTATGGGCTTCTCTATACACACTGAAGCCAGTTTGGAAGAATTGTCCATATACAATTCTCCCTTTTGCACTCAACTTGGTCTGAGAAATCACAGTATGCACAGGCACAAGACTATGGCTGAACCAGCTTTTCCCCCTCCCCATTTATATGTGAATGGACATATTTCCAAACTTCTCCCCCTTGCTATGAAGTGTTGGTCCACAAGAACATGCAAATATCTGGATTTTCTGCTCAAAATCGAAATAACACTCCACTTCCCCACTCCAGATTAAAGCCTTGAGGTGATGAAACGGCCTTGATTCAGCCCCAATCATTCCATACACCATTTAGACACCTCACTGAGAAAACTAGCTTGAGGCTATACTATTTGGCTTATGTAGATGTATCCTAAGTTCTACAGAAGCCAGGGATTTGAGTGATGATAGGTACTTAGATTGCTGTTGTTTGGGGGAGAGGAGGTCTCCCAAGCAGAGACTTCTAAGTGCACCTTACCAATCAGTAAAGACCAGACTTCTGTAGGATACAGCCATGATTGTGTAGTGTTGTCATCATATTAATTAATTAATTAATTAATTAATTAAAATATTTACACTCCACTCTTTATCTGAAAATTTCAAGGTGGCTTACAATAAAATCAACTTTTTTAAAAAATAGATAATTAAAAATAAAATAAAAATACACTTCATAGTTTTCAATTTAAAAACAAACAATTTGGCCTGCAGCCGGGAGGTGAATGGACGCATGCATGTAAGCTCCTTGCACCATCTCCAAGAGGAGGGGGAACAGAAGGTGAAACCTCTGTGAGTCTTTTCTTTGGGAGGAAAGCTGAGAGATGGGGCCTGGAGGAGGACAACATTTTGACTGGATTTTGGTTGGAGGTTCCTTAGCCAGAGAGGCAATCAACCTCCACCCTTTGTTGGCATCAGCTGGAGTTACTCCCAGCACACACTAACTGAAGCCACGGAGCTAATATTTCAATAGAGAGCACAGGAGAGAAGTCTAAATGGTGTGACTCTGCAGACTTCACGAAAACAGCTCAAAAACATAAAGCCAGCAATAAAATCTTCTTAATATTTAAGGAACATACAACTTAAGAAATTTAATAATTTACCCTACAGCATAATTCTGGGTGTGGAGCTGATAGAAAAGAGGAAGGTGAGAGTGAAGAAATGGGGAGGCATCTTTAATTCCAGAGTGTAGAAAGCTTTGATCCGGGTTGTGCCTTTGGGGAAAGGACACAGAGGAGGTGAAGTAGAGAAAGAACAAGGATCATGGAAGAAATACAAGAACTTTAAAAGTCTAAGAGCTGATAGTGAACAACAAACTGTGACTGGAGATGAAATGGTGTAAGAGATAGATACTCATGTATGAATAAGAGGGCTAGAGGGAGCAGCTTGGGACTGAGGATGTGCAAAAAGCAGAAAGGCCAGATAAGATAAAGAATTCAGCTGATAATTTAGTGAACTGAATAAGGACTGCTTTAGATCTAGAGCCAAGCAGCAGTTTAAAATAAAAGATCTTAGATATATTAGAAGACACTCAAGAGTTGGAAAGACCTGAGAATCACTACGGCAAATGTGAAGGTAATTAGAAGGAAGGAACTCCTCTGTAAGCTTTTAAAAATTGCAATAATTCCTTAATCATTGTATCCTGGTGAACTTCTGTGAATCATCTTATCCTCAGATAACATTAGAATCCCATCCTTTGTAAGGACATTTACTAAAGAGAAATTTGCAGAGATACCCTCAGAGAAAGGGACAAGGACTACTTCAAGACAGAAAAGCCCCCCTCTTTTTTCTTTTCTTTTTCTTTTGTTTGTCTTTGTGAAGCAGATGGACTATTGGGTTGTTGTCTTGGTTGTTTTGTATTTTTTCTAGAACATAGTGAAAAGTAGCAGACTTAATAATTAAGACCCTCTCAAGAATACAAGAATACAAGAATGTAAGGAATTAATGCTATCTTAATTTTTTTAAAAGACCCTTGATTTAGAGCAAATAATTTAATAATCATTAGGAAAACAATATTTTTGTTCTTTGTACCAAAATAGACTTACAGCTAATATTGTTGCATTTGATAGTTTGCTACTCAGTTATTTCTTTATATATATTTTGTTACCTTTTCTGTGCTCTGATGTACAATAAACTAAAAAGAGCTAAATTTGATACTCTACTAAAGGGCTTTTTATGAGATAACTGCTGTTACAATGGACTGCTAGAAATAGTGCAAATTGAGTCCACTTTAACTGTCCTGGCTCAGTGCTAGGGAATCATGGGAATTGTATTTTTTTTCTGAGACATTGAGGCTTCTCTGTCAGAGAGCTCTGGTGCCACAATAAACTACAGTTCGCATGATTCCCTAGCACTGAGTCAGGGCAGTTAAAGTGGACTCAATTTGCACTATTTCTGGCAGTCTGCAAAGGCCCTAAGCCATATAGTTAATCATTGTTCAATTAAGGTAATTATTGGAACAAACATACAATAGAGAGTAAGTATTCTACCAAATATTGGAAAGGTTCAACCAGAAAAGGCAACTTAACACTTACAATTGATTGCTTGCATTTTCCTCTTCCTTCTCTTTATTTCTTTATCTCTTTATCTCTACTGTTAGCATACATGAAAAGTTTAAATCTCATATACAATGAAATTGTTTTAGAAACTGCCTATTGGGAATTGATCATATTGCATTTGTATCTACATAAGTAACAACAACAAGCTTAAAGATGAATATAGCAGTATATTTACAGATGCTTATTGTTGATTTATGGTTAGAAAGTGTGCAGAGTGTATGCAGGTCTGCCTTTCACCAGCTCCATACATCTCTGGATCTGTAACTTTCTGCAGCCTTCTGGCATTCCATAAACAGCTCTAAACCCAGCCTTCTTCTGTGTGTCATGTGTCATGTGGCTCTGGTTCTTGTCAGTGTGTGGATGATGGGTGTTGCAGTGATGCTTTTTGACACCCAGCAGAATCTGCAGGACAAGCTGGCTGGTGTGACCCACAGCCACTTTGTAACTCTTGCCATCAACTGGCTCAGCTTCCCTTCTTTAGGATCCTGTCTTCCTCAGTCAAGAAGACACATTGTAAAGTCCAAAAGCATAGTTTTATTAATGCATATAAAAGAAAAAAATAAGATAACTAAGTAAAATCCATTGTGATGAACTTGTCCAGTTCAGCCATGAAAGATTACATCTTTAACAATCCCAAAAGCTTAGGATCCCAAGCTGGTGCATTTGAAACCACTGCTGCCAGGCAGTCACACACTCACATCTTGAAATATAAACATTCTTAAACACAGTATTTTCTAGGGCGTTCCCATACTCCACCTTCTGGGTGTTAACCTTATGTTGGTTGGATAATGTCTGTATGATGTATATTAACCCGGCCTCTTGCTGTCCATCATCCACCACGTGACTATTTTCTCATGACCTAATGATGTAGCTGTGTTGTTTACCTTTTTGGATATCTCTTGCTTTCCATAACAAAGTCTGTGTCTATGAGTTATACCTTTGGGAAAGTACATGTTTATGACTTCTTGGCCATCTGGTGTTAGATTCACTTTGTTTCTCTAGATGTTGTTCGCATGAGGGAAATTCCACACACACATCTCAACATTTCACCTTTGACTGTATAATCCATCTATATTCTAACAGTTCTCACCAAACCCGATGACCTAATCTGTTTACACTCTTTTTTCCATGTTCCCAGGCTCACTGACCTTGACTGTGTTCTCTGTGTTGTTTATTTGTAACCCACTTGCAGGCTGAAACTTTCACAGTAGAAATTTTCTCACAAATGTACATTTCCACTTTGACTACAAATCCCAACAATCCCCTCTGAAATGTATAGATGTGTGTGTCATGTTATTTACATTTTTTGGATTTTAGCTTAACAGCCAGTATTTTACACTTAAGGTGCCATGCCAATTAGACGTGACAGCTGTTCATGTCTTTCATTGGGTAAAACTTTTGTGAGAATATCAGCGATGTTGTCTCTTGTGTCTATGTACTGTAGATGCAGAATGTTGTTTTGAATCAATTCTCTAACATTTTGATACCTCACACCTATGTACTTTGTTCTGCACTTCAAATTCTCAGCTTCTGACATTGCAATGCAAGATTGCAAATCCTCATGAACCAATGTAGGCTCAGTACATTTTTCACCTAAATCTTCAAGTAACTTTCTTATCCACTGTATTCCATTAACCATCTCTGACAATTCTCCAAATTCTGCCTCAGTTTTACTCAATGCTACACAGCTTTGCTTCCTGCTGCACTAAACTGTTGGACTTTCTGCAAACTTTATCAACAAACCAGTAACTGATTTTCTGTCATGTAACTCTGAAGCAAATGAACTATCAACAAAACATTCAAGTTGAACCATGCTGCCCTGTATCACCAGTTTTTTGTCCTTGCTACCTTTCAGGTACCTCAGCACGTTTCAGTGCAGTCCAATCCTCAACTTTTGGATTGTTCCTCTTTCTGCTAAGCACGCCAACTGCAAATGCAATATCTGGCCTTGTGTTGCTTGCTATGAACATCAAGTTCCCAACAATGCTTCTAAACAATTCTGGATTGTCAAACTCCTTTGTTGACTCACTTTTGGCATAACCAGAAGTCATAGGGCTTCTTACTATTTTAGCATTTTGCAGTCCACATTTCTCAATCAGCCTTTCTATCTTTTTCTATTGACTCAACAAACATCTACCATCCTTGGTCCACTCTACCTCAATCCCAAGGTAGGCTCTGAGAGAGCCCAAATCCTTAATCACAAATTTCTTTGCCAATTCTTTCTGCACTTCTTGAATTTCCCATTCTGACTTTGCTGCATCACACAAGTCATCAACGTAAATCACTAATGTAACATCACCCTTTGTGTAAACACATGCATCAGCAATGCTGCATTTGTATCCTAGTTTCACTAACTCATGAATACAATGATTCCAACTCCTTGCACTCTGCTTCAAACCATACAAAGCCTTTTTCAACTTGTACACTTTTCTATCACTGTCCTGTTCAAAACCCAAAGGTTGTTCCATGAACACATCTTCCTCAAGACAAGCATTCAAATAAGCAGTTTCAAAATCAAAATGCCTCACCAACTGGCCTTTCCTTGCTGTTAAAGCCAAAACCAATCTCAGGCTCTCTGTCTTAGCTGTAGGGGAAAATGTTTTGTCAAAGTTCTCAAACTTTTGCTGTGCAAACCCTTTTGCCACCAGCCTGGCCTTATATCCATGGGTACCATCTGGCATTTCTTTTCTCTTGAAAACCCATCTACAACCTATCACCTTGTGATTTTTAGGCCTCTCAACAACTTGAAACACTTCCTTGTCTACCAATGACATGTACTCTTGATCCATTGCAGAAGCCACTTCTCCTTTTCCTCTTCAGGAAGTCTTTGCAAATCTTTAAAACTCTCAGGCTTATCAGCCACCACTGTATAGGCTCTACCATACTGCACTACAAAATGATCTGGAGGCTTTCTCACTCTCTGAGTCCTCCTAGGCAAGAACATCCTTGTTCTACCTCTCTCATCCTCACTGTCCTTAAGACTTTTGAGGAAAATGCAGTACTCTGGCAAGAGCTGAGATACAGAGAGAAATGTCTCAAATTAAGATGCATTTTGGAGATTTCAAATGAAGATTTATACAGAAAGATAATACCACCACTTGTGAACTATCTTGAAACAACAGAAGAATATGTAGAGGTTGAGATTGATAGACTATTTAGAATCAACCCATCACTAGCCAAAGAAAAGAACCTGTCTAGTGATACAGTCATCTGCTTTTCAAAATCTAGAATTTGAGATGAGATTTTATAAAAAAGTTATGAACAAATACTGCAAATTGAAGGAAATACAATAGGGATATTTAAAGAAATCCCTGCCACAATATTAAGTAGGAGGAAAGATTACAGACAATTAACTCTGCAATTAAGCAAACAGAATATTAGATACTCATGGGATTGTTAGAGGAAACACTGCTAAGCTACAAACAAAAAGATTCAGAATTAATACTAAGACCAAAGCAGAAAAATTCATCAGACAACTTCAAAGAGACAAAGAAAAAGAAAGCAAAACAGAACATCAAACTGAAAATGAGGGAACAAAAATGACTGGTGAACAGGACAAAACAAGCAAACAAACAAGAGAGCAGAGGAGAAGAAAAAGACCTCAAGAAGAAAAAAAGACAAACTCATCAAAGAAAGAAAAGGAAAGGTCATTGTGATATTGAGAGGGAAGAGGACAATACAGACACAGAGGGAGAGGAGGAAGAGAATGAGAGAGGGAAGATAGCAACAAAAGAAGGTTTGAACACTGAAGACTGTTAATAGACAACTGGAAATATAGATACATCGACTTACCTGGCTTTCTTCTTTGGTTGGTTCTCTCCTCCTCTGCTTCTTTTCTTTATCCTGTTTCATTTTCTTGTTAGGAACTATGAATAAGCCTTTGCAAATATGCTCCTGGAATGTGAATGGAATAAACTGTGTTTATAAAAGAAAAAAAAACTTTAATTATTTAGGGAAAAATATTATACATTTGTCTACAGGAGATAAAGATAAAGAAAAATAATTCAACCTACTTAAAAAAACCCTAAATGAGGACAACTTTTTCATTCATTACATGATAAGAGTAAACTAGGAGTTGTGTCGTATATAAATAAAAATCATCCAACAAAAGAAATATTTAAGGACAATGATGGTCATTACATAGGAATAGAGGCACCCATGGAAAATAAATCAAAAATTTTCAAAACCCTACTAAATGAGATAGAAACATATAATAAAGATAAAGTGTTGATAATGGGGGACTGGAAGACAGTAATCAACCCCCAAATTGATAGATCCTCCAATAAGAAAACACAAAAAATCACGGAAAACTATCAAACTCCTTTTTCAAACCAAAAGATAACTTAGATTTAAAAGATGTTTGGACTTTATTAAATGAACATTCCAAAGGATATACGTTCCACTCCCTACAATACAATTCTTTCTCCCCTATAGACATGTTCCTAGTGTCTGCCTCTTTACTACCTAAAATAAAGAAACTGTCTGTGCTCCCTAAAATTGATTCAGATCATAATCCAATCCTAATGGAACTGGTCCTTTTGTTGTGTGCCTCTGGGTTTTGCTCTTGATTTGTCCACAGGTCATATCAAAATCCATAATTTTGGGCCCAGAACATACCATCGACATATACATGAGGTCAACATTATAGTTGAGTATATATGGTAGGTTATTTGAATTGTCTTTTAAAAAAAATTAAATGTATTTTTATATTGTGAGCCACCTTGGGTCCCTTTGGGAAGAAAGGTGGCATAGAAATAAAATAAATAAATAAATAAGAAACAATATAATTGGCGATTAAATGCAGAGCCACTATTGGACAACAAATTTCTTAAAGATATGAAAGCAAACATCAAATTGTATTTCTTCGAGAATAAAACAGGAAATATACAACCCAAAATACTATGGGATGCACATAAAGCAATCGTATGAAGCTTTTTTATACAATGAGGAGCTCAGAAAAAAGCCTATCAATCAGAAATAAAAAAACTTGAAAATAAAATTAGTGAAGCAGAAGAAAAGCTTAAGAAAAAAACTCTCTAAAAAAATTAATAATAAAGTACAATTTCTACAAAAAAGATGGAAACTATACTTACTTCTGAAATACAGAGAAATATAAAAAGGTAAATCAAAAACATTTTGAATTCTCCAAAAAATCTGGGAAATGGCTGGTCAACAAACTAAAAAAAGAAAGAGAGAGGGGAAAAAAACAATTACAAAAATTGAAGACACTGAGGGCTCTGCCACAACACAAGAAGCTATTAAAAATAAATCCCACAAATTCTACTCAAAGCTATATAAAGAGGAGATGACCACCTCTTGGAGAAAGGACCTGTATGATTACTTTACCAACAACCAAGAAAAACAAAACAAAACATAATAACTCTGGAAAATAGCTTGAGACTAAGGGGGGATGCAGACCAGGGCGTCGGGGACGCCCTGGTCCGGAGCGCCGCGGGACCGCAGCCTCCGCACCGCGGCGCTCCTGCGGCGACCCTAAAAGGAGCTCCAAATTGGCGCTCCTTTTAGAAGACAGGGAAAGTGCACCCTAAATGCATAGGGTGCACTTTCCCTGTCTTTTCTGCCGCAGCGTGTGCGGTCGCTGCGGCGGGAGGTTGCCCCGGAAGCGCCGGCTGTGTGGAGGGCCGGCAGCTCCCAGGGCGACCTCAGGAAGAGGAAGGAGCGCCACTCGTGCGGTGGCTCCTCCTCTTCCGGGTCTCGCAGATGACTCTTTTAGTCGTCTGCCGAGGCCCTTAATCAGGATATAACAACTATGGAAATTTCAACAGCAATTTAAAACCTCAAAATTGGAAAATCACCTGCTCCAGATGGTTATACCACAGAATATTATAAAAAAATTGAGGAAGCACTAATAAACCTCTCAAAAGAAATGTTTAATGCCATTGAAAAAGACAGAATACCAACCTCTTGGAAATCTGCATATATAATCCTAATTCCCATGGAAAGGAAAGACAACACCTTAATCAGAAATTATAGACCAATTTGTTTAATGAACCAAGATTACAAAATATACACCTCCATATTCATGACAAGGTTGAAGAATCTATTACAAGACATTATTCACAAAGATCAAGCTGGCTTTCTCCCACGAAGATACATGGAAACAACATCAGAATCGTACTCAAAATAATTTAGTACTATAAAAAAAAAATAACAACAAAAAGATAGCCATGCTTTTTATCGATGCTGAAAAAGCTTTCGATTGTGTCAAGTGGGAGAGCATGTTTTTGATTCTTGAAAGACTTGGTTTCAGTAAAAAGTTCATGGGTTGGATCAAAAATATATATTATAACCAGAAAGCATGCCTGATAATAAATGGTGAAAAAACCAAAGAGATTACAGTAAATGAAGGGTAAGACATGGATGTTCATTGTCTCTGTTATTATTTATCAGAAGTATTAAATAACAAGATTAGACAAGAAACCTCTATTAAAGGTACAAAAATTAAAGGGTTTGAATTTAAACTTCAGGCATATGCACACGACCTGGTGGTATTTTTAGAAAATCCCTCAGAAAGCATTGAAAAATTGTTGGAAATCTTGAACAAATTTGGAAGCCTAACCAGATTCAAAATTAATAAACAGAAATCAAATATAATCACAAAAAATATGACACTGGAGGAAGAGAGGATAATCGAGGAGAAAACACAGTGTAAAATCGTTAGAAAAACAAAATATCTGGGAATCTGTATATCTAAAAGAAATACTGATTTGTTTGATAACATTTATGGAACAACATGGAAAAATCAAAGAAGATATGACAACTTGGTCAAGACTTAGGGCCGATGCACATGGCTCATTTGGGGTGGCAGAGAGCTGCCCCAGGGAGCAGCAGATTGGGGCTGCGGCAACCCCATGCCATAGCCCTGATCCTCCCTTTTGCCTTCCATGTCCTTTTGGCACAGCCTGTTTAAACGCTGCACCAGAAGGACATCCTGATGCTGCCTGCCATGTGTACGGCCCTGTGGCATCAGGACGGCATCAGCGTGGGGTGGGGGCAGCCGGCAAGCAACTGCCCCACCCCAACTTTACCCCCAGACTGGCCCTTTGGGCCAGTCTGCAATGGTCCTTAGACTATCCTTATTTTAGACTATCCTTAACTTAGGGGGGTTGCAGACTGCCAGAAATAGTGCAAATTGAGTCCACTTTTAGAGTTAGGGTTAGGGAATCATGGGAATTGTATTTTATTGTGGCACCAGAGCTCTCTGACAGAGATGGCTCAATGTCTCAGAAAAAAACAAACAATTCCCATGATTCCCTAGCACTAACCCTAACCCTAAAAGTGGACTCAATTTGCACTATTTCTGGCAGTCTGCAACCCCCCTTAGACTATCCTTATTTGGTAGAATTGAAGCAGTCAAAATGTTGATTCTTCCCAGATTTAATTTTCTATTCTCACACCTGCCCATCATAACTAATTAAAAAATGAGGATTGGAATAGAGAACTGAAGAAATTTATCTAGGAAGGAAAAAAACCTAGAGTCAAATGAAAAATTGTGATCAACCTAAAAGAAAATGGGGTGTGTGGCTTTCCAGATCTAAAGACATACTTTTAAGCCAACACATTAATTTGATTAAAAGACTGGATTAAACTCAACAATGAAAGGCTACTAAGTTTGGAAGGTTTTAACCTCAGATTTGGTTGGCATGAGAACCTTTGGTATGTCAAAGCAAAGGTACATAAAGATTTTGAGCACCACTTCTTTAAAAAGCCATTTTAAAATCCTGGCAAAAAACAAGAGATGAATTATACTGGGAAATACCTGGTTTGGTCTTGCCACAGGAGGCTCTTCTAGGTAAATTTAAAATGACTAAGAATTGGCTAAGATATGATGATATATTAAAAGTGAAGAGGTACAAGGGAGAAGAAGAAATTCAGGAAATAGAAGACATCTAAGGACGGGAACAGCAACCCCACTATTATACTATCAGTTAAAAGAAAGATTTAAACTAGACCAGAGACAACAAGGACTATTTAGAAAAGGAGATGAAATATACAAGATGCTAATGGAAGATAAGCCAAAGCAAACATCAAAACTATATAAGATACTCCTAGAAAGGAAATTAGAATAAGAACTGATTAACGAACACGTGCTCAGATGGGTAAAGGATATTGGGAAGGAATTACATCTGGATAAATGGTTGCAGCCAAGAAAACATGCATGTAAATTCACAAGGAGCCAAAACTTTAGGGAAAATTACTACAAAATGGAGATCAGATGACATCTAACCCTGGCAAAATTAGCAAAAATATATAAAACTTACCAACCTTTATGCTGGAAATGCCAAAAGAACATCAACTTGTGGTTCCATATGTGATGAACATGTCCTGTAGTCGAACAGTTCTGGAAACACCTGCATAACACAATACATAAAATTCTTAACATTTCTGATGAACTTGTCCCTGAGATGTATCTGCTTAATATGATCTATATAGAACAAATAGATGACAGGAATAAATACTTAAGGATTACCTTATACATGATTTCTTTGGTCAGACTATTGCTAGTGCAAAAATGGAAAACAACAGAAGTTCCCACTATTGAAGAATGGATGGTAAAGATGTTGAAAGCTATAGAGATGGATAAATTGAAAAGAGTAATTGAAGGAGAGTCTATTGAAATACATAGAGAAGGATGGCAGACTTTTATAGATTATTTTGAGAAATACCTGGAGTTATGAATAATGACACAAATATAGTATGAACAATAAATATACCAACTTTAGCATAAAATAATTTCTTAAGAGAACTACGGTAAGTAAACATTTTTGAAGGACCATCAGACCATAAATGAAGTGAAGTGGTTAATATTAAACAATTATTTTGTACCATGTGTGTAGTGTAAAAGAAAGGAGAAAGCCTAATATTTGATTGACTAGAATCTGGAAAGTTATGTATGTGAGATATAAAGTTACAGTATTGATGCATAATAAGTCTATACAGGAATTGGTGGGTGGGGGAGGGGGGAAAGGGAAAAATTATGTATTTGTAATTATGTTTACTGAAATAAACTTTACAAAAAAAAAATGAAAACAGACAATTTAAAACAACTCCAAACAATTTTGAATTATATAGCTATAAAACTTTTGCAGTCTGGATAAAATCAGTTTGGCCCAAAGGCTTTAAAAGGACATAGATCTTCTCATCTATGTAGAGGTAAGAGTTATGGTGCTTCACATACTCCTTTTTTAAAAAGCATTTGTCCAACTTTGCCATCCTAGAAATGTCTAATCCAAAGTAACTTTAACTGGCCTAAATGAGATGTAGCCCCAGTTATGTATGCATGGGACTGAAGCTTAAAAATGTTGACCTAGATATGTATTGTGTGAATAACACAAACACATGTTAAGAAACACATATTTAACAAATATCTGAGGTCTTGAAACAGCTTCAGGTCTTTGCTGAGTGTACTTGATTTGCTGTACAGAAAGTTCCCTAATTTTCTCTCCTAGTGCCATAGTTTGAGGACAGAATTTGTAAAGCCCAGGGTGCAACTGTGGGAGTGGGGCAAAATGAGTGCATTATCCCCCAAATAAGAATTCTGCTTCCCAATGAAATTTTCCTTCATTCCTCAAATTGTGCCTTTTCTAAATGGGCAGGTGATTATTTCACACTGAATAGTGACATTTTCATTCAGTCCCTGAAATTTCTAGCATTGAAGAGAGTGAGATGCTGAAAATCATTCATACCTAAAACTTTTAAATTTACTGTCTAGAGGATTCTGCAACTTCTTCAATTTCCAGTTTAGTTACAATAAGTGTAATACACATTGCACACAATTTTCTAAAGAGCTCAGGGCATCCTCTGTTTTATCCCAACAGCAATCCAACAATGTAGATTTAATGTTTTGTCAACTAGGGTTTCATTTCCAGCTCAGCCACTAGGTGACCTTGGGCAAGTCACATGCTCTTAGCATCAGGGGAAGGCAAACCTCCTCTGAACAAATCTTGCCAAGAAAATGCCATGATAGGTTTGTCTTAGGGTCACTATAAATTGGAAATGACCTGCAGGAACACAACAACTATACTGGCCAGAATACTCTGGGCTGCTCCCAGGGTATTCTGGCCCTGGAGCTGTCATGAATACCTGTGAATTCTGGAGGCAATCTACACATGCATCCTTCTGTGCCTTCCAGCACCACAAGTGTTAGTGCAAGTTGTTCACTCTGAGGTTAAAAGCAAGGCACCCAGTGTAAGTCACATGTCTGGGCACCTCATTGTGACCTCAAAAGGAGTGACTTGTGCCAGCAGCTGTGGTGCTAGGTGGCACAACAAGTCGTATGTGTAAATGACCATTCGGCATCACTCTGGAGTGCTCCAGAACAAAAGATAATTCTCTTCAATCCAGTTTAAGGGATGGATGGATTGGATTTAGTGCAGAACTGGCCTCTCATCATGAACACAATGGACATTCGAATCAGGGCTTAGGCCCTGTGTCATGAAGACAGGGTGCTGTGAGGACAGGGGGAACCCATTTGGTCCATGTAGACATGCCCTTAATTACCTGATGTATCATTGAATTTAAATTACTTGGTGTTAGATTATAATTATGACTCCTACCGCTTCTATGATTAGGGGTCCTTTTCATACCATTCATTTATAATGCTACGATTCCCTTTTAGCTTCCATGGTTGCATTCTAAGGAATTCTCGGGGTTGTAGTTTGGTCAGAGATGCCAGAGAAGCTGTCTGGCTGACAATCCTAGCTGGGGAGGGCGGGGGGTCTAGCAAATAACATGCTCAACCCTTCAAAACATATCTTTAATCAAAACACACATTATTATTATTATTATTATTATTATTATTATTATTATTATTATTATCTGAGTTTGGACCTCAAGAAACTTGGCTACCACAGGCTGTTTCCTTTTTGATGGCTCCATCTTCCAGGAATGGGGCAAGGAAATTCTACTATCAAGGGTGTGCTTTGGAAGTCCACTTCCCAACCAGGGTGGAATTTTATTGGGAAACCTTGTTTGTTGTTGTGTGCCTTCAAGTAGTTTATGGCTTATGGTGACCCTAAGGTGAACCAATCATGGGGTTTTGTTGGAAAGATGTGTTCACAGGAGGTTTGCCATTCCCTTCCCCTGAGGCTGGGAGCATGTGACTTGCCCAAGGTCACCCAGTGGGAATTGAACACTGGTTTCCAGAGTCATCATCACACACTCAAACCACTACATTACACTGGCTTGTACTCTGGCATTAAACAGTGCATCAGTCTCTGGCAAGAGCCTCCATCTTTTTGCCTTCTCCTCTGAAGGGAATGGATAGGTAGACTTTAGTGAAAATTTATTCTGCCTGCATGGCTAAACCAATATAAAGAAGAGAGAGGAAAGAGAAGAATGGCATCTTAACTCTCAACAGCAAAAAATGGAAGGGAGGGATGTGTTGAATACACAGATGGAAAAAGAACACTCCACTGGTCACGGATAAGGAAGGCTGCCTATTCAGATGTGAAGAAGAACAAAGTGCATATTAAGGGCCCAGCCATGCAGCAGCTCTGCTTTAAAACGCTACCCTTGGCACTTGAATCCTTCTGATGCAGAGGCTTCTTCATCTCAGTCAAGACCGTGCAAAGTGGAGACAGTGGAGGCTCACAGCTGCACCATGGAGCAGCAGATTCAGAACAGACAGGAAAGTCTTCCTGAAACATAGTGGAAAGTGAGGCATGGCTGGGGCATGGGAGAAAGGCAGGCAGGTGCTGGAGGCTTTTCAAGCACAGCCCCTATCTGTGTTTTGATTGTGAGGTTTTAGCTAAAATATATGGGAGGAAAAATAGGCATGTGTTCAAGCATGCATAGAGTACTTATTTCTAGCTGCATCTTATACCTTCTCTCTTTCTCATTCACAGACACATGCACACACACACACCTGTAATTAGGCAAAACGTCTACCAGATTATTATTTTTTGTGCTTTTGATTTATTTCTGGGTTTAGCCAATGTAAGAATACTACCCAGGGTCTCACAGTATATATAGACCCATTCTCTTCTATTCCAGTTTTCTCTGAAGATGCCAGCAACAGATGCTGGCGAAACGTCAGAAAGAAACTCTTCTAGAACTTGGCCACACAGCCCGAAAAACCCACAAAAAACTACAAAACATACTGATTATTCAAGAATGAACAACAACAAAAAAGGGGGGGATAGGAAAATGAGATGCAGAAAAGAAAAAGAAAGAAAAACACAACAAATTGTGATAATATACAAGGAGGTATTGTAAAGTAACAATTATCACCCAGAGGTTATTATGGTATATTGATGAAATTTTGTCAGTGTCATCATCATCAAGTGACTTTTTCTTTTTCCCAAAATAAAAAATGCATTGCAGGGTTGCCCATTTGACAACACAGATGATGTCATTCATGAAATGGAAGAGTAGTTTAAGGTGCAATCTGCAGACTTCTACAATAACGGTATTTGGAGGGTCAAGAAACACTGGGAAAAATGTGTAAATCTGTATGGTGATTAAGTAGAGATAAGTTAACAACTTCAAATCAAAACAAGGTTTCTGTCAATTTATTTTAAAGGTGATAATTAAAATTTTACGATACCCCCTACATAAGACTACAGTTAATTCTAACTTAACCTAACAGAGGCTCAATCTGCACTGCAGAAATAGTGCAGTTTGACACCACTTTTAGCTGTCATGGCTCAATGCAATGGAATTCTAGGATCTGTAGTTTTGTGAGATATTTAGCCTTCTCTCTCAGAAAGCTCTGGTACCACAACAAATTACAAATCCCAAGATTCCATAGGATGGAGCCATGACAGTTAAAGTGGAATGAAACTGCATTATTTCTGCAGTGCAGGTGCACCCTAAGACTAAAACACCATACTGAAACACTAAATTGGACTAAACACTGAATACTAAGTACTACAATGGGCCCTTGGTACCTGCTGTGGATTGGTTCTGGGAACCGCCATGGGTACCTAAATCTGTGGATACTCAATTCCCATTAAATACAGTGGCATAGTAAAACTGTGCCCTTTATATAAATGGCAAAACTAAAGTTTGCCTTTTGGAATTTATATATTTTTGAATATTTTCAAGCTGTGGATGCTTAAATCTGTGGATTAAGAATCCATGGATAAGGAAGGCCAATTTTACTAATCAACACACCATGGAATTCTGACCCCCCATCTAAACTGTAATGAATTATTTAAAAAGAAGAAACTGCAAAAAAGAAAAGAAAAATGTAGTTCTGCATTATAGATCTCACTAAGGAGCTTATGGCATGGAAAAAAAAATACTGACCTACCTTGTCTGGCTTCAATTTTCTTCCAGGATACATCTAGGTGTTATCACATGCAAGAGTTCTGTAAATTGCTGTCAGTTCCACCAGCTGAATATAGCTTGGGTAAGAAGTGGGTCCAAGTCATATTCAGTCAGCCAGTTTTCGAAGTTGGAAGCTTCCGACTTCGAAAATTGGCCAGCTAAACGGATCTTGGACCCGCGTCTTATCCAGGCTGTATTCGACTGGTGGAATCAGCAGCGAATTACATGTGATAACAGCCGGATTTATCCCAGAAGAGAATTGAAACCAGATAAGGTAAACTGGCTTTCTTTGCCATGTGACAAGCTCCTAAGTAATCCTACCAGAATTATTCATATCCATAACCACAAATTATTGCATTGTTACAATTCTTCTTGCTCAAAAAGTCTATAAATGGTCTCCAGCCTTTTGGAAAATCTTCAGAAAATGTTTTCCAGATTCAAAGGCATTATTTTCAAGCAAATTCGCACCATGAAGAAAATTTCTAATTGTCCATTTAATAAGGGAGGAATGGATTTACCCTCTTCTCTCCCTCTATTGGCCTTCTGCTTTGATTTTTATCTCTGGTTCTCTCTGGTCCTCCTGAACCTCAGTGCAAGAATGTTGCTAGATTAGGCTGAATGTCTGTCCCACCTAGCATCCTGTTTCCTATAGTGGCTAACCAGCGAGCAACCATTTGCGCACAGCTCTAGAAAACAGAGGTGCATTCAGGGATAGCTTTAGAGGTACACACTTTCACTCTCTAATTGGATAGACCTAAGAGCAATAAAATGGCTCTGTGTTATTTGAATTTCAACACAGTCCCAAAGAGGCATGAGGGAATTAACATAGTTCAAGGGATTTCAAGGGAAGCTTCTTAATGAATTCATACTCATTTCTCTGAAAACTGACATCAGCGTCTGGCAGGAACCTGAAAGGAAGCACACCTTAGCTGGGTTAGTCTGGATCTATAGTATTTGCCTAATCAGACTGATACTCATTCAGGGTTCAAATCATCATTTCAATTATTCTGTGGATGCACCATTGAAAAGTTTTCAGGTGATAGTCCCTTCACAACAGTGTTTCAGTTATTTTTTTCATTTTCTATAATGATAGGACATGCCCCCTAATAAAGCTCAGAACCAGCCTTAGAAAATCATGCTGGCTGGTGGATTCTGTAAACTGGAACACACACACACACACACACACTTTTTCCAAGCTCATTTTTGTGTGTGTGTGTGTGTGTGCGTGTGGGAATCAGAAGCCTGGGAGGGTTCCCATTCCAGATTGGAAGCATGTTGTGGGACTGGCGATAGAATTTTTTGCCTCAGTAGTGTACTTCAGATTGACACCATGGGAGTTTTCCTAAAGGCATAATAGTAGTTTTAAGGGAAGGGGCACGATATGGATTGTGACTCTCCCCTTCTGCATTGTAGCTATTGTGGATTGCATCTCCTCCTAATGGCTGCTAAGTAATGAAAAACCACTGACAACACCACTATAAAGGTAAGGATTTTACCTTGACATGAATGTCTAGTCAGAAGTGACTGTAGGGGGCAGTGTTCATTTATATTTCTAAGCTGAAGAGCCAGTATTGTCCAAAGGCGATACCATGGTCATGTGGCTAGTAAGACTGCCCAGAATGCTGTTACCTTCCCACTGAAGTGGTACTTACTTATCTGTTTTCATTTGCATGCTTTCAAACTGCTAGGTTGGCAAAAGCTGGGACTTGTGATGGGAGCCCAACCCATCATGCAGCACTTGCGCCTTGAACTGCTAATCTTCTGACCTTAACCACTAAGCCACCAAATTCCCATACCACATGACTACACCACTACCAGTTGCATAATTATTATCAAGTCTAGTATGTTTCTGAAAGAATAGACATTTTTACCCAGCCTGTCATTCATGAAGTCATTAGGCATGTCACTCATCCGAACCTTCAAGAAGCTGGTAAACTTCCTCCTTCTGATCCACCTGTCTACTTCTGCGAGCAGATTGTATTGTTGACAGATCTCTGAGATGACCCATGAGAAGAGGGTTCTGCCAAGCAGAAAGACATTTCTACTGGCAGAAGAATGCTTGTGCTTAGTCCTAACATCCTACAGCTGCTTAATCTTTGAGTTAGGATTGCAGTGTTAGGTATCAGATGTTGGGTTGTCATGAAAGGGCAACAAATTGTAATTTAATATGGCATTATTTATTGTATTTTGATTGCCAGAGACAGGGAGAAGTACTTGTGGGTTCTTTCTGCCTCAGTGCCAAAACAGCTTGACTAACTATTATGCACCTTAACTTCAGGAATGGGAATAGGGGCAATTGCCACTCAAGCAACAAAATGTTTTGGTCCAGCCCTGGTGCTGGCTGATGTCTGTGAAGTGGTACATATATTGTACATCTGGAGATCATGCAGACTTCCAGAGGCTGCTGGACTGCAACTTTTTTGTTTCACCCTTTGCTAGCTGGGGTTGCTGGGAGATGCAACCCAAAAACCTATGGAGGGCCCCATGATTCCCAGCTTGCTATTTCAGATGCATCTTGCAAACTTGATGGAAGTTTTGGTTGTGTTTACAGATAAGCTGCAGAAACAAATATCAAGCAAGGTTGAAGCCCCCTTGCCTCTTTAAGATGCAATCAAGTGTTATCACCCAGGCGTTGAACTTCATACTACAAGATACGTGTAGCAATTATTAATAGCTCTTTACATTTTAAACTTCATGCATTTATTTAGCATAAAAATGGAATAGCCATCCTCTGCCTCTTAAAATCCTTTAGCTGTTTTTTTTTCTCTCAAAGATACAGGTGAATTCTCTAAGGACAGTGCTGTTGCATAGTCTGCTCCTATTTGGGTGTCTTTAATTGTAAAAGAGCCTCCTCTTCACTTGTCTTCAGATGGGGTGGATTGACTATTGATGCCTAAGGTGTTTTTCTCTGCCTGCTGGAGTGGAAGATATATAGACATAAATATAGTTATACACAAAAATGCTGCTTCCTTTCCTTTTCCAGCACTAGGAAAATGGAATCTTTGCATTCATTAAAGAAAAATTCTATCAGTCCAAAAGTGGCATTTTGCATTCCGCTCCAGTAGCCAAGAAAATATCTCTACTCATGAATGAAAGAGAAGCAAGGTGGTGGACAGACATTAAAAGGGATGGAAAGCAAAAGCAAGACATCTACAGAGAAGAAATTATTCAAAAACAGGTGGTGGTGTTTATTTGTTTTTGCAGCTTGGCCATGAGTTTATGTGGATGTGAGTGAGTGGAGGAATGGTTTCAAACAGAGTCCCAACTTATTAAGATCCTCATGTTTATTCACACGTACTAAGATTACTTTCAATAGGCTGTATCCATTAGCAGCTTTGCAGTAGTGGAAAGGACTTCTGTTTGCACAAGGAGGGGCACACCATTTTCACTGATCCTCATCCATACCCCAACATAACGTAGCTGCTGTTGCCAAGCCCCATTAAATTTATATAATTTTTCCAACCCTAGAAACAGTTGTTGGGGGCAGAGGTGGTAAAGGAGATTGACAAGAATCATTTACTTTGCTGTAAGTGAGGCAAAGTGTTTTCTATGAGCACAAAACCATCAACAGCTATGTTGGAGGCTTTTTTCACCTTGCTTTAGGGCTTTAGTTAAATTTGGGGGTGACTTTTCACCAAAATTCCCAAAGGTAAATCAAAAGAGAGGGTCAGGATAATTTGGGAGATGGAATGAGGTCAGTAATTCTGGTATGTGTTGGAGTTTATTTCCTAGCCTTGCCAAAACAAACTATGGGATGAACCATTGTGGTGTCACAAGGGTTGGCTCATCTGATGTCACCGTTTGCATCCAGCTGATGTCACAGTGACAGAGACCAATAAATGGTCAAAACTGTCACTGGTCTGGCTAATGTGGAAAAGGGACCAGAATTTGGGTAAAACTCAACTAATTAGGTAATTTGACAATTCAGAGCCAGTTTTAATATTAGGGCAAATGGCAAACTACACTAATTAACTGTAAAGGTTTCCATCATGCCTGCTAGGGTTCATATCCTGCTTGGCCTTACCTAGAGTACCTATGACATTCTTTCTTTGGGCCTTTGCAGACTGCCAGAAAGAGTGTAAATTGAGTCCACTTTAAGGGTTAAGGGTAGTGCTACGGAATCATGGGAATTGTTTTTTTTTCTGAGACATTGAGTCTTCTCTGTCAGAGAGCTCTGGTGTCACAATAAAATACAGTTCCCATGATTCCCTAACCCTAACCCTTAAAGTGGACTCAATTTGCACTATTTCTAGCAGTCTGCAAAGGCCCTTTGTTTCTTTCTTGGCTCACCACCAAAGGGAATATTTTCCTCAGGCTCATGAGCTGCAGTCCTACTGCAAGGCTCCCTCTGGGCACATTTACACTGTAGAAATAATGTAGTTTGATATCCTTTTAAGTGCTACAGCTCCATCCTATGGAATTCTGGGATTAGTACTTTTACAAGGTCTTTAGCCTTCTCTGCCAAAGAGTCCCTAACAAACCTCCAGATCCCAGGATTCTGTAGGATGGAGACATGGCAGTTACAGTGGTGTCCAAATGCATTATTTCTACACCATTGACTTTAAAATGCCACTCCTCCTTATCTTCCAGCTACACCTGACTCTCTTCCTGGGCTCACCATGCTCCCTGCTCTTCATCCTTATACTCCACTGCTTGTACCTTCTCTGTCCTTCATGTTGTGCCTCCATTCCTCCTCCTTTTGTGCCTTATGAATAGCTCTTCCTCATTGCACCCATCACTGCACCTTTCACCTTCCCTTTTCTCACTCCCCTCCCTTACCCCACCTCACACTTTCACAATGTTTCTTACTCTTGTTACCTGCACTCTGTCCCTTCTACATCACTCACCTCCTTCTTTTCACTTCTTTGTGCTGCTGCATCTCTCTTCTCTTGCATTTACACACCTGTCATGTAGCCTACACCTTTCACCACCTTAACCCTGTGCCCTACTTTCCTCCTTTGCAGCTGCTCCTCCAACCCTTTCCCCTACCTTCCCATTTCATTTCATGCTGTTGCATGTGTGTGTGTGTGTGAACTGCACCCGATTTGGCCACAACTTATGGTGACCCTGTGGATGAGACATCTCCAAGATCCCTATCCTCCACTGCTCTGCTCAGGTCCTGCAAATTCAGGCCTGTGACCTCCATGATCTAGCTATCTGGCATGCAGCCTTCTTCTCTTTCCACTACCCACCACCTTCCCTAGCATTTTTATCTTTTCTAATGAGTCATGCCTTTTCATGATGTGGCCAAAGTACGACAACAGAACAACATCTAGAGAAACAAAGTGAATTTAACACCAGATGGCCAAGAAGTCATAAACATGAACTTTCCCAAAGCAAGAGATATCAAAAAGGTAAACATCGTTAGGTCTTGAGAAAATAATCACATGGTGGATGATGGACAGCAAGGGGCTGGGTTAACAAACATCATACACATAACATCCAATCAACATAAGGTTAACACCTAGAAGGTGGAGTATGGGAAGGGACTAGAAAAGCCTTTGTTTAAGAATGTTTATATTTCAAAATGTGAGTGTGTGACTGCCTGGCAATGGTTTTTAACCATGGAGTTAAGAGATGGCTTCTAGTATGTTTATACTGCTTTTATAATGTAACTCTTAGATCTGGAAACATAGATCTCTAACTTCTTTTTAACTTTCAACTGCAACAAGTTGGGATCCTATGCTTTTGGGATTGTTAAAGATGTAATCTTTCATGGCTGAACTGGACAAGTTCATCACAATGGATTTTACTTAGCTATCTTATTTTAGTTTTATATGCATTAATAAACTATGCTTTTGGGACTTTACAATGTGTCTTCTTGACTGAGGAAGACAGGATCCTGAAGAAGGGAAGCTGAGCCACTTGATGGTAAGAGTTACAAAGTGGCTGTAGATCACAGCAGCCAGCTTGTCCTGGAGATTCTGCTGGGTGTTAAAGAGCATCACGGCAACACCCATCATCCACACTCCGACAATGTCATCATCTTGGCTTCCAGGGAGATTTTAGGCTTGATCTGTTCTAGGACCCATTTATTTGGCTGTCCATGGTGTTCTCAGCACTCTTCTCCAGCACCACATCTCAAAAGAGCTGATTCTGTCAGCTTTCTTCACTCCAGCTTTCACATCTGTACATGGTGATGGGGAGTATAATGGATTGGATGATTCTACCTTTAGCACTCAGTTATATCTGTATATCTTTACTTTTTAGGATCTTATTTACTGTATATACTTGAGTATAAATCAACCTGTATAAGTTGAGGTCAGGTTTTGGAGCCAAAATTATGGATTTTTACATGACCCATGGATAAGTAGAGGGTAAATCTTAGGAAGACAGCTGGGCTGGAAAATAGGCTTGAGGGGCTTGGATCTTTCAATTTTTTTATTATAACTATTATTATTTTTTGTGATTAATAGGTAATAGGAGGTGTTATATTTTAACATAAAGATCATCCTCTCCCCTGCAAAGAAACGAAAGGATGAGACATGGAATGGTATTTATATTAGGCTTTATGGTGTTTGTTTTTTCTTTATAATTTTTTTTTATGGTTGGTTCATTGTTTTAATTGACCGAGATGAGTTGTGGAAGCTTTTTTTAGTTCACTGAGTTGAAGCCTAGGAAGTAGTTTAATAAGTATAGGAGTAACTGTCTATTTTTTTGTTGTATGTTAATGTTAGGGTTCTTTTCTTTCTTTTTAAATGTAATATGTCTTTTTTTCTCCTTCTTTCGCTTTGTAATGATTTTTTTATGTAACTTTTATAGAATATATTTCAATAAAGTTTATAAAAAAAAGAAAAAAGAAAAGAAAATAGGCTTGAGGGGAGAGTGCCCACCCCTCACCCTTCTCCTCAGCCCAGCTGTCCCCATATTGACCCATGTATAAGTCAACCCATTTTTTGCATCAATTTTGGGCACATATTTCTTGACTTTTAGTCAAGTATATATGGTAGTTCTTTCATAGCTGCCCTTCACATTCCTAGTGTTCTTATTTCTTGACTCCAATCTTCATTCTGATCAATGTTTGATCCAAGGTATGGGAACCTTTTAAGTATTTCAATTTCCTCATCATCTAGGTTGAATGTATGTAGATCCTCTGTGGTCATTATATTTGTTTTCTTTATGTTTAGCATTAAACCTACTATTGCACTTCCTTTTTTGACCTTTCTTAGTAATTGTTCCAAGTTCCTGATGTTTTCCACTAGTAGTAGTTAGCTGCTGCATGCCTACTCTCTAAAGTTGACCAACAGTTGCATGAAGGTGCTAGTGCTGCTTTAAACAGAGGGCAGGGAAGCAGGCAGGTGAAACTGCCGCTGATACAGGACAAGACTCAAGAGGAGAAGGAGATAAAAGTTCAGCAGCATCCTATTTTTCCTAGATTAGCAGCCAGTATCCACCCTCTAGAATAGTGATTCCCAAGCATTGGTTCCCCTGGTCTTTTGGATTTTAATTCCCAAAAGCCCCAGCTATATTGGCCAACAGTCAGGGATTCTGGGAGCAGACTCTACAATATCTGGAGGTCCAAAGTTTGTGAACCACTGCTCAAGAACCAGGAAAAAATAATTTATCTTGATCATATATTCAGCCACCTACATGATCCAGAAGTTGCTATAACAAGTCAGGTAGAAGAAGAAATGAGACAAATCTTTTTATGAGCAGGTCTTGGGAGGGGGCAGTGAATAATGCCCTTTATTGGGAATACCTGATACAGCTGAGCATCTTTAGGAATGTTTCATAGAATCATAGAATCATAGAGTTGGAAGAGACCACAAGGGCCATCCAGTCCAACCCCTGCCAGGCAGGAACTCCCAATCAAAGCATCCCCGACAGATGGCCATCCAGCCTTTGCTTAAAGACCTCAAAGGAAGGAGACTCCACTACTCTCTGAGGGAGTGTGTTCCACTGTCGAACCGCCCTTACTGTCTTGAAGTTCCCCCTAATGTTGGGGTGGAATCTCTTTTCCTGGAGCTTACATCCATTGTTTCGGGTCCTAGTCTCTGGAGCAGCAGAAAACAAGCTTGTTCCCTCCTCAATATGACATCCCTTCAAATATTTAAACACGGCTATCATATCACCTCTCAGCCTTCTCTTCTCCAGGCTAAACATCCCCAGCTCCCTAAGTCATTCCTCATAGGGCTTGGTTTCCAGACCCTTCACCATTTTAGTTGCCCTCTTTTGGACACGCTCCAGTTTCTCCACATCCTTGT
Source organism: Phrynosoma blainvillii (assembly GCA_026167975.1). NCBI lineage: Eukaryota > Metazoa > Chordata > Lepidosauria > Squamata > Phrynosomatidae > Phrynosoma > Phrynosoma blainvillii. The sequence goes on along the minus strand of JANUYF010000001.1, from coordinate 237,223,725 downwards.
GAATTGTGGTGCCCAAAACTGGACACAGTATTCCAGGTGAGGCCTGACCAAAGCAGAATAGAGTGGCACTATTACTTCTCTTGATCTAGACACTATACTTCTACTGATGCAGCCTAAAATTGCATTGGCTTTTTTAGCTGCTGCAACGCACTGTTGACTCATGTTCAACTTGTGGTCCACCTGGATTCCTAGATCCCTTCCACACATAGTCTCATTCAGCCAGGTGTCCCCCATCATATATCTGTGCTTTTCGTTTTTCCAGCCTAAGTGCAGTACCTTACATTTCTCCGTGTTGAATTTCATTTTGTTAGCTTTGGCCTAGCTTTCTAGTCTGTTCAAGTCATTTTGAATATTGATCTTGTCCTCTGGGGTATTAGCTTCTCCTCCTAATTTGGTGTCATCTGCAAGTTTGATAACTATGCCCCCAATACCTTCATCCAAGTCATTAATAAAGATATTGAATAGCACTGGGCCCAGGACAAAGCCCTGTGGCACCCCACTGGTCACTTCTTTTCAGGTTGAAAAGGAGCCATTGTTGAGCACCCTTTGGGTTCGGCCAGTCAACCAATTACAAATCCATGTAACAGTTACTTTGTCTAGCCCACATTTACCAGCTTGTTTGCAAGTTTCCATGAGAAATTGTTGTTGCTTGACTTAGGGCCTTGGCAGACGACTAATAAGGTCGTCTTGGAGTCAGCAAAGAGGAGGGGCAGCCGCACGAGCGGCGCCCCTTCCACCTCCCGAGGTTGCCCTCGGAGCTGCCGGCCCTCCGCATGGCCGGCGTGCCGAGGGCAACCTCCCGCCGCAGCGTCCTCACACACTGTGGCGGAAAAGTCAGGGAAAGTGTGCCCGACGCGTTTAGGGCGCACTTTCACTGACTTCTGAAAGGAGCACCAATTTGGCGCTCCTTTCAGGGACGCCGCCGGTGCGCCGCCGTGCGAGTGCCTTGCTCCAGCAGCGCACCGTCCCAGCACGTCCCCGACGCCCTGGTCTGCATCCCCCCACAGCTTATCTCACATAAGGTCCACTCAAGTAAACGAAGGGCCTCGGCAGACGACCAATAGGGTCATCTCCGAGGCAAGGAAGAGGAGGGGCAGCCGCACGAGCGGCGCCCCTTCCTCCTCCCGAGGTTGCCGTTGGAGCTGCCGGCCCTCCGCACGGCCGGTGCTCCGGGGGCAACCTCCCGCCGCAGTGTCCTCACACGCTGTGGTGGAAAAGCCAGGGAAAGTGTGCCCGACGCGTTTAGGGTGCACTTTCTCTGTCTTCTGAAAGGAGCGCTGATTTTGCGCTCCTTTCAGAGGCGCCGACAGCGCGCCGCAGTGCGGCTGCCGCGGTCCCGCGGTGCACTGTCCCAGGGCATCCCCGACGCCATGGTCTGCTTCCCCCCAAAGATGATAGGAATGCTAAATTACACTGGTTTTTATATGATCTAACAAAGATATACAGAGCCAGCATGGTCTAGTGGTTTGAGCATTGGACTATGAAGGGAGAGCAGGGTTCGAATATCTGCTCAGCCATGACACCCACTAGGTGATCTTGGGCAAGTCATACTCTCTCAGTCTGAGAGGATGGCAATGGCAAACCCCCCTTTGAAAAAAACTGGCCAAGAAACATTGTGATAGATTCTCCTTAGTGTCACCATAAATTTGAAATGACTTGAAGGTACACAACACACAGAGAGACTGCAATAACACAACTACATCCATTGCTGTTATTCTGAAATCATATCCACTACAAAGTCTATAGGCAAGAATTTCAAATCTATTTGCAGACTAATTTTGATTTTCACACTAATTGGAGGTAGATGCATAACAAATGGTATGTAATATGAACATGTGTGTGTGCAGCCCTCATCCATTCAATATATAACATACAAACCTACAATATTTTAAAGTCATTTTAATATCACACTCTTCATGAAAACAGCCTGATTTGGCCATCTACAGGATATCCCAGATGTATATGTGGAATCCTCCTGAGAATGCAGCTTCCCAGTGGGAGAAAAATATGTGATGGAGGGTCATAGATGTCAGGATGGACACCTTTCTGTTTTCTGTTACTCTCTCTCTCTGTATGTATCATGTGTGTGCAGCTATGTGCGTGCACACAGCAACATCTAAAGATGCATACTTGTGTGTTTGTAACAGCTGCATTGGTATGTCATGAGCTCATGAGAATATTTTTCACGTTTCAGCAATAATTCTCTTCTCCCCCAACCCTCTGTGCCATAGCTTGAAAGCCCTGAAAAAGTTTACTTGATGTCTAACCAAGCAATGCTGCATCTTCAAATTTGAAGGAGAAACTCAGAAAGTTAGTTTTTTATTATTCTTCATTTAAGTATTATTTTTTAATTGCAGCGTATTAAACATAAAATCTGGTACAATCTTTAAAAATAAATAGGACCTAACTATAAATGGGCCCTGTTGTGTTTTTATCTTTGACAAGCAAGTAATTGCTTCTCAAATTTATCAGTTTGTTTATGCAAAAACCATTTACAAAGCCTAGCTCAAAAGCATCAATTTCATCATTATCATCTTATTAATTTAGCCAAGCTATAACACAGCTGATTATTCCTGAGTAATATCCTCTGCAGCACATCATGTGTGGCAAAACCATCTGTACAGTACCTATTTAATAAATAAACCCTCAGCTAAATGTCTCTGTTTATTGAGAACTAATGTTTATAGAAAATATAATGGAACTCAATAAATAACTCAGCTTCATCAACCTGCATATGAATCAGGATGAAGAACGCTGACATCATCACCTTTCAAGTACCAGAGAAAGCAAAATTACCCAAAAGAGCTATAGAGTCAATATTAAGGCATTAAAACTGCAATGAAGGCATATTAATGCTTAAAACTTCATTGTTGGCAATGGAATTGCCACAACGGACATATTTTATAACTCCAAGACTACTTAGGCTTTATGACTGCTTCTTTGTTGAGTGCCTTGCACTTAATGTAGTTTTCCACTTTAAATAAAAAAACACCCAAGATCTTTAAAAAAAAAAGAAAGAAAAAGAAAAGGAAAATTGCTGATTCTCAGCATTCATTTTTAAAATAATGCAAACTGCTGATTCCAATTGTTTTTGGAGGGTGGGGCGGGTGGATGGGTGGAGGACTAACAAACTTATTTAACTCTATGCTTTCTGAATTCTTGTTGGCATTAAATGGGCTTTCCAAAGCAAGAGTTAAGAAATGGTTGAAAGCATTTCAGAAAAATGATGAGCCTAGCCATGCATTTTTCTGCTATCTAATATATCTTATCTGCCTATCTTCTCTCTCTCCTTTTTCCTCTTTTCATATAAAGAATGGAACCATTATATCTTGGTTCTGTTCTTGATCCTTTTATCATGATCTTAAACACACCATCTCATTCCCCCTCCCCCTCCCCCCCCCCTTTCTAAAAGCCATTTAAAAAAAATACTACACTGGCTGACACAAGACAACATGCTTGCATTCCTTCAGCAAATGATAGGTTTTTAAAAACAAATTATTTGTTTGCTGCACAGGTACACCTTGAAAATAAATTTACAAGAAATAAATTATAAAGAGGAGTTATCCCAAAATAATAAATGCATTTTTAGGGATTGCTATTTGTTATTAAAACATCCGGTTTTCAATTTCTCTTGAATCTCCTTTCAAGATCAAATAAAGCAAAATTTTGTCCTTGGTTTTGACTATAAGCACTGCTTATTGTTAGGCTATCAACAATCAGAATTCCCAGAGAATGATGCATGATATAGTTGTTTCTTCTTCAGGTTTAGCCTTTGTTGAATACATATAAAATAGGTTGACACTCAAAGTGAGAGGTTTGCTCTGGAAAATTGTACCTGAGTAATTTCTTTTTAAATGAAAAAAACCAACACTCTTTGGACAGTGTAGGGGGGGGGATCAGTTTAAAGCCTCATCTTGATTTTAATGTTTGACAGAAGTGATTGAATGGTGGAAGGGCAGGGTTGTGCCAGCCTTGTCTTTTCTTACTGCCAATGCCATTGTCATATCAGTGCCATACCTTTTCCCTCCCTCTGGCAATGTGATTTCTGTAACAGGCAGAATGAGCTGTATGCATGTGGATGCATGTCCTCCCCACCACATAAGCTACCCCTTTTACATTCCTCCATGTGTTTGGGGGATCATGGATCAATAAGTAGCTAGTCTGGTGTGTGGTCAACACCACCATCCTCAGCTGGGGTGTGGCTAACTAATGGGACTCCATATGGGCATTTTTCAGCATGTGAGTGCTTTGAGAAAGTTCTCCCATAAGTTGATTTTAGACACACCTTTTAATTATTTTAACCTCATGAAAACTTGTTATCTACCACACCTGGGAGCCTATTAGTTTCTTAAGTTTTTGTCTCGATATGGTAAATACCAGTGATTACCTCAGAGAGGCACTTTCACATGAGATAATGTCCAGAATCCTATATGACAGTTTACTTAACATAACTTTGGGGCTGGACAGACCACTCCAAAAGAGTGGCTCTACACTGCCCCTGAGAGCACCAGATCAGAGTAATAGCAATCGCAATCTGTGGCCCCAATCTGGCACTTTGCCAGCCCAAAAAGCACCAACAAAATGCCGCTCTTTTCTAAAGTGGTGAAAAGCTGCCTTTGCTGCTAGGAGCACTGGTGGCGCAGTGGTTAAATGCCTGTACTGCATCCATTCACTCATAGACCACAAGGTTGCGAGTTCAATACTAGCCAGGGCTCAGGCTAAACTCAGGCCTGCATCCTTCTGAGGTCGCTAAAATGAGTACCCAGCTGTTGGGGGGCAATGAGCTTACAGTTGTAAACCACTTAGACAGCCCATAGCATGATATGAAGCGTATATAAATGAAGCTGCTTTGCTACATCATTGTTTTTTCTTCATTTTTGTGGTGCAGCATGTCTAAATGCTGTGCTGCTGAAGTGCCCTGATTTTGTTGGGCAGGTGGCTTCCTGGAGGCTTGGGGGCAGAGTCAGGGCATGCAGTGTGTGGTCACCACACCCCCACTCTGCCCCAAGGCTGCCATTTTTCTCCGGTCTGTTTAGGGCCTTTGTGTATATCTAGCTAAGAAGCAGAAGTGCTCAGAAACCCAGGCTGCTGCCACAGTGCAGGAACAAAGCTGTTTGACACCACTTTAACTGCCATGTAAAGCAGGCTTTACTGGCTAAGTATGTTTTTATATTTTGTCTGTATAATTGCATTTTAAGGGGGTGGGCTATTGGGGGAAGGGATTGTTTGTTTTATCTTGTAAGCTGCCTCAGTTGTTTTTACAGAGAGGCAGGATATAAATACTTATTATTATTATTATTATTATTATTATTATGGCTGAGTGCTATGGGATCCTGGGATTGTAGTTTTGTCTGCAGTGTGAGCAGCCCGTTACTGAATTATGAAGATGCATATTGTGATGTCAGCAAGAGTACCAAATACACATTGGTACCCAATGCTAATTAGGACTGATGCAACATTCATGAGGACTGATGAGATGTGTAGCAGGACCAATGTATAGCATTCCCACTGTGCATCAGTCCTGTTGTGCATTGAGTACCAATGAGCATTGGGTAATTTGCTGGCTCTCCTATGTAACGTAACAGCAGCCCTTTACTGGATATGGATGTTGTGCAACTGTGCAGTTCTAATTCCCACAGACCTAAATCCACTTGTGTAGATGTAGGTTCCCAACAGGATTCCATCCAATGTCCCTATGTGAAATTAAAAATAGAACCCAAAGTTTTAGGATTGTATCTTCCTTCGCAGGATTTCCATTCAAAGGAGCAAAATCTAAGGATGAGGATTCAGAAACAATCCATATCAACTGATCTCTTTACACCAAATTCTTAAAACCCATACATATAAGTCCCAAACCTAATGTAATCAATCATGGCACAGTGAGCCCTGGTGATGCAGTGATTAAATGTCTGTACTGCAAGCCACAAGGTTGTGAGTTCAATCCCAGATGCTTCAAGGTCCAGTCAGCCTTGCATCCTTTCACAGGTAACCATAATTAGGTTACATCTGGTTTGGAAATTATATGTATGGGTTTTGAGGATTTGATGTAAAGAGATCAGTTGATATGGATTCATGAATAGTTGGAAAACACTAGATTAAGATCTATTACAGGGGTAGGCAACCTTTCCCCTTTAAGGGCCGTGGGACTTCAGCTCCCAGAATCCCAGGACCTATTGGCCAACATGGGACTATTGGCCAACATGGCTGAGGCTTCTGGGAGCTGAGGTCCCACGGCCCTTAAAGAGGAAAGGTTGCCTACCCCTGGGCTAAGATATTTTGAAGATACAGCTTTAGTTCTGGAAGAACTATATAATAAAATACCTTAGTTGTTAGAATATGTGTGATGACCATATTTTTATAGGAAAATAGAGTATAAGTTTAGGATTTTGTTATCATTCATAAATTGATAAATATTATCAGGGGAAAGATAGTTGATATTTGCAAAGAAGACTGGGATTCAGTTATTAAATATGTAAGAAAATGAGTACTCAGCTTGTTGGGGGCAATTAGCTTACATATTGTAAACCGCTTAGGGAGTGCTTAGTTCACTGACAAGCAGTATAGAAATGTATTTGCTATTGCTATTACAATTAAATACAGTTGTCCCTCCCCATTTTCAGACTTCCTGTTCACAGTTCTGAGTTTCCGCAGATGGCAAGCCAGGAGACACAAAATGGCGTGTGTGGCCATGATGCCCATGAGGGGCCAAGTGCAGAAGCTCACCACCATCATAGTCAGTGGGGCTTGAATATCCATGTTTTTTCTATTTTTTTGGGGGGGGGGCAGAACAGATCCCCTGTGAATGAGGAGGGATGACTGTATATCTATTTATACTTAACATGGAGTCTTTCCATGTAATAGTAGTACATTTTCCACCATTGTAAAAAGTAGATACAATTTCCTGAAAGAACTAAGCTTGAAGAAGCATATATCATCCCATTTTTCTTGAGCAATGCATCTGTTTCACTAAGTTCTTTCTGGATCAGAGTCTCTTATTCTGCCAGCACTATCTCCATTCTCTCAAGCCTCTTCACTTCATTGATGTAATACAATTGAGTATCTTAATTTCTTATCATATCCTAAAAATAAATGATAATGTCCTCTGACAGGTTTCTCAATCTTGCAACCCAGAAGTTCAATTCATTAGCCTTAACCCCATCCTTTCAAAAATCCTCCTTTTGTCTTGCCATCATTTTTCTCTCTTTTAAGTTTCATCAATATTACATCACGTGAATCTGTAGATATCTGGGTCAGTGATTCTCTTGTGTCTTTCAGTTCAGTTCCCAAGTCTTCTCTCACCATTCTTCCAAGTCCTTCTTGAGTTCACACCTTAAATCAAAACTCAACTGGTTCTTTTCTCTTATCTGCACTCTCATCTGTCTTATTTCCTCTAGAATCAACTGATTTTAGTCTGTCATCTTAATTGGACAATCCACTGGAGCCATTTTTACTGCTTGACCAGATAGTACTTTTCCAGATTTAAATCAAAGCCCTAATATCATTTTTGTCATCTATCAAACCTCAAACAAAGATATTTTCTTGTAGATACAATTGATTTTCTTCACCACTACATGTCCTTCTTCTCTCAATCTACCTCTGCACACAGAGTTGTATATGCTCTGATCCAGAAGCAGATTTCCATATACTTCCTCTATTTCCACCAAGCTGTAAGGACTATGTTTTGTCTTCCTTAAAGGTAAACAATAAATTCTTTTCTCACAGTTCCAGTGTAATTAACCATTTCAGTATGCCCAACTTTAATTTTTATGATGTTGCTTTTAAATAGACTTTAAGGGTTTTGAGTTCCTCTTATCTTTCAGCAACTCTGTATATGCAATTTATTCTCCAACCTAAATTCTTACAATTATTTTAATAGTGCTGAATCTCTTTTGCTTAAAGTCAGTAAAGGGGTGATTTGCTCACTTTTTCAATAATAATAATAATAATAATAATAATAATAATAATAATTTTTTATTTATAGCCTGCCCCTCTGCACGGTAATTGGGGCGGGTTACAGCATATTAAAACAAACAGAATTAAAACATTCCCTCATCCCACAATCCAACCCTCCCATCACCTTAAAACAGAATTAAACTTTAAGGACTTAAAATACACAATGCAATAAAACAATAAAACAATAACAATAAATCGGCAACCATAGGGACAAAATAAGAACTCATCTCCCCTCGAGGTGGAAGTTATTCCGGGAAGGCCTGCCGGAAGAGATCCATCCTGCTTTTTTAAAAGCAGCAAGAGTGGTAATAAGACAGATCTCATCTGGCAGGCCATTCCACAGTCTGGGAGCGGTCGCAGAGAAGGTCCTCTGGGAGGTCTGCAGCAGCCTAGTTTTTATTGGCTGTAACAGGTTCCTCCCAGAGGACCGAAGGGAGCGGGGGGGGGATCATACGGGGAGAGGCAGTCCCTAAGATAAGATGGACCCAAGTCATGTAGGGCTTTAAAGGTAAAAACCAACACCTTGTACTGTGCCCGGAAACTAATCGGCAGCCAGTGGAGGGATTTAAGCACAGGTGTTATGTGCTCCCTCCTAGATGTTCCCGTGATTAACCTGGCTGCCATGTTTTGCACCAGTTGAAGTTTCCGGGTTAGGCACAAGGGTAGCCCCATGTAGAGTGCGTTGCAGTAATCCAGATGTGAGGTTACCAGAGCATGTACCACAGTTTCCAAATCCCTCATATCCAGATAAGGGCGCAGTTGGCATATCAGCCGAAGCTGATAACAGGCACTCCTGACTGCCGCACTCACCTGACTAGTCATGTGAAGCGACAAGTCAAGGAGTACTCCCAAACTGTGAACACAGTCCTTGGAGGAGAGCTGGAGACTGTATTTCCAGATCTGGTTTCGGGCCTGTGACTGAGAGTACCTCCGTTTTGTCTGGATTCAATTTCAATCTGTTTTTCCTCATCCAATCCATTACCGCTCTGAGACAGTCATTAAGAGGGGAGATGCCATCTGAAGTCTGAGTCGCTGATCTGGTCATGGAGTGGTATATCTGGGTGTCGTCAGTGTACTGAAGGCACCGCGCTCCATGCCTCCGAATGATCTCACCCAGTGGCTTCATGTAGATGTTGAATAACATTGGGGGCAGGATAGCGCCCTGAGGGATGCCACAATTAAGCTCAATTTTGGACGAGCAACTGTCCCCGAGCCTCACCCTCTGGGATCTGCCCAAGAGGAAGGAATGGAACCACTGCAGAGCAGTGCCTCCAATTCCTAACTCTCTCAGGCGATCCAAGAAGATGGCATGATCTATAGTATCGAAGGCCGCTGAGAGATCCAAGAGCACCAGCAGGGTCACACTACCCCTGTCGATGAACAAGCGACCCAACGTCTCCACAGCCTCGGCGCTGCCCTCGCAGCCACAGATGACCTCGATAGACAATCCAGGGGGCTGAGTTGTCATAGCCTGGTTCTTAGTAATAGGGCTCAGGTGTTAACAATGGGCTCAGGAGTCCTCCACACAGCCCAGGGGGGGGGAATGTTCCTGTGTATATATAGTTTCTTAGAACAGGACTTAGAATGTATTGCATAACCCTTAAATCTTTACTTGTAGATGAGCATGTGAAAAATCTTGAAATCCAGACTGCCACCCAAAACAGAGAGAAAAATGAAACCTTCTTCCTCTCCACAAATTCAGGTACATAGGATCCAAGCCCAGTTAGATCAATGACACAGAGAACTCTACAAATGCTTCTCCCCATCCTTGGCAGTAAAAATACCATAATATATTAATAAATAATCACTTGCTGCTTTTTCCTGGCACTTAACATTTGCTGCCTGATGCAGCTGCCTCACCTTGATCAATAGTAGGGCTGTCCTGTTTAGTTGGGGGTGTTTAACATTATACAGTTGGCCCCCCACTTTCATGGATTTAACTTTTGTGGATTTGTGGATTTGATTATTTGCAAGTTTGTCTATGGCATGGCCGGGATGGGTGCACGCATGCTTCTCCTCCTTCTCTCTCCTGGGCTTTTTCAGATAAAATCTCTCTGATAAGAGCCGACTTGGATGCCAGTGTTTTGGCAGAATCCGTAGACAAGGCATCCAGCAACTCCGTTGATGGCACTTTACTGGATCAATTGCAATCTCTGAGTACCAATGACGTGGACAAGCTGCTTGGAAGGGTAAGGAAGACGACTTGCCCCCTCGATCCATGTCCCCTTTCCCCTTTAAGGGCCGAGGGACTTCAGCTCCCAGAAGCCTCAGCCATGTTGGCCAATAGTCCCATGTTGGCCAATAGCTCCTGGGATTCTGGGAGCTGAAGTCCCTCGGCCCTTAAAGGGGAAACGTTGCCTACCCCTGCAGTACATGAAAAAAACAGATAACTGTTAGAACAGAATATGGAGAAACAGAATGGTTTTCAATCATCAAGGGGTCAGGCAAGGTTGCATATTATCACCCTACGTGTTCAACTTGTATGCAGAAAATACCATATGAAGAGCAAGTTTAGACTTGGGAAAAAGAGGAGTAAAAATAGGAAGAAGGAATATCAACAATCTAAAATATGCAAATGACACCATATACTAGCAGAAAGCTTCACAGACTTGGAACAACTATTAAAGAAGGTCAAAGGAGAAAGTTCAAAGGCAGGCTTAATGCTGAACATATAGAAAACAAAAATAATGACCCTGGAGGACCTACACACATTCAACCTAGTCAGTGAGGAAATTGAAATAGTTAAAAATTTCCTGTACCTCAGATCAAATATTGACCAGAATGGAGACTGTAGTGAAGAAATCAGAAAGAATCAGAAGAAGACTAGGAATGAGAAAGGCAGTCATGAAAGAGCTAGATAAGATCCTAAAAAGTAAAGATTACAACTGAGCACTAAAGTAATTATCATCCAATCAATTTTATTCCCCATCACCATGTACAAATGTGAGACAGGACAGTGAAGGAAATGGATAAAAAGAAAATAAATTCATCTGAAATGTGGTGCTGGAGAAGAGTGCTGAGGATACTGAGGACAGTCAAAAAGACAAACAAATGGATCCTTGAACAGATCAACCCTGAAGTCTCCATGGAAGCCAAAATGATCAATCTGATTCTATTGAACTTTGGCCACACCATGAGAAGGTGTCATTAGAAAGGACATTAATGCAATGGAAGTTAGAGGGAAGTAGAGGAGGACTGCAAGCTAGATGGATAGACCCAATTAAGGGGGTCACAAGTGTGAATTTACAGGACTAAAGCAGAGCATTGGAGGACAGGGGACATGGAGATTTTTCATCATTCTCCATGAGTCAGGGTTGACTCGAGGGCATTTAGCAATAACATATATATATTCAAGACTTCAATATTTTTTTAAAATATAGTAAGCTTATAGACCTAGGCCATATTTTTATCTTAAGTACTTTCCTCCCTTCATCCAGGAGGCAGGAGGATGTGGAGTTATTCATAAATTTTTTCAGATTCATGAGGGTCTTCCAGGATGGAAGGAGGAAAGTACATAAGATAAAAATATGGCCTAGGTCTACAAGCTTACAATTTTTTTTAAAAAAATTATTGAAGTCTTGAAGCCTATAAAATGCATGTTCATGAGTAGATAAAGCAGCGAAATCTCAGGACCATTGAACAATAGATGGAGAATCTTTATCTTTCCATCCTTGGAGCACAAGTCAATTTATTTCATTCAGTGAGGAAAATATTTACAGTTGTCCCTCCTTATTTGTGGGGGTTAGGGGTGGAAGAGCTTGTGAATCTGAAAAAAATCATGAATAACTTGTCTCCCTCCTGTCCCTCTTCCCTCCTGCCCCATAGCTGGTCCTATTGAGCTGGCCATGGGGTGGGAGGGAAGAATTTAAGGCAAGTGGTGTGCTTGCCTCAACCTCTTTCCTACTGCCTTGTAGCTGGCCCCATTGAGCTGGCTACGGGGCAGCTGGGAAGAGTTTAAGGCATTAATGCAATGGAAGTTAGAGGGAAGTAGAGGAGGACTGCAAGCTAGATGGATAGACCCAATTAGGGGGTCACAAGTGCTTGCCTTAAACTCTTCCCTCCCACCCCATAGCCAGCTCAATGGGGCCAATTATGGGGCAGGAGGTAAGCCACCCACCTCCTCTTCCCATGCGTGGAACAGCTACAGCCAGCTGTCCCAGGCATGGAAGAAGGGTCCAGGGCAGTGTTTGTGTGGGCCCACCCAACTTCTCCCCTGCCTGGGATGGCTGCAGCCAGCTGTCCAAAGCACAGGAGGAGGAGGTGGGCAGGGCTCACACTGAGATCGTGAATAACCAAATTCTTGAATCCCAAGTCCACGAATCTGGAGGGATGACTGTATATTCTTTTCACCCATGTTTCTGGGGGGAAAATTCTTTAGAAGATTGTACAAGAACTTTCTGTTATAACCATCTCCAAACTGTTACCTTTCAGATATGCTAGTCAGGACTAAAACTCCATCATTCCTAGCTAGCATAGCTGACCCATCAGGAGGGCATCAAGTAGAGGAGGAGGCTTTTAACATTGGTAAAATCACTTTCCCCTCCCTCCTGCCATTCTAATGAGATGTCCAAGGTAATTTATAGTTGCATCTGAAAGCTGTATTTTCCTTTTGAATAAAATATCAGGTCCACATTGCCTTTGGCATCTAGTATGAGACTGTACATAGTTAGGGCATACACAAGAGATTCTGTGGGAAGAGAGGCATTTTTGAGTGAACAGAAAAACATTTTAAGGCTTCCGCTACTGATTGTGGGTTGGCTGGGTTTCGCGTATATTTTAACAAAAAAAGTGGTGCACTTGAAATGCAAATATTTTAGCATTTTTCAAAAGGTAAATGAATAGTATTCCATTCTTTACTAGAAGGAACAAAGTAATTTATTATGTATTTCTCATTTAATGGAAATCATTAACCTGAAAGCAGGCACTTAATTATTATTTTTCTTTACTCTGTTAAAAATGAAATTGCAATTCTATTTGAAGCTAGGGAACTTTACCATTTAATTTGATGGGAACAAAATCCATAGAAGATAAACACTGCAGTAGTTTCAGAGCCAAGCTGAATTGCCTTGTCTTTGTCATGCTACCTTAATAAGACTCATATGCCATGCTATTCCCTTTTATTTAAATTTTAGTGGTAGACTTATGTTTAAGATGCTTAATTAGAATTCTTTCTTTTTAAAGATGCCCCTACATGATAATATGTTTCTTACACAGGAAGTACTTGTACAGAATTTCAATGATATGACATGTCTATTGGTTTGATGAATGGATTAACTTTTTATTTTAGTTCATTTTTAAATTATATTTTACTAGATTTGCAAATTTCTTCATAAATGGAATGGGAAGGTCTTCAGATTAAAACATTACATACACAAGAGAAACCAAAACTATAGATTCATCCATTTTTTTGGACATATAACTCTGAAAAAGACTGGGTTTGAATTCCTGTGTATTCAACCATGTTTGTGGTTATAAAGTAGAGCTCCCCCTCTCTTTTTCCCCAGAGAATGGTCTCATCTTTAATATCCCCATGGCAGGAAAGTACTTCATGCTGGGAAAAGCCATGCCAGGGCAAATGAGGGAGAATTTCATTTTGAAGAATTTATGATGCTGTGAAATGTCAGAAAGAACCCGATGTTTAAAAATGATCACAGGAAACTCCTCCTCTGCTCTTGAAGAGCTTCCTTCAAACTCCACCTTCCTGCTGGTGGTGGTAGTAAAACTGGCACAAGCTGAAAATAGCATGACCAATTCCTTTCTATTGTGAGAAACATACAGTTGCAGTAACATGAAAAATGCTTTCTTCATGGCTTTTAAATCAGTGAAGGACAAATTATTGTGTGTGTATTGTGTGCAAATTCACGTATGAAATGAATTTCCCCCCAAGTGCAAGGACCATAATTTGTCCTCCTTTGTAAAATTGACAGAGCATTTTGACCTTTTCAGTTTTGTGCAGTAGCTAATCTTGGTGCTGAATAACAAAAACTGATCAGTTCTTTGATTAAGTCATAGCCTTACATAGATATCAGAAATACTAGGGCATGGATGATATTCACTTTGGTATTCAGGATTCAGAGCATCCTTATATTGTCTGGAAGATACTGAAGGTTAAAAAAAAATACTGATCCAATGAATCTTTTCTGGAGCTGTTAATCTCTATTTTTCTATGTAAAATTAAAAGTGGGGGTGGTCTGAATCTCCCTAGTCCTTGAAATATGTGGAGATCAATAAAGTTCCACAGCCTTCCCAGGGAGAGTTCATTGCAGCACCAGTATATAATGTTCCAGCACAAGAGAGGCAGTGTAATGTAGTGGTTTGAGCATTGGATTAGGACCCTGGAAATCAGGCTTCATTTCTCCACTCAGCCATGGAAATCCACTGGGTGAGTTATACTCTGTCACCCGCAGAAAGCTCTGTTCATCTTAGGGTCACCATAAGTCAGAAATGACTTGAAAGCACACAGCAGCAGCAGCAGCAGCAGCAGCAACATGCTTCTGATTGCCTTTATAATCCTCTCCCCTCCTATGATCTCAAGGCAGTGTACATGGCTCACATTTCCATATTTTCCTCACAGTATCCCTGTGAAGTAGGGATAGCAGAAAGACAGACTGACTGCTCCCAGGTTACCCAGTGGTCTTGATGGCTCAGAGGAGACTTGAAATTGAATCATTAGTTTCCAACCATTGTGTCACACTATCTTATTGTTTAAGAACTCATTCTTGCCATTTCTGAATCCTCCTTCCAATAGCCACATTTATCCCTGCTTTTCATTTTCCTGCATGTGTGTGCAGTTCTTTAACAACTTTATTCCTGAGTCTGAGTTTTAAAAATATCTGTTGTGTTGTGCTATAACGGTTGCATTATAGAGATCATGTAGTGGTATAAATTATCTCACAGTTTATGTGATTTGGTATGTTCTTTTCCTGCACATTGTATTTTTTAAAAACAAGCCAGAAAACATTACATATTGAGTCTCAGAAAAACAGACATACAAACAGACATGACACACAACACCTAAGCCACATTTACAACACATCAAACAAATAAAATAGACTTCCAAGTTGGACAGAGTCTGTTATATCTATCTCACAATAGTTTAACACAGGGGTAGGCAACCTTTTTGAGCCGGGGGCCGGGTTGCTGTCCCTCAGACAATTGGGGGGCCGAAGCACCAAAAATAATAAATAAATAAATAAATAAATAAATATAAATAAAAAATATGCATGCACTCTCTCTCAGTCCCAGAAAAGCCATGGCAAAACCCCTGTGGAAATTTTGCCAAGAAAACCCCAAGAACAAGTAATAACAACAATAATCAATATCATCATGGCGGGCAGCGGCAGGACTGGCCTGGGGCCGGTCTAAAGGCCTCGAGGGGCCACATCCGGCCCCCGGGCCTTAGGTTGCCTACCCCTGGTTTAACACTTCAATTAACCCACTCATCTTAAGTCTAATGTTGCACCTTATATTGTCTTTTCCCCCTTTTACCACCATTACAAATGTAATATTATTTATCTCTATCCTTTAACTCGAACTTCTTTATCACAGCTTTTCCAATTCATGACCATGTTAATTCATATCGATTATAAAACATGTTTCCTTCTCAATATTCCAATATTCAATCATTGGTTTCCATTCATCTTTAACCATTTCTTTATCACTTTTTTTCAACACTGAAGTTATCTTTTCCATCTCCATTATCTCTAAAAAATTTCTTACCCAATCGTGGATGTTTGGTATTTCTTTTGTTTTCCATTTCGCAGCGTATACTATCCTGGCTGCTGATATTAAATAAAATAATAATTTACCATATATTTTCTCTAAATCTTCCTCTTCAATCATCCCAAGGAGGTATGTTTGTGGACTGAATTTCAAATTTGTTTGAAATATTTTTTCCATTTCGATGTGTATCCTTCTCCAGTAGATTCTCGCAAATTTACAATCCCACCATAAGTGAAAAAAAGTACCAATTTTTTTCTCACATTTCCAACATTTGTTTGATAAGTTTCCTCTCATTTTCGCTAATTTATATGGTGTGAGATACCAATGAAATTGCATTTTGTAAAAATTTTCTTTAATATCTGAATTTAAAGTAAATTTAAGTCTTGTTTTCCAACTTTTTCCCCATTGCTGTAGTTCAATATTTCGACCTATATCTTGCGCCCATTTCACCATCTGTGGTTTAATAAATTCCTTTTCCATTTCTAATAAAAATTTATATATTTTTGAAATTTTATGTTTGTCCTGTGCTTTTATTATTTCTTCAAAATCTTTGTTCATAGGGCCAATAGATTTAGTTTTTTTATCTATCAAAACGTTATTCTCCTTTTAAAATATGCATTTAAGTTTTTGCTTTTTTAAAAAAAATGTTTCTAAGGAAAATCTGCTAAGCCTGATTTTCACACCCCAGTCTCATTTTCAAAGTATCTTTGTTGTATGGCCAGTTTTACTTGCTCACTAGGAACAGATCACTTTTCCCTGTTCACCTCTATTTATCTTTCTCTGGGATCTTATTTTTCATGAGCTTTAGGGGGCACTGCTGAGCCACTTCATGCCATTGTACATAAGAGACCATTGCAATTGTGTTCTTATGTCCAATAATTCAGACTTCCTTTTCATGAGAGACAAAGGTTTCTCTCCTCCCCC
Source organism: Phrynosoma blainvillii (assembly GCA_026167975.1). NCBI lineage: Eukaryota > Metazoa > Chordata > Lepidosauria > Squamata > Phrynosomatidae > Phrynosoma > Phrynosoma blainvillii. Next base: position 237,207,126 of record JANUYF010000001.1, on the reverse strand, counting down.
CCCACCAGTAGGGTTTGTTGGGAGGGTGAAGGGGAATACAAAATTGTGTGTGTAGTGCTTTTCTAGCTATTATAAATTTCACAGCTTAATACCATGGAGACATTTTGCATGGAAAGTACCAGTCAACACAATGGGCTGTTCTACTTCCTTGCAGTTACTTCATATTTATTTATTTATTTAATGGTTGTTGCCTCATTTGTTTCTGGAAAGTTTTTTTTTTACATAAGAATAAAAATAAACATACAAATCTAAATGTAATTAAGAGCTATTGGAGACATAAAAATAGAGGCACCTACAATCATTTTTTAAAAATAGATGCTGTGGTCTAAAACCTAAGAGTGGATTCTGCTCTGGTTTAGTGATCTCTTTGGCTGCTGCCACGCTGCAGAAATGAAGTAGTTTCACACCACTTTAACTTGCATGGTTCAATGCTATGGAATTCTGGGATTTGGAGTTTGGTGAGGCACCAGAGCTGTTTGACAGGGAAGGCTAAATCTCACAAGACTACAAATCTCAGAATTCCATAGCATCAAGTCATGGCAGTTAAAGTGGCATTAGGCCTCATTCCCACTAGGATTTAACCTGAATTGCTGATTGGGTTATATGTCTGTCATTCCCACTTGAAACCGTTTCTGATCCTATTGAGCTCGGTTTAAATTGCGATGAAGCAAGGCAAATACAAAATAACTACTCTTTCCAGATACTAGTTTTTCGGTGGTTCTTTTGAAAAGACCCGAATCTGAACTGTGTTCAACAAGTGGAAATGATGGGTCGGATTTGCATTGGGGGGCTGTGCCGGCTCTTGCCAGCTTCTCTCAGCCAGCCCTGGTGCTCTGGTACCATTTTGGGCTCAGCCAAGGCTGCCAGGTGGGGCAGTCCATCCTCCCTTCCTCCCTTTGGCAAGGAGGGAGTTGAGAGGCTTTCTTAGCCAAGGCAAGCCAGGAGCCTCACCAGAGTCCTTGGAGTGTGGCTTTGCCTTCTCTTCCTTCCTCTGTCTTTCCCAGCTTGGCCATGGAAACTCACTGGGTGACCCTGGACATGACCTGGAGGAGGAAGAGGAGGAGGCCGCCGCCGCCACTCCTTCTTCACCCTCACTGAGGGCTGCCGAGGGCTACATGAGGAGAGAAGAGGAGGATGAGGAGGGGGGGGAGAAGGAGGAAGAAGGGAAGGACTCCTCCATAAGCCGCACTCTCCCTCATATACAGCCTTCCTGCCATGTCACCACCCCTCTTCTATTGTTGTTGTTGTTGTTGTTGTTGTTGTTGTTGTGTGCCTTCAAGTCTGTTGTGGGGTTTTCTTGGCAAGGTTTGTCCAGAAGGAGTTTGACTTTTCTTTCCCCCTCCTCCTCCATGGCAGCCGTTCTGCCTCTCTGCCCCTCAAGTGTGAATGACAAAGGGGAGTAAAGGGGGAGTAAATGGCCCTGGAGAGATTCGATCATAAAATAACCCAGTTTCCACACTGGGCCCTTAAAGTGCTTTATTTCTGTAGTGTAGATACAGCCTTTGAGTGTGTTCTGATATTTAACAATCTCTGCATTCAACTCATTGTACACAGTCAACTCCCATGTGTACATCATCTCTTTCTCTCCACCCTGTCATTGGCATGAATAAGATCTTGTTCCTCAGTAAGAAAGTCAAGTGCACATCTAAAAAAAGAGCACAATCTTTTGAGTCATGGTCAGAGCTGGTCCTTCTGGGAGGCGAGTGAAGTGGTTGCTTCAGGCACAAAGCAGGGTTGTATGTGGTACCAATGAGGTGTTGAACAGTTATACGAGCTACAGAGCTTCCCTGGTATCTCTCCCCCTACTTTCTTGTCCTCAGAGAGCAAATACTATTGTTTTGAACTACAGTCCCCAACTCCACCCCCAGCTAGCATGGCCAGTTGCCCTCTTGGTGGTAGGATTCTGGATGTTGTAGTCAAAATGGATTTTTTCCAAGCTGTATATCAGATGGGTCATAATTGCCACTCCATTTCAAGGGCTGGAATAAGATGTAGTACAGTGGGCTCTTGGTATCTGCTCAGGTTTGATTCCAGGTCCCTCTGTGGATACCAAAATATGTGGATGCTCAAGTCCTCTTATGTACAATGGCACAGTAAAATGGTGTCCCTTACATAAAATGACAAAATTGAAAGCTTGCCTTTTGGATTTTTTTTTTTGAGGGGGAGAGGGAAAATATTTTCAAACTGTGGATAGTTGAATTGTTGGATGCAAAACCTGTGGATATGGAGGGCTGACTGTATTGGTCCTGGTTAACTTCTGTATGTGGAAAGGGAAGCAATTCAACCCTTGCCTTGGGCAGTAAAATGGCTTGGCTTGACCCTGCTTGAGATCTTTATACTGAGTGAGGCAAAAGTCATTTGGCAGTTAGATGTATTATTAGTACAAATAATAAAAATATTTAATAACAAAATTTGTATGCCGCTTTTCTTCCAAATTGGGATCCAGGGCAGCACTCCAAGAAAGTAAATTAAAAACCTTCACAATAAAAATGTAAAAATAATTAAAGTCACCACATAAAAGTGTGTGTGTTTGTGTTTTGTTTGCCTTCACATTGTTTCTGACTTAAGGCGACCCTGAGTTGAACCTGTCACATGGTTTCTATATACTCATATAAAAGGCATACAAATGTGGAAAAAGATAAAAACCTCATCTCAATAAGAAGGTCTCATGCTTACAAATTAAAAGTCTGCTTAAACAAAAAGATCTTTATTTGCCAGAAGAAGGAAAGCAGGGAGGGGGTCAGCCTAGGCTCCTGTGGATGGGAATCCCAGTGGGTGAGAACAACCACTGAGAAAGCTCTCTCTCCCATCCTCACCAATTGAGCCTGTGATGGTGGTGGGATCAAAAGAAAGCCTTTCCTGAAGAACCCAGAGGAACTCTTACAGGTTCCTGTGGAGGGATAAAGTCTTTCAGATAGTCTTGACCAAAACTGTATAGGGATTTATGGGTCATGATCAGCACTTTGAATTGTGCCCAGAAATGAATTGGTAGCCAGTGAAGAGAGTTATATGTGCCTGTATTGGTCCTAATCAGTATTCTGGTTCCAGCATTTTGAAACAGCTCCAGTTTCCAAACAATTTCCAAAGGTAGCCCCATGTAGAGTGTGTCACAGTAGTCCAAATGGGATGTAATCAAGGCATGTGCCACAGTAGCCAGATTGGCTATCTCAAGAAATGGGCACAACTGCACACTACTTTTAACTGTGCAAATGCACTCCTGTCCATTGCTGAGACCTGGGCATTCAAGCTCAGAGTTGAGTCCAGGAGTGCACCCAACCTGCAACCCTGACATTTCAGGAGGCATGTAACCCATCCCGCACAGGGGAGTCCCTATTCCCTAGGTTAAACCAGTAATAAAATAACTAAACCCAATAAATACATAGATAGGTTATCCCAACCTTTTCAATGGATTTTCAACATTTGTCACTGTCAAACTGCAGAATTTGAATTATAAAACTGCAGAATTTGAATTTCCTCTTTGACCTTTTTCAGGCCATTTTTTCTTCTCTAAACTTAAAGCCCTGCTCACAAGAACACATAATAAATCCCAAAGGGCTGTGTTGATATTGTTAACAGTGTCCCAGGGAAAATGTTCAATGTGGTTTGATATAGAAGTGACCAGGCACGAAAGGATCACAGGCAGCCATAATGACTAAGCACTTCCTACCAGGTTCTGAGTCAGGGGAAACGACATCGGCTGATGGTCACCAGGTGCTGTAAAGCACAGAAAAGGCTGCAAAACTGTCAAGTCACCCTGGATGAGTGACAGGTGTCAGAAGGAAGAGGCAGGGCCAAAAGGCCACATGGAGCCCTGGGTATATAAGGGAGTTGCCTCAGGACACAGGTGGTGGTTGTGTCGGTGGATTGTCATGTGTATATACATACACATGAATTGTACATAGAGGAACCAAGATTAAAGCCTCATCTGAGAGACACCTGTTTGTAGAGTCTCTTTACTCTTTCTGGAAGGGGAGAGGTGCTTCTCCAGTTCACAAGCTATTGCCTGCATCTGAGAAGGTGGTGACCCTAGTGCTGCATGTTGACATAGATCATCACATGCTGTGTAACCATGCTAACAAGGGTTATGGGCCCAGTCTGCGCCAGTGGATCCACCTGGATGACTGTGTGAGTAGCTGTTTGTGTGCAGTTATCCAGAAGAGCAGTTCTAGCTGTCTGAGTGTCGGAAGGCAGAGAGTTAAGAAGCTGAGCTGCTTGCTGTGCTCCTTATCTCCAACTGATAGTGAGGGCTGGGAAGGCTGCCAACACTGAGCGTTTGTCTTGTTTTGCTGCCAGCATAGACTTTGTAAAGTTCCCAAATGATCAGAACTACTCCCAGTGGGCTGTTTATCCTGGTGACGGAAGGGTTCTGGGATGTCATTCAAGAGGGGCCAACAGTGAAAAATGTTGAGCTTGATAGACAAGCAAGAGCAACTATAAATCTTTCCCTGGACCCAAACCAATTAGACCACATCAGAGATAAGAGTTCTGCCCAGGAGGTCTGGTTTGCATTGAAGAACGTACACCAGTCAGACTCTGCTCTTTCCAAAATGCTTTGGAGCAAAAGGCTATATGCCTGTAATATGCAGAAAGGACAGTCTCTAGAGGAGCATTTGGCCACCATGAAGCATCTGTTTTTGGAGGTAGAATCCAGAGGAATAAACCTCCCTAAAGAACAAAAAGCATATATCCTGCTGGGCAGCTTATCCAGTGACTTTGATCACATACTTTACAGTCTGCAGGGGGTGCCAGAGAGTCAGCTCACAATGGACTTGGTGTTGACATGTGTCTTGGAGGAATGCCAGAGACAGCATTTTGAGAGTGGCATTCAGAGACAGCAACATGCCGAGCTAAGATCAAATACACCATCGGAGGCAGTTCAAAAGAGAGTGCAGCTGTCTGCAGAGTTAAACAATGTTATAATTGTGACCTGCCCAGGTTATTTCAGGAGGAATTGCAAGAAACCACCTGCTGCCAGAAGGAAGGAACAACACTGGTCTCCTGCGAACAGGAAGGGAGTTGTTTTGGCTGTGAAGGACAGTGACTGTCAAGCCCATCTCGCTGTTGCAGCCAGACATCTGCGGATGATTGACAGCAGTGCAACTCACCACTTGATGAACCAGAGGTCCTTGCTGAAGGACAGGAAGCCCTCATGTGTTGACTCAGTGGGTTTGGCTGATGGGGGTTCAAGCCAAATAAGGGGCATGGGGACTGTGCATTTTCCAGGGTTTGACAAAGACTTTGAAAATGTGCTGTGTGCTCCCCAGTTACAAAATTGTCTGATCAGTGTGTCCTCACTGACTACAGATGGATATGCCCTACATTTTGAGGGAGATGATTATGTTATCAGTAAGGGGAGGCAGGTCTGTGCAAAAGGACATAAGCACAACAGATTATACTACCTAGACACCCATGCAGAGTGTGCCACAGTTGGCAATGTGCCACTGCACTTGAATTGTGCACACTACCTTCATAGGGTGTTGGGACACATGGGCTTTACAAGTTTAGAGAAACTGAGAAGTGTGTGCTCTGAGTTGAAACTGGATGAATGTAATAACCATTTGGAATGCTCTGTGTGCAGCAAGATAAAGCTGAAGGCTTTTCCTGTTGCAAAGAGGAGCTAGTGCACCACCCAGAGGCCATTCCAAGTGGTGCACGCAGATTTGGCTGGGCCTTTTGCCAAATCGATAGGCAATGGTAGATATCTGATGGTGATAGTTGATAGACCCACCAGGTACTCCTATGCCTACATGCTAAAGAAGAGTGAGGTGGCTGCCACATTCAAGAACTGGGTGGAAATGGTGGAAAAGGAGTTTGAGTACAAGGTTGGTCTGGTGACAGACCGTGGGGGTGAGTTCTTGTCTGCAAGCTTGGGCAATTGGTTAAAACAGAAGGGCATCTGCCATAACACCACCAACCCAGTCACTCCACAGGAAGACGGTTTGGTGGAGACAAAGATTGGAGTGTTAAAGCAGATCAAGTACTGTATGCTGCTTGATGCAGGGGCCCCAGAGGATTTTTTGGGGGGAGGCAATCCTGACTGCCTGCCACATCACCAACTGGGTGTGGAACTCTGCAGTCAAGCAAATGCCCTACTTTATGCTGTATGGTAGGCCACCTAATCTCAGCTACCTAAGGGTGTTTGGGCAGCATGCCAACATTTTGGTTCTCCAGACTTTCAGGAACAAAGGTGACCCGAAGTGGTGTAGATTGATATTTGTGGGGTACCAGGGGAACAGTTCCAGGTTTTACCTGGGAAATGGCTTCATCCTGTTGTCCAGGAGCACAAATTTTGACAAACATTCTGGGTGGGAAAAGATCCACACAAATCAGGAAGTGTTTGTCAGATTGGGAAAACTGGGAAGCAGTACTGGAACTGGAGGGGTGGAACTGGAGTTAGGCCAGTGGGATATGAAACAGAGAAACAGGGAAGGTCCATAGGAACACACTTCATGAAAACCAAGCCAAGCATTGTGCACACATTGAGCATTTTGGAGGGTATTGTTGAGATAGTGTCCCAGGGAAAAGGGAGTTGCCTCAGGACACAGGTGATGGTTGTGTCAGTGGATTGTCGTGTGTATATATCCTTGTACATAGAGGAACCAAGATTAAAGCTGAGAGAAGCCTGCTTGTAGAGTCACTTTACTCTTTTTGGGAGAGGTGCTTCTCCAGTTCACAAGCTACTGCCTGTATCTGAGAAGGTGGTGACCTGGTGCTGCACGTTGATGTGGATCATCACGTGCTGTGTAACCACGCTAACAGATATAACTCTAGGTATATGCAGTCCCCAAACTGTTCTACAAGGAAGAGTCTAACCCTTGCAAACAAAACTCCATCCAGCCATCCTTCTGCCTTGTCTCCAGTCACAAGATCTTGTACAGGGCTGAAACCTGGGTGTTTGCTCAAAGGGTTAAAGGGCTTATTGAAGCTTAGTGCTTCTTGACTGCACAGGGCTTTTTTGTATCCAAGACTTCAAGAGTTTTCTTGAGCAAGGAATCATGCAACCTAGCTACTCATAGATCCTAAGATGCTTAAATACAACCAGTACGACATAGTGACTTGGAGACCAGGGTTCGATTCCCCACTCAGCCATGAAAACCCACTAAGTGACCTTGTGCAAATCATATGTTCTCAGCCTCATGGGGTGGCAATGGCAAAGGCAAACTTCCTCTGAACAAATCTTGCAAAGAAAACCACATGATAGGTGGTTTTCTTTGCCTTAGGGTTGCCATAAGTCAGAAATTACATCCAGGCACACAACAACAACCCTACTCAAAACATGAGCAATGTAATTACCCCAAAAGTTCCTTCAAGGTGAGTAGGGCCTTCCTTCCATAGAATCATAGAATCATAGAAACATTGAGTTGGAAGAGACCACAAGGGCCATCCAGTCCAACCCCTGCCATGCAGGAACTCAAAATCAAAGAATCCCAGACAGGTGACCATCCAGCCTCTGTTTAAAGACCTCCAAAGAAGGAGACTCCACCACACTCTGAGGGAGTGTGTTCCACTTTCAAACAGCTCTCACTGTCAGGAAGTTCCTCCTAATATTGTGGTGGAATCTCTTTTCCTGTAGCTTGATTGTTCTGGGTCCTATTCTCTGAAGCAGCAGAAAATAAGCTAGCTCCCTCCTCAATATGACATTCCTTCAAATATTTAAACAGGGCTATCATATACCCTCTTAACTGTCTCTTCTCTAGGCTAAACATATCCAGTTCCCTAAGTTGTTCCTCATAGGGTATGGTTTCCAGACCCTTCACCATGTTAGTTGCCCTCCTCCTCTGGACATGCTCCAGTTTTTCAACATCCTTTTTGAATTGTGGTGCCCAGAGCTGGACACAGTATTCCAGGTGGGGCCTGACCAAAGCAGAATACAGTGGCACTATTACTTCCCTTGATTTAGATACTATACTTCTATTGATGCAGCCTAAATTCGCTTTGTCCTTTTTAGCTGTCACATCACACTGTTGACTCATGTTCAACTTGTAGTCTACTAGGACTCCTAGATCCCTTTCACACATAGTCTCATTAAGCCAGGTGTCCCCCATCTTATATCTATGCATTTCATTTTTTTTTTGCCCTAAGTGCAGTATCTTTCATTTCTCTATGTTAAAATTCATTTTGTTAGCTTTGACCCAGCTTTCTAATCTATTAAGGTCATTTTGACTTTTCATCCTGTCTTCTGGGGTATTAGCTATTCTTCCTAATTTGGTGTCATCTGCAAATTTGAGAAGCATGCCCCCTATTCTTTCATCCAACTCATTGATAAAGATATTGAATAGCACTGGGACCAGGACAGAACCCTGTGGCACCTCACTGGTCACTTCTCTTCAGGATGAAGAGGAGCCATTGCTGAGCACCCTTTGGGTTCAGTCAGCCAAGCAATTACTAATCCACCCAACAGTTGTATTGTCTACTCCAAATTTTATTATCTTGTTTGCAAGAATATCATGGGGGACCTTGTCAAAAGCCTTACTGAAATCAAGATATATTATGTATGCCACATTCCCTTCATCTAGCTATGTGAGAGAATGGCTGAGTATGTGGAAGGTAAATGGGTTCCTGGAGTGACAAGGCTCTGAAAGAACCAAATAAACTGGATGCCGCGCAAAGCACTATTGAAGGAGGAACTTGGATGGTGGAAGCGAGGAATGGGAGAAACTTGGCCTCAGAAGCGGAGATGCTGACCAAGCATAACCAGGACAATCTGTCGAATATGAATGATGGCCGAGTGAGATCCAGCACACACAGAATGTACTGAAACTTGTGCAAAGAACTGAACTGTTCTGATCAGCAAAACATGTTTGTTTCAAGAAAGAAGAGAAGAAAAAGGTATAAAAGACAGTACTTCTCCCATTTCACCTTGTGGTTCCTGATCCGCGGCAACAGGGCCATCCACCCTTCTTGGAGGCTTGATCAACTTCCAGTGAAGGATCGTGAGTATGAATGTGTGTGAATGTGTGAGTGAATGAAAAGAGCTCTTGATACTTAAGGTGTTTGTTATATTGAGTATCTAATATTAGAAATGATTGTTTTAGGTGTCTCTGTTTCTGTGTCTCAATAAATGTTACATGCAAAGTGTCTAAACCCAGATCTGGTTTCCTATGTGTCTTTGTTGAAAGTCCTATAGTCCAGGGTGGCTAAATTTCTCTCTGGATCAAAAGAACAACAGAGAACCTCGGTTTGTGACATAATTGGCGTAGTCGGCAGGATCCAAGAGAAATTTAGTTTTGCCTTGGTGAAGGATGAGTAAATAAGAGACACTGGGAATTGATTTGTGATTGAAAAGCCAAATTTGGTCTCTCTGTGCCTTTTTGCTTGTCACTTGTTCTGGGATCCTTGACACTCCCTGATGAAGGACATAGTCAGGGGAAAAGTGTGAAGGTTTCTGGAGCATTTTGATGGGGTTAAGGTAGGAGAGTGGAAAACAGAGGGACGCATCTGCTTGAATTGAATTTAGAGTCAGAAGGAAATATGGCTCTATTTGGGAAAGGAAAGAACAAAAAGGGAAACGGGGAGGAAATGGACTCGTTTATGGAAACCCTTTCTGTTCTGTAGAGGGGAGTGTATTGGAAGCTCCTTTAACAGAAGATTGTGGAGAAAAGGCAGGAGATTGGAGGATACATTTGCATAGAAATATAGTAACTAATAAGAAAACTGAGGAAGCATGGAAAAAATCAGTGCAGTATTTTAAGGAACAGTTAAATAAGGATATGGGAAAAAGCGAGAAGAAGCTATTCAAAGCTATAGCTCTGTTCTGCCAAGAGGCGGATAATGCTGGAAAATGGGAACAAACCAAAGTAATGGCACTCTTGGCTTTAGAAGGAATAGACCAGTGCCATGTGCAGACAGTGAAATTAAAGAGAAAAACTAGAGAAAGAAAAACAAAAGAATGGAGCCATGATGCTTCAAAACATCAGCACGATGCAGGAGAATATAAAGCTGGAAAGCGAGAACCATGCCCTGAGAAAAGAAAATAGAATCTTGGAAACAAATACTAGAGAGCTAGAAGATAAGGAGGAGGAAATAAAACTAGCTAATCAAAAGGTTAAACTTTTAAAAGAAGTTCTGGTGGGGAAGAGTAAACAAGGAAAGAGATCTGTAAAACAAGTTTACTACAGTTTAGGGGATGACTATGATTGTTGTGAGGAAGGAACTTGCCCTGACAACCCTGACTGTAGTCCTTTAGGGGAATCAGGAGCTAGAGGACAGAAACGACCCCACAATATAAACTGCTACAACAACCCCAGAATAAAAGCAACAAAGAAAAGAACCTCCACGTGTGAAATCGTGGAAGAAGAGAAGGGAGGAGATAGAGCAGATACTAGTATGGTTACAGTTGATAAATATCCAGGAGAAAGGGAAAAGATAATAAAACATTCTATCACAGATGAGCCCATGTCAGCAGGAGAAATGAGGGAACTAATGGAGTCTCTAGGACAGCCAGATAACAGGAAGGTAGAATGGGCTATTAAAGTTTGGAAGGCTGTTGAAAATAATGATATGACCTGGGACGAGACAAGTCGATTGTTTAGACCAGGGGTAGGCAACCTAAGGCCCGGGGGCCGGATGCGGCCCTCCGAGGTCTTTGGACCGGCCCCAGGCCAGTCCTGCCGCCGCCGCCGCCGCCATCCGCCATGATTATATTGATTATTGTTGTTATTACTTGTTCTTGGGGTTTTCTTGGCAAAATCTCCACAGGGGTTTTGCCATGGCTTTTCTGGGGCTGAGAGAGTGTGCAGGCATTTTTTAATTTTTTTTAATTTTTAAAAATAAATTAAAATTTTTATTTATTTATTTATTTTTGGTGCTTTGGCCCCCCCAATTGTCTGAGGGACAGCAACCCGGCCCAGGGCTGAAAAAGGTTGCCTACCCCTGGTTTAGACAGATGCCAGGTATGCAGCCTTATATAACCAGAGTTAAGGAGAGCGGCATAGGACCGGCTTTACAAGATTGTTTTAGAACAGGGAAGTGGTGTTGCAAAAAGGGAAGTAATAAACATGGAACAGGGTCCAACCGAAGACCCAGTAGTATTTTGGAATAGAGTACATATGGGAATGTATTTAGCAGGACTTTTTAAATTAGGAGAAACAAAAAGGTAACAGAAATATTAGGAAAGTCCAAATCAATATCTGAACTAATGGAGGTTGAGCCTAGTGTTTTCATGGCTCCCTTTGAAGGATTAAATCCAGAATGGAAATCAAATATGGCTTTAATCATGGTCATGCTTGTGCAGGATGATACAAGACCAAGTTGGAAAAAGTTACAAAAATTGTTTGCTAGCTTAAGAAAACAAGGTGTTGGGACCATAAAGAAAACACAGGTCTCCATGAAAGCAGAAGTAAAGCAGGTCACCTCAAAATGGGTGCCTAAAGAAAAGAAAAGAAAAACTGGCAATAATAGAAAATTTGTGGTGGCAACTGATTAAAGAGGAAGGAAATATCAGAAACTACAGAAGCATTAGAACAGCTGGGGATAATCAAAAAGACTGTAAGTCTATATAATTCACCTTTATGACCAATTAAAAAGAGTGACAAGAAATCCTGGAGACTAGTTGCAGATTTTAAGGAAATAAAACAAGGTACACCCCTCATGGCACCTACACTTGGTAATATTATGAAAATGCTGGGGAGGGTATTAACAGAAGCACAATATTATTTTGTGATAGATTTGGATAATTGTTTCTTTGCCCTTCCCTTAGCTGAGAAAAGTGAACCCCAGTTTGCCTTAACTTTTAGGTTTTAGGGTTTTAGAGCTTATAAAAGACTTGAGGATTCAAAGTAAACTTTTTTTTTTAAAAAAAGGCACAACTGGTTTTGGCCTAAAGTTAAATATTGGAGAAGTTTTGAAATATAATTTATAAGAAAAAGCCCCCTCCCTCAGTACTGCCAAAAATAGATAGTTAAATTGAATCCAAAAGGGATTGATTTTGAGATCATAAACCAGCCAAATTAAACCAGCCAGACTTGATGATAACAATTTTAAGGGAGGGAGATTCACATGAATGTGATAAAATAGATATTGATAAAAGCTGGAAATCCAGGCAGTTATCGATGTTCTTTTACTATTAAAAGAACAAGAGGGGGAGGATGAAGATTCTATAATTGTCATGGACAGTGAATATGTATATATTGGATGTACAAGATTTCTTCAATTTTGGAGAAAAGATGGGTTTAAAAATGTAGATAGCAAGGACTTAAAATATCTTAGTCAATGGAAGAGGATTTGGACTCTTATGCAAAGGTTACCAAAAGTAAAATTTGCTTGGCTTAAGGCCCATCAAGATAAGAAAAAAGAGAACAAATTAGAATAGCAACAGCAAGGCAATGTATATATAGATCAATTGCTTAAATAAGGTAAAAATGATACCAATTGGAACTCAAGTGTTATATCTTCATTTGAGTCTTAAAGAACATGCCTTGAGACCCAAATAGAAGGGGATATGGCCCACCAGTTACTTGAGTGAAAAAGAAGGAAAATCTAAATGGGTCCACCATAATCAGATACAATTATATAAAGTTGATAAATAACAAATATGTCTCATTATATGTTTTTTATATATATATACAGAAACAAATTACACCAGACGAATGGATGAGAGGGTCTCCACAAAGAAAATCAGGCCTAGCCCCTCCAGGATCTAACACATATATTTATATTTTGCAGGCTGTTGCACTAGCAAGAAGATACCCGGTATATATATATATATATATATATATATATATATAATTGAAGGGGAAAATTTAAGGTGGTATATTAATTGGGATCACCAGCACTCAAAGTGGTTCCAATTGCGATGGATTAAAGATCCCCCAGGAAATAAAGGAAAGCTATATGTAAGATGGAGGCATCCCAGAAAATAAAGGGGTGGGGGATAAAAGTCATCATTTTGGGTATTCTGATGTGGGAGGAGGTGCAGGGAAATTGGATTAGATGACATGCCGAGCATATGTTTGAATACCATGGAAAAGATGTAACCTTAGTTTATGCCCATCCACAATCAGTAGGGCGTATGTCCTTTTTGCCTGCTTTAATTGAAGACCCTGAAGTCATCTTATTGGGTTTATCGAAATCAGCTGTGGGTCCTCCCATGGTATTTTCTACACCGGAGAGACTAGATGCTACCCGATTCCAAAGAATGAGATACAGAACTACTACAGCAGGAATGTGTTTTTGTTATAACAACAAAGAGACTTGGAATAACAAATGGAGGGATTATAAAAAACATGAAGACTTTTTTATGAATCTGAGAAGTTATACTTATTGTAGGGATAAATTTTATTTGTATGAAACCCACAATCAGAGTTATGTACCCAAGGATTTACAGCAAACTGAATGGAATGAGATGTATCCAGAATATCCAATGTTGCATATAAATGGAAGTGTTATCTTGGGATTGGGACAAAGTATGGGTAGTATATGCTCTGGGTGACAATTACGAGATCCAAACCTATGTTTTTTCTTTGACGATTGGGCTACTAATTTCCATACAGACAACTATCAATGTTTGGGAGTGGGATATTTGACTTTTCCAGTCCAAGTATATAAGTCCGAGTCTCCACAGACTAGACATAAGCCGAAAACCTACGATGGGCCTTTGGGACTGCCATGTTCAGATGAAGTTATAACTGATGTCCAACACTCAGACACTTTGGGGAGCAGAGTAGCAGCAGGGGCTATATTTGGAGCATTAACTCTAGGAGCATATCCAGGGATTGTCGCTCAGGAAAATCATAGGAGCATATTGGGACTTACATGCAGACTGGAAAAATCAATAAATGCTACCAGGGAGATTGTACACATGTTGCAACCTGAAATTGAAGAATTGAGCCAAATGGTAATGCAACAAAGGTTAGCTTTGGATTATTTGTTGGCTGCAAAAGGGAGATTTTGTAACATGATAAGAAGTCAATGTGTGGTAAAATTTCACAATTTGAAAAGATCAATAGAAGATGAAATGGAAAAATTAAGACAAATGATTCAGCACAATGTTTATGATACAAAAAGAAGTTGGTCTTTCTTCGGATGGTTGAGTGATTTGTGGCCTTCAGCTGTTTGGATAAAGGAAATTATTTACATAATAGTTATGATAGTGGTTATGATTGGTATAATAGGTTGTTGTTTCCCACTTTTTATCCGCTTGTGCCAACATAGTATTATGTCAGTAATACCCCAAAAGAAAGTAGATGCTTTTGAATTTTAATCCATTATAGTGTGTGTGTTAATATATGATTTTTAGAGATCATTGATGATTTGGGTTGATTATACAATTAATTAAATTAATATAATTAAAAGGGACGTGATTGGTTATAATTATTGGTGATACTCAATTATGAACCAATTAAGTATCAAGAGGGGGAATATGTGAGAGAATGGCTGAGTATGTGGAAGGTAAATGGGTTCCTGGAGTGACAAGGCTCTGAAAGAACCAAATAAACTGGATGCCGCGCAAAGCACTATTGAAGGAGGAACTTGGATGGTGGAAGCGAGGAATGGGAGAAACTTGGCCTCAGAAGCGGAGATGCTGACCAAGCATAACCAGGACAATACAATCTGTCGAATATGAATGATGGCCGAGTGAGATCCAGCACACACAGAATGTACTGAAACTTGTGCAAAGAACTGAACTGTTCTGATCAGCAAAACATGTTTCAAGAAAGAAGAGAAGAAAAAGGTATAAAAGACAGTACTTCTCCCATTTCACCTTGTGGTTCCTGATCCGCGGCAACAGGGCCATCCACCCTTCTTGGAGGCTTGATCAACTTCCAGTGAAGGATCGTGTGTATGAATGTGTGTGAATGTGTGAGTGAATGAAAAGAGCTCTTGATACTTAAGGTGTTTGTTATATTGAGTATCTGATATTAGAAATGATTGTTTTAGGTGTCTCTGTTTCTGTGTCTCAATAAATATTACATGCAAAGTGTCTAAACCCAGATCTGGTTTCCTATGTGGTTTCCTCTGGAAACCCAGATCTGGTTTCCTCGGGTCGGTCCCAGAGGGTGCTGCTTGGGGACTGTAGCTCCAGTAAGAGGAACCTCACTTGTGGGGTTCCTCAGGGGGCTATTTTGTCCCCGATGTTATTTAACATCTATATGAAGCCGCTGGGTGAGATAATACGGAGTTATGGTGCTGGGTGTTATCAGTAAGCTGATGACACCCAAATCTATTTCTCCGTGTCTCATTCGTCGGCCTCGAATTCCAATGGCATCTCTTCTCTCAATGAATGTCTTCAGGCAGTAATGGGCTGGATGAGGAAAAACAGATTGAAACTGAATCCAGACAAGACGGAGGTGCTCACGGTAGCGGCCCCAAAACCAAGAATTGGGTTGCAACCTCCAGTCCTGGATGGGGTCACACTCTCCTCCAGTGACTGTGTTCGCAGTCTGGGGGTACTCCTTGACTCGTCGCTCCTGATGACAAATCAGGTAAATGCGACGGTCAGGAGTGCCTGTTATCAGCTTCGGCTGATACGCCAGCTGCGCCCTTTTCTGGAAGTAAGGGATCTCGAAACTGTTGTGCACGCACTGGTAACCTCACGCCTGGACTTCTGTAATGCGCTCTACTTGGGGCTACCCTTGTGCTTGGTTTGGAAGCTTCAGTTGGTACAAAATATGGCAGCCAGGCTTGTTTCTGGTACATCTAGGAGGGACCACATTACTCCGGTTCTGAGGTCCCTCCACTGGCTGCCTATCAGCTTCCGGGCCCAGTACAAGGTGTTGGTTATTACCTTTAAAGCCCTAAATGGCTTGGGTCCAAGCTATATCAGGGACTGCCTCCTCCCGTAAAATCCTCCCCGCGCTCTCCGGTCTTCTGAGAGGAACTTACTGCAGCCTTTAAAATCTAGGCTTGCAGCGACCTCCCAGAGGGCGTTCTCTGCTGTCGCCCCCAAACTCTGGAACGACCTGCCGGATGAGATCCGTCAGTTGACATCATTAGACAGCTTTAAAAAAGCTGTCAAGACGGATCTCTTCCGGCAGGCCTTTCCAGATTAACTGTCCCGGCCCAGGCTTCCTGATCCCCTCATTCCTCCCGTGGCCCCATCTTTAGTGATGGTTGAGGATCTCCAGAGGGACATCAGGGTTTTTAGGTGGTTTTAATTATGGTTTTATGTTCTTATATTGTGCTTTTAATTTGTTATATTGTTTAATACTTTCTTAAGGGGGGAGGGATTATAATGTTTAATGTTATATTTTAATCTTGTCATATTTTATTGTTGTCAACTGCCCGGATTGGTTCGCCACAGGGCGGTATACAAATAAATATTATTATTATTATTATTACTATGTGTCTTTGTTGAAAGTCTATAGTCCAGGGTGGCTAAATTTCTCTCTGGATCAAAAGAACAACAGAGAACCTCGATTCATGACAGATAGCTGGTAATTTTATCAAAAAAAGAGATCAGATTAGTCTGGCATTACTTGTTTTTGAGAAACCCATGTTGACTTTTAGTGATTATGGCATTCCCTTCTAAATGTTCACGGACTCTCTGTTTAATGATCTGCTCTAGAATCTTTCCCGCTATTGATATCAAACTAACTGGATGATATTGTTGGGATGTTCTCCCCCCCCCCCCCCCTTTTTGAAGATGAGGACAATGTTTGCTCTCCTCCAGTCTGCTGGGACTTCTATTGTTTTCCTGAAGTTCTCAAAGATTATTGTTAGTGGCTCTGAAATTACAATTGCCAGTTCTTTTAATATCCTTGGATGTAGTTCATCTGGTCCTGGAGACTTAAATTCACTTAGGTTAACCAGATGTTACTGTACTACCTCTTTACTTATTGTGCTGCATTTTCCCTATTGTGTCCTCTTCTCCCTTTTCCTCAGGGTGAGCACTTTTTTCCTTTTGTGAGAAGACTGAGGCAAAGAAGGTGTTGAGTAGTTCTGCCTTTTCCCTGTCCCCTGTTAGAATTTCGCCATCTTCTCTGTGTAGTGGCCCTACCATTTCCTTAATCTTTCTTTTGCTACGGACATATCCCCAAAAGCCCTTTTTATTGTCCTTAAGCCCTCTAACAAGCCTGAGCTCATTCTGTGCTTTGGCTTTTCTGACTTTACCCCTACATGTGCTAGCTATTTGTTTGAATTCCTCTTTAGTGATTTTGCCCCCTTTCCATTTCTTATACATCTCCCGTTTAAAACTTAGTTCAGTTGGAAGTTCTTTTGTCATCCTACCTGGTTTCTTGAGCCATCTCCCATTTTCCTTCTCATTGGAACAATTTGAGATTATGCCTTCATTATCTGCCTTTTGAGAAACTCCCATCCGTCTTGAACTCCCTTCTCTTTTAGTATTCCCGTCCATGGGATCACCCCCAGTATTTCTCTAAGTTTAGTAAAATCAGCTTTCCTAAAGTCTAGAATGCGTGTCTGACTATGCCTGGCTTCTCCTTTCCACTGTATAATAAACTCCAGGAGGACATGATCACTCCCGCCTAAGGATCCCACCACTTGCACCCCATTTATCAGGTCATCCCTGTTGGTTAGGATCAGATCTAAAATAGCTGCTCCCCTTGTTGCCTCTTCCATCTTTTGGACAAAGAAATTGTTTTCGAGGCAAGTGAGGAATTTGCTAGACCTTGAAGTATTGGCTGAGTTTGACTTCCAGCAAATATCAGGATAGTTGAAGTCACTCATCACTACCCATCCTTTTGGATTTTGTTTTAGACCAGGATGTTGTTGGATACAAACCCCAAAGTCTTAAATGACATACTCAACAGTGAGGGATACTGGAGTTGCAGTTCAACAACATTTGAAGGGCTGCTGACCCCTGCTTTAAGCACTGGAGGAAACGCTGGGCAGAGGACAAATCTCCAGTAATGACTTGAAGGCACCACAACAGCAGCACAGAGCTCCCATACACTCCTCCTGATCATTCCTTGTTTTCTAAGACAATAAAGAAAGAATAATGAATAAAGAAAGCCTAATGCAAAAATAATATATTGTTTGAGGATGCTGAAAACACTTTAAAAATTAAAATAAAATAAAGCAATTTTCAACAAAAACAAGCCCCAAACCCTTTAGTTTGAGCTCTGCCCTGCTTTGAAGACTATTTATCAAATTACATTCAGGGAGGCCTGTGACCTCACTGGAACAGAGATATATTGGATTGCAAAAGAAGGGTCCCTGTTGAGATGCAAATAGATTTTAAATTTCCTGGACTTTGCAACTCTCCCTATAGCCACAGGGCCAGAAGGAGGAGGGGCCTGCTTGCAAAAGATATCCTCCCCATCATAGACCATCTTAACTAAAGACTGAAACAACATGTAGGCATCCCCACCATAGACCATCTTAACTAAAGACTGAAACAACATGTTCTCCTGTTTGGTTTGTAACACCTTGCCTGATGAAGAAACCCATGGAGCTTCAAAAACCTGCAACAAGTATATTGTGCATTTTGGTTGGCCAATAAAGGTATCACTGATGGATTTTATTTGTATTTATACAATGTTTATATAGCGGAAAATAAAACCAGAGGATACTGTTTGATGCATTTCTTTATCCAAGCCTCTGCTTGAAGTTCCTCCTTCCCTATATAGGAGTTAAAAGGCCAGGGTATTATTATTTTATTATTATTATTACACAGTCTGAGGGAGGATGACATAAAACAACACTGGAAACAAAGTAACTGCTTTTGAAACTCTGTTATTGTTCAACAGAAAGTTGCCACTCAATTGCTAAGAGACATAGCTATCATCTTTATTAATATTGCTGCTATTGTGTTGTAAGGGCTGGAAAGATTCTATGGAGTATATTTCTATAGACCTGCTTTTTTCTTTTGAAAAGGAAGACAATACAGTGAAAAGGACAGTAGCACTAGATAATATAAATATAGATAGTATCCAAACTTCCTTGCTTTCACTTTAACTGAATGACTACACAGATGCACATGGCACACATACTCCTCTATATTGTGGGTGGCACAATAAGTATCTGTTGTTAGATATTCCGTGCCTGGGTTTCAAGGATTTGACATAGTGATAATTGTTCTCTGAATAGTTAAATGAACTCTTAGTCAGAACTGTGCTTGATTCCCAGTGGGGAATGGCTTTTTGAAGTGTTCCTGAAACATTTTATTATTCTAGAAGGGAGAGAAGATGATGAATTGTCTTGTAGTCTGTAGTGAAGAGGTGGGGGAAAAATTTAAAATACAAAAACCATCAAAAGTGTGGTAATAATTGAATTGTTGTCTCTAATACTTTGTGAAAAGAAGGGTTGCATTTTCAATCTACTTGTAGTTTCTAAGGGTAGCTGAAACACTGCAGAATCCGTGGTTGTAAACTTTTATTTACAGCAAGCATTTGGTGTTTTGTTTTTCAAAATCCAGCAAGTGCATATATATAACAAAATCAAAGGTAGACTTTCTAAAACATATTTTTCCCTGCTTCCCTGGCCTCTATTCTGATTTAAAAAACAACAGAATTTCTCTGCACATAAGTACATAATATGCAATACATATATATCAAATGTACAGACAGAAGCAAAACTGAGATTGATAAGTAACACCTATACAACACATGTTTTTCATAATACAATTCCCTTTCTCAGAACTGCTCATTAAACAAAGCTGATACAAAATTGTGGAAAAACTGAAAGATGTCCAGAATATACAATTGTCTAGTCTAAAATTTTAACAGCTTAGTTCTCAGAATAATAGCCTTGAGTTTGATTTAGGCATTTACCATGTTACATTGCATTTATATTGTGCCTTTCCTGCAAGAATCTCTAAGTGGTATGCATCAGTGCTACCCAATGTGGTGGTCTATGGACCAGTACCAATCCATGAGCAATCAGCTGTCAGTCCCTGGAGAGTTTCCAGCAAAGAAAGAAACAACTGTCATCAATGGCCACTCATCCCTACTGGTCCCTGGCACATTGGGGAACAAAATGCCAGTCTTCCACATCATATAGTTTAAAAAGCACTGGTTTACATGACTTTCCTGTCTTTCTCCTTCTCTGTGTTCACAACAACCCTGTCAGGCAGGTCAAGATGGCAGAGACTGAGAGATTGGCTTAAGGTCGCCCAGTAAGTTTCATGCTCAGTGAGTTTTGGAACCAGGAGTTCCCAAGTCCCACTCCATTGCTCCAACTACTATATCACACTGGGTTTAGCTAGGAGTACTTCCTGTTGCACTCGAGATGAAGACTGTGTTTTTTTCTTATGCGTATAGACTTAAAGTGTAATCTTATGCTTGAAAGAACCACAAGACACTTGGGGCTTCCCCTTTTGCTGGGAAAGAGAGAGCGCTGGACAGGCCATCCCATGACCAGCAATGGAAAGACCTACAACTGTGCTTGCCCTGTAAGGAACTACTTTATAGGTGGGATGGATAAAAAAAGGTCTATTGTTGCCAGAGTTTGGAACAATCCAGCTAATTCATTTGCTAAGTTACTACACTTGTTTGATTTTTCTAGTAATTCTACTAACTCACTAGATTCCCCAATTAGTGATGAACAGGCTTTGGTAAATGAGATCATAAGAATTTATTTGAATTAGGGTGGGTACCTCCTCCTCTATCAGAGTCAGTAAATGAGTCTGCTGCCAGAGCAGAAGTATTACCACTGGAGGAAAAGTATCATATGCCTCTGTTGTTAGGCATTAGAAAGAAAGAAAGAAAAATTTCTAGAGTCCAGGAGAGAATGGAATGGGGGTGGAGGTGAGGAATTATTTGTTTATTTAGCAGTAGACCATTGTCCTCAAGCAACTGGGAGCCTTTCAGAATGTCAGGTCTTCTAGGCCTGAAAAGCTGGTATCCCCCATACCCAATGGGTCTGTGTGGAAGAAAAGTGTTTGGCATCTTTCTGGGCAATAGGGGTCCATCATGACTCTCTGAACTAAACGTTCCCTTTTCTACTGTTTATATTCTGGTTTCCATTATATATTATTTTATAATACAATGGGCTCTTGATATCCACTGGGATTTGGTTCCAGGACACACATCCCACCATGGATACTGAAATCCATGGATGCTCAAGTCCCATTAAACACAATAACATTTTAAAATGGTGTTTCTTATATAAAATGGCAAAAATCAACCTTTGCTTTTTTTTTTTTTTTGGAATTTATACATATTTTATATATTTTCAAGATGTGGATGCTTGAATCCATGGATAAAGAATTGTGGAAATGAAGGGCCAATTGGATATCAGCTTGTATGATATTATTTGAGGTGAGCTTCAATGAATCTCTTTGTAATATTGCTTGCAAAGTGCTATGCATATGGATAATTAAGTGAAAACTTTTCCTCAAACACACTACATTTTTGTAGTTTTGACTTCTCTTCCTTCTTCTCTCTCTCTCCCCTCTTCTCTAGCCTACTTATCCAATTAAAGCAAGATGGGTGCCCTGAATAGCAGGTTTCTTGGATACCTGACCATTTAAAGGAGATTAGCACACCGGCTTTTATTCCGGCATGGGATGTAACTGCACAGGGAAGGATTGTATTGCACAGCTCTGTCCCTGGCCAGTACTCATCCTGTACCCAACCTGGGCCTCTCCCGGATCTTTTAAAGAATGGGATTTTACCATTCTTTAAAAGGTTCAAGAGAAGCCCAGTTCCCATTCTTTAAAAGGTTCAAGAGAAGCCCGGTTCGGGTACGGGATGAGTATTGCCCGGGGACAGAATTGTGTAATACAATCAATCCCTGTGCGCTTACATCCCACGCCTAGCGTGGGAATAAAAGCTGGTGTGCTAATCTCCAAAATTAAGATGCCACAGAATGAATTTGGGGTCCTGTTTGGAAAGCATGTGCTCTACCACTGATCTTTGTAAACCACACTTCCTGATTAGGAGTAGGGAAGCAGAAAGGATGTGCTGAATCAGTTGGTCAGAAACATACCTTGTATAGAGGCACTCAAAACATTTCTGATTAAGAATTTTCCATCCTTGACTCACTGACTGATGCTTGTAATTATCCACTTGTTGCTGCAGTTGTGGTGGATCCTCTAACTGTAAGACATCATTACTGGTTGACTTTTAACAAACAAAGGCTGAGATTCTAGATCAGTTAAGCGTACTTAAGTATATACTTAACAATATACTTATATACTTATACTCCCTGCATGACCCCCTCCCCATATTGCCTTACTGGGCATCAGCTGTTGTGAGCAAAGGAGGTCTATTCTCTTGTTGATCAGGATGCAACAGACATATGTTTTCAGCTCCCACCCACCAAGGATCTCTGGTGTGACAATCAGAAGCAGGACCCTATCGCAACTGCTCTGCATGTGGCTACCAGAGATTGCTGGTAGGAGGGAGTGGAAACATGAATCTGCTGCATCCCAAATGACAGGAGAACAGACCTCCATGGCTCATAGTGGCTGTTGCCTGGTAAGGCAGGATTGGGAGATTTTTACAATACCTGTGTATTTTCTATGCTATTGCCATCACTGTGAATATGAATTGATTAGAGATGTATAACTTTATCTGGGTTAAGCATTTGTGACTGTGATTCTGAATGCCAGCCAAGATGTTTGAAAAGTGAGTGAAGTTGGT
Organism: Phrynosoma blainvillii; assembly: GCA_026167975.1. Classification (NCBI taxonomy): domain Eukaryota; kingdom Metazoa; phylum Chordata; class Lepidosauria; order Squamata; family Phrynosomatidae; genus Phrynosoma; species Phrynosoma blainvillii. The sequence goes on along the minus strand of JANUYF010000001.1, from coordinate 237,184,642 downwards.
GGACATGCATATCAAATTCTGTTGTAAGATGAGACCCTATGTTTTGAGACAGCCTTCCCCAACCTGTCAGTTCTCAAATGTACTGGACTGTCTCCATTCCTAGGCAATAATTAATCATATTATGGTCCTTATAGTCCATGTGGAAAATAAATCTAGGCTGAAATAAGGTAACTTCATAAGGACAAAACAAACCTTTCTGAGAAATAACAAAGTGTGCTGCTAAGGTCAAGAGTGACAGCCTCTATGGTATAGCACAGCAGTGACATTTTGACAATGTGTTAACTATTTATTAAATTATTTCAATCATTAGAGTTGATGGTAACAAATTCATTTTCCAATTTCTAACATTAGGGTTGCTGAATTAATTTTTAAATCTCATATTCCAAACTCTGATGGCATTCCAGGAAGACCCCTCCCCAGGGAACAGGACAATCTGGGGCCTATTCTGTTAGGTTTTAGTCAATTGGGTTACTCCCCAAGCCAGTGTGGGGATGGGCAGGTGTTTACATCCCTGCCCACTGCCATGCCTTACCTCCTCCTCTGTAGCCACTACAGAGAAGACCCCGATTCCAGCCTCTGATGTGGGAACAGAGCACGTGGCTACAACCACATGGCCAGGCACCCTCTCTCCATGCCAGAGGCTGTGTGGGGGGGTCTTTTTAGTAGCAGCAACAGCAGAGGCAGGTAAGGGATGTGTAGGGATGTCTTAGAAACTCCTGTGGCAAACAGTGGGCCTTTTTGACCTGTGCCAAGGACCCATTGAGCCAGGATTGGACCAGGACTAGCAAATCGGTGTCTGGTGTGGCCAATCCTGGCCTCGAGCTATTGGTCTGTGTCATCCAAATAGGATGACATGAGGCTAGGGGAACCACCCTTTCTCTTTTGGCTTGAGCATACCACCCTATACACTGTTCTTATTTACACTTACACTTATTTACACTGAACGTTCTTCACAGATGCTATATTTAGAATGGGAAAATGACAATGCAAAAGACAGACAGATTTATGTTCTTACTCCATGTTGTCCTTGTTGAATAAGGTTTTTAGGCAAATCCCTAAAAGGCTTCAAAGACATAGCCATATTAGTCTGGAAAATCAGTAGACAAAGTGATCTTGTAGCACCTTTGAGATTAACTGAAAGAAAGAAATTGATAGCATGAGTTTTCATAGACTTGAGTCTGCTCAAATGCATGAAGTGGATGGTCCAGGGGCATACCTGTATAAGCAGGCTTTGTGTGAGAAGAGCAAAAGAAATGCAAAACTTGACAGTGGCAAAGCCTTATATAATTTTGGTGAGACCTCACCTGGCATATTGTGTCCAGAGAAGGGCAACCAAGATGATCAAAGGTCTAGAAACCAAGCCTTATGACAAATAACTTAGGAAGATGGGCATATTAGCTTGGAGAAGAGGAGACTGAGAGGTGACATGATAGCTATCTTTAAATATCTGATTGCATGCCATGTAGATCAAACAAGCTTATTTTCTGCTTCTCCAGGGACTAGAGCATGAATCACAGATTCAGATTAGAAGAAAAGAGATTCTACCTAAACACTAGGAAGACCTTCACTATATACTGATTTACCTAATGCAGCTGTCTTTAAATTCTACTATAAGAGTTGTTCAATTGCCTCAGAACGTGATGGATACTCCATATGTGGAGGTCATTAAACAGAGGTTGGATGGGCATCATTCAGGGGTCCTGGATTGCATGGCTCTTGTAGTCCCTTCCAGCTCCAGGAGTCTGTGATTCTATAGTTCTAGTTTAGCATTTTCCACTAGGGTCAAAATGCCTTAAATCTGAATTGCACTGATCATGCTGGAACTATGTTGCATTTCCATATACTGGTGTTGTTTTTCCTCTACTGTGTTACAAAGATGGCAATATTTGTACACATCACACACATGTATCTTGGCTTGCAGAAATCCCCTTCAGATTTATCTGCAGATAATGGTCAAAATCATGTTATCATTTTTGTTTCAGAAGTCATTTTGCATTCATTTGTTTATTAAAATATGTCCATCCTGCTGTACATATCACAAGATCTCAGGGCAGCTTGCAAGTAAAATCAATATAAGCAATTTAAAACAATTTAAAACTATAAAGCTAATTTAAATTGACTAAAAACATATGAAACATTATATGGTCAGCCACAAATAGCACTTGGACTCAGTTCAAATAGAAATATTGTGGCCGTTCTGGATGGGAATGAAGAAGACGCATGTGTTGCTCTTAATGACTATCTTCAAACACATCTCCCTGCATAGAACAATAATATTTAAGAAAGAGTGCAAAGTTCACTCTGAAGGGTGAAATTAACCGATTCTTCACCTCCTGCTTGGAGAAAACTTTCAAGGTTTGTGAGAATAAAGAGAAGGCCTCAAGGCCCTCCACCACCTGAGACCTGCAGATGACGCCATCAGTTTTGCTGAAGCCAAAGTCCTTGAATCAAAGGAGGGAACTCAACAAGATTAGAATGGAATGTGGATGCACGCTCCTTTCACAAAAGACACCAATCCTATTCATTGCAATGGCAGTGTGAAAGAGAAGGGAGTCAGCCAGAGCTAATTAAAAACTGCAAAGGAAGAGACCCATGTTTGCAATAAAATAAATAATTTTCAAAATCCTCCCCCTAAGACATATGAAACAGAAACACAAGGCATCTTTGGGGAACAGAGAGAACACCTGACTCTTCTTGTGTCCACTGTTGTGCTTTGCAAATATTTAATAAACAAAAGAAGTATCAAAGCAAAGACAGGGAATGTATGCTTGCAGAGCTCCTCCATATTTGTAATGCCATAAAGCCTGAAGAGGAGGACTACAGAAAGGAACTAAAGAGCCCATCAAAATGGAAAAGGTTTTAAATGGAATCCACACAGGCTTTCTTTAAACCTTGATGAGAGCCAGCATGGCATAGTGGTTTCAACGTTGCACTATGACTAAGGAAACCAGGGTTTAATTCCCAGCTCGGCCATGAAACCCACTGGGTAACCCTGAGTGAGTCATATACTCTCAGCCTTAGGAGAAAGCAATGGCAAACCTCCTCAGAACAAATCTTGCCAAGAAAATTTTATGATAGTGTCACCTTAGGGTCACCATAAGTTGAAAGTGACATGAGGGTACACAACAAACAAACAAACAAATAAACAAAATTTGAGGAATTCACACAATCATTTCCCCTGTTCTTGTTTTCAAATGGTTTCTTACTTTTCTGTCTGTACTGGATTGTCCTTGCTTATTCTGGAATCTATACTGGAAATAGTTCAAGATGTCTTTGTCCCTATTCCCAAAAGTTTACTCAGAAATCTTTACTTACATGTGATAGATAGGTGTGGAACAATGCAGCAGATAATAAGGGGACACAATAAAGAGCACAATCTACTAAAACCAGTGATCAGAGTTATACTGCTATACTTCCAAGTGACTCAGGTTAGCACATTGGGATGACAACTTGAGATCCTTCAGACGTTGTTAAATTGCAGATCCTATCATCCCTCACTATTGACCAAACTGTTTAAGACAACTTCACTGGCTACCTGTTCTTTTCTGGGTATAACTCAAAGTGCTGGTTATGACACATAAAGCTCTATATGGCTTAGGTCCAGACTATGTGAAAGACTGCATCTGCCTATATGAGCCTGCCCGGATTTTAAGATCGTTGGGGGCACCTTTCACTTATCCCAAAATCTTCATGGGTATGTTTGCTGAGGACACCTGAGAGAGCCTTCTTGGAACTGCTCCCAAGCTGTGGAGCTCTCTACCACAAGAGGCTAGCCTGACCCATTCCTTGCTCTCCTTTGACCAGCAGGTAAAGACCTTTGGATATCAACAAGCTTTCAGGGACTAAGTGGCTATGTAGAAATGTCTTTGATGGGGCTGCTGTATTTTTATTTTATTGACATAGTTTAAAATGAATTTATAGGGTTTTAAAGTATTGATGTTTTAATATGGTATCTTATTTATTTTTTTTAAAATGTTACCAATACAAGTTCGTTATCCCTTATCTGAAACTCTGAAATCTCAAATGTTCCAAAATTGGACACTTTTTTTCTTGAGTGGCTGAGATAGTGACACCTTTGCTTTCTGATGGTTTAATATACACCAACTTTGCTTCACGCACAAAATTATTTAAAAATGTTGTATAAAATTACCTCCAGGATATGTGTATAAGGTGTATACATAAATGAATTTCTAGTTTAGACTTGGATCCCATCTCCAAGATACCTCATTATGTATATGCAAATATAGTGAGCCCTTGGTATCTGCTGGGGTTTGGTTTCAGGACACCCTCCCAATAGATACCCAAATCCACAGATGTTCAAATTCCATTGGATATAATGGCATAGTGCAATGGAGTCTTATATGTAAAATGGCAAAATCAAGGTTTGTTTTTTGGAATTTTAAAAATGTTTTCAAGACATGGATGGTTGAATCTGTGGATGCAGAATCCATGGATACAGAAGGCCAACTGTATCCAAAATCTGAAAAAATCTGGAATCCAAAACACTTCTGGTCCCAAGCACTTTGGATAAGGAATTCGCAACATGTATTTAAATCATGTACCCTGTTTTAATTCGAGCTGTGAGCTGCCTTGGCTCCCATTCAGGAGAAAAGCTATAAAAACTATACAAGACTAGTAAGCATTGTGGTGCAAGGAACAAGACAATTTATGAGATACATTGCTTGGGAGTTGCTCTCTTATCTAAATATTTTATTGCCACATATCAAGGATTATAGCAGTTTATTGAAATATGATGTATATCGGGGTGGGCAAAGTATGGCCTCTGGGCCACATGTGGTCCCTGGGACCCCCAGATGTTGCCATTGGCACCCCCAGAAGTCCCCCTAGCCCCCAGACTTACAGAAAAATGCTTTTTAAAATGGGAGGGTTTATTTGGAGCAATTCTTTGCCCCTAATCCAGCCCAAGCTGCAGTGGTTTCCTTCCCTTAACCCTGAAAAGTCCCTCCATCCTCTCCAAAACATGACAAAAGAGGAAAAAGCAGTTGAAAATTGACCCAAATGGCATCACTTTGGGTGTGCTGAACCTTGCTCTTGTGGTCCACCAGGTGGGTGCAGGGTGGAAAAATGGTCCTTGCTCCTTATGCAGTTGTTTACCCCGATGTACATTGTAAGTTACTAGGAGAAACATTGGCTGCATCCACATTGCAGAAATAATCCAGTTTGATTCTGCTTTAATTGCCATGGTCCATGCTATGGAATTATGAGAATTGTAGTTTTGTGAGACATTTAGGCTTCTCTGTCAGAGAGCTCTGCAATTCCTGGGATTTCCTAGCACTGAGCCAGGGCAATTAAAATAGTGTCAAACTGCATTGTCTCTGCAGTGCGGATGCAGCCATAGGACATTATCATACGGGACTCAATCCAAACAGAATCCAAACGAAATGGCAGATTATTTGCCCGTGTTTCCACACGACGTCGCACAGAACCCCAACAGAACCCCGACAGAAAGTGCAAAGAACCAAGATCTTTTGAATTTCGGTTTCTTTAGGAATTGCAATTGCGCGCCGGGAATCATTTCGCATTTACTGTAGGTCTGATAACCAAATACGTATTGTGGCGCATTTCCCCGCTGTTGCCATGGTTCCAGCGAGCATTCCTCTCTCTGCGCATATGCAGGAGGCTCATTTCGGCTACATTTACGTTTTTTTCTTCTCTTGTGTGTGGACGTTCGATACACTTACTGTAAATGTGCAATGAAGGTAATGACATATGCGGAAACAAGGGTTATTTCCCGTTTATTTTCGGGATGCCTCATTTCCACTTTTATTTCCGCTTTCTGGCCCACGTGTGATAACGTCCATAGAATGCTTTTTAAAGGTATTTTTGAAAGGATTTAGCTTTTAAGTAGAAGAGAGTATATGTGTGTATGTACCTTTAGGTCGCCAAAGTACAGTATTGTTAAAGTCTTCTACAGCACCAAAAGTTTTTCTTTTCTATGGAGTTTATCACAGGAGGTTAGTAAAGTGCAATTACAGTAGCATAATAGGGTCTGTGGCAGGTACTTATCACACAATGTCATGTCTCTCCTGTTGTTGCCTTCCATTTCAATTGTTGGTGGAGAGCACCTTTTCGTCGATATCTTTCCCCCATTAAAAACTCTGATTTGGTGTAAAGCCCCTTTCCAAATGCATTATTGATTCCATTAAAGTTGGATGGTGAAGAAAGTTGACAGGAAGAGATTCAGTTCATTTCAAATTTATAATCTTATATATCTGATTACATGTATTGGGTAGTTTTATATTATATTGGAACTTTTTTTATTTTATCTAGATCATTTGATTTTTTTTTAACCGTATTGTATAGTTTAATTATTATTTCTTCCTTTCCTTTGGGTGTATGTATATGCACACATTTTAGATGATGTGCTTCTGGTACCTGTAAAGTACCACATAAATTGACAGTGAAATAATAATAATAATAATAATAATACTGTGGAAACCATGAACTACAAAAGAGAAAGAAATGGTATTTAGAGCAAATCAAACCTGAACTCTCAGTAGAAATGAAGATGACTAAACTGAGGTTGTCATACTTTGGACATATCATGAGATGATGTGACTCATTGGAAAAGACAGTAATGCTTGGGAAAGTGAAAGGCATTAAGAAAAGGAGGAGATCATACTAGAGGTGGACTCAGCCAATGAAGGAAGCCACAAGTGCCATGAGTTTGCAAGACTTATTCATAGGGGTTGCCATAAGTTGAAACTGACTTGATGGCAAATAACACAATACCCGCAAGACATTTATCCTGTAAATCACAGGGCTGACATACTGATCAAATGCAAATCTCCAAGCCATAAATCTCTACCAGAAATGGACGTTACTGGCATCAAGAAACTCCAGACAGTTGTTTGCAAGCTGACATTTTTAAAATTAGCTTAACTCCTGAGCCACTGTGTCCCTAGCTATAGAGGCCAAAATCCTATAAAAGATAAAATGCAAATTAAGGCTATTTGGAAAGGAATTAGAGTCTAATCCCAAAAAAAACAAGATGGGAGAGCAGGGGTGCTTGGTACTAAATAGACACCACAAGAATATCAGAAATCTAGCAGGATGGAAACAATTTGTGCCTGTACAGTAAAGCTTGGAAAATAACAATTAGTTATAATTCCAGTGCTGCCATAACAATTATCACTGTAGTTATTTTAAAAGAGAGGGAGAGATTATATTAAACTATGGGCCTCTGCAGACCAGCCCAAAGGACTGCCCTGGAGGCACAGTTGGGTGGGGCAGCTGCACGCTGGCTGCCCCAACCCCACACCGATGCTGTCCTGATGCCACATGGCAGTATGCATGGTGCGTGGTGTCAGGACAGCCTCTTGACACAGCGTTCTGATGCGCTGTGCCAGAAGGGGCAAAGAAGAGCCACATGCCAGCTCTTAGGGGCAGCAAAAGGGAGAATCGGGGCCACTGTGTGGGGTAGCCATCGCCCTGATCCGCTGCTTCCCGGGGCAGCTGAGAGCCACCCGTCTGCACACCCCCTAAGATAATAGAAGCTCATATATAATGCATATCATAAATGGGAAAGGCACCAAGGCAAGAGATATGCCACTGTGGTTAATAACATGTCAAGGAATGTTTTTGTCTTTTCCCCCCTTTATTTGAACACACACACACACCAAACAAGTTTCCCCTCCAAAAAATACATTGTTCATATGAGGTGAACAGAACAGAGCACAAACATTGGGAAAAGAAATATAACTTGATAAGGTAACCAACAATAATGGTGTGCAAAATATACTTTAAATACATCAGAAGCAGCTAAGAGAACTGCAGAGTTTAGGAGATTATGCAAGATATAGGGGAAATTAATAGAGGGGAACATATTCTCCCTCTTAATGTGAGAACTCAGAGATATTGAATAACAATAGGTGAAAAATACTTCTTTGAACTATAAAAGGCAAAGGGCTGGAGCTCTTTGGTTTCTATGCAGAAGGTGCCAGGCTCAAGCACTGGCTACTTCAGATACATTTGGATACTACTGTCATCTGAAAGCTTGGGAAGTCACTGCTTGTCAGAGCAGACCATTACTTATTCCTAGAACTAACAACCATAAGATGTGGTGATGACAACCCACTTCCGTGACTTTGCAAAAGTGTTCAAAAATTCATGAAACAGTTTTGTCAGCAGCTAATGATCATGATGGCTAGATGAAACTTGAAAGACCATCATTTCTCCTCATAAGGCTGCCTAGGCATTGACATCTACAAGGGATGCCTTTCTCTCTATGTAGCTATCCACAGAGATATCTCTACTGAGAACATGTGAGTGGGCTTACTTGTTGGCTGCTCCCAGCCTCTTAAATTCAACAAGGCAGAGTAAGAGGGTACCTTCCTGTTGTTCTAATAAACTTGCTGTATCCCAATATTAGTTTCACTTCTCAGTTTGGAACATTTCTACACCTCCACCCCTTGTAGGTGCTATTTTGTCACTCTGCAGGAGGCCATGAATTTCATAATATATATAAGTATATAAAATCATTTGTGTACGTTTGCCTAACTGTAGAGCCATTAGTCTAGAAGGATATATGGAATCATTTTTAGAGATGTTTTAATAATAATAATAATAATAATAATAATAATAATAATAATAATAATAATAATTTTTATCCCACCCCTCTGCAGCACAATTGGGGTGGCTTGCACATTAAAAAATATCCGTAGTACAACAATTCCCTAACCCACCCTCCCCTTAAAAAGTATTAAACTAGTCAATTTTTAAAACACAAAATACAATAAAACCAAATCATACAAAGTAAAATAACACAGCAGGTTAAGTGGTTTGATGGCAGCTCCGGGGGCTGGTGGCCGAATCCTAGGGCCGGGAAAGCTAGTCAGGGAAGGCCTGCCGGAAGAGATCCGTCTTGACAGCTTTTTTGAAGCTGTCTAGAGTGGTAATGAGATGGATCTCATCTGGCACGCCATTCCATAATCTGGGAGTGACGGCAGAGAAGGCCTTCTGGGAGGTTGTCGACAGCCTAGTTTTCATAGGCTGTAGCAGATTCCTCCCAGAGGACCGAAGTGCTCGGGGAGGATCATATGGAAGGAAACAGTCCGGGAGATAAGTTGGACCCAAGCTATGTTGGGATTTAAAGGTAATGACCAACACCTTGTACTGTGCCCGGAAACTAACAGGCAGCCAGTGGAGAGATTTAAGCACAGGTGTTATGTGCTCTCTCCTAGAGATACCGGTAACCAACCTGGCTGCCATGTTCTGAACTAGTTGAAGTTTCCGGGTTAAGCACAAGGGTAGCCCCATGTAGAGCACATTACAGAAATCAAGATGGGAGGGTACCAGAGCATGTACCACAGTTTCAAGATCCTTAATTTCCAGGAAAGGGTGCAGCTGGCATATCAGCCGAAGCTGATAACAGGCACTCCTGACCGTCACATTTACCTGATTAGTCATGTGAAGCGACGAATCTAGGAATACCCCCAGACTGCAAACACAGTCCTTAGAGGAGAATGTGATTCCATCCAGGACTGGAAGTTGTATTCCCAGACCTGGTTTCGGGCCTGTAACTGTTAGTACCTCCGTTTTGTCTGGATTCAGTCTCAGTCTGTTTTTCCTCATCCAGCACATTATTGCTTTAAGACAATCATTGAGAGGAGAGACGCCATCTGAAGTCAAAGCCGACGATCGGGTCATGGAGAGATATATCTTGGTGTCATCAGCATTCTGATGACACCGCGCTCCATACCTCCGAATGATCTCTCCCAGAGGCTTCATATAAATATGAATAGCATCGGGGACATGATCGTGCCCTGAGGGACACAACTGTCCCCAAGCCTCACCCTCTGAGATCTGCCTGAGAGGAAGGAGTGGAACCACTGCAAAGCAGTGCCTCCAATTCCTAACTCTCTCAGGCGATCCAAGAGGATGGAATGATCTATTGTGTCAAAGGCCACTGAGAGGTCCAAGAGCACCAGCAGGGTCACACTACCCCTGTTGATACCCAAGTGGAGGTTGTCGGCCAGTGCAACCATGGCAGTCTCAACTCCATATCCTGTCCTAAAGCCAGTTTGAAATGGATCTAGATAATTGATGTCATCCAAGACAGCTTGGAGTTGGGAGGCAACCGTCGTCTCGATCACCTTGCTTAAAAAAGGCAGTAAGAAAGCTGGCCTATAGTTGTTCCTGTCCAGGGAAGGTTTTTTTCAGGAGCGGTTTCACCACCGCTTCCTTTAAACAAGGTAGAATGAAACCTTCCCTAAAGGACGCATTGATAATATTGCTGAGAAATACTCTCAATGCATCATATCCCTGGATGGCCAGCCAAGATGGACATGGATCGAGGGGGCAGGTTGTCTTCCTCACTCTCCCAAGGAGCTTGTCCACATCATTGGTACTCACAGGTTGAAGCTGATCCAGTAAAATTACATCAACAGAGTTGTTGGACACCTCATCTGTAGATTCTTTTGTAACACTGGCATCTAAGTCGGCTCTTATCCAAGATATTTTATCTGCAAAGTAGTTGTTAAACACATCATAGCAGGCTGTTGTTGGGTTAAGTAGAGGGATCTGTGCAGGAGGAACCTGCGTCAGTTCCCTCACCACCCTAAACAGTTCTGCTGGATGGGACTCTGCAGACGCAATACATGCAGAGGAGAAGGTCTTCTGCGCTGCATGTATTGCCTCTCGATAGGAATCAAGAAAATTCCTATGATGAGTCTTGTTGGATAAGAGTCGAGTTTTCCGCCAGATGCTCTCTAGTCGTTGTCCAGCCCGTTTCATCTTCCTAAGCTCCACTGAATACCAGAGCTTACGGTTAGAAGCAGGCTGGAAAGGACACTTGGGAGTGATTGTGTCGATAATAATAATAATAATAATAATAATAATAATAATAATAATAATATTTATTTGTACCCCGCCCATTGGTAATCCAATCTAGCCTTGGTAAGATCGGTGTTCCAGGTACTAACCAAAGAAAGCTTCGACAGTCACTGGCGTTACCAACCATTAAACCCTCTAAGGCTTTCTGGAATCCGAATCGTTCCATTAGCCTTCAAGGGCGGACCATTCTAAGGGGTCCACCATCCCCGGTGAGGCGGACCGTGGTCCTTAGTTCAGTCTTGACCAGGAAATGATCCGTCCATGACAATGCGGCGGTCTTAATGACCTCTGTCCATGGATGTTCCTGTTCCATACTAAAGACCGCATCGAGGGTATGACCTGCACAATGTGTGGGCCCAACGACCAATTGGGATAGGCCCATGTTTGTCATGGATTCGATGAACTCCCGAGCTGCACCAGTTAGATTTGGTAAGCTGGTCTCGAGTGGGATGTTGAAGTCGCCCAGGACTAAAAGTCTGGGTGGCTCCAACAGCAACTCTGAGACCAGCTCAGTCAGCTCGGTTAGGGAGTCTGTTAGAAAATGGGGTGGCTGGTATAATAACAGAATCACCAGACTATCCCTGGTTCTCAGGCTTAGGTACATGCATTCGATGTGAACTGTGTTCCGGACAGGCATCCTGGTCAAGGTTAAGTTGTTTTTATGAACCAGAGCCACTCCGCCCCCCCACCCACTTTCCCTTATCTGCTCACTAACTGAGTACCCGGCTGGGAGGGCCTGCACCCAAGTCACAGCACTGGTCTCTCCCAGCCAGGTCTCAGTAAAGCAAGCCAGGTCAGCGGCTTCATCTAACAAAAGATCATGGATGACATGAGTCTTGTTTTTGACCGACCTGGCATTGCAAAGGAGCAGAGTAAGGGTCTGTGGATTGGTTGGTACGCTCTCCAACTCATTTCGGGCAACAGAGTGAACTGAAGGAGGGACAGCTTTTAAACATTGATCCCGCCTTCTTTTGTAACAGCTCTTCACTCTGTTACCGCCATACCTTCCCTTCCCCTGCACAACTCAATCCCTACTCCCAGGTCATTCCCGGCCACTATAAACAGTGGAAATGACAAGGGATCCAGCTGAATTTCGACCCTATGTTCTCATGGCCATTTCATAACAAAAGACTTAATAGCCAAATCAATGGAGGAGGGGATCTAGATTTTAAAACCAAAGAAGGAGGGGTTAAGAGGCACTGCCCAGTCTTAGTTTCTGTTCAATCTTTAAAGACACTATCACTGATGTCTTTGTGATAAAAGACTGGAAGGGTCAGAAAAAACTCTATATCGCACCCTAGGAGATGATGTTTCCTGGGTATCTCCTGGCTCTCCACCTGTCTTCTCTGCATTCCGCCGCTGGCGCTGCCACCACGTCGCTGGGGAGATGTTTCCTGGAAGGTTTTTTTTATACCCACCTGAGTCCTCTAGCAACCTCGCTGCTGCTGCGCCACTTAGGAAGATGTTCCTGGGTGTCTCTAGGCCTCCGCCCATCCTCTCTGCAGCCCTACCGCTACTGCTGTCATCACACTGCTTTAAGGCTCTCCTGGAGCCAGGTGTTCCGGAGGAGGAGGGGGTGGGCTGGAGCACTTACCACCCAGCTCCAAGTCCTCAAACTAGTGCCGATGGTCAGGCTTTGGCTGGCTTTTCAAGGCTCTCTCCTGGAGCCAGGTGTTCTGGAGGAGGAGGGAGCGGGCTGGAGCGCTTACCACCCAGGTCCAAGTCCTTGCCAGGGTCGCAAACTAGTGCTGATGGTTGGGCTTTGGCTGGCTTTTCAAGGCTCTCTCCTGGAGCCAGGTGTTCTGGAGGAGGAGGGAGCGGGCTGGAGCGCTTACCATCCAGTTCCAAGTCCTTGCCAGGGCCGCAAACTAGTGCTGATGGTCAGGCTTCGGCCGGCTTTTAATTTTATAAATTTGTTTGTTTTTAGATTGTATGTCATTTGATAGATTTTATTTTTACTTTTATTTTTAGTTTACTATGTAAAGTGCTGTGCAAACTTTACAGTGCTCTAATAATAATAATAATAATAATAATAATAATAATAATAATTCCCTGAGTAGACAGTCTGAAAAACACTAAGACAAATAAGTACATGTGGTATTATATTCAGGGGTAGCCATGCTGGCCATATAGCAAAGTACAGTAATATCCAAAATCCAAACAGTGATACCTTTATTCAACTGACCAAAATGCACAAAATACATGATGTTGACTTTCAAAGCTCCACTGGCTCCTTCATCAGGCAAACGTGTTCATATGACTAACATCATAAGTCATTTTCTGTTCACTCTTTCTTCTCTGCTAGATCATGAATTTGATTATGCACAAGTTTTAGTAAGTAAAGCTACTTTGACATGTTTAACAAAAAAGACTTTAGGTCATTTTTGTCTCTCTAGAGTGGTATGGTGGTGTGGGAGGTGGGGTAGACAGACTCTGCTTGTGATTACTTTCTTATTTGAAAATATAGAAGTCTGTTATGAAGAGGAAAGTCCTTATTAAGATGGAACTTAAACAAAAATAACTTTTATTAGAGCCAGCATGGTGTAGTGGTTTGAGCATTGGACTACAACTTTGGGGATCAGGGTTTGATTCCCCACTCGGCCATCGAAACCCACTGAGTGACCTTCGGCAAGTCACACACTCTCAGCCCCTGGAAACCCTGTGATAGGGTCATCTTAAAGTCACCATAAGTCAGAAACTATTTGAAGGCACACAACAACAACAGCAACAACAACAACAACAACAAACCTTTATTAGGATTTATAAGAAGAGAGATAATGAATTTCATGATAACTGTATAAAAGCATGTCAATAAATATGTAAAAAAGGAAGGTAAACAATAGCAGCTGCAACAAATATAGATTTTAGTGCTATTTAGAAAGAATGTGTATTGTATTTGATGACGATGATGATGATGATGATAGCAACAACAACAACAACAATAGTCATCGCTGCTAATTGAAAGAGGTCCATTAACTTCAGTTGCCCTTGGATCATGCTCACGTATTCTTAGTTGGCAGAATAACATTTAATTTGCTGTATAATAGAACCAACCAAATCAAATAGTTAATGGTAGAGGGCCTTGAGGATGCTCCCCCTCTTTTTAAAAGACAATATCATTTAAAGCATCAGAAATGAAAGTCAAAGATCACTGTCAATTTACAGACTCTACTCCACCAAACTAATTAAAGAAATAAAGGATTGTGAGGGCAGCAACACCTGCCTCTTAGGATAATAGGAAACCTGTTAAAATATGCTTATTTATATATACAGATTTTCATTTCCAACAGGCAGTCCTATCATCATCAATAGAGTAGGGCAGAAACAGACTTGGTACAACGTAAACATGATTTCACCAAGCATCCAGGACTAATTTTTGCCATTAAAACTCCCCACAGTTATTTGGCTGGTTAATGGCTTGCGACATGTAGGTTTAACTGAAACTTTGTGAAGAGTAGTCAGACATACACAATCTAAAGTGGGTAGTCTGGTGTTCTCTGTGGAGCTTTCCATAGGATCACAAAGCTCTGCATGCCTCCTTTTCCATTATCAGAGAATGCAAAGAACCTGGCTCAGATAGTTCAACTCCTCTCTACACATTTTGATACTACTTGATGTGTATTTTGATTTATAGTTTACAAGGGGCATTGTTTGATGTTTGTGGTCCTTTCTGTTGTCATTTTCAGTGTGTAAGACCCCCACTCCTTTGGTTTGGTATATGTACATCATAACATTGGCCCTCCATTTGGGAGAGGTAACATTAATTATCAAGGTACTTATTCTTGTACATCGAAGAAGCAGTATGGCAAAAATGATCAGCAATAACTGTGTACATTTTTGTCCATGACTTTTGAGGAAAAACTAATATCCATTACTCATAAATTAAACTCATACTTTAGACATTATTTCAAAAGAAAAAGAATCATCAGATTTGAGGAAGTGAACTACAAAAGTTGAATAATTGTGGCCAAGATCCAACAAGGTACATCCACTGACTCCATAGTTTCTGTCAGTGGAACTGGGAAGAAGAAAATCTGCCTTCCTCATTGCAGTCAGTCCTCTATGCACCCTCAAAACCTGCACTAAAGTCTGGGGATCTTTCCCCTTATGCATTGGCATCTTAAGGGAGGAGAGAGAAAAGGATATAGGGTACCAAAAAAGTCCCATTGTGCATAACAAATAAGATGTTGGCCTTAGACCTGTCCTTTGAATGAACAGATGAAGATGAGTTGTGCTGCATGAACACATATCCTGGGCTTATTTATGGCAGATCAGCTGTTGTATTAATGATGGTTCCAGAATGACAAATAATCATGGGAAGAATGACACCTTAGTCTTCCCTCTTCTGTCTCCTCCTCCTTCTGTTGTTCATCCTCAACAGGGGTGTCACTACAGAGGTGTGGGAGGTACAGACCATACCAGGTAATACCTTAAGGCAGGGGTAGGCAACCTTTCCCCTTTAAGGGCCGAGGGACTTCAGCTCCCAGAATCCTGGGAGCTATTGGCCAACATGGGACTATTGGCCAACATAGCTGAGGATTCTGGGAGCTGAAGTCCCTCGGCCCTTAAAGGGGAAAGGTTGCCTACCCCTGCCTTAAGGGATGATGACATCACTACTTCCCAAACATCTGCTTTTGGGCAGAAACTGTGGCATTCACCTGCATCCCTTTGAATGCTGAAGAGATGGTGTGAGTTGGGTGTGGCTCAGTGGAAGGATCAAGGACAGCCCCCAGCTCTTTTATTTTTTTAGGAAAAAAAAATTTAAATTTAAAAATTATTTTTAATTTTTAAAAAAACTTTTAAAATTTTCTTCACAAAACATTTCATCTTACCAAAGTTTCACTTTAACTACATGAAACTATGCACCTGTAAGTACGTTTAAGCTGTGTGAATGATGCTGTAATTTAACTGTATCATTTTAATTTTGTTAATTGTTTATGTCACTACTATTATCATTACATTCAGTGATATACTGGAATTATGATTTATGATTAACATTAGTACAAAAAACATAACTAAGGGCCTAAGCAGACGGCGCAAAGCGCCGACTTCGAGGCCAGGAAGGGGAGGGGCAGCCTCACGCTGGGCGTCCCAACCCCTTCCCCAAAATGTTGTCAGAGCGGCCAGCACTCCGCATGGCCAGCACTCCGACCACGCACTTCCGCTGCAGTGTCCGAACACGCTGCAGCGGAAGAGGCGCAGAAGGTGCGCCAAACGCCTTTTGTGCCACACTTTTGGCATCTTGCGGAAGGAGCGCTATTTTAGCGCTCCTTCCTGGAGCAGGGACGCTGTGCCACAGGGCCGAGGAATGCGGATGCCTAGGCCCCGATCCACAGCTTCCCGAGGTGGCCCCGTGCCGCCCGTCTGCTTCCTCCCTAAGATTCTGTATGGTGTGATATGAGAGGAGGTGAATGGAAAGAGTGATACCATGAGTTAGTGTACCAGGTGACACCAACCCTAGTGACACCCCTGATCCTGAAACTCTATAGAGTTGCTAATTATTGATAAGGCTAACTCTTTATATGGTCAGACATTAGATTTATAAGTTTGTATAGAGGAGTTGTACAGTGTGCCTGCACCAAATGTGGGCTTGCCATCTGTGGTTTGAGCTTCTACAGATGGCAAGCCGGCTTTCTTTCGGACCCATTGAAAAGAACGGGACTTAAGGTCTCACGTTTTTTACTATCCACAGCAAGGATGCAGTGTAGTCTACTAGCAAGTTTTACTAGCAAGGATGCACTGAAATCTAGCCCATCAACAGGTTGGGAAAGGCTTCCATTATTGGTGAGGGACATTGGATGAAATTATAAAAAATGAATGCTTTCTTTCCTTTATTCTTTTTCTTCCAAATAGAAGAGAGGTTAAATTGTAAATCGGAATGGTAACCACCCCACAGCCTTAGGAGGAGAGTAAGATATAAATTTAAATAGGTCCAGAGGAAAAATATGCCCATACACTGTGTAACCTTAAAATAAAACACCTCCCAGATGTTAAAAGTGAATATATAAAAACACTGAAAGCTTCCATTGAGAACAGTTGGCAACATGGAACTGACAACTGTCCAAAAAGTGAAGTGGCAGATGGATTTTCTATGAAAATTCTGCTACATAGGGCTCAGGAAATGTCACTGGAAACTGAATTTCTCCAGCTGCTTTCACTGCTTTTGTTAGAGGTCTGGGTTGGACTAATCTGCCTGTTTCACTTTTCAGACAAACAAATTTTCAGCTAGAGTGTTGGTCTGTCCCATGTCCATGCCTATTTGCAATTATTTTAAATAAGAACTCTGCATGAAAATGTGTCTATACTTTTGCATCCATTGCTGTCCACAAAAATTTTTGGGACAGTTAGCATAGCAGGGTCTGATCAAAGCAAAGGAGGTTCCCTTCTGGAGTCTACAGGTAGTGGGAGCCCTGCTAACAGTAGTTTTACACCTACAGCCCGGTACCTGGGTGTAACCTAGGGTTGCCAGGCTGAAAACTGGAGCTGATTCCTACACTTTTAATGGTTGTGTAAAAGAGGGAATTTCAGCAGGTGTTGCTTATCACACAGGCTGCTGCCACACTGCAGAATTAATGCAGCTTGACACCACTTTGACTGTCATGGCTCCATCCTATGGAATCTTGGATTTTATAGTTTGTTGTGGCACTAGACTTTTCTGGCAGAGCAGGTTAAATTTCACAAAACTACAAATCCCAGAATTCCATAGCTTTGTGAGTTTTTCTGCTTCACTGTTTTTCTGCTTCTTGACTTGGGGAAGAAGGAATCAGTTGCTGTTCCACTGTGAGCATCCAAATATTTGGATCCATCCTCAGCAGACACAGTTACACTGGCATTGAATTAAATAGCCCAATCTTTCGGCTAACTATCAAACACTTAAGTTCCCAGTTTACACAGTATTTTTCTCTTTTCAACTTATTATGCCCTTGCTGACAAAGCTTTCCTCTTTTCAGTACAGCACGCTGGTGTTTTGCAAATAGTCTCAGTTTGAAGTCATGGATTTTGTTCTGAATGAATATTCCCCAATAATTTGCCCAGCTTGAATGATTAGCAAACTACTTTTGATGACAGTACAAATCCCATTAACTAAAGCTCTCTGTAATAAATGGCTTAATCCATTTAACACTGAAATCAATGTGAAATTCTGAATGCTTCAAATGAAACCAAGGAATAGGGGTTGGCCTTAAGTACAGAAGCCAGAATGGAATGATGAGAAACCAGACTTGCTATGAGATGATGAGTATTTTCCCCCTTTCAAAATCCCACTGGGAAGAAAAAAAGAGAAAGCAATAGTCCTAGAGGGAAAAGCATGGCAGAATTATTCAGATAGATTAAAAGTTTCATATGACATATTATTCATAATGGTTTTGTACACACTGTGACATCTGTAAGGAAGAAGGTTGGTTAGAAATATTTGCCATCATCATCATCATCATCATTGCACATTCATATCTTTCCTCCTATGGACTTAAGACAATGTACAGGGCTCTCTTCCTCCTCACTCTTTTAAAAAGATTTTTTTTTTATTTCAAAGCCAACACAACAAATTATTAACAACAGTGTTATAGCCACAGAGTATATAGGTGGGTATAATCAATACATTATTTTATTTTATTTTATTTTATTTTAAATCTGGATATAGAGATTCAAGACAGATAACAAATTTAAAACAACACAACAGTACAATATCATTATGCTGACACTTTTGTTTCTCCAGTAACTGTCTTCTGTTTTTTCTACATATAGGAAATAGATCCATGGGAAAGTTTCCACTAAAGTCAAAATGCCTCCCTCAAACCTCAGCTAATCTAGCTGTAGACTCCACAAAGTTGTTTGTGTCCCAGCATGTGCAACAAACTTATAACATGGATTAACAAAAGTGTGATATTGTTTTTATCTGGTGAGCTCTTATTTTGTATGTAATTTTTTCAAGCAGGCCTAATTTCCATCCAGCCAAGCTCTTGCATGTTGTTGTTGTTGTTGTTGTTGTTGTTGTTGTTGTTAACTGCCCTCACACCAATCTCAACACATGGTGACCCTGTTGATGAGACATGTCCAAGGCCCCCTGTCCCTCACTGCTCTGTCCAGCTCTTGCAAACTTGTACTTGTGATCTCTTTAATGGAGTCCTTCCATCTAGCATGTGGCCTTCTTCAATTTCTACTTCCCTCCACCTTTTCTAGCATTATTGCTTTTGCCAATGATTCATGCCTTCTCATAATGTGATGAAAGAACAACAACCCCAGTTTTGTCATCTTGGCTTCCAGGGAGATTTCTGGCATGATCTGCTCTAGGAACCATTTGTCTTTTGGGATCCTTAGCACACTTCTCCAGCACCACATCTCAAATGAATTGATTTTCTTCCTATCTTCTTTCTTAACTGTCCAGATCTCACATCCATACATGATAACAGGCTTGTATGATTCTAACGTTTGTGTTCAGCTGTATATTTTTACATTTTAATCTTCTCCTGATTTCCTGCCTGCAGTCCCAATTCTTATCTAAGGATAGTTGATTCATTGATTCCCCAGTTTTGGTGTTCTTGAGTCTTGCATCAGTTAAAAGAAGAGATGTTAGGTTTTTATGTTGTGCTGCAGTATTAGGTCTTTTAAATATGGTCAATATCATCTCTTTATCTTTACAACCACCCTGTGAAGTTAGTTTGTGAGAGAGTGATTGGCTCAAGGTCACCCAAATGAGGCTTAAGTGAGGATTTGAACTAGGATCTCCTAAATGCTAGTTAAACCCTCCTAACTATTACACCACACTAGTTCTACATGCATGATTTGAACAAATAGAATAAAAACAAACTTCACATACTTTTGCCTTCAGGCCTTGCTTCTAGTCTTCCTGAAAACATCTGGTTGGTAGCCACTGAGAGAAAAAAGATGCAGGAGAAGCAGCTCCCTCCATCTAATTAAGCAGGAATCTTCGTCTTTTACATCCTTTCAGGATTTTCCAACCAGCCAATATTCCTTTCTCTTACAGCACACCCCAAACAACTACTCCTGCAGAAGATCACACACATCCTGGAATGTTAGATAATTCTGCTTTCAGAATTCAGCAAAACAAAACAAAAAACAAAACCTTATTTGAGATTAAAAATGGTGATGTGAACTTTCACAGTGAAATCCAGTGTAATTCCAGAAAATCATGTGTCCCTTTGGCAATGAATACAGTCGGCCCTCCACATGACACTAGCTTTGACACTAGCAGTTTTGATTATTTGTGAGGTCAAGGCTGTGTGCATATGCACTCCTCCTCTTCCTCCCTCATGGGCTTTTCTTTGGGGGGGGGGAAGCCCAGGAGGGAGAAGCTGGGAAGGGTGTGCATAACATTTTAGGGTCCCTCCCCCAGCACCTGAGATTCTGATAAGATGCCCACAACTTCTTTCTATCTTTACTCAGTGTTACTCTTAAGTGATTAAGGCATTACAAGCTAGAGAAGTTGAAAAAATAATTCTGCCTCAGCCTTATTTCTCTTTCCAAGTTGCTTATCTCTTTTCTATACCCTCCAACATTTCATAAGTGAAAACCAGGACACATGTGGCCAAGCAACATCAGAGTGTGGTCAAGATGGTGAAAGTTATTAGTGAGATAGAACATGCAAGCTAGGTGAAGCTGCAGCAGTTTGCTTTTCCCTGAGCCCACTGGAAAGGGAAAAATTCCACCTCCTCTCCTCTCCTCTCTGCTGACTTCATTGAGTTCAGACTAGTTTTGCATTTTGGACTCAATCTGCAGCACTGAAGTAGGCTGAGGACAAAGGGAGGAAGTGGGATGAGGAGAAACCAGGACATTTTAAAAGCCGCTGAAAAAGTGGGATGATAGGACTATTGTCCCAGACTGGCACATTTGGAAAGTATGGTGTTCACTTTCTTGAAAGAATCTGAGGGGTAGATTGTACTAACCCCCTTTTCTCCTGTCTCCCCCATTTTGTGGCTGCCTTGAGTCCTGGTCAGAAATTATTGGTTCTAATTTTGTTGTTGTTAACTGTCCTTGGGTCAATTTAGATCCATGACAACCCTGTAGAGGAGGCATCTCCAAGACTTCCTGTCCTCCACTCTTCTGCTTAGTTCCTGCAAACTCATACCTGTGATCTTCCTAATAAAGTCCATCCATCTAGCATGCAGCCATCCCCCCTTTCTTCTTCCCTCCATCTTTCCTAGCATTATTATTTTTTCCAGTGAGTCATGCCTTCTTATGATGTGTCCAAAATATTACAACCTCAGTTTTGTTATCTTGACTTCCAGGGAGATTTCTGGCGTGATGTGCTCTAGGAACCATTTGTTTGTCTTTTTGGCTGTCCACAGGATCCTCAGCAATCTTCTCCAGCACCACATCCCAAATGAATTGCTTTTCTTCCTATCTTCTTTCTTAAGTGTCCAGATCACACATCCATACATGGTAACAGGGGATACAACGGCTTGTATGATTCTAACATTTGTGTTCAGTTTATCTTTATATTTTAGGATCTTTTCTAGTTCTTTCATAGCTATTTTCCCCATTCTTAATCTTCTTCTGATTTCCTGGCTGCAGTCCTCATTTATATCAATATTTGATCCCAGGTATGAGAACTCTTTTACTACTTCTAATTACTGGTGAAGAAAATGAAGCAACCACCATCTTTGCAATCTTTGTGTGCAGCAGCCTTCACCAGCTGCACCTCTCTCTTCCCTCACAAAAGCAAAAGGTTTCCATTACCTCATGAGGCAGAGAGTAGTGGGACCACCTTACCTCCACTCTTCATGCTAATGCCTCAGTCATGAGCCTATGGTAGGAGCTGCATCCAAGTTACAGTTATCACATTCAAGATTGTAGCTGGAGGGGGGGAGTGTGTATATTCAGACAGTGAAAATAATCTGGGATGAATCTGGGTTGAATCTATGTTGTTGACATGCATCCTAAATACAGCCGATTCAGTTTTTTAGGGGGGCTGCCAAAATTCCCCACTTAAGCCAGGATAATCAGTATTGGTTCCTCCCACTCCCCCCTGAGTTTTTTCAAAAGATTCTCATTGTCGGCAATGTGAATATCCAATGCGAATAGATCCGAGATTGAACTCTGCATGCCTAGCTTCATCTTTCCCCTCTGATGAGGGTAGAGGAGGACTCTCCCTCTCTTGTTTCCCTCTTCCCCCCACAATCTCTTGGCAGCTGGCAGTTCCAGGGAGCAGTGGGAGATGTTGCTATAACTGCCCAACTCAAGACACTTGGCTGGGGATAGTTTCTTCCAGGGATCGCTGGAATCCTTGTTGGGGGCAGGCACAGGACTGATGAGCATGTCTGAGCAACAGGCAAAGAGATGATGTTCCAATGAAAAAATAGCATTAATAACCTGAAATGTGAGAGTTGGCTTATTTGAATCATCACACTAAAAAAACCAAAAGGTCTCTGAATGACCCCTTAGTCAGCTGGTATAGGATGGATTGTCTTGTTATGGTTATTCATGGGACCAAGCTCAGAAGCAGAGATAATGCTGACAATATTCTGTGTATGTTATAGTCCAAAGAAACCTAATAATTTATGAGATTTAAGCCTTCCCCTAAAGAACCAAGCAGCATAGCTGCTCCTGAGTTTAATAGAGGAGAGAAAATGTCAGCCAGAGGCATTTAAAATCAATATTAGCTGACCTATGCCAAGAAATCTGGAGTGTGCTGGCATGAACCACAGGCTGGTCAAGCTTCTTCGGCTGATGCTACTGCTTAGGTCCCATAAGTTGGGTATATTCAACATCAATGTTGCATTTCAGCTCCAAGAGGGAGTCGAATGGATATGCTGGATACAAAAGAAAAGTGTTCCTTATTCCATAATAGTAATTCGATTTATAATTATATAGATGCAACATTGTATTCTCAGTCAATTAGAATATAGAATTGAGCAATTAATTTGGCTTTGCAATGCAACAGACGTTTAGTCTCAGCAAAGTGCCTTGTGAAATTTACATCCAAATCATTCTGAGAGCCAGGAGTTTGGAGATACAGAAATGCTGTTAAGATGAAATAGATGGCAGTGATTCTGCTTTCCATTGGAGCATCTTTGCTCCTTAAAAAAAAATAACCCAGGGAATTCCCCCCCCCTCTCTTGAAGGATGATTATGCATTAGCTATTTCTTTTAAACTTTACTTTTATATAATTTTTGTAGTCTAAACCTGGACTGTTGAGGTGGTTTACAAATACTTTAAGCAATGTAGAAAGATATGAAGGAGACATCAAACAGGATCAGCCCAGACTACCTAAACAAAAGCATTTCCACTAGCTTTGTTAGCTTGATGAGAAAGGGAAGCCACAACATGGTAGTAAAGATGTGACTCTCTAGGTATGGTTGCACTGTGATTACCTTCATAGGGAATGGGGAAATAACATAGAAATTGTTGTTGTTATTGTTGTTGCTATCAAGATGAGTTCAACTTAAGATGACCCTGTGAATGACCCCTTTTCATCCACTGCTCTACTTGGCTCTTGCAAATTCAGAGTTGTGGCTTCCTTAAGTGAATCAATCCACCTGTAGTGCAATATCATTCTCCCCCCCCCCCCCCCCCCGTGAATCATGTTGTCTCATGTTAGGGAATCTTATATGTCCTTTCATGCAACATAAATTTGTGTGCAGCTAACCAAATAGCAAAGGCACTAAGGACCTTATCACATGTGGCCCACAAAGCGATAATAATCCTGAAATGACAAATCCCGAAAAGAAACCACAAAGAAACCTTCATTACGCAAATGGTTATCACACTCAATTAGCATCATTGCACATTTAAGGAAATACGTATCTGCCATGCACACACTAGTGAGGAAATCCCATACATAAACAAGCAATGATGTTCTTGCACATGCGCACTATGCTTGCCGCGGCTGTCACTCACTCGTTGCTGCTGTCACCCTTTCCCAGGTCGTCCTCGGTGCAGCCGGCCCTCCGCATGGCCGGCGCTCCGAGGATGACCTCCCGCCGCAGCGTTCACCGAGGAGGTCCTAATTGGAGCGCCGGGCGTGCGGAGGGCCGGCTGCACCGAGGATGACCTGGGAAAGGGTGACAGCCGTGGTGAGTGACAGCCCCGACGCAGGGCCGGTGCTCCAAGGGGGACCCCCTTGGAGCGTCGAACCGATGCAGGGCCGGCGCTCCAAGGAGGACCTCCTTGGAGCGCCAATCCGACGCAGAGCTGGCTCTCCAAAGGGGTCCTCCTTGGAGCGCCAGCCCTGCGTCGGAGCGGCGCTCCGAGGAGGTCCCCTTGGAGAGGCGGCGCTACGGGGAAATGCTCCCCAATACGTATTTGGTGATACGTATTGGGTGACCATACTTACGGTAGAAGCGAAATGATTCCCGTCGCGCAATTGCACTTCCTGAAGAAACCGAAATTTAAAAGAACTCGGATCATGCTGCATTGTGTCGGGGTTCTGTGCGACGTCGTGTGTAAACACTGAAAAATAATGCGTATTAGGTCGGGATTCCTTTTGGATTCTGTCAGGATTTGGCCCCGTGTGATAAGGTCCTAAGAAACCTAGTTACTGAAGTGAGAAAATGCATCAGGACCCGTAGCAATGGATGCAAGCTACAGGAAAAGAGATTCCAAATCAGCATTAAGAGGCACTTTCTGACAGTGAGGGCTGTTCAACAGTGGAAGACACTCCCTCAGAGAGTGGTGGAGTCTCCTTCTTTGAAGGTCTTTAAACAGAGGCTGGATGGCCATCTGTCGGGGTGCTTTGATTTTGAGTTCCTGCATGGCAGAATGGGGTTGGACTGGATGGCCCTTGTGGTCTCTTCCAACTCTATGATTCTACAATCATCAGGGGTGTTTTGATTATGAGTTCCTGCATAGTTCCTGCATGGCAGAAGGGGTTGGGCTGGATGGCCCTTATGGTCTCTTCCAACTCTATGATTCTATGGTTCTATAACTGATGCACTTCAGGAGTGCTCTTCTACTTAGTTATGAAGCAGCAGCCCTCTACTGAATACAGACATTGTGCATATTCACAATTCAATTTCCTACACACCTAAGTTCATCTATGAGCACAAAATACCCTAACAGGATTTTGGTGAATATTATTACTGTATATACTCATGTATAAGTCTAGAAATTTTAGTAAAAATATTGACCTCTCCCCCCTCAAAAAATGAGTCAACTTATCCAATGGGGTGTTAAATGCAAAATTTACTCATTTCCAGCTAAAGACAGAAATTAATTCAGTCAGTCAATCAATCAATGACTTCATTTATATGGTGCTCCCCCTGCCCCAAAAAGAGGGATTCAGGGTGGTTTTTAAAGAATAAAAAGAGATGCAAGTGAAATTACATAGAACTCAAAATGTACAAAAAGTTATGATTAAAATCAAATCAAACTGTATATAGAATTTAAAACCATATGAAATATTAATGTAAAAGGGTGGATTAAAAAATAGGACAACACTAAAACAGAAAACCCATTATATGAAACAATGACTTCCAAAATGCTTGCTGCACTTCAAAACCCAGTTATGTGGCAGTAGGAAATGAATTCACCAGTCAAGCTGTGATACTACTGAATTCATTTTTTTTTGTATTTCTAAGAGGCCTGGGACAGAGTATGCATACCCTCCAACAATTCACAGATGAAAACATGCAGTCAAGCAACATCAGAGTATGATTAAGAAGGCAACAGTTATTAATGAAGAAGAACACACAACCTAGGAGAGGCTGAAGCTTTTGCTTGAGCATTTTGAAGAGGGCAAGATTTTGCCCCCTTCTCTCCTTTCCTTTCCTCTCCTCCTCCCTGCTGAGTTAACTTATTACATTTGTATTCTGAACTCGGTTTGCAGCAATTGAAGTAAGGTTGGGACAAAGGGGGAAAGTGGGAGCCAAGAGAGAAACTGGGACATTTAAAAAACAGTTGAGAAAGTGGGATGACAGAGGAAGATGTGAGGTGCGTTTTGCCCAATAGATCCTGCAATTACTAGCCTTTTCCTCAACTATTGACTAACCAATTGTGATCCACTTACTGAAACACATCTGCCGTGCCTGCTTCCCATGGTTACTTGCTTCATTTTCATTTCATAGACTCACAGTGACATAGGAAACTCACTCTCAATCCCCACAGCGATGAATTTAACTTGGATTGAAATCTTAATGTGTTACTAGGAAGAACAATGAAATTTTCATTGGACAGCTGTTATGTTCAAAATGTCTTGTACTGTGAGACAGACATTTTGGGGCAAATACACCTTAAAAAGAATGAGAATGCACAATCCAAACTTTTAAAAAAGAAAAGAAAAGAAGCATAGTGTTGTCACCTAAAGCTATAGAAGGAAATTTTCCAAGTGTCTGAACTTATAACAGTTGATGCGAACTGATGTTTCCACAACATTATTTTATATCCTTATAGATATGGTTCATTATTAACTTTTCATGTGACAACTGTTCCTGCATTAAGAGGGCTTTGAAAAATGTAAACAATGGAATGGTAAACTTCCAACATCCAGTTTAATAATAGGATTTTTGGCTTACCCTTTTAAATAAAGAAAATATCCCCAAAATTAGAATGGCACATCAGCTTCTTCCTCTTACCATTTAAATTTTACAATTAAAAAAAAAAATCATTGCCTTTACTTTTTTTTTTTTTTAAAAAAAACAAACACCCTAGTTTTACACAAACTAGGCCAGAGTAAACTAAATATATATAATTTATAAACAATCTGGGGGAAAAATGTCTGAATTATTTATGTCACTTTTTGAAAAATGTGTTTGTTTCTTGTACAAAAAAATTAGCTGTTGCTCTTAATCACAGTGGTGCCATGAATATGCTGGAAAAAATCAGGACTCCCCAAGTTTTTTGTTTGGAAAGAAGAAAGTTCAGTAACTCAATCTGCAATTGGAAAACCAAAGCCAAGCTGAATCTGAATGGTCTATTTAAACAAGTGCCAATTACTGAATAATTCTCTGGCCTAAACAGAAGTGCATTGTATATGGAACAATTTTTCTGTGACTTAGAGTGCTTTTTACCAGATGCCCTTTTAAATTGTTTTTAATTCTCTATAGGTAGTAGATAGCTAAATCCATAGAATCTAGTAATGGCAAAGAGGAAGCAATCATGTTGGCTACTTTCTGGCTGAAAGTCTTGGAAAAGGCATCTGTTATATATGAATTACAGACGTAAGGGAACTTTGACAGTTCATGGACCAGACCTAATTTATTAAATGAAGTTTCTAATATAAACAGTAATTCATTTCAGGCACTGACACCGAGGGCCTGGATTATGTGAACAAGATCTAGAGAACTGTCACCTCTTGAAAATAAGTCAAAAGAAAGAAAATAATCAACTGGGAAGACTGAACGTAACATTAATATGACTGTGTCCCAGATAAAAATTAGCAAATGTATCCTGTTTCATTATCTTAAAGTCCCAAACATATGAAATATATTGTTTCAATGGGCATCAATAGACTTGTTTACTGCAATAAAATTTGAAACATGTCCTATGTTTTCCCTCTAATGAGATAGTCTTAACAATGTCTGGATCTGCACTGCAGAATTAATGCAGCTTGACAGTGCTTTAAGTGCCATGGCTCAATGCTATGAAATTCTGGGATTTGTAGTTTTATGAGGTTTTTTAAACCTTCTCTGTCAGAGAACTCTGGTGCCAGAAGAAACTACAAATCTCTGGATTCCATAGTATGCAGCCTGGCAGTTAAAGTGGTATCAAACTGCATTATTTCTACAGTGCAGATGCAGCCAATGAAGGGTAAACCTTGCATTACTATAAGAATTCAAAGCTTTGGGAGGATGTTGTCCTTGGGATCTTTGAGATCAAAGATATAGTCATTTTACACTCCCAGTTAAACTACAAATTGTAATTGGCAGGGTAACACTAAGTTCCAGAAGACACAATACTCAAAAAGATGAGAAACCATGAATATATATGAGATAAAATGCCTTGGAGGCTGTATGCCTCATGCTTTTCCTGACTCAGAAAGCCCGGAGTTTGGAATACCATGTGGGATGAAGGCTTTAAACCAAACATTATATTCCCCCCCTCCTGACATATGGTTGTTCAAGGCTTGCTCAAGATAGTAAATAGCAGCTCATTATGTATAACTATTGTTATAGTCACAAATAATACACCAAGCCTGAACTGAAGACAAATACTTTGTAGAGATTTGGAATTCATCTAAAGCAAAGCACATGCCCTCCAAGCAGTTGGAAGTAAATGAGGCTGTCTCTGAATCAATTTGGAGATTCAGAAGGACATGGAGACACAGATAGCATCTCTGTGTGAAACTTGATAGTACTGCCTTTTAGGAGAAGAATTATTGCAAGTGGTGTGTTGAAAGGCTTTTGGTTTGTGTTAACTGTTCCTGCTATTTTTCCATCCAATTCTTTTTTAAAATCCTTGGTGAACCAGCCCTTCCCTAAACTTCTTTCCTAAATTTACAACTTAATATGGAATTACTCTTGACATTATTTGTTAGTTATTTGGCAGTTACTCTAGGTAAATCACTTTCCGTCACCCAAACTTTCTCATTCTGCCCCGGTTGCATAGATTTTATATGTTCAGTATTGTTTGTGCCTATGAGTGAGTTACATTGTAGCATTATTCTCTGTCTGATTGTGTCTTAGTTCTTTGCTGGGTGTTTGGGTTCTGTGCAAATGTCTAAGAGTTGTACAGACATACTTTTTTGTTATAGTGTGTAGAAGCACTACTACTAGTGGAGTGTTGTCAACATCCACTGCTGTTATGGTGTACACAAATACTACACAGAAAATACAATCAATAAAAACATCAGACTGGGGATGCTTGTACTGAAGTGTTATCCACACTAATAATTCACTAGAGCTTGGAACATAACTTTTTAAAAACTAAATATCCGCTTAAAAATAGTATTTTTCTCTCATTATTTGTTGGGGTGGGAGGAAGTAACACATTATATTGCACATTACTAACACGTTACTTAATATGTTACTGGTTGCTTTTTTTAAAAAAATAATTATCTTAAACTACAAATTGGCCAACAATTACCTCAAATGATGCAAAAAAAAAAAAAAAAAGAGCAAAAGTGACAAGAAAATATTGCTTGTTACAGAAAAAGTAATATATTAGCATCAAATAATGTTAAAATGGGGGGGGGGGGATCCTTTTGTGGCTCATTGCCACCATTCCTGTAACACATTGTAGGAAACTTCATTGCTTTTCACACATTCTTTCTGAACTCGGAAGTTTATATGCATCTGCAAGGCGCCCTCTTTGCTGCTTTCACTTGCTTCCACTGCCCACCTTGTTATTCAGTATAGTACCTTAGCTTTCAACCTGTCCAGCACTATGACTCCATAGCTGAAGTCCATGAGTTGAAGACTGTGCTTGCTCCTCTGCCTCTTGCTTCCTTCCTCTGCTGCCCAATTGCCAGGAAGATGCAGGGTATGACAAGTTCTATATCTTGTCAGATGACATGTAGATGCAATTTGGCCTCAGAATGCTGCCTTTCTCCCTCTTGCTGCCTTTGGTGCAGTACCTCATCTCTGAACCATCAAAAAAGTCTTTGCTGCTGCAATGCTGTGTTCTCACATTGATTTAGAGCAAGAGCATTACCTTCGGTTTTCTGCTAGTGTGGCCCTTTAACATGCTGCCAAAAAAAGAGGAAATACATCACCAGAAAAGAACAAAAGAGGATAAACATTTGTATGAAACTGTATATGTGTGTATATATATATATATATATATATAGAGAGAGAGAGAGAGAGAGAGAGAGAGAGTGCAAGCGTGCAAGTGCGCAAGAGCGCATAGTGTAGTGGTTTGAACATTGGACTATGCTTCTGGAGAACAGGGTTTGAATCCCCACTTGGCCATGGAAACCCATTGCATGACTTTGGGCAAGTCAAATACTCAGACTCAGAAGAAGGCAAAGGGAAACTCTGCCTGAACAAATGATGCCAAAAAAACCTATGATAGGTGTTCACCTTAAAGTTGCCACAAGTCAGATATGACTTGAAGACAAACAACAAGAACAAGATAGAGAAAGGGAGAGAGATGCAAATTTAGAAATAATTTAATTTGATAGAAAAACAATCCATCTTACTATAGTGATGGAGGGGACTATGGGCAGATGATCTTTGTGCCTCCTGTTCTGTCTGTTGTCCAGGTCCTCACAGTTGATGGGCTACTCTAAGGCTTCTGATCTCACTTCTTATGGTTCTTTCACTTGAAACACAAATTGGATTTGGACAACCTTTCAAACATGAAATGCCTTCAGATAGGGAACTGGTCTTTGATATCTATAAAAAGAGATGCATCGTTTCTACAGTAGGATGCATGACCACCCAAAATGTTGCATCTTACCAGGGTGGCATGAGTTGACCTAACTGAACACATGAAATCCCAGACCTATGCCATATATGTCTCCGGCACTCATTGTTAGTTTGGATGATGCCATCTGTCTGCCATGCAACTGCTACCTGCCTCTGCCTGACTGTTGCTCTTTCAGTGTAAAACCTCCATTATGAACTTTCCATACACTTTTGGATGCTCCATCATGGCTTCCTTGCACTGAGAACTGTTTCTTTCTGGCAAAGCTTCTAGATAAAGACTTGTTCAACAGCATCCTTTGTCCGATTGCTTTGCTGTTCTGAGCAGTACGTCTGCACTTGGATTTTAAAACACTTTGCTATTTCAATGAAATGTCTGTGCACTGAACTTCTCCAGTCATGGAAAGTGTACACTGATGGTAAAGGATGGTTTACTATTAGGGATGATGTGGGAGTGAAGGGTTGTAAAAAGTTGAATATTTGAGTCCTCCTATCTCTGCCACACACTTTGCACTTCATGCAACAGCCATTTTCCTTGGATAGAGGACAGAGAGCTGGGTGTACCCAATGGCCTACCCTGCTTGTTCTGAATATCTTGGGCTAGCTCTGAATCTATTAGAGATATTCAAATTTAGCTGAGCTATATGGATGAATGTATTATTGTTTCACAGACTAATAAGTGTTAACACAAGTAACACACAATGCATAATAAGAATACTGATACATTTACAAAATAGTCAAAAGAGAATTCTTACTTCACCATCTGCTTTCTAATTTGTATTGGAGAGAGAAGATTGGAACAAATATGTTAATATTAATGTCTTTAAATTATATTTCCCCAGGGTAGTGGTGGAATTTTCTTGTTGTTGTGTGCCTTCAAGTCATTTCTAACTTACTGCAACCCTAAGGCAATCATATTACAGGGTTTCTTGGCAAGATTTGCCTTTGCCTTCCTCTGAGGCTGAGCAAATGTGGCTTGCCCAAGGCCACCCAATTGATTTCCATGGCCAAGCTGGGATTTGAATGCTGGTCTCCAGAGCTGAAGTCCAATGCTCAAACTGTTACACCATGAATTAAGGCAGAAAAAGTACCCTTTCCCCAACTTAACTTAGGGCCTTTACAGACTCCCAGAAATAATGCAACATGAGACCACTTTAACTGCCCTGGCTCAGTGCTAGGGAATCATGGGAACTGTAGTTTATTGTGGCACCCAAGCTCTCTGTCAGAAAAGGTTCAATGTCTCAGAAAAAAAATACAATTCCCATGATTCCCTAGCACTGAGCCAGGGCAGTTAAAGTGGACTCAATTTGCACTATTTCTAGCAGTCTGCAAAGGCCCTTAGTATAATTTTAAGGACATTTTGGGGGGGGGGTATATAAAAGGGTTGGGTCTATGCTTTCTGTATTACCCCCTTGGCCTCCCCTACCAGCGTCACTGGGGTATTTCATTCTGTACCAGGTGGTA
The DNA here is from genome assembly GCA_026167975.1 of Phrynosoma blainvillii. Taxonomy (NCBI): domain Eukaryota; kingdom Metazoa; phylum Chordata; class Lepidosauria; order Squamata; family Phrynosomatidae; genus Phrynosoma; species Phrynosoma blainvillii. The sequence goes on along the minus strand of JANUYF010000001.1, from coordinate 237,153,067 downwards.
GCTGTGGCAGCAAGGAACAAGAGTGATGGGCAGTAAAGAACAGGAGGGAAGGAGCAGGAAGAAGACTCCTGCAGCCTGCTGCTTTCCAGCTCAGAGGCATGTGGGGAAAAGAAAAGATGGACTGTGCAGAAAATGGGGAGAATGGGATTGTAGACATGGTACGCGAGGACACAAGAGGAGGGAAAAGGAATTGGACAAAGGGAAACATACAGAGAAGGTGCAGACGGAATCTACATGTGTGTAGAATGAAGAGCATGCAAGGAAGAGGGAAAAGACAAAACAGAGTGGGCAGACAGAGAGATACATGGAAAAACAAGGGAATGAGACCCTAAGAGGAAAGAGGGAGAAGATAGATGAAAGGAAAACGGCCCAGAATAATAGAGAAGGAGAGTGACAGTGACAAGGAGACACATGAGCAACAGGAGAATCTGTGGGGATGAAGAATTTAAAGAGGTCTCTAACTGCTAGTATATCTCTGCTTTTTAAAAATGTTCCTGAGCATTGTTCTAGTGGACTATTGCTGATAGGGCTGCTATGGTTGTGTGGGGGTTGAGCGTTGGATGGATCTGGTGAATAGTTTATAATTATTGATAGAGATTTTTGTGCAAACTGTGCTCTGCTTTAATGTGAAAAGGTACTTCTTTGAGTCTTCAAAATACTTTACAATGCAAGAACCTAAACCCAATTGTTCTAACTGGAGTAGACCTATTGAATCAATGGTCTAAATCTGGAGTGTTGATTTACCAAGTTACCATTGATTCAGTGAATCTTCTGTTAGATGAGACTAAAAGCTGGATTTACATCAAGTATCTGACTTGATTCCTCTCTTCCCCTTGTTTGAAAATAAAAGAAAAAGCGCCAGGAAACTGTACTAACTTCACTAAGGGGCTGTCAGACAGTGGATGACCAGCATGGATTTGTCAGCTTTACCTCACAGAGTTCACATGGAGCATATTCTCTCAAGCATAACCTTTCCTTTGTGATATTTGCAAAATCAGGATAACTTTTAAATACAGCCAGTCTTCCGTTTTCACAGGGATCCATTCCGGAACCCCCCACGACAACAGAAACTTACCAATATTCAAGCCCCATAGGCTTCAATGGTGGCGCATGCCTGGGGAACGGACCCCATTTAGTTACCCTCTGTTTGTCCCTCGCATATAAGTGAGGGACGCAGATTTGAAGACCATGAAAACTGAGGGGCAAATTTATGTATACATTTAAATAAAAAACAATATCTCTTCTCCTCCTCCAAATAATAATAATAATAATAATACATGAATTATAAAGAGTATGAAATCTTTCTTTACTGCTGCCATCTTATTTTAGGTGAACACAACATACTTTCAACTGCAATGAAATCCTGGGTTTCTCCACTGTTTTCTATCCCTTCTGCCTCATGGCTGCTCCCATCTACTTCAAAATGAATGAGGAAGCTCTTTCTTTGTTGTGTCATCCTTCTTTGCCCCCCCTTTTCTCCCTCCCCCTGTTTTTCACTTAGTGTGTGTGTGTGTGTCTGTGTTTGTATCATCTCCATGGTTTTGCAAATACAACTATGACCATGCCCATTGGCTGCAAACCGTGGGCTTATCTTTTCAAACAAGCAGTATACTGAGTAGGCGTAAGTGTACAAATGCTCATGCTACAACTTCTGTCTTTCAAGTCTCAAAGGTGCTACACAATCCCTTTGTATACTGATTTTTCAGACTAACACAGCTAGATCTTTGAATACTGCCTGCATGATTTGCCTTTTTTGCTATAAAAATTATAGAGCTGATTACAAAGCAAGGAAGGTGGGAATCCAGGCTAGCTAATGGCTCAAACAAGCAAGTCAAAGGTACTGTTTGGTTCAAACTGTCTGGTTACCATCATACTTGTGGAGGCACTTGATGACTGGCACTGGGGCTCAACATTGGGTCAGTGGAGGGCTTTTGGCCATTTCCCCAGCCTCAGCACCCACCCTGGGACCCCACTAGTCCATTGAAATGAAGCTGGAAGTGACTATTTTGAAGAAAACACTTTATAAAAAGTTTTTTTGTTAAATTATAAGATGGAGAGGATACACCTTATTTTAGAGAAGAATTATCCTCCACCCCCAGAGATATAATTCTTTGGTGTTTTTTGCAGGGCTGAATGAAGACTTGAAAGGATCTCCCCCCACCCCCCGTTTTGAGCCCTCCCAAAAGCTACAAACAAGGCCAGGGATAACTGCATGTGGTCCATGGGTCACATGATTCAAAGCCCCATTTTGGTCTATGCATGTCATGGCTAGCCTATTAAGTGGAGCCAAGTGGCAAGTCATGGGATACCTCATCCAGCATTGTGGCTATGCACACAGTGAGCACCTCAGTGGGTTTGGAGCAATTTAAGGGCAAGTGCTCCCTGTGCTGTTTTGCTCTTTGTCTTGACAGAAAATGCAGTTCTATTTATTTGTGATAAGGAAAGTGCTGATTATGATCTTTTTTTTTAAAGAAGGCAATTTGCTTATATAGTCACTTTGGCCATTGATTTGAGTATTGCAATCCCCAGTCCAAATGGGTTTATTTTTCAAAGGTATCTTGCATGAGGAAGTTAAAAACTCTCTCTCTCTGTATGTATGTGTGTATGAGAGAGAACTATTTTGTATCTCCTCACAGTATCAACAGAGATACAGATACAATTGCTTTGAGTTTACTATGGACCAAACAGTATCATGAAAATGCCTCAAGGTCACAGCAGAAAGAGCCCAATATTATTTCATTATTTCAGTGTGGAAAAGAGAAGTTCCAAATCTCAAATGCAATTTGCTCTGTCTGGCACACAGCAAAAGGTAAATTTTTTGCAATGCACTTTGTGGAGATTGAGACTCTGCTGCATTGGCAAAGCAAGTTAATTGCTTTGATTCTATATTCCATTTGACTGATAGGGTCTATAAAATCATTAATTGAATTACTATTGTGGAATAAGTAGTGCATCAATTTGAATTCACCAGACCCTCTTCCCCCCGCTCCTGCTCCCCCCACCCCCCGTTTTGAGAATCCAATCCCAGGGTTGATATGTGCATATTCTTGAAAGAAGGCTCAATAAATAGATTTGCTATTCAAGCTAAACAAATTTATTTTTTCCAGATGTTCTCCTACTGCATTAGAAAATTGTAATGCTGACTTCATACTATTCCTGTTTGCAACATAAAACATGCACTGGCCTGTATATTACATTGATACCCTTTTATTTTATACCATTCCTATACTAAGGACCTGGCACAAAGGCCATTATAAAACAAAAACAAAGAAATTCTGTTTCTTACTCAGCAAGATTTCTATCAGCCCCTTTATCAGACAAATGGAGCTAAAACCTGACATTTTTCTTTTTCTATTTTTTTAAATCCCAAGGGCATCTTTGGCTCTTAGTGTTTTATCAATGGATTGGCGAGAAAGGCTTTGGGAATGAAACATCAGTTTTTAATTTCCTAGAAGAAAAGCAATTGCATATTATTTGAGCTTCATATTGGACATTGCTAAAAGATTCTATAATATTGTGTATGGATAGGTGTGATGAAATAGTGCTGTGAAAGAACACATTTCTAGAAAGTCAGAAATGGAAACTGCATCTAAAGCAAGGCTTCAAAAAGTTAACGATGCTTCAAGGTTTCCTGTTGATTTCAATGGAATTTAAACATAACATATATTTATATTAGAGTCAACATTTTTAATTTAATGATTTAATGCATGTTATTTCACAAAAATATTTATGGCATCAGTAAACTTCTGTGACATACCTCCTTTTTAGATGACATTAGGGATACGTAATTCTTCACTAACTTTCTTCTTGAAGTAATTTCAGTAATTTGGTCCCCACTGCAATGAAGTCTTCAAAACCCAGTGTTTTTGAAGGCTATTCACAATTCAGAACTTATTCTGCACAAAATTTGCACATGGCTGTGTGAAAATAATATTTCAAGAAAAAGGACTTCCCGTGTGAGGGTGTGGAGAGAGGTTGGGTTGAGAAGTCCTCTATTTCCAACCGCATCCAAAGCGAGGTTTGCGATGGGTAAATAAAACGAATCCCATCATTTTCACCCTCCTGGGAAGAAGGGTGTCAAGGGACTCATCGGGGGTCCGTAACAGTCTCTCTGACGAGGTCTAGCTGATAGCAGAGCTCATTTTAGGAGAAGCTATAGGACCGAAGAGCCACCCAACCCGCTGATGCAGCTGTGCAAGTTTGAAGGGAAAACACCCCACGTTCTAACAGTAAGCTTACATAAAGGAAGAAAATTTTTTTGGAGACAGCAATCTGAGCTTATATCTTACTTTGGACTCTAAAGTGAAAATTGTCACATACTAAATTGGAGAATTGTACCGCCTAAATCGTTGTCCTCCTTGGATTGGAGAGCTTGGGGTGTGGCAAGACGCAGCAAGACACGGAGATGTTATAAAAAGCGAGGAGAGAGTCCCGGCGTGCGGATGGAGACAACAAAACGCAGAGGGATTCCCCAAGGGGGAGGCAGGTCTCGGCTCGCAGAGGAAGGCGGCAAGACGTAGAGAGATCTCCGGATAGAGGGCAGACCCAAACGGGGCAAGAAAGTTCCACGCGAAGAGTGAACCCTCTTCCACGAGAGTTACAGCTACAGCTACAGGTATAGCAGCAAGGGAGATTCATGAAAGCGAGAGGAAATCCCGACATAAAGGGAAGCGGAGGTGTGGAGGAGCCCACTCATCCATACCTCTAAGAGAGAAAACGACTTTAGACTTTAAAAGTAGAGGGTGGAAGCGCGCGAGAGAAAGGACGACAGCGTAAGCATGAGTGAAAGAGAGAGAAAAAAAAGCCGCAAAATGAAACAGTGAAAATTACAGTGACATTAAGTAAAAGAGAGAAAATAAGACAAGGGGAGGCACGAAGAGTCAAGAGAAAGAAATTACAGTGATAGTGAATAAAGGATACAGAAGAGATACAGTAATAAATATAAACTTATACATGGAAAATAATAAGTTGGAAAAGAGAACAATTAAGGAACAGAATAAGGAAAGAAAGAAAGGAAAGGACAAACCTTGATTGAATCTCATCTCATCAATAATATATGGTTTTGTGGATTTAAAGCAATAAAAGCAGAATATTAGAAGATACAGAAGAAGGTTCTTGGTGACACTTCAGCAGCAGATGTTTTTCCTCTCTCTGCTTGTGCTAATTTAGGGTTGAATGGATTGAATATTTGGGATAAAATTGATTTGGAAATAATAATAATTGATGCAATTGATGTAAAATTGATTCATAGATAATAGTTTATATATATAGATAACAAAAATACCTCTATCTTTATATATTCTTGATAAACAACTAAGGTGTATAAGTATAAAGGGAATATTAAGGGGGTATTAAGATATTTTGGATAATTTTACTTTTACGTTTATCTGCTTCGGATAAGAAAATAAGGTGTATTAAACTAAAGGGTACACTTACGCTTAAAGGGGATGGTAATAGTATAGATATTATTTGAATATCAGTATATCAGAAACCCAGATACTCAGAAATAGTAGAAATAGTAGAAATAGTAGAAAATTAAAAATTTAAAAATCTGGTTAGTGGTCATGAGAATCATTTTGTTTAATTATATAAGAATTTGGGAACTAAGATTATTATTATACATATTATATAATTGTGTATTTTTCATTTAAAATTAGTAATTAATATAAGGATATAAAGGTGATCTTGTTATACCATAACAACAGTAGATTAGGGGTAGTTAGAATTAAGGATTATATAAAAATCTTTTAGAATTAATACTGGGGTTGACCTTGATGTGTTTCACCATACAGGGGATTTACAATATTGTGATAAAGAGTACTCTATTTATATAGATATAGCAGTGAATATAACAACATAGATATACAGTTAATTCCTGGTATTTATACAGTTTTCTATTCATGGTTACTACTAGTCAGAGAAAAGAAAGAGGAAGCGGACGATTAACAGGAAGGAAAAAAGAAATAAAGGAGAAAAGATAGAGAAAAGGAGAAAGAGATAAAGGAAAAAAGAAAAGAAAAGAAAAAGAGGTTAAAAGAAGAAAATAAATAAATATATTGAAGATATAGGAAGATGGCAACAGGGAAAAAAGGTCTAACACAAGCTCAAATACAGGTAATTACACCAAGAAGGGGCTCCACGGATGAGACCATTAGACTAATCGATCAAACATCGATTTTACTTGAAGAGATCAAGAAGATGAGAAATGAAATGAGGGAAATTAGGCAAGAACTTAAAGATGATCTGAAAGAGACAAGGAATGAGCTGAGAGGAGAAATAAAGGAGACAAGGACAGAGATTAGGAGAGATGTGAAAAAAGAGCTAGATCACTTTACGAATAAAATTGAGAAAATAACAGCGGACCTTTCAAAACACAAACAGAGGTAAATGAATTAAAGGACAGAACAACTGATTTAGAAACAACAACAAAGGAAATGAATAAAAAACAAGAACAACAGAAGATAGTAGATCTAACAAACAAATTGAGATACAGAGAGAGATGCGTTAAAATTCGGGGTTTATCAGAAAATTCAAAAGAGGATTTATACGAAAGACTGACAATACCTCTTGCTAAATATATCGGAATATCAGGAAAGGAAATGAGCAGAGAAATAGATAAATTTTTTTGGATTAATTCCTCATTTGCTAAGGAAAAGAAGACTCCCAGAGATATTGTGGTGTGTTTGACAAGAATAAGAATTCGCGAGTTAATAAGCCAGAAAAGTTACGATGTAAAACTGATAATAGAGGAGAATGAGGTGAAAGTGTTCAAGGATATCCCACCAGGGATCATGTTTGAAAGACAAAAATACAAAAATTTGACTCTGGTATTAAAGAAGAGAAAGATTGAATATCGATGGGAGAGAATAGAAGGGTTAACCTTCATGTGGAATCAAGGAAGGTATAGAAAAAGCGAATGAAATGGAGAAAAAAATTAAATAAAAAAGAAAATCAAGATGCACCCCGGATATTCACAAGATCACGCTCTAAACAACAACAACAACAAAAATGGAGGAACAAGAACAAGAGGAAAGACGAAAAAGGAAAAAAGAAGAAAAGGGAGAAGGGACGAACAGGAAAGAGGAAGCATCACTAGAAGGACATGATAGAGAATACACTGATCAAGATATAGGAAAAGACGTGGACACTAGAAGTAGAACGGATTCTGAAATAGATCCAGAAACAGAAGAGGAAGAAGAGAAAACAGAAATTTAAGGAAATAAATTAATTGTATTCCTTCAAGTAAATAAAAGATAACCGAATTTTGACAAACTAAAAGACAAATAAATAACAATAAATAAGGGGAGGAAGGGGTGGAACAAAAAACAAACAAACAAAATAAAACAAATTTTACTTACAAAGAACAAAACAAAATAAAATAACATAAGGTAGAACAAACAATAAAAGAAGCAATGACAATTAAATTACTTTCGTGGAACGTCAAAGGGATTAACTCAAAATATAAAAGAAATATGATATTTCATTATTTGGAAAAACTTAATAATGACATTATAAGCTTACAGGAAATAAAGATCAAGGAAAAAGACATTAAATATTTGAGGAATCCAAAACTTGGACATTGCTACACCTCGACAAATGAGAAGAAAAAGAAAGGAATTGTGATTTACATTAATAAAAAATTTACTTCCAAAGAAATATTTAAAGATAAAAGAGGCGAATGCATCATAATCGAAGTGAAATTCAAAGAATTCACCTCCTTGATAATAGGAATATATGCTCCGCAAACTAAAAGAAAGAAGTACTTTGAAAGAATCAGTAAGATTATAGAAATGGAAAAATATAATAACATTATTATGTTGGGAGACTTCAATGCAGTTGTAGACCCAAAGATGGATAGAGAAACCATTAAGGGTAAGAAAGTTAGAAAAAATCAGGGGAAATTACCGATGTCCTTCTTTAAGCTAATTGAAGACCTCTCTTTATCAGATATTTGGAGAAGTAAATATGGAACCACAAAGGGATTTACATTCAATTCCGAATCATGTAAATCCAGATCAAGATTAGATATGTTCTTTGTTTCTAGAAATATTCTACCCAAAGTAAAAAAAATGAGCATACTGGATAAAATAATATCTGACCATTTCCCCATTACGATGGAGATAAGAGAAAGGAATAAGGAATTTAATTGGAAACTTAAGGAATATTTATTAAAGAAAGAAGAGAACGTGGAAAAATTGAATAAAGAAATAAAACAGTATTTTAAAGAAAACACGACGCAGGAGATAGCTAACAAAACAATATGGGATGCCAGCAAGGCAGTTATGAGAGGAATAATAATAAAAATGGAATCTGAAGAACGTAAGAAAGAAAAAGAGAAAGAAAATGAAATATTACAAAAATTAAGAGCTAAGAAAGAGGAATGGGAGGATAAAAAAGAAATTAAGATAAAAGAGAGATAGAATTACTGGAACAGGAATTAAAAACGTTGACAATAATAGAAATGGAACAGAAACTTCAGGAAAACTGACAAAGATATTTTGAAATGGGGAATAAAGCTGGCAAATTACTAGCAAATATAATAAAAAAGAAGAGGAGTAACAAAATAATTACCGAAATAAAGTGCAAAGAAACTATAATAACTGATCAGGACAACATTAAAAAGAGTTTCAAAATGTACTTTGAGAATCTTTATGAGAATACGAAGAAACACGAAGCATTTGAACGAAAAGTAAAAGAGTATCTTGACAAACAGAAAATTCCCAAATTATCCGTGGAGCAAAGAGAAGAATTAAATAAAAAGATAACAGAGGAAGAAATATCGGAAAGCATAAAAAGATTGAAACCAGGGAAAGCACCTGGCCCAGATGGATTCTGTGGTCTTTATTATAAAAAACCAGAAAAAAGTTTAATAAAACCTCTCTGTAAAACAATCAATGATATATCTGAAATTGGCATACTGGAATCCTGGAAGGATACCTATATAACTCTAATACTAAAAGAAGGGAAGGAACCAAGGAACTTGCAGAGCTATAGACCCATTTCTCTAATCAATATAGACTACAAAATGTACACTTCTATAATAGCGGATCGATTAAAGAGGATACTTAACAACATAATAACAGAAGATCAAAACGGATTCCTCCTGAAAAGGTACATAAAGAACAATGTAAGAACTGTAATTAACATCTTAGAACATTTTGAAATACATAATGAGAAGAAATTGGCTTTAATTAGTATAGACGCAGAAAAAGCTTTCGATCAGGTCAATTGGGTATTTTTAAAAGAAGTGGTAACAAGGATGCAAATGGGTGACGTTTTTTGTAATTGGATAGAAACAATATATAAAGATCAGAAAGCCCGGCTATTGATAAACGGGGAAAGAACAGAAAGTATTAAAATTGAAAAAGATATGAGACAAGGTTGTCCCATGTCTCCCTTATTGTTTTTAGTAATATTGGAGATCTTGATAATAAAAATTAGAGGAGACCAGGACATCCATGGGGTCAAAATCAAGGGACAGGACTTTAAACTGAAAGCTTTTGCTGATGACATTGTCTGTTTTTTGGAAGATCCACTTAAAAGCCTAGACAGATTATTAAAAACCATGAAAGAATTTGGAGAAGTTGCAGGTTTTTATATAAATCGAAGCAAATCAGCAAAAATTACAAAAAATATTAATAAAAATGAGGAAGAACAAATAAGAGAAATTTCAAACTTCAAGATAGAGAAAAAGATCAAATATCTGGGGATAACTATTACAAAAAGAAATGTTGATTTATTTGAAAACAATTACAATAAGATCTGGGTAGAAATCAAAAATGATTTAGCAAGATGGGCAAAGTATCAGATATCCTTCCTAGGGAGAATATCTTTAATCAAAATGAATATTCTGCCCAAATTTATTTATCTTTTTCAAACACTTCCGATTATACATAATGAGAAATGCTTTACTATCTGGAGAAAGGAAATATCGAAATATATATGGAACGGCAGAAAACCAAGAACAAGATGGCATAGTTTAATTGAAAGAAAAGAAAAAGGAGTATGTAGTCTCCCAGATCTAAAATCTTATTATTTAGCATGTTGCATGGAATGGCTAGAAACATGGATAAAGTTAGAAGATGAAAAGACTTTGAGTGTGGAAAGCAGCAACATGCGATTTGGATGGCACGCGTACCTTTGGTACAACAAAGCATGTGTTAATCGAGATTTCGAACACCATGTGATAAGAAGGGGTCTATTGAAAGCTTAGACACAAATAAAAAAGAAATATTATAGGAAATTACCGCTTTGGATATCACCCCAAGAGGCGATGTTAGCAAGAAGTAAGAAAGATAATAAAAATTGGATAAAATATAAGGATATAATAGAGATCTCAGGCAATGAAATTAAAGAAATGAAATCCAAAGATTATTTAAACAATGAAGGAATTGTAGAAGATTGGTACTTATATTTACAATTGAAAGCAAAATTTAAGCAAGACTTAAAAACAGATGGATTTGAGATACAAAATAATGATCTGGACAGGATAATTATGGACAAAGAAGGCCATCACATTAAGAAATATTATAAGCTTTTCATAGAAAGAAAACTCGAAGGTGAGATAATAAAACAAGTAATGTTAGATTGGTCGAAAGATTTAAAAGAAAATATAGATCTAGAAAATTGGGAAATAGCTTGGAATCGTACCAATAAATTTACAGCCTGTCAAGATCTAAAGGAAAATTATTTTAAAATGATGCATAGATGGTATCTCACTCCAATCCAGATTGATGCAATTTACAAAACTGGGAAGCGAGAATGTTGGAAGTGTAAGAAGAGAAAAGGAACATTATATCATATGTGGTGGGGTTGTCCGAAAACAAGAAAATATTGGTATAAAATAAGACAAATAATAAATGAAATTCTTAACATAAAAATACCTTTCTGCCCAAAACTCTTTTTATTAAATATGACAAAGGATCTAGATGTGGTAATAAAAAGAAATTATGAATGTATTCTTCTATATATGATCTCAATAGCGAGAATAGTCTTCGCGAGGTATTGGAAGAATGACAGAATCCCCCAAATGGAAGAATGGCTAATCAAATTGAAAGAAGCTATGAGGATGGATATCCTGACTCATTTATTAAGGGATAAATCTATGGAAAAAACTATGTCACAGTGGGAATCTGTAAATAAATATATGGAGAAAAGATTAAAGAAATAAGGAAATTAATGTTATATTACTATATAGTTCGAAGAGAGAAGTGCAATAGAGATTTCGAAGAGATCAAAAACAAGACGTAAGGCGGAAATAATAATCAGTTAAGTGAATATTTGAATATTATATAACAACAAATTCAACGAAACTGAAAATTTAATAAAAAACGGAATTTGGAAGATATATAAATAAATATAAGAACAAATTATTATCGCAGAAAGCGTGCTAAAAGATTATTGATGTGACAGTATGCAATTATAGAATAAGATTTATAGAGATGGATGAGGAAAATTTAGATAAAGAAGAGTGCTCAGATTGGGAAGTAAAAGGAAAGCATAACAGGGAAAATATTACAGATAGTAATTGAACTATGTTTGTTGTCTATTTATGTATATAGGTTTGTATGCAATTAGGATGTATGTTTTTAGAAAATATGTTTATAGGAATGAATGTTGATATAGATGTCAAGTGTTTGTAAAGTTAATTTTTGTGTTTGTTTTGAAGTCTTTAAATAAATATTAAAAAAAGAAAAAAAAGAAAATAATATTTCAAAGCATAAATATTACTTCCTATGCATAAAATGCTGTTTTCTATATAAATCAAACATGTAGAACTTTTACACAGAATAAATCCCAATTACAGCATTTTCTCTGCAGAAAACATTGTTTTCTGTGCAAGAATTAATATTTCTGCATCGAAATATTATTTTCCATGCAGAAAATGCTGTTTTCTCTGCAAAACAACCACGTACAATTTTGCACAGAATAGGTCCTTAACAGAAAAGATTCTTGTCAGTTCAGTTTTCTTCTCATCAGAGTTTTTCAACAGTTTTATTTTGTTTGTTTTACAATTTTCTGAATATTTTAAAATATTCTTTCAGTGTCTAGATAACATTAGAGCTTGAGAAAGTTAGTTTTTATAGATTGCAACCTTTAGAATCCTCCAGCCAGCAGCTGAAATATAATTTCCCCAAGCTTTGGAACTCCTGTTTGTTTTGGCCAACCAGGAACCAAGTCACATAAGTCTATGTGTTCATCTTTCCTTTGTGCCAGTGAAGTAACATGTTCAGAATGCTTTTAGCATTCTGCTCAGTTCATCTGATGTTTGCACCTGTGCAGAATTCTTAAAATTTCACCTTGAGCAAAGCATCATGGTAGTTCTGGGCATTAATGGCACAACTTTTGTGTAGCTGGATTTCAAAAATAACAATAAGGGACAGTCAACATTTGTGACATGTAGGTCTGACAATAAGAAAGTAGCTATTAAACATTTGTGTTCTACCTAAATATTACATTGAGATATTGATTTCAGTTAATTTAGCCATGTATTTCTCTGTAAAATTAATATTTTAACCCACCTTCATAAATTACACAACACATAAATTTCTGTCTTTATGAGGTCCCAAACCCTCAAATTCAAGATTATTTTGCTTTTTGTTCAGTTCATATAAAGCTTTTCAACCCTCAAATAGGAGACATCCCTTGTAAAAAGGGACATCTGCCAACCCTACATGGTATCAGTGTGGCATGCTCCTTGAAGTCTTGGATTTGGATTAAGGAAACCTAGATGAAAATCTCTGCTGAGCTGGGCAGCCTACGTGATAGCCTTGTGAACAACACATTTCATTCTAACATATCTCACAAAGTTGTTATGGCGATCTTAAATGTGCAGGCATGAATTTCTTTGCACCCCATGCATCTCAAATGCTTTGTGCTAGGACTTGCCTGAGAATATACTGAACTCTTTGTGATACAGCTGTAAATGAACTTCATCTCTTCTTGAGACCTGCTTCTCTTTTCTAAAAGAGAAAAGAATATCAGTTTCTGGAAATGAACATGTATATATTCTATTATTCATGTTTAATGTTAAAGAACCATATATGGAGACACAGCATTTTAATAGAATTTAAGCCTATTTGCAGGGGAATATCTACACAACAGAAATGGTTTTTCAGCCAACTATTTTTTAAAAATGCCCTGAAAAAACAACAAAAAGTCACTTACAGTGATATCTCCCCATGAACATCATGACCCACTTAGGATTAGAAACCAGCCAGTGTTAGGTGAATGGTGAGAGAGCATGTAATAATATATTAACAAAGACATGTGTTTTACATGTGTGCAAACATTCAACTGCAAAATAGGGATGTCAGTCCACAGCTAAGACTCCTTAGAGTTTTGATTCCAATAGTTTTTGATAAACAATACCAACATGTGCAAATTTATCCATTTTTGGGACAGAAGGAATTTCAGCGTTGTTTTATTTAATGTGGAAGGAATCAAAACTGTTAGATTTGTTCATTCAGGTTCAGAGTTTTGAGTGTCTATGTTTTAACACTGCCTTTGAATGTCATTGTACAGTATTCAATCATGTTTGTAGTGTTTAGTTAGGATTGTCACTTCTATTGAGACTCCTCATTTTCAACACTTCTGTGGCAGGTGGGAACAACACAGTCCTTACCATGGTGGGAATAGTTATACTTACTGAATATGACTAATTGTGAATTTCTCTCTGGGTTCTTGTTGTTGGGGGTTCTGTTCAATTCATTTAAAATAATATAAATAATGATTTATAAAGATGTTGTGCAATGCTGGGCCCAGAACAGAACACTGCAGCACCCCACTAGTCACTTCTCTCCAGGGTGAAGAGGAACCACTGGTGAGCATTCTTTGGGTTCACATCAACCACTCAACCTATCAGTAGAGATCTCGGCATCCCGCATTTTACTAGCTTGTCTGCAAGAATATCATTGGGGGTGTGTGTGAAAAGCCTTACTGAAATCAAGATATACAATATCCACAGGATTCCCTTAATCTGCTAAGCTTGTAACTAATCAAAAAAGAGAGATAAGATTAGTTTGACATGATTTGTTTTTGAGAAACTGATGCTGACACAACTTTCCCAAGTGTGCATAGACTGATCTGCTCTACAGTCTTTCATGGTATTGAAATCAAGCTATGTAGTTGCTTAGATCTCCCCTGCCACCTTACCTTTTGAAGATTGGGGAAACATTTGTCCACTTCCAGTCTTCTGGGATCTCTCTTGTTCTCCATGAATTTTTAAAGATATTTGACAATGGCTACAAATTTCATTAGTATCCTTGGATGCAGTTAATTACACCCTGGATACTTGAATTCATTTATAGTAGATATCTTTTGTAGATCTTTTTATCTAATTTCACTTGGTAGAGCAGGGTTTTCTTTTGGGGAGAAGACTGAGGCAAATGAGGTGTTGAGCAGTTTTTCCTTCTCATTGCCCCCCCTCTTAGCATTTCACTCAGTGGGTTTACCATTTCCTTGTTCTTCCTCTTCTTCCAAACATAGAGCAAACTACTTTGAAAAACAAAACAAAATTATTTTTAACTTTTCTAGCTAGCATTAGCCTATCTTGAGCTGTAGTTTTTCAGACTTTCTCTTTGTAGGCATTGGCTATTTGTTCATATTCCTCTTTCACAATCTCTCTGTTCTTCCATTTCTTGTACATGTCTTTTTAAAAACCACAGCTCATCTGAAAGTTCTTGGTATGTCCACCTTGATTTCTTTAGAAACCTCCTACCTTTTTTCCTCATTGGAATGATTTGCCATTGTGTCTTCAGCATCTTACATTAAAAAACTCCAATGCATCATGAACTCCCTTTCCTTCAAGCATTTCTGACCATGGGTTCTCACACAGTATTTCCTTAAGGCTACAGAAATTAGCGTTCTTAAAGTCAAGAGTGTGTATCTGACTATTTGGCTTCCCTTTTCCTCTGTATGACAAATTCATAGAATCATAGAGCTGGAAGAGACCACAAAGGTCGTCCAGTCCAACAACCTGCCATGTAGGTATGCATAATCAAAGCACTCCCAGGAGGGCATAGTCACTCCCATCCAACGATCCCACTATACCCACTCCATTGCCCAATTAATAATTGATACAATTGATACAATTCAAAATAACTGAACCCCTTGTTGATGCCTCCATCTTATGAAAAATGAAATTATCTGTAAGGCAAGATAACACACCTCTTGAGACATGTTTATCAGTTCTACACACCACTGCTTCTATTGCTTCTGAAAAGTCAAAAGGGAATCACTTACCACCATCACACATCTCTTCTTCCTCTGGGAATAGGATATCCCATACAGAGAACCCCTTTGACATTACGTCTGTGCTGTTTGAACATTGAGGCTGTTGCCCCTGTTCCTGTGGTTAAGGGGATTGCTTGGAATCAAGGTCCGATGGGGCCTTGTGAGTGTGACTGGCCTTGACCTAGGCATTGTTCTGTTTTGTGAGATGATTGCCATATTGCTGGAGACTGTGGACCAAAAATGAAAGTGTCCATTCAATTGAAATGAAGTAGACAGAAGGCTACCTAGCCCAGGACATTTAGTGAACATACTTCAGTTACTAGCACCATGTTTCCATGTGCATTAGAGATTACAGAAACTTGTGTATTTTAAACAGGGAGGCTCCCGTTTGTAGGATGCTTGGGGATGGAACTGGATAACTTTTGCATCTTTCCAAGTGATTTGTAAACAGGTACCAAATTATAGAGATGGTGTCGTCCAAAGGTTCCGTTCATTCAACTGGCATATCCTGCATGAGTATGGAACTCTGGGCAAACACAGAATTTGAAAATACTTAGAAGAGTTTAGAAATTCCAAACAATAAATGGGGTGGGGGTGGTTCATACTTAAGTTTGGGAGGCAAATGGGAACAGAAATTGGGTGTGGCAGAGAATGTGGGAGAACAGCTTCTGGAAGTAGCAGGCTGAGATTGCTGAGAGGGTGGGAAAATGAGCAATCTCCTAATTAAAATCACTGCTTCCCTGATTAGCATCACGACTTTTGTGCTGCTGTTATCAGTACTGAAAGAGTAATCCTGGCTGCTCTGGAGCTGGGGTGGAGTTGGAAAAGTTACAGTCTCTCCCTCCCCACCGTACCCCTAGTTGTGACTGCTTTTTCCCCAAGGCTGTTAGAAGTGTAGAAACTGAAGCAGCAACAGAAATCAGTCTGGGAGGTGGAAGGATTTAGTGGCCATGGATCCTTGCAGGGACTACAGAAATGGTGTTTTGTGTCGTGTGTGTGTGTCAAAAGCCTGTTATCTGCTGCTTGTGCTCCCATGCCCTAATTAGACGGTTCCCAGGTATCCTCATTACACAATTATAGCAGTTTGATCCCACTTTAACTGATATGGTTCCATCCTTTGTAGTTTGGATGGGGGAGGAGGCTTAAAATTATCGACAAGAGAGGTCTGAGCTCTCTCTCAGAGGGTTCAAAGGAATGCACTAGAGCAGTGGTTCTTAACCTGGGTTCGATCGAACACCAGGGGTTCGGTGAGTCAGTCTCGTGGGTTCGGCGGAAGTCAAGACACACATCGGATTCATATGATTCGTGATGACACGCCCCGCTCGTCCATCATTGGCTGCAGGTGATAACCTGTATACGTTTTATATGCCCCACTATATATATGCCCCATCCAACCAAACCAGCTTGCCCCGCCTCCACCGACAGAAGTGGTCCTCTGATTGGCCGTGTGGTGTGATTGACAGCACGATGGCCCACTCCCCTCACCGGATGGCACTGACGGTCCATCTGTATTGGTGGTAGAAGGGTTCGGTGAATGCGTAAGAATCGTAAGAAGGGTTCGGTCAATGCACATATGAAACTGGTGGGGGTCAGTACCTCTAACAAGGTTAAGAACCACTGCACTAGAGTGTTCAAAGCCCCTTCTCAAATTATAAATTTCAGGATACCACAGAATGGAGCCATGACAGTTAAATAGAATGAAACTACTATAATTGTGTAATGTTGGGGCCTTTCACAATGCATAATTGTAGTGCTATGATACCACTTTAACTGCCATGCATGCATCCTGTGGAATCTTCCTGGGGTTTGTAGTTTGGTCTGAGACACCGGAGGAGAACTGTCTGGTTGAGGATCCTAATGGCCCCTCCTTCACCTGCCGATCCCGGGATTCCATGGGATGCAGCCACTGCAATTAAAGTGGAATTAAATCATTGATAATTGAATCAATTGTGTAGTGTGATAGGGTCCTGGGAAGTGTATAGACATGTGTGTGTATGTACGTGTTTGTGTGTGTGGAGTTACTAGATTTTAAGGCACTGGATAAATTATTAAACCTCTCCAGGTGGGGATACAAATCTCAAGATGGGTGGAACTATAGGAGAAAAGAGTTTTATATTCGCAAAGCC
Source organism: Phrynosoma blainvillii (assembly GCA_026167975.1). Classification (NCBI taxonomy): domain Eukaryota; kingdom Metazoa; phylum Chordata; class Lepidosauria; order Squamata; family Phrynosomatidae; genus Phrynosoma; species Phrynosoma blainvillii. The sequence continues at coordinate 237,135,707 of JANUYF010000001.1, read as the reverse complement.
TGGGCCCCCATCCATACCCATATCAAGTGTGATGGTGTTTCTCTTGCATTTTGTACAATATCAATGCACCAAAGAGCTAGGAGCCAGGGAAGAGGACTCAGGAGAGAAAGCAAGGCTGTGGGCCACAGAGAGAGAGGACTTGAAGTCAAGTGGCTTATTTTATACAAATCATGGCAGCAGTGGTACAGAACCTGAGGGAATAAAAGTTCCTCAGAGTTGAATATGAGACTTGCAGAAGCCCCAGCAGAATCATAGAACCTGGAAAAATTCCTCACATGCTATGCATGCTGTATGTAAAACCTTGTCTTGATGCTAAAAAAAACCCCTCTTGCTCTGGGTTTCCAAATTACTGCCTACCCAATTTTCTATTAAGCCCATTTTCACTATCAGCTAATACTGAAGCTGTTCCTGCCTCACTTTATTACAATAGCTTGTTCTTGTGATATCACAAGGATTTGATTGTGCCATTGCCCTGATCATAGGCTTTTGCCCTGAATGAGATGCTACTGAATTGGAGACCCTTTATGTGTGTGTTTTAAATGTCTTTAATTTGGAAAGTTATACACTTCTGTACACTTATGTAATTTGGAAAGTTATACACTTCTGTACATTTACGGAATTCATTAGGTTTGCAGAAACTGCAACTTTAAATTTGGTAGTCCACAAACTTATGTTGAGGTTGATACATATTTGAGTGCCTGTGTTTGTTTTTAAAGCGATTCTTTAAAATGATCCTAGAAATCTTGAACATTTTACAGATAGCCCATGATAGGGCTCAATGAGCAGGAGATGAATAAAAATCAAATTTAAATTTCATTACTTTAATTGAAAAAAATGAGTTTATCATTAGGACCCATATATTACAGCACTATGTACATTTTCTGCTGTTATTAATTCAATTAATTTTGGAGTTCAAAGGCTGAATGTATGGCCTAGTGCACACAGTGTTTTAAAATATTACCCATGTAAATGAACCAAAGAGAGTTTTTAAAACTGTTTACTTCAAAATTTCATTTTCATATTTTTATACACTTACAGCTAAAAGAGAAAGAACACCTCCCAGTCAATGTAAGGGAAACAGTGTTATATGTCAGAAGACCAGAAAAAGGCCTGTGAATTATCAGATGTAAATGGGGCAACAATTTTGATAGAAGCTGCCTCAAATGTTTTCAGACACAATAGAAAGAAAGAAAGCAAATTCAAGAAAATAACATCCTCAGACAGCCTTGTTTGCTCTATCACAGTAGCGTGTGTGGATAAGACTCACATACAGACACACATATACAAATAATTTGTTTTTAATGTCCTGGTGCAAAAGGGATTTAATGCCATTTCTACATCCATTAGGCAGGGAATTTTGCATGTTCCATTGCAAAGAGTGAGCATTTTCAACAGCTTTTACTTAAATGAAAATGACAGGTTACTGCAGCATAATGTTGTTAATCTTTTCCTAAAAGCTTGGTGTTACTACTTAGTAGTTTACTAATAAATCATAGGAAATATGTAATGTCATTTTCATTTAGACATAGATGAATGACTCTTCTGTTTGTACAAAGTTGTAAAACAGGTACTGTCATGGCATTTGCAAAGAGCAAAAAAATTATTTCCATCATATTGGCCTTCCTTTCTACCCACAGGTTATGATGTATGACACAGATATTTTAAACCGATTCAATCATATATGACATAGATACTGCTAACAGCAGGCTGTCAATTATTTTAGGTAAAATATGTGAAGGAAATGATTTTTACAGTTTTGTCACAGTATTTTTAACCTACTTTTTAATTACGTTGTGTTGCTGTTGTGTGCCTTCAAGTTACTTCCAACTAATGATGTCCCTATCGTTAACATATCATAGGGTTTTCTGGGCAAGATTTTTCAGATGAGGGTTTTCATTGTTCTCCTGTGAAGCTGATAGCACATGACTTGCCGAATGTCATCCACTAGGTTTCCACAGCATCAATGCCAGCTCACTCTGGTCTGTCACTAAGGTGGTGTGAGAAATGAATAGTGTGAATCTCAAAGTGGTGCATGCCATTATTATAAGATTCTTCCCTTATTGTTTTAATTTTGTGGTTTATCTTGAGTTGAGACAAACATTTACAGCCTTAAGTTTCCAAAGTATGATTTCTTCTGATGTGGATGGTAGATACATACATGCTCTCCTATTTTAACCTCTCTGTACATCAAGAGCTTCCACAAAAGAACATATAATATGAAGTGTGTTTTTTGTGTGCTGTATTTATTTATTTATTTATTCTGTTTATTTATATCCTGCCTTCCTCTCAATACAGGGACTCAAGGCGGCTAACAACTCTTAAACAGCCCAAGTTAAAACAGTAGAAAACATTAAAAATACAAAGTTTAAAAACAATTAAACAATTCAAGCAATTATAAACATTACATTCTTAAAATTTTAAAAATGTGAAAGTCTTTAACACAAAAACAGCATCCATGTCATGTGAAGGCCTAGCGGCATAAAAACTTTTTAACCTACCACCAGAAGGACAGCAGGGATGGAGCCATCCTGGCTTCTGTAGGGATGGAGTTCCTGAGCTTGGGAGCAGTCACTGAGAAGGCCCTTTCTCTTGTTCCCACCAAACATACCTGAGAAGGTAGTGGTAGGGCCTCTCCTGTTAACCTCAATACTCTGGGGGGCTCATACAGGGAGATACGGTCCTTCAAACAACCCAAGCTGTATAGGACTTTATAGACCAAAACCAGTACTTTGAATTGTGCCCAGAAACTGACTGGCAGCCAATTGAGTTGTTGCAACAAGGGAGTTATGTGCTCCCTGTAACCAGCTCTGATTAACAGCCTGGCTACAGCTCTTTGGACCAGTTGAAGTATCTGAGCACTTTTCAAAGGCAGCCCTATGTAAAGCACATTGCAGTAATCTAAACGAGATGTAACCAAGGCATGTACCACCGTGACCAGATCTGACTTCTCCAGGAACAGGCAGAGCTGGGGCACAAGTTTTAGCTGTTCAAAGGCACTCCTGGTCACCGCTGATATCTGGGCTTCCAGGTTCAGCGCTGAGTCCAGAAGTACACCCAAACTACAAACCTGAGTTTTCAGGGGGAGTGTTACCCCATCTAACACATAATATTTCTTCTATCTTTGTGGAAAAATTCCAAGAGAAATTGCTAACTCCACATCAATGTAACACCTTTAATAGGCCAAACTCAAGGTCAGAAAATATTGTACATACAAGCTTTTGAGGCCTTTAGAAGTCTTGAAATGGTAAACAAAAACAAAGAAAAAAGGGGGAAATGTCTGTTGTTACAGACACGGAGTCTTCACTTGGTTACAGTCTTAAGATGGAAAATAGGAAGGAGCTGCAGACATTCAGGTCAGGTTCAAGTAGGCACTGAGATGATTTTAATATACACTTGAGATCCTCCCCCAAAGGTGCATTTGTAAAAGAAACAAGCAAACAATGGCAGGCCATCCATTTTTTTAATAATAAAATCCAACTCTTTGATAAACAAAACAAAACAACCTTTATCATAAGGTAAAATGCATAGATCTATTGGTAGGTAGAACCAGTTAGCAGAGAAAAACTATCAAATGGAAAGACAAGCTCAGAGAAGGTGATCTCCCCCTGTTTCTAAAGAAGTCCATAACAGCCATTTCACTAAAGTGCTCTGGCTCTAGAGAGAGAAGAGAAGGCAAGCACACCTCTATCATTCTAGAACTTAGCTACAGTTGAACTTAATTCCTCCCTCCCAAATCCATTTTCCTTTGTGTGTCCTGTCTCATTTAGATGCTAAGTCTGAGGACAGGGGCCACTGAATCAACTGTTCATAAACTGCTCTGGGAAGCTTTTTGTCTAAAGTGGCTGAATACATGCTTCATAAATAACAAACAGGTGACCCCAAGCCTTCTTAACTGATGTTGCTGCAGGAGCTGTTGCTGGCATGCCTTTGTACTGCTCTTCCCTTTCTCTCCCTGGCATGTGAAATGCTAGGAAAGCTGCACTGAGAATGTCTAATAACAGCAAACCTTGTAACCACCTAGCTCTTCAACAGCCAGCCAGGTTGATTACATCAATGTCATGGCATTCTGATGATAATATCTATTCAGAATAACAGTGTCAGTCATTTTATTTTTTGCAGCTATGAATCTACATGCTAAATTTGCATATGTATAACTGAGGTTGGAAATTGTATATGTATTCAAAGTGGCATAATGCTGCATAAATTAATGAAGAATTTCTCCATCCGAGGTTGACATTTCCGTATTATAGGGGAAGGCAGACATTTTACGATATTCCCTGGAACAACAGCTTGCTTCCTTCAGTTATTTCAGGCTTCCCCAAGAGCCTCTTGATCTGATGTCCAAATGAACCAAAATGTAGAAGAAAACAGGTTATAAACTGTTTGTCAAAGAAAGATCATCTTAACCTCCTCCTCTTTTTCCTTCCAACGTATTTTGAAAGATTCTTGAGATGGTTCTTGATACCAAGTGCCTCAACTCTCACAACCATCTCATGCTCTCCCCCATTCCTTTCCCCTCCCTCCCTCCCTCCCTCCCTCATAATGCTGTGCAAAATGGCTGATGCATCTGTATTGTCATAGCACTTGCCAAAAAGCAGTTCTGGGTCAAGCTGAAGATCTTATCCAATCTGGTGACCATTGTCTCAGTACAGACCATCCATTCCCTCTCTTTGGTTGTTTACTGTCTGGTTAAAGGGCTACTTCCATGAAACTCCCCCCCCCCCATGTATTGTTTTCTTTTTACTTCTGCTCTTTCTCTCTCTCTTTCCTCAGTCAGGACTCTTCTTAAACTTTATATCTGAAAAAAATATAATTACATCAAAATAACATTCCAATATGATAAAGTGCTTGAAAATGAAAAAAAACAACCTGATGCAAATATTTTCTCTATATAGAAAATTTTCCAATCGGATCTTTTCTTTTAACAAATGTTCATTGTGTTGAACATTTCAACAACACAAGTTCAACTGATACACTGATCAGTTTATTGTGCATACTGTCACTTAGGTCACCAATCTAATGTATACATCTTACATTCCACAAAGTTCTAAGTCTGAATGAGGGTAGATTTACTCAAGTGATGGTCATGGCTAGCTATGCTTTTGCCTGGCTTAGGCTTGTGTGGGCATGAGTTATGACTGTTCTTGAAGAAGGAAGATCAGAATACAGGAAAATGTGCCTTTGTTATGTTATGATGACTAAATTGCTACACTGTACAGATATAACAAATCTGTGTGGTCTCCCTTTGAGAAGTAAAACTGGAAACTTGTCTGTAGTAGAGTAAGGTTATTGTCTGTTGGTAGGTATTAGGAATAGATTACCTCACTGTAGAAACATGCATTTCTTAGTCACTTTTATTGTACATAATCCAGAATTAATTATTGATTAATTATTATTTTTCAGTCTTCAATAGGTGGCAGTAAAGAGGAAGGGCTCAGAATGATTTTAGGATTAGCAGCTCATCACCCCACCCCAATCCCTTGCCTTTCTATTGTTGCTGTTGCTTCATATTCTTCAATGAACTTCTCTAAAAAACCAACCTTCATCTTGCAAGCATGCAACCAAACAAAAACAAAGGCTATTATCATGTGAAAGTTCTTCTGTGAAGAAAGAAGCATTTATTTCTTAACTTTTCATACTAGATCAATGGCAAAGACAGAGATGTGATAGAAGAGAGAGTTTGCAATGTTTGAACTGGCCACTTCCAGAAGGTGGTGCTGGGAGACTATTACTCTTCTCCATGGTTCTTATATATATATATATGTTCCCTAAGGCTCTATTTTGTCCCCAAGCCATTTAAAGCCAACCTGAAGCTGAGGAATGTGCTTATCTAAGAATCTGGGATAAAATTGTTATTGGTACATGACATGTATGATAGTCTTTCATGCGATTGCGCGATGAGGACAACAGCAACCCACTTCGCTCCCATCCTTTGTCCCCCCATCTGATAATCTGCATACTCTCCATAGCAGTATGCCTCCATTGTTCACTCCAGATGTGTTTCCAGATAAAACCAAAGTACTGGCTTCAATGTTTGAATCCTTAAACATCTTGGGGCTTAAGCACTTTAAGGAACATCTCTTCCACACATTCTTTTAGAGTTCATTTAGTAAAAAAATTATAAACAACTGGGAGCCATCAGAAATTAGCATCCCCATGTTTAATTTACTTTAGTTATTTTTATTTATTTCTGTGCTGGCCTTATTTTGCCTTGTTAGCCATGTACTTGTATGCTGAAGACTTTTTAGATATGAATGAAATAATACCATAAATACATTGAAAATTATTTTCAGAACACTTACATGGAACATCCTCCCCGGCACTAGCAGTGGCTGAGTCAGCGTGTGGAGGACAAGTGGAGGACTCTTTCTGTGCCCATTGAAAACACCTGGGCTGCCCTGCATCGGCCTCAGAAGCAGCGAGAGCTGGGAGAACTTGGGCATAAAAGCCTGCTGGAACATCCTCCCCGGCACTAGCAGTGGCTGAGGCAGCATGTGGAGGACAAGTGGAGGACTCTTTCTGTGCCCATTGAAAACACCTGGGCTGCCCTGCATCGGCCTCAGAAGCAGTGAGAGCTGGGAGAACTTGGGCATAAAAGCCTGCTGGAACATCCTCCCCGGCACTAGCAGTGGCTGAGGCAGCATGTGGAGCACAAGTGGAGGACTCTTTCTGTGCCCATTGAAAACACCTGGGCTGCCCTGCATCGGCCTCAGAAGCAGCGAATGCTGGGAGAACTTGGGCATAAAAGCCTGCTGGAACATCCTCCCCGGCACTAGCAGTGGCTGAGGCAGCGTGTGGAGGACAAGTATAGGTGGTCGCTGGAAGGCCCCGCCCATTATCTTTTGCTGTGGCCATGACAACAGCTTCTGTGACGCGGCAATTGTTATGTTTCCTCTCCTGCTATAGCCTTAGGGAACTCGAGGTTTAAATGTCATTTATTGAAGAGATGTAAGGTGAATTGGGTCTTTATCTGCCACAGGGATTTGTCTTTTGAGATGAGGATTGGATTATATTTGATCCAAATCATTGTATTGTTATTAGTGGCTTAATATCTATGACCTTACCTGAGGCCGAGATTGTGACGGGGGCGACCACTGGAGTTGCATTGGGGAATGGGAGGTATGGTGGGATCAGGAGGAACATATGTTACAAAAGAAGACGGGATCGCTGTTTGGTAGCTATCCCGCCTTCAGTTCCTTCTGTTTCTCAGAATGGCTTGGACAGCAGACCAACCATTCCACAGAACCTCACTTTGCTCCTCTGCAATGCCAGGTCAGTCAAAAATAAGACTCATATCATCCAGGATCTCCTCCTAGATGAGGATGCCGACCCGGCTTGCTATACAGAGACCTGGCTGGGAGAGGGTTTAATGGTAGGGAATGCCGGTGACCCTGTCGATGCCCTAGTTAACACCTGGAATACTAACCTTACCAAAGCTATCGACACGATCGCTCCCAAGCGTCCTTGCCATCCCGCTTCAAACCGTAGACCTTGGTATACTCCAGAGCTGAGGAGTATGAAGCGGCATGGACAACGGCTAGAGCACAGGTGGAAGAAGACTCAGCTCTTATCTGACAGAACTCGCCATAGGAACTGTCTTCGTTCCTATTGGGAGGCAATGCTTGCAGCAAAGAGAGCTTTCTCCTCTGCATGCATTGTGTCTGCAGAGTCTCGTCCAGCAGAGCTGTTCAAGGTGGTAAGGGAGATGACGCAGGTACCCCCTGCGCCAAATCCCTTGCTTAACCCAACAACGGCTTGCTGTGCTGCATTTAACAACTTCTTTGCAGATAAAATCTCTCAGATAAGAGCCGACTTATTTTTTTTTATTTTTTTTATTATTATTTTATTACAAAAAATTTCCGTACACTTACATACATAACATAAAAATCAACATCACACTACATATAGACTAACAAAACCTAATAAACATAACAAACATACAAAACAATACCAAACATCAACTGACATACAAATCAACTAAATGACATACTATACATATACTAAAATACTTCCTTCACCAGACTTCCCTTGAGCTTTGAGATAAGAGCCGACTTAGACGCCACCATTGAATCAGAGTCTATAGGCGAGGTGTCCAGTGACTCTGCTGATGTAGTTATCCTGGATCAGCTTCAATCTGTGAGTACCAAGGACGTGGACAAGCTGCTTGGTAAGGTGAGGGAAACAACCTGCCCTCTCGACCCTTGCCCATCATGGCTGGCCATCCGGGGGGGGGGGATGCATTGAGGAGATTCCTTACGGAAGTCATCAGTGCATCCTTCAGGGAAGGACATGTTCCATCCTGTCTAAAGGAAGCGGCTGTTAGGCCGCTTCTGAAAAAACCTTCCCTAGACCCCCTGGATATGAGTAGTTATAGGCCTGTGTCATTGCTGCCATTTTTGAGCAAGGTGATCGAGAGGGCGGTTGCCCTTTAGCTCCAAGCGGTTTTGGACGAAACCGATTATCTAGACCAGGGGTAGGCAACCTGCGGCCCGGGGGCCGGATGCGGCCCCATGAGGCCTTTGAACCGGCCCCAGGCCGGTCCTGCCCCCCCGCCATGATGATATTGATTATTGTTGTTATTGCTTGTTCTTGGGGTTTTCTTGGCAAAATCTCCACAGGGGTTTTGCCATCGTGGCTTTTCTGGGGCTGAGAGAGTGTGCATGCATATTTTTAAATTTTATTTTATTTTATTTTTATTATTTTTATTATTTTATTATTTTGCTTCGGCCCGCCAATTGTCTGAGGGACAGCAACCCGGCCCCGAGCTCAAAAAGGTTGCCTACCCCTGATCTAGACCCATTTCAAACCAGCTTCAGGACAGGCTTTGGGGTTGAGACTGCCATGGTTGCCTTGACTGACGATCTGCGCCTGAGCATCGGCAGGGGTAGTGTGACCCTGTTGGTGCTCCTAGACCTCTCAGCGGCTTTTGATACAATAGACCACAGCATCCTCTTGGGCCGCCTGAGAAGGTTGGGCATTGGGGGCACTGCTTTGCAGTGGTTCCAGTCCTTCCTCTCAGGTAGGTCCCAGAGGGTGCTGCTCGGGGACTGTAGTTCCAGTAAGAGGGAACTCACTTGTGGGGTCCCTCAGGGAGCTATTTTGTCCCCGATGTTATTCAACATCTATATGAAGCCGCTGGGTGAGATTATACGGAGTTATGGTGCTGGGTGTTATCAGTACGCTGATGACACTCAAATTTATTTCTCCGTGTCTCGTTCGTCGGCCTCGAATTCCGATGGCATCTCTCCTCTCAATGAATGTCTTCAGGCGGTAATGGGCTGGATGAGGAAAAACAGATTGAGACTGAATCCAGACAAGATGGAGGTGCTCACGGTAGCAGCCCCGAAACCAAGAATTGGGTTGTAACCTCCAGTCCTGGATGGGGTCACACTCTCCTCTAGTGACTGTGTTCGCAGTCTGTGGGTGCTCCTTGATTTGTCGCTCCTGATGACAAATCAGGTAAATGCGATGGTCAGGAGCGCCTGTTATCAGTTTCGGCTGATATGCCAGCTGCGCCCTTTTCTGGAAGTAAGGGATCTCGAGACCGTTGTGCACGCACTGGTAACCTCCCGCCTTGACTTCTGTAATGCGCTCTACATGGGGCTACCCTTGTGCTTGGTTCGGAAGCTACAGTTAGTTCAAAATATGGCAGCCAGACTTGTTTCAGGAACTTCTAGGAGGGACCACATCACTCCGGTTTTGAGGTCCCTCCACTGACTGCCTATTTGCTTCTGGGCTCAGTACAAGGTGTTGGTTATTACCTTTAAAGCCCTAAATGGCTTGGGTCCAAGCTATATCAGAGACCGCCTCCTCCCGTACAATCCTCCCCGCACGCTCCGGTCTTCTGGGAGAAATTTCTTAGAGCCTCAAACATCCAGGCTATCCGCGACCTCCCAGAGGGCCTTTTCTATTGTTGCTCCCAGACTTTGGAACGACCTGCCGGACGAGATCCGTCAATTAACATCTTTGGACAGTTTTATAAAGGCTGTCAAGATGGATCTCTTCTGGCAGGCCTTTCCAGACTAAATAACCCGGCCCTGGACAATTCCCTCCTTCATCTAAACCTTGGTTCTCCCGCAGTGCCGCAATGAGATTAGCTGCTATGGTGTTTACTATTTTAATTGTTGTATATTGTTTTATGTTTTTTAAATTATATTACTGTTTAATAATGTTTTAAGGGGGGGAGGGCTATGTTGTTTATTGTAACTGTTTTTATCTTGTAAACCGCCCAGATTGGGCAACCATTGGGCGATATATAAATAACATTTATTATTATTATTATTATTATGGTTCCACCTTGCTCCAAGCCACAGCTCCCCCCCCCAACAAAGGGGCTTACAAATTACTTTTTAAAAAGAACTAGTTGTTTTTATAGTTCCAAACCTTTTAAAAAGAAGTCACTGTATATACTCATGTATAAATCTAGAAATTTTAGTAAAAAAATTAACCAAAAAAAACTAAGTCAACTTATCCATGGGTCAATGTAAGTAATGTACTTTGATTCTTATTTAAAAAAAATTCCCGGGTGAAAGGAAAGAGCATAATCTATCTTGAAAGCACTGACCCCCCTCTGCTCTCTCATCCATCCAGCCTTTAGGGTGAGCACAAACACTTGTACCTGCTGGAATTTTGCATGTTTTTTGGCATTGTTTTCTTTTGCTTTCTCCTTAACATCCTTTGTTACTTGCCCCTAAGTTTTAACCTCGACTTATCCATGGGTCATATCAAAATCCATAGTGTTGGCCTTAAAACATGTCCTCAACTTATTCATGAGGTGTACTTATAGTCGAGTATATACAGTAATTACCATTAAAATTGCAATTTTTAAAAAGTTATCCTTTAGTTTCTGAAACTCTTGTTATTATATTCCTTTAAGTCAATTCCAACCGAGGGCAACTCTCCCATAGGGTTTTCTTAAGAAATGTAAGATTTCCAAGGAGGTTTGCCATTGCCTTCTCTAAGGCTGAGAGAGTGGGACTTGCTCAGAATTCCCCAGTGGATTTCCATGGCTGAGTGGAAACCCTGGTAACCACTGTCCCATGCAAGCTGTCCTTGAAGTAGCCCATCAGTAAGAGAACTGAACCCTGGTCTTCCACATAGGATGGGGGTGGGGGTAGGGAAGCATACTTACCACTATATTAACAAGGAGATGGATTAGGAAATTACTTCTTGTTTCTTCTTAAGGAAAAACGAGAGGAGACAAAGTCCCCAATGCTGTATGATGGTCAAAAGCTTTTATTTCTTAAAAAGCCGAATGTGTTGTGGCCTTATCACCAATTGGTCATCTTCAGGGGCAATTTTCAGAAATTTCTGGAGTTGCAATCTACACTCTCTATAGAAGTGGACCTTTAGAGAGTGCAGACTGCAACTCCAGAAATTTCTGAAAATTGGCCCAGCAAGAAGGCCAATTGGTGATAAGGCCACAAGACATTGGGCTTTTAAAGAAATAAATTTAAGTTCTTGATCATTGTACAGCACTTGGGTTTTTGTCTCCTCTCATTTTTTCAGTATGAATACATATTTTCCATTTTTTTTTTGTTCTGTTCCTTCTTACGGAACACGTGAGTGCCAAGGTCTGCTAGTCTGTGCGACAAAACACCCTCTTCTCCTACCCATGTCATTGTTGCTTGAATACCACAACAGAGCACAAGGCAGCACTTCTGATTCCTCCTCTACCATTTAGCAAGGCTATCAGTGGTGCAACAATAAAAACCACTAGAAGTTTACTATTACACTGCAATGAGAGTAAAATCATCTTCCATTCAATTTAGTTGTATTGTAAGCTGTTTTACTGTCATAATTGGGGAATGAATGTATTGCAGATAAACAGTTATTAGTAACTAGTTATTTTCAAGTTTCATATGAAACCTTAGGCCCTTAGTATGAAATAATGGCTTGCTTTTGACCTAAAGCCAAAATTCTCACAAAGCATTTTCTTGAGAAAAATTCTGTGATTTCTCTCCCCCCGCCCCCCAGACAAAGAAAGATCTATTGTATGGTCTGATCTGAATATTTTTTACTACTTTGTGCTGGCTCTCTCCTCTGTCCTACATGATCAGCCCTAGGCATTGTGGGACATCCAAACTGGTGAGCAGGCTGTCAATGTAGTTGCTGCTGTTGCCAGTAGCAGTAAAAACAAAAACAAAAACAAAATCCCACAACTACTTCAACACCATCACTACTATTACCACTCCCCCTATATACCTAGAAATAAGATATACCTAGATATATCTAGAGATACCTAGAAATAAGAAAGTTTTTTAGATATACCTAGAAATAAGAAAGAAATGAAATGAACTTTGTTACTGTCATTTCTAACTCTCAAAAAAACTGTGGAGAATTTCTAGTCCCATGGTGAAAACTTGGTGAAATGGTGTCATAATTTCTTTGGCTATAAATATGGCACAGATTTTTGGCAGTATAGTTGTGCACAAATCTAAACCACATTCTCTCTCCATTGTTCCATTATTGTTACCTTTGACTTTTCCTATCTTTTGTTGTTCTCCACCCCATCATGAGACCATGACTGCAAATGCCTTCAGACAGCCTTTATATCCTGTTATAACAATTGATTTTGAGAAGTTTGTGTATGGGAAGGCCCAGTAGGAATGGGAGAAAGAGAAACTGAAATAGCTGAGATATGAGAGATGATTGAATGTAGTTGTTGTTAACTACCATCAAGTCGACTTTGACGTATGACAACCTTATGAATGAGAGATTTCCAGATCACCCAGTCATCAACAGCTCTGCTCTGGTCTTGCAAACTCAGAGCTGTGACTTCATTGACATAGGGCCTCTGCAGACGGCGCAAAGCACCGTCTTGGAGGCACGGAAGGGGAGGGTCAGCCGCACGGTGGCCGCCTCAACCCCTTCCTGAGGACATCATCAGGGTGTGCATCATTACGCATGGCGTGCACCCTGAATACATCCTCCCAGAGCAGAGTCATCATGCGCTGCACCAGAAGAGGTGCAGAAGAGCAGCATGGTGGCTCTTGATGCACCCCTTCTGCCGACTCTGGAAGGACTGGCATTTTAGCGCTCCTTCCAGGGCTGGCAGAAGGGAGGTTTGGGGCTGAGGTGTGACGCAGCCTCGGCCCCAATCCTCTGCTTCCCAGGGCGGTTCATGGCCACCCATCTGCATCCCCCCTTAGGCCTCAAACAGAGGGTATAAAAGGGCCACCGTCAGGCTAATCTGGGTGTGGGGCATGCACAAGATACATGCCCAGGATTGTGCAGAGGCTGTGCAGAGGCCACACCAGGGGTGCCTAACATGGCCCAAACCTGGTTCCAAAAGTAGCAGTTTCTTACCACTCCTTTTTGCAGCTCGTTTGGGACCACAGGAGCAGCCACCCTCTGGACCATGGTATCTGGTGGCAATCAGGGTGGGAATGGGCTCTGGCCACTCCTACTACCCCATCTACTTCACCTCTTAGTCTATCCAGCATTCTCTTTTCCTGCTGCCTTCTACCTTGCCAAGTATTATTGCCTTTTCTAGTGAGTCATGTCTTCTCATGGTTTGTCCAAGGTATGACAGCCTCAGTCTAGTCATCTTGTCTTCTAGGGAGAATTCAGGCTTGATTTGTTTTAGGACCTATTGATCTGTCTTTTTAGCAGCCCACAGTATCCTTAGACCTCTTTTCCAGCAGCATGTTTCAATTGAGAAAATATTCTTCCTGTCAATTTTCTTTACTGTCTACCTCTCACAACCATACATAGAAATTGGAAATATAATGGCATGGATAATCTTACATTTAATATTTAATGATATGTCTTTACACTTCAGGATCTTGCCTAATTCTCCCATAGCTGCCTTTCCAAGTCTTAGGGCCATTGCAGACCGTCCCAAAGGGCCAGCCTCGGGGTAGAGTTGGGGCAGGGCAGCTGCATGCAAGCTGCCCCAACCCCACCCTGATGCTATCCTGATGCCACGCGGCTGTACTCATGGTGCACGGCTCAGGACACCCTTCCAGCGCAGCGTTTAAATACACTTCACCGAAAGGGCACTGAAGAACCATGGCGCTGGTTCTTATGGTGGCCTTTTGCTGCCCCTAAAGGAGCAGCATTTTGCTGCTCTTTTCAGAGTTGTAGAAGGGAGGATTGGGGTTCTGGCATGAGGTTGCTGCAGCCCCTATCCGTCGCTTCCTGGGGTGGCTCTGTGCCACCTCAAACAGCCAGTCTGCCTTGGCCCTAAGTCTTGTTCTGATTTCTTGACTGTAGTCTCCATTCAGGTTACTGACTGAGCCAAGGTATGGAAAATGTTGAATTATTTCAATGCCTTCATTGTCTACTTAAATGTTATGTGAATCATCTGTGTCATTAGTTTTGTTTTCTTAATATTCAACTGTATGCTATTAATAAAATGTTCTCTGAGAAATACTAGAACATCTTTCTTATAGAGGACTGGGCAGACAACAAAGCAGGAACTCATATGTTTGCTTATATTGTAAGCACATAGCTGCCTTGAGCATTGAAAGCTGGGCTAGAGACATGTAAGTAAATAAACAAAATACTGTGAAGCACTCTGCATATTTCCCCTTATTAAATAGAGCACTGATAAGTGTGATTTTACACACACACACACACACACACACACACACACACACACATATGATTGAAGTGAGGTGACAGCAAGGGGTGTGTGTGTGTGTCTATCCATATCAACTCAACTCATTGTCCACCTGTGTGTTCTGTTAAAGTAAGAAAAACAATAAGACGGCAGAAGATTATATGCATTGAACGTGACTTTCAAAAGGAAATAACATTGGAAGTATGTGTTTGTATGTCAATTGTGAAAAAGTTCTATTTTCTTGGGTCAAATATGCTGAGAAGATGCTTCTGGGGTGGCCTGCAGGGCTTTTGCTCATTTAAAGCTTGTGCAGAAATGCACTCATTTCTTGAAACACAAGAGCTGGCCACAGTCCCTGCCTCAGTTACATCCCATTTGGACTACTTTAACATACTGTACATGTTTAGCAACTTCAGCTAGTATAAAGAGCTGAAGCCAGAATGTTAACTGGGGCAGGTTATAGGGATCCTGCTACTCCCCTGTTGAAACAGCTCCAATTGCTGCCATTGTTTCCAGGCACAATTGAACTTTCTGGATATAACCTATAAAGCCCTATATGGCTCAGGTTCAGGCTGTTTGACAGACCATATCTCCCAACATGAGCCAGCCTGGGCTCTGAGATCCTCAGGAAAGGACCTTCTCCCAGACCCACCACCATCACAAGCACAGTTGGAGGAGACATGCGAGAGGGCCTTCTTGGTGGTTGCTCCTAGACTCTAGAACTCCCTTCCCAAGAAGGTTTGATTGCCCCCTCCCTGCTATTCTTCTGTCACCAGGCAAAGGCCTTTTTATTCCAGCAGGCTTTTAAAATGGACTTAAGGGTGCTGTATTGTTTTAAACTGAACTGTTTTATCTACTTTTAAAAACCATTTAATGGTGTTTTATCTTTTTTTAATGTAATTTAAAATCATGTTAATATTGTCGGTAGTTTAATCTTGTGTTAATGTTCCCTTTTTGTATGTTTTAGCTGTATTGTGTTTTTAAATTGTAAACCATCTTGAGTCCCAATTTTGGGAGAAAGGCGAGCTATAACAATAACTACAACAACAATAATAGATTAACAGTGTGGTGTGGCTACTTTCTGCTGACAGCAAATTGGAGAGTGAAAAGGATACATTAGATGAAATGTTTTGTAGTGCCATCTTTTACCTTTCTTCATGTGTTGTCTGTTCATACCTATTTTTTTCCTGATCTGCACCTTGGGAACCATTTTGAAAAACCCCAAACAAACAGAAACCCCAATAAAATTAATACACACAGATTTGTTCTTGAAATGACCCCAGCCCATCAGGGATCACATAGCCAATTCACAAATCCTTTGATTTAAATAATATGTATGTTGCTAACTTTTAGTATGTATCTCCAGTCCAGCTTTGGTAAGACAGTGCTACTCAAAGTGATGGTCTGTGGACCAGTGCCAGTCAGTTAGCGGTTGGCTGCTAGTACATGGCAAGTTTCCAGGAAAGTCATGGCCAACAGGCAAAATATGGTGCCATCTCCTGGCACACTGGGAAAAAAGGGACTTCTGGTCTGTTACATCAGATAGCTTAAGAAAGACTGATGTAAGTTATGAGCTTGTGTAAGATATTTTTCAGAATCACCTTGTTGACCTAAGATGAAGAGCTGCTCCCTTGGCAGGTGTGACTGTAGAGAAGGAAGCGAGCCACTGGTCTGACAATATTTTTGCAGCTCTGTTGTAAGTAGTGCATTATGGCAGATGAATGATCTTTTACCTAAAGTTAAACCATGCTACTTTATTCCTTATGGAGGAAATGAATAATAAAGGAAAAGCCATCCCATTTCTGGAATCCAAACAATTTTAACAGGTGGACCACAAGTTGAACATGAGTCAACAGTGCGATGCAGCAGCTAAAAAGGCCAATGCAATTTTAGGCTGCATCAGTAGAAGTATAGTGTCTAGATCAAGAGAGGTAACAGTGCCACTCTATTCTGCTTTGTTCAGGCCTCACCTGGAATACTGTGTCCAGTTCTGGGCACCACAATTCAAAAAGGATGGGGAGAAACTGAAGCGTGTCCAAAGGAGGGCCACTAAAATGGTGAAGGGTCTGGAAACCAAGCCCTATGAGGAATGACTTAGGGAGCTGGAGTTGTTCAGCCTGGAGAAGAGAAGGTTGAGAGGTGATATGATAGCTGTGTTTAAATATTTGAAGGGATGTCATATAGAGGAGGGAACAAGTTTGTTTTCTGCTGCTCCAGAGACTAGGACACGAAACAATGGATGTAAGCTCCAGGAAAAGAGATTCCACCTCAACATTAGGAGGAACTTCCTGACAGTAAGGGCTGTTCGACAGTGGAAGACACTTCCTCGGAGAGTAGTGGAGTCTCCTTCCTTGGAGGTCTTTAAGCAGAGGCTGGATGGCCATCTGTCAGGGATGCTTTGATTGGGAGTTCCTGCATGGCAGGGGGTTGGACTGGATGGCCCTTGTGGTCTCTTCCAACTCTATGATTCTATGATTCTATGATTCTATGAACTGGAGGAATCCCATGTTTCCAGTGTAATTTTTGGCGTTTATTTTAAACAGCAGTCCATGTTTTATCATGAAATACC
Source organism: Phrynosoma blainvillii (assembly GCA_026167975.1). Classification (NCBI taxonomy): domain Eukaryota; kingdom Metazoa; phylum Chordata; class Lepidosauria; order Squamata; family Phrynosomatidae; genus Phrynosoma; species Phrynosoma blainvillii. The sequence goes on along the minus strand of JANUYF010000001.1, from coordinate 237,118,572 downwards.
TTAGGAATGTTGCCTAGTTAAGAAAAAATATGATGGAACATTTGTATTAGTTTTCAAACAGGAATATGTGTGTGTGCTTGAGTTGGTTCCCAAGACTTAAGATCATTGTTGGAAATTTAGCTTTACACAAGACAGGGTTCAGACAAAGGGTTAGAGAAGGACTGCATTTACACTCTCTGTCCAATGGATATATCGGTTTTTATAGAATAACGTATCATGGGAGTAGTGCATATCTGTGGACTTTGTGTGAAACTCTGAGACCTTTTTGATACAGGGTAGAGTAGAAATATTTAAATAAATCAATAGGCCTACATTCAGAGCTTGGAAAAGTTCATTTTCAGAGTACAACTCCCAAATTTGTCTGGCAATTGTAGTCCAGAAGAACATTTTTTCCCAAACCTAAATTACATTATTGTTTTTGTGAGGTTTTTATAGGTAAAGGTTAGTTATGGTCTATATCAGTGGTAGGCAATCTTTCCCCTTTAAGGGCCAAGGGACTTCAGCTTCCAGAATCCCAGGAACTATTGGCCAACATGGGACTATTGGCCAACATGGCTGAAGCTTCTGGGAGCTGAAGTCCCTCGGCCCTTAAAGGGGAAAGGTTGCCTACCCCTGGTCTATATTGTTAGTTATGGGCTTTGAATTCAAGGCTGAGTTGTGTTTGAAGAAACCTTTGGTGGACTTTCTCTTGTGGTGGCCCTCTGGCTAGGCTTACCTAGGGGGCAAAGGGAACAGTTTCAAGCTGTGATACGGTACTCTAGAGATCATGCGTGAGGGTGGCCACTAACACATGGCCCCCAAAGAGGAAATGTCTACCAGAAAAGAGGACATGGATTTATATTAAATTTCCATGAATGTGTAATGTTTACAATTTAAATCGACATAGCCTACCTATATAACCTAAAGGAACCAGATCCTGTTTGATTTTGGAACCTAACTAGAGTCAGCCCTTGTTAGCACTTGGATGGGAGGCTGCCAAGGAATCAGGTGCTGTGGGCTATATATCAGAGGAAGGAACTAGCAAAAGGACTCCTTGCATAAGAACACTCTATGAAATTCATGGAGTTGCCATAAGTTGATAGGTGACTTGAAGATACCTATATACAGGAAGCACACCTCACCATAGTGGAAAAAACTGTGATCTGTATGTCTTCCTGCTCAGTCTCCCATTCAGGTGCCAAGCTAGGATGGGCAACTTCAAGGCCCCTGTTCACTTTTATGTGGTTCTTTTTTTATCTACAAACAGGATGTGAAGTTAGACCATAATCCCTGCACTACTTAAATTGCAACATTCTGTTTGCAGATCTCTGGCCTTCACAAACTGAGGAAACAGAGGAGAGATTAAATACTTCTTTGTGATATTAATGTTGTACTTTTCCACCTACAGACTTATTGATTTAAGCTGTCATTTTTAACACACATTTTGGGAATTGTGTAAGAAAGGCCTCACCTGCTTACAATATTTCTCCACTTAGAATGTTCCTAAGGTTTATTGCCACATCAAATCCCATTTAAAAATAAAATAAAATAAAATAAGGAAATGTTAAAATTAAGAACTAATGTTCACATGAAAGACTCTTTTTTAAGCTATTTCCTTCAGCAAACCAACAAATGTTGAAATGACTTTGAAACAGCAATAAATTATTTCACGCATACATGCCAAATATTAAAACCAGAAGGTTGCCTCAATATGAAGTCACTGGGACTGAAAGACAGGCTTGCCTTTGTTAATTATCTGCTTGTTTATTAGCTTAGCCTCACTAAAGAATTGCAGATACCTAGGAATTAAGGATTTCAGTGCTATTTACAGAATATAGCCATACAGTTTTATTGTGTACTTTATGGGGGGGGGGGGAAGAGATCCCCCCATTGTTTGTTCTTCCACAAGAAAGCCCTACATTTCAGACTTTTTATAGTATTTCTGAAAGAACTTAAGGTCTTGAGCCAGTTGTTTTAGCTGCAGTTTACCTGTTAAACTACAGGTAAACATATTCATGCCTTTATAATTAGGGGTGTCTTTAAAAGTGTGCAGTTGAGAGATAACAGTGATGAAGATTAAATAGGCAAATAAAAGACCATGTTGACCAACCAAGGAGGCTGGTGCTAGGAGGCCAGATGTCAATAAACACCAATGGTCAATGGCTGGAATCCAAAGGGCTGTGTGAGGTCTTCTGCAGCCTTTTAACCCTTCTTTTACTTTGTAATCCATCACATACCTCCAAGTGTCCCAATTTGGCTGGGACAGTCCCAATGATTCTACGATCATCCCACTTTTTCAGTTGCTTTTCAAATGTCCTAGTTTCTCTCTTCTCTTCCAAATTTCCCCCTTTGGCCTCAGCTTATTCTGCTGCTGTAAACTGAGTTCAAAGTGCAAAAGTCATTTGTACTTAGTTAACTCTGAATCTGGGCCTTCCTAGAAGGCTCAGGCAAAAGCAAACTGGTGTAGCTTCTCTCAGGTTGTGTTCTTTCTTATTAATTTTTGCCATCTTGTCCACACTCAGATGTTGCATGTCTCAACTTTCATTTGTGAAATATTGGAGGGTATAAAAGCCGGTGTGGTGTAGTGGTTTGAGTGTCCAACTATGACTCTGGGAACCAGGGTTTGAATCCTGCTTGGCCATGGAAACTCAAACTCTCTCAGCCTCAGAGGAAGGCAAAGACAAACCCCAGGTTGTCATAAGTCAGAAATGGTTTGTGGTCACACAACAGCAATGCCACCATATAGGATCTATATGTGGACAAAACAGCGAGTCTCACTATGACATATTAAAGACAGACAAATTAATTATAGGATGAGTTTTTTTAGGACCAGAAGAGATACTTTCATAAGCAATTAGGATGGTCACACAGCTGTGACCCACCCACTCCACCCACCCTCCAAAAGAGGGCAAAAGGGGACACACAATTGTTAAAAAATTGTGGGTACTAATTGAGATTTCAGGTACTATGATTTAAATAGAAACACAGTGCACCCAACTTGCATGGGGAAGACTAGGATCTTGTCTGCATGGGCCAACCCCCCCCCCCCAATTCTTGTTGCATTTTGTTTGGACAATGCACAGCCTAAACCCAGGCTCTGGTGAAAACAATTTGGACAATGTCTAGCATGTTCAGCACTAGGCCTGGGGTATGACACCCTTAATACCAATTTTAAAACTTACCTCTTACTCCAGATCTTCTAGGAAGATCCAGAGTCCTCCATTCTCACACTAGTGTGGCTATCTGCACAGACGTTCTGCTGAGCTGCTCTGTGCAACCCACACTGGCCCAAAACAGACAGGTCAAAAGGTCTGCCATCAGGCCATGATGGAGGTGTGGTGTTTAGGTGACACATGCCCTCATATGTTCCCAAATTGCCCATTCAGAACCACAGCAGTGACTGGCCTTGGGACCACGGCATTGGTCACCGTGGTCCTGCAGCAATTGAGTTGAGAGAGGCCTCTGACCACTTCTTTTGCCCTATCTGTTCAAGGCCACTGTCACCAGTCACTTGCTCTGGTGTTAGAAAGAGGTGCCCAGCCATCCGATTATTGCTGGGCACCTCACTTTGACCTCAGAAATGAGTTACCTATGGCAGTGGCAGATATGTCAGGAGTCTCAGCAGGACCATGTGCAGACAGGCACCCCAATGCAGGAACTGAGGTACAGTTGATGGGGAGAGATTGGGGCAGGTCCAGGGCCAGGATACTGCAGGCTGCCCTTGCAATATCCTGCCCAATGCAGACAAGTTCTATGTAACCAGGGGACCTGTGTGCTTAGCTGCTCAGTCAACTACCCTGGTGCCAGTTTTTGATGGACAATGTCAGTGACCCTGCTCTTCCTTCTCATGGTTCTTTATCCCTAAACTGGAACTGGGTGGCTCTTGAATGAGGACTCCTTCAAATAGAAGAGTGTCATCCCATTGGTCTTCAGACAAAGCTTTGTGTAAACCAAGACCCTGGGCCATCCTGCAACCAGTATTATCAGGTTGCTGGTTGCCACTACAGGTGCACAAGAGAGGTGAGGGCCCCAGGAGAAGGAAGGCAGAGGGTACACTGGCTTTCCCACAGGTTACACAACTTTGCCAGAAGTGGGCTGTAAGTTTCTGATTCCCCCCCCCCCGAAAAATTCTTCAGCCATTCTTTAAGAAAATGACAGAGAATTTCAGCTTGTGGAAAATTTTGGCAAGATATTAAATTCTTGAAGAATTTCCCGTTTCTTCCATATCTTTTCTGTTTGTGTGTGTGTGAGAGAGAGAGAGAGAAAGAGAGAGAACTGTAAGGAAAGGAACTTGTTATTGATCTTATTTAAGCCATTCTGAGTCTTTTTAACCTGAAGAGTAGAATAAAAACAAGCAAACACATGCAAAAATAAGACTCACCAGCAGTAGAGGCTGATGATCCCAGTGTCATCAGCCTCCACTGCTGGGGGTGATACATTTGCTGTAGGTTTTCATCTGATCTTTAAAGAGGTATCCAAGGTCCTGAGCCCTGTTCTCAGTAGCAAATCACTGACACTTAATTTGGTTGTATGATGGAGCAATAGTGAAATAGGAGATAACCTGGATTGGCATTGTGTTCATCAAAGCACAGAAGAATCCCAGCCTTTGCCACTGAATTAGAAGAGTACTGTGTAGTAATGTGATATGGCATTTGTCTTCATTAGAGAAGAGACACCTAGTAATTATTCATTCTCAGAAATTTCCTCAGAGAATGAAGAAGGCTTCCAACTAGAGAAAAATATCAGAAATTCACAACCAAGTGTCTTGTTTGTATTGCATGGTTCAGTTATGCATAGAATTCTAGCTCCTGAAAGATCATACTTATTCAAATGTGATAAGCGGGCCATTTTCTGCCACAAAACTCCATTTTCTCCTTTCCCTCTTGCTTGTTCAGTAGTCAGATGGTGACTGTGGGTTTGTGTTTAAGGCACCACAAGCTTCGGAGGTCCTTGTGATTATGCAAACTAGCTCAAAGATAATAGACAGAAGACTATAAATTCTGGAGAATGATGGAAGATTTGTCCTCTTCCCAGAGTTTCCTCCAGTGTTTAAAGCAGGAGTCAGCAAAGAGTAGCACTTTAAATGCTGAACAGCAACCCCAGTATCCCTCACTGTTGGGTATGCCATTTAGGACATTGGGATTTGTATTGAACAACATCCTGGTCTAAAACAAAACACAAAGGGATGGAAGGAAGGCCAGATCACCTTGAAGGAAATTTAGAGGAAGTTACATTGCTAATGTCTTGAGTAGGATTGTTGTTGTTGTTGCTGTGTGCCTTGAAGTCATTTCTGATTTATGGCAACCCTAAGGCTATCATGGGGTTTTCTTGGCAAGACTTGCTCAGAGGAGGTTTGCCATTGACATCCCGTGAGGCTGAGTGAGTGTGATTTGCCCAAGGTCACCTAGTGGGTTTCCATGGCTGAGCAGAGAACCAAACCCTGGTCTCCAGAGTTGTAGTTCAAATGGCTATGCCACATTGGCTCTCATGAGTAGAGTTGCATGTTTCTTTTTTAGAAATTAATGTAGTTCTCTTCATGTTCATCATCCATAGCAGGGGAGTTCCTGTGCAGTCCAATTCTATATAGCTATGTATGGGCTGGAGCAGTCCTGGGACCATTGGTGGTAATGGGTTCTTGCCAGACAAGGAATATTCAGATGGAAAAGAATGACATAGCAGGCCTCCTGGGATCCAAGTGTGTGCACTGCTGTTGCTTCATAGAATGATGCCACAGGAAACAGTTATCATCTTATACCACAGTTAGGAGTGAGTGAGAATTTCACTTGTTTTTTTCAAAATATAAGCTTCCCCAAATTTGCTAATTTATTGATAAATTGGATGGAAAGTACATGAGGTTTTGGTTTTATTCTTTTTTAATTGAATGGACAGAAAAGCAAAATTGACAGAACTGCTCTCCCAATCAATTGAAGTGTAAACTTTTAAAAGTCAAGAGTGAGCTTTGAGTGCATTCTTCTTAAAAGTCAGGGTTTGAACCCATATTTATCCTATTGTGTTTCTGGTGGTGCTGATCTGGGTTTGCTACCTGCTTTGTTTTCTTACAGGTTGCTCATCTTTAACAGTGAGGTGACCAGCAAATACAATGCCATTATACTAGTGATAGCTGTTACCTTTTGAATTTGGTGGAGAATTGGTTTGTTTCTGATAAGAAATTGACACAAACCTGAACATTTGTTCACAAAGAAATTTGAGATTTAAAACATTTAATTAATGAAGAAAATAAAATTGGTACATTGGTTCATCTCTAGTTTCGATTCATCATCATATTCTAAGAGTACATCTGTGTGGGGTTTGAGGAAGACAGAGATAAAAATAACAAAGTGAAATGAATTTGGTGGGAGGTCTTGGTCAGGCAACACTTTTAGAGAAAATTAAAAGAAGTTCAATAAGATCTACAACTTTCTGTGTATGAATTTGCAGTGGCCATATGTTTTAAGAAGTAGGTATGTGTGTACAAGGCATTTTTAAAGTAACAGTTGCATGTCCAAATGGATACCCACTCCTCGGTTTTGTACATCCAGTAGAGACAAATGGACGCACACAATTTAATCAGTGAACCACATGATTTCTACCCCTGGTTCAATGCCTTCTGCAAGTCAGCAAAAATTAAAAAAATAAAAATAATTCCCAGCTATACAGTCATCCCTCCTAATTCATGGTCTTGCCATCCGTAGGCTTGATCCTTCACAGATGGCAAGCTGGGAGGGACATAATGGTGTGTGTGCTTAGCGTGCAAGTGCAGCTCCACACATGGGAGTGTACCCCCATTGTAAACAATGGGACTCTAATATTGGTGATTTTCCTGATTTGCGGGGGGTCCAGAATGGATCCCCCACGAATCGGAAGGGACGACTGTATGTCTTTTCCAATCAGATCAATTGTATTTTTAACCAATTTTTCTAAGTTGTGATAAGAATGTTTGGTATTTTTCTGCTTTATAATTCAGGTATTTTCTGATAATAAAAATTGCTAGGATACTGATGTGTGTAAATTGTATTTCCAGTATGTTTGCAAAAGCATTGGCTTCCTTCATCTTTTATAAATAACTTTGAACTCAGTCTGAATGTCAAGATGGTATGAAGTGGAGAAGTTTCCACTCATGATTTTTTTTCAAAAGGAGAATGGACCCAAGTAGCAATTATTTTAAAAATGCCCTATATATGTATGTGCAAATTCCTCTGAGAAATGTCACCATATTCGATGGGAAACCTTTGTGCCTTCTCTCCAAATTTTGTTCAGATTTTACAGAAGCCAAATACTCAGCATTCAAATAGTATTTCAGCTAAGGCACTGAGTGGCTGTTTTAACTAAAAGCTCTGACATGAAGTTATTGCCATTCTGTGGAATGAACAGAAGAGGGAGGGCCAGCCTAAAACATCTAGCTGCCTGAGGCAGAGTAGCAAATTATGCCACCCTTAACCTTGTCAAGTATTCAAAGGCACCCAAGTTTTTGGCACCTGAGGTGGAAAATCCCACAAGTAACTCTTCCCTCTGCCTGGAAGTACAAATACAATAATAACAAGTAGCTAATAATTCAACATCCAAAATCTGTTGTCTGAGGCCATAACTTCATTCTATGTATTGGTAACTCTGGTTCATAAAAAATGGCTTGAGGGTGAGTGAGAAACCCAGTATTAGAGCAGAAGCCAAAACTAGAGCAATCTGATGTCCCAATCACTATTACAACAGTAATGACTTCCCCCACAAATAGAATGCATTTTGAGAAATTCTGCCATGCAAATTATTCTCTGCTAGAGATGGAAAGAATATTTGAAAATATTCAGAAAATAGTTGAAAAATATGTTATCCAAGTGTAAAGAAACTGTGACAAAAAGAATTCTCGATTGATGAAAATCTTTGCAGTTCAGGATGTATTCTGCACAACATTTGCATGCAGTTGTCTTGTGTAAAAAAATAACATTTTCTGTGCAGGAAACAATGTTTTCTACATAGAAAATAATGTTTCAATGCAGAAATATTAAGTCTTGCACAGAAAATGCTCTTGTCTGTGCAGGAAATGCTATAATTGGGGATTTATTCTGTGTAAATTTTGCACATGGTTGATTTGCATAGAAAATAGCATTTTCTGAACAGAAAACAAACAGTACTTTCTGTGCAAAGGTAACATTTTTTCTGTGCAGGAACTAATATATCTTCATTGAAATATTATTTTCCATGCAGAAAATACAATTTTCTGCACAAAACAACCACATGCAAATTTTGTGCAGAATGAGTCCTGAATTGTAAATAGTGTCCAAAAACTACATGGTTTTCAAAGACTTTCTCACAAAAGTGGGGGGAAATTGCTGAAATTACTCATTACTATATTCAAGAAGAAACTTAGAATTACATTCCTATTCTGCGCAGATTTCCACATGATGAAAAGGGTCTGCTTCAACTTAACTGTCATATTTAGTTAATATATTTCTGCTTATGGAAAATACTTTGTGCTTGTGTTAACAATATAAAGAAACAAATCTGAGCTTTATTGCTAGTGAATATAAAGAATTTTATATTGACTATCCAGAGTGATCCAGCCATCTACATCCAGCTATTACACTTCTGTCCATGGGGATTTGTGAGTTAAGGACTTGTATATCTCTGTCAGGAGACATAATCCAGATACACAGAAAATATAAACTCACTGTATTAGGCACTCTTTACTCTACTGTTCATTGGATTTTTTTCTTCACCAGTCATTTAACAACAGGTAATTTTGGAGGTCAGCTTTCTCTTCCAAACTCATATGAAATAACTTGAAATTTGCTAGTGAGCAAAGCTGGACTGCTGCAAGACATAACAAATGTCACCCAATACTAGCCTAGAGCAAAGCAAAATAATTTTAAAAGCATACGCAAGATCAAGAGAATTTGATAAAGATTTGTGTTGCTGAAAAGGTCACTCTCAAGAGTTTACACAAGAACCAAAAGGCAGGTTTAAACTTTCACAGGAAGGTTTCAATGTCTTATTCTTGCCTCATCAGGATTTGGGGAAAACAAGCAGCATTTGGACTCCTTAATGCTGGGAGATAATTTTCCTAGTTTCTAGTACCTTTCTTAGCACATCTATATAAAATACTAGCCATTTAATTCCCACCAGCCTCCAGTGGCAAGGCACATCTCTTCCCCCACTCCACAACTGGGTATCAAGCTTAGAAATCAGCTGGATAGCAGCAATTGGATAGTCTCATCCTTTTCAAAATAGCCTTTAGCTGGAAGACATGAGCTTCTCAAGGATGAACAGCTAGCTTACAGTGAATGTAGCAGAGAGGAACTGAACTCCCAACCAACCAAACTCTTATCCAGAAAGGGGAGCTGCTTCTCATGTTTTGTCTTTACCAAACAAAAACATTCACCCTTGTAAAGAAATGTGTCTACATCACCCCTGGGGGTGCAATGCAAACATTACTCCCCCACACAACATTAGACTTGAAAACAGCTCCTTGACTTTACTATATCCAAGAACAAACACCTCAACATTTCTGCTTCAGTTTTCTTCTGCATTTTCCTCCTCCATAGCCACTGTTACCAATTGACAGCCATAAAACATAGCTTTATTTCTCTTCCTTTCTCTTTTCTTCCCCATGTTGACTCCATTTGCCTAAAACCCAGTTCCGTCCCAATGGAATTTGATTCATCCCAGTAGCTCCTATGCCTTACTGCAGGGGTAGAGAAGCTTTAGTCCTCTAGATGGTTTGGACTTCATAGTTTCATAATAATTTCCCATTGGGCCACATGTGTGGGGGGCATAGGAGCTGAAATCTAAAACATTGTGGGAGAGAGAGTCATGCACCCTACCTTTACTAAAACTGTCTAAGAATATTTAACTAAAATAATCACAAATTCTGCCTGTGTTTGGCTCTGCCTTTCCCATTTTCTCATGATGACATTTAGATAACTCCAAATGGTTCTCTAGTGCATCAGTAGGTCATATATACATGGTGCTCTAAATGTAGATTCACATATAGAGAGGCACTCCTTATTGGCTTTGCTTTTCTAGCAGCATTTTAAAGGATTGTAATATAGCCTTTTTGATAGTTTAGGAAAAAAATCACTGAACTGTGTTAGGAAGGTAATACAACTCCTCTGGCTGTTGTCACTTTCTGGGCCACCTGATAAGTTCAGCCACAGAATAATATCAAACATGTGTTGTTCATTTTGGGAACTTTTATAGTACTCAGTACAGAGGCAGTACAGTAGCACTGATTCATAAGCCCTGCCCTAACATGTCAGCCCATACTGGAAATTTATAATACATTTACAGAATGAGAGCAAGTTTGCATATACTTCTTCAACCTCAGAGAGACCTGGATTCTTAATTGGAGAATAGTGATTGACTCACTGACCACATTTGTTCCTAAAACCACACCTCTATTTTTCTCCTTTGTGGTTTAATAAAAATGATTTTCACCAAGCTGTGAAGTTTCCAAAACTACAATTAAAAGTCTTCATAGAATTACAGTAGAGAGCTGGTATCACTGCCAAGGAAATTTTTTTATTAGTTTGGAAGAGATTTTGAATAATCCCCACAGATTATGTTAGGTGCCCCTGTATTATCACTATTAATCATTGCTGTATAATCATGATGACTAGGAATAAAGAGAATATTTGAAAATATTTTTTAAAAAAAATCAAAAACAACATTCTAACAAGGAAAACAAAGAAAATTATGTTTCCTGGTGTTTTTTTAAACAAAAGGTTCTAAAACCCAGCATTTTCTCCACAGCAAACATCATTTTCGGTACATAAAACAGTATATTTGTACAGAAATATTATTTTCTGCCTTGAAAATGCAGCTTCCCCAAAAACAACCTACATGTAACATGCACAGTATAAGTCCAAAACTGCAAATAATTTTCAAAAAATATGTACCGGTAGTTTTGAAAGACTTTCTTGCAGTATGAAGAAAAATGCTAAAATTACTCATTGCATCCACTGAGTATAATATGGGTGAAATTAGACCAATTGCATGTCAGTATGCAAAAGGAGAATCTCTCAGGCATCTTTTAGGCCCACACTTAAAAAAAATATGACATCAAGAAGGCTCCAAGTATTTTTTTTTTGACATATACAAAGACTGAAATGGTAACCAAGTATCATCAGAAAGTAAAATAAAGTACAATGAAGTGAAGCAATTTGTTTGTGATACTACATCAGTAAATAAAGATGTCCCATTGGTAAAGCCATTGGAAATCTGAGCTGATTCTGGAACAATGCCAGTGTGAAACCACTTCCCTTCTTTTGCATTTGAGATGCTTCCCCACTCAAATTTCAGGGGTTTGTGCACATGAGGCTTATAGGAGTGTTATTGCTGCATCAATCAGCTGGTGACTGCTATCCCTGCCCTCTTCCCAATTCCATGTTTTGGACAGTATTTTAGAGAGAAGATTCCTCCTTGTACAAAAATCCTGTTTCAGTGACAACATGGTCACCATCCTCACACTACCATCTTCAATCATGGTTTTCAGAATGAGACATTTGCAAGAAAAGTCTTGGTCACCAGCCACTGATTGAAGCTGAATTTCACCACTCTTGAAATGTTTGACCCAAGCACCCAAAATGCAAAATGGGGAAGACAAATTTACTTCTGAATGGTCTTCAGTACATGTCAAAGTTTAAATTATCCATGCTAGAAAAGTTCCTCCAGCATCTCAAAAAGTAACTCAGATGGCTCCTCAGTTTTACAACCTGCAAATTTAGTACCTTTTTATGAGATTAGCAAAGTTTCTGCCCCAATCAAGTATCCTAGGGAAGTTACTAAAAAAACAAAAACAAAACAATAACTAATTTGTTGTTAATTTCCATCAAGACAGCTGTATTTTATTGTGGCATCAGAGTTGTCTGACAGAGAAGGCTCAATGTCTCAGAAAAATAACAGTTCCCATGATTCCCTAGCACTAACCCTAACCCTAAAAGTGGACTGAATTCACACTATTTCTGGCAGTCTGCAACCCCCCTTTGTTAACTGAAGGACACCTATCCATGAACTTGTGAATCAAGTATGACAAGGCAAAGAATGCCTTTCTCTTCGGGGACATCATGCCTATTCTTTTTAATAGAAAGCATTTCTGCTTGGGTTTTCTTTTCTTTCTTTCTTTTTTTTTTGCCTGTATCATTTTTGAAGAGTTCCTCATTTTCTATGATGAAATGTTCCACTGTAGAGGAAAATTACCCTTATCATCAGAATACTTTAGAGACCACACATGCAGAAAAAGTGTTATAGAACTGCTGAGAAGACCTGGCTGCTGAGTCTACCCCCTCCACTGGTAGAAAAAAAAATCCTTTCTGATAATTCTCCCAGCTGTATTACTGGCCTTAAAGGAGAGAATGTTATACATCTGCTTAAGATTAGATTTCTTTTCATACAAGATGCCACATAAAGAGTTTCTTAAACCAGGATACACTGGAACCACAATATCAGAGGAAATGCACCAATCTAATCAGAAAGAAAAAAGTTAAGTTGCTTTCCTCTGACATAAGGTTTCCCAAGCTGAGGAATCTGCCAAATGTGAAGGATGGTATTTCTCTGCCTGCTCCCTTCCCTACCTCCAGCCCAGATTTGTTTAAAAGCAAATTAAAAGAGACGTCCAAAAACCTGATTGTTATGTACAGATTTGACCTCAGCTGGCTACTTTCTAAGTATCACATTGCCTCTTCTCTACAATTAGCCTCCTAAGTGATCATTTTGGAACATAGTTCATGCTTTCATGTATCAGCAGCTATCAGAGAAATCTAGGCTGATGTATGAAAGCACAGAGGTCAGCATGTCTGCAGATACAAGAGCAAGTCACTGTTGAAGAGTATGCTTTGGGGATGAGTAGCTGTGTTGAAAAGCCAGCATGGTGTAATGGCTTGAGTAGTGGACTAGGACTCTGGGAGACAAGGGTTCAAATCCCCATTCAGCCATGGAAAGCTACTTACGAATGCATAATGTCTCCTGGCTTGACCCCCCCCCCCCAGCCCACCTTAACAGCCACCAGCCACATTGAGTGAGGTAGGCCTGTTCAGCTGCCAAGTGGGGCTCAAGGAGGATGACATATCTTTCATGCTCCCACCAGTAAATGATGCTGTGACAATCTACAGCAGGACTTCTCTCACAGTACCTCATTGCAACTTAGTTCACTGGTGGGAGCAAGCTAGGAACATTTGCCTCCTTGTGCCTCACTTGGCAGCTGCAGAAACCTCCATTGTTCAATGCAACTGCTGGCTGTTAAGGTGGATTTGGAGGGGCATTTAACAATTGTGGCCATAATGTCACAATCATGACATTGTAGTCTTACTGAATATGGAGTCATTTCAAATCTGTAACTCTACATTACAAATCTATAATTGCAATTCACAAAGCCAGCCAACAACAACAGCAACAACAATCTGAAAGAACAGAAAAGAAAAACAATGGGGAAGAAAAGCAATAAAATGAATACAATGCAATTGTAAAACAAGCTGAGTACAAATATGAAAACCAATGCAATCAAAATACAAAAACAAGCTACAAGTTTATATCCACATGTACATACAAAGATTGAATCCTACTTCCATTCCTGTCATCTGTGCAGGCTAAACAGCTCCCTTCCCCTTGAAGCAAAATCTTCCCCTTGGAAACAGATCGTGTATATGAGTCCATTTAATTCTTTCTAACAATTTTTGCTTTGTGGCTAAGAACAGGAAGCTGGTCAGAAATAGTCCTTTAAAAATCATAACTTGGGGTCTAGAATAATGAGAGAATGTGTCCCCCCCCCCCCATCCTCACTCCTGGCGCTCTGTAAATGGTTCCCTAGCTTCTCGGTATCCTTGGGCCTCTGTGCCTCATTTTGTGTTGAATTGTGACCTCTGTTTGTAAATCTTTCAAATGTTTTGCATTTTAATTATTCCCATATGTTTATGAAGAGTGCAAAAGGTAACAGAACAGACACTTAATTGTTCCACCTTGATTTCAGTTCCTTTTGAGAGACAAAGGAATACTTCAGCTTATCTCTTGCATATTGGTAAATAAGGGTTATTGACTTCCCTTGACGATAAATTGAAAATGCTGTTAAATGCACCATAAACAAAACCTATGAGAACACCCTCCTTTTATGATTAAAATGGTCATAATGATCTGATATTTCTTGCTGATTGAATCTGCCACTTCTGTTTACAAGGAAAATAAATAACATATGTTTTCTGCCATTCTGAAAAGGTTTCTATGTATTCTGTGGTCATTTCCCACTTATGATATTTCCAGCTTAATTTCACAGAACAGCTTTAACATGGTTTGAGAAAGAGAGCATGGAAGCATTCCCCCTCCCCCTTTACTCTTATTGTACATTGTCTTGGAAATATTTTGCCTTTGAGCAGTGGACTTTTATTTGTAAAAACAACCAGTTTATACTGTTTATGAGGCCAGCAGTATTGTAAATTAAAGAGAGAAACAGCTGCATAACGTAAAAATGTCTGTGTAGTTTGGAATTTTGCGTTCTTCTCCCTTGTGGTAGACACTAGAATTATTCCAAAAATATCATTTGAGGAAGATAAGTTACACTGCTTACTAGGGCCTCTGTGGAATTTGGGTGTGGTGACACGACTATCTTTTCAGCACGTAGGACAGACTCCCAATTTTATATCCTAGAACTTGGAACAGTTCCTTTTTAGACTATAGTTCCCAGAATCCTCCAGCCAGCATAGCCACTGGCCAGACTAGCTAGGGGTTCTGAGAATTGTATTCCCCTCTTGCAAAAGACAAACTATTCCAACCTTTGCTGCATCTCCACCCCAGCCCCCTGCACAGGATTGCAATAATGGTTGTCTACCCAAAGAAGCACTCATTGCCAAACTCAGGGTACATCCTGACTGATTTAAAAGACCAGAATGTTGCAGATTTTGTTCCTCTTCTTTCTGATTTTATTTTGGATACCCATACAATCCCAGAATATTTTCTATCCTTTCCCAATACGATCAGACACTTTTTATAATAACCCCCCAGTTCAGTTTATTTTAACAGTATAACATTAAAGGAAGGAATTGGTAAAACCACCTCTGATATTCCTTGCCTAAGAAAACTCTGTGAAATGCATGGGGACAATGCATGGCAACTTGAAGGGATAAACACACACACACACACACACACACACACACACACACTATCAGAAAGAACAGGAACAAAATTAGGGACTTTTCAGTCAGTCTGGATGCATCCTCAGCTATGGAAAATAATTCTGAAATGTACAAATTTTAAAAGGTAGCTTTTGTCATTGTCTACCCTACCACAATTCCTGCATTGCACATGGGATGAAATATTACATTATGGCCCATAGGAAGTTGTTGGATTATTATTATTATTTTAAAATGCAAGATATGTGGCAATGTGCTCACACATAACCATGAGCAGATTTGAGCCCTAAATCTGGAGAGCTCAACAGCTGCCCCCAAGTCAAAAAGAAACAGAGACAATGCGTAACTGAAACAGCAACTCAGGAGATAATTAAAACATTTGTGACAGCAAACCAAAATAGAAAGAAAGGAGAAACTAAACAAACAAACAAAAATTCAGACACAGAGCCATATGCTCACATATATGCCACAAATTTATAGAGGAGGGGTGAACTTTACAAATTGATGTCTAATCTCCCACCAAGTTTGTGCCCCCTCCCAAGCCATCTACATCAAATACAAGCCTTTTCAGTATGATGCCAAAAATGGAAAACAAATAATCTGGCACTAGATCAACCATTTTCTCTTTCCAGCAAACAACAGAGAAAGGCTTGTGTGCTTTAGGTAGGAGTCAAAATCTTTTGTGCTGTAAGGAGATCCGTATACCTGAGAGTTCTGAAAGATGTAACATTTAAATGGTTGGCAATGCAACCCTCTGCTTGCAGTCTCTAGTCAGTCTCAGAAGCAATTCCCCTGCAAGTTTAACAGAACTTACTCCTTGTTGAAGGCTGCACAGGACTACAAGCTCAAAAAGCCAAGCAACACAACTGGCTCGGTTAGTGAAACATTGGATTAAATTCCAGGATACTGTAGCCAAAACTCCTTCCCCTTGAGCTTGTATGGAAAGCAGCCCAAGCTACTCTTTCGAGCAGCTAATTGGTGCTGTCATGGATTTTCTAACTGGGGCTAAGCATTCACAGGCCTGGTTGCTAGACCAGTCCAGGAATTGCATAGGCCACACACCTTATTCATGTTACTCATCTGGGAACATACATGCTGGAGCATACTTCCAAGTGCAGATGTCTTTCAAATAGGGTGCAAGACTATAGCGAGCATGAAAACAATGTATGCAACGTGGCTGTTTAGTTTTATTTGATGATAATAATAATGTTGCTTTATTTGTGTTCTTTTCAGTTGCATTGCAAAGCATCTGGTGGAAAGGTAAGATGCAAATTTGATAAACAAACAAGGGATTGGGTGAACCATTGATCTGATTTGGTGGAATCTCATGGAACCTGGCTGTTGCTGAATGTTTATGTTTAATCCAGTTCATTACTCATTTATGCAATTTTTGTGTCAGACAAAAGAATGATTCAAAAAGACAGTTGTTCCCCTTTCCTGCACCCCACCCAACCCCTAGCTGGGGTATGAGGGTTAGAGAATAACAGGAGCAGAAACATAATTGGAAATGCATAAATGAAAAGTGAGGGACAGATGTAGATTTCTGAAGGCATGTGTATTCTGTTTATGTTTTAAAAATAATTGAAAGCCTGCTGGCTTTTAGATTTTCAAAGTGCGAGTACCCATTGTTGGTTTGTTTAGATAGACTTTGGTGCAGCCTGAAATCATTTGTTCATCCATGATGAGCTAACCCTAATAAAATCTCACCAACAACTCCTGCACTCTGTCTTGAGATGCACAAACTGCAGCTGCTTCTCATACACTTCACTTTCCCTTCTTCCCTTCTTTTTGTGCTTAATATCCCAATTGTAGAAGAACCTCAAAGTTTGCTCACAATTTTGCCCTCAAATGGGCATTATCCTCCAGTTAATTTTGGCTTTAAGACAGGGATGGGCAACTGTAGCCCTACAAATGCTTTTTTACCTATAACTCCCAGAACCTTCCTAGGTTTTTCTTGGCTAGATTTATTCAGAGGTTTGCCATTGTCTTATGCTGAGGCTGAGTGAGTGTGTCTTGTCCAAGTTCACCCACTGGGCTTCCATGGCTGAACAGGGATTCAAACCCTGGTCTCCCTGAATCCTAGTCCAATGCTCAAACCACTACACTATGGTGGTGCTCTGATTATTGGAGTGATAATCCAAAAAGTTTTGGAAAGCTACAGTTATTCACCCCTGCTTTAAGAGGGTAACTAATTTGATAACTCAACAATTCCTTGAATAAACAGGAATTAAACTTATCTCTTTGAATGGAAACTGTGGGGGGTTGCAGACTGCCAGAAATAGTGCAAATTGAGTCCACTTTTAGGGTTAGGGTTAGGGTTAGGGAATCATGGGAACTGTATTTTATTGTGGCACCAGAGCTCTCTGACAGAGAAGGCTCAATGTTTCAGAAAAAAACCCAATTCCCATGATTCCCTAGCACTAACCCTAAAAGTGGACTCAATTTGCACTATTTCTGGCAGTCTGCAACCCCCCTTAAATAAGTGTTTATAAGCTGGCACTCAGTCATGACTGTTGGCTTCCATGGCTGCATCTACATTGTAGAATGAATGAAATTTGATATTGCTTTAACTGCTATGGATCAATGCTATGGTAGTTTGGGAATTATAGTTTTTTCTGTTAAATTCAGTTTCCAACACACACTCAGGACAAGAAAAAAGAACATAAGGGGGTGGGGAGAAAAAAGGGCAAAAAAAAATAAAAGGACACATAAAATCTACAAATAAACACTTCCACACACAACAAATATTTACATATACATACACATATACTTGTTTACAACCTCCCTCCTTTGTTTCCTTGTTTAAAACAGATTTCCCACTTCTCTCTGAATTTATCTTTCTCTTATGTTTTTAAATAACCCTCGCATTTACCTTTTGATATGAACATCATTCCATTCCTTTACTACATATACTATAAACTAATTGTAGTTTTGTGAGATATTTAGCCTTCTGTGTTGCAGAACTCTGGTGCTACAACAAACTATAAATTCCAGGAGTCCATAGGATGGAGCCATTACAGTTAAAGAAGTGCTAAGCTGCATTAATTTTGCAGTGTGACAGCAGCCCCCGTCTGGGTTTAGTCTGAACTCTAATGAAACTGTTCAGGATGCTGAACCTACATTGGGGATAATTCCTTTAAAGGTCATACTAACACCCAGAGCAGATTCACCCCACTGCCATGGATGACAGTCTTAAATTATACACCAGGGGTAGGCAACCTTTCCCCTTTAAGGGCCGAGGGACTTTAGCTCCCAGAATCCCAGGAGCTATTGGCCAACATGGGACTATTGGCCAACATGGCTGAGGCTTCTGGGAGCTGAAGTCCTTCAGCCCTTAAAGGAGAAAGGTTGCCTACTCCTGTTATACACTAGCCACAGAAGCCAACCAGTACTATGAGGTTACTTGGTTGCTCAAAGCTGTTCTTACAGTTAAACTATTGTCACATGTAGTATATTATGTTTCAGAAACTCTGTCCAAATTATTCCAGACACAGTAGAATAAGATTATATTATGTGTCTAATTGAGTGAAGGAGTGCAATATGTAATCAGTAAATGGCAAAGAGGTCACAAAATACTGAAAGTGTATTTCTTTACACCAGGGGTAGGCAACCTTTCCCCTTTAAGGGCCGAGGGACTTCAGCTCCCAGAATCCCAGGAGCTATTGGCCAACATGGGACTATTGGCCAACATGGCTGAGGCTTCTGGGAGCTGAAGTCCCTTGGCCCTTAAAGGGGAAAGGTTGCCTACCCCTGCTTTACACTGTACAAGAGGGGTAGGGAAGATGTGACCCTTCAGAAGTAGTTGGCTTGCAACTCTCATCATCCCTCATTGTTCACTAGGCTGGAAAGGGCTAATGAGAGTTGCAATCCAAGTACATCTGAATGACTGGAATCATTCTTCGCCTCTGAGCTTAACTTTCCATATTTCTTGTTAGAAGCAATGGACACATTTTACTCTGAAACCAGTCTACACACACACACCCCACAAAATTAATAGGCATTCAGTTTGTATAATCAGAGGATGTTACAAACAATATACTACAGTTCATGTTTTCTTCTTGCACATTCATAATGGTTTAAAATTTGGGATTGACAATGTGAAGTCGTAGGCTTTCATGGCCGGCATCCATAGTTTTTTGTGGGTTTTTCAGGCTGTGTGGCCATGTTCTAGAAGAGTTTCTTTCTGACGTTTCGCCAGCATCTGTGGCTGGCATCTTCAGAGAAAATATTTTCTCTGAAGATGCCAGCCACAGATGCTGGCGAAACGTCAGAAAGAAACTCTTCTAGAACATGGTCACATAGCCCGAAAAACCCACAAAAAACTATTGGGATTGACAATTTATTTATTTTTTAAAATATTCATTAGCTATTATTTTTGATGAACTAACTGGTTTAATAGCCCAGATACCCAAATGGAGAATTGGTAAACTTTAATCTCTTGCTTCAACATTAGGCAGTGCTACCATTTATAGCAGAAGTGTGGTCTGAACCAGAGATTCCTCTTGTTGTGTGAACTCCATTCACAGTAAATATTAAATAAGGCTACCATTTTATAATATTATGAAATATGACCACAACAAATATCATCAAGGCAGTTGCAGACCTCAGGAAAAAACTTCATGAAGGCCACAATGTTTAATATATCAAGTAATTTTAAATGAGAACTGAGATGGTTAGCCTTCAGTCTGGTCCCATTTCAGGTTTTAATCAACATACAGGGGCCTAAATACCCTAAAGCAGGGGTAGGCAACCTTTCCCCTTTAAGGGCCGAGGGACTTCAGCTCCCAGAAGCCTCAGCCATGTTGGCCAATAGTCCCATGTTGGCCAATAGCTCCTGGGATTCTGGGAGCTGAAGTCCCTCGGCCCTTAAAGGGGAAAGGTTGCCTACCCCTGCCCTAAAGACACCAAATCCCATCTGATCTTGGAAGCTAAGCAGGGTCAGCCCTGGTTAGTACTTGGATGGAAGACTGCTAACGAATAGCAGGTGCTGTAGGCTTTATTTCAGAGGAAGGAACTGGAAAAATCACTTCTGAGGATTCCTTGCCTAAGAAAATGCTATGAAAATCATGGGGTCACTATAAATTAATAAGCGACTTGAAGATATGTACACACAAATGGTGTTGAGTAGTTTTAAGATCCTTGAGAATATTACTATTCTTATTAAATTATTGTTTAATTACAGTAGGCCTTTGCTATCCAATGGTTCCAGGACCCTCATGGGTTCCAAAATTCTTGGGTGCTCAAGTTCCATTACATGCAATGATATAGTAAAATTATATCCCTTATATAAAATTGCAAAATAAAGGTTTGCTTTTTGAAATATTTGGGGAAATATTTCCAAACTGTGGATGGCTGAATCTGTGAATACAGAATCCATGGCTACAAAGGGCTAACTGTATTATCATTTCAACCATACTGACAACCAAGAGTGACCATGAGGTGAATAGGTGTTCCCTGATACTGGCAACCCAGGGCCAGCTCCCACTTGCAGTCGTGGCTTTCATTTCAATGAAGTGGTGAATCTGTTCTGGGTTCTACTCCAGACTTTAAAGGAGCTATTAATGGCAAGTAACGAGACTCAGTACATAGATTCAGCACATTGGATAGCTAAACAGCAGAGGAGATTCACCACCTGCTCCACTGGGCTTTTGTTTTCTCCCAGCTATCAGCCAGCCACCATCCCAGGCTAAAGAACCTCATCACATTAAGAACTTGTGCCTAAGTGTTTTTCCTTTCCTTTATTTTCCTTTCCCCTTTCATTCCATTTTCCTTTTGTGTCATGTCTCTATGGATTATAAACCTGAGAACAAGGACTGCTTTGTCTTCTTGATATGTAAGTCAATTATTAGACATCCATTCCAGGTATAGAGCATGGTGCAAATACTATACATAAATAAATGTATGCTAAAGAAAATCCTGCATATATTTCTGGAAATAATTTCATATGCTCCTTGCTTACCTATGGATGTCCCAGTGCAGCCAATCTCAAGGTCCTCTTATGGACAAGTTTAAGACTAAATATTCAGTTCTTATTTCTGCAGCTTTATCTCATTTGGGCCAGTATAGCAGAGTGCAAATTTGGTTTTGCTTTCAACAGTCTCTGTCTCTCTCTTACACACACACACACACACACACACACACCACAAGAGGCCACACTGTCCATTGCTTGAAGTGCCATGGCAATGGTGTGTTCCCAGCAAATAAGACATGTGTACTCTTTTCCTTCTCTGCTGGTAGTTAAAAAGTAATGAGTCCTTTTATGCTTTCTTTACATAATAGGCTCCAGCCAGAAAACTGGATATTTCGTAGTCAATAAAATAAAATGAAAATCCCCATATGAAATGTTCAAAAGATGAAATTGAGTAGGTTATTGTGGTTAACAGCCAATAAGGAGAAGCTGACTTTATTTGCTCTGCTAACTTAAAGAACATTATGCCATAAATGTCTAGCTTCGTTTTGTATTTCACTTTGAAGTATCTTAGGATGAGATATTCCCTTCCCTGTAGCTTTCTGTTTATTGAATTTAGCCAAGAGCTTACAGATTCTGGGCCTGATCCTTTTTTTTAAAATGGTCAATTCAATATACAGTTGTAGGAGGAGTGTCTCATGTCCAAAATTCTGTATGAACTTACCAAATTTGCAGCTGTCAACTCTCTAAATGAACTAGAATGTTCTTTTGGGCCAAAATTCACATTTTTTCTAGAAATTTCCAGCCCAATTCTCAGAAAAAACACACACATAATGATGAGTATATCAAAGAAATATGAGCTCAGAAGTGTTTATATGGGAGGTGCATGTGAACTAGTTTAAAAAGTAAAAAAATAAGATGGGATTACATAAAAATTATCAGTATTTAGCAACTCTGTAAATGATATATTCATTCTCTTAGATTATCTAATTCTAGCATTTCTAATGGCCTCAGTTTTATGCTTTTCTGAATTCTGGTCATTTACCATAATAATAAAGACTAAATTAGAGGGAATTAATATATCATTTATTTCACACTAGGAAAAATGTGTACTAAAATATGTGTTAGGAGAGAATGAACACAGAAATCTGTATAAATGTCCATGCTATCTTCTTTTAAAATGAATTTTGTCATGTTTGTAAACTGATTTAAATGTGGGTCTAAATCAATCTGCTCTCAGGGGAAAGTTATGTAGTGAAACCAACATTTGTAAATTCCCCCATCCTTAGTTTTGTGGCATGGCCCAGCTTTTCAGAGCAATCAGGCTTTTGATGAAAGCATCCATGATTGTCCAGTAATGTCATTGGGCCTCGGCAGACGGCTTATTGAGCCATCTTGGAGGCCCAGAAGAGGAGGAACCACTGCACGAGCGGTGCTCCTTCCTCTTCCTGAGGTCGCCCTGGGAGCTGCCGGCCCTCCACACGGCCGGCGCTTCCGGGGCAACCTCCCGCCGCAGCGACCGGACGCACTGTGGCAGAAGAGTCAGGGAAAGTGCGCCCGCCGCTTTTAGGGTGCACTTTCCCTGACATCTAAAAGGAGCGCCAATTTGGAGCTCCTTTTAGGGACGCCGCAGGAGCGCCGCGGTGCAGAGGCTCCGCTCCGCCGGCGCTCCGTCCGGCGGCGTCCCGGAAGCAGCCATCTGCTTCCCTCCATTGTTGCTTTAATGGAAACTCACTAAACCAATGGTACTCAAACTTTTAACCCTTGGAACCCATGCAGACATCAAACCCCCCCCCCCCCCGATGTAGTATATCAATAAAAACATTTTGCTTATCTAGTGTGCATATTTTCATTAGGAGATTCATGTATGTTCATATTTTTAACATTTTATATAAGGAAATAACATCATTCAAATTAGAAATTTATTTAAGTAAATTCAATATTAAATTCAATGCATGTGTAAATTTTACATATAAAAAAGTTTAGGAGGAGGAGGAGGAGGAGGAGGAGGAGGAGGAGGAGAGATCAGAGCCTCCAAGTCTTGTGTCCCCCTTGAGCAATTATCATGCCCCCTGGGGGTCCTGCCTCACCAGTTGAAAACCATTGCACTAAACATAGCAATGAAAAAAAATCCATAGAACATGTGGTGCTTCATGACTAGCTTTTATTCTAATGGAAATTAGGTACTTCTTCTATGTAAGGAAAAGATCAGTCCAATTACTTATTTGCAAAAGGGTTGGACAATCTTGCTGCATGGATAAACTACATAATTTGTTATGCAGCCAAAAGGCATTTTCCTCTTTTAAAACTCACAAGTAGTGTGGATCCAGATTAGGCCTTCTGCATGTGGGTAGGGGATATTTAAACCTGCCACCATAAATGTTTTTACCTAAATTTGTTCCTTTTGGTAGGAGCTAAAGAAAAAGAAAGGACACCGTCCACTGGTACTAACACAGCTGTAGATGTTGTCATTGTTTTAGTCTCTTCAGTTGGCAATTTTAGGTTAAAAATGCATGTGAGGGAGTTGTAAACATCCCCTATCCTCTAGCAGTGGGCCTGATCAAGATCATGGCCCCACATACTAACTTTGGGTTAAAAGAAGAGAAATTTCAGCTACCTGCTTGCTATTCATTGAACATAGGCCTGAAACAGATGGGACAAATAGAGTGGCTTCCAGCTGCTTTGGAGTTGTAGTGTTTAAATGCTGCATACCCCTGAAGTGGCCGGAGGCTGCAACAGAGCTGCTTAAGGCAGTCCATAGCCATCAGCAAAAGGAGTGGATTTAATCCACTCCTGCTGGCATCCTGTTGAGGACTGCAGTGGTGGCCTGCTTTGGGAGCAGGCCATCCAGTTGTTGCAGTGACTGTGTCTGTAACAGCCAGAGATTGGTCCTTCATGCCCATCTGCTTCACCCTATAGTGACCCAGAGCGTTCCCATCTTGACCCAGCAAAGCCCCCAGTCCTGGGGATCTCCTTCATCGTCCACTAGAGTTGCTTTCATTTCCATGCATGATCCATGACACAGACAAGCAGGAGTGAAGAAAGACATGAAAAAGGGAAGGAAGGAAGGAAAGAAGGAGGGAGGGAGGGAGGGAGGGAGGGAAGGTAGGTCACGTGGTGCTTCCACAATTATTTATATCCTGCCTTCGTCTATAATTTCTTCTTTAAAAAAGCATAAAATAATTTTAGAAATTTGCTTTGCTTTGCTTTTTTTAGTCTATTTGTAATTCAGGACTTATTCTGCAGAAAACTCACACTTGGTTGTTCTGCAGAAAACCCAGCATTTTCTGCACAGGAAGTGCTGTTTTCAGTGCAAACCAACCACATGTGAATTTTGCACCAAATATGTCCTGAACTGTGAAGATTCCCATTGTCAGCACAAGATTCTTCTTATCAGGGTTTCTTGAAACTTGAAAAACATGTTTTTCTATCATTCTTTGGAATATTTTCAAAAAAATGTTTTATTTCTAATCTCCCAGCATAGGACCCAGGAAAGCTCACACCGCAGATAGAAATAAAGTATAGCTAAAATACAATTATTAAAGCAAAAGTTGTTTTTTCAAAGTTAAACTATCCCATTTAAAATAGCATTAATTTAAAAAAACATTTTAAAAGCATAGTTAAAAACTATGAGAACAAACGTACAGTGCTCACCATTAGAAGGCCCTTCTGCAACAACCATTTAAGTGTCTAAACCCTCTCTAAATAAATAAAAAAAAGTGTTTGCCTGCTGGTTAAAGAAGGGCAGAAAGGGAATCAGCCTAGTCTCTCCAAGAAGGAATTCCACAACCTGGGAGCAGCCACCAAAAGGCCCTCTTTCTTGTCCTCACCAGACATGCCTGTGATAGTATGGGACTAATCTTAAAACTCAGGCATGCTCATTTCTCCTTCTGCTGAGCACACACTGAGAACAAGTCAGGCAGATGGGTTGAAGAGTCTTTTGCCTATATCTAATCTCTAAATGAAATGAATTAGAGTCAGAATTGCCCATCTATGAACCCTTGCTCAGTGAAACTATCCTTCCCCACTCACTTACCACCTGAAAAATTGCCATTGCAACACATACTGTATAATGGCAATAGGCCTAAACGACATAGCTCTAAATGTATTTACCAATACCTATGGAAGGACTTGCTGCTGCTACGGCTGTTTGCATTATATGTATATCAAGGTTTCAGAAACGTGACCATTTTAGGGCCCTATTTGGCTCCACAGATGATCCTGAAGATATGCAAATATATTTAAACTACACTTTTAATCTGTGAATAACTGAGTTCCTTTTGAATATGTCATCAGAAAGCAAAAATCTGTTACTCTATCACTCAGTTTCAATTAATACAGTAAATTATAAAAGGTATCTATCATTGAATGGTTGCTTTCCTCTTTCATCACTTAGGGAACAGATTTTTGTGACCCTACCCTGCCTTGCTTCATTCACCCCTCACTTCTATTGCCTTACTCCTATCTTTTGATATATAGATTTATAACACAGGTTACAAAATTAGTAATAGATAAAGAATACAGACTGTAAGCATCCTATGAGCAGGTGTATATTATAACCATGGTGGACCAGCCAGAACTAAATAACTAACAACTAAAAACTAGACAAATGGCCTGACTTTTCCTTTTGGCTTGAAAGTGTAAAACAGAGGAGGTTATTAACCATCTATTAGGCCCCACATGTGGCTGGTGGAGTGAATTTGGCTTGCTGGGTCACATGTTGTGAAGGCCTTTTACAAAGCCACCACATTAAAACTCATTCCTTAATGAAAAAAACTCACAGGGGAAGGGACCATAGCTCAGTGGCAGAATGCATCATTCACATGCACAAGGTCCCAAGTTCAATCCCCAGCATCTTTTCCAGAGTCCAAGCAGGGCTAGGAAAAAAACCTTTGTCTGAAGCCATGAAAACCTACTGAAAGGGTAGCTCAGTGGTTCTCAACTTGTGCTTTTCAACATATGTGGGATTTCAGCACCCTGAAGACTTAACAAGTGTAGCCAATACTCAAGAATTCTCAGAGTTGAAATCTAAAGCCAAAGGTCGAGAATCACTGGTATAGACAATTCTGAGCAACATGGACCAGTGATCTGAGGTAGTGTATAAAGCAACTGTGAATGTTACTCTTTCAAAGACTCCCCAGTTGTAATACACTCAGTTTTTAGAACCATTAATTCAAGCACTAGGTTGAATCATTGTGATTCCAGATTGCTTTTTTTTTTTTTAAAAAAAAAGACCAACAACAGCAAACTTAACTCTAAAATTTTATGAAAGCATAATTCAAAATGGGTTGGTGGTTGGTTTTTTTTTTTACACTATGCTCTTCTTTAACCAGTTGGGAAAGGGAGAGTGAATTTGCCTGAAGGCTTTTGGGTCCTTAAATATCATCTCCACTAGAGACTAAACATTGCAAACCACCCTGCTGGTAATAGATGGGCATTTTAAAGAGGTAAAGGATAAACAGCAATGGAGCTTAATTGGAGCTGTTTGTTGTGCCTTTGCTGATGAAATGCCGGCAAAACTGACTCGGCTCAAAATGACATGTTTATGGAACATCAAAGAGTGCAGGCTGACTTTACATTATATCTGTGACAACTGTATATATTGGAGCACTGGTTGCCATTTAGCCTTGCCCTACTTACTTTTTTTCAGTGCTGTGAGAAACATTTGCTTTTCCACTCGAGCTGATCACTTAGCAAATATATATGGTGATTTGTAGCCATGCATGGAGTGAAAATGGCTAAAAGAAAGTCTTTCTTGGACCATTATATACGAATTAAATAAATTATCTCTCACTTGTTGGTTGCAGACTGCCAGAAATAGTGCAAATTGAGTCCACTTTTAAGGTTAGGGTTAGGGAATCATGGGAACTGTACTTTATTGTGGCACCAGAGCTCTCTGACAGAGAAAGCTCAATGTCTCAGGAAAAAAACAATTCCCATGATTCCCTAGCACTAACCCTAACCCTAAAAGTGGACTCAATTTGCACTATTTCTGGCAGTCTGCAACCCACTTCTCTCTCTCTGAACCTAGAATAGCCATTACCATGACGGCTGGGAGATTCTGGGCATTGTGGCCAAAAAAGTATTTTTCCCCCTAAGCACACAACTCTTTTCATTGAATATAAATGAAGAGAAGCTGTCATATAATTTCATTACAATAGTGGCTTCTCATGTTCCCTTCCCTTATTGCTTCTGCTACTCATTCTGTTATACAGTCCTCCTGTCATGAAATCTAACTGAACTAGGGCCAAGTCTGAATGGGCCAGAATACTCCAGGAGCTGATTAGAGAATTCTGGCCCCAGAGCTGTCCTGACGTTCCTCCCCCCCCCCTCATTACCTGGGCATTCGATTCTGGTGCTGGGGAGCTGTTTGCATGTGTATCCCACTGCACCAGTTGGCACCACCACCACTGGTGTGAGCCGCTCACTCACAAGTCAAAATGAGGCACCCAGTGTTGATCACATGGTTGGGCACCTCATTCTGACCTCAGAGTGAGTGACGCATGGCAGCAGTGCTGCCACTGGCCAGCACAGCAGGAAATATTGTAAACAGTCACCAGTGTTGCCACAGAGGTGTTCAGGTCTTCTGGAAAGATCCTGAACAAAAGGTGTTACTTTAAAACATGCTTTAAGGGTGTTATATATCAGGTTCATTGCTGAACTATCTGGATGTCATCCAGACAGTTTACATCAGAACTGAGGACTGGGCTCAGTGTTGTCTGGACTCCTTGCCAAGAGGAGGAGGGGGGACATTTTATTTGGCCCATGTGGATAATCCCCAGGAGAATTTCCACAATTAATTCAAGAACTGGATTGCCCACATCTTGGACTGGACTGCCCACAGCTTTCAGTTTCTTTGCACCTCTTCCTTTAACAAACAGTATTGATGCACAAAAATGAAGTGGTGGAACACTGCAAGTAAAGCACACCTGATGGGATTAAATTAGATCAAGATTTTGTTTTGTTTTTTGCAGGATTTCACTTATACTTACAAATATCCTCCTTAATTACCCCTCTGAAAGGATCTTGATGTGTTCATATACGTATTACAACAAGTTGTCTTTTTGCTGTTTTATTAATGCACGCTCACACAGTGGTAATATAAAGGACAGAAAAGACAAATGAATTTAAGGCATTGAAAGCTGTAGCAAGTGCCATGTACACAGTCTTCTATACAAAAATGGGGAAAGAAGGAATAATGGAAGATGCCTAAGCAATTGGTTTCTGTTTGAAAACAACCCCAACTATTTCATTATTCCAAAATCCAAAAGAAAATCCCAATGAGAACTTTCTAATTATGATATGCTAAACCTAAGTTACAAGAATTCATCCTAGACAATGATATGCTAAACCTAAGCTACAAGAATTCATTCTAGACAATGAGAAAATTGAATAGTCAAAAAGTTCCCATATTAAATATTAATCAGAATGGAGACAACAGCCAAGAAATCAGAAGACTGGGATTGGGAAGGACAGCTATGAAAGAACTGGACAAGATAATAAAATGCAAAGACATAATCCTATACACTAAAGTGAGGATTGTCCAAGCCATTGTATTCCCCATCACCATGTATGGATGCAAAGTTGGACAGTAAAAAAAAAAGGTAAAGTAAAGATAAGGATAGGCCCTAGACATGAATGTCTAGTCATAACCGACTGTAGGGGGTAATGCTGATCTCCGTTACTAAGCCAAGGAGCCAGCATTCTCCGAAGACAACTCTGGTGATCATATGGCCAGCATGACTGCACCAAACACTGTTATCTTCCCACCAAAGTGGTACCTACATATTTATCTACTTTCATTTGCATGCTTTTGAACTTCTAGGCTGGCAGAAGCTGGGAGTAATGACAGGAGCTCACCCCATCATGTGGCACTCAGGCCTTGCACTGCCAACCTTCCAATTTTCCAATCATCATAACTGGCATCTTAACCACTAAGCCACTGCAACTTTTTTTTAAAATGATGATAGAAAAAAAAAAATCAACTCGTTTGAGATGTGGCACTGGAGAAGAGTATTGAGAATACCATGGATAGCCAAGAAGACAAACAAATGGGTTCTAGAACAGATCAAGCCTAAACTCTCTTTGGAAGCTAAGGCTGCACCCACACTTCAGAAATAATCCAGTTTCAGACCGCTTTAACTGCCCTGGCTCAATGCTAGGGAATTCTAAAAACTGTAGTTTTGTGAGACATTTAGCCTTCTCTGTCCAAGACCTCTGGCACCACAATAAACTGCAATTCCTAGGATTCCCTAGCACTGAGCCAGGGCAGTTAAACCACTCCAGGGGTGTGGCGTTTAGATGACGCATGTCCTTGGAGTGCCTGGAAGCTGCTCCGGTGTCATGTCTAAAGCAACCCAAAAAAACTGCCCCCAAAAGGAGCTGATCTTTTCCACTCCTTACCATAGTCCATTTGGGACCTCAGCAGGAGGTGCTCTCAGGGCTGTGGCATGTGTTAGCTGCAACCCTGGGGTGATCAGGCTGGGAGCAGCTTCTGGTTGTCCATCTGCTTCACCTCACAGTCAGGAAGACCACAGGCCTGTTCCTGCAAGACCTGAGCAGATGAGTGGAGGACAGGGAGTCTTGGAGATGTCTCATCCACAGAGTCACCATGAGTTGAAGTCCGACTTGAAAACAGCTAAAAACAACAACAAAACCTAAGCTGTGCCTATATCTAGATTGAATTCAGATTTATTGTGCATTTAGGCAACACTATTATATCAGTTTTATACTACTTTAACTGTCATGGCTTCATCCTGCAGAATACTTTAGATGTGGTGAGATAATTTTCTGAAAGAGAGAACTCCACTATCCTCCTTTGAACTTTCCAGCAGAGAATCCTAAATCCTGCTGATTTCCATGAGTATACTACCTATGACTAAAGTTACTGCCATGCTGAAGAATTAATGCAGTTTGACACAGCTTTAACTGTTATGGCTCCATCCTATGGAATCCTGGAATTTGGATTTTGTTGTAGCACCAGAGGTCTCTGACAGAGAAGGCTATTTCAATCATTTTATTACGGCCATTCGGCCAGCACAGAAGAGAAGGCTATATATTTCACAAAACTACAAATCCCAGAATTCCATAGCAATAAGCCATGGCATAAGTCTGGACCCAACTTTATTTACCCTCAGAAATATATGACATATGCGCAGATACTTTCCTTCTTAAGTGTCAAAGAAGAGAGGCAAGGAAGAGCAATACTACCACTTCCCAGCCTACTTTTTTTTATGTGGAGAGAACAATGGAGAATGAGTGCAGACTGAAGTATCAACTAAATGCAATTTATCAAAGTGGGCATTTTTAAAAAGGAGCAAAAGATTCATGTAAGAGTCAGAATTTTATTTACAGTAGTTTTCTGGGTGTTTTTGTGTTTAAGTAGGTATACACACACATGTACATACATAAGGAGCAATACGTTTTCACATTTCTTTCAAAAATGATTCATAGGCATGTTAGTTATATGATGCCATTAATGTGCATCAACCTTAAAAGAAAAAAAGTCTATAGAATATTACCATTTGAATAAATGTTATAATAAGCAATATAAGAAAGAATAAGAGAGAGAGAGAGAGAGAGAGAGAGAGAGAGAGAGAGAGAAGAATTTGTGGTGTACTTTCAGGTCATTTCTGAAGTATGGCAACCCTAAGGTGAAAATTTCATGGGGTATTGCTGCCCAACCCCAGAAATAAAGAGACAAAATACATGAAAACAGGGCCATTTATTAATTGACCTATTTATTAACTTCTTAACAGAACTGCAACCAATTCAGCCGAACAACCTAGTGTGGGAGAAGTTGCAGCCAGTGTCTTTCTTCAGACCACCTCTGCAGCTTATTTAGACGATAACACCTGAGCCCACAACAATAACCCAAAAGCCCACATCAGGAAGTCTAACCATAAAGTCCCTCTCCCAATCTGCGAAGATTAAAGAGGGGGGTTGTCTTTAAAGCCAGATCTAAGGGCAATTTCTTTCTGCCACCCCCCGTTGCAAGGCTTAAAGAGATGGTTTCATAAACGACCCTTCCCTCCAATGTGGACCCTTCCACGGTGAGTCCACGGTGCTTGCCGAAATATAATTCCATTATTTATGCCACAGATATGGGGCAAGTGTCGGCTTAGCCCCTATCTCCCACCTCAGCACCAAGCACCTCCTTAACACCTTGTTGCAGATCCATCAGGAAAATGGCATTACCAGCTTCAGAAAGGTGAACACTGTCAGCCCTGTAGAGCTCTGGCCTCTGAAATATAATCTGGAGGTGGGGTAGATAGTGGCCTAGTTAGTCTTAAAGGTGCTGCTACATTCTTTTCTGCCCTCTCCCTCCCATCCTCATTTTTATGCTGCAAGAGACTAACATGGCTATTTCTTTGAAAACTCTTCCTAGGAAGGAATTCAGAGCAGGGCCTTGCCAAATGACATGCAATGCTCAAGGAGTTTTGTGCTTTTTTCAGTATTAGATAGCTTTTACAAATGAAGCAAATTGACAATGACAATTCCCTATTAATTGTATTTAATTACAGGCATAGATGTATATGGAAATCAAGAAAACTAACACACTATCTTGAACCTTGCTTCCTGAACACTTGTGTTCCCCACTCTTTCCTGGTAAAGCCAGCCCTAGTAGCATCCATATCAGCATCATTCTTTGACAATAACCATGGACTGAGAAATAATCTGCTGAAACCTTTCTCCTGTGCTTACAGGATGAGATCTCTATTGTCAAAGGATACAGCAGGCCAATGTAATGATGATCGGAAGCTTCCAGTAAGGTTACTTCTTACCTGTATTTTGAAGGAATCTACAAATTAAGTAGAAAATATACAAGCTGCTGTGGTAAAAGTTATCTTTTGTTGTTGCTGGTACTGTTTAATACCTCTTTTAGTTATTAGCAAATAGGAAACATATTTAGGCCTAAGGGATCATGCTGTGAATAGGGTGCTTGAGCATCTGTTTCTTAAGAGAGTTTTACTACTTTCTCTATGAAACAAAAGAGTGGAGTTTTCCTACTTTACCGCTAATCTTGATCAGTAGCACCAGATGCGAAATGGCAGAGCTGCGTTCAGGTTATCAATTAGTTTTTTGCTTACTGCAGTTGGATATTTTCAACTGTCTTCAGAATGAAAGACTATATGTATACACAGGAATAGGTGGTCATTGATCATTGCAGCTCATCACATCAGACAGAAATTGCAGCACATCACACAGAAGAAATTCAGAAGTGTCAATAACTGCAGAATAAAATGTGATCTTCTCCTTTCCTGTACTGTATACACTCATGTATATGTCAGTCTCAAGTATAAGTCAAGGGCAGGTTGGGGGGCCAAAACTAGAGATTTTGATATGATCAATTGAGGGTAAAACTTAGGGGCATGTAATAAGGTATATAACAGACCTAGCAAAAATTCTGGCAGGCATAGCTGTTGTGCTAACCCTAAAAGTTGGATGGATGAGGAGGGAACTACAGTAAATGGTGGCTCTCTGATGTGTTGGGGAGGTGACCAGGCATGACAGGGCTAAGAAAATGTACACATGTCAAAAAAGATGAAAGCACAAAGCAAATAAAATGGTGACCACATTAGCAGTGATTATCATCTTTAATTTTAATGAGATAACTTTGCCTGATTTTAACCAAGAAAAGATGATAAATGTACACAAATATCTTATGCAGATCCTCCAAAGCCCAAGTCCTCTTGGTGCTCCTTTGAGGAGAAGTGCCAAAGAGCTACTACCACCATTTTCCCACCCAGGCATCCAAAAAGGCAGAAATGGCATTGCAGTGGAGACAGTAAAGGTGGTTGGTGCTTCTTTCAGGTTTTCCTGGGATGGACTAAACTCTCACTTTTCACCACTCTACTCAGAGAAGGGAATGGTTCATTTATGGTTAAGAGTTAAAGTACAGTGCTTACATTGATCCTGGATAAGCTGACCCAGGTTTTTTTTTTTTGAGGGGGGGAGGGGGGTCAATTCTTTGACTAAAATTTCTAGACTTGTGAATGAGTATATAATTTATACTCATTGCATTAATTGTCATGGCTTCATCCAGCAGAATACTTTGGACTTGGTGAGATAATTTTCTTAAAGATAATTTTCTTCTTTGAACTGTCCTGCAGAGAATTCTAAGCCCACACATGTCCCAGTTTTCATCTGTGAATGGTTCAAGAGTCTCATGCAGCCCTTGATCTAGATTGATCGAAAACATTTTGTTGCCTGGGACAAATGACAAAATCTCACATGTATGCACAGACACACTTCATCAACAGAAGCTGAGCTGCCTGGTATTTGAATCAACATTAGGAATGGGCAGTAGCATCACAGGAGAAGTGCAGGGTGTGTGGACTGCACCAGGTGACACCCCAGAGGAGGGGTGACACCTTTCCCTTCAGGGCAGGAAGGGCAAACACATGCCCTTCCTGGCTGCTCCTTCACCGGGCTTTCTGCCTGGGAGAGAAGCATAGTGATGGAGGAACAGGAAGGGCAGACATATGCCCTTCTCAGCTGCTCCATCATTTACTGGGGGGGGGGGGGGTTGTTTGGCAATGAAGGAGCAGGAAGGACAAATGTACACCCTTTCTGGCTGCTCCACTACCAGGTTTTCTCCCTGGAGAGAAGCAAGAAGAGGAAAAGGAGGGGCAGATGGAGGAGCAGGAGGGGCAGATATACCTCTTCTGTTCCTCCCACTACCTCACTTGCCCGAAATGTCTAGAGGCCTCTTCCTTGGGCCTGAACCACAGGCAATGGCTAAACACATTTTTCATGTATGTTGCACAGGGTGACCAGAGGTCCTCCTTTTCCCAGACATGTCCTACACTGCAAACTTATGTCTGAGGGTCTCGGAGGAATTGCAAAACCTCCTCTATTTTGAGCCATAAAACCTGTCCCTGTGTCATCTGGTAGCTCAGCAGATATATTGTTGCCTCAGCTGCTGCAAAGAGCTGTAGAGAAGACTGTTGCTGATCATGGGGGGTTTTGTTTGTTTTTTCTGATGGTGGTGTGGAAAGGAAATGAGGATCTATGTTGTTGAAGCAGATCAGTAGCACCAAGGGGAATTGGGGGAGAGCAGGAGAAATGAGAGAGTAAATGGCAAAACTACAAATGAAAAGTATATTGCAAGGCAACACAACATTTTAACAAAGATAGGTTCATCAGAAAAATATGACAGAGTACATATTGAAATATAGTATATGTAACGTAGCTGTAAATAAACCATAAGATATAAATTTATATTAGTATTCTTAGCTTTTATTTGGTAATGTCCTACATTTTTCTTGAATGTCTTACATTTTGTGGAGTCTTGTCCTCCTTTGTGGTTATGACACCTGGTTACTCTTGTGTTGCAATGAGGGCACAGATCTAGGACGCTATCACACGGGGCCAAATCCACACAAAATCCACACAGAATCCCGACCGAAACTGGATTAGTGACCAGTGTTTTCACACGATGTCGCACAGAAACTAGACAGAAACTGGACAGAAAGTGGACAGAAATAAGATCTTTTGAAATTCGGTTCTTTGGAGGAAATGCAAATGTGCAATTAAGGTAATTTCGAATTTACCGTAATGTGATAACCAGATGCGCATTTGGGAGCATTTCCCTGCTGTTGCCATGGTTCCAGCGAGCATTCCTCTATCTGTGCATGTGCAAGAGGCTCAGTTCTAGTACATTTACGGGCTTTTTTCACTTGTGTGTGGACGTTTAATGCGATTACTGTAAATTCGCAATTAAGGTAATAACGTTTGCGGAATTATTGTTTATTTCCCGTTTATTTTTGGAATGCCTCATTTCCACTTTATTTTCGCTTTCTGGCCCACATGTGATAATGTCCCTAGTCAACTTTGTTAGTAAGGCCAGTGGTCTCCAACCTTTTTTGGACTACTGCCCCCATTCCTCTTGGGTGATGACCCTAGTGCCCCCCCCCCCTGCATGAGTATTGCTTGATATGAGGTCTACTGTTCTACTGCACATTGAAAATAACCAATGCTCCTTTTGCCAGGCAGTCACCCTTGGAGCAGCATCTGTGTAGATGGCTAAGCAGTGAATGAAAAGTCTCTTGCCTGTGCTGGCCTTGTGGTGGAGGTGTCATTGGGGGACATGGAAGGTGCAGACTGCACCAGCTGACACCACAACCATCAACTTAGCAATGCCAATTTTGCTTTCTAAATGTCGGCCTTTTGGCAGAAATGGGGCATGACATTAAGGTACCTTGTAAGACACAAGGAGATCAATGGAAGAGAAGGTGTAGCCAGAAAGTGGGGCAAATGAGGCCTCTCCATTCTCTGCTCACTGATTTTCTGGGAGAAAAG
Organism: Phrynosoma blainvillii; assembly: GCA_026167975.1. Classification (NCBI taxonomy): domain Eukaryota; kingdom Metazoa; phylum Chordata; class Lepidosauria; order Squamata; family Phrynosomatidae; genus Phrynosoma; species Phrynosoma blainvillii. The sequence goes on along the minus strand of JANUYF010000001.1, from coordinate 237,083,274 downwards.
GGGGAGACAGGGCAGGATTTTCTGGATTTCTTCATCCTCCTGATATGGCTTGGTCCCATCTGAGAGAGAGAGAGGGAGAAGCAGATAGGAGAATATGAGTGAGCGTGGGGAAGGCTGCTGCCTGCCATTGACACAAAATCCTCCAGCTGCGGGAATAAAGTGTAGGAGGAAACCAGGGATTCTTCCTCCTAATTCCAAAAGCAGAAGGCTGTTGTTAGAATGGGAGACAGTAGCCTCCAGCTTCAGGAGTGAGGTGTAGGAAGAATTAAAGGATTCTTCCTCCTCTTAACTCCCAAAACAGAAGGTTGCTGTGTCACTTCTGCTTACTGCTTCAGAAGTTGGAGGCTGTTGTCTCCCATTGACTAACCAGCCTTCTGCTTTGAAGGTTAAGAGGAGAATGAATCCCTGGATTCTTCCTGCACCCCAGGGACTCTCAAAAGAAGTTTCATACAATTGTTGTAAAGGCTGCTGGTTCCCTTTGTCTTTCTTGCACCTCAATATTTTGACTGAAAGCCCTCCTGCTGCCCCCTTTCCCCTCACTGCCCCCCTGGATCTTTCCACTGCCCCCAGGGGGAGTGTACCATCCACTTTGGGGATCACTGAACTAGACTCATCTATTGCTTTTGCTCCCCTTTCTTTATGCTTCTGTGAAGAAAACAGAGAGCAGGGGAGTTTGGCTTACTCTGGATTACTGATCTCTCCCATCATGTTTTATTCTTCTTGTCCTTTTCTCTTCAGCCAGCTCCAGACTTTTGCTGGGGGTGGGGGTGAGGAAATGTTGCCAGTTTTGGGCTACCTTTGCAGCCAAGAAAAAAGGTTTCCTTTCAGTCAGCAAACACCAACTTCCTCAGATTAGGGCTGAGGAAACTTCAGCTGGAAACATTCCTGCCAGAGATATTTTAGGATTGTGTCTCAACTGTTTCTGCTGGAAACATTTTAGTTTGACTTTTCATTAACCTTAAAACAAAACAAAACAAAACCCATCCACCCTTATTTTGATGCATGCTTATGATGTTTCCATGCATGCCAGAAAAAAAGAATTTTGCCACCAGAATATATAACATGTGTGCATAATCCTCTATAATATTACCTCCCTTTCACTGATAAGCCATTCTGTAACCCACATTCTCTTTCTCTGACATTATTTTTTGTTTGTCTGTTAAAGGAACAAATATAAAAATGGGCTTATGGTTAACCTACCCTGTGAAAATCTGCTACTTTGAGTGTTCGGGTCTGTGATTCTCACAGGGGGTCTATGTGACCCCAAGCAAATCATACTGCAGCAATTTTTATTCTACATTTTTTAAAATAGTCCAAATCTCTGAAATGTTGTAGAATAGTTGCCAATCTGTTTTAAAATTTTGGCTCTTTTACATATGGATACCATACATCTGACATTGTAAGATATAAAATGAACTATTGGCAATAATAATAATAATAATAATAATAATAATAATAATAATAATTTTTGTTTATATCCCGCCCCTCTGCCAAACAATCGGGGTGGCTTACAGTAATTAAAATTCCATACAAATTATTAAAATACGATCCAAAATCCCCAAACCCTCCTACTCCTTAAGAAGTATTAAATCAGTATTACCATTAAAACATGATAATTAAAACATCAAAATAAACAGAAATTATCAGACAAATAGACAATAATAGGCAGAGCAGTGATTGCAGCCAAAGATGGGGGAAAAAGAGATGGGGGGGGGGGACTCCTGAGGCCGGGAAGTCTAATCAGGAAAGGCCTGCCAGAAGCGATCCGTCTTGACAGCCTTTTTAAAGCTGCTTAAGGTTGTAATTTGATGGATCTCATCTGGCAGGCCGTTCCATAGTCTGGGAGCAGTTACTGAGAAGGCCCTCTGGGAGGTTGCCGACAGCCTTGTTTTCATTGGCTGCAGCAAGTTCCTCCCAGAGGACCTGAGTGCACGGGGACGATTATATGGGAGGAGGCGGTCTCGAAGATAGGTTGGACCCAAGCCATTTAGGGCTTTAAAGGTAATTACCAACACCTTATACTGGGCTTGGAAACTAATAGGCAGCTAGTGGAGAGACTTTAATATGGTCTCTCCTTGATGTTCCCGAAACCAGTCTGGCTGCCATATTCTGTACTGATTGAAGTTTCCGGACCAAGCACAAGGGTAGCCCCATGTAGAGCGTGTTGCAGAAATCAAGAAGGGAAGTTACCAGTGCGTGCACATCAGTCTTTACTTCTTTACTTCTAGGAAAGGGTGCAGCTGGTGTATCAGCCGAAGCTGATAGCAGGAGCTCCTGACCATTGCATTTACCTTATTAGTCATCAGAAGCGACGGGTCCAGCAGCACCCCCAGACTGTGAACCCAGCCCTTCACGGAGAGTGTGACCCCATTCAGGACTGGAGGTTGTATCCCTATTCCCGGTTTCGGGGCTGCTACTGTGAGCACCTCCATTTTGTCTGGATTCAATCTCAATCTCTTTTTCCTCATCCAGTCCATTGCTGCCTTAAGACAGTCATTGAGAGGAGAGATGCCATTGGGATCCGAGGCTGACGACCGAGACATGGAGAAATAGATCTGGGTGTCATCAGCGTACTGATAACACCCAGCCCCATGTCTCCGAATGATCTCTCCCAGCGGCTTCATATATATATTAAACAGCATCGGGCACAGAATGGCACCTTGAGGGATGCCACAAGTAAGCTCCTTTTTTGTGGAGCAACTGTCCCCGAGTATTACCCTCTGGGATCTGCCGGAGAGGAAGGAATGGAACCACTGAAATGCAGTGCCTCCAATTTCTAACCCACCCAGGTGATCCAAGAGGATGCTATGATCTATCGTATTGAAAGCTGCTGAGAGGTCTAAAAGCGCCAACAGGGTCACACTACCCCTGTTGATGCTCAGACGAAAGTCATTGGCCAAGGCAACCATGGCAGTCTCAACTCCAAATCCTGTTCTAAATCCAGTTTGAAATGTATCTAGATAATCATTTTCATCCAAGACAACTTGGAGTTGTAATAAAGAGACTGGCCTATAGTTGCTCATATCCAGGGGGTCCAGAAGTAGCCTAACTGCCACTTCCTTCAAACAAGATGGAATATAACCTTCCCTGAGGAATGCATTGACGATGTCTCTAAGGAACATCTTCAATGCATCCTCCCCCCCCCCCCCCCCCAGATGGCCAGCCATGACTGGCAAGGATTGAGAGGGCAAGTTGTTTTCCTCACTCTACCAAGGAGCTTGTTCACATCATGGGTACTCACAGATTGGAACTGATCCAGGATAATTTCATTAATGGAGTTGCTGGACTCCTCGTCAATTGATTCTGTCAAGAGGCTGGCATTTAAGTCGATTCCTAACTGAGAGATTTTATCTGCAAAAAAGTTGTTAAACACATCACAGCAGGCCGTTGTCGGGTTGAGTAACGGGTTCTGCATAGGTGGGACCTATGTCAGCTCCCTTACCACTCTAAACAGCTCTGTTGGATGGGACTCTGCAGATGCAATACATGCAGAACAGAAAGATTTCTGCGCTGCACGTATTGCCTCTCGATAGGACCAAAGAAAGTTCCTATGATGAGTCTTGTCAGATAGGAGTTGAGTTTTCTGCCAGGTGCACTCTAGTCATTTTCCAACCCACTTCATTTTCCTAAGCTCAGTTGTATAAGATGGCTTCCGGTTTGAAGAGGGTTGGAAAAGACTCTTGGGAGCGATCGTGTCAATAGCCTTGGTAAGATCGGTATTCCAGGTATTAACCAAAGCTTGGACAGAATCACCGGCGTTACCAACCATTAAACCCTCTAAGGCTTTCTGGAATCCCATTGGTTACATTAGCCTTCGAGGGTGGACCATTCTAATGGGTCCATCTCCTCCCCCGCAGTGGGATGGACAGTGGTTCTTAGTTCAGCCTTGACCAGGAAATGATCCATCCATGACAATGTGGTGGTATTAATAACCTCCGCCCACAGATATTCCTGTTCCGTACTAAAGACTGCATTGAGGGTATGACCCGCACAATGTGTGGGCCCAACGACCAATTGGGATTTGTCATGGATTCTATGAACTCCCGAGCCACACCTGTTAAGCTGGTCTCAAGTGGAATGTTGAAGTCACCCAAGACTAGAAGTCTGGGCAACTCCAACAGCAACTCTGAGACCAGCTGTGTCAGCTCAGTTAGGGAGTCTGCTAGACAATGGGGTGGTCTGTATACTAGCAGAATCCCCAAGCTATCCCTGGTCCTCAGGCTTAAGTACATACACTCGAAGTGGACTGTGTTCTGGACAGGTATCCTGGTCAAAGTCAGGTCATTAATAAAGATTATTGCTAAAATTATTGAATGCTAACTTATAATTAGATTATTCCTCTTTGCCCCAATATCATCTTGTTACAGGAGACCCTCAACAAGTTGAATAAGCCAGTGCTTCTTCCAATAAGGTTTGGGGAACAATTTGTTGCAGGGGGCTCCAGTAAATCCAGAGGGGTGGCTATCACCACAGACCACTCCATTTTTTGTACAGGATGTGAAGAGGGACCCCAAAGGTAGCTTTATTATAGTTAAAGGGAAGCTATGGGATAGACAGGTTATCCTTAGCAGCTTTTATGCTCCCAGTTCCCAGCAGGAAGATTTTATGAAGGGATTCCTACAGCTATTGAGGGAGACAGCTAAGGGAGACATTCTTATAGGAGGGGACTCTAACTCAGTCCTTGATCCTGTGTTAGACAGGTCCTACCTCTTGAATGAGATAATAGAATTAACACATCTGCATATGAATTTGCACGACAATTCTGACCTGGTGCTTTTGCTTCAGAAAAAGGCGCGCTTGGAAGAGATTGATTCTTATCAAATTCAGAAAGCTATGTTTCATACAAAAGCCAGGTTTTATGAGTTTGGTAATAAGAATCCTAAACTAATGGCAAGAATAGTTAAAAAAAGGGGGGGGGCAGAAAAGAGGTTACTCCCATGTATTCAGTCTTTGGAGGGCAGAATTTATAATACTCAATTTAAAATTTTAGAAGAATTCTGTAATTTCTATGTTAAATTGTATTCTTCTGACCAAGCAAGTGATCTCAACAATACCAAATTTGTTAAGTCCCTAAATAGTTAAAAAACAACAACAAAAAAACCTTAGACACTATCACACTGCTGGCCTTACTAAATCCATCACTACTGAAGAATTAGATACTGCTATCAAATGGATCTGGCCAGGGAAATCCCCAGGCCTGGATGGTTTTACAGGGGAATTTTATTAAAGACTGTTTTAACCCCCATTTAGTAGCATTACTAAATGAAACTTTGCTGATGAGAAAAGTGCCACATAGTTGGAAAACCTCAAGAAATTGTGCCGATCCCTAAAACTAATGAATTGTCACCCCTTGTACAATCTTTTTGGCCAATTGCACTAATTAATCAAGATACCAAATTGCTCTCTTCTATTTTAGCTGCCAGATTGAATGGTTTCATCACTGACTATATCCACCAGAACCAAATAGGGTTTATGCCCAGGCGGAGACTGTCAGATGCTATCAGGAAAACAGTAGGCATCATACATTGTGCCTCAAGGGAAGGTGCACAACTGGCACTTGTCTTGCTTAATGCCCTTAAGGGTTTTGATATGATTGAAAGGCCCTATCTTTTTGTCTTGCTTAGGGAATCTAACTTTGGGATGCCCTTTGTGAACTTGCTTAAGGACCTTTATTGGGGCCCGCAAACAACATATATGTTAATAAGGAGGACTCAGCACCCATCATCTTGCAAAGAGGCACTAAGCAAGGCTGTCTCTTGTCCCTGCTTCTCTTTGCAATAGCGTTGGAACCTCTTGCAACATTGATTAGAGATAACAACAAGATAAAAGGGATAGAAATTAATAGGACTAAATTAGGCTTTATGCAGATGATGTGCTGCTCTACATTAAAAACTTACCTAATTCTTTCCAAGAGATTGATAAAGTACTGAAATGGTTTGGCAGGTTTTCGGGGTTCCGAATAAATTATCAAAAATCTAGTATGCTTTGTCTCAATGCAACCCCTGAAACCCAGCACTCTTGGAAGGGATTAATGCACATACAAATCAACCCCTTAGGTCTAAAGTATCTAGGGGTCATCATCATGACAGAGATCTCTCAATTTATCCCTCAAAGCAAAGCAAAAGCATCTTCATTTACATACTGCTTCATATCGTGCTATGGGATGTCTAAGCGGTTTACAACTGTAAGCTCATTTCCCCCCAACAGTTGGGTACTCATTTTAGCAACCTTGGAAGGATGCAAGCCTGAGTCTAGCCTGAGCCCTGGCTAGTATTGAACTCGCAACCTTGTGGTCTATGAGTGAGTGGCTGCAGTACAGGCATTTAACCACTGCGCCACCAGGGCTCACAATTATAGGCCAATCACTCAGTGGATTAAATCAAAATTGGCCCATTGGAGATCACCTAATTTCTTCTTTTGGGCAATATTGCTTTAGTTAAATCTTTCATATTGCCAAAGTATTGTTTCTTTTTCAAACAGTTCCCTTGAGACCAGTTGTACTTTAAATGCTGGAGCAAGTTAATGGAGTCTCTAGTTTTTAATGGGAAACACCAACACTTCTCAAAAGCTGTCAAGCATTCTAAAACTGGATATGAAGGGTTGTCACTTCCGAAACTTGATCTTTACTTTGAAGCTTCTCAGCTGAGTCAGGTCACCTAGTTGATTAGCAGAAATAGCTTGACTAATTGGGTAGATATTGAAGTCAACACTGCATCCCCTGTAACCTTCAATCAGGTTTTTTTGGGGAATCTATATACAAATTCACTAAAATCTGCAATAACCCTTTTTTATTTACCTCTTTAGTCTTGTGGAAGAAATGGAGGTATCTCTTGGCCCCTTTCCCTTCTCCTTTATGGCCTTTTCTTACTCATCCTCTTTTCCAGATCCCAGAGAAACATGCACAGTTTCGAAGTCGGGAGGTTTATGGCCTGTATACAGTTGGGAACCTGCTCCACAATGGGGCACCTATTACAACAGAGCAACGTACCTGTGTTCTGGGCCCTGGCCATCAGAACTGGTATCAAATAATACAGATACAATTATTTTTAAATAAACTGCTCTGGATTCAGGAATATCCTCGCCTACTTACTTTTTTTGAAAACATGTGTGTTTCTCCGGGTATCTATTCTAAAGGCCAAATAGCACTCATATATAATTGTCTGGTAGAAGAAACAGTTGGGGTCTTTGTAAGGCAGGGTGGGAAGTGGAATTTTCCCCTTCGATCAACAGTAGAACCTGGGAAAATATGTGAAGTCACTTACCATTTAACACTAAGTCCATTAAGTTGGCCCACTGATGGTATCTTACCCCAGTCAAACTGGCTCGTATGTCTACCAATATCAATCCAAAATGCTGGAGGGGTTGTGATGGTAGGGGAATCTTTGTACATATGTGGTTGGATTGTCCCTTAGTGCATGAATACTGGATAGAAATTTTGCAACTAATATCCAAGATTACTAGACAAAGCACACAATCATCACCACTCCTGCTCCTGTTCTTCTTTTTTTGTGGATGAAAATAAATCTCTGTAGCACAATGAACTTATTGGTTTCCTTTTGGCTGTTGTCAGGCTTGATATTGCCAAGAACTGGAAAACTGGAAAGTTGAACTTTGCAGGATGGTGTACTAGACTTGGGAACTGTGGTTAATGAAGAAAATTGCAGACAGTAGCATCAGAGCGAGAGGCTTACACTCTGGATTGACTTTCCACATGATTTGGCATACAATTATTGAATACATCCAGCAGGACTTGGTTTCTAGATCTCCCCCAGTCCTATCTTAATTTTTATGGAAAGATATCTTGCAGGACTCTGAATGCACCTTTTGTTTATAATTTCCAGGGCATTATTTGGGTTATGGTTTAATTTCTGCTTTTTCAGTGAAATAACCACATTTGAGAGTTTATTGTCTCTGACATTATTTCTATTTGTTGTTCTTTTAATATACTTTTTATTGTCATATTTTGTTTAATAAATTGGAAAAAAGAATAGTTGCCAATTTGGAGAGTCCAGCCAATGCTCTTCAACTGTATATTTGCATATGATTTGCAGAGATGAAGTCAAAGAAAGTTACTTTTAAAGTTATAGTCAGATGTTAGTTACTCTTATGGTTTTTTTTAAAAAAAACAAAAACAAAAACACCACAACCATTACATTCCCTTTGGTCTATAGTGAATGATAAAAAGTTGCTTTTCTGTTACTTAAACACTTTGTTGTTGTTGTTAACTATTCTCAAGTCAATCTTGACTAATGGTGACCCTGTGGATGAGACATGTCCAAGACTTCCTCTCTTTCACTACTTTACTTAGTTCTTCAAGATTCAAACCTGTAACATCCTTGAGTACATCCATCTAATGTGTGGTCTTCCTCTCTTTTTCCTTCCCTCCACTTTTCCTACCATTATTATCTTTTCTAATGAGTCCTTCCTTCTCATGATGTGGCCAAAGTACAACAGCATCAAATCTTGGCTTACAAGGAGGTCTCAGGCATGATTTAATCTAGGGCCCATTTATTTGTTGTTATTTTTGGCTGTCCATTGCATCCTTGGCACTCTTCTCCAGCATCACTTCTCAAACGAATTTATTTTCTTTTTATTCATTTTCTTAATTGTCCATCTCTCACATCCATACATGGTAATGAGGAATACAATTGCTTGTACAATTCTAACTTTTGTGGTTAGCTGTATATCTTTGCTCTTTAGGACCTTTTCTAGTTCTTTCATAGCTTTTCTTAGTTTTCTTCTGATTTCTCAGCTGAAGTCCCAGTTCTGATCTATATTTGATCCAAGGTATAGAAACTCTTTTACTATTTCTATTTCTTCATTGTCTAGGTTGAATTTATGAATATCTTCTGTGGTCATTATTTTTGTTTTCTTTATGTTCAACAGTAAGCTTGCCTTTGCACTTTCTTCCTTGATCTTCCTCAGTAGTTGCTCTAGTTCTGTGATTTTTCTTCTAGTTGTATGGTGTCATCTGCATATTCTAGATTATTGATATTCCTTCTTCCTATTTTGATTCCTCCTACTTCTGTTTCCAAGCCTGCTTTTTGATAATATTTCTGCATACAAGTTGAACACATAGGGCGAAAGGATACACTCTTGCCTGACTCCTTTGCCAATTGGGAACCATTTTGTTTCTCCATGTTTGCTCAGATTGTAGCCTCTTGTTCTTAGTACAGATTTCTTATCAGGACTATCAGACGTGTTGGCACTTCCATGTCTTTAAGGGCATTCCATAGCCTTTCATGATGTATCCAGTCAGGCTTTGCTGTAGTCAATAAAAGACATGTTGATTTTCTTTTGGACTTCCTAGGTGTGCTCCATTAGTCATCATAGGTGTGCAATGTGGTCCCTAGTGCCTTTTCCTTTTCTGAACCCTACTTATACTTCTGCAATTTCTCTTTCCATGTATGATTGAAGTCTATGTCGCAGAATTTTAAGCAAAATTTTGCTTGCATGGGAGATTAGTGCTATGGTTCTATAGTTGCTGCAGTCTTTTGTGTCTTTTTTTGTGTGTGGATGGGATGTATATTGATCGTCTTCAATCTGCTGGTGATAATTTTGTTTTCCATATCTGTTGACATATATTGGTAAGAGTTGGAATTGATTCTGTCAGTGTGGACTGTAGTAGTTTGATTGGAATGCCATCTTAAACACTACCACCAACTGAATGCTGCAAGCAACTAGTTTGTAACATAACACACCCTCCTTGTATCCTCTTCGTCATTACCTCAACACCCACACCAGAGCAGGAGATAGCAAGGTGAGGCAGAACTGAAACCATGTGGTGTTCTTTCTGCACCATGTGGTGAGGTTACATCCATATGTAACTGTTAAAATAACTAAAATATTACAGTTATTCAGCAAAAGAAGCAGCATTATCCCACCTTAGGGGCTTTATCACATGACAGTCTTCTCCTGCTAAAATATTGTTATTTCTTAAAACACTATGCAATTATTATCCCTTTTTCATTTAAGTGAACCTTTCTGGGATTGCAGCCTTTGTTTGTGCTAAAACCTTATCATGCAGATTTGGGACTGCCTGCCCAGTACCACCCAGTACCTTCTCTATGATATTATCCTCATCTCTTTTCCTAGTTTGGCACACAAGTGCAGGTGCACACACAAACACAGATTGCCCCATAGAAATATAAATGAAAAATAAATGAAAATATTCCTATATTTAAAAATGCCTTTTGGGGGAGGTGTGTTCCTGATATGGATAGAACAGATTTCTAGCATCAGACATAACCACTGCCAGAGGAAAACAAGCAAATGTCTGATATTTCCTGATGCTGGCTTTCATCTGCCAGTGACTAGTTAAGTCTGAAGCCAGAACATAATATCAAGAAGCTAAAGGCTAATGAAATAAATGTTTTTTTAAACTTATAAACATTTCCCCCTTTTATTTCCAGGTGTGTGTGAAAGTGAGTGAGTGTGCATGTGAGAGAGAAACACTCTGGAATGGGATTACAAGGTGGGGTGGGGGCAGTGAGAAAAGTTATTGCTTCTCTGAGAAGCCCCAGTTATGGGGGACATCATCTATCAATAGATTATTTTTTCTATAGATAAAAAAGTTTAAAAGATTCTCAGTTATTTTGCCAGTTGAAAGGAAATCAAAATATAAAAACAGCAACAGATGGAGCCGGTTGTAAATCTGTTGCAAACGAATTCCAGAAAGCAAGGACCAAGACGGAGAAGTTCCTAGTTCTATTTTGTTTCAATTTGTTGTAAGCCATCTTTGGTCTTGTGCCAGGAGAAAGATAAGATATCAGGAAATCAATCAACCAACCAGCCAGCCAACCAGCCAGTGCTTTGGGACTGGATCACCCTGCATTCTTCATCATTGGCTGGCTAAGGCCAATGGGAATCTTAATTAAAAAATAAAAATCTGCAGGGCTGTTTTTCACCCACTCTTACTGTAAACACTGACATTTCTCTGTCTGGACCTTTGCCACAGAGTCATCATTTCCCATCCCACTGCATGAGTATTGTGTGGGAAAGATCAAAATGATTAACCCATGTGGTTTCTTCACCACACACTTCAAAATGGATTGCACCACTGGGAAAGGGGTGAATCTTGGCCAGATGTGATGGATACCATAGAGATCTGCTCAGACCTTACTCCTCTTCTCTTTGGCCTTTGAGCAGCTGTTCCTTCCTTTCATGAAAATCTGAGCATCACTCTTCAGGGGTGAATGGAGTTGTCCTAATCAGATGACTTGCCAATTGGTTACAAACAATTGTGCATGTTGATATGTCATTTTGATATTGATTAAATAAGGAGTAAGATGTTCCTAGTTCTTGGATGGCAGTTAGCCTGTTCTTTTCTGGCTGCTTGCTGTAGTGAAGCATCACAGTCTGCAGAACCACTGCCAGAAAAGTTTGGCCAAGCCTTCTTGAAGCAAGCAAAGAATATTTGTGGAATGATGGGGTGGCATAAAGACTCAGAAAATATGTTTCAGATTTGATTTGGAAACAGAAGGAACTCCACAAAAAGCCACCCAAACTTAAGAGTTGGTGTGGGGAAATGTGTTAAAAGAAAGCAAATGTATCAAAATGTTGTAACCAGCCTTTACATAGTATCTCACTTGTATTGCACCCATCTTCCAAGGTGCTCTAGGCACTGTGTCCATAGAGTTTAATTGTCTTTTACCATCTGAACAACCTCATGAGAAAAATTATGCTAAGAAATGGAACTGACCCAGAGTCCTCAAGCAGGCTTCATGGTGAAACATCCATCTAACCTCTGTTTCTCTGGTTCTTTTCCAGCATTGTAGCAATCACACTCCACTGACTCTCCAGTTAAGCTTGACTAGTAGAGAGATAAGGGGAGGATTTTATTTCAGCCATTTTAAAAGAATTTACCAAAATTCTCAAGTGAACAGCTTTTAACTAGAAAAGTACTTGAGGTTAAAAAATAAAATTAAAAAGGGGAAACTGAATCTGTTGGGTTTGTTCATTCAGGCCTAGAGCTATTAGAAGTCTGGCTTTGAATTCTAATGTATCCAACTGCGCTGAGGCCAGAACTAGGCTCTTCCCTTTTGAGAGACTCCTAATTTTGAAAAATCTTAGGAAGGCAGGTACAAGATGGTCCTCTCTATACTGGGAATAGCTGAGCCTATTGAATTTGGCTAGCACAAATGGGGGAGAATGTGATTGGTACTTGGTTTTTACCCAATTTTCACCATTTCTTCATATTTGGTAATGGAAGAACATGATTTTTTTAATGCAATATAGGAGAAATTGAAGTATTCTCTCCTCCTCCTCATCTAGTGTCCACACATATTCATCATGATTTCATTTTATGTTATAAGAACGCATACTGTGATCACAGGGCTAGTGAAGAAGTCACTGCTCCTGCTTCTGACTTGATGGATGCCCAGCTCATGCAGTGGATCGAAGACCATTACAGTAATAGATTGGTTTGCTGCAGAGGTAGGAAAAACATGCCCCAATGGCCTACTAGTATTATCACTGTTGTTGTTAACTGACCTCAAGTCAACCCTAGCTCATGGCAACCATGTGGATGATACATCTCCAGTCCCTTCATGCTCCACTGCTCTGCTTAGGTCCTGCAGATTCAGTCTTGTGAGTATCCTGGTTGAGTCTAGCCAGCTGGTGTGCAGTCTTCCTCTCTTTCTACTGTCTTTTACCTTCTCTAGCATTGTCTTTTCTAATGAGCCATGCCTTCTCATTAGATGTGGACAAAATACGACAGCCTCTGTTTCATCATCTTGGTTTCCAGGGAGAGTTCAGGCTTGATAGGTTCTAGGATCCATTTGTTTGTCTTTTCAGCACTCTTCTTCAGCAACACACCTCAAATGAGTTATTTTTCTTCCTATCCACTTACTTCATTATCCAGCTCTTGCATCTATACATGGTGTTGGGGAATATAATGGCTTGGATGATTCTTTTTAATCAATTATTTTTATTTATTTGTACACCACCTTTCTCCCAAGGTGTCTCAAAGATAATTTTTTTTTAAAAAAACAGTAAAATTCAAAACAATTTAAATAATCTGCAAACAATATAAAATCACATAAAATATACAATAATATATTGCATATAAAATATTGTATGTATTTTTTATTTTATTTTGGTGCTCAGTTGTATATCTTTACACTTTAGGATCTTGTCAAGTTCTTTCATGGCTGGCCTTCCAATTCCTCCTCTTTCTTGGCTGCAGTCTATATTCTGATCAATATTTGAACCAAGGCATAGGAACTCTTTGACTATTTCAATTTTCTTGTTGTCTAGGATGAATTCTTGTAGATCTTCTGTGGTCATTTTTTTTTTAATGTTCAGCATTAATCCAACCTTGGTACTTTCCTCTTTGATCTTCTTCAGTAATTGCTCCAGATCTTTGTTTCTGCTAGGCATATTGTTTTATCTGTGTATATTAGTTTGTTAATATTTCTTCTTCCTATCTTCACTCCTCCTGCCTCTGAATCCAAGCCTGCTCTGTGTACAATTCATTCTGCATATAGACTGTATAGACTGAATAAAACAGGAATGCAGTGGCTTAGTGATTAACATGACAATTCTGATAATTGTAAGATTGGAATGTTGGCTTGAGTGCTGCATGATGGGGTGAGCTCCTATCACTACTCTCAGCTTCTGTCAACCTAGCACAGGGGTAGGCAACCTTTCCCCTTTAAGGGCCGAGGGACTTCAGCTCCCAGAAGCCTCAGCCATGTTGGCCAATAGTCCCATGTTGGCCAATAGCTCCTGGGATTCTGGGAGCTGAAGTCCCTCGGCCCTTAAAGGGGAAAGGTTGCCTACCCCTGACCTAGCAGTTTGAAAGCATACAAATGCAAGTAGATAAATAGGTACTACTTTGGTGGGAAGGTAACAGTGTCCAGTGCAATCATGCTGGCCACATGACCACCAGATTAGTCTTCAGACAATGCTAGCTTTTCAGCTTAGTAGCAGAGATGAGCACCACTCCCTACAGTCAGTTATGACTAGACATTCAAGTCAAGGGACTACCTTTACCTTTTCCTTTAGTATGCAGTCTTGCCTGACCCCTTTTCCAACTAGAAACCATTCAATCTCTTTGGATTCTGTTCTGATGGCAGCACCTTGTCCTGAGTACAGGTTACACATTAAGACAACCAGATGTTGTGGTACTCACATTCCTCTAAGTGCTAGCCATAGCTTTTTGTGATTGATGCAATCAAAGACTCTGGTGTAGTCAATAAAGCGCATGCAGATTTTCATCTGGAATTCCCTGGTGTTCTCCATTATCCAACATATATTTGCAATGTGACCCCAGTGCCTCTTCTTTTCCTGAATCCAGCTTGCACTTCAGGGATTTCATGCTCCATATATGGTAGGAGTCTTTGCTGCAGAATTTTGAACATGACTTTGCTTGTGTGGGAAATTAGTGTGATTGTTTTGTAATTGCTGCAATCTTTTGTGTCTCCTTTTTTATGGACAGGAATATATATTGATTGCATCTAGTCTGAGGGCCACTGCTTTATTTTCCATTTTTGTTGGCACATTTTAGTTAAACTAAGCTTGACTTTGTCTCTGTGGACTGCAGCAGCTCTATTGGTATGTCATCTATTCCTGGTGATTTGTTCTTTTCAATTCCTTTAAGTGAAGCTTTCACTTTTACTTTCCAAATCTGGGATTCATCTTTGTAAGTTTCTTCTTCCCATGTGTTATGCATCCTTTCACAATAGCTCTTCTGTGTATTGTCTCCATCTTTTTATTATTTCATTGTGGTCATGTTTTTTGTTCCTCTTTTGATCATAGGGCATCCCTACCCTTGGTTTAAATGTCTTTTTGAATTCTCAGATCTTGTGGAAGAGGTCTCCTGTTCTTCCTTTTTTTGTTGTTGGCTTCTGTTTCTCTGCATTGATTGTTATAATAGTTTTTATTATCCTTATGCACTAATTGTTGGACAATAGCATTCAATAGCATTCAAGGTTCTGATTATGTTTTCGTCTCCCTTTCCTTTTGCTTCTCTTCTTTTTTAAACTCCTTGAAGCATTTCATCTGTCACACATTGTTTCTTCTCCTTTTTAGCCACTGCCATCATGTTTCTGCATTCCTCTTTGGCTATGTCCCTAACTTCTGTCTAGAGTTCTTCTGATTCCCAGTCAACTAGGCTTAATAGTGTGAATCTATTCCTCATACTATCTTTAAATTCTGTTGGGATGTCATTTTGATCATATTTTGGCATGATGATTGTTTTGGTATTCTTATTCAGCTTTATACTATTATTGAACATTAGCAGTTCAAGGTCTGTGCCGCAGTCTGCACCTGGTCTCATTTTGCCACAAGAAAGGAACTTCTCCATCTTCTGTTAGCTATTGTGTAATCTATTTGGTTTTTGAATTGACCATCAGATGATATCCATGTGTACAATCATAGTTATATTTGATTATGCCACCCCCTTTCAACCCTCCCCCTACTGTTTCAGCCAGGCTATGCCTCAGCTGAAGGATTTCTGAGAAATTGAAAATTAGGATGCTGAGAAATGGAGTCTGTGGTACTGTCTGACTCATGGGGCACATCAAAAAAGGAAGCTGGAAAGCCCTAGAAGGTCCTGCTGCAACTGCTTTCCTTGAGGCTCCACACAACTGGGGGGACACTGTAGATGTCATTTTCTGGTGCCCCAAACTGCAGTACCTCAGGAACCCTTTGGTTGAGGCATTGCAAAGCTGAAATGGAAGTGTGTGGGGTCATACAGGGTCATTAATAACTGTAAACATGAACCCCCAGCAGTTATGAGATCATACATCCACCTTATCATCTCATAACTATTGAACAGGATGCACCAATTTTTAAACAAAGTTTTAAAAATTCAAGTGAGGAAAAGGAGCTCTTCAAAATCCCAAGGGAGGAGCAAAAGAAATGCCCCAAGTCCCAGTCATTACTCATCCTAGTGTGCTCTATAAACCTATGTGTGTTTGTGTGAATGAGGCACTTTTGCATGGTATCCTATGGACCTTTCTGTGATCTGCAATTTCCCCCCAAAACTAGAAAGGCTTAGACTCAGGATTTGGCTGTGTGTGTTGTATGTGTATTATTATGTGTAAGTATCCATTAAATCAGCCCCTTGGTTTAATGGATTTCCACACATATGACACAGGTAAGGCACAGAACCAAACTCTTGCTTTTAGAAATGTTAATCTGGCTAGGAATGTTGGCTGTTGGGTATATATCAATAAAGACTAATTGATTGGTTACTCAACAATGAAATATTTTACTTCAGACTAGTGCTGGCTGGTGGCTTCCAGAGATGTGAGGCAGCAAATCTACTTTGGGTTTTAATAGTGATTACTCAATATGGAGATATTCAGTATGAAAAATCCTCTCTCCCAAATGAATTCAGCACTTTGGATAGCTCCTTTAAAATTCAGAGTAAAATTAAGAATGGGTCACCAACCCATATCCAGTTTTATTTGTTTGTTTGTTTGTTTGTTTGTTTTATATATTTTATAAGCCAAGATGAGACCCAAGATGGGTTACAGTGGAAGTTAAAACAAAGTACAACTAAAACAATGTACAGTACCAATGTATTGTTGTTGTTGTTTTAAAAAATAAGTAATGCTATTAAAAATGAAAATGAAAATATAAAAACATTTAAAATGTAATAAAAATAAAAGATAGCAGATCCTTTTAATATATATAGCATTTTTGTAACAACAATTTTAAAGCCAGAGGCCTTTCTAAATAAAAAGGTATTTGCCTTCTGTACAAAAAAAAAAGACAGAGCAGAGAGGGGTCCAGCCTGGGAATTTGACAGTTTGGGAACAGCTACTGAGAAATCTGTGCCCCCTACCCTCATTAGACAAGCCTATAAGGGTAACAAGATTGAGAGAAAGCTCTCCCAAAACATTATAAGATTCAGACTTGAGATACAGTTTGGACCCTGGGTGTACAGCGCTTTATAGATCATTACTAGCACTTTGAATTTTGCCCAGCAATGGATGAGTGGACAGTGGAGCTGTTGCAACAGGGGAGTTATGTGTCCCCTATATTGAACCTGCAGCATGGAATCCACCAGGTGCAACTGCTTTAAACATGTTTGTCAATATCCTACTTAATTACAACTGCAGAACTAAGTACAGTGGGCCCTTGATATTCACTCAGATTTGGCTCCAAGACACTCTGTGGATACCCAAAATTCACGGATTCTCAAGTCCCATTAAATACAATGGCATAGTAAAATGTGTCCCTTATATAAAATGGCAAAAATAAAGGTTTGCTTTAAGGATTTAAAAAAAATATTTTCAAGCTGTGGATGATTGAATCCATTTATTCAGAATCCATGAAGGCTGGCTGTAACATTCCCTGGTTTGATCCTCTAGATCAGGGGTTGGCAAGTTTTTTTTACCTGGGGCCAGTCCACTGGCCTCCAGGTCTTCCGTGGGGGGGGGGGGGATGGAAATGGCAGCGTGTATGCTCATGCGTGCGCACACAGCCCCCGCTGACCCCCCCACTGCCGCACGCGTTGCGGCCACCATGTTGCTTTCCAAAATGCCAGCCGCAACCCATTTGCACATGCGTAGTACTCCTGCGCATGCGTGAACAAGCTGTGGCTGCCATTTTGGAAAGGAAAACAAAATGGCGGCTGCGACTCATTTGTGCATGCGCCGAGTCACAGCCGCCATTTTGGAAAACAAAATGGTGGCCATGGCTCGTTCACGCATGCGCAGGAGTACTGCGCATGTGCAAATGAGCTGCAGCCACCATTTTGGAAAACAAAATGGTGGCCGTGACGCACGTGGCAGCGGCGGTGGGGGGTCAGCGGGGGTCATCATCGGCAGCGGCAGCATGGGTCAGTGGGGGCCGGTCCAAAGACCTCGGGGGGCTGGACCCGGCCCGTGGGCCATAGGTTGCTGACCCCTGCTCTAGATTCATCTGAATGACCAGTAGACTCATTGAGTGATGGAATCTGGAGGCCAGGAGGAAGAGGATGTTTCCAGCCCCCTTCTAAAACCAGCAAGCAAGGCTGTGACAATCAAAAGCAAGACCCCTATTGCAATTTCTTGTCACAGCCTTGATAGTTAGTGGGAGGGGGCTGCAAGTGTTCTCTTTCTGTGCCTCAGTTGCCAGTTGAACAGATTTCCATCATTTAATGTGGATGCTGGCTCTTAAGGTTGGTTTGGGTGGGCATTTGCAATCATGGCAAAAGTGCCACGATCATAATTACTCAATATGGAGCAGTCATTGAGCCATAGCTCTAGGATATGAATTAGACATACAGGATGCCAGTCATGTTTTCCAGTTCAAAAGCCTTCCATCTGCATCCTCCTGCAGAAAATTACTTTGTTTCCACCCCCATGTTGTTGTTATTTTATATAGTGACATCAATGTGCTTAAAGCATTACAGAAAACAAAAGCACAGACCTCTTCCCAAAGATTACAGTACAAAATTGGATCAAGGAGAAATAATAGAGGAAAGTGTAAAAAGGGAAATATGGGATTGTTTAGTTACACATCATGTCAATGGGAACTAAATATCTAGTCAATGTGCACAGATAGCACACATTTGAAGAAATAAGAACATGAGACAAAATTTGGAGGGTTCTCTGCTTGAAGTATGAAAGTGTATGGGTCACCCCCCCAAAAAAAACCCTGACTTTTTAAAAAAACAATAATAATATATATTTTTTAATCCTATACTTTTCAAGTATCTCTGATGCAAGTCACAATTTATTTCATATGCCTTCTTAAGCCTTTTTATACTCAGTTCACACATCATTTCAAAAAGATTTCTTAGAGTCTAAACCATTTTGTTGTTATATTAGAGAACATAATTAATAATGGGACAGAATATATTTGCTTTGCCAGTTTAAGTCATACAACTGCAGAACTATGGGCTATGATATGAGAATGCTAATACTGTAGTAAAGGAAAAGAGATGTGCTATGATGCTCTTATGGGTCTTTGTAGGTTAAAAGGAACTTATAGGAAGCTAAGGTGGAGTTCACTTAAAGGAAAACATTTCCTGTAGGAGATGAACTCTCTACTTCAATATGTCAGCTGTTCTTTCATTTATGATCACTACACTGCCTATGCACATCACTCAAAAATTTGAGGAATTGTGGAAGAGTGTGCAATAATTTTACTCACATGTTCTACACAAGTCTAACTTGTTTTGACAATAATAAAGAACATGGTGCCAAGAAGACCCATCTCATCCAGCAATGTGTTTAGAGCAATGGGCAGTCAAAGGAGGATGTTAAGCCACTTTTATTCCATTATCATTTAGCTCTTATTATGTTTGGAACATTTTCAGAGTCTTTGTCACAGCAGCACACATTTTAATGCTATAGATATAGATATATGCTAGCTTGCATGTTTCTCTTAGGAAACCAAAGAAAAGAAAGTGGCTAATTTTTTTGTCTCTCCTTCCTATTAAATAATTGAATCAATGGGTGAAATAAGCTAATGGAACTTACTGTTCTTAAAAAAATATTTCAATGTTGTTATTTTATGTCACATATCAGTTTTAACCACTCTGTTGAATTTTTTAAATTCATATTTCATCTGAATGATACTATTTACTCATAAACAATGGTGTATTTTTACTGTGATTTTCTAAGACTTGGCCATTCTGGAGTTTATTCTTTGTTTTGCTACAGTGAGTATAATGAAAGAGGATGTGAATGAGGTAAAATGAAAAGAAAATTGGTAGCAATTTTACATACACAGTCAGCCTCAGTATGTCTAATGTGCCGTAGAGTGCATGATGAAGCAATTATACTGTTTATAATTATGAAAGGTTAGAAATAAAGCAAAGGACAACAGTCAGAATGACCAGCAATCTTGTTCTATGGCATGGTTAGCCTAACAATTAATCCAGCCCTAATCTTGGCAAGAAAGGTGATTATGGAAGTAGATAAATAAAAGCCTTGCTGTAATGACTTGTGATGAGGTACCCTTCCTAAATAGTCAATAAGTATAAATAAGACAAACATGAGCCTAGATGAAGCTGAATTTGCACCTGGGAGATAGAGCTGTATTTGAGTCCCCACCCCACCCCCCACCTTGCATAACCTATGAGAGGTAGGAACTTTGGGTCCTCCTGATCCTGTTGGACTGCAACCCATATGACATTTTGCCATTGGCTGTGCTGTGCAGGGCTGATCACAGGTGGAGTCCAACAGGATCTGGAGGCCACAAGTTGCTCATCTTTGCTGTTCAACAATTGATGGATAGGATTCAACAGCTTGGGTAACTTTTTTAAATTTCAGACTAAACTTTTGATCAGGTTTATTGCCCCTCTGACATGGAAACCAGCAGGCACCACTGGGTGGGAATCATGTTCCCCCTCCCCCAAGATCTTGTTTGACCCCCAACTCCTAACCTATCTCACCATTGGCTGTGCAGCCCAGGCCTGTTGGGAATCTCTGGAGAGCTTCATGTTTCCCATCCTTGGTTTATGCTAAAGTAATCAAGGTGTTCACAGAGAGTCAGCTAAATGAGCCAAAACAGTCTTATGCAACTTTTCCTGTGTCTAGTGGGGCAGACAGCTACCAGTGGTGGTTCTCCTGTTCATGTTATAGATAGAAAAGCCCAAACATAGTCATTCACTGGAAAAGGCAAGAGGCAGCAGTGCCAAATCTTTTAGATGAAAGTTGCTTCATTCCCATAGACTTGGTTCAGGCCTATGTCAAATCTTATTTATTGATTTACTATCCTTCTTTCTCCCAACATGGGATCCAGCAAGGATAAAACAAGACAAAGCTTAAAAACACACACAAACCCTGTTGATAAAAATGTAAGAATATAATTAAATGAGCTATCCTATTTAAACTCCATTAATTTTTTAACAGTATAAAATCATTTGAAAGACATAACAGCAAAGACAGAAATTCTGCATCCCCTATAAAAGAATTTCTTCAAACAGTTACTCATCAATAATAATAATAATAATAATAATTTTTATTTATATACCGCCCTTTGGCAAACCAATCCGGGCGGTGAACATAATAAAATACTGCATACAGTGATACAATCTAAAACACATCAGTCCCCCCTCCCCCCTTAAAAAAGCATTAAATCAAATCAATTTAAAATAGAATACAACTAATAGATTTTAAAATTATACCAACCAATAGCCCTGCTAATTCCCTTAAGAACAGTCAATGACAGATTCCAGGTCACAAGGCCGGGTTAATTAATCCGGAAAGGCCTGCCGGAAGAGATCTGTCTTGACAGCCTTTTTAAAGCTATCCAAGGATGTTAATTGACGGATCTCATCCGGCAGGCCGTTCCAGAGTCTGGGAGCGACAACAGAGAAAGCCCTCTGGGAGGTCCCCGCAAGCCTTGTTTTTTGAAGCTGCAGCAGGTTCCTCCCAGAGGATCGGAGAGTGCGGGGAGGATTGTATGGGAGAAGGCGGTCCCTGATATAGCTTGGGCCCAAGCCATTTAGGGCTTTAAAGGTAATAACCAACACCTTGTACTGAGCCCGGAAACCAATAGGCAGCCAGTGGAGGGACCTCAGAACTGGCGTAATGTGATCCCTCCTAGATGTTCCCGAAGGTAGCCTGGCTGCCATATTTTGGACCAATTGCAGTTTCCGGACCAGGCACGAGGGTAGCCCCATGTAGAGCGCGTTACAGAAGTCTAGGCGTGAGGTTACCAGCGCGTGCACGACAGTTTCGAGATCCCTTACTTCCAGAAATGGGCGCAGCTGGCGTATCAGCCGAAGCTGATAACAGGCGCTCCTGACCGTCGCATTAACCTGATTCGTCATCCGGAGCGACGAGTCAAGGAGCACCCCCAAGCTGCAAACACAGTCACTGGAGGAGAGTGTGACCCCATCCAGGACTGGAGGTTGCAACCCGATTCCTGGTTTCGGGGCCGCTACCGTGAGCACCTCCGTCTTGTCTGGATTCAACTTCAATCTGTTTTTCCTCATCCAGCCCATTACCGCCTGCAGACAGTCATTGAGAGAAGAGATGCCATTGGAATTCGAGACCGACGAACGAGATATGGAGAAATAGATTTGGGTGTCATCAGCGTACTGATAACACCCAGCACCATAACTCCGTATTATCTCACCCGGCGGCTTCACGTAGATGTTAAATAATGTCGGGGACAAAATAGCTCCCTGAGGGACCCCACAAGTGAGTTCCCTCTTATTGGAGCTACAGTCCCCGAGCAGCACCCTCTGAGACCGACCCGAGAGAAAGGACCGGAACCACTGCAAAGCAGTGCCCCCGATATCTAACTCCCTCAGGCGGCCCAAGAGGATGCTGTGGTCTATTGTATCAAAAGTCGCTGAGAGGTCTAGGAGCACCAACAGGGTCACACTACCCCATCGATGCTCAGACGCAGATCGTCGGTCAAGGCAACCATGGCAGTCTCAACCCCAAAGCCAGTCCTAAAGCCAGTGATATAGCTTGGGCCCAAGCCATTTAGTGATATAGCTTGGGCCCAAGACATAACAGCAAAGACAGAAATTCTGCATCCCCTATAAAAGAATTTCTTCAAACAGTTACTCATCAAAAACCTGTTTAAATGAAAAGGTATTTATCTGTTGATGAAGGGAGGGGGCTAATTGAAAGCCAAAGCAGGTAATTGCTACCCACTCCATCAGTGTTGTCAGAAAATGGTGTATATGTGTGTGTGTGTGTGTTTTAGGAGATGAACAGGAAATTGAGGATCTGCTTGACTAAAATGTCTTCAAAATTGCTCTCCCCACATCTTTCATCCTGGCCAGTATGAAGTGGGAACTGGGAGTGGGATGTATGTCCCTTCTCACTTTCCTCGCAGCCCCACTCAAGTTTCTTTTTTTTGCTGGTGGTTTAAAATTAAATTGCCTCAACTGGGTGAGGGCTGATAAATCACAGGATCAGTGTACATCAAAGGGGATCCCAGACAACTTCCTCCCTGCAAATATTAGCCCCAGAAGGAGGGATTTTTTTCAAAATGGTAGCAGAGAAGAAAGGTATTACTTGCCATATCTTTTCTGTTTCTCTTTATCAGCTGATGCAATTTATATTTTAAAAAGAAGGTTTGTGTATTAGCTGAAAAGATCATATGGAACTTCCCTGAAATTAACATAATGTGGAAATTGCCTTAAATTAGATCGAGCAGATTTGCAGAAGAGGTGCTATTTTTTTCTTGTCTCCATTCTCAAAGGCAGGGGTAGGCAACCTTTCCCCTTTAAGGGCCGAAGGACTTCAGCTCCCAGAATCCCAGGAGCTATTGGCCAACATGGGACTATTGGCCAACATGGCGGAGGCTTCTGGGAGCTGAAGTCCCTCGGCCCTTAAAGGGGAAAGGTTGCCTACCCCTGCTCAAAGGTGAAGAGCACCTTTTAGCTTATTTTTGGTCCATTTTGCTTCTGTGTTTCCTAAGTAAGCTCTCCCCAGAGTGGCCTGTTTGGTCCGTTCCCTCACTAGTTTACAAACTTTCATGGGCCCCTATCTGATTTTAAATATATTAAATATCATAGCCCACAAGGAGCACACAATGTTTACTGCTGAAATGAAGCAAACAACCATTGTTGAGATGTTGCCCCAGTTGCTTCTCAGTAAGGATATGATTTTTCACTAATTCCCTTCTCAGGAGAATAAATAAATAATTTGTAGCAATTTGGCTCCTGTTAAAAGTGAATCTTCAAAAGCTGTGCAGGTTTCAAAAACTATTTGCAGTTTGGGACTTAATTCTGTGAAAAAATGTGTGTGCTATTTTCATACCGAAAACTGTATTTTCTGCAGAGAAAACCATATTTATACACAGAAATATCATTTTCTGTGCAGAAAATGCTGTAGTTGAGGATTAATTCTACACAAAATTTGCACATTATTTTCTTTGCACAGAAAACAGTTTCCATCCCTCTCCCACAAGTGATCTTTGGTACGGTAGTAAGAAAAAGGATCCCTGTCATAATTCTTCCTTTCACTAGAGATCACTTGCAGATGGGCATAGAAACATCAGTCTACTGTGTCTAGTTGTCAGGAGAACATACCCCTGTCACTTGCAGCAGCTGATGCCTGGTAAGTTAGGATGGGGAAACTTTTATTCCCTATGTATTTCCTACACTGCTTAATATGTAGGGATCACAAATATGAATCAATCACAATTGCTTAACTCTAGGTTAGGTGATCATGAGTTCAAGCCCACATTTTTGGCACAGAAAACAATATCTGCATATAAATTTTTATTTTCTATAGAGAAAATGCTGTATCCTGCACAAAAAAATGTCACATGCAAATTTTGTAAAGTACAAATCCCTCAGTTATAGCACAATCTATGTGGGAAACAGTGTCTCTGGTGCAGAAAATGTTTTTGTTCAAAAAACATGTTCTTTTGTACAGAATAAGTTGTGAACTGTGAAAAATCCATCAGTCCAGAGGTCTCCTCCTTAGGGTTTCTTGACACTCAAGAAACACATTATTTAACTATTTAGGAAAAAAAACCCCACATATTCTTTCTGTCCCTAGTTTCAAGGAGAACTAAAAAAAGTGGCTGGTTGAGAGTGAGATCAAGTTGCAGTTGCTTCTCTCATTTCCAGATTTCCTTTATGCAAATCATTAAACCAAACCTTACTCATACTGAAATCAATCAGATTCACATTCAGTTTTTGTATTTTTAGTTTCCTTACTTTTGACAGCTAAAATATCAGTTTCACACCTCAAAGTGTAGTTTTAAGAGAAGTGGGCCGGCAGTCGTTAATAAAGCTCTAATTGGCCCTACTTGCAACTTCCCAAAGGAATCAAACTATCCACACGCCCACACTTACGAAGTATGGTACTCCTATCTGGTATCAGACAGCAATCATCCCAGAAGGCAGTATCTCAAAATAACTGCTCAGTATATGCATAAAGAATACATTTATTTTTTTAAATGTTAAAACTGGCTGCTTAAGACTTCGAGCTCTTGCCAGTGGATTTTCTCCAAAACAGACTTGTTCCAACTTTGTGTAGGAAACAGCTAAGATAGCACGCTTTCCATATTGTATGATCAAAGTGGCTTCCAAAAATGTTTCCCACACAACAAAATGTCATCAAGGATGCCCCCTCCTCATTCTGCTCAGAAATTATTTGAGCTACTATACTGGTAGTAGTAGAAGCTATTGAGGACTCCAACAAGCCTCAGAGACTGCTTGGTTTAAAAAGTCGGAGGTGGGGAAAATTACTTTCTTGGGTGGCAACCTCAATAATCTCCTATCCAGCATGCTGATATGTGCATGTGTTGTGTTAGGAATTGTAGTCCCAAAACAGAAACTTTTAAAACTCTACATGCTGCACATATCTGACTTCTAGCAGATAAATTATGTCCATAATGAAAACATTACAGTGCACATACATACATACATACATAGCTGTTGATTTGTAGATTCTTATGGATATTATTTAAGGTATTTATAGACTGAAGTAAGAGGGGAAATCACCTTCTACCATTTCAGAAATATCAAGGATTTTCACCCAGAACTCAGTCTGTTAACTATCGTTTTAGGGAAGATGTTTTCTTTGAGTAGTGGGGCACAATATGGAGTTGTTGTATTTTTTATTTTATTTTTTATTTTATTTTTTTAAAAAAATACCTATATGTGTCATGGGCACATATTCAAGAAATGCCTATTTCATAATGTTAGAATATTTCATTGTATTTACCCCACAGTGAAAAAGACCTTTAAAGACATAAACTCTTCATTTTTGCCAAAGTGTTCACCTCCCAAAACACTGCACATAACTTTTCAATCATTCACAATTTAAGGATGTAGAAACAACATATATAAAAACAGATGCTTTTATCGTTTAAAACATGATCCAACTTTCCCTCTTTTGTGAATTTTTTTTTTTAAAAATTAAACAGCTCATATTTATGAGCCCATTTGAGCTCTAGGATCATCTGGAGAGGCCCTTCTTTCTGTCCCACCATATTCTCAGGATTGTTTGGTAGGATCAAAGAAGAGGGCCTTCTTGGTGGCTGATCCCAGCCTCTGGAACTCACTCCCTAGAGAGGCCAGGGTGACCCCATCCTTGCTGTCCTTCCTTGCTCTCCTTCTATCAGCAAGTCACAGCTTTTAATGCTGTGTGGTGCTATTTTTAAAGTATGTATATAGTCTTATAATGAATTTTAATATTTTTAAAGTCTAATGTTTAACTTTATAAAATCTGTAATTACTTTTCAGATCTTTTATTTCTACTTTTATCAATGTTTTTGTACAGTTTTTAACTCGGATTGTTTTAAATATTGTGTTAGATGCTTCATTAGGCCCATTAGTGGGGGAAAGGTGGGATATTAACATTAACAACAACAACATGCCAAGTGATGGGCTAGAGGGGATTTCAGCATGAAAAGAGAGCTTTTGAACAACAAAAATGTCCCGAAAACTCATTTAAAGAGTGTAATTTTTACACTAGGTCTTCACAACTTCTTTCTATTCTTCACACTAGCTCTATTGTTTAAACATAGTTTTCTTCTTGCTGGTTATGTGAGCTCAAACAATTAGTCACAGCATATATATCATGATGATAGCATTGCAGCACATAGCAACTGAATCTAGTTCTTTGCTGACACTTCAGGAATTCTTCTTTGGTGTTTGCTGCTCTGGACCAGCCTCTTTTCTGCTGCTCCAGAGGCTAGGGTATGAACCAATAAATTCAAATTGCAAGAAAAAAGATTCCATACAAACAATAGGGGAGGATGAGCATGCTAGCTCAGTTCACTATTTCTTCACCCTCCATGAGTTGGATTGATAATCTCTTATTCTCTTCTTGTGTTGCTTCATTACTATTTTCCTGAGTTCTCAATCAGACACAGAGCCTCCAGAAGCTGAGACAGATACCCATTTCAGAATAATTAGTGGGGCAATGTGGGAGCAGGGCTAGCATGCTCTTTCTCATTCTTTCTTTTACATGTTGATACTACACAGAAGCAGAACACCTGAATAGGGCTAGAGCTACCAAAGAAGGGGAAAGCCTTCATATCAGCTTCCCTCTAAACTAGGAGAAAATATCATGTGTTCCTCCAGATGATGTTGAACTGCAATTCCCACTTGCCATTCAATATGCTGGTTACAACTAATTGGAGTTGCAGTCCAAAAATATCTGAAGAGATGTACCTTTCCCAACCCAGATATAAACAAAGTGAGGAAGAGGAAATTTGTTGGCTCACTGCCACAAAAAATGACTTCCATTGTGGATGAGAGCAAAAAATGCCTCTCATTTTGCAAAACCTTGCTTCCTATGGAAAACACTCTCCAGCTAAATCCACTTGCCTCTCTCTCTACTCTGTTTTGCAAAACCTTGCTTCCTATGGGGAAAAAAACACTGCCTTTAAACCCACTTGCTTCTCTGTCTCTCTAGTCTGTTTTGCAAGACCTTTCTTCCTATGGAAAACACTCTCCATTTAAATCCACTTGCTTCCCTTCCCAATCCAATGTTGAAACCTCTCCTCCAGCACCTGGGAATCAGTGTTTGGTGATCATGAGAGGTCCAGAGAAGGAGAAGGAGGGACGGAAGTGGTATTTCCTCCTTTCCATCCTTCTTTATAGCCCCCTAAGTTTTACCCTCAACTTATCCATGGGTGATATCAAAATCCAGGATTTTGACCCTGAAACTTTCCCTTGACTTATACATGAAGTCAGCTTGTACACAAGTATATACGGTGAATATTTTGCTTTCCAGAGGGATGGAGGGGTTCAAATAAAACTCTTTTCACCAAGGCCCAGATCAAACAGGGTCGCCCACACATGGAAGCTCACAAAACCACTTACCCTGGTTACACCTCCTTGCTTCTGTCTTATTGCTTGAGGACCAAGCACCAAGTGGTTTGGCTTGAGGACATAGAGGGTTCCTTCACACTCACAACACACATCCTGTGAGACTCATTGCTGCTGCACTTCGTGGGTTGTAAAAAAACAACAACATTGGTTCATGTTCAGGACAACAAAGAGTTGAAGCAATGTGCCATGTATGTACTCTGCATGGTGGAGAAAAACATGAGAACAGACGGAGAGAAAGCAACGGGATGGTGATATACATGCCACTCTCATTAATTATATTGCCTGCATTACCACAGCATGGCTCTCAATTCCTGTCACTTGAAAATTGTGGGATTTCTTATGAAGGGAGCTTGGGAGCCCTGCTTTAACAGATGGCTGGTGCCATTTTGGATTTGGCTTCTTTTTTGGGAAAAAAAGCTTCCCTGGTTTTTAAAACTGTCTTTTACATGTCAAAACACATATTTAAGGATCTCTTAATAATCAGATGTGTGGCTCTATGACAATCAAGAGGTTTTGCAATGTAAAATTTACATCTCCCAGAAAGGTTGTCAAATAAATGCTTCATGAGGCAAAACTTGAACCATTCTCTTCTATCTTTATTCCATGGGAGCATTGGATTTTAAAAATTAACAGAGATCCTCTAAAAATTGAAAAAGCAAGTGCTTTATACCATGTATAAAGGTGTTTTTCTGGACATCATGAGGTGCTCTAATTTTGCTCTTCCAAAGATTGTGATGGATATGAAACACAAATATATTTTAGCCTAAGAACAATGTGTGTGCATGTCTGTGTCTGTAGTTGGTATGATATATGGTGATTCATAGTGGCAAAGCAGATGGGCAGGAAGGAGTGGCCAGAAGCCACTCCTAGCCTGATTGCCCCAGGGCCATGGCAAACACATGCTGCAGCCCCAAGGGCACTTCCTGCTATAGTCCCAAATGGGAGTGGAAAAGATCCATTTTGGGGGGGGGGCTGGTTTTGTGCTGCATTAGATGGCATTGATGCAGCCCCAGGTGCTCCAGGAGTGTGCATTGTGTAAACATCATGCCCCTGGAGTGGCCAGAAGTCACCCCGTCTGTCCATCTGCTTTTGGCCATAAACAGGGATAGTAAGGAGTATTGAGACTGGGGATTCAGCCTGATCATAAGGGCCCAAGACACATGAGCCAATAGAAGCAGCTTCCAGCTGCTTTGGAGGCATGGCGTTCAGATGACACATGATCCCAAACCAGGTAGAAGCTGCTCTGACACTGTGATCTGGTCCTTTGACTGGATCAAAAAGGAGCAGAAATAATTTAGAGCAGCCTATCTGATTCACTGCAAAGAAATATTCTACTGAACATAATAAAACTGAGATGCCACAGCATGGGGTTATGCCAGTCCTTGTTCCAGAAAACATGTTAGTTATACCATTGATATCCTCTTCTCTTCCTCTGAGGCATTGTGGTTTACTCTGGCACTTCCTTGGATGTGGAAATCATCATGTGAGATTGAGGGAATGGCAGAAGACACTACAGATGGAGTAAGGATAGAGAGCGCAAAGGACAAAGCCAGGGGAAGCTAGTGTACTGCAGTGATTAGAGTACTTTTTAAAACCACACATCTTTTCCATCCACAATATGAAATGTGTGCATTGTGGTAAATTTCTCAAAAACAAACCAAAACTATATTCTCATCCACCTGCTCTGGCCAAATCCAAACTACTGCCAGCACAGAGAGGACTATGTTGCACTTGTCTGCTCTCTCTGTGTTAAATATGTGACCCTTCTCAGAAAAGAAGTGGCAACCCTAATTCAGTACTAACATGGATTTAACTGTTCTGTCTGTGTATTCCAAGTACTCAGTTATGCCTTGTACAATGGAAATATATGAAGCTACCTTACACAAAATGAGAGCACTGGGCCAGCCAGGTCAGCACTTTCCACTGGCAGCAACTTTCCTGAGTTTCAGACAGAGGTATTTTCTACTCCCATTTGGAGATGCCAGAGATTTAACCTGGATTCCTATGCTCCGAAACTTATGCTCTGACATTCAGCTACAGTTCTTCTCTCTGTCTGAAATCTTTGACTGCTATAGGGATTGTTGATATATACACATCATCTTTCTATTTTTTAAAAGACACTCCTTCTTTGACTGCTATAGGGATTGTTGATATACACACATCATCTTTCTATTTTAAAAAAGACACTCCTTCATCACACACTGTTAGATCATCTGTTTCTTGAAATCCACCAAGTGGAAAGACTTAACAGCCATAGCCACAGTAGCTGGGAGAATGTGTACTGGTGAAAGCAACACAAAAAGCCAGCTTACAAGTTCCGAGTCCCCGGAACACTGCTTTAGCTGCAATAGCTGGGAGGAGATGTGCCAGTGAGAGTGGCATATTATAAATTGACTTCTAAGCCTCCTGGAATATCAATGCAATGCAACAATTGGGAGGAGCTGTAAGACATAACCACCCTCAGACTGCAAGAGGGAGAGATGATAGCCTTTGAAAATGGTGCCTCGCCCTTCCCAGAATTATTGGGCTATACGATGGCTAGTAGCAGTGGATAGTGGAATACTTGTTGCTCAATGCTGCCCACTTTTAGGAAATAGAGGCTAATTTGATGGGGAAAGAAGGACTTGGAAGGGAAGGGCTTACATCAGATAATGGACAATGGGAGGGAGATAATTCTGGTTATGGAGCGGCTATAAGAGTAGTGCGGGTTGACAGAAGATATGGTGCCAACAGGGTGAAATGCCATTACAAAGGAAGATGATATTGATGTTTGCAATCTATCTCATTTTCCATTCACCTTGTTGTCCCTCAAGAACTGGAGAATGAGCCAAACTATCCACAGAACCTTTCCCTGCTCCTTTTCAATGCCAGGTCAATTAAAAACAAATCTCACATTATTTATGATTTATTGATAGATGAGCAAGCTGACCTGGCATGCATTAAGGAAACCTGGCTAGGTGATGACAGTACTGTAACTTGGGCCCAGGCCCTACCAGTTGGGTATTGCATCAGTGATCAGGTTAGGGCGAAGGGGAGGAGTGGCCTTGGTCCATAAAAACAATCTTTCTTTGACCAGAATACTTGTCCGGAAAATAAGCCACATCAAGTGTATCTACCTAAACCTGAAGAAAAGGGATAGTCTGGGGATTCTGTTGGTATACCATACACCCTGTTGTCTAACAGACTCCCTAGCCGAGCTGACACAACTGATCTCAGAGTTGGTGTTGGAGCCACCTAGGTTTTTAGTCCTGAGTGACCTCAACA
The DNA here is from genome assembly GCA_026167975.1 of Phrynosoma blainvillii. NCBI lineage: Eukaryota > Metazoa > Chordata > Lepidosauria > Squamata > Phrynosomatidae > Phrynosoma > Phrynosoma blainvillii. Next base: position 237,052,301 of record JANUYF010000001.1, on the reverse strand, counting down.
TCCCACTCGAGGCTGGGTTAACAAATTTAACTGGTGCAGCTCAGGAGTTCATGGCTTCCATGACAAACATGGGCCTATCCCAATTAGTCTCCGGGCCTACACCTTGTGCAGGTCATACCCTTGATGTGGTTTTTAGTACAGAGCAGGTATATTCATGGGTGGAAGTAGCTAACATCACCACATTGTCATGGACAGATCATTTCCTGGTCAAGGTTGGACTAACGGCCACTATTCAACCCCTTAGGGGTGGTGGACCTATTAGAATGGTTTGACCTTGAAAGCTGATGGAACCTGTTAGGTTCCAGAAAGCCCTAGAGGGTTTAATGGATGGTGATGCTGGTGATTCTGTTGAGGTCTTGGTCAATACCTGGAATAGAGATCTTACCAAGGCTATAGACATAATTGCTCCTAAGCATCCTTTCCAGCCTGCTTCAAATCAGAAACTGTGCTACAAAGACCTTTGAAATAGGGAGTGGTCTGGACAATGACTAGAGCGCTGCTGGCAGAAGACTAGACTTTTATCTGAGAAGACACGCCATAGGAACTTTCTTCATTCCTATGGAGTGGCAATGGATGCAGTGAAGAAATCTTTCTCCTTTGCACGCATTGCGTCTGTGAATTCTCATCCAGCAGAACTGTTCAAGGGGTTAAGGGAGCTTACTCAAGTACCCACCACCCAGAACCCATGATTAGAATCTACAGTAGCCTGCTGTGATGCATTGAACAACTATTTTGCAGATAAAATCTCTCAGATAAGAGCTGACGTGGATGCTGGCATTATTGCAAAAATGTTAGGAGAGGCATCCAGCAATTCCATGAACAATGTTAAACTGGATCAGTTTGACTCTGTAAGTACTGATGACAAGGACAAACTCCTTGGTAATGTGAGAAAGACAACTTGCTCTCTCAATCCCTGCCCCTCATGGCTGGCTATCCAGGGTGGAGAAACAACTAGGATGCTCTTAAGCTACATAATCAATGCATCCTTTAGGGAGGGTTGATTACCAGCTTGTTTAAAAGAAATGATGGTTAAGCCGCTTCTGAAAAAAACCTTCCTTACACCCCCTGGACAAAAATAATTGTAGGCTGGTCTCCCATCTTTCATTTTTGAGCAAGGTGATAGAGAGAGCTGTTGTCACTCAGTTCCAAGTAGTTTTGGATGAAACAGATTATCGTGATCCATTTCAAAACGGTTTTCGGACAGGATATGGAGTTGAGACCGCCATGGTCACCTTAGTCCAGGGGTAGGCAACCTTTCCCCTTTAAGGGCCAAGGGACTTCAACTCCCAGAAGCCTCAGCCATGTTGGCCAATGGTCCCATGTTGGCCAATAGCTCCTGGGATTCTGGGAGCTAAAGTCCCTCGGCCCTTAAAGGGGAAAGGTTGCCTACCCCTGCCTTAGTCGAATATCTCCATCTGGGTATCGATAGGGGAAGTGTGACTCTGTTGGTGCTCTTGGACCTCTGAGCGGCCTTCAATACCATCGACCATGGTATCCTTCTGGAACACTTGGGAGATTTGGGAATCGGGAGCACTGTATTGCAGTGGTTCTGGTCCTGTCTCTCAGGCAGATTCCAGATGGTGATGCTTGGGGACAGTTCCTCCTCTAAGAGGGAGCTTAGATCTGGTGTCCCTCAAGGCACTATTCTGCCCCCAATGCTATTCAACATTTTCATGAAGCCACTTGGTGAGATCATCCGGAGACATGGGGCGGGGTGTTATCAGTACACTGATGACACCCAAATATATTTCCTCATGCCTCAGACTGCTGCAGTGACTAAGGATGGCATCTCTCCACTAAATGAATGTCTAAAGGCAGTAATGGACTGGATGAGGAAAAACAGACTAAAACTGAATCCAGATAAGATGGAGGTACTTGCTGTAGGGACTCCTAATCCTGGTATGGAGATATGTTCACCAGTCCTGGATGGGGTCATGCTTCCACTAAAGGACTGTGTTCACAGTTTGGGAGTGCTCCTGGATTTGTCGCTTCAGTTGTCAGCTCAGATAGATGTGATGGCCAGGTACGCTTGTTATCAGCTTCAGCTGATACGCCAACTGTGACCCTACCTGGAGCTGGGAGACCTAGAAACAGTGGTACATGGGCTGGTAACCTCTTGATTGGACTTCTGTAATGTGCTGTACATGGGGCTACCCTTGTACCTAGTTTGGAAACTCCAACTGATTCATAACATGGCAGCCAGACTGGTTGCCACAAAATCTAAAGGCAACCATATAACGCCAATTCTAAAATCTCTCCACTGGCTGCCAATTAGTTTCTGGGTTCAGTACACGGTGTTGGTAATAACCTTTAAAGCCCTTCATGGCTTAGGTACAACTTACTTGCGGGAGCTCCTTCTTCCATACAATCCACCTGCACACTCAGGTCCTCCAGGAGCAACCTATTGCAGTCAAGGAAGATGAGGTTTGCTATGGTTACCTGGAGGACACTTTCATCGGCCACTGCTAAACTATGGAATGACCTGCTGGGGGAGATCTGTCACATTATGACTCTTGACACTTTTAAGCAAGCTGTCAAGACAGATCTCTTCCAGAAGGCCTTCCCTGACTGATCGATTGATTGTTCTATGATACTGATATAGGTTGCCCTTGTTCATCCCGTGATAACTCATTTTAACTATGCTTAATTTAGTTAATTTTATTCATTGAATATATTTTATGATGCTGTCTTAGTTTTAAATTGGGGGTAAGGGGATCGTGTTATTTTATTATGTTGTTTTATAGCTGTATTGTTGTATTTCATGATTGTTACCTACCTCGATCTTTCAGGGAGAGGCGGTTTATAAATAAAAATTTATTATTATTATTATTATTATTATTATTATTAAGATGAAGGAACTGAAATCTGAATTTGAATGAATTTACACTCGTTCCCTCCACGTTTGCAGCTTTGACAAGTGCAGATCTGATTATTCATGAATTTTATCAATATTTTCTCTCTAGGAATATCTAGAATATCTCTAGGAATAGCTAAAGGTCAACTTTAACCAAAAGTCACACTGAAGGACCTAGAGATTCCTAGAGAGAACACTCCACTAGGCATTTGTAGTTCCTATAGTGCAATTGTAAGGTCAATGTGTGGCAGATGTTGACCACAGAGTTGCACTGGAGGACCTAGAGAATCCTAGAGAGGTGTTCTTTCAGGTAAAAACATAATGTTTTTGTTATTTGCGGATTTTCCACATTCACGGGGGTCCTGTGCCCCTAACTCCAGTGAATGTGGGGGGATAAGTGTACAGTTTCTTGCCCCCTTTTCCTTCTCTACTTTTCTTTTGCAATGCCCAATTTTTCCAATACTGAAAGTGAGGAAATTCACAAATTCTTGCAGATTTCTTTAAATTTCTTTTTTTTAATGGAAAAGAAACAAGGTTCTTTCCTGTCTCTATCCCCCTAAGCAGACGGCCAAAAGGGCCGTTTTGGAGGCAAGGAAAGGGAGGGGCAGCCGCACGATCAGCACCCCAACCCCTTCCCCAGGTCGTCCTCGGAGCAGCCAGCCCTCCGCATGGCCGGCGCTCCGAGGAGGACCTCCCGCCACAGCGTTTGCACACGCTGTGGCGGAAGAGTCGCTGAAGGTGCGCCGCAGCCTTTTGCGGCACACCTTTGGCGACTTGTGAAAGGAACACCAATTTAGTGCTCCTTTCAGGGGCGGCGAAGATGTGCCGCGGGGCCGAGGTGTGTGGATACCTCGGCCCCGCAGTGCAGCTTCCCGGGGCAGCCCACGGCTGCCCGTCTGCTTCCCCCCTATGTGTACTTAAGTATAATACACCCATGTGTCCTTGAATAAAGTACATTCATGGGTACTTGAATAATAAGAAATTAATTGCCACAAGACACAATAATTCAAATTAGATTAGATGCCATCTAGGGTATGACAAAAATTCATAGGGATAGAGTCGATCAATATGATTTCTCAGATCTCCGTAATTTCTCCATGTGTTTCCTTTCACTCTGAAGAAGAGAAGATACTATATTATGTGCTACTAGCAATGGTGTTAGGCCACAATTGTGCATCCTGGAAGAACAAAGAGGAGACACAATAGCTCCTTTGAATACTCTAACTTAGGGCCTTTGCAGACTACCAGAAATAGTGCAAATTGAGTCCACTGTAACTGTCCTGGCTCAGTGCTAGGGAATCATGGGAACTGTAGTTTATTGTGGCACCAGAGCTCTCTGACAGAGAAGGCTCAATGTCTCAGAAAAACTACAATTCCCATGATTCCCTAGCACTGAGCCAGGGCAGTTAAAGTGGACTCAGTTTGCACTATTTCTAGCAGTCTGCAAAGGCCCTTTAATCTTCCTTTTGCCAGCATGCCAGCTTTGTAGTGAAGGTGTCACACATGGGAGATCCTTTGAATGCAGGCATTCAGTGGGGTCATTCCCACTTACATCTATACCAGTTAGTGAATTGTGTTGACACCAGGCGACTGATTTGATCAAGAGTGATGCTTAGTTCCCACTATGGAAGTGAACCATGCCATCATTCTATGTAGTTCCCACTTACAAAGGGGCTTCTTCCCTCCCTAGTCAATACAGTTGCACCTCAATGGCTGAGGGATGCTGAGGGATGTGAGCAGTGAGCTGTGGAGTCCACTAGGAGGGAAAGGGAAAGGGAAAGGGAGGGAAGCCCGCATCGCCTGCCTCCCCCAGCAAGGGTTGCAACCTCCTGCTCCACTCCTGCTAGCCTTCCTGCCTGCCATGGGCTCCATGTCAAGGCTGCTGCATCTGGCCTTCCCCTATGCCCCCTCAGGCATGTTGGACCTGATGGAGGGCCTCTGATGCTCCTCCTCCATTCTTGGATGGCGAATGGCAGCATGGCATGCCCTGGAGGGCTTCGAAAATGCCCAATGCATTTCTACTGACCAGAGGGAAGAGGAGGAGGAGAGGAAAGAAGGAGGGGGAAAGAGGAGGATAAAGAGGAAGAGGGAGGGAGGGAGCCAATGGAACATGAGCCCCCCCTCAGCACTCTTCCCCACCCCAGTCCTGTGGGAAAAGGTGCAGCTGGACTTTGGGAGGATGGAAGGGGAGGAGGAGGAAGGAAGGAAGAGCTTTGGACAACTGGCTTGCCTGACCTTTCCTTCAGCCCTTGCTGGCAAGAGGGATCCTGAGCATGAACAGAGAGTCCCTGGGAGAAAGCCTCTCTGCTTTGGTAATGTTACAGTGTTGCAATCCATTACAATGCGATTCAGATCCATCGTTCACAGTTGCTGAACACAGTTCTGAATCAATCCCCCCCCCCCAAAAAAAGGAGCAGTTCAAAGTGACTTTGAATGATCGTAGTAACTTCTGAAACTGCTCAGAGAGGGAATGAGGCAAAATACAGTGATTCACAATTCACTGTAAATTGTAGTGGGAATGAGGCCAGTATTATGCCAAGGCCCTAAACTGTTTGATCATATAGCCATTGTTACCATTATCAAATTATGTGTGCCACTGTAATATAACGGAAGGGAACTTTTTTTGGTATTTTCTTTTTAAAAAGAACCCCCATATTCTGAAGCCCTATACTAAATGTGAGGGAAGTGTAACCTTCCAGTGGTTGTTGGATTGCAACTCCCACCAGTCCTAGCCAAAGTTGAGGAATGTTAGCAGTTGCAGTCCCACAACACTGGATAGGCTGCACATTGACCACCCTTCCCCTAAACTGTAGCATTTCATAGTTGAAAACCAGGACACATGTGGCCAAGCAAAACTGGAGTGTGATTCAGATGGCAAAAGTTGTTAATGAGGAAGAGCATACAAGGAGGGAGAGGCTGCAGCAGTTTGCTTTTTCCTCAAAAAGGCAAGATTCCACCCACTCCTTTTTTCTCCCCACCCTGTGTTAATTGAGTACAAATTAATTTTGTGCCTTGAACTCAATTTGTTGCAATATAAGGAAGCTGAGGTCAAGGGGGAAAAGTAGAAGGAGAAAAGAGAGAAAGTGTGACATTTTAAAAAGCAGCTGGAAAAGTGGGATGGCAGAGCATTACAGTCAGCCCTCCACATTTGCTGGTTTAACATCTGCAGATTCTTGCCATTGCCCCACCCTGGCTGCTTTCCTTCTGCTTTTCAGAATGGAAGCGGAGCTTTACTCAGTATCCTTAGCCCATAGAGATAGAAGTGTAGACTGAATTAAGGCCTCCCAAACCTTGGCTATTTCTGTGTTCCTCTGTCTCTATGGGCCAAGGAACATGAGGAATATGTGCCTGAAGGCTGGTCATTCCCCCAGCCCCCCCCCCCCCCCATGGCTTGAGGTTGTTGTGTGCACATTCACATTGCAGGCATGGGCTCTGGAGGACAGGGCAGCTTACGTCCCCCTGCTGAAGCTTGAAACTATTGTGTGAACAGCTTGAGGCTCTTATGTGCTGTGTGACATGGCAACCTTGAGTTTTGGGGGGTGTCAACAGCAGCACCCAGCCTCCAGGCGTACATTCTTTATGCTCCTTCCCTCCAGGGAGCCTGCCAGCTGCCTGCTTCACAAGCCTGAGGAGCACATGCCTGGAGGCTGGACTTTGCCACCACCTCTACTGCCATCCACTGGTCTGAGTGCTGTGCCCATGGGAGGACACTAGAAGTGGCATCAGAGGAACGAGGACATTATGTTGGCCTCTTCCAGCAAACCCTCCTGGGCCTACTTTGGTCTCATTTCAGGAAGAGTCCAGGTTTGGAGCCAACAGGCAATGCCCTGTTTCTTTCTAACCAGAGGGAGGGGCTCCAGAAGAAAAGGTAGTTTTTCCCTGATATAAAATTGTGCTGTTATTCACATTGTATTAGCACTGTAATGGTTAATGTCTTTCACACACACACACACACACTCCATTGGCTGAGTTCCTTCTTCCGTTTGATGGCTCAACTGAAGCTTGATGTTTATGGTGGATATTGTCTCGATTTCTTTAGATGAGATGAGCATCTAAGGAGTTTGAAAATGTGTTTTAATTAAGATTCTGCTAAATTTTATCAGACACCTACTTGGAAAACAAAGCAACTGAATAATTAACTCTGATGAGAGCAGATGCTGCTCTAATGACAACCTGTTACTACTCAAGTGCCTCATTAGTTGTTTTACTGTGTTCTTTTAATATGTCCAGAGTTCCTTGGCTAATGAGTATATTGGTGACAGTGTACTTTAAATAGTTCTTAGTTGTGGACAGTTGCAGTGATGAAATCACCCCCTCCCTTTGTAAAAAAATAAGAAAATTAACCAACTCTATTAAAATTGTTCCTCTCTCCCACTGCCTGCCATGTTACGTTCCATGCTGTTGCAAGCTGGGAAGCAAGTAGTTGCTTCCCTATCCTTCTGGGATAATTTTAGCCATACATCAAGTGAGGCTTACAAATTGATGAGAATCTAATGATGCATTTATTTACAGATGTGCACCTCTGTTCCCTGTTATGTTGCCAAGTGGTGGGAAAAGGAGAGGCATTTTCTTTTCCCCAAATGACATGAATAGTTGTCTTTGACCAAGCTGCTTTTCCAAATGCTTCTCTTATTATTTACAAGGATTAAAAAAAAGAAAGAATGTATTTCATTGATACATAGGTAGGTAGATGACAGATGTAGATACAAACATGCATGTATGCATATATTCATGTATAGTTTCTTGTAAAAATATACACATAGAAAATTGTAAAAATAGAATTTGACTATTTTTAGCCAAATAGACTATTTTAGTAATATGTTGTGGTTTCTTCTTTCTCTCCCAATGATATACCGTGGCTTCCTCCTAGGGAAAGTTTTATTTTTGTATTTAATACTGTGGGATTCTAGTTTGAATCATATGTACAAACCGGGACCAATCTGCCTATAAAAATAGACCATTAAAGGTTTAAACCTTTTTTTAAAAAGATAAAAAAATGAAAAGTGAATTATTCAGTGAACTCTATTTCTCTTTTACAAGGCGCCTATTTCAACCACAAAATGATTCCCAATGATATGACATATTTAAAAGACTTCTCAAAGATGCTTTACAGCTGTTTTCAAGATAATTAAAGACTGGGCAAAACAAAAGCTAATTATTTTTTCAAATTTACAGAACTGTTGAAGACTTTTAAATATGATACCTAATTTAAAATGTAGCCTTCCCTTATGTAACTGAGGGCTGCACTTTGACTGTTGTCAAAGGCAAACATGTGAGAGGAAACTGGGCTCTCTGTGAGATTGGTAATGGGCTAGATCTTGGAAACATTCCTTTTTGGACATCAGTTCCCAGATTTTCCTAGCCTGGGGATTTGGGAAGTTGGAGCCAAAGATTAACCATCTCCAAGCTCTGGCAATGGCAAAGAATAAAGCCACTACCACAAATGGGTATTTATGTTTGTGTTGGGCTCTAGATTATAGCCAATGTCCATATATGTAGTACTAACTTAGGGCCTGAGCAGACGGTGCAAAACGCCGTTTTCGAGGCCAGGAAGGGGAGGGGCAGCCTCATGCTGGGTGCCCCAACCCCTTCCTGAAAACCTCATTGGAGCGGCCGGCCCTCCGCACGGTCGGCGCTCTGATGACGCACTTCCACTGCAGTGTCCGCACATGCTGCAGCGGAAGAGGTGGCGAAGGTGCGCCGGAGGCCTTTTGCAGCGCACCTTCGGCAACTTGCAGAAGGAGCGCTATTTTAGCGCTTCTTCTTGGGCCTGGGACACTACGCCTCGGGGCGAGGAATGCAGATACCTCAGCCCCGATCCGCAGGTTCCTGGGGCGGCCCCGTGCTGCCCGTCTGCTTCCCCCCACATACACTATGATTCAAGTCCATGGTTTTGCATATTCACGGAGGGGCAAACACCATTGAAATCAGTGGGGTGTACACCTGCATGTGCCCACAGGAATGCACCCCACTCAAGCCTATATTGGCGGCGGCGGCGGGGGGGGGGGGTCTGGAACGGATCCTCATGAAAATGGAGGGCCAACTGTATAGATTTTTGGGACCACAATGCTTATTCAAAATCTAGAATTCAGTAAAGCCCTTTAAAATGAATGAGGGTATATCCACACCAGCCACTTAATCCAGAGCCAATATGGAGCATTATGCCCCAGACTGATCCCAGACCAACCACAAGGGCAACCATATGCACCAGGCTGAATCTGGTGCAACATCACATCATTGTGCACACTAGCCAGCTGGGCTGACACCACATTGGCCCTGCTGGACCATCCCACGTAGTGCCACCACTGCCGCTACAGCCTCACTGGCCAAGCCACTTTCTGGCCATCACCAGTTGATGGTCAGAACAGGGCACCCTGCCATGTGATCAACAAGGAGGACGTTGCTCTACCTTGTGAATCACATGAGCACCCATTCTGACCTCAGCAGAAGTTACTACGCATCAGGCAGGCTTTACACAGCGCTCCTGCCCATGAGGAAGTGGTAGCAGGAACTTAAAAACAGGTCAACTCCTTTCCTTGTGCTGCTCAGTGTGGGGAAGGGGGATGGCATGTGGACAATTGGATCAGGACATATCAAACCTAATCCGAATGTCTACACACAACTAACCCAAGGTCATTCTGAGGTTTCAAAGTGAAATGGTGGTTTCCCCAACTTTGGTCAGTTTGGGACAAAATTGTGATAAGGGCAAAAAAACACAGATCCTTCCTGGAAATAGTCATACATTGTGAGGACTGCCAGCACCATCTGTGAGGTGAGTGTGGTATTTCTTTCTGGTGTAGACAAGCCCTAAGAATTCCCATAATTTAATTAAGTATTTACAATACCTACTCAAAATTAAATCTCATTAAGTTTAGTGGGGTTTACTTCCAGATGGGTGGGTATAGAATTGTAGCCACAGATAAGTGTTTGAATAATGATTGCACCCTCTTGAGAAAGTCTTTATTGATACTCAGCAATCAAGCTAGTTAATGTTCTAGTAAAGATAAAGGTTTCCCCTTTGACATGATTGTCTAGTCATGTCTTACTGTAGGGGGCAATGCTCATCTCCATTACTAAGCCAAGGGAGCCAGCATTGTCAAATATGACTCTGTGATCATGTGGCCAGCATGACTAGACACTGAGCTACATGGAATGCTGTTACCTTCCCACCAAAGTGGTATCTATTTATCTACTTGCACTTTTACATGCTCTCTAATTATGAGGTTGGCAGATGCTGGGACTCGTGATGAGAGCTCACTCTGTCACATAGTGCTTGGATCTTGAACTGCCAATCTGCTGACCTTGCAGTGTCTTAACTACTAACCCACAGTGTGCCCTAATCTTCTAGTAGGTAGACACATTCAGTCAAATGTTTTGGTCACACAGCAAGTGAAATTGCAGGTATAACCCTGTCACATTGTTTCCTTTTTGTGTTCACCAGTGCATTTCTTTTTCTAACATTATTCACAGTTTTGGCCCCATGTGGTTTTTTGAAAGTGCTAGACAATATTTGTCAAATATGTTGGCAGTTGCTGAGGAGCATGATTTGGAGGTGCCCTTCTTATGAGATTTCCCATGGGGCATCTGCTCTGGAGACATCTGAACTAGTGGGGCCTTTGGTTTATTCTAGTAGGGCTATTATATTCTTATTTTGATCTAATAAACTAGTAATAAATGCCATCTTCATACTACAGGAAGAGCTTTCTGTTGAGTTCTGTGGAGCTGGACTGGATGCTGACTGAGATTTTCCTTAGCTAGTCTTTCCTCCTACAGTATAGAAAAAAAAACACTTTAGCAGTAGATGTCTCTCCTGATTAAAGTTTCTCTGTACATGCTACACCCATAGTGTGGGAGGGAGGCGCTGGTCCAACATGACACATCCTACTGCTGATGCAATATGTCACATTAAGACATGCTGAGAGCCTTGATTAAAATTTACTTTGGCACAATAATCATATGGAGCTCCACAGAAGGAAATGGAGTGCCATCGACGTACATTGGCTGGCTGTGTTTGCTTTTGCAACAGGTTGAAAACTGACAAAAACAGCTCGAAGCTTAGCTTCCAAGTGACCTTTACAATAAGTGCACATTCTGTATTTCTACTTTTGTAATAAACATCCCACATCTTTGCCAAAACCAGGTGGCTTCTTGCCATGTGGGGACTGGAGCTTCCCTTATGTATGGTTCAAAATACACATTAGTAGTACTCCTGTAATTATTGTAGGGCTACCTGAAGAAGTTAAACAACATATTGCTCACTGAAGAACAGCCAAAGATGAATACAGACCATGCCTCCTTCCCTCTGCTCCTCACCCCAATAGAAGTGAATCTCTTTCAGTCACTTATGAATATTATTTGTACACATCAGGAGTGGGCAATCGTGACCCTCTAAATGTTTTTGGCCTACAACTCATATTAGCCCTAATCTAGACAGCATAGTTAGTGAGATCCACCATTTAAAAACTTTGGTATATGGGGGGGGGGGGGCTCCATTATTATTCAGTGTACAGAATGACGTGAAAGTATATGTACATGGAGAAATGTCTAACTACATAAAGAATTAGTGCATGGTAGGGTATGTCAAACACACTTCTATGGCAATAAATACATATAGTGGATGATATAAAACATGATACTGTGGCAATGTCCCAGATCATGAGGTCACAGAAGAGTTCTGGGATCTTAGGGGGGATGCAGACGGGTGGCCATGGGCCGCCCTGAGAAGCGGTGGATTGGGGCTGAGGCACCTCTGCCCCAATCCAATCTTTTTCTGGCCCTAGAAGGAGTGCCTCTTCGGTGTCTCTTCCATCACAGCGTGTCCGGACACTGCAATGGAAGGACATCATCGTGTGCAATGGCGGGCACTCTGATGACATCCTCAGGAAGGGGCTGGGGCACCCGGCATCCAGCTGCCCCTCCCCTGCTTTGGCTAGAAGATGGCGCTTTGCGCCATCTGCAAAGCCCCTTAATTTGGGTAGCTGGGCAGATTTGCAGACAGGTTTTTTTTTCCTTGTTCATGCCCTAAGGGACTGGCTCGTGTTGTTTCCCACCCCATGAGAATGGTGTAAGCATTAAGACATTCTTTTGCTAAAGTTACGATGCAAGTTTTAATTTAAAGCACCCTTGTTTCCAGGTGTGGATGCACTGGCACAGATATGCTTAAATATTAGAACTCTAACCCTAACCCTAATTGTAACCCTACTAATGTGCTCTAGCAACTGTCCTCTGTTATGATAATAAATGCATTCTGTTGCTGTCAGCATGCACAGCAGTTTGCATGATAAAGGCTTTTGTGACCTCTTCTGTGCAGGTGTGCAGGTGTGCATAAGACCTGTATACCATTTCCTGGCATGATGGGGGGGGGGGCTCCTGGAGTAACGTTTGTCTGTGTGTCCTGTTGACCATGTCCCTTGCATGACCACCAGTTGCATGTATCAAGTCTATCTACACAAACCTCCCTTGCATGTACCTCTCTCCTCCCCCCTGATCTGTGTGGGACATGTTTTGTGGGACATGTTTTGCCCCTGATCTGTGTGGGACATGTTTTGTGGAGGATGATGGAGTGTCTTTTCAGTTGACAAACCCATTCACCCCAAGGATGGCACAATCTGACAGTGGCACCTGTTTACTGCACCCACTCCTTGAGGGGAAGCGAAGGTCAGCAAATCCTTGCGTGATATGTGGGTGTATGACAGATCCTGTGCAGGTGCACAGGGTTGCCAAACTTCAGCCACCTTTGTACACAGAGAGTGACAGACTGTATACTAGCCTATGAGCTGCTACAGATGGGTGGCTATGGGCCGCCCCGAGAAGCCATGGATTGGGACCAAGTCTGCCTCATGCCTTGACCCTGATCCACCCTTATGGCGCCTCTGAAAAGGAGCGCTAAAATAGCATTCCTTTCAGAGGAGCCAAAAGGGGCATCAGAAGAGACGCCAGGCGCCTCTTCTGTGCTCCTTCTGGCTCAGCATGTCCAGACACTGAACCGGAAGGATGTCATCAGAGCGGCCATTGTTGCACTTGGCGGGCGCTCTGATGACATCCTCAGGAAGGGGGTTGGGCGCCCGGCATCCAGCTCCCCCTCCCCTTCCTGGGATTGAAGACAGTGCTTTTCGCTGTCTGCATCCCCCCTATGACAGGTCCTGTGCAGGTGCACAGGGATGTTTTCCTGAACAAATGTGCAGGTGTGGAAAGATGGTCCTGCACACGTGCGCATGCGAGAACAAAAAAAATTAAAGCAGCCACTGCCATCCCATGCTGTTGCTCCATCTCCCTTTGCAGTGTCCTTGAGGCTGGCAGTGTGGTTTCTGGGGCTTCAATACAGCCTCAGAAAAGCTGCATTGACTCCCCCAGTACAGTTGCTCCGTCCCCATTTAGGGCAATCTCAGGGCAGGCAGTGCGGTTGCTGCAGCTTAGGGAAAAGGCAACTTCAGGTCACCTTTTCCTTCCCCTTCTGCATAGCCCCTTACTTTTTGCTGAAATGTACAATATACTGCCTATTTTGATTAAAATAGAAACAACATTTAAGTCTTTTCCAAATTATTTGAATAGGAACAGAAGCAGCTTGTGGATGGACCACCTCCCTGTAGTAGCAGGAGACCTCTTCCATCTTGGGCTGCCAGTAGACACAAGTGTTGGTCAACTCTACATATATGGAACTCCATGCATATTAAGACAAAATCTACCACTGAATTCCATGTGCATTCAATTACTTTAAAACCAGATGTCCACACTGACCATGCCATATTTTCTCTAAACACACCTTTAAATATTGTTGTTTGTTGTTATAATATAAAAATCATTCTACACTGATGATTTTTCCAATTTTATTGCAATTTTAATGCTCGAAATTCCATGTTCACTTTCTAGACCAAAATTAATTTGAGGGGAAAAAATGGCAAGCAAGTTTCAAATCATTTTGGTGGAAAATGTATTTGCAGTCTAGTAATTTGCTTTTAGGGGGCCTAAAGCCAGATCCATGGCATCTCCTTTGTAGATTTTTGGAGTTGAGAAATATAAATATAAAATTATTGAATTTAGAAAGCCCATTTTTATATTATGTTAACTTTATTGACAAGACAGGCTGAGACATATGGTAGGTAGTTCTCCCCCCCCCCCCACCATTTATTTCTCCCAATTATTCCCTATGGCTGTGTTCAACAGTGAATTAAAAAGAAACTTAAAATTCAGATTAAAATTTTGCAAATCTGACAGCTGCATCTCCTTGAGATTATAGTTCTCTGTATGCTGGGAAAGTTATCCATACATGAAAATTTTGTTTCCTGACACAAAATTCAGATACATGAGCTCCCACTTGCAGTCTAAGCTACAATCAGAGGTGTACTTCAAGGGCATGCAGAGAGGTAAGTAGAAAGCCTCTTCTCTGACACTCTGTCTTGACTTACTTTTGTAATGCAACAAGGATCTTTATTTTCTTTTCAAAAATAAGTCCAGCACAGCTATGCTGACCAAAATTTGCACATTTCTTCATAAACTGGACAGAAAAAAATCCTATGAGATACAAAAATCTGAAATTTGAGGGAAAGAGAAACTGGGAGATTAGCTCACCTCACATGCTAAAAACTGAACAGAAGGGGTGTGACTGGTGGTCATTGAAAACAGTAAAACAAATTAGATACTTTGTACTCTCCTGGTGAAAGACTCTTAAATGTTCTAAACCAATGTCTCAGTGCCACCTTTTTCATTCACATACAAACATGTTTCAGAACTGCAAAAAAATTGATTGTCATTGGCAAGCTGGAGGGGGAAAGGGAGGGAGGGGAGAGATCATAGCTGGCAAAATATAGCAACAATGCATTTCTACGTCACCTTTCCTCCTTTAGGAAAAAAAAAAGGAAAATAGAAGTCTAGTAAGAAGGATTTATGGGGTTGATGGCTGAATGCTGTGCCTTTTATGGATCCTTCTTTGGGTCTGATTAATTAGTAATTGGGGTGGGAGCGGTGCACTTCAGTGACTCTTCTTGTTTTGATGGTAAATCGCAATCTGGTGCTAAACCTTCACAGGAGCTCTTGTTGGCAGTTTTTGCTGTGCCCCAGTGACACACAGTTGATTAAATGTGTGTGAACAGTAGCTTTAGGAAAACACTTTGATAAGGATCGGAGGAATTATATACATCTGGAGACTGGAATGGATGCTTTGGAGAGAGGACACCCTTTGCCCTGGTTTTGCTGTAGTGTCCCTCACCTGCTGGCTGTTTCTATGATCAAGGCTGTTTTCAGGTCTATGAACCTTACAGACAACAATGGTTTTATGAGGCAGAGATTACTGGGACCAAAAAAGAGGTTTTCACAGAATTATGGGGAAGCAGATCTCTGGAGGTCATCAAGGTTCTGTTAGAGGAGTAGGAATGATTCTGGGGGGGGGGGGGGAAGCAGATGGTGCAAAGTGCTGTTTTCGGGGCAAGGAAGGGGAGGGGCAGCTGCACGGTGGGCGCCCCAACCCCTTCCCCAAGACATCGTTGGAGCGCCGGACCCTCCGCACATCCGGTGCTCTGAGGATGCCTTACTGCCGCAGCGTCCGTACACACTGTGGCGAAAGAGTCGCTGAAGGTGCGCGGGCAGCCTTTTGTGGTGCACCTTCGGTGACTTGTGGAGGAGCGTTATTTTAGCGCTCCTTCCAGGGGCGGCGCAGCTTCCTGGGGCGGCCCTGTGCCTCCCGTCTGCTTCCCCCCTGAGTTCCTTACCACTGGCTATTCTGGCTAGAGCTGCTGGGAGTTGCAGTCCAACAGTATCTTGTCAGCTGCATGAGTCTCACCTGGCATTATTCATATACTATGTTTTTGTTTTTGTTGTAGGGTACACCCACACTGCAGAAATAATGTAGTTTGACACTGCTTTAACTTCCGTGGCTCAATGCTATGGAATTCTGGGATTTGTAGTTTGATGGGGCAACAGAGGTCTCTGACAGAAGATGTTAACCCCGCCCCCCAAAAAAACGGAAAACCGCAAATATTCAAGCCCCATAGGCTTGAATGACAATGCACGCCCACAGGCCCATGCCCCACTTTGTCACCCTCTGTTTGCCACCCGCAAATAGGCGAGGGATGCAGACTTCAAGTATATCAGTGACTGTATATCTCAAACCCCAGGTCTCAGAATTCCATAGCATTGGGCTATGGCAGTTAAAGCAATGTCAAACTGCATTATTTATGCAGTGCAGATGCAGCCACTGAGTTGTACCTTCATGTCATTTCTGACTTATGGTGACCTTAAAGGGGTATCATGGGATTTTCTTGTCAAGATTTGTTCAGAAGGGAGTTGCTTTTGCCTTTCTTGGAAGCTGAGAAAGTGATTTGCCAATGTCACCAAATGCGTTTCCATGGCCAGTGATTCAAAACCTTGGTCCAACACTCAAACCAGGGTTTGAGTATCACACTGTATCATGCTTATATACCCTTATGCACATACACCATATACAGATGGAAGATACACAGTGACTCCAGCTCAGAGGAAAGACTGGGTCAGTTCATATCAGCATTAACAAAGCTCAAATTCCTCAAGCATCCCTAATAGCATCTGGTGAGCCCTACAGTGAGACGACCTCTATGCATGTATTATAATATAAAGGATTCTAACAGCTTTGTTTACAGTGGTGTACTAGTGTCAGAGCTTGCAGGCTCAAAATGCTATGAGTTTTGCTATGAGTGACGGAGACAATAGCGTCATCTTCCACATGCATTATACACACCTTGGTTTCTATGTGAACTCAAGGGAAAGTAGGAGAGCAGGTGGCATAGGTGGCATGAATTTCACAGGATATAGTTGTGAGCCATGTTAATGATGCAAAGTATTTGGAGATTGGCTTGGCCTTGAATGAGCAATTAAGATCCATTAGCTTTAGAAAAGACCAGCTCCTGAAAGCTGCTAGATTTTGCTGATATGGATTGATACAACTTCCAGCAGTTCAAAATGTAATTCTATAACAATGCATTTTTTTTAGAAGTGAGTGGAGAACCTCATTTTTCCTGAGCAGCTGTTAACCAGAAACCATTGAGGATCTATTGCAAATCATCCAACAAGTCTAGCTGAATGAGATCCCAGTCTGTCTTCCACCTGCTTCTTCTCTAATTCAATTGATCACCCTTGGCTATATTCCTGCTGGTGACTTACACTGATGTAAATAGTGAGAGCCAGCATGGCCTAGTGGTTTGAGCACTGGACTACAACTCTGAAGACCAGGGTTTCATTCCCAACTTGGCAATGAAACTCACTGGGTGACCTTGGGCAAGTCACACTCTCTGCCTCAGAAGAAGGCAATGATAAAACTCTTCTGAACAAATCTTGCCAGGAAAATCCCATGATAGGTTTGTCTTAGGTCGCCATAAGGTGGAAAGCTTGAAGGCGTACAACAAACACTCACAAATAGTGATGCTTCAAATGTGTTACACTAATTTAACTGTCCCACAAGTAATTGAAATTTCTGGGAGGATGCCAGATCCCTCCATTTCACTGGCTAGTTGGGAAATAAGTACACCATAGCACAAAAGATAAGTGCACGATATTGTCCATTGTGCAGTTGGCTGTACCACAGGGCAATCCAGTATCATTCTGGCATAGTAATTTCATCTTTACATTTACTACAATTTTTGAAGCACAGGGCTCTTCCAAACTGCTCTAAAGATCTGTGAGTTCTGACAAATTAGGTCCTGGGGGTTTGTTAGGCTCTGCCACTTGTTGCTGTCTCTGTGTCCACTTGTTTGATTCTTTTGTGGGCTTTTGGTGGCAATTTCTTGCATCTGCACCAGGACTCTTCTAAAGTTTATTTTTTTAAACAAAACAAAAACAAAAACAAAAACAAAAACAAAAACAAAAACAAAAACAAAAACAAAACACACCAAGGCATGGTTTGCTGAGGTGGTTCTGTGCTTTGAAGGGCAAATTTTGTCCCTTTTCCCCTTAGACTTGTAGTGCTACAGTGCAAAAGTGCTATTTCATTGGTGCATTATAGAATTTTTTTAAAAGCAAGGGGAAAAAACAATTTTATTTCTATTCTGATATGCCTTGGAATTAAAAAGAAACCTACCTGACAGTAGGAATAAAAAATTGCAGGAATTGTGCCAGGAATTGCCAGAAAATAGCTCAGGACAACAGAAATATCATATGGATTTTTTTAAACAACAACAACAACATAAGAACTACAACAATCTCCTGACATCTTTGCTCCATGTAGAGCAATGGTTTCCAACCTTTTCTAGGCCCCACACCCTTAGGAAATGTTTGGTTAATGTTTGCACTCCCTACAAAACTGTTGAAGATGAAGAAGTCTGATTTCTAGTTCTCAAACCACAAATTGCACCCCATAATGCAGGTGAACAAGCTGAAATTAAGGAGAGAGACAAAAACTTGTAACTCAGTGCATAAAATGACAATCTAAATTGAGCAATTAGATTCTAATTTATTCATAAAAAATTGTAAACTATTGTAAATTGTAAAATTCTCTCCTTTTGATTAAATAAACAGTAAGACTATTATCTGTGTAACACAATCACATACTGCCACTTCTCAAGGCACACTGGCAGCAGGGTGAGTGGTGACCTATGGCTCAAGGACACAAGCCACTCTTTGTCACATCCCTTGAAACTCCATCTTGCACCTCCTGGGGGTGCAGGCAACCCCAGGTTGGGATCTCCTGATGTAGAGGATCCCCTTATTGCTGAGCAAATTCTCAGGACATGTATTGGATTATTGAGGAGATAATGGTGTTGTATGAAAGATAAATCAGCAGGGTCTTGGGTGTTTTTCACTAGGGTAAATGCCAGTTCTCTCTTTTCTTCTTGTATCAGGTCTATCATGAATTAATATCACAAGTAAAATAGCATAATGTCCTCAAGAGCACCAGTTATTTAACCCCATCACTGGTAAAATAGCTGGCTGTCACTGTTGGTTCCACTTTGCTGACACACATTCTCAGTATGAAGGAGGCACTGACTATTTCTTGTGCTTTCAGTGGGATTTTCAGGGTGTCAGTGCAAGACTAACAAGTGCCCAAGTCCTGTTTCAATTTTCAGAGCATAGTACGATCAAAACAGCGACCCAGAATTCTTACATTTTGCCTTTTTTTTTTTACAGACAGAACAGATTTGTTTACTGATACCATTATAATTTCTCGAGGTGTGAATGTTGAAATATGCAAGAGGTGAAGAAACAAGCTGTATGACAGGTATTCTGCAAATGTGTCAAGAGAGGCAGACGGTTACAATGCAAACACAAAATGGGAACTCGGGGTGCAGAAAAGGAGTATTTGATTTACCTAGGAGAGAGAGTGGAGTAAAATAACAGATTGCCTTGAACCTACTTTGGATGAGAATGACAAATTTGGACCTTGTGACTTTCATAATAATTATTGACTTGGGTTCCCAAAACTTCTTCTCCTTTTGGTGTGGGTTTATTGCCTCCAGTAATCCTTTTGTGGGATTCTGGGGGCTGCACTGGGATATAAAGGTTTGTGTGCTGTTATAAATAGGTGTGCAAGACACATTGGGCAAAATACAGCCTCTGGACCTTCTTGGGTTGTTTTTGTAGCCCTGGTTGTTGGACCTTCCTGTAAAAGGAGCCACCATAAAAAAAAATATCACTGTAACTTCTGAACTCTTGTACTCCCAGATATCTCCTGCTGCCCACTCCTGCTAGTGATTGTAGGGCTATAGAGGCACAGGTGTAGTTCAAGATATTTTGCTGCCTGTAGGGAACTGTAAAAGGGACTTTTTCTCTCCTCTCCCTCAGTTCATGGTGTATGGTATGCAAGACCAGTAAAGCTGTTTTGGTACAGGAAGCATATCTCTAGCAGTAAAAATATATCAATAGCATTAAGTAATTAACAAGTTGCTGTCCTTTCATGATACACAGTATCTGTTGCCTGAGGCCATCACCTCATTTGATCTAATGGTAGGGCCAGCCCTGAATATGGGGGGGGGGGGGTGTAGAAAAAAATGAAAGTAGTCCTATGCTTCTGCTAGGGTGCCCACATTGAGCCTGGCAGGTAGTTTAAATCATCTGTGTTTGATACAGCTATAAGCTAATGGGCTCTTTTTAGCATATGAGTGCATCCTTGTTATTTGGGAGATACAGAGACAGCACCAACCTGAAAGATTTTACTAGATGGTCCAAATTTCCCCATTTTTTCATTAATTCTAGGAATGAATCTGGCATGTTTTGGCAGCACATGCTTTCCTCTGTTTGGGATCACCTGCCTGAGCACACTATTGCTAATTCCTCCAAGCAGATGAGAAAAAAAAAATCTAAATTACCTAGGATGCAGATCTGAGTGTCAGTGCAGTATAGTGGTTAGGGTGTTTGACTAAGATGTGAGGAATCCAGGTTCAAGCCTCCACTCAGCCATGAAATTCATTGGGTGACTTTGGGCCAGTCATCTATCCTCTCTGTATAACCTATCTCACAGGGTTGTTGTGAGGCTAATGTGTGGAGAAGGACAGCCATAGGCACTGCCTTAAGCTGTCTGGAGAAAATGTGTGATTACATGTAGCCAACTAATAAATAAAATGAGATTATGAGACCTATGTGGGTTATCTGATCTTGATATTTCAACATTCTGACATTATCCAGTTTAATCAAGAAGTGTGGCTAAGCAGAGGAAAAGGAGGGGCATGAGCTTGATTTTCAGTGCTTGTGGACCATGAGAAAATTTTAGCAAGTTTATTTACCCTAGCTCTACAGTGTCCCCAAACAAATCCACCTCCTTTCTTCTTCATGGTTGGTTTTCGTTCAGTCTTACAGAGAGGAAAACTCATACACACAGAGACATAATGCTGTATTTGAAGAGACCGTTGTGATGAGGAAAAACGTGCCTCCCAGTCTTGATGCTGAGCCTCAGTTTCCATTTTCAAAGGTCCTTCAGGCCAAGGTACACATGTTTATAATGTGTATTGCATCATGCAGGTTGTTAGGATATGGATGGGTTATATAGTCAAAGGTGAAATGTAGAGATGTGTGTGTGGAATTTTATCTCATGAGAACAACATCTAAAAAAACAAAGTGAATCTAACACCTGATGGCCAACACAGACATAAACATGAACTTTCCCAAAGAAAGAACTCATGGACACAGACTTTGTTATGGGTAGCAAGTGATATCAAAAAGGTAAATATTGTTAGGCTTGAGAAAATAGTCACGTGGTGGATGATGGACAGCAAGAGGCTGAGTTAGCATATATCATATAGGCATTATCCAGTTAACATAAGGTTAACACCTAGAAGGTGGAGTATGGGAAGGGCCTAGAGAAGCCTTTGTCTGGAATGTTATTGTTCAAGATGTGAGCATGTGTGTGGCTGGAAGCAGTTGTTTTAACTGCAACAAGTTTGAGAGCCTAAACTTTTGGGATTGTTAAAGATATAATCTTTCATGGCTGAACTGGTCAAGTTCATCACAATGGATTTTACTTAGCTATCTTATTTTACTTTTATATGCATTAATAAACTATGCTTTTGGACTTTACAATGTGTCTTCTTGACTGAGGAAGACAGGATCCTGAAGAAGAGAAGCTGAGGGTTATGGGCCCAGTTATGGCTGTTTTGCCAGAAATGTCTGTTCTGCCAGTTATGGCTAGTCTGCCGGTTAATGCTGTTCTGCCTGAAGGGGCTAGTCTGCCAGATGTGGCTTGTCTGACAGAGATGGCTGGTCTGCCAGAGGACAAAGAGGCCAGATGTCCAGAAGGAAAAGAGCCCAGGAGTCCAGATGTCAAGTCCGCAAGGTGGCCAAGAGGCAAGACTGCCTATCCATGGCTTCAGCTGTGCCAGGACAAGAAAACCATGCTTCAGCATTTGCTGGGAAAAGCAGAGGTGGCTTCAAATCTTCTTCAGATGTAAGTAACAGTTAAAGTTTACTGCTAAGCTGTTTTGCCTGATGGCAGAGTGCAGAACTCTTTAAAGACAGTTGTCTGAGTACTCTCCACTCTACAAACAGTAAGAAGTAGGAGAAAACATAGCCTGGACAGGTTGGAAATACTGCGGGTTCAATGCAGTGATATTTTTTTTTCAAGCTACAAAAAACAAACTCTGTTAAGGGCCATTTTGTTTAAAATGGGTGCAGCTGGGTTACTTGAGTCACAAATGCATGTTGCAATGCATGGAGTTTTAATGCAGCAGGAATTGCTGGACACAGGCAGATGCCTAAGCAAAAAGAAATCATTCTTTTAAGCCTCTCTGAGTTACAGTTAAAGTTTTGGGAGAGGATGTTCTTCAGCCAAAGGTTTTTTGGGAAACTGAAGAGGAAATTCATCATTTCTGCACAGCTTTATCATAAATGCTGTGGTCAAAGGACTTCACAGTTCTTGGAGACAAATACAAAAATCCCTGGTCAGGGTGAATTTTTACACAGTGGTCCAATGCTGTGGGGGGCTGCAGCAGTTTTTGCTGGATGCCAAAAAGTTCCAAAGGCTGGAATGTGATGAGCCAAGCAGTTTGCTTGAGGAAAAGCCAGAAATGTCGGCTTGTGGATGCCTGGGACAGCACCTGAGGTATTCAAGGAAATGTGTTCTAAAAAGGCAGCTGATGCACGGGTGAAAAACCAATGCTTTTACTGCAGCAGAGCAGGAGATTTGAAAACAGCAATATAAAGAAGTTTGCAACAAACAACAATCAACAACCCAGAGACTTTGGGGAAAACAAAGGAACTACAGCTGTGACACAGAGCTGTGACAGTGTGACTGAAACAGGTGGTGAAAACCTGAGGACAAAATAGAGTCTATTTTCTGGGACAACCAGGAATATGATAAATAATGCAGTTTTGCTGAAAATAAAAAATCCTCCAATCTCAAAGATGTTTATCTAGCTGATGGAGGGGTAAGAGATGTTAAAAAAATTGAGAATGTCTACATGCCAAGTTTGGTGAGAAAACTTTGAAAATGTTTTATGTGTACCTGATTTACAAAACTGTTTAATTAATGTGTCAGGAGATATACACTGAATTTTGTGGTATAAATATGTAAAATCACCCCGGATGGGGAGGTGTGTACAAAAGCTATAAAAGGGAGAATATGTTTTTTATACAAAGTGAAACAAATGCTAAATGTACAGGTGTGGGAAATGAATAATTGAATTCTGGTTATGCACATCAATAATATAAAATCCTAGGGAACATAGGATTTGGTAGCTTGTTTAAGCTGGGGGATATAGGTCCTGAATTTGAAAATGTCTCATTGTACAAATGATTTGGGAGGTATTTGGTTTGCCACAGAATAAAAAGTCAAGGTTTTTTCCTGTGACAGAACCAGAGCAAGCGTATTGCTAAAATGACCTGTTGAGGTTGGTCCATGCTGTTAAGCAAAAGGGACAAATGTGTGTTACTAGGTGACAACATTTTTCTTAGTGATTGTGGATAGATTTTTCCAGTTTTATATGTCAGAGTTTTAAAACAAAAAAGTGATACATTTGAAAGTTTTCAATAATGGGTAAACATGAATGTGAAAAAAAAATTGATTACAAAATAGGGTGTTTGATCACAGACTGGGGAAAAAGAAAATTCTTGTCTCACAGTTTAAGAAACTGGCTGAGAAAAAAGAAATCCAATACCATTTCACATGTTATGTGGAAAACCACTAAATCTAAAATATCTGACAGGTTTTAGACAATATGCAAATATATATGTACCAGCATGTTTTAAAAGGGAAAATTGAAACAAAGTGCCACAGATGATGTTTGTGAGATATTCAAGAAACAGTTAAAGATTTCACCTTGGTGGTGGGGAAAGTTTTTAATGTCCAAGTGTAACGATCATGAAAAACATTTAGTTGGGAAAGGATACATTGAAACAAAGAAGTTTTACTGAAAATGAGACAGTTACACACAAGTGCCAACAACGGAGGGGCACACAAACAAACATTAATCCTCTGGAAGTGAGGGGCAGATAAGATCAACAAATAAAAAATAAAGTAAAACAAAGGACACACAAGTCCATACACAAAAGATGAGAGAGAGAAGAAAACAATACATGTTATATCAAAAAGAAAATTCATAGAGTGTGAAAACAACAAACAAATTTATACAAGAAAACAAGAGTTTATACAATAGTGACTGGTGAGCCAGGGAGTTTCAGAGATTTTAAAAGTTTCAAAAAGTTTTTTCCTGTTGAAGAAAGTGAAAATGATACACTGTACAACAGTTCAAGTGTTTAAATAAACAAAGAGATGTTTAAATGTGGTTGATAGACCTAAAAAAAATAATAATCACAAGGTGATTGGATACAAATGGATACAAAATAAAAAGATACATGATGACAAACAGAGTTACAATGCTAGGTTAATAGCAAAAGGGATTTGCACAGCAAAGGTTTAAAAGACATTGATTAAAACATTTAGTCCAAGGCTGAGAGCTTGTGACTGATATAGACTTTAACAACAAGGAGGGGCCAATAGATACAACATTTTGCTTTTGAGATTGCTTATTTAGATGCTGATACATGTGTTTACACAAAAGGAGATGAAATTTTTGGTTGCTTGGATTCAAGAGATTCAGACAAAAGGAAAAGTTGTCTAGAGTGATTTGTTATTAAAGGTTTTGATTTTTGAGATCTTATTTTAAGGTTGTTAGACTGCTGATAGAATATGTTTATTGAGTCGGCATAGAAAGATTAAGGAAGTGTGATTTTCAACGTACAAAGATAGTGACAGGTTTAAAGTCAATAGGTTTTGTTTAGAGTGTAGTTACAAGGGGTTTTAAATATCCAGATATATAGAGAAGCTTTGTGAGAGGTTGATGTTTGTGGTTGGCAATAATAGACTAGATATTACAATAGGTGTTTTAAGAGAAAAAATTGTTTTAGGTAAAAGATTAGACAACAATAGAACATTTGATAAGTTTTTTAAAAGAAAAAGGGGCTTGTGATTTAGAATAGCCACATTGAAGTTAGAATGTTTTATAAATAGTTTATTTGCTTCAAAGTTATATGATAAATAGTCAGGTTAAAGATTGTTAATTAAGTATAGATGTTAAATGTTAAAGTACAGATCAAAGTGCGTTGGAGTTAGATAACAAAATACCAGAGAGCGAGTTTAAAATGAAATTGTATGCCTATAATATAAAAATCAAAAAACAACACTATAGATATTTTAACAAAGGTTCTGGAGATAAAACAACATTAACAATTGTTACAACAACAACAACAAAATAGTGGTCTAACACATCTATACATTTCAGGAGGGAATTGTTAGGATATGGATGAGTTATACAGTCAAAGGTGAAATGTAGAGATGTGTGTGTGGAATTTTACCTCATGAGAACAACATCTAGAAAAACAAAGTGAATCTAACACTAGATGGACTACACAGACATAAACATGAACTTTCCCAAAGATAGAACTCATGGACACAGACTTTGTTATGGGTAGCAAGTGATATCAAAAAGGTAAATATCGTTAGCCTTGAGAAAATAGTCACGCGGTGGATGATGGACAGCAAGAGGCTGAGTTAGCATATATCATACAGGCATTATCCAATTAACATAAGGTTAACACCTAGAAGGTGGAGTATGGGAAGGGCCTAGAGAAGCCTTTGTCTAGAATGTTATTGTTCAAGATGTGAGCACGTGTGTGGCTGGAAGCAGTTGTTTTAACTGCAACAAGTTTGAGAGCCTAAACTTTTGGGATTGTTAAAGATATAATCTTTCATGGCTGAACTGGTCAAGTTCATCACAATGGATTTTACTTAGCTATCTTATTTTACTTTTATATGCATTAATAAACTATGCTTTTGGACTTTACAATGTGTCTTCTTGACTGAGGAAGACAGGATCCTGAAGAAGAGAAGCTGAGCCAGTTGATGGTAAGAGATACAAAGTGGCTGTGGATCACAGCAGCCAGCTTGTCCTGCAGATTCTGCTGGGTGCCAAAGAGCATCACTGCAACACCCATCATCCACACACTGACACAGGCTGGCTGGCTTGATAAAACATAGTCCTTCAGAAGCTGTGTGATTACCATTTCCACCAGCCCTTACTAGCATATTGAGTGGTGAGGGATGCTGTGAGTTGCAGTCCAACAACATCTGTTTCTGCTCAGTAGGATGATAGCGCAAGAGATCATCTATATGAGCTGCCACCATCCACTAATTTTAGTCCCCCTTTCACCAATAACTCAGTGGGAAGTTACTGGGCTTCCAACTTGGACTATCCATCTCTGACTCTACAGAACCTTTGCTCCCATCACCCCTTTGAGAGATGAGACTGAGCAAGGCGCATAAAAGAGTGTGAAGAAAAGGAGATCTTTAAAGAAATCTTTATTATGAGGCATAGAAAAATATCTCATCATGAAGGCACCATCGTTTTTTTAAAAAAATTATTGATTACAACACACATACAATATAACATTGACATTAATAAACATAAATAACTACCGGTAATCACATCCAACACAGAAGAAAAAAGACAAAGAAATAAAATTAAATTAAAAAGACAAAAAAGGCAAAAAAGAAAAAGAACACACATCACAAAACTAACCCATATTAGACAAACATTTCCACTAACGTTCCCTAATGTAACATACTTCCATGTCTTTCAAGTCTTTGTTTCACCATTGCTTCTCATTCTACCTCAGAAAAATATGTATATCCCTATTGTCCTCATACTCTTGACTTAATATTCCTTACTAATACTATTTGTTTAAAATTCTATCATCCATTTTTTGTTAGTCTTCTATGAATGAAGGCACCACCCTTCAGGCAGTTACTTAGGGGGGATGCTGGGCCTCCCTGGGAAATGGAGGATTGAGGCCAAGGCTGCCAGATGCTTCGGCTCCAATTCTCCCATTTGCTGCCTCAGAAAGGAGCGCCAAAATGACGCTCCTTCCAGAGGTGACAAATAGGCCGCCCCAAGAGCCACCGCATGGCTCTTCTGCATCCCTTCCGGCATAGCGTGTCAAGACGCTGCTCTGGGAGGACGTTCTGATGGTGCACACCATGTATAATGGTGTGCACCATCAGAACGTCCTCAGGGAGGCGTTGGGGCGACCGAAGTGCGGCTGCGCCTCCCCTTCCCTGCCTCCAAGACAGTGCAAAGTGCCGTCTGTAGAGGCCCTCAGTTCCAAAGTTACAATAGCCTAGATCATATTCAGCCAAAGTTTACAAAGGAACATAATTTCCCTAACACATCAATGCCTCCCTTGTAGTTCTGAGAAGTTTTATACTCATCGCTGGGGAAACATCTCAAAGCTTTGTGCTTCTGCCCAACTGGGCAAACTCATTGTACAATTGTCTCTCATCATCTCTGTTACACTGACCCTAATAAATGTGACTTAAAACCCAACATCTCATTTATCTTTTGTTTACCTAGGGAGAAGACTTTTTGTTTACCTGGAGAGGAGACAGCTGTATTGCCCAGATAATGGGAGAGTGTATTATCACAAGGAGCCATTGATGTAGCATCTAGATGTAGCAGACACCTAGACCAGCTACTTCTTGAAAGAAAAATATCTCACAGCTAGCACAGTATGAGATTTGCATTTTGTATGTAGAGATGAATCTCCATGTAGGGCATTGTAATTTGTGAAAAGGCCCATCAGTTTTACTTATGTTTGCTTTTCACAGAGCATCTTATCTGTCATGAAGGCCTAAACAGGTGCACATTGGCAAGTTGGTTAACTGGGACACTTTCCCATCCTTCCCCATCTCGCAAGCTGGTTTTCTTAAAATACAGTTTAATTGAAGCTGTTCATATCCCCTTGAAATCTCTGACATTCTACTGAGACCAAAAACATTCCTTTCATATCAAAATTTCAGAAATAAAATCACACTGTTTAATTTAAACTGAAACTGTCATTACATTTTGACTTGAAATGGCGTATCAATCCTCCCCAACCAAAGAATACTTATACCAATCTAGAGCCCCCTACTCAGGAGGGAATAACTTTGTATGTAGGAGTTTCTGCTTCCTTTCAAACCCCAAATGCCAACAGATTTCATGTTGACATTTCTCACTTGAAACTTTCAGAAGGGTTGTGAATTTCACTTGGACTTTTTGTTGTGTCAGAATGAAACCTCATTTCAAAGTGTCCAAAAAGACATTTTTTCAAAAAACAGTTTGCATTTCATACAGGCAGGAATACCTTCTTCACCAGAACCTATAGGATCTGGTCCAGACACCTCTCACAGCCCCTGGGAGTGAGCAGAAGTTAAGGCCAGAAAGAGAAGCATGCTGGATCAGAACAGAGATCTATCTTTGCCAATGTATCTCCAAGAAAAGGCAACAAAAGGGGATAAAGATTCGGATTAAATTTTGCACCATGTAATTTGAATATATATGAAAATTTCAAAATAGTTACTACAGTTTAAATCAGAAATAGGGAAACCTTGGTCCTCTATTTTGGACTTCAACTCTCAGAAGCTGCAACCAGCATGACCAATAATATCAAAGCATATGCAATAATGCCAAAAAGTCTGGAAGGCCAAATGGTTCTTCCTTACACTTTAAACTGAAATACAATATCCAGATTTTTGTTGGTGTCCTATATTGGTATAAATAGGTGGCAGCAGCAGGAAGAAAAAAAGGCACAAAGCAAGCAAAACACAAGAGAAATAGGCTGTCTGAGGGCCTTTGCAGACTGCCAGAAATAGTGCAAATTGAGTCCACTTTAAGGGTTGGGGTTAGGGTTAGGGAATCATGGGAACTGTATTTTATTGTGGAACTAGAGCTCTCTGACAGAGAAAGCTCAATGTCTCAGGAAAATAAAAACAATTCCCATGATTCCCTAGCACTAACCCTAACCCTTAAAGTGGACTCAATTTGCACTATTTCTGGCAGTCTGCAAAGACCCTGAAGCTGACAATTTTTGTCTGCTGTATCTTGTCATCACCGTGCAGCCCTGGAAAAAGTACAGCCACTAGTGTAGGGCACTATCTGGATCCCATCCAATATACCTCAGCAGTTGGGATAGAAATAATATTCAAATATATTTTATAAAGGTTGCACAACAGGTTTCTCAAGGACCATGAAACCCTGACAAGGAAAACCCCATGATTTTGGGCACAGAAAACAAGTTCTCTGTAAAGCCCAGAGGACACATGGCCATTCTTCAGGGATCAGCATCTCACAGGTTCATAATATATTGGGAACTCTGAGGACACCAATTTAGGCAGGTTTCAGTGTCTTTGATTTCAGTACATGTCAAGCATCTTACTGATCATTCATTTTTAAATCAGTGAGACTAAGGCTACAATCCTAATTACACATTTTGGGAATAAGCCTCACTGAACTCAATGGGATTTATTTTTGAGTAAACACACACAGGATCACACTGGATGGCATTGGCAAACAATTGTGCTCCCTGCTTCCCATGGCCCTGAAATAAATTATGGACAGGGCTGGGCAATTAAAAAAACTGATTGGGTTGTGCTGTCCTTACCTGAGCCAAATACAGATAATTAAAAGCGTGCCAACCTGCCTTTTTTTTTTAATGCTCCCAGTGGTGCCCTACTTGCTGCCATGCTCCAGGCTGAAAGTGAAACAGACCTTTGCAGACAGCAGGGTCAGCATCTGAAAAGCATGTGAATATGGGGCACTTGTAAATATTTGAGCACATCTAGCAAGCTCCCTCACAAAAACCACTGGGGGAAAAAGGCTTCATATTGTGCCATTCAATGCTATAGCCATGTTCTAATTACTGAATCTGGTGAATAAATGTTCCCCACCCCTCTTTCCTTATGCACACACAAAAAATTAAAAATTACTATCTCCATTCATTCTTAATGTGGTTGCAGGGCTGCCCTGTGCCAAGGTGCATTCTTTTTAAAGGATGAAATTCTCCTCACAGTAAAATTTAACTTCACATCTTGTCTATACCAGAGATATTCTCAGAGCTGTATCTACCTCATGTGAGGGGGGAAACAAAATAAGGACATTGCCCCCCCCCATAAGAATTCTGCTCTCTCCAATGAAATTTTCCTTCAGTCCCCAAATTTCTAACATTGTAGTAACTTTAAATGTGAGTTGAGCTTTTAGAAAGTTTAGACATCCAAGGAAAAGGGTGGTCAAAGTGAGCAAAGAAATGAAAATACAGCAACTAGAAGAGTCTGAGTTGTGACCAATTTTCAGTGTCTCCCTTTGAAATACCACATTTGGGGATGGAAGGAAAATTTCAATGGGAGGGATTTTTATTGGGGAGCAATGCCCTCATTTTCTCTCCAGCCCCAGAACTATACCCCTGGATATTTTCTTTAATCATTTGTACAGATTTGCCATCACATCCTAAAACCTAAAGAACCCATTTAAACTCTGTTATGATCAGCGGCAGCGGGACCATCTCCAGGGCCTGCCTTCGGCCCCAGCGAGCCTCGGCCTTGCCTGGCACCCGGTGGCACCCGGTGAGCGGCGCGAGGAGGAGGAGGAGGGCGGGACCATCTGGGCCTATAAAGGCCCCAACGAGCCCTTCCTCACCCCCCCCCAGCGGCAGCGGGACCATCTCCAGGGCCTGCCTTCGGCCCCAGCGAGCCTCGGCCTTGCCTGGCACCCGGTGAGCGGCGCGAGGAGGAGGAGGAGGGCAGGACCATCTGGGCCTATAAAGGCCCCAACGAGCCCTTCCTCACCCCCCCCCAGCGGCAGCGGGACCATCTCCAGGGCCTGCCTTCGGCCCCAGCGAGCCTCGGCCTTGCCTGGCACCCGGTGAGCGGCGCGAGGAGGAGGAGGAGGGCGGGACCATCTGGGCCTATAAAGGCCCCAACGAGCCCTTCCTCACCCCCACCCCCCCAGCGGCAGCGGGACCATCTCCAGGGCCTGCCTTCGGCCCCAGCGAGCCTCGGCCTTGCCTGGCACCCGGTGAGCGGCGCGAGGAGGAGGAGGAGGGCGGGACCATCTGGGCCTATAAAGGCCCCAACGAGCCCTTCCTCACCCCCCCCCAGCGGCAGCGGGACCATCTCCAGGGCCTGCCTTCGGCCCCAGCGAGCCTCGGCCTTGCCTGGCACCCGGTGAGCGGCGCGAGGAGGAGGAGGAGGGCGGGACCATCTGGGCCTATAAAGGCCCCAACGAGCCCTTCCTCACCCCCCCCAGCGGCAGCGGGACCATCTCCAGGGCCTGCCTTCGGCCCCAGCGAGCCTTGTTTGGCCCCGGTGAGCCCCCAGTCCAGAGACGAGCAGCGATGACAACAGTGTGTGAGCGTGGGGAGTGAGTTCCACCTGGGCCCCACACTCCCTGTCTGGCCGGTGCAGAAGAGGAGGAGGAAGGCAGGATCAGCTGGCCTTGAAGCCTCATCCCCCTTCCTTAATTACCACCTGAAGACAATATTAGATGGCCTTGAGGCCTACCTCCCTTTCGCACTGCTTTGTAGCACTTTTTCTTATGTCATTTATGCAGCCGTTGCTGGGACTAAAATCTGGAATCGGTTGGTCACTCATCTCCTCCCCTATGGATTGGAGCTGACCATAGCCAGGGGGCGGAGATCCAGGTTGTGAGGGGGCAGGGAAGGTATGGCGGTAACAGAGTCAACAAATGTTACAAAAGAAGGAGGGATCGATGTTTAATATCTATCCCTCCTTCAGTTGACTCTGTTTCCCAGGATAACTTGGAGAGCGTGCCAACCATTCCACTGACCCTTAACCTGCTCCTTTGTAATGCCAGGTCGGTTAAAAACAAAACTCACATCATCCACGACCTCTTAGTGGATGAGGCTGCCGACCTGGCATGCTTCACTGAGACCTGGCTGGGAGATGCCAGCTCCGCGACCTGGGCGCAGGCTCTCCCAGCCGGGTACTCAGTTAGTGAGCGGGTAAGGGATAGTGGGCGGGGGGGTGGCATAGCCTTGGTTTATAGGAACACCTTGACCGTGATCAGAAAGCCTATCCGGAAAACGACGCACATCGAGTGTATGTACCTTAGCCTGAAGACCAGGGATAGTTTGGGGATTCTGTTGGTATACCGGCCACCCCGTTGCTTAACAGACTCCCTGACCGAGCTGACGGCCCTGGTTTCTGAGTTGCTGTTGGAGTCGCCCAGGCTTTTGGTTCTGGGTGACTTCAACATCCCACTCGAAACCAGTTTGCAAGATCTAACTTGCGCGGCTCGGGAGTTCATGGATACCATGACAAACATGGGCCTATCCCAGTTGGTCAACGGGCCCACGCATTGTGCTGGTCATACCCTCGATGCGGTCTTTAGTACGGAGCAGGTATATCCGTGGGCAGAGATCAAAAATACCTCTGCCCTGTCATGGACGGATCACTTTCTGATCAGAGCTGAACTAAAGGCTACTGTTCACCTTCCCGGGGGTGGTGGACCCATTAGAACGGTCCGCCCTTGAAGGCTAATGGAACCAATTGGTTTCCAGAAAGCCTTAGAGGGTTTAATGGTTGGCAATGCCGGTGATTCTGTCGAAGCCTTGGTGGATACTTGGAACATCGACCTCACCAGGGCTATTGACACAATCGCTCCCAAGCGTCCTTTCCAGCCCGCTTCGAATCGTAAGCCCTGGTATACTGAGGAGCTTAGGAGGATGAAGCGAGCTGGACAGCGACTAGAGTGCGAATGGCGTAAGTCTCGTCTCTCATCCGACAGAACTCGCCTTAGGAAGCATCTTGATTCCTATAGGGAGGCTTTGCGTGCAGCACGGAAATCCTTCTGTTCTGCACGCATTGCGTCTGCAGAGTCCCGCCCGGCAGAGCTGTTTAGGGTGGTGGGGGAGTTGACGAAGGTTCCCCCTGCGCCGAACCCCCTACTCAACCCGACGACAGCCTGCTGCGAGGCCTTTAATATTCACTTTGCAGATAAAATCTCTCGGATAAGAGCTGACCTTGACGCCATTGTTTTGGCAGAGTCCGCAAATGAGGTTTCCAGGAACTCCGTTGATGGCACTTTACTGGATCAATTACAACCTGTGAGTACTGATGACGTGGACAAGCTACTTGGAATGGTGAGGAAGACGACTTGCCCCCTCGATCCCTGTCCATCTTGGCTGGTCGTCCAGGGGGGGGACGCGTTGAGGGTGTTCCTTCGGGACACAATCAATGCGTCATTCAGGGAAGGCAAGGTACCATCGTGCCTAAAGGAGGCGGCGGTAAAGCCACTCCTGAAAAAGCCTTCCCTGGATCCCCTGGATAGAAACAACTACAGACCAGTCTCCTTGCTCCCGTTTTTGAGCAAGGTCATCGAGAGGGCAGTTGCTTCCCAACTCCAAGCAGTCTTGGATGAAACCGATTATCTTGACCCATTTCAAACCGGCTTTAGGACAGGATTTGGGGTTGAGACTGCCATGGTTGCTCTGACCGATGACCTCCGCCTGAGTATCGACAGGGGTAGTGTGACCCTGTTGGTGCTCTTGGATCTCTCAGCAGCCTTTGATACTATAGATCATGCCATCCTCTTAGATCGCCTGAGAGAGCTGGGAATTGGAGGCACTGCTTTGCAGTGGTTCCGTTCCTTCCTCTCGGGCAGATCTCAGAGGGTGAGGCTGGGGGACAGTTGCTCATCTAAAATCGAGCTTAATTGTGGTGTCCCTCAGGGCGCCATCCTGTCCCCGATGTTGTTTAATATTTACATGAAGCCGCTGGGGGAGATCATTCGGAGGCATGGAGCTCGGTGTCTTCAGTATGCTGACGACACCCAGATATACCTCTCCATGACCAGATCATCGTCTCAGACTTCGGATGGCATCTCACCTCTTAATGACTGTCTCAGAGCGGTAATGGGTTGGATGAGGGAAAACAGGTTGAAGCTGAATCCGGACAAAACGGAGGTACTTACAGTCACAGGCCCGAAGCCAGATCTGGGAATACAGTCTCCAGTCCTGGATGGAGTCACACTCTCCTCTAAGGACTGTGTTCGCAGCTTGGGGGTGCTCTTAGATTCATCGCTTCACATGACTAGTCAGGTGAATGCGGTGGTCAGGAGCGCCTGCTATCAGCTCCGGCTGATACGCCAACTGCGCCCTTATCTGGACATGAGGGATCTGGAAACTGTGGTACATGCCCTGGTAACCTCACGTTTGGATTACTGCAATGCTCTCTACATGGGGCTACCCTTGTACCTAACCCGGAAACTTCAATTAGTACAAAATATGGCAGCCAGACTAATTACTGGTACAACTAGGAGGGAGCACATAACACCTGTGCTCAAATCCCTCCACTGGCTGCCGATTAGTTTCCGGGCGCAGTACAAGGTGTTGGTTTTGACCTTTAAAGCCCTACATGGCTTGGGTCCATCTTATCTTAGGGACCGCCTCTCCCCATATGATCCCCCCCGCGCCCTGCGGTCCTCTGGGAGAAATCTGTTACAGCCAATAAGAACTAGGCTGTCTCAGACCTCCCAGAGGGCCTTCTCTGCAACCGCCCCCAGACTCTGGAATGGCCTGCCGGACGAGATCCGCCTTATTACTACTCTTGCTGCCTTCAAGAAAGCAGTAAGGACGGATCTCTTTCGGCAGGCCTTCCCGGAATAGTGTTTAGCTGGGAATGAGTTTTTAGAATTCTTAGAACTGCTCCACCGATTCTGTGTTATTGTATGTTTATTTTTTATTTTTATTTTTTTATTTTAATTATGCTGCATTTTAATTTGATTGTAGTTTAATCTTATTTTAAGGGGGTGGGAGGGTGGGATTATGAGATGGGGGAATGATTTTTAACTTTGTTCTGTTTTAATCTTGCTGTACCCCGCCCCGATTGCCACGCAGAGGGGCGGGTTATAAATAAAAATTATTATTATTATTATTATTATTATCTTATATCAATTGTATTTGTTCATGATGGACTCACTGAAATAATATCTGGAAGGTAATTTCATAATCACAAAAAGTCAACATGGGTTTCAGAGAATCAGGTCATGCCAGACAAATCTGATCTCTTTTTTTGATAAAATTACCAGCTTGGTAGATGAAGGGAATGCTGTGGATATAGTATATCTTGATTTCAGTAAGGCCTTTGACAAGGTTCCCCATGACATTCTTGCAAACAAGCTGGTAAAATGTGGGCTAGACAAAGTAACTGTTACATGGATTTGTAATTAGTTGACTGGCCGAACCCAAAGGGTGCTCAACAATGGCTCCTTTTCAACCTGGAAAGAAGTGACCAGTGGGGTGCCACAGGGCTCTGTCCTGGGCCCAGTGCTATTCAATATCTTTATTAATGACTTGGATGACAGTATTGGGGGCATAGTTATCAAATTTGCAGATGACACCAAATTAGGAGGAGTAGCTAATACCCCAGAGGACAGGATCAAAATTCAAAATGACTTGAACAGACTAGAAAGCTGGGCCAAAGCTAACAAAATGAAATTCAACACGGAGAAATGTAAGATACTGCACTTACATTTCCTCCATTTCTTGAAAAGCAAAAAAACTTTTAGGTAATTTACCCTGATTTTTTTCCCCCAATCCCTAGCTGAAGATCTATCTAATTTATGATCTAGGACCCCATTCCAATCTCCCAATGCTATAATTGAATTACTATTAGCAGTTTGAATCGTATCTAATAACTGGTCGATTTTTTTTTTTTATTAGTCAACGGGGCATAGATCCTGGCAATAAGTATCTTTTCCCTTCTTAAATTTACTTCAACCAACACATAATGACCATTTGGGTCTGCCTTTATTAAATTAAATTTATTTGTCACGTATATCACCACCCCTTTCTTTTTATTTTTGGCAGCGGCAGTATATTCTTTTCCAATTTTTCTATATTCAAGATACTTAATGTCCTTAAGTCCAATATGTGTCTTCTGGAGACATATTACATCTGCCTTTAATTTCTGGAGGTAATGGTATATCTTTTTTCTCTTATGGGAATTATTTAGGCCTCGTGCATTCCATGTTAAAAATTTGAGATGTTCCATTTTTAATTAGGGAGTCAATTACTTACTTCCTATATAGCTCCCTCTCTGTTCTGGTTATGTGGGTCATCATCCAAGTCACTTAGTGACTCTTCTTCCGTTTCTCCCCCATTGCTTTTACGCCGCCAACTTGTTATTTCAGCCTCATTCAATCTATCCTCCTCTCCCGTAGCCTTCTCTTCAGTAATCAAGTTTTTGCCTAGAGTTTGGCTAGCTTGCGATCCTTCTCCTTGATTATGCTGTGAACTCTCTTTCGTTTTCTTTCTCTTTTCTTGTAATCCCAGAATCTACAGGCATCATCCAAATTTCTTAGGACCACCCTTCTCTTTCTCCACCAAAACACCAGCCCCTCTGGAGAGCCCCACCTATAAGGTATGCCTTGCTGTCTCAAATACACTGTTAGAAAGGCATATTTCTTTCTCCTTCTAAGTATCGGAGCCGGAATGTCCTTCAAAATTTGCACTAGTTTACCATCTATACTCAGAGGAGATTCATTGTGTGTTTTTAGTATTAAGTCTCTTGTCCTTCTTCTCAAAAAGTAAACAAAAATATCCCTGGTTAAATTTTTCTTTTTTGCTGATATAGAATTCAGATGAAAGATTCTATCTACCTCTAAATGAAAAGATTCTTCATCCTGATTCAAAAAGGATGCCAATTTAGGGACTAAAAATTCCATTAAATTCTCATTTTTACTTTCTGGTAAGCCCCTGATCTTGATACATTTTCCCCTCAATTTTTGCTCCCATACCGCCCTTTTGTCCATATCCACCTCTCTCAATTTTCTTATGTCCTCTAATTCTGCTGCCAACCTTTCATCCCTATCTTCTAGAGTTCCAATTTTATGCTGCACTGCAGAGATTTCGCCTGTAATTTTCTCTATATTTTGATTTATTTCTTGCAGATCTGTCCTAATTTCCAGGCGGATCTCAGCTTTAACTTCCTGCATTTCCTGCCTAATGCATTTTCGAATTTCATCAAATAGATTTGTATTCGAATCTGTATTTTTCATTTGATCAAATGAGGCACGTCTAGGCAGCTGAGTAGAAGTTTGTACTTTAGCTATTTGGCTTCTAGACATCATGATCTCACTGCTGATTCAGTTTATATTCCAATTTATGCAAAAGAGTTTTGCGGTTATTCAATGTTTGTTATTTGTTGTTTGTTTCCAAATTTACTAGTGCAAGATTGTTCTATAACACAAAGAAAGAAAAAGAAAGAAGGGAAAAAGCACTTAATAATCAACTCAATTCAGATAGAGATATTCCTCTTCCAAAATTAATGTAAATATCAAATTATTTTCCTATAAACTACAAAACACAATCGCCCACTAAATGAATAAAATTAAATATCCCCTCTCTGCAAACCTAGAACATATTATATTACAATGACTTCTCTCTGTTTTTCAATATCGCAGCTACACACAATATCTTATTATTATTCTCCCTCCGAGGCCCCCAATTACCCCTATAACATGTTACACTTTGACCCCTCCCCAGCCACTATCATTTTTTAATCAGGATCCAAAGTCTCCCACTATTTTAATACCTCCCGAACCTCCAATGCTATTCCTCAAGGCAAAATATAAAATCAAGCCACCGGAGATCCTCCACGTTTTATTTCTCCTCCTGGAATGAAAGATGCCTCTTCCTTTCCTTAAACTCTATGATCCTTCATCAGGGCCTTCTTGCCCCAATACTCGCTTGTTCCGTCTTTACAGCCCTATTTAGTCCTCCAAGACACTTATTCCCACTCTTTCTTCTTCTGTCTATGATGAGTTGGATCTTTCCTCTGATCCTGATAAGTGTCTATTTCTTTTGATGTAGCGCTTTTTGATGTAGTGATGTAGAATTACAAACAACATTGGTAGTATATATGTATGTACACCCCTCTCTCTCTCTCTCTCTCTCTCTCTCCCCATATATATGTATATCTTTTCAGATATTTATATGCAAATGGGCCACACACACAAACACACACATGTGTACATTTGTGTATTTGTATGCAAAAATAGAAATATACAGTTGGCTCTCCATTTTCGTGGGGGGATCTGTTCTGGACCCCCCCCCCCATGAAAACGGAGATCAATAAATATTCAAGCCCCATAGGTTTGAATGGGGTGCGCTCCTGCCTCTGATGGAGATCCACCACCGGGAATATGTGAGTGTTCAAACGTGAGCATAGAATGTGCATGGAATTAATAGCAACATTTTCTGTCAACATACCTCTTTTTTCTCCTTTTTTTTTTTGAAATGCAGTAAAAGAAATCCTAGAGAGGTTAGAGAGGCTGGAGGGGCAGATTAATGCCCACCCACCCCCAACCCTGACACTCCATCTCCAGATTCTGTAAGTAAGCTTCATATAGCTAATATTTCATCCACCTGTGCAGTAGTGGGCTGGAAAAAATAGTATATATACAGCAACTCTTTGTAGAAAATGAAGTGCTTGAACACCTGGATAGGGTGGAGGCATGGCAGGCCACCTTCACCCTAGCTTCCCATCATCAGCATTATTTTTTTTTGTTATTGTTATTTTATATTTATTAAGATAAATCAATATTTAGTTATGTTTTGTAAAAAATGTTTTTATTATATGCAAATCAACATTGTTTTTAAAATTCTTATTGTTATATATTTTAGAAATAAAATAATCTCAAATTAAAGTACTATTGTTAATT
This sequence comes from Phrynosoma blainvillii, assembly GCA_026167975.1. NCBI lineage: Eukaryota > Metazoa > Chordata > Lepidosauria > Squamata > Phrynosomatidae > Phrynosoma > Phrynosoma blainvillii. Next base: position 237,014,006 of record JANUYF010000001.1, on the reverse strand, counting down.
CTACCTATAGTTGTTTTTCATTGTGCTGCAACATTCATGGGGATAGTGGAACTGGTTTCTTGGTCTCCCTCAAAGGTCTACCTATAGAAGGCTCATCAGAGCATACTGGCTGTTGTCATGCTATCCCTTTGATTTTTTCAAGAGATTCTCTGAGGGAAAAATTGGAGGGTAGTGCAGCAGTGACAACAGATATGGTAGTAGTGGGTGATGTGCTCCCAGCAGCCACTGTTACAGAGGCACTGCTGCAGTGTGTACTTTGAGATCCACTACTTAAACCACCATCAGTGATGGAGATCTGTGTACTCACTCTCCTCCTCTTCACCATCCTTCCACCTCCTCTACTCTAACTTGGTCTAGCAAAGGGATTTGGGCCTTAGTTTCATCTACTTAGCTTCACTTCTTTTCTTTTTGGAGATGATTATTTATTAGTTCTTGATATGAACAATCTAATTTACTATCAAAATAATATTCAATCAAAGATAAATGACCTGAAAGATGAAAAAGAGAAGGAGAAGAAAAGAAAAAAAGAATAGAAGAGAGGGAAAAGACATACAACTAATATACATTGAGGCTCTCACCCACCCTCCCTAATCCAGACTGTAAAGAAAATAAAATAAAAAGAGAAAAAAATATTCTACCATTACAAACCCAACTAAGTAATCCTACTAAAATGACTATTAACCATACCCATGATTATTACATTGTTAGATTTCTTATTGCTGAAAGAATTTATAAAGTTTTCAGTCTTTCAAAAAGTCTTCAATTGGCGTTTCTTTTAGAACTCCCATTAATTTGGCCATTTGAGCTAACTGAGCAATAATAATAATAATAATAATAATAATAATAATACATTTTATTTATATGCCGCCTCTCCCTGTGGATCGATGTGGGTTACAACAATTAGGAATAGCAATAAAATACAATATACAATTAAACCAGATTTCTAAATAACCCTTACTCCAACCCCCCTCCCAATCATAAAAAAGAAAAAGAAGCAAACCAAAAACAGTAAAAAGAATATAAAATGAATAGCAATATAAAATACTAATTCAAAGCAAAGGAAATAACAAATTAGTTAAAATTAGAGGTAGTTAGAGGTGAAACATTATCTTTTTTGGGGTAGACGGGGGATATCAGTATCAGTGGAGTGGAGGCTAATCTGGAAAGGCCTGCCGGAAGAGATCCATCTTAACAGCCTTTTTAAAGGCTTCTAGTGGTAATGGACAAATCTCCTCCAGCAGGCCATTCCATAACCCAGGAGCAGCAGATGAAAAGGCCCTCTGGGTGACCACAATCAATCTGGTCTTAGGCTGCAGTAAATTCTTCCCAGAGGACTTAAGTGTGCAGGGTGGATTATATGGAGGAAGGTGCTCCCGCAAGTAGTCTGGACCTAGGCCATGTAGGGCTTTAAAGGTTATAACCAACACCTTGTACCGTGCCCGGCAACTAATTGACAGCTAATGGAGAGATTTTAAAACAGGTGTTATATGGTTGGCTCTAGTGTACCTGCGACCAGCCTGGTTGCCATATTTTGCACCAACTGAAATTTCTGAACTTGGCATAAGGGTAGCCCCATGTAGAGTGCATTGCAGAAGTCAAGATGAGAGGTTACCAGTGCATCTACACTGTTTCTAGGTCGCCTGGCTCCAGGAAGGGTCACAGGTGGTGTATCAGCCGAAGATGATAACAGGCACACCTGACTGTCGCGTCTATCTGAGGTGTCAACTGGAGAGACGAGTCCAGGAGCACCCCTAAGCTGCAAACACAGTCCTTCAGGGGAAGTGTGACCCCATCGAGAACTGGCTGACATATCTCCATTCCTGGGTTAGGGGTCCCTATAGGAAGTACCTTCATCTTATCTGGATTCAGTTTGAGTCTGTTTTCCCTCCTCCAGTCCATTACTGCCTTAAGACATTCATTCAGAGGAGAGATGCCATCCTTAGTCATTGCAGCAGTCAGAGACATAGAGAAACATAACTGAGTGTCATCAGCATACTGATAACACCCCTCCCCATATCTCCAGATGATCTCACCCAGCGGCTTCATGTAAATGTTAAATAGCATAGGAGAGAGGATGGCAATCTGAGGGACGCCAGATTTTAGTCCTCTTTTAGAAGAGCAACTGTCTCCCAGCTTCACTATCTGAGAGATAGAAACGGAACCACTGCAGTGCAGTGCCCCCAATTCCCAAGCGTTCCAGAAGGATACCATGGTTGATGGTATCGAAGGCCGCTGAGAGGTCCAAGAGCACCAACAGGGTCACACTTCCCCTGTTGATGCCCTGATAGAGATCATCGACTAAGGCGACCATGGCAGTCTCAACTACATATCCTGTCCTAGGTATAACAATCCATTAGGTATGTCCTAAATCCATTAGGTATAACAATCCATTAGGTATATTCAGAATATGCCTATTCTAGAAAAGGTTTCATGACGCTCTGGAAAAATACAATAGTATAGTCTATAGAGTTTGGCAGCAAATATCTCCAGCTGTCTATTACTCCAAAAGTCTCTCTCTCTCTTGCTCTGTGGTATGTGTGTGTATATATATGTGTGTGTGTGTGTGTGTGTTTATGTGTACACACACACACATATAGTTCTAGGTAGTCTCCGGTCATCTTCTTCAATACTTTTACTGGAACATTTATCATTATTAGGATAAACAACTCCATTCCAATTGCCCATTCAAATCAGATTTTGTAGGTCTAATTCAGATGTCTTTCTTAACAATTTTTTTTATACAACATTGATTTCTCATTATTGGGGCCATAAATACCCATTCAATGCATTTTTTTGCTATTCCAGTTCTTTTCCACAATTGCACATCTGCTTTGTCCATCTTCAAAAATCAATTTAGGTTGTAATGTGTCCTCAACTACAGCCAGCCTCAGTTCCCACAGCTGCTAGGGATGGAAAGGGTTAGCTGCAAACAGCAAGGCCAGCCACAAACCTTCCTGTAGTTGAATGTAGGGCCTCGAATGAAGTTGAATGTAGGGCCTCGAATGAAGACTGTGCCGCTGCTGTCCACTGGAACCGGTCCTTCCCCCACAACAGTTGGGAGATAGGGCTCGTGAGGTCCGCATAGTCCTTGATGAACTTCCAATAGAAGTTGGCGAACCCCAGGAACCGCTGCACATCCTTCCTGTTGCGAGGGGGCTGCCAAGACAGCACCGCCTCGATCTTGGCAGGATCCATGGCCACGCCCTGTGCCGAAACAGTGTACCCCAGAAAGTCCACCTCCCTGAGATCAAAGGCACACTTTTCCAGCTTGGCATACAAGCGGTGGTCCCTCAGGCGCTGGAGCACGGCACGCACATGGGCATCATGGGCCTCCTGAGTTGGGGAGTAAATCAGGAAGTCATCTAGATATATGATGACGAATCGATCCAAATAGTCCCGGAACACGTCATTGACAAAATGCTGGAAGACGGCGGGGGCATTACAGAGTCCAAAGGGCATGACTGTGTACTCATAATGCCCATAACGAGTCTGGAAGGCCGTCTTCCACTCATCTCCAGCCCGGATCCTCACCAAGTTGTAAGCCCCACGAAGATCCAATTTGGTGAAGACCTTGGCGTGGTGGAGCTGCTCCAGCAATTCCGGAATCAACGGCAAGGGGTAGCGGTTCCGGACAGTGATCTTGTCCAGGGCTCGATAGTCGTAGCAGAGGCGCAACTCCCCCAACTTCTTGCGGACAAAAAGTACCGGTGCTCCCGCAGGAGACTTAGAAGGACGAATGAAGCCCCGCTGCAGATTCTTCTCCAAAAACTCCCTCAGAGCCGCCAGCTCAGGCTCCGAGAGAGAGTAGAGACGCCCCGCCGGAATAGGGGCTCCTGGCACCAGATCAATGGCACAATCATAGGGCCGGTGCGGGGGAAGCCAGTCCGCCTCCTTTTTGTCAAAGACATCTGCAAAGTCCCGGTACTTCTCCGGCAACATCACGGTACTGTCCTGAACCCCTGCCACCATCGCAGCTGGGATCCTTTCTGGCCAACAGTGCTCCTGGCAGTACTCCGAACCAAAGAGCACCTCCCGCCAGGACCAGGAAATATGTGGATCATGCTGCGAGAGCCACGACATGCCCAGCACTAGCGGGAAGTGAGGAACTGCAGCCAGCAAAAACCGCAGCTCCTCAACATGTCCTTGGATCTCCAGGTGAAGTACTGGAGTCTGGTGCGTCACGGGGCCCGACCGGAGAAGCCGTCCATCAATGGTCTCCACTGTCCGGGGCTCGAGCAACGCCTCCATTGGGATCCCGTGACGTTGCGCAAACCCCAAGTCCATGAAGCAGTTGGAGGCCCCCGAATCCAACATAGCCCCCACCGGCAACAGTTCCATGGACGGCAGCCTCAGGTTGGCAGCGACCAGCAAGGGGTCCCTCTGCGAGACCAAGATAGCAGAGGTGGGTTTCCAAGCAGTCTCCAGGTGCCCCACCTCCAGGTGCCCCACCCCACGCTCTCTCTACACCTGGGCTGCGTCGTTTCCCGCTGGCTTGGCTCGCCATCCCTTGGCAGGACAAGCCCTTGCAAAGTGTCCAGAGAGACCGCAATACAAGCACAGGCCCTCCTGTCTCCTCCGCTCCTTCTCCGTCCCTGACAGCCGTGGCCGAGCTCCTCCCAACTGCATTGGCTCCACTGATGTCCCAGGAGCAGCGGCCTCAGGAACAGGACGGCACTGACTTAGAAGGAGACGGAAGGCCAGCGTGTCGAGCCTCCCTTCGGGCTGTCAAGCGGCAGTCCAGGCGGATGGCCTGGGCAATCAAGGCTGACAAGGTCTGTGGTGGTTCCGAGCGGGCCAGCTCATCCAGAATGGCTGCTGACAGACCATGCTGAAATGCAGTCTGCAAGGCACTGTCTCCCCAATTTACATCCTGTGCAAGGAGGCGAAAGGCCATGGAGTAGTCCGCTACCGAGCCCTGGCCTTGTTTCAGGGTCAAAAGCCTGTGTCCCGCAGTCTCAGTATTCACAGGGTCCCCCCACGTCTCTTTAAACTCATGTTCAAAGGCTTGCCAGTCAGCCAGCACTGGGCTCTGGGCATTCAGGTAGGGCGTTGCCCATTTAAGAGCAGGACCAGCCAACAGTCCAATAACAAAAGCCACCTTATGAGAGTCACTAGGGAAATCTGCCTCCCTGATTCGAAAATGCAGCTGGCAGCTAGCCAAGAAGCCATCCAACAAAGTTCGGTCCCCAGAAAATTTTTCAGGCAGGGCAGTCAGGCATTTAACCCTGAGACTGGGCTGGGGGGGGTGCAGGCGGCTGAGGATTTGCCTGGAGTTCTGAGACCACCTGTGTAAGCATTGCAACTTGAGCAACTAGCTTTTGATTCTGCTCCAAGAGCTCTTTGATTAAGGCTCCCTCCGCCATCCTGTAGCAGCTTAGATTATGGCCAAGACTTATTCTGTCCTCAACTACAGCCAGCCTCAGTTCCCACAGCTGCTAGGGATGGAAAGGGTGAGCTGTAAACAGCAAGGCCAGCCACAAACCTTCCTGTAGTTGAAGCACCAGCAAAGCAGAGTCCAGGAATCAGCATCAGTCAGTCTAAGGTCAGGGCAGGCAGCAATCAGCAAAGGTCCAGTCCAGTCCAAGGTCAAGGCAACAGAGTTCCACAAGGCAAGAGCGAGAGGCACAAAGCAGGAAACAAGGAGCCACACTGACCATAGTCTCCCAAGGAAACTACAATAAGTCTTGACACTGAGGAAGCCTCTTGCAACTGTTTAAATAGTCAAATCCTACCTCAGTGCCAGCTGAGGCTTGTTCAGCAGCTGCTTTTCAGCTAGTCTCCTGGACCTGCAACTGCCAGCACTCTCAGCTCTCCTCTGCCTAAAGGAAGGCACTGGCTCTGCTGTATCCTCCTGCTTCTCCCCACTAGGCAGCTGAGCCTCCAAGGAAGGGGCACTAGGACCTGGCTGCTCTGGGGCTGGGAGAACCAGGCTTGGCTCAGACAGAGCAGAATGAGAGCCAGGTGGAGCCTGTATCTCTTCCTGCTCTGGGGCTGGGAGAGCAGAATGAGAACCAGGTGGAGCCTGCATCTCTTCCTTCTCTGGAGGAGACCCATCCTCCTCCTCGTCCTCCTCGTCCTCCTCAGGGCTGACCATGACATCATGTTTGATTTATATAAAAGATCACTCCATTTCTTTTACTCTTCTTTGCAGAAAGAATAAAAAAGTTTTTAAAAAGAATTTTAAAAACAGTTTTCAGTCCTTCAAAAAGAATGAAAAAATGCAAGAACAAGAGAGTACTTGTTCACATTCAACCCATATAGCTCCTTGGGTCCCACTTGATCCTTTCTCATGGCTCTCCACATAGCACTAGAAAATTGGCAAGTCTGTCTTGCAAAGTCAAGAAGAGAAGAATATATCTCTCTCTATATAGTTGCCCCTTCATTGTAACAGGGGATCTGTTCCAGACCCCCCCCCCCGCCACGAAAATGGAATACCTCAAATATTCAAGCCCCATAAGCTTGAATGAGGGTGTGTGTCCATGGGCGCATGCCCCATTTTATACCCCTCCATTTCCCACCTGTGAACAGGCAAAAATGGAGGGACAAATATATACTATTTATTTTTATTATATATATATATATATATATATATATATATATATTGCAAATTTTCCTACCATCGCTTGTGCTGATGTTGATGATTTTGGTTGGAATCATGATTTACAAATAGTTAACACAATGTTATGCACCTATTATTTTTTTCTATTCATGACTCCTAGGTAGGGACTACAGAAGAATCATGAAATTTCCCCAATTCCACTTCCTGAGAAACAGTTGCTGCAATTGATGGGAGTCTGTGCCCCTGTTGATTGGGAAATAGTTGTCTGATATTCCCCTTTTACAAGTGATTTTTGGCACAAGGTGGAATTGCAATGGGGTCATGCTTCTGCCTGTCACACCACAAATCATTTTCAGGAAGGGGAGGGATCATCAGCCAGCTACTTCCTAAGCTTCATGGGAACAGACCCCCATTAATTGTGGTGGTTGCTTCCTGCTAAGTGGGGATTGAGGGGAATCGGAATGAGTGTCAGAACCAGTGGACTGAGTTCCCAATAACCAGGAAAACATCGTATGGGGGAAGCAGACGGGTGGCACGGGGCCACCCTAGGAAGCTGCGGATCGGGGCCGAGGCATCCGCATTCCTCTGCCCCACGGCACAGCTTCGCCACCCCAGGAAGGAAGCTAAAATAGCGCTCCTTCCACAAATTGCTGAAGGTGCTCCGCAAAAGGCTGCCAGCGCACCTTCGGCACCTTTTCCGCCACAGCGTGTGTGGACGCTGTGGCGGATAGGCATCCTTGGAGCGCTGGACATGCGGAGGGTCCGGCGCTCCGACAACGTCTTCGGGAAGGGGTTGGGGCGGCCAGCGTGTGGCTGCCCCTCCCCTTCCTTGACCTGAAGGCGGTGCTTTGCGTCATCTGCTTAGGCCCTTAGTGTGATAGGAAACAAAAGACTTTTATTCTGGACATCGGGACAGAAATCACCAGTAGAGTGTTTTTGCTGAAACTGAGGGTCCTTTCCCCATTCCATAACATTAGAACTCAGACCATTCAGCCCCACTCCCTTTCTGGCCTTTGATCCCGATCAAAGCAAATTCCAAGAGCCCTTTCTTCCTCTACATCACAAGATTGTTGCAGGAAGGACAGAGTCATAAAACCATAAACCCTTTCACTCTGCTTTCCATCTGCCCCCCTGCCATTTGCCCATTTTGCTACTTCCCATACACTGGATCTATACATGATTTATGAATATAATTCAGTATTCAATACACTTCAATAATCAAAACATACATCCTTTCCAATAACCCACACCAATCATGACAGAACCATGCCCATGGATTCTGACAATGTGACTCACTGTGTAGCACTGTAACTATGGTGTTTATGCATATGTCAGTCCTCAACAGGATTACAGCCATTGCTTGTGATTTGACTAAAACAGTTTGACTGGTAGAACCCAAAAGTCTTAAAATTTGTTTCCCCTATTTTCCCCATATGATTCTGATATTATAAAATGGAAAAATAAAGTTTCATTTAAAATCAACTTTAAAAAGCAATTTTCTGAAACAAGAACTGAGTTTGCCAATTGGTCCTAAGCTAGCATGAGAATGTTCAAGTGCTAAGCTGGAGTAACAGACACTTCAAGTCCAAAACTTTCTATGGTCTTAGTTTTGATCCCTATAGCTGGCAGGCAGGCAGGCACTGGGAAAATAGGATGGTCAGAGCAAGCTGATTTCATCATTGAAGAAGAACCGGGAAGAAAGAAAAAACTGCTGTTGTAGTATACCAATAGGATTCCAGCCTCTGTGACTGAGCACATGGATTTGTACAACATGAAAGCTATGTGGGCAAATAAGTCATGTTAAAGGACAGCATAGGTATAGTTGCTAAACTACAAGAATAATTCTTCAGTTATCTCTGTATTGACATGGAAGTGGTCAGGCAATTGTATCCTTGGGTTGTAGTATCCAGTAATATGGTCAGACTTTGACTAGGGATGTGAAAATCAGCCAAGGTTGAGGTTATTGTGGTTTTCTGTTTTCCATTCCAGTTCATGTGTGCATCAGATTGTGAGCTCTGTTTTCCCCGCATGGAAATTTGTGTCTCCTTCTGTGTTCATTTTGCCACTTGTACACACGTTCACTCATTGGCTAAAGCTTGTTTGCCTGCATTTTCAAAATCTGGTGCATCTATTTCTCATGCACATTTCCAACTGGATGCATATTGAGTGCATTTTTATTGTCCAAGCCACAGTGTAAACTTGGAAAAGTTTGGTCATAGTTTACATTTGGGTCCACAAGGTATGAATCGGATAAATTCTGATCAAAGACAACTGAAACAAACGTCTTGCTCACTCCTACCTGGTACTCAAGAGTAGCCCATCATTATGATTTACAAGTGATGGCAGAACAGGCATCCAGACCAAATCACCCAAATGTCTATAGGATGGGATGGTTAAGAGCAAAATTCCCCCCAATTGTAAATAATACTGTTTTGTACTATAACTTTTAGAAGTTTCCAACCAAATGGCCACTGGCTGAAAGATTTTGGGAAGTCTGGGGATGTACTGTGCTTTGAGGTTCTTTGTTTAATATTTGCTATTTTGAGACTATCTACCAGCTCTCCCCAACATCAAATGTTACCTGGATGTAGAATGTTAGGACACTAGGGGGATTCTCCTTTCTATCCTAGATTTCTCCTTGATGGGAATTTGCAACACTGGGGAATCATTCAAGCATCACACAAACACACACACATACACAAACAAACACTACATTCTGAACTGGTATGATCCTAGAACAGCTAACTCCTCAGCAATTTACTTTTGTGCAGAAATATTGTTTTCTCTGCATAAATATTTTCTCTGTACATAAAATGCTGTTTTCTGTACAGAATAAACAAAACAAACCATCTGTGAATTTTGCACAAAATATATCCCAAAAGGTGAAGATTCTCATTAAGATTCTCTTTGTCATGGTTTCCAGGCACTCAAGAAAAATCATTTTTAAAAACCACTTTGGAATTTCTTTCCATTGCTACTCTCAGATGGATGTGTATATAGGTTTACATCCTTAAAAGCTGAGTAGTCCCACACTTTAATTTTTCCAGTAAAATCCATATGGATTCTGTTTTCCAAGACACTAATAGTCTTCCTCTGGCATTCTTCTATGAAGGGGAAGAATGAAATTTTTCTTGTCTCCACAAAGATAAAATTCTTCATTTTTGAGTAGGCAATCAGAAAGAATGTGAAAAAGATTGCTCCCATTCTACTGTCACAGCCCTGCACACATCACCACTAGTTCTTCATGTTAATATTGCCCCTGGGTACCTTTCTCACTGCCTAATCAGCACTTAGTCAGCACATCATCTTCAGTCTTTCTGACCTTGTCAGGATTACAGGGGTCACATTTTCACATGGGTAAACTGCTTGGAAATAGTGTCTCCAATGTATTAGGCACAAACATGTTTACCATCAACATGAGGCAAACATCTCTTGTCATTCCCTCTCTTCTTCCTTTGGCCTTGCAATCACTTGTCATGCTGCCAGGAAAGCTCATCTGACTGCTAGTATTATTTTTTGCCTGTGATTTTTCATGCAGTCTGTGGGATATATTACTAGAACAGGGGTAGGCAACCTAAGGCCTGGGGGCCAAATGCGGCCCCTTGAGTCCTTTGGACTGGCCCTAGGCCGGTCCTGCCACCGCCGCCACCTGTCATGATGATATTAATTATTGTTGTTATTACTTCTTCTTGAGGTTTTCTTGGCAAAATCTCCACAGGGGTTTTGCCATGGCTTTTCTGGGGCTGAGAGAGTGTGCATGCATATTTTATTTTTTATTTTTTTAAAGTTTTTATTTTTATTTATTTATTTATTTATTTATTTTTGGTGCTTCGGCCCCCCAATTGTCTGAGGGACAGCAACCCGGCCCCCGGCTCAAAAAGGTTGCCTACTCCTGTACTAGAAGATATAAAACCCACTTGTGCACATGTTTTAGGCTTTCCTGCACACTAGTATCACTTGTTCAAAACAGCTATCTATAAAGCCAGATTTCTGATTTTCACAAAACAAATTAGGATTATAGTTGCATGTCACATGTCCATTATAGTGCACAAAATGTTTATATGTGCACTATGTTCCCCATTCAAAAGCAGAAAGAACCACATAATGCATGGCTGTACAATTGGCTTATATATGGAATAGCTTCTGCAGCCATCTTAGTTTCTTTCTTTCTTTTTTTTTTTTTATAGATTTGATAATATTTTTAAACTATTGACTGTTGAAGACATGCCTCCCAAACAGTAAATAGGCCATTTTCCCATTGGGAGTAAAAAATTATATGTCATCCTAGCACCAAACTAAGTTGTTGTCCTGCTTCAGCTGAGAAATGCAGAGGGACTGATGGTGGAAAGAAAGCATTTTTCACTAATACAACATGCTGCTTTTATTGAAAAACCTGGTATTGGGTTAGCTTTTAAGTTTATTGCACCAGTACCTGTAATGTTCCCACTGAGTCCCTGGAATGTAATAATATTGAAACGGGTGTTACCGCATTAGACTATTGATAACGTGATAGTAACGTTATGAGAACACATATTATCGCACTGCATTTACTGTTGTACCGGTACCAGCACTAAAGCAGTTCCTCTGCTGTCCCTCATTGGTGCATGCTCACTGTTGCAAAAACCCCTATGTCTGCATTGGAAAGAATGCTTCTGAGAGGTTTAGGCAGCGAGCATTCAAAAATCCATGGATGCTCAAGTCCCATTATATACAATGCTGTAGTAAAATGGTGTCCCTTATATAAAATGGAAAGATTAAGCTTTACTAATTGGATTTTTTGAAAAATATATTTTCAAGCTATGGATGGTTGCATTTGTGGATGCTGAATCAGTGGATATAGAGTTCCTTTTTTTTTTTTTTTTTTGCAAGGGTGCAGAAAAGAGGTACATGTAGTGCCAAATCCATAGCAATATGCCTCCCTCTTGCAAATAATTTTAATCTACTAATCCCATTTTAGCAGTTCCTTCCAAACATTCAAACACTGAAATGTGTTCATATCTACCTACCCCCCCCCCCAAAAAAAAGCCAGCCCTCTTGCAGGCACAATAGGCAAACTAGTTCCATACTTTCTTCCTGCATAACCTCAGCTCCAGGTGTATGTTGGTAGGATGTCTGGATGGGTGAACATCTAAATGGGAAAAGTGATCTGCTGTATTTATTGCATATTGTTCACATCTATTGCTCATCACCAAGTCCTTTACATTGTTTAATAGCAGGACTGTATAATTTTCTGAGCTGGTGATGACAAAGTACAGGGAATACAGTCCAACTTTTTTGAGGGAAGGAAAGTTGTCACTTTGGCTGAGACCAAATCATCATATAGGATGGGACTGAAAAAGGAAGAGGTCCTAAGCTTTGGAAAAGAGAAATGAACCCATGTTGATAATAGTTCTGCCATGGTATCAATACATTTAAGAACCTTAGTCCTTGGTAGCAGTTTTGTTGTGTCCCGAGTTTCAGAGCCATATTGTCCAGATTGTACACAGCTCAGAACAGAAAAGAGACCTAGACAATGTGGCTCTTAAAGCATGGATATAAACAGCTTGTGAACCATTATGAGCTAGAAGTGTCAGCAAGGATTAGAACAAACATCAAGCAAAGGGAGAAACGAACAGCTATTGTATGGGCAGAAATGGATTTTTAGATCCTACAGTAAATAAAACAACGGACTGAGTGAAGCCAGTGCCCCTGTGGTGATCAAGTTTGCAGAAATTTTTACTGGCAAGCTGCCATACTTATTTTCATTTATCTGCCTCAAAGCTCCGTTTCAAAAAGTGCAAAAGCGTGTTGTTGATAGAGTAGATTGTTTATAGCTGAATTGAGTATTTCAGAACAACACGCATTGTAATAAAGTGGGGTGGGGAGAGGAAGGGAGGGAAGATGCCTACAGCTGCAGCTTCTTGAAATTTCTATGTCAAAAAGAAAGAAAATCACAGAAATGCAAGATATCGATTCTGCCTTAACAAAGGTAATAGGAGAGTCATTTCCAACCACACTGAAGGATAAGGATGAATAAAAGAATTAAAGTGCAAGAGGCCAATTTCTCTTCTTATTCATCAACCCAGCACCTAGTGCCCATATTGCTATTGCCTTTATGATACTGTATTTTTATGGTCTGTTTTGTTACCCAACAGCAATCTGAATGGCAGTAAATTCTAAGCATTCATCGCCTTGTGTGCACCATGTAGGTTTTATTGCCAGTGCAACAAAGGGGCTTGTTTATAGGAAGAGTTGTCTTGAGATGGTAACTTGATCTAGTCGAAGATTATTTTTATGTGAGAAAAAGGTTAATCTCAGAGGCTGAGATTAATTTAAGCAGAAGTCCCTGGCTGCTTGAGGGGGTCTTTTAACTAGCTTATTTCACCTTGAGCAAGGGTCACATCCCCAAGTTTTCCATAGAAGGCTGAATATTTGCATTTGCCCTTGTTAAATTCTAGCCTTTCTTTGCAACCACAAAAGCTATTTGTTGCCACTAATTTCAGTTGATCTATTCATGCTCACTCCAGCAGTGGATGCCAAACCACATGAACCCCAAGTGGTCACTGAACCCACTTCTGGGTGAGGACTTTGGAACACACAAATGGTTCCCTTTACAGATTTATGTACCCAGTATGCATAGTTCTCCTTGGGAGTTCTGCAGGACTCTTATTGTATCCTGATACATTCATAACCTACTTGGTGGAATCAAAGTCTGACTTAAGTCCATGGTTAGGAAACAAAAGCTCAATTGAGTCAATGGTGACTTCTCAACAATCTGTTTGACCAGGATATCCAAACTAGAGGTACAGACCCTGTACCATGCTGAGATACATATATCAATTAGGGCATTGCTTGTTCTTCTTTGAAGAAAAGGACTATCAACATAGAATTCTCAGGGTTTTTTTTATATCATGTACCTATGTTATTTTTTCCCCCTGGCTGTTATTTTCTCAGACCTCTAGCCTGAAGAAGAGGCAACTGAAACCTATTGACTAATGCTTTAGATGGTCCAAATGAGGAAGAAAGAACTCATTGATAGTTTCAAAATTGTTAATCAATTATTATTATTATTATTATTATTATTAATCAAGGACTCACAATTTTCATTAATAACAATAGACAAAACTGTGCTCTTTAAGAACTTTGGACTTTGACTGTGACAGATGCAGCTCAGCTTCTATGGCAGTAATGTGCTGATATATTCTGCTAGCTATGAATGTAGTAGTTTAGTGGGATCTTTTGATACTGTTCATAATTTTGATATCACATTAATCCTGATGTAACTGTGGCCTTGCTAAAAATTCATAGGTTTGCCATTCACCCTGTTTGTTGATTCCTAAATCCCTCCATATGGATCATCTTCTTGGACACAGTAGCCTGGAAGCTGGAATATCAGATTTAGCATGACCACATAAAAAGGCACCACTTGGTGGTCGCAATTCACATGAGCTTGAGAAAAGGACAGCTTAGCCCAGGGGTGGAAAAGGTGGGGCCCTTCAGATGTAGTTGGACTGCAACTCCCTGAAGTCTTAACCAGCCTAGACAATAGTGAGAGGCAATGGGAGTTGCAGTCCAGGAATAGCTTGAGGACCACAACTTTCCCAGCCTTCAGCTAACACTTGACATGCTAAAAGTACAAGAGGGACCATAAGCAACTATACTTGTGTCCCTGGGTATTCCCCCCAAGTCTTTATTCAAGCAGAAGAACATGAAGGGCTACATTGAGGAAAATTATATCAGAACTGTAGCCCCTTCAAGAAGAATGGCATCTGCATATACAGTAAGTCTATGCATTACACCATCTCTGTGTGCAGTTCCTGGGACTCTCAAGAGGGTCCTACTTTCCTATGTATTTTTCACATGTATGGTACATTTCATGCTCTTAATGTTTTCCAGAAATTCAATGTGACAGAACCGGAGGTATCACAATCTGGAACTCTTAACTTTAGTAAACGGGTGAGAATACTGGAATGTGTATGTTCCTTATTTAATGGCTTCACCAGCTTTCTCTCTACACTGCTAGGCATGGCTGTTCAGGATACATTATAGGCAACTAACATCTGGACTGAATATCTATTAGGAACATATGCTTTCCTCAGCTACAGCATCATGCCATAGAATGGAGGAAATCCAAACCGAATGGAGATTTCAGACATTTTCAGAGGTCGGGAACAAAGTCATTTGAGTCCTGTCCCCCACCCTGTGAATAACTATGGCACACTGGCTTGTAGAAAAGACTACTGACAGGGTCTATAGCTGGAAACAACCTGTTTCTCATTTTAAAATTCAGATCATCATCACAGCTCCAAACAGATGCATCCCAATAAGATTCCCTCTTGAGAATGCCTTGCCCAACAGTGATCTAAATATTTCATTTTACTAAATGAAACCCAGGTGATGCCTGAACTGCCTTTTGATTTCAGTGATGGGCCACATTATGAGTTGCGCTCTTGCTAATAGTGTGATAAGTTCCAGTTTTCTCCCCAAAGGATGCTCTTAGTTGCAGTTGCAAGGTCTATATATACTCTCAGACGGATATGCCTGGGAACACACAGCTTATATAAACAGAAGCAAGCATTTAAATGCCAGTACAGGCCTTCAAGGTTGTTGATTGAATACAGTTCCAACTCTCTTGCTACTGAGAAATGAATTCACAAAGTAGAATATGTTATATTCTGACTGACAATGGTGTATGAAAAAAGAACCTTTTATCAAACTACATGATATAATTGGAAATAGAATTCCATAGCTCTGTAACTATCTCTCCACACATACATGAGAAGGATTTCCAGCCATCTGAGAAGACACCACAAGTTGCATCCAATTCACAAAACATAATCAGAGAGCATGGTAGAAAAGGTTGCTCTGCAATGCATCACCTCTTATTTATATCAACTGTCTTCAGCTCATCCTGCAATTAATGTATCTTGCAGCAATTGCACTGAAATAGCCACTCTCAGTGCAGAAATATTTGTTGTTGTTGTTGTTGTGCATGTGTGTGTGTATATTCTGTGTGTGCTGAAATTACTCATCTTTTACATCACTTCATCCCCCTCTACACCTCCCCCCCCCCTCAAGGCAGCACTCCAAGACACAAATATCAAATTTAAAACAGTAATTGGCAGAATAATGTACTGGTAAGGGTGTAGGATGGGGCAGGAGTGCTCCTCTGTTGGTGGGGTAATATGTCTACTGTGGAGATTTCTGAGAAGTCCTCAGAAGCACCTCAGATTTAGGAATTCCACTGTTAGAGTGGGAATAGGGATTCAAATCATGATGGACTTGTCCTGACATGGTATTACATGAGAAAATAACAACCTAACAACAATAACAACAACACACCTCCTCATCATAAGACCAGTGCCAAGATGGTAGTTTTTGGTTGGTGTGTTGGTCTCAAAGAGTTTGGGTACATCATCAAAACTGCTTTTTGCACGAGTATGTATAAATATGCAATTTTTGAAAACTGCAATAAATGTTACCTTTTTGCACAATCTGTTAAAGAACTGTGCAATGACAGAATCACTTGTGGGTTGTTGTTTTTTTGATAGGGATGGAAAGATCATTTGAAAACATTTGGAAGTTTGTTGAAAAACATATTTCTTAAGTGTCAAGAAATCATGATAAGAAGAATCCTGGGGCTCATTCACACAGTACAGTTATTGTACTGTGGTCCTCCTTTAAGTGCCATGACTGCATCTTCTGGAATCCTGGGACTGACAGTTTGGTTAGAGGCACCAGAGGAGCTCCCTGGCTGAGGATCCTAAAAGCCCCTCCCTCAAATGCCAATCCCAGGAGTCCATGAGATTGAACCATGGCATTTATAGTGGAATAGTAGTACTAGAATTCTTAATATAAATGGACTCCTGACTGATGTGCCTCTTTGCTTTTGGGACTTATTTTACACAAAATAGAGATATGGTTGCTTTGCATAGAAAACAACATTTTCTATACTGGAAGAAACTTTTTTTGCACAGAAAATATATGTTGTTTCCTGAACAGAAAATGCTGTTTTCTGCACAAAACAACCACACACAAATTCTGTGCAGAATAAGTCTCAAAATGTGAATAGTCTTTGAAAACTGCATCATTTTCAAATACTTTTTTGGCAATGGAAGAAAAATTAGTAAAAATATATATATTTGTGGCTTCCTTTGGGAAGAAAATTTGCAAAGAATGACATTCCCACTTTTAAAAATCACCCTGCCTATCTTTCTGTGCTTGCTGTGTGTACAGTTATGTGCAGAGACATTTTGCACAGATGATCAAATGTGATTTTTTTAAAAAAATCCCAAACCCTTTGGTGTCTTGATCTTTCAGACCTTTCAGGCAATTTCAAGAGTCCCCAACAGATTACCTAGACACCTCAAGGCAGCTTTTTTCCCCTTTTGATAAAAAAGTAACTGCCTGAAAGATTATTTCACATCTCCACTTGAAAATGGGCTAGGACACATTAGATCCACTAGATCCAAAGCCTCATTAATCCCTGAACATACTCCAAGCATGGTGAACATAATAGTGGGCATTTTAAGAAGTGATCCAGACTCTCAACATGGCCAATGTGTTCTGGCAAAGGTCTGGAAGTGATCAATCATCAGTTTTGCTCTCGCCTGCTGATTTAGGATTGCTTTGTAAAACATACTGCTTTATCACATGAGAAAAGAAAGCAGAAATGGAGCCAGAGAGAAGAACTTTCTCCTTACCTCTCCACATGCTGTTTTGGCACTTCCATCCTCCTTCCCCTTGCCTTTTGCCAAATGGACTTTTCCAGCACAACAAAAGACATGGTTTTACAAATGTCTCCCTCAGAAAGAGAAAGGAAGTGCTTCAACAACATGCAGAGAGGCATGAAGAAAGCCACTTCTCTCTGGCTCCATTTCAGTTTTCTTTTGTCATAAGAAAAGGCTCATAATCAGTATAACAATGAAGTAATCAATAAATGCACAACTGTTGCAAAGAATAACAGCAGACAGAAAATAGAGGCATAGAATCTTCGAGTTGAATGAGACCACAAGGGCCATCCAATCCAACCCCTGACATGCAGGAACTCACAATCAAAGCATCCCCAACATAAGAGTATACCTTTAAAAAAACTGAGAGACAAGAGGGGCTTATTGCTTGTCACTTAAAGCAACTTACCTCAGTCTGCCATTTTTGAAAAGATGCCAGATAAACATGGCTGGGGTATGGGATGCAGATGGTTGCATTTGCCCGGCCCCTGGTGCATGCAATAAGATCTGGCTTCAAAATTAAAAGCGACTGGGGTTAGTCACTTTAAATGGCATGTGATAAGCCCCTGAAGGAAAGTCTCAATAGCTTGCCACAAAGCAAAACTTGATGATGTCAGGCAGAGGTCTTTTGACACAGTGTTCCACTGTCTTGATACTACTACAGAAAAGGCCCTGCTCAATGGGCAGTAAAAGCCATAAATACAAACATGTTTTAAACAAGCACACACCAAATGAAATTAAATAGAAGCTGCCCAATAATAACAGGAAATGGCATGACTCTGTACGATAGAACTAAACATTAAAATAGAAAAGACTTTGCTCCCTTGTGTTGATGGAGGGTAGGTGAGGAGGATGACATGGGTGTTGGGGTCTAACAGATGATCTGAAATGGTCAAGTAGATTCATATGGATGACTATGAAAATATAATCTGGTTCTCAGTCTTTGGAGGACATTTAAAGGGGCAGAGCTACAAACTGGTAACCAGTGCAGGGGATACATTATTCGAATTGCTAACAGTGTGCTGTCTTGTTTTATCACTTGCTTTTTAATAGATACACTTTAAATTACTTTTAATTCTGCAGATAATTTAATACTATTTTGCCATTTTTGCATGTTTTTAGCTGCATTTGTTTTAATTTTTGTAAGCCAACTTGAAAACCAGTGTTGAGGAAAAGGCAGATGGAAGAGGAGAAAAAAGGATGGTGATGGTGATGATATTCTCATTTGACTTTCTCACCCCTTTTTTAAAAAAGTCATCTCACATTAGTCCCTCGGTGAATGCTGAGAAAAAACCAATATGAAGGAAATTCAGTGTCTGCAGATTATATATATATATATATATAAACTGAATAGGAAAAAAGGGATGTGTTTTCTCCAAGGATGGCATGGGTATATTCTGAAAAGTTATGGGTGCCTCATTTGCCAAACTAGTTTTGTCTAATTAATCTTAAATTTACTATTAAAGTTTTGCCAGGACCGGGTATTATTCATATAGTTCATATCATATTCACATACTAGTCATATTAGAAAATTCTACCTTCAGGAATGTTTCCATATTGGTACACCTGCTAAGGAATCCCTGATCAGGAACATAAAATTGTAGAGTTGGAAGAGACTACAAGGACCATCCAGTCCAACCCTCTGCCATGCAGGAAGACACAATCAAAGCACCCCTGATAGATGGTCATCCAGCCTCTGTTTAAAAACCTCCAAAGAAGGCGACTCCACCACTCTCCAAAGAAGCACGTTCCACTTTCAAACAGCTCTTGCTGCCAGGAAGTTCTTCCTGATGTGACCTCTTTTCCTGTAGTTTGAATCCATTGCTCCCTGTAGTCTCTGGAGCAATATGCTGACTAAGCCCATTGAAATATTGTGCTTTTATTATACCGAATATTTATTCAGTATTTAAAATGTACTGAGACAATTCAAATCAGCATTCATTCATTCTCCTTAGTGTCGCTACCTCCTTATGTCTCAGTTTCAAGTAAGGGTAAACACTGAAGTACACTTGATGCTTTCTTGCAAGGGAAGATTGGTTGTAATGGACAAGTTGCCATTAAGAGGAAGCTTCTCTTCCTTTAGTGTTCTGTACTGAGGAAAAGAATCTAGTGTACCATGTGGCATATTTAGCTTCTTGTAAAGGGCCAATGCCTGCCCAAGGGTTTCCTTCAGATCTCATCATTGAGCACTTCACTGGCAATCATTTAAATATTCCACAATGCTTAACTAATAGTATCACTGTGAAGAATTTGAATGGTTGCCTTCAGTTGGTACACACTGGATTTTCTTAGAAAAGAGTTCTCAGAAATTGATATTAATGTGTAGTAAGGAAAGAATAGAGATTCATCAACTTCCTGACTTGGGCTGGAGTTCCCCACTCCACAAGAAACCTGCATGGGGAGAAAAATAGCAGGACAAAAGTTCATACAATTTGTAGGATCATGTTTTTTATTCCTGGCACAACATAAACTGCACACTTTTTACAACTGTGCAGGACTTGGAGAAACTGTACACTCTTGTTATAAAAACCTGTGTTCACAATCTTTTCACTATGCATAGAAAACTGCAAAATTATTTTTTGAGGAGAAAACTCCCCACTCACATTTTTGCTAAATGCTTGAGGAAAATGCAAATAACATGGTGACGGGTTAACTATGGCTGCATCCTTTGCTGGTCTGAATGCTGCACAAACCAAATGTTACATGGCGGGAAAAGAAACTCACAGCCTTTGCCAGTCTGAATGTTGCACAATTTCCATTCTGTAAGAAAAGCTATGTAGTTTTTAGTTTCCATGTCAAAAGCTGCAACGTTTCCAGAAAACTATGCAGTTTTTTGAGCAAGCTGCACAACTTCCTTAGAAAAGCTACACAGTTTCCCATCACTCAACATCCCTCAGTAATTGGAAAAATAGAAAATTACCATTCCTACTGTGTAGAAAAGTGTTTTTTTTTTTAAATAAAATAAAATTGTAAAGCTCTATGGCATGTGAGACAGTAGGTCTGTGATGTCAAGTGATCTTGTAGCACCTTTGAGACTGTGTGAAAGAAATTGTAGCATAAGCTTTCATAGATGTGGTGCTACAAGATCCCTTTGCATATTGATATTCCTGACAAATATGATTGGGGCTACTGTCACACTGCAGAATTAATGCAGCTTGACACCACTTTAATTGCCATGGCTCCAACCTATGGCATCCTGGGATTTGTAGTTTGTTGTGGCACCAGAGCTCTCTGACAGAGAGGACTAACCATCTCACAAAACAACAAATCCCAGAATTGCATAGCATGGGATCATGGCAGTTAAAGCTGTTGCTGCATCCTACTGTATCAAACTGCATTAATTCTGCAGTGTAGATGTATATCTCTGTATTTTAGATCTGTGTTGGAAGACAGGACATGTACCCAGGATTACCATTTCCCATAGTATTGGAATCATGCCTTCCGAACTGTAGATCTGACTGGGTTTCGAGAAGGCTATCCATTTTATTTCTCAGTAGTATTAACCTCACTTAATTAACCCCAATCGGGGGGGGGGGGGGATAAAAATAAAAAAATGGAAGACGTTGCCTATAATAATCTAGAAATGACCTCACTTAAATACTTTCCCTCCAGGACTCCTAAAATTATTTAATCAGGAGGATTTTCACTTCTCCTGATCAGGAAGGTTGGATATAAAACATAGCTGCGGTGATGAAAAGTCAGTAATTCACTTCCCCTGGTCAGTTCTCCATCCTGTATATTCACTTATTAAATTAAATTCCAGCTGTTGCCTGCTATTCATTCTCCCTCCTCTCTCCTCTTCAAATACATAATGTGGTTGGGGGTAGAGCACTAATAAACAAGGAGTTTGGCATTTAAAACTGATTTCAAGAAGCTAGATATTTTAGGTATAAAATAGAGAAAATCAACCATGATTCCAATGTCCAGGTAACCAAATAGTAAAAATCTAAAAACAGCTGCTTAGAAGTAAGACCTATTGATTTACTGAGGTTAGTTTAGTTCTGTAGACCTCCTAGAATGATGCCATCAAACTAGCATAGTTTGAGTGTTTCTAGGACACTAGAGATTCTGGCGTGCAATACATGGTTTGTCTTGTTTATTGAGGACTTCTCCGAATTTTAAAACTATGGAAAGACTATTTTGCAATAATGAAAAATGTTAAAACTATGGCAAGACTATTCTGCTGTACCAACAGAAACGGGATTGAGTTACTACCCTTTGGAGCAATCAATAAAGACAATTTAGCTTTCAGAGGAATGGTTTCCTTGTGAATATGATGTCACAGAAAGCAGGTTAAAAATATGGAAGTACATAGAGCTGGTTTTGTACAAACAGGAGAAAATTATATTTAGGGAAGACAGTTCTTTTTATTGCAAAAGACTGAAACATTTGCAAATGTAAATATAAATAATATTCACATCTGGAAGTTTTTGTTAGTTTATCTATAGTGTGCCATATTTCAGAATGGCCTACCTGAACCTTTGATTGGAATTCAGTAGGGCTGGGTGCCTTATTGGTAAAATGAAACTGAGATCCAGAGTCAAATACCTTCATCCACATAGCCACAAATCTCTTAGGTTTAAGAGGAAGCATAAAAGGAGATGCTCCCTTGAATGTGGCTGCCTTCAGTTAGCAGTTGATGGGGCAGTGCCATAGGGCCAATAACCCTTTGTACTGAATCTTGAGAAAGATGAAGCCCATCTTTCAAAACATCTCTGCCATTCTGTTTTTCTTTTAGAATTTGAACTCTATGTATGGTATAATTATGGCACTTGCTAGAAATTAAGGAGATAAATTCAAGGTGATATGTTTATGTGCAGTATTTTGGCCTCTTATATAAACTTCTTGAAAAAAGGAATGAGACTACCTATACTGGAAGTTGACCAGTATTGCGACCAGAAGGCACTTGGAAAGTTTGGTTATGTAGGAACAAAAATATTGCCATCAAGATTAGTTTTAGCAGGGCTTTGTTTCATTCCACTATTGACATTTCAGATTTCCAAAGAAGGGCAAGGATGCTTCCTTTCATTGGGCAAATTCCTCCTTTTATTTCACTGCATGGTAGAAGTAGGAACAATTAAGCAAGCTACAGCACTGTTGGCAAATAGGGATTGCAGTTTTATGCTAAGGACTCCTAACCACCACCGCTCATTGATAACTCCATCCTCAGATTTCAAAAGTAAGAAGAAACATACAATGGGCCCTTGGTATCTGCTGGGGTTTGGTTCCGGGATCCCCATGGATACCAACATACATGGATGCTCAAGTCTCATTAAATACAATAGGACAGTAAAATGGTGTCCATTACATAAAATGGCAAAATCGAGGTTTGCTATCTGGATTTTTTACTTTTAAAAAATTATTTTCAATCCATGGATGCTTGAATCCATTGATAAAAAAATCCGTGGATATGGAGGGTCTACTGTACAAGGGACATATTGGGAGATTAATGAGACATTTCAGGGATAAGGGCAGATACCTCACCCAGGATGCAGCTGTGCTATGGGTCTGCTTAGGCCTCATAACTTACTTCTGATGCAAAATAAAATGGTTTGCATATAGAATTAATATTAAGTGTCTGAACATTAGATAAGAGAACTACAGTGGACTCCTCCCTTACCGTAGTAGGAAATGTTACTTTTCACAAGAAACTAGTTACATTGTTCTTTATTGTGGTCACTCAATAGTCATCACTTGTTATTGTTCTTGCAAACCAGAAAGTAACTGACTGAATTACTTGTTACTAATACATTACAGAAAGCAACATATACAGTATAATGTATTTGTGACCAGTTCCAGTGAAAAGAGGTAGTGAACTTTCCTTCCCCTCCCAAGGGCAGCTGGGAGGAAGTTGATGATGGATCTTAGTGCCTGATTCTGGCATATAAGGCCCCTTGCTGCAGTTTCTGTCTCAGTGTGAGGCCTTTCTAATGTATTAATCAAAGCCAAGCCTCAGGCCACTGGTTGAACTCTCAGGGGATTGCTAGGCTTCCTCAGTTCTGGAAGAAGAAAAAGGTTGTTTATTGTGAAGGAGGTATCATCATCAAGTACCCATCCCATTCATTCCCAGCTGGTGCCAAGATTGACTGGCTCAGCAGAAAGTATGTGAATGTCTGTTGTGCTTGCACAGTACTTATGCACTGAAAAACTAGAAGAAAGGAGAAAGGAGTAGGGGGAAAGTTGATGGAAGCACTTGGACTTGTGCCATTTGGAATCAGGCAGGGAATAGGGCACCAGTGTCACAATCCATGAACCTTCTGGTACATGCTCTGGCAGTTACAGTGCAGAACTTGGAAACAAAAGCTTCCCATAGACTGCTGGTGAGTCAGCCCCAGCATCAACAAAAGGTCTGGAACAACTCCCTACATTTCAGGTGTGCTGTAAGTATCTCCTTCTGGGGATAGAGGCAACCCCTGCAACTGCTATATACATTTTATTGTTTGTATGGCTACCAAAAATGTTCCCCTGCCCTGGCTCTAGGTTCCCATGTTGACTGGTTAGTATTGTACCCAGATTCCAGGCTTATTTACTTGGATTTCCTTCATTCTTGTTTTCACAATCAGTGACACAGAAGCAGTTCTATGTCAGCCTTCCAGTTGCTGCCCATTCCTAGCATGACATCACAAGGATCTTCCCCTCATTACAGGTTTTGGCCCTCAGAGAATGGGGTGCTACTGACATGGCAATCCTAGTTAATCACCAGGAACAATGAACTTTCCCAGCCCACTAACTCATACCAATCATAGTGGCCACAGCCACCTCTGAGTAATAATTCTGACATCACCTCATTAAACTTGCTTTTACAGTTGTGTACTGGAATTGGTGTTCCCAAAGGCTAAAATCCTTGTACAAATCCCCAAGAAATTAAATTTTCAGGTGAGGAAGAACATCTATCATGTTTCTTTATACACACATGTAAACACACATACACACAATGAGAGAGAGAGAGAACTTTAATATTAGTACTTAGCATTTCTGAACCACTGCAAGAGTTTCAGAATATACTTTTAACTGCCAGAGCTCAATGCTATGGAACTCTGGGATGTGTAGTTTTGTGAGATATTTAGCCTTCCCTGCATACATCAGATGGGGAGAGAAAGCTGCAAGAATGGGAAATGATGAGTAATCATTAACACAAGAAGAAAGTTTTATTGTTGTTGCAATCTGCATCAACTTCAACTTGTAGTCACCAAATGAATATGAGAGACCTCCAAGTCACCCTGTTATTCACAACCCTATTCAGGTCTTGCTCATTCAGCATCTTCTTTACCCACTGCCTTCTACCTTACCAAGCATTATTGTTCATTTTAGTGGATCATGTCCTCTCATGATATTTCCCAAATATCACAGACCCAGTTTAGTCATCTAGGTTTCTAGGGGGAGTTTCAACTTGATTTACTCTAGGACTCATATCTTTGTCTGTTTGGCAGTCCATGAAATCTGCTGAACTCTCCTCCAGCAACACATTTCAAATTAGTTGATATTTTTCCTATCAGCTTTCTTTTCTGTTCAGCTTTCTTGCCCCCTATTTTCAACTGTGAAATACTAGACAGTATAATGTACATAATCCAACCATATTTAACCACTTCTAAGTCACACGGACTTCAGGATAAAAGACTTAAGTGTGTCCTTAATTTTCCTCACTGAAATTGATAGATGGATCATAATCATGCCCTGAGAAGCTTTTGCTTTTGTTTAAAAGTGGAATACTATCAGAGGGTTCCTACCAGCTCTTCCACTATAAATATGATTTATGTGTTTTTATACTGACAAATGATTGTTCAGTCAATATAGTTTTAAACCCAGAGCAAAATAATACACTTAGCAGCACAGCATACTTACAAACTCATGGATAAATTGCTAAATGGCCTAAATTTTTCTCTCTTTTTTCTTTTTTTAAAAGAAAAGATTCTTCACCAAAAATGAACAAAAGGATTGTAGTTCAGAAACAACCAGTCTTATCCCAGATCTGCCTGCCATGTTACATGATTAAGGATTAGCGAACAAAGTCAAAATGAGGGAAAACAGATCTATACATTGGTGACTTTATTCAGTCCCTCAGCTCTGCCAGATGCCAACAAATCCATTACTGAGAATGCATTTTGCACTAGAAGAGTCTCATGGCTATAGTTAAGGGTTTAATAGAAGTACCTTTGGCGGGATGGAAAGGAAAATGCTACCTCCTGTGTACTATTTCCAGTGGAGAAGGGTTTTCCCCAGTGAAAAGTAAACTGCTGAAAACAAGCAGCTGAAATTACTAAAATTGTCAGTTCCTGACCTCCCTCTTACTCCTGTGATAGGCTGTCAGATGGCTAACTCAATACCTTCCCCCTGAGTCTGAAATATTTACTTCACAAATAAGGTCTTATAACAGTCTGTTGGTTCCTCCTTCCTCTTCCACCTTCCTTTACCCAGTGCTTGAATTTTCCTCCACCATAGTAAGCCTTGGAGGGTTTAATGGTTGGTAATGCCGGCGATCCTGTTGGGGTCCCTCAGGGAGCTATTTTGTCCCCGATGCTGTTTAACATCTATATGAAGCCGCTGGGTGAGATTATACGGAGTTATGGTGCTGGGTGTTATCAGTATGCTGATGACACCCAAATCTATTTCTCCATATCTCGTTCGTCGGTCTCGACTTCCAATGGCATCTCTTCTCTCAATGAATGTCTTGGGGCGGTAATGGGCTGGATGAGGAAAAACAGATTGAAGTTGAATCCAGACAAGACGGAGGTGCTTACGGTAGCGGCCCCAAAACCAGGAATTGGGTTGCAACCTCCAGTCCTGGATGGGGTCACGCTCTCCTCCAGTGACTGTGTTCGCAGCTTGGGGGTGCTCCTTGACTCGTCGCTCCTGATGACAAATCAGGTTAATGCGACGGTCAGGAGCGCCTGTTATCAGCTTCGGCTGATACGCCAGCTGCGCCCTTTTCTGGAAGTAGGGGACCTTGAGACCGTGGTGCACGCGTTGGTAACCTCACGCCTGGACTTCTGTAATGCGCTCTACATGGGGCTACCCTTGTGCCTGGTTCGGAAACTGCAACTGGTTCAGAATATGGCAGCCAGATTAATATCTGGTACATCGAAGGGGGACCATATCACTCCGGTGCTAAAGTCCCTCCACTGGCTGCCTGTTAGTTTCCGAACCCAGTACAAGGTGTTGGTTATTACCTTTAAAGCCCTAAATGGCTTGGGTCCAGGCTATCTTAAGGACCGCCTCCTCCCGTACAATCCTCCCCGCACCCTCCGGTCCTCTGGGAGGAATTTGTTACAGCCTCAAAAAACGAGACTGGTGACTACCTCCCAGAGGGCCTTTTCTGCTGTGGCCCCCAAACTGTGGAATGGCCTGCCGGAGGAGATCCGTCAATTGACATCACTTGACAGCTTTAAGAAGGCTGTCAAGACGGATCTCTTCCGGCAGGCCTTCCCGGAATAACTACCGGCTTATGACCCCACTCCCCTTTGAAGATCTTCCCCCCTTCTAAGGCGTTTCCGACCTTCTTCGATCTCTATGATCAGGTCTCTATGAGTCAGTATATTTACCTTGCCCGTATTTCTTTCTGGTATGAGCTGTATTTGTTTTTTTTATGGAGGTTTACCTCCTTTATAATTTGTTTTAATTGTTACTGGTTTAATAACTTTTTAAAGGGGGGGAGGGGGGAATTGTTCTTATATTGTATGTGATGGATTTTTATGATGTAAGCCGCCCCGATTGTACTCAGAGGGGCGGGGTATTAAATAAAAAATATTATTATTATTATTATTATTATTATTATTATTATTATTATTATATTAGGGCTGATAGGCCTAAAAAGGCACATTGTGTAATATATTGAAAGATTGTTGGGTGTGACTACAGACCAGACACCTGTCCTCAGATCACAATGTTTATTGGTTGGCTTTGAGAATAAAATTGCCTCATATGGTAGCTGCAAAAATAAAATGAGATAACTGTCCAGAACTTGGGGGACTGGAAAGATACAAATGTTAGATGGAGAAGTCCTGTTCTGGTGTTGTGCTTGAAGCTGATACATTTACTGTTACCAAGAATCACGAGATTTTTGTGCTCTGTCTGTGTGTATATATTTCTGACATGAACCTAAAATGGAAATACAGTTTCAGCCTTGTACTCAGGAGCGAGTTGGTCACGTAGACCCTCGGAGATAGATGGTGATGTAGACCTCAGCATTCATTAGCACATCAAACACTTAGGGCTGATGCAGATGGCCCATTTGGGGTGGCAGAGAGCTGCCCTGGGGAATAGCAGATCGGGGCCACAGCCCCATGCTGCAGCCCCAATCCTTCCTTTTGCTACCCCTAAAAGAGTGGCAAAAGTCTGCCATAAGAGCCGGCGCTGCAGCTCTTCTGTGCCCTTTCGGCACAGCGTGTCTGCATGCTGTGCCGGAAGGTTGTCCTGACGCCATGCACCATGCATATGGCGTCGGGGTTGGGTTGGGGAGGCCGCCGTGCAGTTGCCCCGCCCCAACTCTATCCCCAGGCTGGCCCTTTCAGCCAGTCTTCAACGGCCCTTAGTTTCAGGAGTTGCAAATAGAAAGATTCACATCTCAAGAAACAAGAGAGCTGAAGGATTTAAGGCCCAGATGACTTTTGGCCATAAGAAAGACCCATTACCCTCCTCTGGAAACTGTCTACTTCAAGGAAACCTTTACAATGTTAATTTTGTCCACTAATATAGAACAATCAACCTTCGTCCTGGGCTATTTTCAGCCTATAAATAGACTACCAAAATTCTGGTTAGGTGTATCTGGTTAGAATTCCTGTTGACAATGCATCACTCTGAATTCTGATCCAGTTCTGACTCATTCCATGTTTCCATCCCTTTATCCAGTTGAGTCCAACTCCACATCAGTCCACCCAGAACACTCTGGACAGGTAATATCATCATTAGAAGGCTTCATGTCTATTCCATGCTAACTTGCTTTATTCTTGAGGTCTTGTGAGATTGCATGAGTGAATGGTTGTCTTTTTTACTTGATTCCTCAATAAATCTATAGATTGATTTGGAAAACTTTGGTCTCTGTGAATCTATGCCCTTAGCCATCTCCGCATACATTGGATTTGCCTCCTGCTAACTATTTGAGCTAATATTAAAATTCCCCAAGGCCAAGTTCACTTTAAAATATGGATAAGAGGCATGGAGTTGTGTGTGGTGGACCCAGCCCAGCCATTCTTGCCTGCACCTTCCATATTTATATTTCTATATACAGGAATTCTTTAACTATTTCAATTTTTTCATTTTCTAGGCTGAATTTATATATTTCTTCTGTGGTCATTATTTTTGTTTTCTTTTTGTTCAGCATTAAGTCTGACTTTGCACTTTCTTCTACTACCTTCCTTAGTAATTGTTCCAAATCTGTGATATTTTCTGCCAGTAGTATGGTGTCGTCCTCCTATGTAAGATTGTTGATGTTCTTTCCTCCTATGAGTCCTATGAATCCTAGAGTCTATAAATGCATATGAATTGGTGATGGAGCCTGCTATCTCATTCCCCTACCATCCACAGCACTTCTGTTTAAGTCTCATTTTAGAATATTAGGAATCAGTTTCAAACCTCATTCATGAAACTAAGGGATGGACTTATGCAAGGCACCATCATTTAGTCGTCAAAAAAGTTCATGGGACATCTGATTGCAAAGGGAGAAGGTGATCTTACTGTTTTCAGAATCTCACACTAGATTTTTTTTACCTACAGCTTTTTTTACCATCACTACAGTGAAATATTTATTATTGCGAGGTATTATATAATCCAACACAGGACCCCTGAGAACTAACCACTGGCCCCACTTTTTGCTTGTTTGAAATAATAGCAGTGATCTCTTACCTAGGATTAGAATCTTTTTTGGGGGGAAATGCCAAGTAAACATGGAAATTCCCAAGCTGTGAATATTTGAGTTTTCTGCTTATGTTCTTTCTTGCAAATATTACTCCATGAATTATTAAGTCACCATCAATATTACCCAAGAATATATTTTCTGTCTGCAAAATATCACTCTGCCTCTGGTATATTATCTGCCTTTAAATACTGAATAAAATACCACAGATCTAATAAAGTGTGGGGTGTGGGGTGGGAACAGAAATCACATGAAGGCTGAATACGTGATATCTCTTCCCTGTTATATAGATATATGCTTGTTAATGGTTCAGGAAACTAAGGGATGTTACTAAAATAATCTCCTCCTCCTCCTCCTCCTCCTCCTCCTCCTCCTCCTCCTCCTCCTCCTCCATATTGGACTAGTCCTCATTCCACATGTGGCTTTCCACATGTTAAAATTAAATGTGGGTAACCTCAATTATACAGAGCAATCTGCCATGGAAGTTTGAATACTGGAAGTGGAAACAAAGTAATTTTGATCTAGAAATTCCAAGTTCCAATAAAAATATTGGTCCAGGGAATAATTGGATATCTGAATTTACAATATTTGGTCAGTCAAGAGGGATTAATGGTTTACATCATCAACTTAAAAATCTCTTACATCATCAATCATAGAAATGACATCAAAATTTGGACGGGGGGATGATTT
This sequence comes from Phrynosoma blainvillii, assembly GCA_026167975.1. Lineage (NCBI taxonomy): Eukaryota > Metazoa > Chordata > Lepidosauria > Squamata > Phrynosomatidae > Phrynosoma > Phrynosoma blainvillii. Next base: position 236,984,200 of record JANUYF010000001.1, on the reverse strand, counting down.
GATTATATGTTTAGCAACTTGTGTGAGACCCTTCTTGACATATGCTTTGTTGGAGGCGTGACTTATCCCTGATGGCTTGACATGATTATGGTGAGGATTGCATCAGGAATTATGGCATGCACACATACACATGTGTCAAGAAGGAAGTTATAATAAAGTGAAGAATTTTGGCTGTAAAGTTATTGTTTCAGACCCTGTACAGATGAATAAAGTTGTGGCCATTTTGTTATCCAAAAGACAGTGTTCGGACTTCTTTGTGCCGGTGCAACAATATACGTTTTCTAATATTGTTGTTAACTGCCCTTGAGTTGATCTCAACTCATGGTGACCCTATGGATGAGACATCTCCAAGACCCTCTGTCCCCCACTGCTCTGCTTAATTCCTGCAACCCTTTAATACCCGTGACCTCCTTAATAGTGTCCATCCATTTGGCATGTGGTCTTCCTTTCTTCCTACTTCCCTCCACCTTTCCCAGCATTACTGTCTTTTCCAATGAATCCTTCCTTCTAATGATGTGTCCAAAGTATGACAACCCCAGTTTGGTCATCTTGCCTTCCAGGGAGGCTTGCAGCTTGATCTGCTCTAGGTCCCATTTGTTTGTCTTTTTGGCTGTCCATTGGATCCTCAGCACTCTTCTCCAGCACCACATCTCAAATGCATTGATTTTTTCCCTATCATCTTTCTTAACTGTCCAGCTCTCACATCCATACATGGTAATAAGGAATACGATGGCTTGTGTGATTCTAACTTTTGTGCTGAGTTGTATATCTTTGCATTTTTAGAATCTTTTCTAGTTCTTTCATAGCCACCCTCCCCATTCTTAATCTTCTTATTTCCTGACTGCTGTCCCCATTTCTATCAATGTTTGATCCCAGGTATTTACTATTTCTATTCATTGTCTAGGTTGAACTTGTGGAGGTCCTCAGTGGTCATTATTCTTTATGTTCAGCATTAAGCCTGCCTTTGCACTTTATTCTTTGATCTTCCTTCGTAGGTGTTCCAGGTCTGTGAGGTTTTCTGCTAGTATTATGGTGTCATCTGCATATCTTAGATTGTTGATATTCCTTCCTCCTTTTTTCACTCTTCCTTCTTCTGTGTCCAAGCCTGCTTTTCTTATAATATGTTCTGCATACAAGTTGAACAGATAGGGTGAAAGAATGTAGCCTTGTCTGACTGCTTTGCTAATTGGAAACCATTCATGTTCTGTTCTGACAGTAGCCTCTTGTCCTGAGTACAGATTCCTCATTAGGACTGTCAGATGTGCTGGCACTCCCATGGCTTTAAGTGCATTAAATAGCTTTTCATGATCTATACAGTCAAAGGCTTTGCCATAATCTATAAACCACATGCTGATTTTCTTTTGGAATTCCCTGGTGCGCTCCATTAGCCATCGTATGTTTGCAATGTGGTCCGTCGTGCTTCTTCCTTTCCTGAACCTCACTTGGACCTCTGGGATCTCTCTCTCCCTGTATGGTTGGAGTCCATGTTGCAGAATTTTGAGCATAATTTTGCTTGAATGGGATATCAGTGATATAGTCTTATAGTTGCTGCAGTCTCTTGTGTCTCCCTTTTTGTGGATGGGATGTATACTGATCACTTCCAATCTGTTGGCCATCATTTTGTTTTCCATACCTGTTGAGATATGTTGGTTAGCTCTAGAGGTGACTCTGTCAATGTGGATGGCAGCAGTTCAGATGGAATATCATCTGTTCCTGGTAATTTGTTTTTTGCTATTTCTCTTATTGCGGTTTCCACCTCATTTTTTAGAATTTGGAGTTCATCTTCATATGTCTCTTCGTTCCATGTGTCCTTTTTTTGGTCATCTCTTTTGTATAATTCTTCTGTGTATTGTATCCGACATCTTTTTATTCCCTCCTAGTCTTGAATTATGTTATTTTTATTGTCATAGATCACCCCAGTCCTTGGTTTGAATTTTCCTTTGATTTCCCAGATATTGTGAAATAGACCTCTTGTTCTTTCCTTTTTATTGTTGTCTTCTATTTCTCGTTGTAGTAATTTTCTTTATCTTTCCTCAGAAGCTGGTTTTCTTCTTGAGTCTTACTCTTATTTTTGATATGAGTAATTCGTGATCTGTGCTACAGTTGGTGCCTGGTCTAGTCTTGGCCACCAGTATAGAGTTTTGCCATCTTTTGCTTCCAGTTATATAGGCTATTTGACTTTTGTGTTGACCATCTGATGATGTCCATGTGTATAGCCTTCTTTCTGTTTGTATGAAGAATGTGTTTGCAATGAATAAGTTATTGGCTTCACAAAAAATTTGCTTCCCTTTAAAATGCTTTAAGAGATGGTGGGAGTGGGGTGAAGCTCAGTGGAAGGAGAAAGGAAAGCCCTCCCCCCCATTTAAAATTAAAATTAATTTAAAAAAAAAGTTTTTGTCTTTTACAAAATTACCCTTTTAAAAAGTTCTTTACAAACATCACATTTTAACCAAATATGCACTATGTATATGCAAATACATTTAGATTGTGCTAATGATATTGAAATTTGAAGGATTAATTTTAATTTTGCTAGTTATTTTTGTCACAACAATTAGCATTACATTCAGTGGTATATGGGAATTACACTTTATGAGTAACATTAGTGCAAAAAAGCATTACTTAGGATTCTATATGATGTGAAATGGGAAGAGGTCAATGGAGAGAGTGACACCATGAGTTACACCAATCCTAGGGATGCCACTGCCAGAAAGAGCTGCTGGGAAGGGCAGCAGTGGCCTGCTGCTCCCTTCCCTATTTTCTCCTTTCCCACTGCCATATTCACATGTCTCCTAGCCACCTGCCCATCACCTGGCCAGACCACTGATGGAGTGGTGGTGGTGTGGCCTCCTGATGGCCCATGCCAGACCTGGAATGTAAGGCAGCACATTCCTACCAGAGCTGCTGATAGGGTGTGGTGCTGGAGCCTTCCAGCTGCCCATTACAGTCCTGGCGTGGCTGCTGGGTAAGCGAGATAAGGAATCAATGCTCTTTTTCACCTGTCCAGCAGCTGTGTCAGTCCCACTAGGTGTACCATCCCATCAGCTGTAAACCCTCTCTCTAAGGTCTCATCTGGTGTGCACTGCACCTTTCACACACACCCCTAGTGATGCCTCCGAGTCTTCTAGAATTCACTGTTTTTCTCCAAGCCCTACCTGTACCCCTGTCTTTGTTCATTTCAGGTGTTATCAGATTTGGATTTTTTTTTAATTTTTGCAATAGCAATAGCAAGTACATTCCTATACCACTTTAGGTACATTTTTATATATATTTGCTCATGACTAAAGTGTTTGTATGTACTTTTCAGTTATGGGCATTTAGGTGTTCACATTTTTTAAAAATCCCCATGCTCTGTAAATCAATGGTTCATTCATTAGAAGAGATGCCAAAGGAATCTAATATTTGCCAAGTCCTATCTAACCACTTCTTTAGTGACGATGAAAAACAAAAATGATCTGTCCACCCGATTTCATCTGTCTGGTTTGCTGCCATTTTCAGAAGTTTAAATGTTCCAAAATAAAATCTTCAATGTAACTTTTGAAAGGTATGTGTATATAGACATTATATTGGGAGCAGACAGAGGCTTTTGGAGGATAGGCTTTAGAACACTGGATAGTTCCTTTATGGTTTGGACTAAAACCTGGAGCAGAATCACTGCCCATTGATATCAGATTGTCCAGTTCCTATTGACTGATTTTTTTAAAAAAAATTGCAGGTTAATTTGGAAATGAAGCAATATGAAGTACAGGTAAAAATCAAGCAAAACTGGCATGGACTGTCCATATATTTTTTCATTGGTTTTTTGCTAGTTGAATGTTCACTTATTCTCCATAGTGACCCTGGGCAAAATCCTCACCCCTCAATTTCTTTACACCTTTGTTCCTCCAGCTGTTAGCTCTGCCTTCTCTACCCTCTTTCCTAGCCATGCTTTTTTGGGGGCCTTGCTTCTAAACCCATATCTTTCATTTCTTGAGCTGCCTTGCCCACTATTTCTTTCTCTTAACTTATGGCCTATTTCCCATCATTCCCTGCAGGCCTCAGCCTTCCTGCCTGCACCATTACCCATTTACTCAATGGATAAGATAATGTATCATATCAAGAAGTCCTCCAAAGCCAGATTGAGTATAGTTCCTTCAGAGATTCTGCTGTGTTTTTCAGCTTATGGACCAAGAAGATCTTTGATCAGTTTAGATTTGCATTTTTAATGGGAAGGCGCATTCATCTAGTAGAGAAGCCCATTACATAAATACCAGCAGTATTTCCATGGCTGTGTTTTTTTTTTTAAAATCCGTGTTCTAGACATCAAGTACCATTACTTTTTGTGTCTTTTGTGTGTGAGTTTTGTGTGGGTTTTATGGGACCAAGGAACTGGATGAGAGGTAAAGAGAGCTGTCAGTGGGACCTGAAGGAAAAACATGGGAGAATTGTTTAGCAAATGGCAAAATGGATCTGAAATTAAATAGCTTTGGCCCATCTATGCTGTTAATGCTACATTCATGTAAGCAGCTGGAATGCATGTGGACATTCCATGATGTCATAATAAGCAAAACCAATGGCGAGAAGGAACCACAGGCAAAATGTTAATGACATTCAATTTACGGGCAATTGAATGACAGGTGCCTGTGGTGAGTCTGCATGAACCCTGTGATTGTTTTTTAAATTAAGCCTGGAAAAAAGTGCCTGTATCATTTAACTCTATTATGTTCGAAGCCATGTTTTGTTAGGTGAAATGCAATACACTTGAGGTTGAACTATCTCATGCCCAAATTCTAAACACATTTCTATTGAATTGAATGCTAGTTTACATATTACATCTGCCATACAGAGGTCACTTTTAATCATTTCACAAGGCAGCTGTGGGTAAGCTGTTCCTGTGCAGTAACTCACAAAAGGACTGGACAGTTTTTTATAATAATAATAATAATAATAATAATAATAATTTTTTATTTATAACCCGCCCCTCTGCTCAGCAATCGGGGTGGCATACAACAATTAGAAAGGCAATAGTTAAAACATTCCTTTATCCCGCACCCCAACCCTCCCACCCCTTAAAACTAAATTAAACTGCAATAGAATTAAAAACAGAATGATACAAATAAAATATAGCAGCATACGGTGGCAGCCAAAGGGTAGTATGAGATCACCTCTAGTTTGCCGGGCAGTTATTCCGGGAAGGCTTGCTGGAAGAGATCCATCTTTACAGCCTTTTTAAAGACAGCAAGGGTCGTAATAAGATGGATCTCATCCGGCAGGCCATTCCACAGTCTGGGAGCAGACACAGAGAAGGCCCTCTGGGAGGTCTGCAAAAGCCTGGTCTTCATGGGCTGCAGCAGGTTCCTCCCAGATGACCGAAGTGTGCGAGGGGTGGGAATCATACGGGGAGAGGCGGTCCCTGAGATAAGATGGACCCAAGCCATGTAGGGCTTTAAAGGTTAAAACCAACACCTTGTACTGTGCCCGGAAACTATTTGGCAGCCAGTGGAGGGATTTGAGCACTGGTGTTATATGCTCCCTCCTAGATGTTCCAGTAATTAACCTGGCTGCCATGTTTTGTACCAATTGAAGTTTCTGGGTTAGGCACAAGGGTAGCCCCATGTAGAGTGCATTACAGTAATCCAGACATGAGGTTACCAGAGCGTGTACCACAGTTTCCAGATCCCTCATGTCCAGATAAGGGTGCAGTTGGTGTATCAGCCAAAGCTGATAACAGGCACTCCTGACCACCGCATTCACCTGACTAGTCATGTGAAGCAACGAGTCTAGGAGCACCCCCAAGCTGCGAACACAGTCCTTAGAAGAGAGTGTGGCTCCGTCCAGGACTGGAGACTGTATTCCCAGATCTGGTTTCGGGCCCATACCTCCGTTTTGCCTGGATTTAGTTTCAATATGTTTTTCCTCATCCAATCCATTACCGCTCTGAGACAGTAATTGAGAGGAGAAATGCCATCTGAAGTCTGAGTCGATGATCTGGTCATGGAGAAGTATATCTGGGTGTCATCAACGTACTGAAGACACCGCGCTCCATGCCTCTGAATGATCTCATCCAACGGCTTCATATAAATATTAAATAGCATCGGGGATAGGATGGCGCCCTGAGGGATGCCACAATTAAGCTCAATTTTGGAAGAGCAACTGTCCCCGAGCCTCACCCTCTGGATCTGCCCGAAAGAAAGGAACGGAACCACTGCAAAGCAGTGCCTCTGATTCCTAACTCTCTCAGGTGATCCAAGAGGATGGAATGATCTATTGTGTCAAAAGCCACTGAGAGATCCAAGAGCATCAACAGGGTCACACTACCCCTGTCGATACCCAAGCAGAGGTCATCGTCTAGAGCAGGGGTAGGCAACCTTTCCCCTTTAAGAGCCGAGGGACTTCAGCTCCCAGAAGCCTCAGCCATGTTGGCCAATAGTCCCATGTTGGCCAATAGCTCCTGGGATTCTGGGAGCTGAAGTCCCTCGGCCCTTAAAGGGGAAAGGTTGCCTACCCCTGGGCTAGAGCAACCATGCAGTCTCCACCCCATATCCTGTCCTGAAGCCGGTTTGAAATGGATCGAGATAATCGGTTTCATCTAAGACAGCTTGGAGCTGGGAAGCAACTGCCCTCTCGATCACCTTGCTTAAAAAAGGTAGCAAGGAGACTGGTCTATAACTATTTCTATCCAGGGGGTCCAGGGAAGGTTTCTTCAGTAGTGGCCTGATGGCCGCCACCTTCAAACACGGTGGTACAGTACCTTCCCTGAAGGATGCATTGATTGTATCCTGTAGGAATACTCTCAGCGTGCCCCGCCCCCCCAGACGACCAGCCAAGATGGACATGCATCGAGAGGGCAAGTTGTCTTCCTCATTTTTCCAAGGAGCTTGTCCACGTCATGTTTTTTCCCATGCTATCTTATGTAAATCTTTTGTAGTTGATTACAGTGGTATAAAGAATGGTGACAAATCTATGTGGTAAACCTCTGTTGGTAATTTCCATGCGCTTGTCACATGGACTTATTTACTTTTTAAGTAACTTTTGCATAGATCAGGGGTAGGCAACCTTTCCCCTTTAAGGGCTGAGAGACTTCAGCTCCCAGAAGCCTCAGCCATGTTGGCCAATAGTCCCATGTTGGCCAATAGCTCCTGGGATTCTGGGAAATGAAGTCCCTTGGCCCTTAAAGGGGAAAAGTTGCCTACCCCTGGCATAGATAGTTATGTTGTTTTAATGTGACTAAGATCTACTACTTTTAAGGGGCCTCTCATCCTTGAGAAAGCAGTTTGACAGTTCAGATACTTAACTGGCCTGGGATGGATATCCCATCCATGGATATGTCTTTGCCTTCAACTTAGTTCCACATGGATGCTTACCTTCATAGACATTACTTCACTTCCCTTCCTCTGACAAGAAAGAATTCCACAAGTCAGCCCTTTACAAGGACAACATGCTTCACCTCCAATATTGTCTGTGATGAGGAAAAGGGTGCTCCAGTGTCCAATTGTTTGTCTGCCATTTTGCCAACCAGACATGTGTGGCCAAGTATGGCCCGAGACATGTTGTTTCATCAGGTAGAGCAGTTCACAATGACTCCTATTCCACCTTCAAGTCAAGGTGAATATTATTCCAGTTACAAATGAAGGGAGTCCTCAAATCAAACTGCTAGGAATAGGGGGATAAAGTGTAAATAAAGGAGGAGACTGAAGTTCCAGCATATTCAAACTTGGCTAGTTCTCTGTGAATTTACTCAATGAAGGGTAAATGGGATCCAAAACAGTTGGGTTCTAATAAATCAATTTGTTTTATGATTGTATGAGCAAGTCAATCTTGAAGCCTTCATCCAAATATTCCCCTATTGGTCAAACAGTATGTTATGTCCTAAACTTTTTGCTGAGCTGATAATAAATTCCTTTACTTGCTCATCTTTCCTTTCAAATTAAAGTAAAAATTTATACAATTTACTTATCAATTTATCATCTGTCTCTAGTACCTTTTCAAATTCAGAAGTGCTTGGAGTACCCCGTAGCCAGATGCAAGATGGTGAGAGAAGTGCTAAGACCCTTGAAGGACCCTGCATAGTGTTCAGCATTTCTGTAATCATTGTGCATCTGGCTATGGAGGAAGTAGCCAGGCACTTCTCCAACGTGAGCTGCTCACTGCAAAGGTGGGACTGGCTTTGGCGCTTCAGAAAAAAATAGCAAGGGCTTCAGGATAATGCATGTGGATGTCCCTATGTTAACTATAGATTGATTTTGTTGTATTTAACATGAGTTTTAGAGTGTGGAGAAAAATTGGGGTAGGTGGAGTGGAGAGAGAATTCCAATTGCACTGTGCAACCCTTTATCTTGCCCAAATAGTTAACCATGCTTAAACCCTTCAAATGATGACCTTAGAATTAATTTAGATATTTCTAGCTGAATAAAGATAGGATGTAATCTTCAGAAATCTGAAGTACATGATCTATTGAGGAAATGTGCTGAAAGAAAGGTTCACAGTCCACAAAATTATTAATCAGGGTCTTGTGTGACACTGTAAGAGTGATTTGAATTTTTTTTATGCCAAATCACTCTATTTACCATTTTGGCCTAATAGGATTGGCTTTTATTGCATGGCAGGGAGGCACTTAATCAAGTTACACAGAAAAGGAAAAAGAATGGCTGCAATTTCACCATGCTAGGCTAATTACAGGGGCCTGTGGGTATGTCCAAATGTTGCTAAGTAGTCTAGTCAATGCTTTGCCGTGACATTTCCAGAGCGATTTAGATAGCATGGCCCCATATTTTTTTATGGGTGTGGAGGATCTTTTTTTAAATGATACAGTTCAGGAGCTATCACTCTCCTTAACCACTTAACTGCTGAAAGTTTCACTTGGCGTATTGTAGAAGAAGAGCCATGATTCTTAGTGAACTCTTGCATGTCACTCCCCGAAGAAGTAACCTGGTGCATTGTACATTCCTATATTTCACAAAGGTGACCAAACTGGGGGGCTCCATTTGTCAAGAAGGAATGTCCTTCATCTTGGGCAAGTGGCTGACAGCAAGACTGCTATGACTAGCTATACAAGAATAAAGAACACCTGACAATCTTGATTTAGGCATTGGTTAGAATGCTCTTTTAAAAAATCAAGAAAACCTTTTGGTATGCCTATAGTTCTTCTTTGAATTTCAGCCACTGTATGGAAACAGAGAGGAAACCTAGGTTTGTCCCCCCCCCCCCACATGACAAAAGTTTCTGTGTGCTCATGTGTATGAACTAGGACTTTAAAATAAAACCTCAAAACAGCTAATAATACAGTAAAATCAATAAAAACAGTTTTATGAAATGAAAGCAAACAGTGAAAGTAACTATATCATAATCATTGAGAATATTATTTTGAACTCAAATGCAAGGGTATTTCATGATGGACCAGATGCTTAATTGGGTCAAAAATCCTGTCATTCTTTGTGTCTGACTTATATATTTATGGACAATAAAATGTGTGTGTGTGTATCATCATTATTAGCATATTTGTCAGAGAAAGAAGATGTGGGATCAATCAAGATACAGAGACTGACTTAACAACTGCATCCTTTCCTAAATATAAAATTTCTGAACAAAGCCAAAATATAGCAGGCCCTCCCACTAAATTGAGTTGAAACAACTGCCTCAGGGAGCATGTGTTAACTAGCTCTCAGCAGTGACAAGGTACTGAAGAGAAATGTGCTGTAAGAGGACCTCTTATGGTAGAATATCATGTCCTGTCACCAGTGTTCAAATAAAATTCAATTGCCAGTATAATTGGACTATCTATATGGAATAGGTGGGTGGTGCCATCCTGCCCTTTGTCTTAGGCAACAAAATATTTGGGGCCAGATCTGAGTCAGAATAAGAAATGTGAAATTCAGAAAATAGAGAAGTTAACTTATAAGTTTGCTGTCAATTGCCTTCGCATCGATCTTGACCCACGGCGACCCTATGGATGAGATATCTTCAGGGCCCCCTGTCTTCTACTGTTCTGCCCAGCTCCTGAAAACTCATGTTCATGGTCTCTTTAATAAAGTCCATCCATCTAGCCCAGGGGTAGGCAACCTTTCCCCTTTAAGGGCTGAGGGACTTCAGCTCCCAGGAGCTATTGGCCAACATGGGACTATTGGCCAACATGGCTGAGGCTTCTGGGAGCTAAAGTCCCTCGGCCCTTAAAGGGGAAAGGTTGCCTACCCCTGATCTAGCATGTGGCCATCCTCTCTTTCTATTTCCCTCCACCTTTCCTAATATTGTTGTCTTTTCCAACGATTCATGCCTTCTCATGATGTGTCCAAAGTATGACAGTCTAAGTCTTGTCATCTTGACTTCAAGGGATATTTCTCACTTGATTTGCTCTAGGACCCATTTGTTTGTCATTTTGGCTGTCCATGGGATCCTCAGCACTCTTCTCCAGCACCACATTATCTCAAATGCATTGATTTTCATCCTCTCTTCTTTCTTGACTGTCCAGCTCTCACATCCATACATGATAATAGGGAATACAATTGCTTGTGTCATTCTGACTTTTGTGCTAAGTTGTATTTCTTTGCATTTTAGGATCTTTTCTCATTCTTTCATAGCTGTCCTCCCCATTCTTAATCTTCTTCTGATTTCCTGGCTGCAAGTTAAGAGTAGTAAAAGAATAAATAAAAGAAGATTTATTTGATATTACATGGAAACCATTTGTTAGTTTTATGTGTCATAGTTATAGTGGATTTGAACTACCAAATGATCAAGTGAGATTTTGGATTAAAAACAAGATAAACACTATTATAATAAAATGAAATGGAAGAGAACGAACATTAGAGTTGCTAGAGGTTTGACAAAGTGGTATTTTCACTGTGTATTATAAACTTGGGGAGGGATGGGAAGGGGAGTGGGTTAGTTTGGAACAAGGGGGAAATAGTGATACAGTATTATTGTTATTGTTATTTTTGTAAAGATAAGCAGAGCAATAAATCTTTGCTGAAGCCGCTGTGACCAGCATCTCCCCCTCCTTTCGTCTCACCACTTAGGAATGCAGCCTGCAGTGTTCGGCTTGAATTCCAGACTGGAGGCAGAAGTTGGCTCTCAAGAAGCACATTTTATTTTTTTAGTTGCAGTAACTATTTAGAAAGGAAATTAGTCCATCAGCAGACAAAAGACAAAAGAATATCTCACAAAACTAACCAGTTAACCAGCATAAGAAAAAATTACACAGCTCTACCCCCCCCCCCCCCAAGCAGAAGGCTCAATTAATTTATGGACATTTGTAAACAGCCTCAAAGTCCAACCTCTTCTTGTGACTCCTAGTCACGTGGGTAACGGTTCTCACAATCCCTGATGATCTAATTTGTTTACACTCTGCCTTCCATGTTCCCAGAAACAATGACCTTGGCTGCATTTCTCTAAGTTGTTTTTGTACTACACCTGCAATCAAAAACTTTCCCACATCTGTACATTTCAACTCTGACTACATATCCCAACATTCCCCTCTGAAATGTATAGATGTGTGTGTCATGTTATTTACAGTTTTGGATTTTAGCTTAACAGCTAGAATTGTGCATTTAAGGTGCCATGCCCACCAGATGTGTTAGCTGTTCATGTTTTTCAATTGGCAATGCTTTTGTAAAAACATCAGCTATATTGTCACTTGTGTCTATACACTGCAGATGCACAATGTTGTTCTGAATCATCTTCCTAACATAACCTCACACCTTGTAGTGAACAGAAGTCCAGCTGACCAATTAGGAGGCAGCTGAAAGCCAGCCAATGGGAGTTCAGCTGGGAGTAGTATAAAAGCCCAGGCTGACAGTTAGAGAGAAGAAGAAGATTTGGGTTAGAGGGTGTGTTGGGAAAGTTAAGCCAGTGAGAGGGCTGTGTTTAAGGTGTTCCTGAGGGAACTGAATTTTAGGAAGATAGAGTTTAGAAAGGGTAAACTCTGAACATACACAGAGCTCTGGTAGAGAGAGTTACTGTGGTGTTCTCTCCAGTTGGATATTATCAGCCAGTGAGGCTGAGGTACTGTGATTGAATTTGTAACATATATTATAAGTCTGTAACTAAGAAAGATTATATAGCAAGTCCTGAAACAAGTTACCTTTATTGCATGTTGATGTAAAATAAACTTTTCTTCTTTTTTAATTTCAACATCACTTGGCCTCTGTTTTAGTCACAAAACATGCTAAAAATATTTTGTTATTCTGGAGGGACTACATTAAAAAGGCAGTGTGAGTCCCTGACACTTTATTCAGTGGTAGAAGTGGGGATAACAAGTTCTCAAAGTACAGCTAGCTAGAATTAAAGTGTAAGAGTAGGAAGGTAGCAGAAGTGTGCACCACATAAGTATGTACTTTGTTCTGTACTTCAAATTCTCAGCCTCTGATATCGCAATGCATAATTGTGAATCCTCATGAACCAAAGTAGGTTCTATACATCTCTCACCTAAATCTTCAAGAAACTTTCTTATCCACTGTATCTCATTAACCATCTTCTTCTGCCTCAGTTGTACTCAACGCTATACAGTTCTGCTTCATGCTGTGCCAAACTATAGGACTTTCTCCAAACTTTATCAATAAACCAGTCAATGATTTTCTGTCATGTAACTCTGAAGCAAATGAACTATCAACAAAACATTCAAGTTGAACCACACTGCCCTGTATCACAAGCTTCCTGTTCTTGCTACCTTTCAGGTACCTCAACACATGTTTCAATGCAGTCCAATCCTCAATTTTTGGATTGCTCACTTTTTTGCTAAGCGTGCCAACTGTAAACGCAATATCTGGCCTTGTGTTGTTTGCAATGAACATTAAGCTACCAACAATGCCTCTAAACAATTCTGGATTATCAAACTCCTTTGTTGAATCACTACTGGCATAACCAGGAGTCATAGGACTTTTTACTACCTTAGCATTTTGATGTCCACATTTCTCAATCAGCCTTTCTATCTTTTTCTGTTGACTTAAATATCTAACATCTTGAGTCCACTGAACTTCAATCCCAAGATAGGCTCTGAGAGTACCCAAATCCTTAATCACAAATTTCTTTGCCAATTCTTACTGCACTGCTTGAATTTCCCATTCTGACTTTGCTCCAACACACAAGTCATTGACGTAAATCACCAACATCACATCTCCCTTTGTGTAAACACACGCATCAGCAATGCTGTGTTTGTACCCTAGTTTCACCAACTCCTCATGAATGCAATGATTCCAACTCCTTGCACTCTGCTTCAAACCATACAAAGCCTTTTTCAGCTTGTACACTTTTCTATCATTGTCCTGTTCAAAACCCAAAGGTTGTTCCATGAACACATCTTCCTCAAGACAAGCATTCAAATAAGCAGTTTGAAAATCAAAACGCCTCACCAACTGGTCTTTCCTTGCTGCTAAAGTCAAAAGCAATCTCAGGCTCTCCGGCTTAGCTGTAGGAGAAAATGTTTTGTCAAAGTTCTCAAACTTCTGCTGTGCAAAACCTTTTGCCACTAGCCTAGCCTTATATCTATGGTTACCATCTGGCATTTCTTTCCTCTTGAAAACCCATCTACAACCTATCACTTTGTGATTCTTAGGCCTCTCAACAACTTCAAACACTTCCTTGTCTATCAATGACAAGTACTCCTGATCTATTTCAGAAAACCACTTCTTCTCCTCCTCTTCAGGAAAACTCTGCAAATCCTTAAAATGCTCAGGTTCATCAGCCACCACTGTACAAGCTCTTGCACCCTGCACTACAAAATGCTTTGGAGGCTTTCTCACTCTCTGAGTCCTCCTAGGCAAGATCACCTTCATTTTACCTCTCTCATCCTCACTGTCAGAACTAGTCTGAACCTCTGTATCTCTTTTTCTCTTTGTCTCCAGCTTTCTAGTTGTGGTTGGTCGTGTCTGTGTAGGCTGTTCTGAAGTACTAGACTCACTGTCTGAGGATGCTGATTCTTGTTTTAACACTTCTCCATTTCTAGTATTCATATCCAACTGCCCCAGCTTAAGTAAAACCTCTTTGTTGGAATGCAACTTCTCCCAACCTGGGTGCTGTTCAAAGTTGGCACTTCTGGATAGCAAGATTTCCCCATGACAAAGATGAAACCTGTAGCTATTCTCAGAATATCCCACAAACATCAACCTGCGCCACTTGGGCTCACCCTTCTTTCTGAAACTTGTAGGCACATGCACCTTTACATACTGCCCAAACGCTCTCAGGTATTTCAGGTTAGGTGGTCTGCTATAAAGCATATGAAATGGGGTTTTTATATAAAGCACATGAAATGCTTTTTTATATAAAGCATATGAAATGGGGGTTTTCTTTACAGCAGAATTCCAGACACAATTTGCAATATGATTTTCTGTAAGAATTGCTCCCCCAACAGTTGCTCAGATGCCTCCGCATCTAGCATCATGCAATCTTTCATTTGCTTTAGGACACCTATTCTTCTCTCTGTCAGACCATCCTCCTGCAGAACCACAGGGTTGATGGTGTTGTGACAAATTCCCTTCTTTTTCAACCAGTTTTTCAATGAATTTGATGAGAATTCTCCACCCTGGTCTGTGACCAAAGACCCCACTTTGTACTCAATCTCCCTTTCAAACATGTTAACCCAATCTTTGAAATGTTCTGCTGCTTCAATCTTTTCCTTCAAGAGCATCACATAAGAGTACCTGGTAAAACGACCCACAATTACCATAAAATACTTGTTGTTTCCCACAGTTTTTTCAAAAGGCCCCACAAGATCTGCGTGCACACATTCAAAAGGTTGTTTTGTTGTGCATTTGCTGTGTTTTGCCACAGGAAAAGCCTTCAACTTTATCCTGCTGCAAACTGAACATTCCAACTGATTTGAACAAGGAGACATTTTGAATTCTGGGCACACCTTCCCCAGTTTCCCAAGACTACTGAAACTTGCATGTCCCATAACTCTGTGGTAGTAATGTTCACAATCTAAATGTAAAGGCACATTATTGACTATTGCACATTCTGCCTTATCAACCATGTAATACATTTTGTCTCTCTTCATAGCTTTTGCACAAACCTCGTGGTGATCATACACTCCTCCCCCTTAAAATTCAATGCATACCCCTCAGTGGTCAAAGCAGACACACTAACTAAACAGTTTTGCAATTTATGTACACACAGTACATTATCAAAGTCTTTCCCAAACTCTGGGATGAAAACAGTTCCCATTTCTTTGATTTCTCTTGGCAACAGAAGCCACATTGGAGGGTTTCTTACTTTTGAGAAGCTCAGGAGTGTTTACCATATGTCCTGTGGATCCAGAATCAAGAATCCAGTCCGGATTAGGCTTGACTTCTTGGTAGGTCACACTGTCACTGCCTTTTGTCACAGCCACAACATCCTTTCTTGTCCCAGAGTCTTTGGGTTGTTGTTGTTTTTGCTTGACTGCTGCAAATTTTCTACAATCTTTCTTCAGATGACCAGCTTTTCCACAATAAAAACATTTCCTCTCCTTGGACACAGCTGCCTTCTCTGACTGCAGCTCCCTGGAACCTTCAGGTGCATTGTGGAGCTTGGCGCTGCTTGCGGCTGCCTCTGAAGTCCTGCCTCGAACTGGCATCTCTGGCTTTTCTCCAAAACTCGAGAAGCTACTCATTCCATTGTGAGTTGTGCTTCAGGAACTCCTTGAAGACCATACAAGACATGCTCATAATCCCTTGAGAGACTCCCCAGCAGAATATAAGCCTTTTGTTCCCTTGGGAGTTGAACACCTCTCATCTGGACCTGATTAAGCAGATCTTGCATGATCTCAAGATGCTTTTCAGGAGATTGACTATGCTGTAGCTTGCACACATAAAGTCACCTACACCAAATCATCTTTGACAAGGCTGTGCTGGGTTGATATATATCTTTATATATATCAGACTTCTTTGGCAGTTGTTTTATCTCTGATATAATTTATCTGATTTGGAGAGACTGATAAGATAATAGCTTTGGCTTTTTGGTCCCTTTCCAGATCTGCTGCAGCAGCTCCAGCTTCGATTCCTGCGTGGACTATAGCCCACAAGCCTTCCCAAACCAACAATGATTCTGCATATGTTTTCCAGGCACTGTAAATTGTCGCATCCAATTTGGGAAACTTAGCCACCTCCATAATTAATTAATTAGTACTCAAGAGAGTCCTGGCAGCTTTCCCGACTTCCACTGTCTATAGAGTGTTAAGACACAGATCACAGTCCTTTGTTCTTAACACATCTGCCTTCTGGCTTCAGACAGCTTAAAAAAAATAAACAGCAGAACTAGTGCTTTTTACTCACAGCTGATGAACTCCAGCAGTCTCCTGCATCCTCCAGCAGCACAGTGGAAGCATGCTGGGCCCATAACCCATTGTTATTTTTGTAAAGATGAGAAGAACAATAAATCTTTGCTGAAGCCACTGTGAGCAGCATCTTCCCCTCCTTTCATCTCACCACTTAGGAATGTAGCCTGCAGCATTCGGCTTGATTTCCAGACCAGAGGCAGAAGTTGGCTCTTAAGAAACACATTTTATTTCTTTAGTTGCAGTAACTATTTACAAAGGAAATTAGTCCATCAGCAGACAAAAGACAAAAGAATCTCTCACAAAACTAACCAGTTAACCAGCATAAGAAAAAAGAACACAGCTCCAACCCCTAAGCTGAGGGCTTAATCGATTTGTGGACATTTGTAAACAGCCTCAAAGTCCAGTCTCTTCTTGTGACTCATAGGGGGAAGCAGACGGCCAAAACGGCCATTTTGGGGGTAGGGAAGGGGAGGGGCAACCGCATGATGGGCACCCCAACACCTTCCCCAGGTTGTCCTCGGAGTGCTGGCCCCTCCACATGGGTGGTGCTCTGAGGAGGACCTCCCGCTGCAGCGTTCACACATGCTGTGGAGGAAGAGTCACCGAAGGTGCGCCGCAGCCTTTTGCTGTGCACCTTCGGCGACTTGTGGAAGGAGTGCCAATTTAGTGCTCCTTCCAGGGGTGGTGAAGCTGCGCCGTGGGGCCGAGGTGTGGGGATACCTTGGCTCTGCAGTGCAGCTTCCCAGGATGGCCCACAGCCACCCATCTGCTTCCCCCATAGTCACATGGGTAATGGTTCTCACAATCCTTGATGATCTAATTTGTTTACACTCTGCCTTCCATGTTCCCAGAAACAATGGCCTTGGCTGTGTTTCTCTAAGATGTTTTCTCTAAGTTCAAGCAAAAACTTTCCCACATCTGTACATTTGCACTCTGACTACATATCCCAACAGTTATCCCATAAATATGTACTTGAAATTCAGAGATCAAAACAAGTAGAGAGATCATGTGATTTAATACATTTTTATCAATCTGTCTAAACAAGTGAAGTATGGGGCTTTCATGGCCAGAATCCATAGTTTTTTGTGGGTTTTTCAGGCTATGTGGCCATGTTCTACAACTTGGTTTGCTTGAAGAATGCAGTTAGTCTGGTAACCTCAGATGATTCTTGAAATACAAATTCTTCAGTGTCCCCAAACTTGTCCATTGAGATGGAGGGCAAAATGTAAACCCTAAGATGTATATCACAGAAAAAGTCAGAAAATCAGACACACATGCATCAGGATTTAAATGTGACCAATAGCTTACAGTGAATTTCTGTCATATAGCTTTAGTTTTAGAAAGTCATAGTGAGCCAAACTAAACTATAGCTAGAAGATTCTGCTGCTTATGAATCTTATGCATTTATAGAATAAATTGGCAACTTAAAGGGATATGCCCTGTAAAAAGAGAAAAGGAGAGATCATGTAGGGCTAAATCACAACTAAGAACTTATTTTTTTTGCAGTGTTGACTCCACTTTTGGATTGTAGGTTCTGGGGCAGGCCTTGGTATGCTGTGTTTGTTTTGTATGCATTCCTTTGCTTTTCTTTTGACATAAAAACATTTAATTATCATTATACTTTTAACTGAATTTTTAAAAATTAAAAAGAGAGAAAGAACACACCTAGTTCAGCCATAATTCCAGTACCAAAGATGAAAATTTCAACATTTTGAATGATCTGATCATTGTTCTAAATCCCATATCTAACAAAGATTGCACTTTTTAAAAGTTTTTAACAACAACAACAACAGCAACAATACGGTATGCCTTAGTTATAGGAATAGCTGTCAGAGAAATGACTAAAGTAGTAGCCATGATCAAAAAGTGAGGTACAACTGGATTGTGCTGAATTTCTGTGATATTCATTTTCCACATTGAAAATTGCACTTTTGCCAAGGTAGAATTGTTCATCAAATCAGTCTGCAAGTTGTGTGGGGAAAAGTCTATTTTGAGACTTTTACATATGGACAGTTTTCTAGCCTTGGAGCCAGTCTGGCTCAGGGACAGCATGGCTAAATCTAAGCAGCTTCAAAGAGTAGTTTAGGGAATGTACAGTCCTATCCATTAACATAGATAAACTAGGTGAAAATTAGCAAAACCTTGTTTGAGAGGTACTGAACAAACATAAACTGAAAAGAAAGAAGAAAAATAAAATAAAAATAAAGACTGAGATTTATTGTATTGAATCTAGAGTCAGTCATATAAGAGTAGACCCACTGAAATCAATGAAACCTGATTAAATTAGTAATGGAGAGGAGTAGAATCTGCATTTGCCATCAGCACCTGGCAACATCTTTATCAATGATTTGGATGAAGGAATAGGGGGCATGCTTCTCAAATTTGCAGATGACATCAAATTAGGAGGAATAGCTAATATTCCAGAAGACAGGATGAAAATTCAAAACAACTTTAATAGATTAGAAAGCTGGGCCAAAGCTAACAAAATGAATTTCAACACAGAGAAATGTAAGGTACTGCACTTAGGGCAAAAAAAATGAAATGCATAGATATAAGATGGGGGACACCTTGCTTAATGAGACTACTTTTGAAAGGGATCTAGGAGTCCTGGTACAAGTTGAACATGAGTTAACAGTGTGATGCCGCAGCTAAAAAGGCCAATGCAATTTTAGGCTGCATTAATAGAAGTATAGCATCTAGATCAAGGGAAGTAATAGTGTCACTGTATTTTGCTTTGGTCAGGCCCCACCTGGAATACTGTGTCCAGTTCTGGCCACCACAATTCAAAAAGGATGTTGAAAAACTGGAGCGTGTCCAGAGGAGGGCGACTAAAATGGTGAAGGGTCTGGAAACCATGCCCTATGAGGAACGACTTAGGAAACTGTTTAGCCTGGAGAAGAGATGGTTAAGAGGGGATATGATAGCTTTCTTTAAATATTCGAAGGGATGTCATATTGATGAGGGTGCTAGCTTGTTTTCTGCTGCTCCAGAGAACAGGATCTGGAACAATGGATGCAAGCTCCAGGAAAAGAGATTCCACCTCAACATTAGGGGGAACTTCCTGACAGTAAGGGCGGTTCGACAGTGGAACACACTCCCTCGGAGAGTGGTGGAGTCTCCTTCCTTGGAGGTCTTTAAGCAGAGGCTGGATGGCCATCTGTCGGGGATGCTTTGATTGGGAATTCCTGCATGGCAGTGGGTTGGACTGGATGTCCCTTGTGGTCTTTTCCAACTCTATGATTTCTATTTCTTTTCTCCCATCCTCAGCCCTAGGAGCCTTCATAAGAGTATTTGCTAACAGAAGGTAAGGGTGAGAATGAAATGGTGACGTTTCAGAGTGGGGCTCAAGTGCTTCCCTTTCCAACTCTTGGAGACTTCATGGGGAAGCTGCTGGTACTTTGGGTATGTTTTGAAGGCATTTCTTCTGCCTTTGGCATCTTTCATAAGAATGTCTGCTCAGGCAGAGGCTTTCTCATTTTCCCCTCCTTGGACTGTGTTCTCAAAAGAAAGCCAGGAGGCAGGTTCTCATGAGGACAAAGGAATCTTTCTTGGCTTGGGACATGGGCTCTTGGGGAAAGGGAGAGTCTCTTCTTGTTGTTCAAGACTGGGCTATTTGGGTTCTTTTTGTTTTCTCTTTTTGTACAGTCAAGGTATCTTGTTGTTGAGTTTCTTAATATGAAGTGCTTAGAGACCAACTCAAACCTAGAGAGAACTTTGCCAACTTTTCCAAGCTGGTTAGAAAGTGTCTTTTTCATAAATGTTTTGCCTCTCCTCCACAAACAAATGGGGCCACCCGACTCACGTTGGTAGGGGAAGGGAGGTGTCTGGTCTGTAGCAGCCCCAGTGCTGCACCCAGGCTTCAGCCCTCTCCCAGTGGGTGCTGGAGCCATTCCTGGGCTCAGATTGGTCCTCTGGTCCTCTGCAAGGTGGGACTTTCAGTAGCTGCTGGGAACTACAAGTCCCAGCAGCCCTCAGAGCCAGAAGTGCCTCCCCCAGGCATGGCTCGGGGCCTCTTTGATTGGTTGGGAGGCAAGGGAAGGGTGAGACTTTGGGCTGCTCCTCCTTTTGATTGGCTAGTTGGCTTTTATAAGACCACATGGCTGGGCCAATCGTTGCCATTCCAGCTTGGTTCTTGAGCCAGCACAAGGATTGAGAGCCGAGGAATGCAATGATCAACATGGGACGACCAGTTCCAGCAGCAGCAGGCTCATCAGGCCAGCAATTGAGCAGGCCCATTCTTTCCCCAACTGGATGTCTGATTATTCTGTATTCATGGGATTGGTCCAAATGGCTTACTCTGAGTGAGGCTGGCACCTCTCCAACCATGTGGCCAATGTTCTTAAGGCTTGGGCTATCACAGGGGAGGCTGTGGCCATCACAAATGACACCGCTTTCAGCAAGCAGGTGTCTCAAAGCAGAATGACCAGGTGGGACCTCATAAACAATGCAATCAGTGTGGTGAAGGAGGGGGCCTCATATCAAAGGGAGGGGAACCCCTTGCAGACCTCTAAATGGGCAGAAAGGAAGGACCCTCACAGGCTGTTGTGCTGGGAGTTCAATGTAGGAAAATGTGTCCGAGCCCATTGCAAGTTCGAGCATTGCTGCAAGCTCTGCTGTGGCCCTCATACCAAGTTGGCATGTTGTTGACTGGCTGGTGCCCAGCAGCCCTTTCGCCCAGGACGCCCCATCCTAACAGCTTTCTACAAGAAGGAGGGAGCCTCTGACTCCTTGACAGGAAGATTGAGGGGTCCAAAATGAGCTCACTGAGGCTGCCTGGCCGTGTTTTAGCCTCACCCCCATGCCTGTGTGCTCTTCCTCCCTGCTGCCACTCCTCAGATACTACCCTGACAGGAAGGTGGCCTCCCTCTTGATGGAGGATTTTACCTGGGGTTTCAGAATCCCTTCTGCAGGCCCCTGGGTGGCTTCAGATGCCCAAAACCTAAAATCTGCCTGGGACATGCCACAGGTCCTCAAGAATAAGACCTTGAAAGAGTGTGTGGCAAGTAAGGTGGTGTCCAGGACTACAGCCAGCCTCAGATCCCACAGCTGCTAGGGATGGAAAGGGTGAGCTGCAAACAGCAAGGCCAGCCACAAACCTTTCTGTAGTCGAAGCACCAGCAAAGCAGAGTCCAGAAATCAGCATCAGTCAGTCTAAGGTCAGGGCAGGCAGCAATCAGCAAAGGTCCAGTCCGGTCCAAGGTCAAGGCAACAGAGTTCCACAAGGCAAGAGCGAGAGGCACAAAGCAGGAAACAAGGAACCACACTGACCATAGTCTCCCAAGGAAACTACAATAAGTCTTGGCACTGAGGAAGCCTCTTGCAACTGTTTAAATAGTCAAATCCTACCTCAGTGCCAGCTGAGGCTTGTTCAGCAGCTGCTTTTCAGCTAGTCTCCTGGACCTGCGACTGCCAGCACTCTCAGCTCTCCTCTGCCTAAAGGAAGGCACTGGCTCTGCTGTATCCTCCTGCTTCTCCCCACTAGGCAGCTGAGCCTCCAAGGAAGGAGCACTAGGACCTGGCTGCTCTGGGGCTGGGAGAACCGGGCTTGGCTCAGACAGAGCAGAATGAGAGCCAGGTGGAGCCTGTATCTCTTCCTGCTCTTGGGGCTGGGAGAGCAGAATGAGAACCAGGTGGAGCCTGCATCTCTTCCTTCTCTGGAGGAGACCCATCCTCCTCCTCCTCCTCCGAGTCCTCCTCAGGGCTGACCATGACAGGTGGCCATGCCCAACCTGTGGGATTCCCCCTTGGTGTGGTTCTCAAAAAAGCGCCAGGTAGATTTAATCTCTTCCATCACCTCTCAACACCCCCCCATCAATTATGCCATCTCACCAAGAGCTATGCACTGTGTGTTATGCTTCCTTTGAACATGCTGTACAACTCATTTGGGCATGTGATTGGGGAGCCCTCCTTGTCAAGTGTGACATTCAGTCAGCATTCTGACCATTGCCTGTCCACTCCAATGATTTCTGTCTCCTGGGTTTCAAATTTGAAGGCCAATGGTATTTGGACAAGGCATGCCCATGGGCTGCTCCATCAGCTGCGTGGCTTTTCAGACCTTCAGTTCCTTCCTGGAATGGGAAGTGAAAGGCTGTGCCAGGTCCCCTTTGGTCACCCATTGCCTTGATGACTTCCTGTTCATTGGGGAGGCCAAGGGCTTGGATTGTGCAAGACTTTTGTCTACTTTCTAAACTCTGTCCACTGAGCTAGGGGTCCCCCTAGTGGAGGAGAAAACCAAGGGCCCTCACTTCCCTAGGAATCCAGCTGGATTCAGTGGCAGGTGTCTCCCATTTGCCAGACGACAAGCTCCACTCACTCCTATCCTTGTTACAGGCCATCCTTGTGGCCCAGAAGGTCATCCTCAAAGAGATCCAGGCCCTCTTGGGGCACCTTAATTTTGCTTGCAGGGTGGTTTCCCCAGGCAGAGCCTTCTGTTCATGGCTGGAAAGGGTCACAGCAGGGGACAGGGCCACACACCATCACATTCGCTTCACCAAACGCAGCAAGCAGTACCTCAGCCTGTGGGAGGAATTCATCAGGGAATTCAATGGGTCTCCCTGTGTCAGTGCCCTTGGGACTTAGGACAGGGTCTCCAGGTCCACTCAGATGTTGCCGGAAGCCTGGGCTTTAGGGTCTTTCCCCAGGGCCACTAGTGTGCCCAACACTGGCCTGCACACTGGGCACAGGGAGGGATCCTCCTGGACCTCACATTCATAGAGGTCTTTCCTATTTTGGTTGCAGTGCACATTTTAGGGGAAGCCTTTGCCAATAAGGAGGTTTGCTTCTGGTGTGGCAACCAGGCAGTGGTCAGTGTCCTCAACTGCCAATTCTCCAAATCTGCATGAGTCATGCTCCTGATTTGCTGCTGTGTGTTGCTGTGCCTCCACAACAATATCACATTCAAGGCGTGTTTTGTGCTTGGCCTGGAAAATAACACTGCAGTCTCTCTCTCTCATTACCAGGAGGCCAGGTTCCACCAGCTGGCATCCAGAGCATATCCCTCACCCACACCTTTCCCAGAGGAGTTGTGGGAGGTTGGAAACTTGCTGTGATGCAGGGGGCCCTGTCTTCGCTTGTCCCAGCTGCACTCAAAGCATACAGGAGAGCTGTTTCCAAACTTTTTACTTTTGTTGGGGCGTCGGGCCTCTGGTCATGCTTGACATTCTGGTCCTTCACCATCCTTCAATTCCTTGTATGGTTGAGGGACTCTGGCATCTCAAATCACACCATGTTGGTCCACTTGGCCGTTATTGTTGGGGTATGCAGACAGGCAGGATCTAACATACACACATGCAGAGTTGATGCATATAGGCAGGAACGCCCAGAAGATGGTCTTCTGTGAAGAATCTTGCTCCAGACGGCACAGGAACAATCCTCCCACACTCAGGCTGCTGCTTTCAGCTTGGAGAAATGAATTGCTGGACAGTGAGACTTCACTCAGTGAGGGCTTTAATCTTTGTTGCAAATATTTACAAAGATACATAGAGTATCAGACATCCATCTTGAATACTCACAGGTATACAGACCAACAAAGTGCTTTGCCAACCTCCAACCACAACTAACCAACAACGGAGATTCTGACACTCTCCCATATATAGGTGGCCTTCTTAAGGATATGTGACAGCCATGCACTAATGAAACCTTGCTGGTTTCATCCCCAGTACCTGTTGCATCAAGCCTCTTGCATCAGGCCTCCCATGATGCATACCTGGCTGGTGTCACCTACTGTGCATGTTGCATCAGACCTCCCATGATGCACAGCTTTCCAAATGCTGACTCATATATCTGCCACTTGAACCCTGTTCAACCCTAGTAACCCTGTTACCATTGCTCCAATTCCTTTCAGTGGCCACATCCATGTCATTTTCCAGACCAGGGTGCCACATGGTCTTGACAGGTATTTCCTTCTTTTCCAAGGCTAGGGGATTTAGGGATCCTTACACATCCTTCTTAGTCAGGAGGGTCCTTGAAGGCTGGATGAGAACATCCTTTAGCCAGGTGGATAGGAGGAGACCTATTTGCTTTAAACTACTTCTCAGGCTCACTCTGCATCTTAAGCAGGTCTGCCATTCCAGAGCTGAAACCTGCCTTTACAAAACTGCCTTTTTCATTGCTTTCTTTGGGGCACTGTGGGTGGGGGAGCTGGTTCCCTCCTTCAGATCAGACAGGACCAAGTGTTCACTTCTTGGGAGGATGTCTCTTTTGTGGGAAATGCTGTGTTTTTAGTTTTTCACAGGTCAAAGTGTGACCAGTTGGGAAAAGAGTCCACCATCATGCTGAGAAGATGCAGCCTGTGCCCCGTTTGGACTTTATACAGATACTTAGTCTCTCACCATCAGACTGAAGGCTCCTCTTTTACACACAAGGATGGAACTCTGCTAACCTGTTTCCAGTTGTTGTCAGTACTTTGTCTGGCCTTTCAGAGCACTGGGCTGCCAGTGGAGGACTTAGGAAGTCACTCGTTCCGCATAGGTGCTGCTACAACTGTGGTGGGATGTAGCCTGCCAGTAGACTCTATAAAAAAGATGGGCAGGTAGAGGTCTGGGGCATTCACCAACTATGTCTGTATGGGTCTGGACTCTAGCTCTGGTCAGCCACAAGTGCTTTAGGGGAATAGATACGCTGCTTGGGGGAGGTACAGCTTTCAGGGTGATTGGTGGAAGATGGGGTGGCCAGCCTTTTGTGGTGGTAGCATGGGCTGTGGATCTTGTGGGTGTGGCTTCCTGTGCTGCAGAGCTCAGGTTCGGGAGTCCCATGGTGAGCCAGGGGTGCTGGGAGCAATGAAATGTTGCTATTGTGGGAGCGACTCCCGATCAGCATTCCCCAGTGAAAAGGGGGCAAAGATGTGGACATGTGATCAGTCAATTTCCCCCCTTCTGTCATCCTGAAGCCCAGCCATGACCGGCAACATGTTTCATCAAGACACAGGTGGGTTGGTCGATATTTTGGCCAGCCCTACCTGTCAGCTGTACTCAATAAAGTTGTGGCCTTTCCCTTCCAATTGTGTGTCTTGGTGTCTTTTTCTTGTGAAGTCTCATCCTTCCCCAGGAAATGGGGCTGCCTGACTCACCAGGCTGGTCCAGTTGGTGGGGGGAGGGAGGTGTCTGGTCCGCGGTGGCCCCAGCTCTGCACCCAGGCTTTGAACCTCTCCCAGTGGGTGCTAGGGCCATTCCCAGGCTCAGATTGGTCCTCCGGGCTTTTATAAGGCAGGACATCCAGTGGCTGCTGGGAACTATAGGGGAGGGGAGGACTTCTGGCCACTCCTCCTTTTGATTGGCTAGTTGGCCTTTATAAGGCCATGTGGCTGGGGTGATCATTGCCATTCCAGCTTGGTTCTCCCCACCCTCCTACCCTTTATTTGGTTTGAGGGACATGGTTTGCTGTCACAACTTCTCAGGATAGATGGGCTGTGGATCTGATGGATGCGGCTTCCTGTACTGTGGAGTATAGAATCGGGAATCCCACAGAGACTCTGGGGTACTGGGAGTGATGAGGTGTTGCTATTGTGGGGGCAACTCCTGATCAGCATCCCCTAGTGACAAAGAGGCAAAGATGCAGACATGTGATTAGTGGGTTCCCCCCTTTTGTCATCCCAAGGTCTGGTTGTGACTGGGCAACATGGTTCATTGAGCAACAGGTGCACTTGGGCCAACCCTACCTGTCAGCTGTACTCAATAAAGTTATGGCCTTTTCCTTCCAACTGCGTCTCTTGGTGTCTTCTTCTTGTGATGTCTCCCCCTTCCCCAGCAATGAAGGATATTTTCCAAAAAATATAACTTAGAGAATAAAAGCAATCCTTCAATGTTAGTTTAATACTCTCTTAAAGGGGTGGGTGGGTATTGGTTTTAGGATTGTATACTATGTATTTTTAACTGTTGTTAGCCACCCTGATTATGCTCAGAGGGGCAGGGTATAAATAAAATTTTATTATTATTATATTATTATTCAGAAATATAACTTATAGATTTTCCTCCTAGATACAAGATTCCCCCCACCCAAGAACTGGCTGTTGGTTGGTGTTATCATAAATATCAAGATTATTGAAAGAGTTGATAATAGGGAACAAGTTTTTCTTTTCTTTTAATTTTATTTTTGACCAGGCACCTGTACAGTTTTCATACTACCATACCTTTCCACTGATCTGGAAACTAAATCCTCTTCTACTTTGATTTAAATATAATTTCCAGAATTTGGCAAAGGAAATTTCCATTTTTCTCTTTATCATGATAGTTATGATATTCCACCCACCCCACAGCACACACTGTTGTTCAGGATGCTCTGAAAGCAGTGATCCACAGAACCTGTAGTCAATGCAATGGCAGCACTTTAAAAAAATAAATAAAGTATCAAGAAATAAGATGACTGTGAAACTCAATTTAAAACTACAGGCAGCTCCAAAGTTTACATAACACTTGTTAGAAGTGAGTTGAACTGGAAAGTCTTGATGGAAAGAAAATGAGTGCAAACTTGTTATATCTAAAACAAGTATTATGAATTTAAAAGTAAACAATCAAAATTGCTCCATGTCACCATGATGTCATTATGTGATTCTTGATTGGCTGAGATAAGTGAAACTCTAAAAACGGTGCTGCAATGATAGCACATTGAGGCTGCCAAAAACAGACGCATTAAAAAGTATGAAAAATTAAAAGATTGTTAAGACATGAGGCTTCACACCTCTCAAAGTCCCATGATTCACCTAGAAAATATTCAACTGTGAAAATTCAACACAGCATTGGACTTTTATTATGTAATTTTACTGGGCTGTTGAAAAGGAGACAGAAGGCAAAAACTATATGACAAATTAAAATTTGTCTTAGAGATTTCCTGTTTCAATACAAATATATTTGAAAGAAGAAGTGGTAATTTGATGGGATTTCTCCACTTTTCCCATTAATAAAATACCAACTATGGTGGCAAACTAAGAATTTGAATACATCTTTAAGTATTCTACTGGCAGCTTAAAACCTTGAACTGACAAAGTTACCTTTGCAAGGCAGTGGTTTATGAAGGATTTGGAATACAGATCCAAATGCAGACCTATTGAGAATTACAGTTTTGGGAATTTATGACAAAATATGTCAAGGCAATATAGTCCAAACAGGTTAGAAAAGGGTTCAGGCTTTCAGATATACAAAGGGTAATGTGGTCTGGCACAGTTTGGTCACTGCAGCAATGTATCTGAAGGTTACATTTTATGTTTATTAGCATCATCCAGATGGCATTTTATGTCCTTAATAACTTTGTCCCTGACTAAGCCATGAACCTACTGTTTGACAAGCAGTGTAGGAAATATCCATCAGCAGAAAAGCCGTCTTGTAATGGGAGCTGGAGACTATTCACTTGAAGACTATTCATTTAAAAGGTGCCAACACTTGGTGTAGTGTTGTAGTACTTGTCACTGCACAGATATCTCAGCAGACACATCCAGCCACCTCCATTCCAAAAAGTCTTGTGTGTATAAAAGTTTATGGAGGTTGTGCCATGCCCTCCACTGGGTAGCCAAAACACTGGTAGGTTTCCCCCAAAATGATAAAATTCATGAAAATTGGGAGCTGCAGATAAGAATGGGACAGACTATCAGTCCTGCTGTCTCTCATATCTACTTTTTTAAAATCTCAAGTTCTTTCTCTGCAAATTTATGAAGAACTGTGCATATTTTGGTAAACTCTTTAAAACCAAATTAAAACAAAATCCTTCTCCCTGTATCATCTCAGGAGCAGCTTTTTTTCACTTCTTCTGGAAAGATGCGCACCTTCGCATGTGCGTATGTATGCAGTGAAACTGGTGCATCAGAAAAAGGGTGCTGGAGATTTAAAATAGCCATATAAATGCACCACTTCCTGTGGGTGGAAATTGAGTCTGCGAACCAGAGCATGCGCCCTATGATGCAGGCTTTAATTTAAAGCGCCCCATGCTTCCAGGTGTGGATGCACTGCTGCAGGTGTAATTGAATATTATAACCTTAACCCTAATTGTAACCCTATGCATGCGCCCTAGCAATTGTTCTCTATTATGACAATAAATGCATTATGTCGCATGTACGCTTGCTTTCAGCATGCATAGTAGTTTGCATGAAAGAGGCTTTTGTGACCTCTTCTGCATAGGTGTGCAGGTGTACATAAGACCTGCACACTACTTCCTGGCATGCTTGGGGTAAGGCTCCTAGAGTAACGTTTGTCTGTGTGTCCTGTTAACCATGTTCCTTGCATGACCACCAGCTGCATGTATCCAGTCGGTCCACACAAGCCTCCCTTGCATGTACCTCTCCCCTCCCCCCTGATCTGTGTGGGACATGTTTTGTGGAGGATGATGGAGTAGGTGTCTTTTCAAATGACAAATCCATTCCTCTGCCCCAAGGGTGACACAATCAGACAGTGGCACCTGTCTATGGTACCCACTACTTGGAGGAAGCTGAGGTCAGTGAACCCTTGCATGATCTGTGGGTGTATGACAGGTCCTGCACAGATGTGCAAGGATGCTGAATATCAGTCACCTTTGTACAGACAAAATGACAGACTGTATGCCACCTTATGACATTTTCTGTGCAGGTGCGCAGGGATGCCAAACCGCAGCCACTTTTGTACAGAGAGAGTGACAGTTTGTATACTAGCCTATGATTGTTCTGCGCAGGTGTGCATGTGTGCAGGGATGTGTTCCTGCACACGTGCGCATGCATCTGAGAGAATGGGGAAAAAAATAAAGCAGCTGCTGTATCCCTTCACGGAATCCTCAGGACTGGCGGTGTGGTTGGTAGGGCTTCAATAAGGCCTCAAAAAAGTTGCATTGACTGCCCCCCAGTGGGGTTGCTCCATCCCCATTTAGAGCATCCTTGGGGCAGGTGGTGCAGTTGCTGTGGCTTAGGGAAAAGGCAGCTTCATGTCACCTTTTCCTGCCTGTCTGCATAGCTGGAGGTCACAATCCTAAGCAAACATTACCAGATATGAAAAAAGTGGAATAGAACTAGGAATAGAAAGACTATTTAAAATTATTTGTAAAATTGTCAAAAATGTGTTTCTGAAGCGTTGGAAACCCCTGACAAGGATAATCCTGGACTGAGGAAAATCTTCCCAAATATGGACTTATGTTGCACAATAGTCACACAGTGCTGGATTCTGCAGCCACTGGTGGTGGGGGGCCAGAGCTGTTATCACTCAGCAGCTCATTCCATCTTGGTCTGGTGTGGCTGCTGGCCCAACAGCCATACAGGATCTAAAAGGCCCTGCACCCGCAACAAGAGGCCACTGATGGTGAGGTGGGTCTGTCAGGACTGCTAGGAAAGTGAAAAAGGGAGGCAACACATTTCTCAATCACGCACTAGCCCCACCAGTCTTGGAAGGGACTACTGGGCAGCAGCAACACCCCATCCCATCAGCACCTACAGGGTGTGGAGCAGCCAGTGGGGTGTCTTTAGACAGAAGGGAGTAACTGCCCCAGGGAGTGTTCAACCTCCCCCAAGGTGTCACCTGATAGGGTCTTCACTCCCTACATCCCCTAGTGGCAACCCTAGTTGGACTGTTTCCCTACTTCAGCCAGTTGGCAATTCCACTGGTGGTGGTTGCTGTTAACTGCCATCAAATTGACTTCTGACTTAAGGCAAACCTATGAATGAGAGGCATCCACATCAGCTTATCATCAACAGCCCTGCTCAGGTCTTGCCGACTCAGTGTCATGGCTTCCTTGATTCAGTTCATCCATCTGCAGCATGGTCTTCCTCTTTTCCCACGGCCTTCTGCTTTACCAAGCATTATTGGTTTTTTTTTCTAGTAAGTCATGTCTTCTCATGATATGCCAAAATACAACACTATTAGTTTAGTCATATTGGTTTCTATGAAGAGTTCAGGCCTTATTTGCTCTAGGACCAGTTATTTTTCTTTTTAGCAATCCACACTATCTGTAGAACTCTTCTCCAGCGCCCCATTTCAAATGAATTGACTTATTTCTTATCAGCTTCCTTCACTGTCCAGGCTTCACAACCATACATAGAAATTGGAAAGGTGATGGCAAAGACAAGCCTAAATTTAGCATTTCATTATATATCTTTGCACTTCATGATCTTGTCTAGTTCCTTCATAGTGTTCCATAGTGGGTTTTTTAGAAGAATATCAGTGATCAAAATGAACATTCTGCTCAAGCTTATATATCTTTTCCTAAATTTACCAATATTAACAGAAGACACTTTTGCACAGTGGCACAAAGAAAGAAATAATTTTATTTGGAAAGAAAATAAAGCTAGAGTAAATTGGAATATGCTAAAGAGAGGAGGAAATGCAGTCCCAGACTTCAAACTGTACAATCAAGCTTATAGTATGCTCTGGCTACAAGACTGGGTTAAACTGGAGAATTAAGAGACAACTGACTTAGAAAGCATAAATTTAAGATTTGGATTACACTCCTTCCTGTGGCATGATAAAATCAAAGTAAATAAAAATTTCACTAATCACTTCACTAGAAGGAGTTTGTCAAGAATTTTGGAACAAATTAAGAAGCAATTTCACAGAAAAATATCACTATGGGTTTCAACTCAGGAAGGAATATTTGGGAGATGGGCAGATAAGGGAGATTGGTTGAGATATAAAGATCTGATTAAGAGGGATTCTAGAGGAACTGTGGGAATTAAAATGAGGGAAGATCTATATGAGGAAGGTATTTCCCTTAATTGGTTTTCTCATCTCCAAACAGTTTGAGAAAGATCTGCAAAAAATAGGTTTTGAAATAGAACTAAATGAGTTAGACAAAACAATTTGGGCTAAAGATAAGCAAAAAGTAGACAAATTGTACAATTTATTCTTAAAAGGATCCTAGAACAAGAGCTGATTAAGCCAAAAATGATAAAGTGAGCCCAAGATGTAGGGTACACTAAAGATCTAGCAAAATGGGGAAAAGCTTGGAATTATACTAACAAATTCACAGCATCCGAAAAATTAAAGGAGAATTACTTTAAAATTGCAAACAGATGGTATATCACATCATGGGTACTAAATAAAATTTATAAATCTGGCAGTAAGTTATGTTGGAGATGCCAAGGGGGGAATGGCACCCTTTTTCATATGTGGTTGACATGTCCACAGATTCAAGCTTTCTGGGGAAAAATACATAACAACATAAAGAAAATGTTAGGGATACAATATACACTTTCACCTGAGTTGTATCTCTTGAATATGGCCCAATATTAGATAAAGAAGAGGATGTAAAATACTGGAGGATACTATTATATCTGGTAATGGCGGGTAGATTAATTATAGCAAAGAATTGGAAATCAAAAGGAGGGCTCCAGGTGAAAGATTGGTTCAACAAAATATAAGAGATGATGGAGATGGATAGATTAAAAAAAATAATAAATGACAAATCATATGATTTAATTGAAAGAGAATGGCAACCAATTTTATGCTATGTATACAGAAAGCAATAATGTAAATATATGGATGGAAGATACACTGAAAGCTAAACAAGAAAAAAATAGATAAAAAGTTTAAATAAAGGTAAAGACGGGTCAGCAAAATGTAGAGAAGGCAAAAAGGACAATTAAGAGGCTGTACAGACTGGCACTTTGAGCCAGCGTTGGGGCAGAGTGGGGGCATGGTGACCACATGTTGCACACCCAAATGCCACCCCAACCCCAGTGTCACGCCACTCACCCAACCAGATGGCAGGGAGTGTCATAGCACATCTTTGGCACAGTGTTTAGATGCACTGTGCCAAAGAATCGGTGAAAAGCCACCACTGTGGCAAAGGTGCCCTTTAGCCATCCTTTTTAGAGTGGCAAACTGCCAGATTGGGGCTGCGGCATGTGGTTGCTTCGGACCCAATCCAGTGAGGAAAGGGGCTACCAGAGGCTGCTCTATTTGGGCCATCTGTCGAGCCCCTAAGAAAAGATGTTTGAGATAATTAAATATACAAATGAATTAAAACTGTTTTAAATATGCTGTTTATTTTGATACTTAGTCAAAGGAAAAGAAAACAAACTTAATACAGGACTCTGAGATAAATCAAAATTTGCAACAAATGGTGAGGAGAAGACTAGAAGAAAAGGAAGTTCAATGAAGAAAAGCAAATACTGTATAGTAGATAAGAGTTTTTATTTTGTATGTGTGTATATTTTATGTAATGAAATAAAAATAGATTTGAAAAAATATAGGTTTCCTGATGGACAGATCATCAGTTGGTCAAAAGTATGTATAGATATGTTTTTGGACAAGGAGCATCACATTAGGTTCAGTATTCTGTCCATTAATATGCGAATTGCCTAAATCAATGGTTCTCAAACTTTGGTCCTCTAAATTTTTGGACTTCAGCTCCCAGAATTACTTACTGTTGGCCAAGCTGGCTGGGGTTGCTGGGAGATGAAGTCCAAAACATCTGGAGGGCCAGAGTTTGGGAATTACTGGCCTAAATCTAAGAAACTGAATTTATTGGATCTACCAAACGTCCATTCCTTCTGTGCCTAAGGGCAGTGAAATGCAGAGGTAATAATGCTTAAAGGAGGAGACCCACTGAACTCAGTTTGATTTCAGTTAATCATGATTAAATTATGTTCCATTGATTTCAGTGGATCTCGTCTCAGCATGTGATTGAGCCAAATGTGCTGAATTAATAAGGATTCAAATCTGTTTGGATTTCTGCCTCATATTGTATAATGATGGAGACTTTTAGAAAGAAGATGTAAAATTATACTGGATAGAAGGAAGCAGGATTCAAATCCTAGCAACATGGTTGTCTGAAAAACAATTTACTCCCGGACTTGTTTCAAAAACAGAAATAGTGAGGGGGGGGCAAAATAGGGTTAAATATTCCAAATAAACAAAGAATGTGAAGACAACCCTGCATAACAGAAATAACTACAAATAACTGAGGTAGTTACAGCAGAATTTCAGCAGCTCCTATCCTTCCTCCTTTAATTTAGTTTAATTTCCCATTCACCCAACTGTCCATTTCATCCCTTCTCTCCTGCATTGTTTTGGATATCCTTGCTAACCAGCCAAACCCCCTCCCTTTCTACCCCTTCTCCAAATCCTTGACACCCCACTACAAAGAGAAAGAAGAACACAATAATAATTACACTAGGTGTATTCTCTATTCTCACATTCACCCCCTTTTCAGATCAGTTTGGAGTAAATTTTATCAAAGTTGAATTTCAAGGGAAAAGCTGCTGTAGAATAAAGCATGAACATCATATAATTCTATAAATGTTCGAACAACAGCAGAGTCACACAAAAAGGCAGGTTGCTTGATTTTTCATTGTTTGGTAAATACTAAATGGCTCAATGTTCTGGAGAGGACAAAATGAAGGGATGGAGAGGGAAACACATCTTTGTTGTGTTCCAAGAAAAGACCACATCATTCATATTTGCAACTTTGAGGATCTTTTGCCTTGCAATTGAGAGATACTGGTTCAGTCATTTTCTCAAGAATTCATACAACAGACTTATAAAAATCTATGCTTCCCTCATGAAGCATTCCTTTTTTTTTTTTTAGTGCCCACTGTTTTCATTTGTAATACAGAGCAATGTGGCTCCCTGCTAATCAATTACAGTGCATGTCTATGCATGTGTTTAATGTGTGTGTGTGTGTGTGTGTGTTGTTGTTGTTGTTGTTGTTGTTGTTGTGTGCCTTCAAGTAGTTAGCAACAGTGATGCTAAAGCCAATCTGTCACAGTGTTTTCTTGGCAAGATTTGTTCAGGAGGGGTTTGCCTTTTCCTTCCTCTGAGGTTTAGAGAATACAACTTATCCAAGGTCACCTAGTGGGTTTCCATGACCAAGCAGGGATTCGAACTCTGTTCTCTCAGATTCCTAGTCCAATGCTTAAACCATTACACTACACTAACTCTTGCACTCTCTCTTGCTCTCTCTCTCTCTCTCTCTCTCTCTCTCTCTATATATATATATATATATATATAATTGATCATATCTCTGTAATGTTATACTTTTATGCTAAAACACAGGATATGTATAGACATGGCTCAACATGTCCAGCCAATTATGGCTTATCTGAAATTTTAAATACAAGGATTATAAAGACTAGATGAAGTACTGCCAGGAATACTAAAATTAGTGTTCCTGTTATTGGACTAAATATATGTTTTCTTCAAAGTAATAAGAGGGAGTCATCATTGAAACTGCAATCATCCTTCACAATAAACACTGCTTTCCCTAAAAGCTGCTATACAATAAAGTTATATCAGGACTTGGATGCCCTGGCCTTGTAATTAAACAAGTAAAGAGGAGAGATCTACTGGTCTCTCTTCTCCCCCTCCCCCCGGTTACAATTGTTTTTCATTTTGTTTTTGTAGAAATGTGAAGAATTATTCATCACAGGGTTTTGAGAGCACCATAGCTATCATAAATAATGAACATCTGAAGCTTTCTCCCACCACATCAGACCCTTGGTCCATCTCTAGACCAATATTGTCTTCTTTGACTTGAACCAGATTTCTAGGATTACTTGGGTCAAAGTCTTGAGGAGCTGCTGGATTTTTGAGCAGGCTGTGCTACTT
Organism: Phrynosoma blainvillii; assembly: GCA_026167975.1. Taxonomy (NCBI): domain Eukaryota; kingdom Metazoa; phylum Chordata; class Lepidosauria; order Squamata; family Phrynosomatidae; genus Phrynosoma; species Phrynosoma blainvillii. The sequence goes on along the minus strand of JANUYF010000001.1, from coordinate 236,949,490 downwards.
ACTGGGATATAGGAGCTTATCACATTACAAAATAAATCTACTCACCCTGCCAGTTTTAAGACAATTACAGGATGGAGCCAGGTACTACAACATGGCAGGGGTAAGTAGGTTTATTTTGTAATGTGATAAGTTCCATAATTTGCTCTATCCATAATGGCTGTGCCTTTCACTATTCTTAACAGAAGGAAGTACATAACAAATGGGTGTTGCACAGAAAGCTGTATGAAATGGCTGTACGAGTAGTAACATCTAGGTAAGCTGAGAAATTTTATAGTTAGGCCCTGACACAAAGACAGCTTGTTGGTCTCTTCTCTATGGAAAGGCACAGAAGATATTGATGAAGACATGGGTGACCGTTGGACAGACTGGGTGTCCCTTCAGCTTTGCATTCTGTAAGTTCTGATGTAATGCAGTTCTGATCAAGAAGTCCTTCCCAGATTTATTGTATTCATTTTTTATATAGGTAAGTCAGTGCAGGTGACACTTCATAAAGCATAGAAGAAGAGGGCAGGCTTCTCTCAAGAGGGCTTATAATATAAGATCTGACACAGGAAAAGGAGGAAGGAGAGCTAGGCATATTTTAATAATATGTATAATATTTTCAGGAATGTGGCCATGGGAGGAGGAGAAGGGAAGACACTGCTCCCCAACAGGAATTCTGTTACTCCAAAGAAATTTTCCTTCAGTCCTCACATTTTTAGTGTTGCAGAAACTGAGATACTGAAAACTATTCAGACCTATAACTCTTGCATTTGCTGTATTATCACCCCCTTGATAAGTTTGCCTGCTGCATTTCTTTGGATGACTAAACTGTATTTCTAAATGCTCAACTGATGCTTTAAGTCACTGTGATGCTTTTAATTTGGAGACTGAAAGAAATTTCCTCGGGGGGTGGGGGTGGGGTAGAATTTTTATTTGAAAGACAATTTTCCCATTGCATATTCCGTTTTAGCTTTAGGCAGGAATCAGAAACAAGGTATTGTGTTCAACATCCCATTAAAATTGGAATTGCCAAGGATGAAATCTAAAGTAAACTTTATGCCTTACTGCTGAACTAAGGCCTTCTCAGAATAATATGTTTTATAGGCTGGAATTATCAGCTTAAGCAGCTGCCAATGCACCTCTTTTCTTCAACAAAGGGCTGGATCCATATTTAAGAGTGTGTTATACATTCCATATTTTATATGGAATTTGTAGCATGGTGAGTTCTGTTTTACAGACCCAATGGCAAGTGTGGGACTTTTTGTATAGCAAGAATGAGCATAGACCACATGTTTTTGGAATGGAGTGGGTCACAACTCTATTGGTTATAACTGAATATTCTTGGTCCATAGCATAGGTCCAGACCTCTCCTGGCTGCTAGAAAGCCATTCATCCAGTCTCCTGTTAGGTAATGCTGGAATGACAAGGCATAGGAATCCACTCAGGGAGAAGCCACTGTGTGGTTCCTTTGCCACATGGAAGGGAGACAGAGCCATTTGTTCCTGAGCTGAGTATGATCTGGGCCTTGTCTGTACTGGCCAGAATACTCCAGGGCCAGCCTAGAGTATCCTACCCCCCAGCTGCTCTGACCTGCCCCCGTTACCTTGGCCTCCATTCTCATGCCATAGCAGCTGTCTTCACAGGCATCCTGCTGGACTGCTTAGTGCATCCACCACCACAGATGCATCCATCACACATCTATTCAATGCATGGTTCACTCTTTTGACAATGCATTAAATTAATAGTTTCTGGTTATAATTTAAAATAGTCGAAAGAACAGATGAATATTATACCTGTACTGTACTGAGACAGGTTGGTGTTGGTTGTGCAAGCACTTGGAGAGGTCAGGTTTTTTCCTGAGAGCTGTGGCTGCTAAGAAGTTCATGGCATCATTCACCTTTGAGAGCAGCGGGCAAGACTCGCCCTTAAGAGCACAGATCATGTTTCTTAGAACAGAACAGCAAATGCATTAGGCATGAGCCCTGTACTCTAGGAATGAGTCTTGCCTGTTGCTCCTAAGAAAAGCTTTAGAAGGATCCTTCCACCTCAGGTTCATTGCTTAATGCATTTGCTGTTTCCCTCTGAGAAACATACCCTGTTCTCTGGGCGGGCGATTCTTGTCTGTTGCTCCTAGGGAAAGCTTTAGACGGCTCCTCCAATGTGCAGCAGGGATAGGCTGCAAAGCAGACCTCAAGCCCTGCCTCAAGCCCATTGCCCAATCCATTTGCTGTTTCCCCCACCCTGCACTCTGGTCTTAAGGCAGGGTTTAGTTCTATTCAGTATGTATGTGAGAAGGGATGGGTCCAGTGAGTGCAAGATACATGGCTCTCAATTTTCACTGTGTTCTAAGCAAGAAGTGCATAAATGATTAAAATGACATAGCCTTGTGCCTCTTTCAATGCACCTTAAAATGTGTTAGAATACTATTGTGGTTAAAAACTTGTTTGTTCTACAAAGCTGGTATTGCGGTTTGCTAAAATGAACTTCTTTTGCTTCTGTGCTCTGCATTGCCACATGCCAAATATGAAGATATGCAGCATGTTAATTTTTTGTACAGGCTGAAATTCTTCCCAATTTACATTTCTGTCACTCCATAAATCAAAACTTCACTTTACACATTTAAACAATTTCTGTTCGAATTTTGGATCAGAGCTGATAACCTTTTGCCAAGATTTCACTAAGTGCAAATTGAGACATATGAGATATAGAGCAGATAATTTTTTCTTTGTTATTGCATAAGATTATATCTGTCATGCTGCAATGAAACCTTGACCAGCAAACCCTCTAAACACTCACAGTAGTTGGTCGCAATAAATAATCCAAACAATCCTTGTTTTGAGGACAATCCAAACTGAGCACCTCTTAGGATTTACATATGTGTTAAGCTATACTTTCCAACACATCATATATCAGAGTCTGATCAAGATAGAAAATGTTATTTATGAGGGATGACACACAAGCTAGAAGAGGCTGCTGCAGTTTGCTTTGGTCTCAGCCTTTACAGACTGCCAGAAATAATGCATCTTGAGGCTACTTTAACTGCCCTGGCTCAGTGCTAGGGAATCATGGGAACTGTAGTTTATTGTGACACAGAGCTCTCTGACAGAGAAGGCTCAATGTCTCAGAAAAAACTACAATTCCCATGATTCCCTAGCACTGAGCCAGGGCAGTTAAAGTGGCTTCAAGCTGCATCATTTCTGGCAGTGTGAGGGCTGATGCAGACTGGCCATTTGGGATGGCACAAAGCCGCCCCAGGAAGCAGTGGGTCAGGGCTGTGGCAACCCCATGCCACGGCCCCAATCCTCTCTATTGCCGCTCCTTTTAGGGGCAGCAAAAGGCCACCCTAAGAGCCAGCATTGCAGCTCTTCAGTGCCCTTTTGGCGCAGCGTGTTTAAATGCTGCGGCAGAATGGCGTCCTGACGCCGCGCGTCATGCATATGGCCATGTGGCATCAGGATGGCATTGAGGTGGAATTGGAGCAGGCAGTGTGTGGCGTGCAGCTGCCCCACCCCAACTCTACCCCCAGGCTGGCCCTTTGGGCCAATTTGCAACGGCCCTGAGTCTATGGGAAGGGCAAGACTCTACCCCTTCCTCTCCATTCTGTTCCTTTCTTCTCCTCCCTGCTGAGTTACCTGTGTGCCACTCCTGTGTGCTATGGCCTCTCTCTCTCTCAGTCTCTTCTCCACTCCAGAACTGGAAAATGCTACTTTTTTGGACTATGACTCCCAGAGACTCCAGCCAGCACCTAAGATTTTCTGAAGTTGTAGTCCAGATATGTAATTTTCTTCAGTTCTGCTCAGAACATATGAGAGTGTGAAAGAGAGTTCAAAAGAGAGTTCCAATTTTCTTTGGGTGGTCCTAAAAACCAATTATAGCTATTTTCCCCCATATCTGTTCTAAATATTCTAACACTGGCTTCCATTCTTCTGTTGTTTTCTTTTTGTATTCCCATCTTAAAAATTGAGTCAGTTCATCCATTTCAATCGCATCATTTAATTTTTTTAACCATTCCTTTATACTTGGAGTATATTTAGATTTCAATTTTTGCGCTAGAGTCATTCTAGCCATTGTCACCAGGTAAAAAAGATTTTTTTCCCCATGATTTTTCTCTAATTTATCCTCCCACATGTTAAGCAGAAAGAATTCTGGGCAGAACTGGCTTCTAGTTTAGCAATTTTCTTTGATCTTAGCCATTTCCCATTATTCTCCACTCACATTTTTATAAAGCTTGGGTATATTTGAGAAAAGAATTCGGGTGCCAGTTATGTTTAGTTCTTTTTTTAAAAAAATAAATAAATCTATATATCCTACTTGACTCTGAAACAAATGTATTATGGAAAAACCTTTGATTATACAAACAATACCACCATGGGTTGTTGAGCAATGCATTAGGGTGCATCTAGGGTAGTCTTGATCTTGTTGATCTAATGAGAGAAGTGAAGGCTGTGGCCTTTGTGTCATTTAAATATTGGTTCCCATTACAAAAAAATAAAATGAAGTAACGTCAAAGTCATACTACCACACCCAGGCATTTTCTAAAAGCACAAACAAACTTTCCCATAAATGAATATATAAGCTACTGGCAGTTGTTGCCACTCTCAAATCCTCTGAAAAAACAGACAATGTGTGTCTCCCTTGGTTTACTGTGACAAAGTTCGGTCTTGTTCTTGTGCAGTCTGGAAAAGAGAGGAAAAATTTATACTGTGTACAAATGTCTTTCATTGGTTAATCCTTAATTGTCATTAAGGGATCTCATAACCAAAAATATACCATCCAACATTTCACAGATGAAAAACAGGACATGTGTAGCTAAGCAACATCTGAGTTCAGTCAAGAGGGCAAAAAAATATTAATGAGGAAGAATATATAACCTGAGAGAAATTGCAGCAATCAGCTTTTGCCTGAGTCTACTGGGAAGGGCAAGATTCTTTTTCTTCCTCTCTTCTGTGGAGCTAGGTAGGTGCAAATTAAATTTGTACTGTGAACTCAGTTTCCAGCAACTGAAGTAAGCTGAGAAGAAAGAGGGAAAGTGTGAGTAGGAGAGAAAAACTAGGACTTTTTAAGAACAGCTGCAGAAGTGGGATGACAGAAGATAAAATGGCACTGTCCCTGCCAAAATGGAGGATATGCAAATACTACATCAGACTGTAGGCCAAACCATAAGCTTTCTGTGATCAACCACCCTGCTGAGGTGTTATAGACTCAGGGTAGCTGTGGCTTCTTTCATTGAGTATAATCATCTGGGATGCAGTCTTCCTCTTTTCTTACTGCTCTTTAATTTACCAAACATTATTGACTTTTCTAGTGAGTCATGTCTTCTCATAATATGGACAAAGAAGGACAGTCTCCGTTAAATCATCTTGACTTCTAGGAGAGTTCTTCAGCACCACATTTCAAATCATTTTATTTTCTTCCTATCAGCTTTCTTCACTGTTTAGCTTTTACAAACATATATAGAAATTGGAAATACGATGACATGGAGAATCATAACTTTAATTTTCAATTATATATCTCTATACTTCAGGATCTGGTCTAGTTTCTTCACAGCTGTCCTTCCAAGTCCTGGTTTTCTTTTATTTCGTGACTGCAGTCTCCATTCTAATTAATGACTGAGCCAAAATATGAAAAATTTTGAACAGTAAACCTAACTTTGCACTTACTTCCTTGACTAATCATTCCCAGTTTTTGCTATATTCTGCTAGTAGTATGGTATCTCCTGCATATCTTCAATTATTGATGTTCCTTCCTCCAGTTTTCACACCTCCTTCCTTTAAGTCAAATCCTACATATGATATGTTAAATGTACAAGTTAAAAAGATAGGATTATAAAATGCAACTGTGTCTAACCCCCTTTCCAATTGGAAATCATTTTGTTTCTCCAATTTCTGTCCTGACAGTAGCCTCTTGTTTGAATATAGTTTATACAATGAGACAATCAAATGTTGTGTCATACACTTTTCTTTAAGAGTGATCCATAGTGTTTCATGAACTATACAATCAAAGGCTTTGCTATAATATGTAAAGAACAGGCTGATTTTTCTTCTGAAATTCTTTGGTGTACTTCATTATCCAATGTATGCTTGCAAAACGATCCCTTGTTCTTCTTCCTTCCCTGAACCCAGCATGGACATTTGGCATTTCTTGCTCCATATGTGGTAAAAGTCTTTGTTGTTAAATTTTGAGCATAATTTTGCTTGCATAGGAAATTAATGCAATGGTCTTGTGTCCCTGTGTCCTCTTTCTTGGAGACTGGAATGTATATCAAGCATTTTCAATCTCTTGGGTGTTCTTTTATTTTCCATATTTATTGACATATTTTAGGTAGAACTAGAGGCAGCTGTATTGGTATGCCATCTGTTCGCAGTGCAGCTTCCACTTTATTTTCTAAAACAGTAGGTTCATCTTCAAATGATTCTTCATCTGACATCCTTTCACCTATTTTATATAGTTCTTCCATGTACTGTTTCTATTGGTGCTTTATTTGTAATTGGTCATCTAATGTGTTCCCCTGCTGGTCATGGTGCATATTTACACTTGGTTTAAATATCCCTTTGATTTTTCAGCTGTTGTAGAAAAAGTCTCCTTTTCTTCCATTTTGGTTGCCAACCTCTATTTATTTATAGTGAAATCACAGTATTGCAATAATTCACCCTCTTGTTATAAAAAACCCATCCCTTCCCATCCCTCCCCTAATTCATAGTACATAATAGAAATACTGCTCTGTCAAAATGTGTACATCTTATTCACCTAATTAGTAATCTAAAATGTAATTTGCTCATGATACATATCTACTTTTGGTTTAAATTTCCTTTTGAATTCTCAGATCTTGTAGAAAAGTTCCCCTGCTCTTCCTTTTTGGTTGCCATCTTCTATTTCCCTACACTGACTATTATACTAGTTCTCCTTGTGTCTGCACACAAGTCATTGTAGGTTTTGACTCTATTTCTGACCCCTTTTACATTTGCTTCTCACATGCCCTTAGCAACTTGAAGAGTTTCCTGTGTCATCCACTGAGGCCACTCTTTCTTTTTGGCAACAGATAGTGTCTTTGCATTCTTCCCTGGCAATGTTCATAGCTTCAGTCCAGAGTTCTGGTTCCTGGTCAATTACGTTGAATTGTGCAAATCTATTTTCACATTATCTTTACATTCTATGGAGGCATTCTTAAGACTGTATTCCAGCAAGATGATTGGTTTGGTGTTCTTCAGCATTAATTTAATTATTGATAGTAGTTTATAATTTGTGCCACAATCTCTTCCTGGTCTTGTTTTTGCAGAGACAATGGAGCTACTCTATCTTCTTCTGCCAATGATATAGTCTATTTGATTTCTAAATTGGCCATCAGTTTATGTCCATATATACAGTCACCTCTCTGGATGCTTGCAGAATGCCTTTGTGATTAATAAACTGTTGGCCCCACAAAATGCAATCATTCTCCTGCTTCATTTCTTGATCCTAGACCCAATTTTTCTTACAATCCTTGATTCTGGTCTGTTTTCTACTTTTTTATTCAAATTACCTATGATTATCTAGATGTCCTGTTTTGGTGTATGATCAATTTCCTCCTTGATTCCAGCATAGAATCTTTCAATGTCTTCTTCTTCTGCCTCTTCTGGTTGGCACACAAACTTGTATTATGGTGATATTGATGGGTTTTCCCTGAGTCCTATTGATATTATTTGGTCAGATTTTGCATTATATCCTTCAATTGCTTTTGCTACATCTCTCCTCACTATTAATGCTGCCCCATTTCTTCTTGGATTTTCATTTCCTGAGTAAAACACTGTGTAATTATCTGACTCAAAATGTCCTGTTCATGTCAACTTTAGCTCATTCATCCCAAGTATTTCAATGTTTATATGTTTCATTTCTTGTTTTGCTATGTATTGCTTCACCTGATTCATACTTCTCACATTCCTTGTTCCTTTAATATGTGTGGTACAGCTTCTGACTTTCCTTTCACCTCTGAGCATGTCAACAGCTGATTGTTCTTTTAGCTTGAGTCCAGTTACATCATTAGCCACAGTACTACTTGTAACTGTCCTCTGCTATACCCCAATAGCTCAAGTGTCATCTTCTGGCACTATCTCTTGTTTAATTTTGGATTGTCTCATCATAGTCATTCATAGTCATTCATAGTCATCCTGGTCATTCAAAAGGGGTTTATTGTGTATCCTTCTTCACAGTACTAACATGTGTTAACTATGATGCCACTGCCATTGTCTCTGAGAGAGCCCCCACCAATGTAATTCCCTAGTACTGCTGCTGCTGTAGATGTTTCTGGCTCCTTAGCAAAAGCCTGTCTGAGGGGCTGTTCCCACTACGATTTAAAGCAAATTGTGATTTGCTGTATATGCACCTTGTTCCCACTGTGAGCAGTTTCAGACTGGCAGTCTTTTTGGAATAAATTGCTTCAGAACCATGTTCAACAAGTGTGAATAACAGACCTGAATTGCATTTTACTGAGGGGTTGCTCAGCTGCACAGTCTCCAGTGCAGCAGGAGATGTGGGGCTGGCTCCCTCCCACCCAGGCAGCCGAATCCTCAATGTCCCTTCACTGAGGGTTGCAGCGGCTGTGGCTGCCAGGCTGCAGCCCCATCTTAGCAGCCTTCACCTCCCAAGTTCTCTTTCTCTCCTCCTCTTCTTCCTCTTCCTCTTCTCCCCTTGCCTCCTTGGCAGAGCCAGGCTTTGGGACGGGGTGCCATGTCATCCTTGTCCTTGTCACCATCCTCCTCCTCTTCCTCCTCCAGAGGGAAGAGCCCCAGGAGCTCTTTATTGCTGGCACACATTCTGTGCCTCCCTGGCCACAACCAATCTATGAATGTGGCAGTCCTGGAAGGAGAGCCTGCAGCGGCCAGGGAAAAAGCCCCCAAGAGGGGCCTGGATCAGGACCCTGCTGCCCCAGAGGAGCCTGGATTGGGGCCCTGCCAACCTGGGAAGGCCTGGATCGGGGCCCTACTGCCCCAGAGCTGGTCCCCCTCCAGAAGCATCACAAATAGCACTAGTGGAAACTACTAATGCCATTGCTGCAATTCACTTCATAGTGGTACTTGGGCCTCGGCTTCAATTGCTTCAGCCATCTGGTGTCAGCATGATTCACAAACCGATTTAAAGGTAAGTGGGAATGGCCCCTGACATGGGAGACTGTAATAGCAGTACTGCTGATATCAGCATATCCTTTTGTCTTGCAGGAGCAAGCAATCCCACCACTGGAGAAAGACAGTGCCATTGGTGCATGTGCATAGGGGACCCACATTTTGAAAATGTACCATAGACTCAACTATCTCAATCCAGACCTGATTGTGATTGTGTATCTCAACGACATTGTTACATGATTTTGATACCACTTTAACTGCTATGGTTCTATCTTAAGAAATTCTGAGAGTTGTAACTTGGTGAGAATTTGTAGAATTATCTCTTAGAGAGCTGTAGTGTTGTGGGTTTCATGGAAGTGTGCAGCAAAACACTCCAGAAGTCAATCCTTAAGAACTGCAACTTCCAGATCCCTGTACAGTGGCACTAATTATAATTGTTTATTGTTTAGTGCAGAGACCATTGCAAACAATACATCCAAGCCTTTGTATAATTGCACTATGGCATGCTATAACTGTGTAGGAGATATAAACTTATATAAACTTATATTTGCAGCTACTGTAAATAAGACCTATTCAAAGCTTCATTGGGGGAGAATGGGAGGGAATTCCCTATTTCTGTTCCATACATCAAACATTATATGACCATGGTCCTTATTACTGGGCAATTCGCTGTTCAGCACAATGAGTAGAAAAAAGTGGCTATTTTTTTTAAAGGAGCAATTCATTGAGTTGCCATTTGTATGCATGTCAGAATTACAAATCTAGAGGTGGAGCAAGGAAATGGAGATGTATAGATCATGAAAGGCTATGGAATGCCCTTAAAGACATGGGAGTGCCAACACATGTGATAGTCCTAATTGAGGAATCTGTACTCAGGACAAGAGACTACTGTCAGGACAGAACATGGAGAAACAGAATGGTTCCCAATTGGCCAAGGAGTCAGACAAGGCTGCATCCTATCACCCTACCTTTTCAACTTATATGCAGAACATAGTGTAAGGAAAGCAGGCATGGACATGGAAGAGGGAAGAGTGAAAATAGGATGAAGAAATATCAACAGAGATATGCTGATGACACCATAATACTAGCAGAGAACCTTACAGACCTGGATCAACTGCTAAGGAAGATCAAAGATGAAAATGCAAAGGCAGGCTTACTGTTGAAGAAAACAAAAATAATGACCACAGAGAACTTACACACATTCAAACTAGGCAATAAGGAAATAGAAATAGTAAAAGAGTTCTCATATCTGGGATCAAACATTGATCAGAATGGGAACTGCAGCCAGGAAATCAGAAGAAGATTAAGAATGGAGAGGGTGGCTATGAAAGAACTAGAAATGGTTCTAAAATGCAAATATATACAACTCAGCACAAAATTTAGAATCATACAAGTCACTGTATTCCCTATTACCATGTATGGATGTGAGAGCTGGACAGTCAAGAAAGAAGATAGGAAGAAAATCAACTCCTTTGAGATAATGTGATGCTGGAGAAGAGTGCTGGGGATTCCATGGACAGCCAAAAGGACAAACAAATGGGTCCTAGAGCAGATCAAGCCAGAAATATCCCTAGAAGCCAAGATGACAAGATTTAGAAGTTTATCACATGGGGACCTATGTGCTTCCATCCTGAAAATGGTTAAAGCATCCACATACCAGAAAAGCATGCAAATGCGTGAATGATTTTCACATACAGAGCACAACAACACATTAAATGCACATTACTAATGTGAAAAAGTGGGTAGAAAGTGCATTTGGTTTTCATATAGATGTGGACAAATCCTGTTGATGGTTTGGAAATAAATATTTTTGTGCATGTGCACAGAAGCAGTAGTTGCATTACTAGAAATCACCCAGAGAAATCAACAATTTCATTTACATAATTTTCTTTATACAAATATATTGTACTGCCCTTACTTTCCAAGAAATGGTATCCAACCTGAGTAAAAAGAACAGAACATTACCTAAAAGAATAGGAAAGGAAAGAGAAAACTTCTCTCTCACTCTCACTGCATCCTGCCTTCTTCACCAGCTGTTCCTTTCAGAGCCCTGGAGGAGGAAAGAGAGCCGCATGAGGGAAAAAAGAAAGCTGTTTCTCTCTCTCTGTGTGTGTGTGTGCCCGCTGATCCTTTAAGAGCCCTGGCTGAAGTATAAAAGGCTGTGTCCCTCTCATCCCTCTTGGCACAACAAAGCAGAGCAAGGCAGCAAAGAAACATGGGAAATCTGGCAACAAGCACAAAAATGGGGAGAATCCTGCAAATAGCTTTCACACTGCAGCAATTACTCAAAGAAAGTGAATTTGTGAATGAAATGGAAATGAAAATAAGGTATTTTCCCAAAAATGACTAGTCCTGATTCATGTCACTTTCTGTTTGGATTCTAAGCAGTTTGCATATAAAAACCATTCATGCAATTGTGCCTAATATGCTGGATAACTGCTGGTTCTGACCTGTTTAAATTTCCAATTTTCCTCATTTGATAAACTCCTTAGACTGTCATACTTTGGACACATCATGAGAAGGCATGGATTGTTGGAAAAGACAATAATGTTAGAAAAAGGTGGAGGAAAGTAGAAAGAGAGGAAAGTCACATGCTAGATAGATGGACTTTATTAAAGAGACCGTGAATATGAGTTTGCAGGAGCTGGGCAGAGCAGTAGAGGACTGATAATAATCTTACCAGTATTTGAATCAGATACACTACAAAGTATAATAGTTAATTTGTTAGCACAAACTTCCATTTCAACACCAGCGGGTTTGTTTGTTTTTTAATGTCCATGATACAGTAAACCACTATCTTTGACTCATACCACCCATAGTAATTTTTTTTAACCTGTGTCTCACTTTCAGAAATAATAAACGTAACTGTTTCATAAAAATATCTCAACACAGAAGAGCCAGAAAAATGAAGGACATGAACAGATGGTACATCAATCTTCCACATTTATACAATTTGTTTTTTTTAATGCAAATAGTGTGGGTTGCCTGCTCTTGCCTTGGATATTGTTCCAAAGATGAGCACATTTTCTTATCTTTCTGGATCAATGTGACATTTGCAGTTATCATAAAGTGGGAGCCCATTTAATGATGTTAATGCTTCCTTAATGTAAAAATAAAATCACCTCCTTTATATAAAGCAAACAGATTAAAAGTCCCAAAGAGACCATTGAAATCTGTGACATTTGCAGTTCCTGGCAGCTTGATTATACACAGGTAAAAGGTATCTTTAAAGCATTGTTTACGCTCATTAATCAGAACATTAAATAGGAATGTTAAGAGTCCCTTCAGCTAGAAAAAAAAGCTGCTATAAAATAAAATTGCATTAATACAAAAGAACGATGCATCTGTGGAGTAAAGATAGTAAAGATAGGTCATAGCGATGTACAAAGCAACAGGAATATTATAGGAAGCCCCTGTTTATCCAGCAGGTTAGGGACTGTCAGAAATTGTAAATGGTCAAAAAGCAGAAGCCATGTATGGGACATGAAAGAATTATAGTAACTTGCCTGGGATGGCCTGCATGGGCCCCATGTGCACTGCTTATGAAGCCTCTCAATCAACTTGGTGCCTTCCCCCATCTCCTGTCTCAGCCCACTTTGCAAGCAGCACCCACATGCACAGTTGATCCCAAGCAAGCCTCCATAGGCAAAAAGAATTGATGAAAGAGCAGACTCCTCATCAGATAAATGAAACTTGTCCTTAATTTCCAAACATCAAAAGAGCAAGTAGTCAGATAATAGGTAAAAAGCAGGCACTTCCTATACTCCATGGCCACTGAATATTCTCCATCCTGATGGACATGTTATGTAGGTTTCTATACCCCTTTAGGGATTTTCCCCTCCAAAATGCTTTGGAGTTTCCACAAGCCTGCTGACACCTCTCTCTTGTGAGGGGGAAATTCAAGAACAGAGTGTCACAAATGGGGATAGAGGGAAATATTGTAAACTCAGACTTTTAATTGTAAAAGCTGGCTGCTTCATGCAAGTACAAGGCAAGGCAAGGCAACTCACTTTACTACAGTCATAGACCAGCACAGAGCAAGTGTACAAGTAATTTCCATGTGATCAGGCAGAGAGGTATTTCAAAACTCTATAGATTTCCATATATATGTGCGTGCGTGTGTGTGTGTGTGTGTGTGTGTGTGTGTGTGTGTATATATATATATATATATATAGAGAGAGAGAGAGAGAGAGGTTGACTGCTGGTGACTAATATGGGTGTGTTTATAGGATGTATATAACTATAGATATGACTATGCTGGTATGTATAGTTTGGCGGGAGGGGGGAACTGAACTAGTATCTTTTCTGATTTTATGTTGCAGGGCTGTTTGAAACCAGCACTTAGCTGCTTGTAAACAAAAGTTGTTAGATTTATCTGTTATTTAGGTTTCTCAGTTACTTTAACTGCCAGAAGACCCTGCAGGCTCTATGAATATATTGGTGTATTTAAAGCCAACTCTTTGTGAAGAAGAAAGTGAAGCATCTGCCTCAGACAGCAGGTTGGGAAGTGTGGTGGTTTGGGACCAGAGTCCCTGTTGATGCTCCTGATGCTCATCCTATGTGCTAACTTTGCTTAACTTTTGATCCCACACAACTTTTCCAACCAGTTATTTATTATTTATTTGGATTATTTATACCCCACGCTTCAGCCACAAAGGCTCTCAGAGCAATGTCCCCCAGCAATCTCTACACTGTCTGCAAATGCATACCATACTTAATATCCTATTCTCCTTAGCATCATTTAAGTCATTCACATACCCTCTCCAATCCTAAACAAAGCTCCATTGAAGTCAGTGGGGCTTATTTCATAAAATTTGCTAAGAAACTGTAGCCTAGTGATTTCAATCTATGCAAATCTATGAGTATTCAGATCCAGCGGTGAAATGAGATAAGGTTCCTGACTGTTGGGGAGACAAAAATAGGGTAGACAGAAGGGTTTTGGCACTGGTCATGATAATTTTTTTTTCATATTGATGACATGCATTTTCATTACAAAGTATCTTGTGAAGCTTCCAAAGAACAGATCTATCTATCTATCTATCTATCTATCTATCTTATATCCTTTAAAAGGATTAAGCTAAAACATTAGATTATAAAAATTAAAGAATTATGCAACATAATTATTGTTTAAAACATGATTAAAAACAGTAAAAAATGAAAACATATTTAAAACAGCAGCAGCAGCTTCATTTATGTACTGCTTCATACCGCACTACGCAGTCTCTAAGCGGTTTACAACTGTAAGCTAACTGCCCTCAACAATCTGGGTGCTCATTTTAGTGACCTTGGAAGGATGCAAGCCTGAGTCAAGCCTGAGCCCTGGCTGGTATTGAACTCGCAACCTTGTGGTTTGTGCATAAGTGATTGCAGTACAGGCATTTAACCACTGTGCCACCATGGCTCCAATTTAATTTAATTTAATTTAATTTAATTTAACATTTAATTTAAGCTGGAAAATTTAAGACACAATATATTCCACATACAAAATGGTTTAGACAACTAAATAACAGTGACTAGGAATTAAATGCATATTGTACAATCCATCCTACTAGAATGATCTGAACTGTTAATAAAGTGTAATGCACTGTGTTTGCATAGAAATTCTCCACTTGAAAATCCTTCCAGTATGTTACTTTCAATGATTATGAAATTTGCTTTTGTACCTGGTTGAATTTACACATATGGCTGCGAATACACCAAAGGCAAGTTCTACAGCACACAAAGTGTCCATGCATGGAAAGGCTTCCTTGTCCATGTACAATGTTTTAGCAAGCCTGTCAAGTATTGCTATTGAGCTTTTGCAGAATCCTACCATATTCTTTTCTTTCGATGCCTAAACTGTAGCTCTTAATGCTCAATTGCAATACAGGTAGCCGTCTTTATCCATGGATTTTTTATCCATGGATTCAAGCATCTATGGTTTGAAAATATATAATATATATTTTATTTATATATATAAAACACAGTAGTCCCTCCCAATTCATGGAGGATCCATTCTGGAACCCACCCACCCCTGCAAAAATGGCAGCTCGCAAATATTTGAGCCCCATTGAAATCAAGGGTGCATGCGCCTGTGCATGGCCGCGTGGGGCCACATGCAGGCACACCTCCATTTTATCCTCTTCTGTTTGCCACCCATGAATGAATGAGGGATGCGAAGTCAAAGTCTGTGAAAATGGAGGGGCGACTGTATATAAATTCCCAATAGTAAATACTGATTTTACCGTTTTATACAAGGGACACCATCTTACTGTACCATTGTATTTAAATGGGACTTGAGCATCCATGGATTTTGATATCCATGGGGAATCCTGGAACCAATCCCCCGTGGATACCAAAGGTCCACTGTACTAAAATCTGAGAGTTGAAGGAAAATTTTACTGCGAGGTGGGCAGAATTGTTATTTTGGAAATGTAGTGCCCCCATTTGTCCCCCTGTCACTGGGCAGATTCCATTGGTGGTACAAGTATTGGCATACTAGCTCAAAAACAAGTCCATCATATTCAGTAGAGGTAACGCATAGGAAGAATTGCAGCCCAGGGAGGGGAATAGGGAGAGATTCTGGAATAAACCAGATAGAGAAAGAAGAATATAAAGAAGAAAATTAGTCTGTCCAAGAAATCTGAAAGCAAAAACCTGGTATTTAGGGGCTTGTGATGTTACAGGGATGGTCCCTGGTAATGTTACAGGGGTGATGTTGCAAGATGTTGGCCCTGGTTCTAATCTCAGCTCTTATTTCAGCTCTTATATCATCTTTTAATTTTCTTAATTCCATTAACAAATCATCTTTCAATTCTCTAGTGGGGCCCTTAGATCTGAGAGCCTTACCTGCATGAAAGATTCAAAGAAGGGACATTAGCTAAGAAGCAACGGAACAGATGAATTCCAACAGTTTCCAAATATGGGTCCTCAGATGTTGCATAGGTCCTGACTGTTGCTCATATAGGCTAGTGTTCCTGTGAGATCAAATCCAACAACGTCTGGTGAGCAAAGTTTGGGAAACATTAATCCTTGTTTCAAGAAAGTTAACCTGAGAAAACAGGGAGTAGGACACTGTATACCAGAAATGATTGATTGTAGTGCCATAGTAAGGAGCTAGGGTGGTGTAATGTTTTGAGCATTAGACTGGGACCCATGGAAACGCAATGGGTGACCTTGGGAAAGTCACATGCTCTCCACCTCAGAAAATCCCATGGTAAGTTCATCTTAGTATCATAAATCAGAAACAACTTGAAGGCACACAACAACAAAGTGCCATAGTACAGTACAGTATAGACAACAAGTATTCTGAATTAGGATTGATGAAATATGCCCAATTTCATTTAGCTGAGTTTCTGATTTATCTCTGTGTAAATTCATTTTATCCTCTTTCTGCCTCTGTTTGTTAACTGGCTTTTCTTTTTTTAAGTCCACATGAAAAAAAATCACATTTTTCTTAAAATAAGCATATTTGTGAGCAATTTTCCTTTTTTGGCACTGATTTCATTAATATCAACCTCTTTGTCCATTTCTGTACCCATGTTTTTCATAAGAGAACAGCATTGCTAACGTTTTTTAAAAAGCTGGAAGATTGAAGTAAAAGTGCCTTAGGTTCATATGCTAGTTTTGAAATTATGATCCAATTTTACGCAAACCAAAAGTATTTCTCTTAAACACACACACACATACCTTTGCTGAAGTTTATTGACTGCTGTGGGCTAAGTGTTTAAAATGTTTTGTGTTTTGGAACAACAGTTGAGATCATCTTAAGTTACAAATGAGACTCAAATTGACAAGCCTGATTCCTATGTCAAAGTGATGCCAACTCTAAACTGCCTGAAAAATGTGTGTATCTGTGTGCGTGTGAGTGAGTTTGACATCCTGTTTCTTACATTCATTGCCATAGGAACCAATGAGCAGGCTTCCTTTTTCAATGATGCAAACCTACAAACATACTGCTCTCCTTACAATGAAGTGGCTGTACATGGCAAGTGGAAATAGGCACAAAACACTTGATTATCCAGGCCCTTTTGTCACCAAAAGCCTTCATGTTGGAGGGTCTGTACTGAATAGGTTAGCATGCACATTTATTTTAACAAATTCTGCCTTCCAACTATTGATAAAAAATAGCGGTGGATGGATTTGCCAATATTGCTTTCTCCCACATTAGTTTTTTTTTTAAAATTAAGTTATTCCAATCCCAACAATAAAGAAATGTGCAAATTTTGATAAGTTCTTGTCCAAAATGAAAATGAAATTTTCAGCTATGTACACCAACCAAACACAAGCAACATGGCTACACTACTGGATGGGGGATATGTTGTACCTGTTGTGACATATCATTGTTAAATACAAAGTGTCTCCCTATCAGGGAACAAAAAAGACCTTAATTCATAATTACAGTCATGGCTGAATACACAGATAGTCAAGGTCAGATTTTTGGGAACCAAGCACATAGACTTCTGCCTCGATGGGCAAATATATTAGCTTTGCTTTTTTTCCACATTCAGTTCCAATTTCAAATTCTTTCCATGATTTATTTTATTAAGTTAAAATAAATAAACATATACAAATACATACAAACAACAAAACTCTATATAGACATATATAACAATGCAAATAAAAGAAAAAATTAGTCAGAAAGAGAAAGATGAAACAATGGTGTATTATAATAATAATAATAATAATAATAATAATAAATTTATTTATATCCCGCCCCCTTTGAGGTCAATCGGGGTGGCTTACAGCGTTAAAATCCAATACATCAACAACCCACATCCCTCCCCCCCTTAAAAAGTTATTAAATCAATTACAAGTTAAAACAATATAAACAATAATTTAAAAAACATCAATAAAGATAAGGTGAATCTAACCAGGAAGGAATTATTTATAGGAATTATCTATTTAAGCAAGAAAAGAAAATAGATAGGATATGTGTTAGTCTTTCCACAATTTATGAAGAAATTTGTTTGTTTGTTTGTTTGTTTGTTTTTAGAAAAATGGATTACTTTGAAACACATTGGAACAAACTGAATATGGGCAAACCAGAGTGCTTTACCCCCCCCCCCCCATAAATCTTAAAACTCTTGCTTTAAAAAATTCCAAACCAACCAAACTACTCACCTATCTGTTGCAACAGCAAACATGAAACCAGAGATTAAGGATTTTTTCCCCTCCTTATCTATTCCTATTCCTATATCATTTCTTGGGTTTGCTGTGCCATATGTTCCCCTCCCTTTGGATTCCAGTTTAACTTGATTAATTTCTAATATCAATTCTATGTAGAATTTTCTGCATCTTTTGGTCCCTTCACTTCATTTGCATGTCCTTCATTTGCATCTCCTTTATTTGCATCTCCTTCCACCTTACTAATGCATACAGATGCCTGGATAAATCATGCAATAAAGTAATCTTATGCATTCTTGTGTGTGAATGTATCAAAATCCTTTTCTAGATTGTGTTAAACTCACGGAAATCTTCCAGTTTTGTGGTGTGATTTTCTTCCATGATCCCAAATGGACTCTGGACTGGGAATCACCATAAGCCCAAAGATGGGGAGTTGTGTACTCACTGCACCCAAAAGCACATCAAACAGATTAGTTTGGGAGTTGCTAATGAAGGGACATTGACACCTCAAGAGCCAGGAAGATAGGTGATTTACAAGGCAGGATGTTTGTGCTGGACAAGCCAGGTAAGGCTGATTTACAATTTCACACACACCCCAGACACTGCCAGCTCCAGTGATCCTTTCCCAGGTAAATTCAGCCTCTTTTATGTGGACAAATCCCTTTGCCTTCAGGCCAGCTTTTGGCTTATAAAAGATCTCAACATTTCTTTGTTCAAGAGAGAAGGCAGAGGAAGAAGAGCTAGCTAGCCAGAGAGCAGGGGGACCTAACATCTTCCTTTATTCTAAGAGCCTTGGTGGCACAGTGGTTAAATGCCTGTACTGCACTCACTCACTCATAGACCACAAGGTTGCAAGTTCAATACTAGCCAGGGCTCAGGCTAGACTCAGGCCTGCATCCTGCCAAGGTCGCTAAAATGAGTACCCAACTGTTGGGGGCAATGAGCTTACAGTTGTAAACCACTTAGACATCCCATAGCGTGATATGAAGCAGTATATAAATGAAGCTGCTTCTGGTGGCCTTGGCTCATACTGCCTTCAGAGAACTCCCCAACAGCTGTGCATTATCTTCATTATCACATTGCATCTTTAAAGGAGCAACCATGTTTTGGTAACTATCTCTTTAGTGAAGCCTTCCTATAATTCCATAGCTCTTGAGTGTGTGTGTGTGTGCTTGTAGTGTGTGTGTTTTTCTCTTTTAATAAAATTCAATTCATTGGAAGAATTCTGTCTCTGCATCACTGTATCCCAGCAACCTCTGCATAAATATGGGAACAATCTCAATGGGCTATTGTGGCTGCCCCATTAATTAATTGAGCTAATTAAAATTCCCCTAGAGAGACCACTTGGCTACAATTGTACATATTGGGAACAATATGACATCAAGATTGTTAACTTTGGTTTTAGTATAAGACCCTTTTAAAATGCTAGAAGCATTTAAAAAGTAAATATATTCAGTTTGTTTAATATCAAACACAAAATAAGGAATGTAACAATAAAGCTTAATTTGCACTGTTAGACAGAACTAAAGATTGCATCTCCCTAAATGAAAACCCATGCAATATCGTGCAAAGTGAAATGGATGTCATGTCAAAGTATAACATAAGCAAACAGAACTTTGGTGGCAAATCACCTTCTCCCAGTAAAAGCAGAAATCCCAGTAACCTTCTACTTTTCAGTGCAACCAGACATGTAACCTGACTCTTTTGCTTATTAACTTTAACCTCACTGCCAGTGTTACATATGCTACTTTTTGAAAAGAATTGCTTGACTAGTAGTGAAAAAGGGCTTGACCACACACAGTAAGGCACACAGATATATGTTATCTTTTTAATTGCCTTTTAATTGTGGGTTTAAATCATTTTAATATTTGGAACATTTTAATGTTCACTTTTTATTTTTCCTTTTTAAATTGTAAGCTGCCTTGGAGAGCCAATGTGATCTGGGAGATGAGAGTTCAAATTCCCACTCAGCCATGGAAACCCTCTGGGTGGCCTTTGACAAGTCACACTCTCTCAGCCCTAGAGGAAGGCAGTGGCAAGCTCCTCTCAACTAATCCTGCCAAGAAAACCCTGGCATAGGTTTACCTTAGGGTTACTATAAGTCAGAAATGACCTGAAAGCATATAACAACAAAGCTGCTTCAAGCCTCCAATTTTGGCAAGATATAAAAATAATTTGCTAGAGTTAAAAATGGGCATAGTTCTATTGGTTACAACTGTTCGCATTTTGGCACAGGATAGGGCACTGGATCCAATAACAGATACCCTCCTGCACCTGTTGACCCACTAATTCCACACCCCAGCCTCATTCTTGGGATGCCATTAAATGGGAGCTAATGAGCATTTGTGTGTTACTCAATGTTTCCTGGGTTTGGAGGCTAGGAGTTGGGCATCCCCTGAGGCAATCATCATCACGATCCTTTAAGGGATCCCTAAACTGAAAGGGACAATCATGCAGGTTCTTCCTAAGCTCCTTCTTGCATTTCAATCTTCATGATGACCAAAAAAGTGAGTTATAAAAGCTTGTGTTGGCATGACAGTATTGTAACTTTCTAACAAGAGATCAGCTGCAATGCAATGTAATTATACATGTATTACTGGGAAAGGGAATTCATTGTACATAGCTAGTTATTTGTAACTGGCTGCTTCCAAGTGTTAGGGGGATCGCAGACTGTGAAAAATAGTGTGAATTCAGTCCACTTTTAGGGTTAGGGTTAGTGCTAGGGAATCATGGGAATTGTTATTTTTCTGACACATTGAACCTTCTTTGTCAGAGAACTCTAGTGCCACAATAAAAGTCAGTTCCCATGATTCCCTAACCCTAACCCTAACCCTAAAAGTGGACTGAATTCACACTATTTTTGACAGTCTGCAACCCCCCTTAGTCCTTGTTAACTACACATAAAAGCAGGAGAGCAACATGTAGGGTCTGGTTAAGCTATGGTGCAGAGGAGAAGGGAGATTCTCCACAAATCAAGTGTATAGAAAGCAGATCCTGGAGTTTTGCTTCCCCTCCCTCTCTTTCTTTCTGTTGGCGTAGTGGTTAAATGCCTGTACTGCAGCCACTCACTCATAGACCACAAGGTTGCGAGTTCAATACTAGCCAGGGCTCAGGCTAGACTCAGGCTTGCATCCTTCCGAGGTCGCTAAAATGAGTACCCAGCTGTTGGGGGGCAATGAGCTTAGAGTTGTAAGCCACTTAGACATCTCATAGCATGATATGAAGCAGTATATAAATGAAGCTGCTTTCTTTCTTTCTATTTGGTATGAAAAAAGTCAGGAGGGGGAATGTCAACTTGCTGAGAATATTGTCTCCTCCTCACTCATGAAATCTTCCAAAATTGTTACCCCTGCTTGAAAACTCTTGGTATATATGTAGTGATGGTGGTGTTTACTGTTACTCTATAGTGTTGGAAAGGCATTCTGCACATGCTTGGATAATAATTTCATTTTCCTTCACACAGACAACTCAATCCTGATACTATGAGTAGAGTCCCAGGTCTAAGGGAAAAGTTACCTGCTGTGTGGCTACAGATCGATGCCCCAAAGAAGGAAAGGCCATTGCCTTCCTTGTCACTCACATATGGTTCTGGTCTAAAGGGTTGCCTGGCCTCCAGTATCCAAACAAATAAAGTCATGAAGTACAACCCTGAGCTACTTGCTATGCCTAATCTATTTCTATGCCAACAATAGGGAGGAAACAATGGAAAGAAGTCCCCAGTGGCTCTAATTAATTGAACAAGTTAATATTACTGTACGTTTAACACTTCACTACATTTGCATATTGCTGTACACATTACATTAATTGGATGAATATCAACCAAAGGCATTTTTCAACAAGCTATTTGCTCCATTATACTTCTGCTGCCACCACACCCATCTAAAGAGTGTGTATGGTTGGCTTGGCACTCTTTGTTGCGTCTCTCTTTCTTTTTTAGGACACATTATTTGAAATTGAACTTGAAAGACTTGTAACTGTACTTTAGTTTCTCTCTCTCTCTCTCTTTCTCTTCCACCCTCCCAACCAGAAGATTAGCATAAAAATGTGCTATCCTAACCAAGCAGTCTGTTAACTGATAAGCTATCAAAAAAAAATCTGTTATTTTTATAGCTCAAAGGCAAATGCCATTTCAAGAACTAGAGTTGATTGAGTAAGGATTTTAGTGCTACAACGATTTATCATTGCAAGTTTGACGTACCTTAACGCAGCATCATTCGCATTTTGAACTATTATCCCAAGAGCAATCAAGCATTAGGATTTTGCCAACCCTAGTTTTTATCCTGAAGAAAATAATTTCATGTGTCATATCATAAAGAATTTCAGTTTGTTTTCTAACATTTGCCTTGGAAATTTTATATGCATTAAGCCAAGGAGACTGGTGTAATTACTCAACAAAGCACTCATGTCAAAGCTTCTTAATCTAGTATTCCTGTAGGGGCTGTTTCTTGATGTTGTATGTGTTTATGAGCCCCCCGCCCCCCACAGAAAAGAACAGCTTAATCAGTCTAATTGCAAGAGGTCTCATTTCATTGATAGTTATAACTATATCTCCTCCAGTTTTCATCTGGCAGATATCCTGGGACCCTTCATTGCACATTCCTATGCTTAAAACTTAAGAGGCACTCATGACAAAAAGGGAGGGGAGAACAACTTTGGACACAATCCAGATAAGAGTTGAGCACTGATTGAAATGTATATATTGGTGTGAATTAAGCACATGCTTACCTATTGCCTCTGAAAATCACTGGACATCAGTGTTTGCCTTGGACTATATCTGTTATTTATATATAAAAAATCCTGTAGTGTTGAAACAGTCACACCTTAAGATCCTCCTGATTATGTGGGCAAAATGTTTGACTCTTCTTAAATAAAATCATATACTATCCAGTGCTGCAAGCTAAGGATCTGAAAATCTGCCACACTCACTTTGGTTGCATTTCTCAGAATCCCATAAATGTTCTCACCCCACTCCTGTTCTGTATCACATTATATGACTTGATTGTTTTCTTCCCACTTGAACATTTATGTGCCATTGTATATATATATATATATATATATATATATATATATATATATATATATATGTTTCAGCATTTTTCTATGCACTTTTACTAAGGCTTACCTTCTTACATGTTTTCATCATTAGTTAAAGCATATTTGTGTGAATTTTTCAAATAAATACATCATGCAGTTTTTTCAAATCTATGCATAAATTTTTATTTGTATGTGGGTTTTATTTGTTAGTTTTACCTTTTCAGAAATTCACCATAAATGCCGGAAATGCATGGGTTTCCTGGGCAAGATGTTCTTCATCTCAGGTACAAAACTAGAATGTTCATACAAAACATTAATGCCTTTATCTCTTTTCTACCCCTATCAGAAGCAAATCCCATGGCAAGTTTTGGTTGGCATCCCCCTGCAGAAAAGTTCATATTTAGCAAATATAATATTGGACTGTCATGTACATTGGTTACATGGAAAGACAACAGGGTATTGATATAAACCATGTACTACCTTAAAAGCATTTGGTGGCACTTGCTTTTAGGGAATTCTAGGACTTTCACTGCTGCTAAGTTCAGCAATGCCCATGTCTGGATGCCCTCCAGATTGGAGTATTGCAGTGCATTCTGCATGTGATTGCCTTGGAGAAGACCCAGCTATTTTCACTTAGATGGAATGTCATTATCTGCATATGAACAAGTGTGAGCTGGCAAAAATGCATCATGCCAGTTATGAAACATCTGCGCAGTGGTTACCAGATGGTTTCTGAGACTGGGGGGGGGGGGGGGGTTGCAGACTGTCAGAAATAGTGTGAATTCAGTCCACTTTTAGGGTTAGGGTTAAGGTTAGGGAATCATGGGGACTGTATTTTATTGTGGCACTAGAGTTCTCTGACAAAGAAGGTTCAATGTCTCAGAAAAATAACAATTCCCATGATTCCCTAGCACTAACCCTAACCCTAAAAGTGGACTGAATTCACACTATTTTTGACAGTCTGCAACCCCCCTGGTTTTCAGAGATCTGCTTCTTTTTAAAATGTTTAAAAGCATACCTGGCTTGGGTCTGTCTATCTGTCAAATAGTGTTTCCCAAATGTTGGTCCTTCAGGTGTTTTAGACTTCAGCTCCCAGAAACTAGAGCCAGTTTGGCAAACAATCAGGAATTCTGGCAGCTGAAGTCCAAAACATCAGGAGGACTAAAGTTTAGGAACCAGGGCTGTAAAACAAACACTCTCACATGAATTCATTGGCATTCTAAGATCTGTGCTGCTATGAGCAATTTGTTTCTGTTCAGAGGAGATCCTTTTGGATTGTAGCTCCAAAGTCTAAGATGAACACCAAAAGATGCATACACATAAGAGGTCTGAATATGTTCTTCTTTGTCCTTGTTTCAGAAACAGCCATGCAATCTTTCAGCTCACCCAGGTTGCTTTCTCATTTATACCTAATCAAACTGAGGCAGCGGACATTCTGAACCAACTGCTATACAGAGAAATGGACAGCATGTGAAGGAGAACAAAAGCAAAACCCTGAGAGTGTATTTCAACTACACAATTGCAGCACTAGGATTCCATTTTAACTGTCTATGGGATCCTTGGATTGGAAGGTTAGGAAGGGATTTTTAAAATCCTCAATCAGATAATTCTCCTCTGGTTCCTCTGACCGAACTACACCTCCCAAGATTCCATAAAATGGAACCATGTCATTTAAAGGGGAATCATAGTGCTATCATTGTGTAGTATAGTGTAAAAGTGTCCCTGGTTTTACAAGTAACTTGTCACATTGCATATGTGAAGACAGTGCCTCAGGGCTCATTCCCCCTTGCATTTTAACCAGTTTCCGAGTCACGTAGATTTGGGGTCACTAAATCGATTGACACCGAAGCGAAGTTCACACTATGTTTGCCACAATCAAATTTGTCCATGTTCACATTGTAGTTCACATTTGAAAGGCTATCAGAGCCAGTGCCCAGGAGGAAGGGGCAATGGGAAGAGGGTTGGCAGAAGGGTGGAACATATCCACCCCAAAGGTCTTGCCAAACTGCCACTCCCCCCCCCCCCAGTGCTTGCTGCCATTCATGGGTCTCCTTAGGATTTTAAATTTCCCGCTCTTTCGAAGTGCTCCCTTTTCACTTCTGCCAGTCTTTTAGTGCCCTTTTTGCCTGTGGGGCAGAGGTTGGGGAAGGGGGGGCGACATAGTGTGGCTTTCTTAACTTTGGCACCTCCTTGTTCTTGCGCAGGGTCACAGTTGCATGGGTTCATGGGTGCAGGGAATCATGGGCTCAGTGGGGGGGGGGACTGCTCCCCTGGCATGCATGGGGCCATTGGACCCAAGCATGCTGGGGGAAAAACTGCCCCCCTGGCATGCATGGGACCATGGGATCCAATCATGTCAGGGGGGCAGTTTTACCCCCACTAAGCCCATGACTCCCTGCACCTTTGAACCCATGCAATTGTGACCCTGCACAGGAGCACAGGAGGTACCAAAGTTTTTAAAAAGCCATACTATGTCCCCTCAAGGACCCCCTGACTTCCCCAAACTCTGCTCCACAGGCAAAAAGGGCACCAAAACACTGGCAGAAAAAAAATAGCTGCACTAGGATTTAAAGGGATCACTTTGACAGCGCAGGAAATTTAAAATCCTAAGGAGCCCCATGAACCACTGCAAGCAGTGAGAGGGCAAAGAAGGAGGCACTTTGGCAAGACCTTTGAGGCAGGATGAATACCACCCCTCTGCCCACTCTCTGCCCCATTGTCCCTACTTCCTGGGAGATCCAAATGTGATCAGACATGTGTTCACATTGGTTCAACACAATTGTAACCCAGTTCTTTTCAAAAGAACCTGTATTTGATCCATTTGCAAAAGAACCAGTTCTTTTTGAATTGCACCTATTCACCATGATTCAGATCGATTCAGATCGATCTGAGATCAAATCAAGTGTGAATGAGACATATATAAACTGGTTTAAGCCGATCTGCAAACTCGTTTAAATCAAAGGAGATTATCATACATCTTTAAAAAGGGTCTAACCACTCCCAAATTGAAGTCTAATTGAAGCTTAATTTGGGCTTCATCGTTTTATCCAACTTTTGAAAAATGGCTGCTGAAGCGAGTTAAGGGACCTGCATTGGAGAGGGGGGATGTACTCAGATGGCACTTTTGGGGCCAAAAGTGGTGCAAAAAAAACAAGGATGCAGCCTGAATTAAGCTTCAATTAGACTTCTATTTGGGAAGGTATCCTTTTTAAAGACGTGAGATAATCTCCATTGTGTGAATGAGGACTCAGTGATCTAAACCTTTGTACTTTTATTTCCAAATGACAGAAAGAGAGAAAGTGTGGAAAGATTTTTTAAAAGTAATTAGTTGCAATTCCAAAGCCCACAACAGCTGTTAGTGACAGTTACAATTATTATTTTTTAAAGTGAAACTCTCATAATTCAAAAGTAACTGAAACTATTATCTTTTTGTTACTAAAAAGAAATCTGAAGACTACAATCTTCTGGCCTATGGCGCAAAGCATATCTAAGCTGTGAAGCCACATATACTCTGTAAATATAAAAATCCGCAAATGAACAGTTACACCATAAAAGGAGTGAAATTATGTCTCACAAGATTACAACTGTAATATAATTTTGTTATTCCTTAATGAATAAGAAAGAATGAATGATAAGCAATTTGTTATCTCTAATTAATTATTTCTAGGCTCAAGGTCATACATGGTTTCTTTGCCACAAATATTATGAAAAAATTATCATAAAAAGAAAAGCTGGAAAAAGAAAAGGAAGGAAAGAAAGAAAGAAAGAAAGAAAGAAAGAAAGAAACTTCGTGGCACCTTTTATTGGTTTTAGCATGAGCTTTTGTGGATCACAACCCACTTCTTCAGAAGCATTGAAGTTACCAGGCAGCTTGGGACATAGAAGATCAAGATTTCTTGACCTCTCTGACTAGACTCTTGTTACATTAACCTCTAACTTTCAGGCTCCTTAATGGCAACATTTTATGGACCCTATGTATAATTCTTCCCACTTCTTCTCACTATTCGTTACCTCCTCCTGTCATGTTGCCTCAGATAAATGTCTACTCTACAGATTTCACCCTTTAATTTTTAGTTTTACTGGCAGGGGCTACTCTAATCCATCAGTCTCCATTTGTCAGATGAAAAAGGAACTCTAGAGATATAATTTAACCTAAGAAATATGCAACAGAGACTCGTCAGTATTATACAAAGGCCCAACTTCCTATCAGAATCAAATGAGGGCCTTGTGAGATTGGAGAAGGATATAAACAAGAAATGTAAGCCTTTAATTGGCAAGGGAAATCAGATAAGCTCTCTTTAAATACCACCATTGATACAGAAATCTGAACTCAAATTACCTCTGATTCAGTCACTTAACAAACTATAACAGGGGAAGGAGGGCTTAGCAAAGGTGCCCAACTCAGTTAATCACTGGAAATAGGAGAGAGTTTGAAGCATATAAGAAATGACAAAAAATAAATATAGAGAGGTAAATGAGAGCATTATTTATTTCCTATACATCCTTCTACACAGAAAGTGGAGTGCTTATCACATAGAGAGATGTCAGGCAAGATACAGACCACATCTTTATTCAAGGCACAGAAGTTTAATATTGTCAATTGTACCTGCAGTCAGGGCTTTTTCAATGGTAATTCTCAGGATCAGGAATGTGAGGTTGATGGCTTGCCTGTTCTTCCTCCTGCAGACAGGACAAGATGTCTTTATTCAGACATGACTTTGGCATCCTATGGTGATTATCACACATGCTCACTGTCCCCTATGAATCGTAATTTCTTGCTATGCAAGAAGGTTGCACTCTCATTGCCACACCATTTCAGTACTGCATATTCTCACAATTGCACTCCTGCACTGTAGCAACAACTAGGATATTGAGCCTGAGTTCATATCCAAAATTGGTGGCATACAGTAACATTCACATATGTGCCTTGGTGTTTTTGTTTTTTAAAGGGAGGCCACAAATGTGTGGACTTCCTATCTTACCTCTCACAAGAACATTCTTTTCACAGCAACTGTGCTTCTATATTGGTGTTTGTTTGTTTGTTTGCTTGCTTGCTTGCTTGCTTGCTTTTAAACTCACACTGTATAAATTTCTATGGGCAACTTGACTGGAAACCTCCTATGTCACATATCCACTGTGCAGTTCTTCCTCCTTATTTTTTTTACAAAGCCATTTCAGTATTATGGTATTGCAGTATGCATCTCATTCCTTGTGACAGTTACACAATTTTTCATGTTTTTATTGTCTGTATTTTTTCCTCCACTCCCCACCCCCACTATACTGCTATTGCAATCTTGCACTGCCCTTTTCCTACACAGGAGGAACATCATCCATGCACATGCCAACAATGGATCTCAGGCTTTCTGTCTTGCTGCTTTTGCACATCCAGGTAATTTCTAGTCAGAAAAGGGTCGTGGGAAGAAGCTTAGTTTTGAAAATCATTGGAGAGCAGATGAGGGCTTCCTTAAGAAGGCAGCAATAGCTGAAGCATGCATGGTGATACATGCTCCTTTACTCTGTGAAACATTTGCAAAGCTGAAGAGCTCTTCTTAGAGCTGCTTCACAGCCTACCAGTCAGAGACAAGGATCCTGGCTCCTCTACTCATGTGATTTATCAGCTGTCCTTTTGCCAAGGTGTTGGTGGGTGGGAGTGGTGGAGAATATAGGTACTGGCCCTATGGGATGAAAATATGTGGTTATACCACTTCAAGATGACCAAGGCTGCATTGTTTGAGACTGCAAATATTCTGACACTCTACCTAGAGCAGGGGTAGGCAACCTTTCCCCTTTAAGGGCCGAGGGACTTCAGCTCCCAGAAGCCTCAGCCATGTTGGCCAATAGTCCCATGTTGGCCAATAGCTCCTGGGATTCTGGAAGTTGAAGTCCCTTGGCCC
Source organism: Phrynosoma blainvillii (assembly GCA_026167975.1). Taxonomy (NCBI): domain Eukaryota; kingdom Metazoa; phylum Chordata; class Lepidosauria; order Squamata; family Phrynosomatidae; genus Phrynosoma; species Phrynosoma blainvillii. The sequence continues at coordinate 236,920,380 of JANUYF010000001.1, read as the reverse complement.
TTAAAGGGGAAAGGTTGCCTACCCCTGACCTAGAGCATCAGTGGGAGATCATGAGGGAGGCCATCTTTACTGTAATGTGTGTGTATGTGCCTTCATATTGCCTGTCCACTTATGGTGACCCCATGAATTTCATAGGGTTTTCTTAGGCAACAAATCCTCAGAGATGGTTTCAAGATCCCTTGAAATATAGCCTACAGCATCTTGTACTTGATGGTGTATCTATTTAAGTATTAATCAGGGCTGAGCCTGCTTAGCTTCTAAGATCATACAGTATCATTTAGGGTACCAATGATATACCAATAGCTGTGCTGTTTTTAGTATGTAATATGCATTTTAAGTGTTTTTATTGTTTTAATGTTAATGCATTAAAAGTAATATTTTAACTGACTGTATTGTTCAATCCTTTTTAAAACTATTGTGCTCCTTATTGTTTTAAATGTTCTGTTTTAATTTATATTGTGAGTCACTGGGAGAAAAGAGGGACACACAAATAAATGCAGGGAAAGGGTTGCCATTTCTATCTGGTGGTTCCCTAGTCTACTCCTACACCACAAGCTTGCTGCCTGGTGTGGAACAGGGATATCTACAGTGACTATCTTGGATGACTATCATAAGGTATATCTCTCCCTAACTTTCCTTGGAAGCTGCCGCCATGCCCTTTTGGGATGGTGTCAACAAGGCAGTGGTTTGTTATGGGTAACCTTACCTATGTTTCTGTCACTGCAGTTCCCATTATTTCCTCTTGCTGATGGCATGGGGGGGATGCATGCATGCCATATGATTTTGCTATTGAGCTGCCCTCAGTGCTCTACAGTAAATCTATACCAGGTAGTGAACTTCTAGGAGTCTTTCTGTCAGCTATGTGAGGAGTGTAACATGTGAAATTTTACTGTGCTTGTTCTTTTGCCTCTTCCAATGCAGGCAACTGTGATGGGTTAATAGTTCTAATCTGTTGGGGGACAGTATTTCCATTTCTGGCTTATGGATTAAAGAATAAGGAGTAAGCCTCTTTCAACTTGAGAACTGCAATCTTGTCTGACAGTTCACAAGAACAGTATACACTGAGTGAATGGTATTAATCCTAGCAGTTATGGTGGCCTGGACTAGACTCTTTGTTATTGTATCATAAAGCTGTACATTTCATCCTAGTTAAACTATGCTTTTCTTCCTGTTATAGGTAGTTTCCTGGAGATGAGGTTCTTCCAGCATATGGGGACCATTGATGAGATGCATAGCCCTATTTGTGCCCCCAGGGTAGAGGGGAGAAATTTCTAAATTGTAAGGACCCATGCTCCATTCTTTGGTCTACCATGTGGTCCTTCTTACCCAGCCACTGGAAGATGACTGAAGTTGCCCTGCTAGGGAATCCTTGTGAGGAGCAATGAAACCACATTCATACCATTTGCAACTGACCAACCAATATCACAAAATTAGACATTCACTTGAAAAACAATACCTCAACAACTGCAATATCAAAGGTCATTAATGGATTATTTCAAGTGGGAAAACATGAATTATGAATTCCTAATAGCAGTACAGCACTGGAAGAGCAGTGACATTGTGCTATAAAGTCTGGCTAAAGACAGGTGCAACTGTAGTATATTCTGTGATATTCTTCTAAGCTGAGTTGTTGATGGTTGACTGGGGGGTTGGCAGTATTGTGTTTTCATCAGTTTTGTGTTTTTTAAATCTTTTATACTGTTTCAGTTGTATTTTTACAGAGCTTGGAATGTTAGGTTTGAAAATTATTGTGAAACTGAAAAATGAATTCACTATCACAAACACTAATAATCAAAATCATTGAATCCGTTGAGTTATCTGTGTTCAGGCAGAACATGGCATTTACAAAGAATGTCACGGAAGTTGTCACTGTTGACCTTTATTACCCTGCAAGGCTCATCCACTGCCCCACTTTCTCCTGAGAAGGCTGAGTGGTGGAGGAGGGGGAGGATGGGCAAACATTCACCCTGCAAGTCTCCTCCACTGCTTGGCTTTCTCCTGAGAAATTTGGGTGAAGGAGGAGGACGGGTAAACCCTTGCCCTGAAAATCTCCTCCACCACCCTGCTTTCTCCCGAGGAGAAGGCTGGGTGGTAGAGGAGGATGAGGATGGGTGAACACTGCCCTGCACATCTCCTCTGCTGCTCAGCTTTCTCCCAAGGAGAAGAACAGGTTGAGGAGGAGGATAGACAAAACTGTATCACTGATCTCTGAAGATCACCCTCCCTGATTGGACTTGGCCTTCTCCTGAGGAGAGGTCCAGGCAGAGGAGGAGGGCAGAATTAATATTAATTAATTCTAATTTAATATTTAATTAAAACCTATCTGCGGCCCTAAGAAGTGTCGCTTATTTTAATTTTGGCCCCTACCAACAGCCAAGTTGTGCAGGCCTGATCAAGACATACACTTCACTCACTCTCCAGAAGCCTTGTATCTTAAAGATTAATAAGGAGTGATTTGTTTCAGTTACAGGACACTAATCCACCACAAGAACAGTGATAAGTAGATGACTACAAAGCTAGGTCAGTGAATCAAGAGTAGAGAAGTCTTAATCTGAAATATATGAGAGTCACTGAGCTTTTATAGAACATTCTCCTTCACAAATGAAATACTGGATTCTTTTTACCTTTACCTTACTCCCAATCAGGGAGGGTGATCTTCAGAGATCTTCAGTGATACAGTATAGGTCTTGCATGCATGAGTCAGGATACCAAATTCATTCTGTGGCATCTTCAGTTTTAGTGATCAGATATCTAGCAAGCTCATTTTCCACTGCACCCATCTACATTGCTGAAAGCAAGTGTATGAAAGAATGAACAAAAGAAAGAAAGAAAGAAAGAAAGAAAGAAAGAGAGAGAGAGATGTTACAAAGTTCCAGAAATACAGAAAAACTACGATATTCCTTTTTGATTGTCTCAGACCTCTATTATAAAAGCAAGAATTTCCTGTTTTTGAAGTGTTGTTTGTTTGGTTCCTAGCCTTCATAGCTGTGAAAAAAAAGGGGGAAGACCTCTCTAAAATGTTACTGAAAACTAAATCCACAGACGTTTTCTGTTGTTTATTTCTGAAATGATTAAGTGAAGGAATGTCAGCTTCATGACTTTTCTTCACTAGAGAAATCAAGGACTTGACACTCTTTTATATTCTTCAGAAGGTGAAGGCCACAGCTTGCTTTAAGTGTTCAGATATGGCCAAGAAAACTTTAAAGTAGAATTCTCTGTGTACATTAACATTATTGTGGCTGATTGTAATGAACAGTATGTCAGTGCCATGAACATTTTATATAAATAATTTGCAAAAAAAGGAAATGCCATGCCAATGATCTCAGGTGTGATAACCACTCTGGCACTGACTGTGAATACCAAGGAAGGCATTGTGAGGATATCAAAGGATCAGTGACAAACCTGAGGTACATGTAAATCTTTCACAAGTATGTTGACTATTTCACAAGTATCTTAAACTTTCTCCTGCAGGAAAGTTTAATTTTCCTATTAAAAAGCTACGGCTTGGGTCCTAATGTAAATTAAGTTATGAAATTCAAGTAAGAAAAGTTTTCTCCCCCAAAGCCTCACATGTCCTGTGTAATACCATTCTGGACAACTTGGGGTGGGGGAGGGAGTAAGTCAGGAAAATTTTCTTTTGGGAAACTTCTGACATTAACTCTTGTCTTTTGAGCCAAATATTTAGGGCAGTTTAAAAATTTAGAGTGAGTCTTCCAACTCTTATAACCTCCCCCTCACTCCACAGCAAGTTATTATTTAGGTAGAGGAAGACTAGATGGAAATTGTCTTGTGAACTTCTATATGTTAACTGACCTTTAGGCCCAAGTTCTGTTTAAGTTAGGGGCTGTAGAGACCAGTCATAAGGGCCAGTCTGGGGTGGAGTGGGGGCGTGGTGACCGCACGCCACCCGCCCTGACTCTGGCCTGATGCCACCATCACACCACCCACCCAAACAGATGGCGGGTGGTGTTAGGGTGCTCCCTTGGTGCAGCATTCACACATGCTGCACCAAAAGGTGCCAAAAGGCCACCACCACCACAGCAAGGGTGGCTTTTTGCCATTCTAAAAAGGAGCGGCATTTGCCAGCTCTTTTTAGAGCAGCAAAGTACCGGATCGGGGCTGTGGTGTGCGGTTGCTGCAGCCCCAGTCCAGCAAGGAAAGGGGCCATCTGTACAGCCCCAAAATTTCACTTCCTTGTCTCATATAGTTCATCCCTCACCCACTAGAGAGGCTTTTAGGCAAGATACAGTTGGTTGCAAGGGGGGGGGGGAAGAAAGGAGACAAAATTTTTCTTCTAACAATTTCTTTACATTCACTTACCTTAGGATCTGAACTAATGAGTTTTATACTGTTCTCTGAAAAGTCTGATAAGAATTTTTATTCACACCTCCCTCTTTAAGCTTCAGCAGCTTGCCTTGATTAATGAAGAAAAATCCCCCACAGTGGCTGCTAAGCTTAAGGAAGTCATTTATGGAGCTTATTGCATTACATAATAAACCTACCTACCCCTGCTGTTTTCAAGATGATTACGGGATGCAGCTGGCTACTATCGCATGCAAAATTCAGCCAACGCTGCCACCTGGCTGCTTCCCACCTAAAACCCAGCTAAAACCTGCGTTCAGCTGGCTAATTTGCAAAGTCGGGAAGCTGCTGACTGCAAATCAGCCATTTGAGCGTGTCTTGTAGGTGGGTTTGAGGCAGGATGCAGCCAGGCGGCAGCATCAGCAGCATTTTGCATACGATAGTACCCAGCTGCATGCCATAATCATCTTGAAACTGTCAGGGGTAAGTAGGTTTATTTTGTAATGTGATAAGCTCCTATGTCTCCTCCCCCCCAAATAAAATGCATCACCAACAAAATGATCAGAAGACTGAGTGTTTGTGTTTCATAATTGAGGTGTATTCGAAAATAGCTATCAAAATTAAATATAAATATATTCAATATAAAGACCATGGCAGGGTCATTCCCAGCTAGAGCAAACCCACTGAATCAATTGTTGAATGTTAAGTCAACATGTAGACAAAATCCCATCAATTTGCTAGTCTTTGAGGTTCACTCTATTTGTGATTTTAACCTTTGGATTTAGGCCTTTATGAGCATGTAACCTGTTTACCTGCTCAATCTGCTATTCAAGGCTCACATGCTAATTTCAAGGCCTCTTCTGGCTCTCCATTTTTAAGGTTCTTTATCTTGCACTTGGACAGAAGAAGCTGCTAGAGTGAGGCATCCTTCAAATAATGAACTTTGACAGCCCTTCAGATAGAGGACAGTCCTCTGTAAAATAGGAAATAGAGCTTGGAAATGTTACTACAACTCCCAGAATTCATCAGCAAGAAAGACCTGTATGTCATCCAAAAAAGTAACTTTTCCAACCTCTGTAATTCCTTAGAATGGAATTAGTTATAATGTAATTCCTTAACCATTCAGATAAAAAGCGTCTCAGCTTTTAAAGGAAGGGCTTTTCATAATGTGATATATTGTTTAATGATAATGTTTTTAACTGGTTTAAATTCTATTGATTGTTTAATATTGCTTGTAGCTTTTGTGTGATGTGATTGTTTTTAGCTGTATCTGTTTTAATTTCTGAAAAGGTAAAGGTTTCCCCTTTGATAAGTTTGTCTGGTCATGCTCACTTGGAGGGGGCAGTGCTCATCTCTGTTGCTAAGCTGAGGGAACCAGCATTGTCGAAGATGACTTCTGTGGTCATGTGACCAGCATGTTTGCACAGTGGTACCTATTTATCTACTTACACTTTTACATGCTTTTGAAATGCTAGGCTGGACAAAACTGGAACTAGTCAGGAGAGCTCACTCCATCACCCGACACCTGGGTCTCAAACTGCAGACCTGCTGACCTTGTGATGGTCAGAGTCAGCATGGGGATATGATAGCCCTGTTTCAATATTTGAAGGAATGTCATATTGAGGAGGGCACTAGTTTGTTTTCTGATGCTCCACAGAATAGGACTCGGAACAGTGGATGCAAGCTACAGGAAAATAGATTCTACCTCAACATTAGGAGGAACTTCCTGACAGTGGGAGCTGTTCGACAGTGGAACACACCCCCTCAGAGAGTGGTGGAGTCTCCTTCTTTGGAGGTCTTTAAACAGAGGCTGGATGGCCATCTGTCGGAGATGCTTTGATTTTGAGTTCCTGCATGGCAGGGGGTTGGACTGGATGACCCTTGTGGTCTCTTCCAACTCTATGATTCTATGATCTTAACCACTAAACCACTGCGTAGACCACATTAAATTAAAGACTGGGGAAAGGGAAGGACAAGAAATCATGATGATGGTGATGATGATGATGATGATGATGATGATGATCATCATCATCATCATCATCATCATCATCCTTATCATAATCGGTCCTATCCCTTAAGCACTGTGCTCCTGGGTGGACAATGAGCTAGAGTTGCTGGCAGTGGACAGCCCAAAGAAGGATGGGACTGCAAAGGAGGATAGGACTGGAGATTCTAGGTCCTCCTAGATAAAAAGGCATATTGCCTTCAAGATATGTAGGATGATAGAGGAGAGAGGAAACAATCTGAAGACATTCTTCTATTTACTCGTACAGAGATAGGTCACGGAGTGGCACCCAAGGCTCATCTCTCCAGACCTTCCTGTGCGATGGAGCCCTTTGTCAGAATACTATCTACCCCAAGGAAACCTCCCAAGATCTACAACCTGGGGTGTAAGCCCAAATGGGACTTAATTTCTGTTTCAGCTCTCCCTCTTGAGATGATGTTATCTTGATGAATATGGCATGACTGTCTCCCTTGGGGTCTTTTGTTCTGCTACTTTCCTATATCTGTAAATAGATGCCCAAGCTTCATGGAAAAACAGTGGTTGCCATCTGACCTGAGGTGCACAATCAAGAATATGGAATACTAACTGTCATATTACATTCTCTATGACACAGATACATTATTTTTATTTATTTATTAAAATGTTTGTATCTTTCCCTTTGTTGTGGGATTTCAGGGTAGCATACAGATAAAACAATAAACAATTTAAACAGTTCCACATTAAAACAATACAATAGTTTAAATAGGATGAAAACATTTTAAATAAGGCGGCACATTAAAACACCTTAAATAAATATAAAGTTAAAAGCCAGGTGAAAAGTTAAAAATCATGCACATGTGCATTTAAAAGTCAATTATGGGTTGAAACAGACAGGCCAAATGAAGTGGCTTCAGGCCACTTTGGAGGCATGCTGATTAAATGATGCCAAAGCCACACTCTGGTCCTTAAGACTGGAGCAAAAAGGGGCCAGGATAATCCGACTCCTGGTGGTGCTGGTCAGCCCCTGTGTCCATGACCTGCCATGGTAGTGTACCTTGTGGACAGTGGGGTTCCAACCCATTTCTGGCCAGAACAGGCTTGAACTGCTCTTTCATGCCTGTCTGTTTCAGGCCAATGTTTCAAACACTTTGAAAGAAAGCCATGTCATGACTTGATTTGGCTCTGGAAAGAAACTAACATTGGTGCCAAGTGGAAAGCATCCAACAATTGGGCGCCACAGCCAAGAAGGCCCTCCCCATTTCTTCCCAAGATGTATTGCCCACTCTGGTGGGACTCAGATGAGATCTCTTCTCACACAGCTCAGCTCTCTGGCTGATATGCATAGGAAGACATAAAACTCTTGTTATATTCCCATTATAATTAATAATAATAACAACAACAACAACAACAACAACAACAAATTTTATTTATAACCTGCCCCTCTGCTCGGCAATCGGGGCAGTGTACAACAAATTAAAATACAACAGATAAAACAATTCCTACCTCCCAATTGTCATTGCCATACATTTTCAGAAGGGCTAAGGACTATTAGTGATCAATCCTTCCACTTGGATTAGGGCAATACACATTTTGGAGCAGGTTTGCTCATCCAGCCAGGGATATAGACAGCCTGCTTTCATTTGCCTTTATTATTAGTCTTGTCTCATAATTTTTTTTTTATAATTGTATATCTTATTCTTGATCTGATGAAGCATACCACCACGTCTCGTGGGACTTTTTTGTCTTTAGCTTGTGAGGAGTTGACCCTGAAGATTTTGTCAACTTCATGTTCTAATGTTTCCTCCGATTGTCCTATATAATTTGCTAGGCTTGGTATTATTCTGTTTATAAAGTCCTTGTTTTGTTTTTCTGTCAGTCCTCTTATTTTGATGCATTTTTTCCTGTATCTGAGCTCATTGCTCCATTCATGGATTTGTTGTTGTTCTTGTCTTGTCGTCGTTTCTTTTACCGATTGTTCCAATGTATCCATTTTCATTTTTATTTTCTCCACTTCTTTTTGTGTCTCATTGATTTCTTGTGACATTTTTTCCATTTTCTTACTAATATTATCTAATTCTCTTTTAAGATCTTTTCTTATCTCTGTTCTTGCTTCTTTAATCTCTTCCCTTATTTCTTGATTTGATTCTCTTAAATCTTCTCTCATTTCCAATCTATTTTCTTTCACTTCTTATTTTAACCTGCACACTTCATCTAATGACATGACTATGGGGTCAGTGACTTTCACTGAACCTTCAGTCGATCCTCTTCTTTGAGAGGTTGTTTGAATTTGCGACAGGCTCTTTTTAATTGTAGCCATGTTTCCTTCTTTCTCCACCTGTTTAATGAATTTTCAATGGCATATACTGATCCAGAATAGCATGTAATAATGTATGGCATGAAATAGCATAAGATAATGATGAAGCCAATATAATAATGTATAATGTTCTTAATAATAACTTTATCTGTTCATCAATCTGTTAACTTTACTTTTTCACTTTATGGTATATTGAATATCTCCTTCCTCTAATTACCACTGATGCTATATTATTATTAGTATAATATATTATTATATTAATATATTATTCCAAAGCCATTTCTCTTTATCTTTAATACATGTTTTTTATAAACCACAAAATAATCTTTATATTTTGTTCTAGCCACACAATATTTTCTCTTACATTTCTAGAGTTTTGAATTAATCAAGATTTAAATTCTATATTTCATTTTACATTTCATTTACAATTTCTGCAAAAGTTTGTATATTTTACTATTTTTAATTTAATTACATATGAAAGGAGAGTACAGGAAACAAAACAACAAAATGTATGAGAAAGTATATTGAAAGATAGACAAATATCTTAATCATTAAATCTTATCTTATTCCCTTGCTTTCTTGATTAAAGTAAAAATTCATTTTTTATTTTTATTTCTCTGTTAATCAATACTTATTAACTATTACTATTGATATTAGTAATAATAATCCTTTCTTACTTTTTCCTTACTCTTCTGTATGTTTCTTGTTTCCATCAAATTTGATAGAGGTCTCTTCTTCTTCTTCTTCTTTCCTTTTTCTTCTTTGTCCTCTTTTTTCCCTCTTCCCCCCCCCCTTTATTGTTTTTAAACTAATTTTTGTATTCCTTTCTGTGTCCTTTTTGTTTCTGTATTTATGTCTTTTTTTCTTTTCTCTTCTATCTTGTATATCTTCTGTGTTTGTCGTTACTGTCCTATAATGTCTTTTATGTTCTTTGTCAGCAAAGGTTGGAAGTGTCTCTTTTCTTTTTCTCTTGCTGCTTTCTTTTTCTCAAAACCCGATTCTTTGTCTCTCCTCTCTTCTCCTCTCTTATCTCCACCCATTTCGCAGCAAGCCTCCACAAGCCTCTGCTAAGGATATCTTCCCCTCTTTCCTTTCTTTCCAAGCTCCGTTTTTCTCCACTCTCCCTAATTCTCCTTCCTCTTTCCCAGCTTTCTTTCGTCTTCCTTTCTTTTACCTTAAATCCTTCAGTCCTTTTCCTTCTTTATTTCTCAAATATTATCCTTGTCGTCTTCACTTGTCTCGCTTGTCTTTTTACGTCTCCCACTTGCCTTTTTGCGGCTTCTCTTCTCTTTTTAAAACTTTGTAGCTTTGCGGCTTCTCACAGCTTCCCACCCTTCTCGCATTCCAGGGGATGAACGGAATCAGCTGTGCTCACTCCCAGCCCACTCGCTGTGGTCCAGCAGTCCTCCAAACGCCAAGCTTGTATTTTAAAGGTTTTAACTATTAGGGTAAATTAATTTTCGCTCTTGGTTTTTCTTGAGTATTCATTTAAAGTAGAGTATGAGCAACATTAGTTCACCCGTAGGTGATTGCAACAGTTGGGAGGCACAGGCTTTGTTGGGTCTCTCTGCTCCATGTTTTTCAACTAAGGGAACCCCCTTGTTTGCAGCCTTGGATCTTGAAGAGTCGCCCCCCATGTAAGCCCTGCTACTTATATCTCATCACAGAGATATAAGGGACAGCTAGTTTTAGTCCCCATTCCAGCAAGCACCACTGTTACTGAAGTCATGGTGGCAGCTTCCTTGCAACCGTTCCTTCCCCAGTCACCATCATACCGCCTGCTTTCATTTGCATATGCTCCCTAGCTTGGCTGGAGTGCAGCTATGTACTGAATGCACTAAATTTGCCTTACTGCCTCTTTGTCTGGATTTCTATAGGTACTGATTGAAGCATGCCCTACTATTCAGTAGTCTGAGGGCACAGATGAAGTCTGGTGTTCTGTGGGCAGTACCAGGAACCCACCAGCTGTTACCTCCTTTTCAGAGGCCAGAAGGTTTTGTGTTCTGTGTGATTTGCTCTTTGCCTGCTAAGCAAGACTACTGGCTTCAGGTAAGTTGGAAGGTGCCACCCCACTACAGTATTGTTATGAGAACTGAAAGTCTTCCATTTTAATATCAGAAATATTGTGAGAGTCACCCCTTGAGGACCCTGAACCTCCAAGTGAACCACCATAAGCCTCCAAATGAAGGGTCATGTCAGTAGTTTAGGAGTTGCAAAAGGCCTGATTCACTCATACAAACCTCAGGAAGGCTAGGTAAACTAATCAAGGAACTGTAAATTAATTTCCAGGTGCAATGTTTGTTCCTGTCTCCCACTTCTGTGGATTATCTAAAGCAGGAATCTGTTCATTTCCACTTTAATTCTCACCTTGGAAGCCCCAACCCCAGGTGAACACTCCATGCAATTTGGACTATTGGTTCTGAGACCCCTGGTTCTTTGCTCCAGGTGGGATTCTCCTATAAAAACAAACAAATTCTCAGTGCTTTTTGGACTAGCTGGTTTGCAGGCAGGCATTTTGTCACTTTGACCTCCACTAGACCCGGCTCACCACTATCCCTCAAGCACTCAGGAATGGCCGAGTCCCACACTCCATCTACCAAACTGCATCTACAAGACTGGTAATTATAACCATTAGTGGAGCCTCAATTTCTATTCCAATCTTTCACCTTTATTTCCTAGTTTCCTGTGTGTTTGTGTGAGAGCGTTTGCATTGTTTGTGTGTATTTCCCCATTTAATAAAATATAGCTAAAGGAAGGATTCTGCCTCCACAGTTCTTTTGCCTCCTCACCTCCATAAATGCTGGGACTGTATCGTGGGCTGATTGTAACTCAGCCATAATTAATTCCCTAGACTTCATAGTTACAGTATCTTGTAGTAAGATTCAGTCTGGTCAACCACTTTAGGTATTGTCTAGTTCACCTCAGACACCCCAGCTTGATGTTGTATATCAGGAGACAGAGACTACTGCTACACTGCAGGGGAAAAAAAGTAGTTTGACATCATTTGAACTGCCATGGATCAATACTATGGAATTCTGAGATTTGTAGCTTTTGTCATATATTTGGCCTTCTCTGTCAAAGGGTTCTGGTCCCCCACCAAACTACAAATTCCAGAATCTCTTAGCATTGAGCCATGACAGTTAAAGTGGTATCAGATTGCTATATTTCTACAGTGTGGCAGCAGCCACAGACATAGATTTTAGATACTGTTAGTAGGAGCAGTTCCATTTAACATGGAACATGGTTCTGTTCCTTTTGGCTGCTGATATTGGATTGCATTCAAGTACATTCTCTGTCCTCAACATAATCATTGTTATTTGGCCCATAATTGCTATCCTCTGTAGCTTTATTATGCACACACATCTCTGTAAACACACGACCATTTGTCAACAATAACAACAATTTTTTAAGCAAGTTGCCAAACCCACATTCTTCATATATGAAAAACAATACACACACACACACACACACAATAGCAGATAATCCTGCCACCCAAAAAACTTTGCCTAAAAAAAGTAGATAGTTTGAGAATATTTTACTGACGCAAAACTGCATGCAAAACTGATCTTTATAGTGATGGATGGGTCCCTTTGTGCAGATAAAATCCAGATTTTAAATATTTCTTTTTAATTGTTATTGTCTTTGTGCTCAAGGACTGATTGTGGGAAAAATGCCATTCTCTGATCATAAAAATAGAAAGAAAATATAATAAAAGCAGTAATTGGTCAATGATGATTGAACTAACGACTTTACGGTGCCAGTCAAACACCCGTAATAATTGCTCTTTGGACTTTTTATGAAAGGTACAGGACTGTTTCAGAAGGCTAATTCAGCATTATAAATCCCCCATTTTATGTCACTCTCCACCATTATATAAGTCTTTCTGACAGCCTAGCTCCTGTTATTATTAAAAGTTCCTAATTCTGGCAACAAAAGAGCATATTACTTATATTTGTCTCTCACATTAGAAGCAAACTATGCACACATCACTCTAGTAATGACCATCCAACATGATCAAGCTAAACTCTTTCATGATTCAAAGGGAGGAGGGATGTAAGCAAATACCTTACTCTCCCACTAAAACAAACACATTAAATTCTGAGAGGATTGTGCCCTAAATTAGCATGATTGCTTGCACTGGTGGCTCCCATGTCAGCAGAGCAGTGAAACAATGCCAGGTTTTACTCTGACATTTATAAGTCCTATCCAAGATTCAGATAGAGTTCAATACTGTGGACAGCTCCTTACAATAAAACCCAGAAGGGATTCACCTCACTGCTGACTTGGAAGCTACCAGCCACCACTGCTGATCATTTGGAATCTGTTGAGACACTCCTGTGGAGAAAGTCTTCTTGGTGGAGCACATTAATCTTTACATTTCTAAAATGATTTGAACTGAGTTAACTGAAAGAGCATCACCTCCTCCACCATGACATCCTCTTTATAAAGGATCTTGTCTGCATATCTGCACCAAATCCAGTGAGGCAGGAGGAGAAGCCTAGGTTGTGCCTTGTTCTCCCCAGAGATCCTCAACTTGCTTGTTGTTGTGTGCCTTCAAAATATTTCTGACTTATGGTGACTCTAAGACAAACCCATCATAGGGGTTTCTTGACAAGATTTTTTCAGAGGAGGATTGCTATTGCCTTCTGCTGAGGCTGAGAGCATGCAAGTTGCCCAAGGTCACCTAGTGGGTTTCATGGCTGAGCTGGGAATTGAAACCTGGTTTCCAGAGTCATAGTAAAACACTTAAACCACTACGCCACACTGGCTCTTCACTTTAGTCTTTTTAGCACCTGTCTTTCATTGTCTCCTATAATGGCAAACTAGTTGCACAATGGACTCCAGTGCAATTTCACAATCTCAATGTTTGTGCAAAAAGACATCTGAGCCCTCATTGTAAAAGCAGATGTGCAATTGTGGTGGCACCAGCCCCAACAATGACAGGAGGAGGAGATGACCATATGCTGCCTTCCACAGGCCAGTTCCCAGCCACCTATTTCATGAACATCTGGCATCAATGGCTCCTCAGAACCAAGGAACCATTTGAGGAATAGCCTGAAAAATATCCTGTGCCATGACTGTCCAGATTAGACCATGGAGAAACTTTCATATCCACCCTGTTGCAGAATACTGTACCAAGCTGAAGTTGTCAGGATTCAGTGGGGGCACAGAAGAATATTACTGATGGCATTGGTGCTATGCCTGTGGGATTTTTTTTTTTTTTTTGGCTCCCTTATGGCAATTTACCTATTCTTTTGTTTAATGTATAACTCATGTTACCTTCTTTTGTCACATCATTATTTCTGGCAGTATTATTAAAATTGAGCAGGATCCAATTGTGGAGAATCAAGTAAGCATCATTGTCCCAAAAGAGGAAATCCTCTTGACCACTTAATCTGGAAATGCCAGGAGACAAACTTGGGGTAGCTGGAGAAGTGCGTGGGCTCTCTAACTGAGCTATGGTCAAAGTTAAAATCTGCTTCAGCAAGATCATCTCTCATTACCTCACAAACCTTCATTTTATGTGACATTAGCTCCTTGAAAGTGCTTTTTATTGTGAGCATTTACATATCCACCCACATATTCACATCCAGTTAAACCATCACACAAAGCTTTAGAGAGAAAAAAAGAACCTCAGTTCCTTCCTCTAGGGGGGAAAGAGGTGGAGATTTCCTAATATATTATCAGCCATGTACATTTCCTGTTGGGTCACTGTAGTTGGCAATGATACTTATTTATCTTGCTGCAGGTTGGAAAGATATGAAAGGTGAGGGAGGAGAGGTGTTGGGGCCATTTATGTTTATAAGCAATTCAATGAACCAGGGCAATCTTTGCTACTGAGAGTGAGAACTTTTATTAGCATGCTCAAAAGGTGCTCTGAAATGTCACAATTGATTCTACACACAAAGACAGTGAGACAGCCACCTTGGGGTGGAGTGACTTGGGGTAGAATGAGCTGCTGAAGTTTAGACTTTGACAATGAATAACTCATAATTGGAAAACTGGGAATAACTTTAATATTAGCTTACAATATGCAAAGATTTGGGTCTGGCCCTATTAGGAAAAATAACATAAAAAGTTAAAGAACTGAAGACTAAAGAACTGAACTGCATCTACACCATAGAAATAGTGCCACTTTAACTGTCCTGGTGCCATCCTACAGAATCCTGGGATTTGTAGTTTTATGAGGCACCAGCACTCTTTGGCAGAGAAGGCTAAAGACCTTGTAAAACTATAGATCCTAGGATTTCATAGGATGGAGCAACTGCACTTACACTAATGTCAAACTGCATTATTTCTACAGTGTAGATGCACCTACCCCCAGACATGGACAGTTGTACAGTTGACCCTCCGTACCCATGGATTCAAGCTACCACAGATTATAAGATATTTTATATATATATATATATATATATATATATATATATATATATTCCAAACAGCAGACCTTGATTCTTCCTTTTTATATAAGGGACACCATTTTACTAGCCCACTGTATACAATAGACTTGAATATTCACAGATTTTGGTTTCTATGCGGGGTCCTGGAACCAAATCCCAGCGGATACCAAGGGCCCACTGTACATAGTCTTTCATTATTTATTATGTCAATCAGCATGATGACCCACAAAGACATGCCCCAGATATGCATGGGAACATACGGAGTAATGAATTTGGGTAAAATGGACAGCAGCATTCAGTGTCTTTTTAAGCACTGCAATAAGAATTCTGAGTAAGAGCATTAACTATATTCAGTGTATTGTTACACATTTCTTTAAAAAAATTAAATACGTTTTTTAAAAAAGAGCCAGAGAGAAATGCTGTAGCAAGGGGATGGGGAACCTTTGGGTCTTCACAGGCTGAAAAACTCCACCTTCTGTAACCCCCACTATAGGGAGGGCTGACAAGGGCTGATTTCAATTAGAATGTAAGAATAACTAGAGTGCCACTATTGTCCCAGCCTTGCATGTGTGTATCTAAAGGAAAACTTTTAGATGACTTAGGGGAGAAGAGACAGCAGTGTGAAATAATATGGGGGATTCAAAATTCTGATTTTTCTGATCCAAAACTAAATAGATATCTGTCAGTGCTTGTCAATATATCCACAGGTGAGTTCTGCAGTTATGGCTCCAAAATTAATTTATCTTAGCCACTTGGAAGAGTGGAGAAGGGGCCTGAATCATAACTCCCTGCGCAAAAGGAAGAAAGGTGGAGTCTCCAGCAATGGTGTTCCCACCCCTAGTGTCACCTGGTGTGGGGGGCTGCTGAGGGACAGTGCTGGCCCTTCCCTTCACTGTGGTGACACAAGTTTCCTTGACAGAAGGCACCCACTTCTACAGCAAAGATAGGAGAGAGGCACTTGGCCCTCTCCTTCATCATGGCAGTGAAGGTATTATCATGAGGAGGCCTCTGCCACTTTGGCAAAGGTGGGAGAGGTGCAGTGGGAAGAGGGCCCAATGGGGTGTCACCCCTCTTCTGAGGTGTCACCTGATGTGGTTCACACTCCCTGTACCCCCTAGTGATGCTACTGATATCCAGACGTACACATGTGAACAGACACAACCAGTCAAGCCCAGCATGTGTTAGAGCAGTATGTATAGCAATACATAGCACTTCTGCGCCAGTCACCTACATATGGCAG
This sequence comes from Phrynosoma blainvillii, assembly GCA_026167975.1. NCBI lineage: Eukaryota > Metazoa > Chordata > Lepidosauria > Squamata > Phrynosomatidae > Phrynosoma > Phrynosoma blainvillii. The sequence goes on along the minus strand of JANUYF010000001.1, from coordinate 236,904,139 downwards.
GAGTTGTTTGTTCCTGTTTTGCATACACATCATCTTCACTGAACTGGGACAATTCTGAAGTATCCATTCAAATGTGAATACTGTCAAATGACAACAGTAGTGGCTGCACAAATAAGGCAGCAATCCTATAACCACTTCCTTGGGGAAGTAGGCCTCATGGAATGCAGCAGGATTTACTCATCTGACCAGTGAGTGTTCATGGCTTCCATGTCATTAGGACAGTGAATCTACTCTGAGTTTTACATAGTCCATACTTCTTTAATGGAATTATCCAGGTTGCTGACCCATCTAATGCTTGTAAAGTTTGGACTAAAATCCAGAAAAGCTTCACTCCCTCTGACTTGGGAAGCCACCTTAGCTGACTGATTATATAGGGCTGAATTATGCCCCTAGTCTCAAGAAGTCTTGGGTCTCACCTTTGTTTCCATATAAAGCCAGGGTGGGGCAAAGTGTGGCCCCAGGCATGCATGAAAAACCCGGAGCCTAAATTGCAGCCCCTGAAACTCCACAATCTCCCTGAAATTCCACAAATCTCCAGACCTCCATCCAAATATAAAAACATCAAGCAATTTTCTACCTAAAATGCCCCAAATGAGTCAAAACTGCTGCAAAATTTGCCCCAATACTCCCTTTACAAAAACAGAAGGAAAAAGGTCAGATGAAAGTTGGGCAAAAAAGAAATCTGATGTGATAGGATCCTACTTCTGCTCACATCAGATGTCCTGGTGTACCCTGCTGAGGGCTGCTGCAGGGTGAAAAATGTCCCTCAACTCCTCCACAATTGTCCACCCTGATACAGAGGCTCTTCACTTCCATCTCCATCAGATGAAGGCAACTGTTTCTCATTGTGTACCAGATTCACTCTTTATACATAGGGCAACTTTCACCTGCATATGTCACCAGGCTGATTCTGGCCGAGGACTGATTAACAATGCTTGGGCTCAAAGTAACTAGACAGATCAATAATCACACCCATCCCAGTTATATATTAACTAGCACTGCAACCTTTAATTGTGTAGGAGAATTTGTAGATGAAGCCATATAGGAAGAAGAAAGAGTGAGTGAGTGGGGGAAAGAGAGAAATGTATCCTGCCCATCCCTGGCTGTGCTGCTGCTGTAAAAAATTGGACTTGATAAACCTCAAATGTTCTTGTGCAGCAAAATGAATACTTTTCAGGATTTCAGAATTTTATGATCTGGGTGCCAGTTCAAAAAGTGGGCACAGTACGTTGCATGGAAATTTGAATGCACTTGAATGCACATTGTGTTGTGGGTGAAAATATTTTCAAAAAGTGTACATACTAGAAAAAATACAAAAAATAATAATCAGAGAAACCTTTTCAAAAGGTGTACCTCCTAGAAAGAGTCACTGGTATCCTACATCACAATCTATGTGATGCAACTTTATGTATACTTAGCTACATTGCAAAGACACTAAAAACCTGTTTAGTGAATTGCAAAGATGTGTAACAGGACACTGGCAAGAATGTCTGGTGTGCACTGGTGCCCAATATACATTGAAATTGATGTGATATGCATTGAGACAGATGCAGTGAGCACTGAGACCAATGTGACATGCATCCCATTGTGCAGTGGTCCTCTTGTGCAGTGGTCCCATTATTCAAGGGTCATTTTTTCTGGATCTGATACTTATTAATGTAACATCAGCCATCTACTGGATATGGACATTATGGAACTGCCAATTCTAATTCCCATAGACGTATGCCCATTTATGAAGACATAAGTCCCTAAGAGGATTCCAGCCAGTATATAGAAATATGTGTGTATTAGCAAAAATACATATACAATTATGTTTGCATGGGCAGACTTTTCTGGGATGAGTTTTGCTGCATCCACAAGCTGGTAGAAATAGCAGGATTACAGTTGCAGAAAAGAGACATTGAATGAAAAGAGAATATGTAGAGTACAATAACATCCAAAATCCACAAAACAGTGATACTTTTATTGGACCAACCAAAATGCACAAAATACATGATGCAAGCTTTTGAGGCTCCACTGGCTTCTTCATCAGGCAAAAGTGTTAAAAATCATACATGGAAAATATGATAATGTTAGTCACAGGCCTGCGTTTTGTCATTCTGTCTAGATGTTGTTGGTGTGTTGTTCTGTGTTGAGATGGTCTGGAGGGAAGTCTATGCAAGCAGGCCCCTCTTCCTTCTGGTCATGTGACACTAGGGGCAAAGCTTTCCAAAGTTGAGAAGATAAAATCTGAATAAAAAGGTACTTTCCCTGAGATCCGATGTCTCAGATCCCTTGTGAGGTCTCAACTCCCTTTGTTAGGCAGAGAACATTGACTCTCTGAAGAGAAACCTCTGTGTTTTTGCATTAGGAAAATTTTAGGTGCTGTTTTTATAAAATGTGCCAAATGTAGTCCCTTTAAAAAAGTTTTACCTTCGTTGGTGGTAAAAACCTCAAATAGTCCATTGGCTCCCTCTTTAGAATTCTCCAGTACTGACTAAAATGTAGTATCTTCACATCCAGAAAACATATTCAAGGGATAGCCATGTTGACCATATAGCAAAGTACAATAACTTCCAAAATCTACAAAACTAAGGGCCTTTGCAGACTGCTAGAAATAGTGCAAATTGAGTCCACTTTAAGGGTTAGGGCTAGGGCAGGGGTAGGCAACCTTTCCCCTTTAAGGGCCGAGGGACTTCAGCTCCCAGAATCCCAGGAGCTATTGGCCAACATGGGACTATTGGCCAACATGGCTGAGGCTTCTGGGAGCTGAAGTCCCTCGGCCCTTAAAGGGGAAAGGTTGCCTACCCCTGGGCTAGGGCTAGGGCTAGGGAATCATGGGAACTGTATTTTATTGTGGCACCAGAGCTCTCTGACAGAGAAGGCTCAATGTCTCAGAAAAAAAACAATTCCCATGATTCCCTAGCATTAACCCTAACCCTTAAAATGGATTCAATTTGCACTATTTCTGGCAGTCTGCAAAGGCCTAAGGTACCTTTATCAGGCCACCCAAAATGAACAGAATATGTTTCCTAGAATTTATAGAGTTACCCATCTCTACTAGGCCAGAAAGAAGTTCATCAGATCCAGTTTTTGACAGGTGATAAAGTGTATAAAAATACCACAATGACCTCAGTCTGGATCTGAATGAATTACCTAATTGGGGTTAATTCACTTCTGCTGCACTGTCATCCAAGTCTCTCAAGCCCACAACCTGTAAAAATCTTTTTCCTCTTCTTTTTTTCTTTTTAAAAGGTGCCCTATTGACTTTCTAAATGACAAACATTTACTGTACTGATAAAAATTTATATTTGCTCTGGGCAGGCAGAATCTCAAGCATCAAAGCTTGTGTTCCAGGGCTGTGCCAGAACCTATAAAGTTTTTAAGGCTTGACCAAGCATCCTGGCAGCAGTGAAGCAGAAGCTGGGACCCTGGAGACTCCTTCGTGGGGAGATTAAACAAGTATCTTTTTAAATCACACACAGAGAGACATATATCTTGAAGGCTGTTTTACTATAAGAATAAACCAGTGACAGCTCATGGCTTACTTGTTAGTAGGGTGGAGAATCTGTCCTAGGTTTTATTCTGAATCATAATGGAGTAATTTAAAGTGCTGAACCTTATCCCTAATATCGGACAGACCTCCTCTAGAGTTTGAACTAAAATTCAAAGTGGCTTTACCATTGACATGGGAAGCCAAAAACTGCCACTGGGCTAAACAATAAGATACTTGACTAAGGGCCAATGCAGACGGCCCATAAGGGCTGCTCTGTGCTGCCACTGGAGTGGTGGATCAGGGCTGCAGCAACCACATGCTACAGTCCCGATCTTCCTTTTTGCCACCCCCAAAAGAGTGGGCAGATGCATCTTCTTTTTGGGGCTGCAAAAGCCAACCTTAGAGCCGCAGCAGCAGCTCTTTTGTGCCCCTTTGGCACAGCGTGTCTGCACGCAGCACCAAGAAGGCGCCCTGACGTCAGTTGGGCATGTGGTGTCGCCATCTGCCCCACCCCAACTCCACCCCCAGGCTGGTCTAAAGTGCCGGTTTGCATCCCCCCTAATATACCTCAGTTGGCAAAGCTCAAGGCTCGTCTTACATGCTTGCATGCATCTGGACACATGCATGATTGCTTGCAATTCTAATCTCAAAGCCCAGATCAGTAGTTAGTCATTGTTATGGTTTGTTATTGTTGTTGTTAACTGCTTTCACGTTGATCTCAATCCATGGCGACCCTATGGATGAGATATCTCCAGGCCCCTCTGTCCTCTACTGCTCTACCCAGCTCCTGCAAACTCATATTTGTGGTCTCTTTAATAAAGTCTATCCATCTAGTGTGTGGCCTTCCTCTCTTTCTATTTCCCTCCATCTTTCCTAACATTATTGTCTTTTCCAACGATTCATGACTTCTCATGATGCGTTCAAAGTACGACAGTCTAAATCTTGTAATCTCTGGCTTGATGTGCTCTAGGACCCATTTGTTTGTCCTTTTGGCTGTCCATGGGATCCTCAGCACTCTTCTCCAGCACCACATTATCTCAAATGCATTGATTTTCTTCCTATCATCTTTTTTGACTGCCCAGCTCTCACTTCCATACATGGTAATAGGGAATACGATGGCTTGTATGACTCTAACTTTTGTGCTGAGTTGTATATCTTTGCATTTTAGGATCTTTTCTCATTCTTTCATAGCAATTTTATAGGAATGTGTATTTTTCCCTACAGGAAGAAACAAAATAGCACATTCAGACTAATTAAAAAAATCAGAAAGTTTCAGATTTCGTTCCATTGGAAAATGTATAATTGTATTCTTCTATTCCACTTTATTTAGATAGGGATCTCCTCCCTCCCTCCTCTATCATTTTAACTGTCGCTCTTAAGTGGCAGTTTAACTGACTGTCCATAAGTAGCCTCAGTCAGCTGTCTGTAACAGTCCTCCTCTGAGGGAGGTTAACATCTCTCTTCCTGCTTTATAAGCTCCAGTTAGATTAGGTTTTAGTTTGTTGTATGAATATTTATTAAAGCCATTATTGTTTGTTTTTAAACCATAAACTACATGTTTGTCTTTTTGAGTTAGTCTTTATTCTTTAGGAAGACAGATTTAAAGTAATAGTCTGACCCATATTTTTGCTGCTCTGCTGATGAAAGTGAACTCTATCAAGTTTAACTTTCATACCTGCATATTTTAGTTTATCTTTAAAAGGGTTAACATCCTGGAAACTAAAATTGCAACCCACATTTTTTGGATTACGGGCCCAGTGGAGATGCAGTGAGCTCCCAGAAGGGGTCCCAGAGGAGACACATGGGGGGGACAGATGGCCCCAAAGGGGTGGTGTCCTGCTGCCCCTTTCCTTGCCAGATCAGGGCTGCAGCAACTATATGCCACTGGGGCAATCTAGCACCTTGCTGCTCTAAAAAGAGCTGGCAAATGCTGCTCTTTTTTAGAGTGGCAAAAAGCTGCCCTTGCCACTGCAGCGGTGGCTTTGCTGTGCTCCTTGTTTATACAGTGTGTAGTTGCCATGCTGCTGGAGTGCCCTGATACTACCTGCCATGTGGTGTGGCACATGGTGTCACAGCAGCATCAGGATGGAGTCAGGGTGTCCACCGTGCAGTCACCACACTCCGACTCCACCCCCAGGCCATCCCTTTTGAACAGTCTGTATAGCCCCACAGTGAGGTCTCAGAAGAGGCTCCAAATTATTTTTAAACTGCTTCAATAACTGAAGATATTGATGTCAACAAAGAAAAAAAACCTCTCGAACAACAGAAAATGGCTTCAACTAATCCTAATTTCACAATGATCAGTGAAATACTAACTGGAACAAATTATAAACATGCTCATGGAAAATGCAAATGTACCTGACTACAATGGGTCTATTTAAAGCAATACATGGACAGAGACCCACAGAAGCAGGAATACATCAACAATAGTTTGATGAAAGTGCAGAAAAAGCAGCAGCATATATATGCTTGTCTATAGATCCCAGCATTACTTACCATATACAAGGTTTAACTGATGTAAAACAAATATGGGACAAACTGCAGAAAGTATTTAATTCTCCAAGTACTTCTAATCAAAATGATCAAACTTGTTAACACCAAGTTGCATCATCCTCATTTTTTGACCCGCATATAAATGGCTTCATGACAACTTTGTCTGGAGTTACAGCAGCTGGAGAATCCTTTCCAGAGCATGCAAAACTTGGACTGTTTTTGGCAAGTCTTCCAAAATATTAGTCTCCAATAATCAATGCTTTACAAGTTAAAGGAGATGCTTCTTTACAAGATGCCATTACTCAAATTATTGAATTCCAAAATAGGCAAAACTTCATGGAAGACAATTTTAATGCAAAAACAGCAGACAGAGAATTTGCTGCAGAGGATTTGAAAAAACTTCCTTTTCTCCCAAGTCAAATAGAAACAATGTTAAATCAAAACTTAGAGCAAGCTGCAGAAGCTGCAAAGTCATGGAATGAATACCAAAAATAAAAGCAATTTTAAGAAATAAACTTTTAATCCTAAACAGAAATCCTCCAGTCATGTTGATATTGGTTTGATTCAACAACAGTTGTTTCCAAATTGCTGGAGATAAATATAAAAACCAAGTTATAATTGATAGTGCAGCAAGTATGCATTACTTCAACAACAAAAAATGGTTTGTTGATTTTGATGCAAATGTAACTTTTCCTCTGTATCTTGCTAATGGTCCAAAAAATTTTGCACAATGAAAAGGGACTGTTATTTTGAAAACAAAACTTGGTCCTGACAGAACAGGAACTTTAAAAATCCCAGATGCTTACTATGTACTGGATTTGCAAGCTTCCTTTTACAGTGTGCAAAACACAACATCAAGAGGCAACCTGTTTTAGTTTTCATGATAAAAATTAATTTTTAGAGCAGAATTTGTCAGCGTGTGGATGATGGGTGTTGCAGTGATGCTCTTTGACACCCAGCAGAATCTGCAGGACAAGCTGGCTGTTGTGATCCACAGCCACTTTGTATCTCTTACCATCAACTGGCTCAGCTTCTCATCTTCAGGATCCTGTCTTCCTCAGTCAAGAAGACACATTGTAAAGTCCAAAAGCATAGTTTATTAATGCATATAAAAGAAAAATAAGATAGCTAAGTAAAATCCATTGTGATGAACTTATCCAGTTCAGCCATGAAAGATTACATCTTTAACAATCCCAAAAGCATAGGATCCCAACTTGTTGCAGTTGAAAGTTAAAAAGAAGTTACAGATCCATGTTTTCAGATCTAGGAGTTAAATTGTAAAAGCAGTATAAACATACTCAAAAACTATGGGCTAACACCTAGCTCCATGGTTAAGAACCACTACCAGACATGCACAAACTCACATATGGAATTAAAAACATTCTGATTCAAAAGGATTTTCTAGGCCCTTCCCATACTCCACCTTCTAGGTGTTAACCTTATGTTGTAATGTTTATATGATATATATTAACCCAGCCTCTTGCTGTCCATCATCCACCACGTGGTTTCTTTCCCATGCCTAACCATGTTCGATGTATTGTTTACCTTTTTGATATCTCTTGCTTCCCATAACAAAATCTGTATCTATGAGTTGTACCTTTGGGAAAGTTCATGTTTATGACTTCTTGGCCATCTGGTGTTAGATTCACTTTGTTTCTCTAGATGTTGTTCTCATGAAGAAAATTCCACACACACATCTCTACATTTCACCTTTGACTGTATAACACATCTATATTCTAACAGAATTAGGATCTCATGGATGTTATCAGAGGCAGATTTAATAGAGTCTCTAACAAATTTGGCTACAAACCAAAGAGTCTACCACAGACTCCACAGACAACGGCACTGAATTTGTCAATGCTGAATTTGATGGATTTCTGAAAGAACATGGCATTGAACAGCAGACAACACAGGCTTATTCCCTGGAACAGAATGGTGTGGCAGAGAGAATGAATAGAACTCTCAAGGAGATGGCAGACACTATGCTTTTGGAAGCTAATATGCCTAAACGCTATTAGTTTGAAGCCATTATGACTGCAACATACCCGTGTAACAGATAGCCAACTAAATCTAAAGATGTAACCCCATTCCAGTTATGGCATGTACTTAAGCCAAAATTAAACCATCTGAAAGTTTTTGGAAGCAAAGCATTTACCAAACTTGACTGCAGAAGTGAAGAGGGAATTTTTGTTGGTTATGCTAGAAATGGTTACAGAATTCTAAATTCTAAATTCTAAATCCAGATGGACACACAATAAAATTAACAAGTGTTGTTTATGTTGATGAAAGACCGCAGCCTAAATATAATCAAAACCAAGATGTTTATCAAGATTTATTTGCAGAAGAAGACTTTCACCAACAACCAGAGCAAGTGGAGTTCTTCCATCCTCCATGAGTCTTGTATCCATAAGGGGCAACCACCATCAAGATGAGGAACTGGACAGGCAAGAAGCAGAGCCAGGTATACAAATCCAGGTGAGAAGGTCAGTAGGTTCCAATAAAGGTATGCCACCTGACAGATTCTCTTATCAAGCCACAGAGGAATTAATTCCAAAACCCTCTGACTGGAAGAAGATCAAGGGAATTCCAAAGACAGATTCTGAGAAGTGGGTGCAAGCTGCTAGTAGGAAATTCAATCTTTATATAATAAGATATGGACTTTGTCAGAATTGCCAGAAGGAAAAAGGGCAATTGGCTGTAGATGGGTCTTTACAACAAAGCTAGATGTAAAAGGGGAGATTTAAAGATACAAAGCAAGACTTGTTGCTAAAGGTTATACTCAAAAGAATGTTGAGGACTACAATGAAACTTTTGCTGGAGAAGTCACTCATAAAACCATCAGAACTCTCCTAGCTGTCGCAGCCTATAAGAAAATGAATGTTCAAGATCTGGATGTCAAGACAGCTTTTCTGTATGGTGATCTGACTGAACACCTTTATAAGCAAGATGAACTTGAACTCCTAGCACAACAAAGCAAATATAATATAATAGGCATCACTGAAACCTGGTGGGATGAGTCTCATGACTGGAATGTAGAAATACAGGGGTATAACCTTTTCAAGAGAAACAGGCCAAACAGGAAAGGAGGAGGAATAGCATTATATGTCAGGGATATTTACACCAGTGAAGAAATCCAGGATATCAATCCTGGAAGCCAGGTGGAGAGCTTCTGGATAAAAATTAAAGGAGAGGGGAACAAAATGGATGTTAGTGTGGGAGTCTACTACAGACCCCCAACTCAGGGAGAAGAATTGGATGATGCCTTTCTAGAACAGACGAGCACACACTCAGAAAGGAGAAATATAGTAGTGATGGGTGACTTCAACTATCCTGATATTTGCTGGAAGTCAAACTCAGCAAAATCCTCAAGGTCCAGCAAATTCATCACTTGTCTCGAAAACAATTTAATTGTCCAAAAGGTGGAAGAGGCAACAGGGAGTCAGCTATTTTGGATCTGATCCTAACTAACAGGGAAGACCTAGTTAATGGGGTGCAAGTGGTTGGATCCATAGGCGGGAGTGATCATGTCCTCCTGGAGTTTATTATACAGTGGAAAGGAGAAGCCAGGCATAGTCAGACACTTATTCTAGACTTTAGGAAAGCTGATTTTACTAAACTTAAAGAAATACTGGGGGTGATCCCATGGACAGGAATACTAAAAGAGAAGGGAATTCAAGGCGGATGGGAGTTTCTCAAAAGGGAGATACTGAAGGCACAATTTCAAACCGTGCCAACAAGGAGGAAAAATGGGAGGTGTCTCAAGAAACCAGGATGGATGACTAAGGAACTTGCAACTGAACTAAGTTTTAAATGGAACATGTATAAGAAATAGAAAAATGGGGAATTCACCAAAGAGGAATTCAAACAAATAGCTAGCATGTGTAGGGTTAAAATCAGAAAAGCTAAAGCGCAGAATGAACTCAGGCTTGCTAGAGAGGTTAAGAACAATAAAAAGGGCTTTTTTGGGTATGTCAGCAGCAAAAGGAAGAAGAAGGAAATGGTAGGGCCACTGTGTGGAGAAGATGTCAAAAAGTTAACAGGGGACAGAGAAAAGGCAGAATTACTCAACACCTTCTTTGCTTCAGTCTTCTCAGAAAAGGCAAAGGGTGCTCAACCTGAGGATAATAGAGCAGAGGACAGAATAGGAAAATTTCAGCACAGAATAAGTAAAGAGATAGTACAGGAATACCTGGTTAATCTAAATGCATATAAGTCTCCAGGACCAGCTGGATAACATCCATGTGTATTAAAAGAACTGGCAAACATAATATCGGAACCATTGGCAATAATCTTTGAGAACTCCTGGAAAACAGGAGAAGTCCCAGAGGACTAGAGGAGGGCAAATGTTGTTCCCATCTACAAATAGAGGAAAAAAGAGGATCCCAACAATTATCGTCCAGTTAGTCTGACATCAATACCAGAAAAGATTCTGGAGCAGATCATTAAACAGACAGTCTGTGAACATCTGGAAGGTAATTCCATAATCACAAAAAGTCAACATGGGTTTCAGAGAAACAGGTCATGCCAGATAAATCTGATCTCTTTTTTTGTTAAAATTACCAGCTTGGTAGATGAAAGGAATGCTGTGGATATAGTATATCTTGATTTCAGTAAGGCCTTTGACAAGGTTCCCCATGACATTCTTGCAAACAAGCTGGTAAAATGTAGGCTAGCAAAGTAACTGTTACATGGATTTGTAATTGGTTGACTGGCTGAACCCAAAGGGTGCTCAACAATGGCTCCTTTTCAACCTGGAAAGAAGTGAGCAGTGGGGTGCCACAGGGCTCTGTCCTGGGCCCAGTGCTATTCAATATCTTTATTAACGACTTGGATGATGGTATTGGGGGCATAGTTATCAAATTTGCAGATGACACCAAATTAGGAGGAGTAGCTAATACCCCAGAGGATAGGATCAAAATTCAAAATGACTTGAACAGACTAGAAAGCTGGGCCAAAGCTAACAAAAGGAAATTCAACACGGAGAAATGTAAGGTACTGTACTCAGTGCGAAAAAACAAAAAGCATAGATATACGATGGGGGACACCTCACTGAATGAGACTATGTGTGAAAGGGATCTAGGAATCTAGGTGGACCACAAGTTGAACATGAGTCAACAGTGCGATGCAGCAGCTAAAAAGGCCAATGCAATTTTAGGCTGCATCAATAGAAGTATAGTGTCTAGATCAGGGGTAGACAACCTAAGGCCCGGGGGCCGGATGCAGCCCCCCGAGGCCTTTGGACTGGCCCCAGGCCTGTCCTGCTGCTGCCGCCACCCCCTGCCACCCCCCCACTGCTGCCGCCGCTGCCACCCGCCATGATGATATTGATTATTGTTGTTATTACTTGTTCTTGGGGTTTTCTTGGCAAAATCTCCACAGGGGTTTTGCCATGGCTTTTCTGGGGCTGAGAGAGTGTGCATGCATATATTTTTTAATTTTCTATTTTTTAAAATATATATATATATTTATATTTATTTATTTATTTATTTATTTATTTATGGTGCTTCAGCCCCCCAATTGTCTGAGGGACAACAACCCGGCCCCTGGCTCAAAAAGGTTGCCTACCCCTGGTCCAGATCAAGAGAAATAATAGTGCCACTCTATTCTGCTTTGGTCAGACCTCACCTAGAATACTGTATCCAGTTCTGGGCACCACAATTCAAAAAGGATGTGCAGAAACTGGAGCGTGTCCAAAGGAGGGCCACTAAAATGGTGAAGGGTCTGGAAACCAAGCCCTATGAGGAACGACTTAGAGCTGGGGATGTTTAGCTTGGAGAAGAGAAGGTTGAGAGGTGATATGATAGCCGTGTTTAAATATTTGAAGGGATGTCATATTGAGGAGGGAACAAGCTTGTTTTCTGCTGCTCCAGAGATTGGACCCAAAACAATGGATGTAAGCTGCAGGAAAAGAGATTCCACCTCAACATTAGGGGGAACTTCCTGACAGACAAAGGCTACATGAAGGGCGGTTCGACAGTGGAACACACTCCCTTGGAGAGTTGTGGAGTCTCCTTCCTTGGAGGTCTTTAAGCTGAGGCTGGATAGCCATCTGTCGAGGATGCTATGATTGGGAGTTCCTGCATGGCAAGGGTTGGACTGGATGGCCCTTGTGGTCTCTTCCAACTCTATGAAACCCATGATTCTATATGGAACAGCCTCCAGGATTCCAAATATCTAGTGAGGAACATCTTGTATACAAATTACAAAAGAGCATTTATGGTTTAAAGCAAGCCGCCAGAGCATGGAGTGAGAAACTGAACCAGCTTCTTATCAAAGAGGGGTTCACTCCAGGCACTGTTGACAAATGTGTATAACAAGAGATTCAGAAATAACAGATGGACTTACATCACAAGTTATGTTGATGATTTGATCCTGTGCTGTGAAGACAAATCATATAGTGAAGAGATAATCCAAAATCTCAAGAAATAGATTGATATCAAAAATTTGGGAAACATCTCATACTATCTTAGAGTGCAAATACAAAGAGACAGTGATGGAAGATTCTTTCTGAACCAAAAGCAGAAGATACTGGATCTTCTGGACTGTCTTGGTCTGAAAGATTCAAATGCTATGCCAACTCCAATGGAAGTAAGATTCTTAAAGGACATTAGGAAATCTAAATCTTTGCAAAATGGAGACAAGTATAGGACTGCAGTTGGAAAACTCCTATACATTGCCAACTTCACCAGACCTGACATAGCAAATGCTGTTGGCATCTTACACAGAATGGTCCACTCTGTGAAAACAGTTGCCAGATATTTAAAAGGAACAGTTGATTACAGCCTGTCACCAACCACAGCTGATCACCTACGTGGATGCAGACTGGGCTGCAGATCTGGCAGACAGAAAGTCAATCACCAGAAATCACCATCAATCTTCTATGGTGGAGGAGCTGTAAGTTGGACAAGTAAGAAGCAATCTACAATCACAGATTCTTCTACTGGAGCTGAGTGTGTTTCAGCAAAAGCAGCATGTGATGAAATCAAATGGCTGCACAACTTACTTATGGACTTTGGAATGACAGAACCCAAACCAACCATTCTAATGCAAGACAATCAGAGCTGTGTCAACATTTTCGAGTGAAAAGCCACTTAAGAACATTGACATCACATCTCACAAAGTGCAAGAGATGTGCAAAAGTGGACTTGTCCAACTAGAATACTGCAACACTGAGGTGATGATTGTGAATATCCTCACTAAACCTCTACCAAAAGTTTAATTCCAGAGGCTACATGAAGGGATGAAGATCCTCAACATCGGTCCAGGAGAATGAGAAGAGGATTGTTGAAAAATTTACAAGTGCATTCTTCTGTTCCACTTATTTAGATAGGGATCTCCTCCCTTCCCCCTCTATCATTCTAACTGTCAATCTTAAGTGGCAGTTTAACTGACTGTCTGAACATTCTAAACCAGGGGTAGGCAACCTAAAGCCCAGGGGCCAGATGCGGCCCCCCGAGGCCTTTGGACTGGCCCCAGGCCAGTCTTGCTGCTGCCGCCCCTGCCATCCGCTGCCGCCCCCCGCTGCCTGCCATGATGATATTGATTATTGTTGTTATTACTTGTTCTTGGGGTTTTCTTGGCAAAATCTCCACAGGGGTTTTGCCATGGCTTTTCTGGGGCTGAGAGAGTGTGCATGCATATTTTATTTTATTTTAATTTTTAATTTTAATATTTATTTATTTATTTATTTATTTTTAGTGCTTTGGCCCCCCAATTGTCTGAGGGACAGCAACCCGGCCCCTGGCTCAAAAAGGTTGCCTACCCTTGTTCTAAACTGTCAGTAAATAGCCTCAGTCAGCTGTCTATAACAGTCTTCCTCTGAGGGAGGTTAACATCTCTCTTCCTGCTTTATAAGCTCCAGTTAGATTAGGTTTTAGTTTGTTGTATGAATATTTATTAAAGCCATTATTGTTTGTTTTAAAACCATAAACTATATGTTTGTCTTCTTGAGTTAGTCTTTATTCTTTAGGAAGACAGATTTAAAGTAATAGTCTGACCCACATTTTTGCTGCTCTGCTGATGAAAGTGAACTCTAACAAGGGGCTTTTACAGACTGCCAGAAATAATGCAGCTTGAGGCCATTTTAACTGTCCTGGCTAAGTGCTAGGGAATCCTGGGAACTGTAGTTTACTGTGGCACCAGAGCTCTCTGACAGAGAAAGCTTAATGTCCCAGAATAAAATACAATTCCCATTATTCATTAGCACTGAGCCAGGACAGTTAAAGTGGCCTCAAGCTGCATTATTTCTGGCAGTCTGTAAAGGCCCAAGTTTAACTTTCATGCCTGCATATTTTAGTTTACCTTTACAAGGGTTAACACCCTGGAAACTAAAATTGCAACCCACAGTTTCTATTCTTTCCAATTTTATTTTGGAGATCCATACACATCCGGTTTATCCCATGATATATTCTGTCACCTCCCGGTATGATCTGAAACTTCTTGTGCCAGCTCACAAAGTCAGTTTATTTTAACCCAGTATAAAACTAGAAAGAAGAGGAACAAAATCTGGGACTTTTCAATCAGTCTGGATGCATCCAAAGTTACATTTTAAATAACTGCATCTAGCCACTACAAACTACTGGAAAACACCTTCCCCTCCTGCCCTCCTTGGTCTTGCTCCAGTCCTACAACATGTCAGTGGGAAGCAGCACAAGCCGGCACTTGAACAAAGGAGAGCAATCATTGTCTGTTTGTTCCTTCATTGCATGCAAGGACAAGTCACTACAATATTTTTCTCCCTACAATATTCCATAGTATTCTCCCCATATTTAAAATTGTGAGACTAGAGTTAGACCCATTGAATAAATGATGTAGGTGAGTCAACAGAGAGGTAAAATCAATTGATTTAATGTGTCAAATGTAGTCAGGACCATCAGTAGGATTTAGGCCATAGTTTTTCTTTTGCAAAAAGCCCTGTTTCCTGCACAGAAAATGGGGGTGGAGTTTTTTAAAAAAAACATACACACACACACACATTTTGTATGCAGAATAATGGCTCCTCAACTCTTTGGGACATTTGAATAATGGGAGAAAATAATCTAGAAATTTCAGTGGTCTATTAAGATTCCAAAGCAGTTTCCCAACAGATGAGAAACTCATTTGTTTATTTATTTGTTTTAACATGGAAACAAATAATTAAAAATATTCTTTCCATTCCTGACTTGAACCTTGTGCTATTCCTCCTATACCCTTTAGTAAGGCCACCCTCCCCTGAACATAAAAACTCCCTGAAAAGACACAGCTGCCCTACAAATTGAGTACTATTATCCCTTCCTAAACTACCATCATAATACAGAACAGTTAGCAATAACATTTAGCAATAGCATTTACATTTCTATACCACTTAATAGTGAACTCAGCACTCTCTAAATGGTTTACAATATGTAAGCCAATTGCCCCAACAACAAATTGAGTACTCATTTTACTGACCTACGAAAGGATGGAAGGCTGAGTCAACTTTGGGGCCCTGGGATTGAACTCACAACCTTGTGACTGCAGTACTGGCATTTAAACACTGTACTACAAAGGCTCCTTATTATGCCGCATCTATTGCAAAACAGGATGGAGTCACAAGTTTTGTAGTTCATAATATTTTTAAATCTCTGATCTCATAAGGTGCTATGATATGACCAATCACTGGATCCATATTTTGGAGGACATTTAGGTGCATTGGAATAAAGGAGAAACAATTGAGCAAGTCACACCCTCTCAGCATCAGAGGAAGGCAACAGCAAACCCCTGTAGCACAAATCTTGCCAAGAAAATCCCATGATAAGATCATAATAAGTCAGAAATAGTTCGAAGGCACACAGCAGCAACAACAACAATGTTAGCAACAAAACAAGAACATTTGTTCAAAATTTGTCCCAAGGTTTTGCAGATTTCTGGTGAAAATAGTGAAGTAACAGAGGAGAATCTAAAAACAGAGTTAAGTTCATAAAGAACACTTATTTTCTCTCCTTTCAGGAATTCTCTCCTGCTTCAAATCCAAAATCATGTTGTTAGATATTTCTTTCTTTCAAATAATTGTTTAAAACAACAACAACAATAACAAAATCCAACTACGACTGAGACAATACTTTCAGTGTGCCAGAAATGTCCTGCTGACTGCAACAAAAATAACTGTTTTGTGCATATGCATGACAAAACACTGCTGGATGCAAGTTGCACTTCATCAAGAAGCTCTCTGTATTGTCACTTTCTGAGCACTGCTGAGAGCAGAATCTGTTCTCACTCCTCTCTAACTAGGGTGCTGTTGGGAGAGGATTGTCTCCAGACTGGATCATTTCCAAAGGAGTTAGGGGTGGTTGTTTTTCAATTTTTTATTCTCATGTTGGAGAAGGGATGGAAAACTTGAAGATAAATTTATGTGGCATGACCAAGAATTTTATTTGATTCATTTGCTTGTCTTATATATTTACACCCTCAAACATTTTCAGGGTGGACAGCATGTAAACAACAAAGATCAATTAAAAAATATACATTAAGAGAGAGAGAGAGAGAGAGAGAGAATGAGAGAGAGAGAGAGAGAGAGATCAGAATATTAGCAACTAGAGGAGGACATGGAGAGAAACATCATTCTGGGTTTTCAGTTTGTTTTTTTAACAGAAACATTGTTATAGCAAGAAATATAACTTAACAAAATTCAACAGAACAAAATAAAATTTACAAACTGTCAGCATTCCTCAACATAACAAATTCTATATGCATATAAAATTATTTTCTAGCTTTCAAGTTAAGACATCATTCCAAAGACTGACAAGAGAACTATACGGATCTAGATTACCACTGTTTCTATTAATAAAAGAAATAAATGGAAACCAATCTGTAGTAAAGGAGTAATCATGGAATTAATTTATTGAGTTGTGAACCCATTGTTTCAGTTTTTCTATGAAAGTACAACTTCTCATACCAAGACTCCAAAGTGAAATCATGTAGGTCTTCTCATTTTTGACCAATCACTATATGAGCTGCTAGACAAAAAAACCAACAAAAACTGATTTTGATACTGATTATTTTTTTTACTACTAAGACATGTTTCCTTGTGTAAACAAAGAGAGCAAAACTAGCACTGATGAAAGTTCAATTTTTTTATTTGTTATTTTTTTAAAAAAAATTATTGAAAACTTTTACTGAAAACCTTTGGATTTTTGGACACCACCACCACATGTGAAAAAAAGTACCTTTAGCACTACAATTTCTCCAACATTTGACAGATATTTGCTTATTTATATAACTGAGTTTCAGTGTAGTACTATACCATTTATAAATCATTTTAAAACATTGTTCAGAGATTTGTTTTTAATGGAGAGTCTTTCCATAATGAGCATCATCTATTGTTTCTTATTATCAACCCAAGATCTTTTTTCCGAACCAGTTTTGAACCCCTTCCATTATCACAAGTGTTGGCAATGAAGACAGTTGATTTTTGATGTTAATGTAGCAGATTTAGAGTTATTTTAAATACCAGCGACTCAGATTTAGTTAATGAATGATTCATTATAAGCTTTATTTCAGGGTGAGTTATAAAGTGCAAAATCTGGTACACTTGAAATCATGAATCAGATAGTACCCAGTTATTGTTTTATTTGAGCCCCTCTCTTCTTTTGGTCCTATAAATAAATCTTGGACTCAATATAGGCGTTTGGTTTCCTAGTTTTTAAAGTGAGAATATTTGTCTCTATCAACAAATAGAAGTTGGCATAAAATGGTATCACTTTTGATAACAGTGGAGTTAAAAGTTCTTGCCACCTTTCACATATGTGAAACACATGTTTCAAGAAAGTCTTTTTAAAAAAAAAAAAACTTTGCAGAGTTTGAGGTTTAATAGAAATAAATGCCAGCCCTCTGACCCAGTCATCTATTTCTAGTAAAAAATCAAGTATCCACATTAAGTATAAACTCATCATTTGTCTCAATTGGAATGATTTGTAGTTTGACTTTATGCAAGACATTCTCAATCCTCCTTCCTTTGTATTTTGAAATAATACTTTTTTCCCAAGATGTTGGAGTGTTTATGCCTATTGATAAAGTCCATAATTGTCTTTTGCCATGACAATGAAATATGTTGTGGAACGTTTAGTGGTATTATTTGAAAGAGGTCTTCTGAAGAATTGTCAGAAATGCCAGGTGTTAATCATTCTACAAATAAGAGCAGACAATAGGCATGGATAGATTAAAAAGATCAACAGCTGGTGGGGGAGGGGAAAATCAAGATCAGAGCTAGATGAGCCTCTGTGTGCAGGGCATTCCTCAGATGAAGCTCCATCATGAAAAAAGTCTTGTCTTGGGTCACCACCAGTCCACCCTAGCTTACCCTAAGGCAGCAGAGGAAAAAAGGTCCTTCAAATATATAAGGATTTTACCACACCTAGAAACTGCTGTCAAAATTCTTCTGGAGGAGGGTATGAAATACATTTACTGTTCTCCTGGAAGGTGAAGTGTGAGAAAATTAAAATGCTTTGTCACGTTCCAATTAAAGGCAGGAATTTCCATTTGAAATTTCATGTTCTGGATGGTTTTATGGTTTTATTGCCTCAGTACTAAGTTCAGCAGTTAAAGAGCAAGGGTCCAATTGAGTAAATTTCTCACATGGGTCTAGCTTTGTTGCTGTTGTTGTGTCTTCAAGTCATTTGTCACAGGGTTTTCTTAACAAGATTTGTTCAAAGGGGATTTGCCATTGCCTTCTGAAGCTGAGATAGTGTGACTTGCCCAAGGTCTCCCAGTGGGTTTCTGTGGTCCAACTTGCCTTGTGCTTTTTGATGCCATCTTAGCTCATAAGAAATAAAGACATCTTGGATTATGATAAATTTGTCAACCTAAAACGGAAAATGTCACACAAGGGAGTGGGAGGGTATCTTGGTAACATTCATGAGAATATAGTGAAGACGAGTTGAGATCAGTTTTACATTTCAGCTCTTTATGTGTTGCATTCCAACCAAAATGATCTGTTCAAGAAGTGCTCTTGTGTAGCTCAGGAAACACACACACATTGTGGTGTGATAATAGTCCTCAGCAGCAGCTCCCTGAAGAGACTAAAAATATTCATTCAGTTGTATTGATCGTTCTGTTACAGCTTGGAAACATTGCCTTTTTTGGACTACAGCTCCCATAACTGGGTGGAGGATTATAAATTAGCAGCTGTAGTCCAAACTTTTCCAAGCTCTAATTAATTCATTCCCTGCCCTCTCCAGTACATATTGTAATGCCCAACCTATTTGGAACACATAGAAAATACAGTCCACTGCAGTGGTTAGCATGTTGAACTTTGGGTGGAAAGATCTGGATTCCCATCCTTGATACAACTTAAATTTACATTGTGGCTTTATGGCAGTCAGTGTCAGAGTTTAAGGCCTACTTTAATGTAAGCCCATGTATTCCTCCATGAACTCAATGGAGGATAAAGATGTCCCATTCAATTACACAGCTATTCCCTTTTTTAAAGACAAATGGGGCTCATTTTAAGCAACTTTTGGTCCACAGTGGGGCAAAGTAGACAGGTGAAATGGACCAATCTGTGGCCACTCTGGCCAAGATCGCTCCAGGACTGCAGTGACCAGACAGCCTGCTCCTGAAGAGAGCCACTGTCATCGGTCTCATGCCATCAGCAGCCAGAGTGGTTTCCCCCTGTCCTTTCCCATCTAGCTTTAGGCCACCTTAGTCAGCCTTGGCACAGCTTCTGTCCACTTCAGGGATGGGTGGGTGTTGTCTAAACACTATGCCTCTGAAGTGGATGGAAGTCATTTTATTTGGCCTGTCTGCTTCAGGCCTATGTTATTTTATAATAACATATGGCCTTATTGTTGGACTACAAGTCCCAGCATCCCCTAGCTAGTGTAGCCAATGTTGAGAGCTGAAGTCCAACAACATATGGATCATGGAAGCTGTGCTAGTTGAGGGTACACACACACACACACACACACACACACTTTGCAACCCCTGCAACCCCTTGAGCTTTGATGTAAGATGGCCACAAAAAGCACTAAGCAATCCAGGCCACAGAAACCCACTAGAGGACCTTGGGCAAGTCACACTCTCTCAGCCTCAGAGGAAAGCAAAGGGAAACTCCCTGTGAACAAATTTTGCTAAGAAAATCTTCTGATTGGTTTGCCTTAGGGTTGCCACAAGTCAGAAATGACTTGAAGGCACACCACAACAACAACAAAGCAAAACCCACTTGAGAGACAGACTGAATTGCACCCTGCTGTTTAGCTGCTCAACTTAGTACAGAAGGCAATAAAATGATAAAACCCTATAGAACATCAAATTTCACATTGACATTCTTGCCCTATTAGTTCATTTGCAAATGAACCATGAAGATTCTCACACCTCACCTTAGAGCATGGCAAATTTCTTGGCTTGTAAATTAAAATTTAAAGGGGGCGAGAAAACAAAAATCCATATCTTTAACAAACTGCAATGAATGATTTTCACATCTCTAATCACACCAGCCTTCTGTCTCACTGTACTTGTGTTAGTGTAGGGAAGTGGAAACATACCAGTTTGGGATCATTTGTTATCATGGTTATGGCCTCCATAACCATGCCTTTTCTGCCCCATTCAGTGTGCCTTTTGGGTTTTATTTATATAAAGATAAAGGTATTCCCCTTTGACAAGTTTGTCAAGCTGTGTTTGACCATAGGGGATGGTGCACTTCTCTGTTACTAAGATGAAGAGCCAGCATTGTCAGAGACTACTCTGTGATCATGTGGTCAGCATGATTGCACAAAATGCTGTTTACCTTCCCAAGTGGTACCCATTTATCTACTTGCATTTGTATACTTTCAAATTACTAGGTTGACAGAAGCTGGGACTAGTGATGGGAGCTCACCTCATCTCAAGTGCCCCAGGCCCCGAACTGCCAACCTGCCAATCTAGCAATCAAAGGAGTCAGTATCTTAACCACTTGAGCCACTGCTTTATTATAATTTATGGCATTATGATGTAATTTTTAAAAATAAAATAAAATAAAATAAATAGAAATAGAAAAGGAAAGTAAAACAGTCTGCTTGGACAAAGCAAGGGGAAGGAGGAGAGGGAGAGAGGGAAAGAATCTCACCCACTGATGCCAGGTGACTGCCATCATTTTGGAACTGCAGTGGAAAGGACCTATCACACCTGAGGCTGTAATGGGAAAGCAGCAATATTGGGAGCCATTACCAGGTTTTACCTATTAATGAAATGGTGCACTGTAGCAATTCTTAAAATGGAAAGCAGCTATGGAAGACATAATGTCATGTGATAAGTGTGCTATTATCCAGCTTTATCCAAAGGTGCTATTATCCAGCTTTAATTCTGATTTAAAAGTGTTGTGTGATAATCTTGTACAGTCCAGGCAGATTCTAGATTTTGCCTATCCCTAGCCCATACATAGGAAACTGGGTATCACTGAGATTTGCCTGGGCTGTGGGATGAATCCAGAAGAGCTAAAGGTAACATTATCTG
This sequence comes from Phrynosoma blainvillii, assembly GCA_026167975.1. Taxonomy (NCBI): domain Eukaryota; kingdom Metazoa; phylum Chordata; class Lepidosauria; order Squamata; family Phrynosomatidae; genus Phrynosoma; species Phrynosoma blainvillii. Next base: position 236,882,727 of record JANUYF010000001.1, on the reverse strand, counting down.
GCCTACTGTGATCCACCAGAACTGCAAAACAAAACAAAACAAAACCATGCTCCAATAAGCTTACAGTCTAAATTCCAGTGGTTTATTATTTTTTTGCATTTAAGAGAAAATAAATATGGGTAACTGCAATCAGATATACTGGGATTTGCCTGTCAATCTAGATATAACTGCATTCTTTCCTGCCATTCAAAAACTGCAACCAGACCATTCTCATTGACTTGGATTCAGACTTTCCTTTCTGTTCAACTGTTAAATTTAATTGACTTTCTTAAAACAATCCATTTGGTTGCTCTTTTTGTCACAGTGACAAACAATCAGAGAAGGCAGTCTGGAAACAGTAAAAAAACAAAACAAAAAAACAAACAAACAAACAAAAAAAAAAAAGTGGGGCATGGAATCACCAAAGCATCAAACTGAATGTTTTTTTTCCCAAATATTTTTTTCAAGTGGGCCAGCAAAATGAAAAATAATTATGGTTGATCCTATCCTCATCAGCAGAGGAATGGGCTACAGCTATTGGAATAAGCGACAGACAATTTAAATGCAAGCCTGGGACTCCTGCTAGGAGGGAATTATAGTAATCAATCCTTTGTGGTTAGAAAGGCATGAGCTACTGCTGAGAGGTCGCCATGGGATAATAAAAGGGCATACCACAACCAGCACAAATTACGCTGCTGCTAAAAAAGAAAAAAGAAAAACAGATGAAAAAGTACTGCAGCCAATGGAAAGGTGTGACCAAAAAGTATTGATAAAACTTTTAACTTTACTTGTTATCTCTGAACAATTATTTCCTCCAAAATCATGATGTCGGGAGGGGGGGGGGAATTGCCAGGACTAAAATGAAATTTCTCTGTATAGTGATCTCTGTCCAAAAAGTTAACTCCAATTGCCCTGGAGATATCATTCAAATGTTTCAAAAAGAAAGAAGTTGCTGGCTCCACAAGGGAAATATTTTGTTGTCTTCTAGCAATAAACTAGTAATATTCTTCCCACTGTTTATAAAAAGTGTTGGGCAACATTTATTTATTTATTGCTTTTTTGTTTGGGCTGCTTGAAATCTAGAAAGGAACATCATGCCTCTGCCATTTTTTCAGCCTCCAGATCAAAAGAATCTCTGTCTCTTTTTTCCCCCTTAAGTGTTTTGTACTTGCATTACTAGCCAAAATGTGTCACATTATTTTTATTGTAGTTCTGGAAGAAAAACACTGTTTGCTTCACAAAGCTAGTTTCTTGTAGAATAAGTTTGCTGCCTTTAGCAAAAACTCCAAGGTGTCAGACTCCTCAATTTAATGCAAAGGAATGGATGTCCTCTTGAATGACAAGCAGTGAGAAATTAGCCAAAATTTTCTTCTGTGTCTTTCATCTTGTCTAGGACCAAAAAGCAATGTTGTGCTGGTGTTCAACCAATATCATGATGGAAATGCCTTCTCTTCCACTCCCGCAACAGTCTTCTGCACCACCTAGAAATTGGCCCAGGGGGTGTCCAACCCTTTTGGAGCTAGTTTTGGGAATTCCCAGGGGGCTGCTGCAGAGATAGGGGTTGCCTCCCCCCCCAGTTCTGTTGAAGAAAGTGGTTCTGATAACTGTACCATATCTTTTGGTTCTGTTTTGAGTGAGGTTTCCCCCCCTTAAAGTTTGAAACTAAATGTACATATGTAGAAAGACTATGTTAAATAGACATTTTGGGTCTGTTAAAAATATAAGAAAAATTGGCTCAGCCAAGGGCAAAAGTTTAGCAACAGTTTAAAAAAGCATTTCTTCCTATGAACAGAGAAGAAGGGGGTGGGAAACCATTGTGGTCATGTTTTCCAGCTTTATATGCATTTGTCTATCCTTTTATTATAAACGGTGTGTATTTATTTGAAAAAAATATGAAACAGATTCACTGGTTCTTAAGTGCCAAGAAGTTATCTTCAAAGATGATAAGCAATTACAGAGCAGAGTCAATCAAATTTCCATGAGGCTTCAGTCTGAGAGCTTTATTTTTATTGCAACAAAGTCAATATGACAACAAGAGATATACAGTAGCAGCACCCACCAGCCCTTCTGTTGTCAGCATTTCCACTTCAGCTCCATTTTGTAAGGGAAATCAATGCTTAACTTCACATGAAACTTGGCAAAGCAGTTTGCAACCAGATGCATGTTGGGGAAAAGGAAAAGAAAAACAGAATAACATTTCTGTATCCAACAAGTTCTTGTCTGCTCCCCAATAATTATTTCAATCCAAATCCTCTGGTAATACTTTTTTCAGTAAAACAGACATATAAAATTGTATAAAACTATACTTGGGAATAAGCTCCATTTGGTTCAATAGTTCTTGCTCTCAGGTAAGTGAGTGGGGGACTATTGAAGCCTTACTGATTCCAACTACAATCCAAAACAGACTTATTGGGGAGCAGCCTCATTGAACCCAAGAGAACTTAACTTCAGCACATATTGTGTTATATTTTATCTGCATTTTATTATTGCTATTGACTGTTTTTCATGAACTATTTAGGATACTATTTTTAGTGGAAAGATGGGATATCAATCATCAATCAATCAAGACATATGCGCAGGGAAGGCCTGTTAATATCAGCTAACATGTTAACATGTTATGATGTTAAAAGAACACTTTTATTCAACATTTGTTCAAGAATATTATGTCTACTCCAATATGAGACTTCACCAACAAATAGGAAATTACAGTTGTAAATAAATGTCATGTTAGTTTGTTATGTGTGCTATAGTTCTTTATATACGATATTTTTTTTTGGGGGGGGGAAAGAATTTAACATACTTTATCTTTCTTTTAAGGCTGCCACTGCCTGTACATTTTGTACTATGAGTCCAGTTTTCTGATCTTTGTTTTAACAGAGAAAAGTACTGAATTTCCGATCCACAGTTGGAATACAAGTCAAATTGTTTTCTCCACATGGATTGAATGCTGTAGATAATAAGCTTCATAAGTGCTTATATGCCTACTATGTGAATTATCCAATGATAGATAATTGTCCATATTTCTCCATATATGATAAAAATTGCAGACATCTGCTATGGGAAAAGATTGAACCAGCCACACAATTTTAGATACTCTAAACTTGGCATCAGTAATGCAGTACTAGAGATGTCTGGTCAGAAGGAAGGTTATAAAGACTATTTTAATATTTTGTGAGAGGATCTATGAAAACAGAGTATGAAAGAAAGAGGAAAATGGTCAACTTTCACAAGATGTTTATATCTTTACTTCTCTGGGAAATATTCATTCCTTAAAAAATGTTTGTCATGATTCACTTGGGGAACTGAGAAGCCAGGTGGTTGATTAGGAGTCTACAGGGTATCAGTCAGAAGGTGAGGAGCCAAAACCTGTGGGGGGGCATACAGAAGAGTAGTCTGGGTTCAAGAACAGGGTAGAGTCTCTGATCTGGCTTGGATGTCTCTCACAGCGTGGATAAGTGACACTATTTCCAGAGGCTATAGAACATTTGCTGCCTGTCTTATCTAGAGAGGCTGATTGTTCAGTGCAAATGGTTAGGGCCACACTGAACTTCAGGTGTGCCAAACCTCTCCCCAAACACTCCAGTCCTGCTAGTATATCTGAGGGAACCCCAACACTGTTTTAGCACAGCAACAACAGAAAAGTGTGTGTTTGCACAAATACCCTGATTTTTTTGAGGGTCATGGGACAGAGAGAAGGACCTCAACAGATCTCAAAGAATGGGCTGGTTTGTAAGGAAGAATACTGTCTTTCAAATTACCTGGGCCTAATTCCTATAGAGCTTTATAGGTCAGAACCAACACTTTGAATTGTGCCTGGAAATGGACCAGCAGGCAGTGAAACTGTTGCAACAAGGGAGTTGTGTGTTCCCTATAGCTGGCTCCAGTTAGCAATCTGATTGCAGCTCTGTGGACCACTTGAAGTTTCCAAGCACTCTTCAAAGGCAGTAGAGCACATTACACTAATCCAATTGGGATAAGGGCCTTTACAGATAACCAGAAATAATGCAGCTTGAGATCACTTTAACGGCCCTGGCTCAATGCTAGGAAATCAAGGGAATTGTATTTTTTTTCTGAGACATTGAGCCTTCTCTGTCAGAGAGCTCTGGTGCCACAATAAAATACAGTTCCCATGATTCCCTAGCACTGAGCCAGGGCAGTTAGAGTGGTCTCAAGCTGCATTATTTGTAGCAGTCTGTAAATGCCCTAAAGTATGTGTCACCAAGGCCAAATCTGATATCTCAAGGAACAGGTGCAGCTAATACACAAGCTTTAACTGTGCAAATGCACTCCTAGCCACCACTGAAACTTTGGCTTCCAGGCTCAGAGTTCAATCCAGGAGCACATCCAAGCTACAAACCTGCGTCTTGAAGGGGAGTATAACCTCATCCAGCACAGGATGAATTCTTGTTCCCTGGTTTGCATTATGACTGACCAGAAGCACTTCTGTCTTGTCTGGATTAATTTTCAGTTTGTTCACCCTCATCCAGCCAATTACTGTTTGCTGTAATATAAAGTTTGCTAACATGTTTACTAATATATATTTAATTTTTTACAGAAAACTGAAATTTAAATCAATACTACTAATCCTAAAAAATAGAGCCAAAATGAAGGCAAAGGAAATAAGGGAAGTGCTATAATCTGGATCCGTCAGCTCCTGGGCGGACCATCCTAATTGGTGCCCCACCCCTGCAGAGGTACAGAGTCCCAGTGAGTCTAAATCTGACCAGATAAAGATCTAACCATGACAATGGAACTGTGGAAAGTTCCACCACACCAAGATCATCATCACCTCACCCAGCACAGAAAACGAGGTCCAGAGTGTGCCCAGCAGCATGAGTAGGGCCAGTTACCACTTGGGACAGATGCCTGGTTGACATGGAGGCCATGAAGTTCTGAGCCACTCCTGAAAGGGCAGTCTCAGCATGGATGTTGAAGTCCCCCAGCACTAATAGACAAGGAGACTCCAACACCAACCCCGAGACCACCCCAGCTAGCTCAGGAAGGGAGACTGTTGAGCAGCAGGGTGGGCAGTACACCATCAGAATCCCTATTCTGTCCTGGCTACCCACCTTTAGGTATACACACTCAAAACGTGTAGACTGTGCAAGGGGGCATCTGGTCAGGGGGATGGAATCATGATAGACCACTTCAACTCCACCTCTCTGCCCCCAAGGTCTTGCCTGTTGCTGCACAGATAATCCTGGTGGGCAAAGCTGAGAGAGATTCCTCCCTCCCCCCCAGCCTCATCCAAACAGGTCTCTGTTATACATGCCTGGTCAGCTTGTTATTCCAGGATCAAGTCCTGAATGGCAGCTGTTTTTCCATTCACTGACCTGGCATTTAGCAGCAGCAGCAGCAACAGCAGCAGCAGCAGCAGCAGCAGCTGCTGCTGCTGCTGCTGCTTCAACCAAGGCTATCCATACTATTTGGACTAGGAGAAGGTTGGGGACCACAAGCACCCCCTTGTGCTCCTCTCTTCCTTGGTGTTTTAATTGTCTCCTCCCTCCATATCTTCCTCTGTCCTGAACTCCAATGGCTGCTCCCTGACTCTGTACTGTTGATATTTGGATGTGATGTGCAGTACAGCAGAGCATAGTAAATAGCTTCCTCCATCAGCCTTTCCCATGCTAAAAGCATGCAGACACTTCTTGTAGTTCTAAAGTAAAGCTTTATTGTTCCATAAAGTAAATAAGAAAAGAAAACATACAATCCACCAAAGGATCACATCTTGCTGATGTTGTTGTAGAATAGAAAAGTTACAGATCCATGTTTCCAGATCCAGGAGTTACAGTTACATTGTAAAAGCAGTATAAGCATACTCATAAGCTAAAACCAAAACTAACTCCATAGCTAACCACACATGCACAAACACTGTGTTTGCATATATTAACAAAAGAACAAAGGAAACTCTTGGCCCTTCCCATACTCCACCTTCTGAGTGTTAACCTTATGCTGATTGGATAATGCCTGTATGATGTGTTTTAACCCAGCCTCTAGCTGTCCATCATCCCCCCATATGACTACCTTCCCATGAGCTCATGTGCTGATGTATTGCCTATCTATTTCCCAGGCTGAAACTGTACTTTGTTATTCAGCTCTCTGAGCCCATGTTTTGACTTCTAATCCACCTGCTGTTGAGTTCTCTTTGTTTTGAAGTAAAAACTGTTCCCATGAGAAAATCTGTCAAAAAAGTCTAGGGAAAAAATAATAAAGATTCAAAAATTGGCTCAATTTTATTGACAACAAAATTGAAAGAAAAGGTGATGAATTAATAATAATAATAATAATAATAATAATAATAATAATAAATTTTATTTTTATACCGCCCTTTGGTGAACCAATCCAATGCTTTACAGCATTAAAAACATACAACATAAACAATATATTTCCCTCCCCCCTTAAAAAGTTATTAAACTGTATATCAATTAAAATCACAATAACAAATTAAAAACAGAAAATAATACCAACCAATTTAAAACCCCTGTAAATACAGTTCTAAAAGGTGAGCTATGGAGACACTGCTGAGGAGGAGGGGGGGGGAGATCCATCTTAACATCCTTTTTTAAGCTATCCAAAGATGTTAGTTGACGGATCTCATGAGTTAGAAATATTGCCAATCTATTAGGCAAATAGGAATCCAAAGTTCTTTGTGCAGAACCCGATTATAAGATAAAATAATATTCAAACCAATCATTAAAAATGCTGAATGTAGCCAATACGTACTAGGCTAAGATACTATAAATCCCAACAAATAAACAAAGTGAAAGGAGATATTTTACATACAAAATACATATAAGTTAAAGTATTCAACAACTCCAAAAGTACAAATGGGAGGGATAACAGTACAAGCCCATTACAAGTGAGAAATAGATAAAAATGACCAAACGCGTTTTGACACTAGTTCTTCTTCAGTGGTCAAGAAATGCTGGAAAAATAAATAATATCAATGATTTATCAAACTAATATGAAAACCTGGCTGTTCTGTATCTTCAATTTCCTGTCTATGCTACCTTTCAGGTACCTCAACAAACGTTTGACTGCTGTCCAATCCTCAACTTTTGGACAATTTGCTATTCTGCTAAGCACGCCAACTGCAAATGCAATATCAGGCCTAGTGTTATTTGCTATGAACATTAAACTACCAACGATGCTCCTAAACAACTCTGGATTTTCAAATTCTCTAGTTGTTTCTCTATTGACAAATCCAACTGACATAGGACTTTTCACTACTTTTGCACTTTGCAATCCACACTTTTCAATCAGCTTTTCTATATTCTTCTGCTGACTCAATAAACAACTGCCATCCTCATTCTATTGCACTTCAATTCCAAGATAGGATCTGAGAGGATCTAAATCTTTGGCAACAAAATTATTTGACAATTCATTTTTCACTGTCTGAATTTCCTGTTTAGACTTAGCTGCCACACACAAGTCATCAACATAAATCACTAACATAACATCTCCCTTTGTGTAAACACACACGTCAGCGATGCTGCGTTTGTAACCAAGCTTCACAAGCTCTTCATGAATGCAAAGATTCCAACTTCTAGCACTCTGTTTTAATCCATACAAAGCCTTTTTCAATTTGTACACCTTTCTGTCATGGTCTTGTTCAAAATCTAAAGGTTTTTCCATGGACACAGTTTCCTCAAGACAAGCATTCAAGTATGCAGTCTCAAAATCAAAATGTTGCACCAATTGACCTCTCCTTGCTGCTAAAGCCAAAACCAACCTCAGGCTTTCAGGCTTAGCTGTTGGAGAAAATGTCTTGTCAAAATTCTCAAACCTCTGTTGAGCAAAACCTTTTGCCATCAACCTAGCATTGCATCTCTGACTACCATCTGGCATCTCCTTTCACTTGTAAACCCACTTGCAACCAATCACCTTGTGATCTTTAGGTCTTTCAACAATTTCAAACACCTCTTTGTCTACCAAAGACATGTACTTCTGCTCCATAGCAGACAACCATTTCTCCCTTTCCTCATCAGGGAAACTCTGCAAATATTTGTAATTCTCCAGTTCATCAACCACAACTGTACAAACTCTAGCTTCCTGTGCAACAAAACAATATGGTTGTTTTCTGACTCATTGGGTTCTTCTTGGAATGAAAACTTTTGTTCTACCTCCCTCATCTTCAGTGTCAGAACTTGTGTGAGGACCCCTATCTCTTTGTCTCTTTGTCTCAGACATCCTAGATGTAGTTGGTCATGTTTGTGTTGACTGATCTGATGTGCTAACTTCACTGTCTGAAGAAGCTAACTCCTGTTTCACCACCCCTCCATTTCTGGTAGGTGTTTCTAACTGCCCCAACTGAAGAAAAACTTCATTGTTGGAGTGCAATCTGTCACAACCTGAATGCTTCTCAAAGTTGGCACTTCTGGATAGCAAGATTTCTCTACCACCAAAATGAAACCTATAACTATTCCCAGAATACCCCACAAACATCAACATTCTCCACTTGAGCTGATTTTTCTTTCTGAAAGCTACTGGCACATACACATTTGCATACTGCCCAAACACCCTAAGGTATTTCAAATTAGGTGCCCTCCTGTAAAGCATGTGAAAAGGTGTGTTCTTTACAGCTGAATTCCATGTATGATTTGCCAGAAAATTAGCTGTAAGAATTGCCTCACCCCAGAAATTTTCAGGTGCATTTGCATCTAACATCATGCAATCTTTTATCTGCTTTAGGACACCAATTCTTCTCTCTGCCAATCCATCCTCTTGAAGAACTCCAGGATTTGGTTGTGTTATATCTAATCCCTTTCTTTCTCAACCAGTTTCCCAAACTGTGAGATAAGAATTCACTTTCCCAGTCTGTGACCAAAGACCCCACTTTGTAATCAAATTCTCTTTCAATCATATTCATCTAATCTTTAAACCTGTCTGCTGCTTCACTCTTTTCTTTCAGAAGCATCACATAAGAAAACCTGGTGAAGCGATCCACAGTCACCATGAAATATCTACTGCCTCCAAGTGACTTGACTGTCAGACCAGAAATATCAGCATGAACTATTATATGTTTTGCTATGCATTTGCTACGCTTTGCCACAGGAAAAGCTTTCAACTTTATCCTGCTGCAAACCAAGCACACCAGGTGATTTGAACAGGGTGGCATTTTAAAATCTGGGTAAATTTCCTCCAGTTTCCCAAGACTATTGAAACCAATATGATCCATCACTCTGTGAAAATAATGAATACACATTTTGTACAATCACACATTCAACCTTATCTAGCATGTAATACATTCTGTCTTTCTTTAAAGCTTTTGCACAAACTTCCCCATCTTTGGAAATTATGCATTCATCCCCCACAAACTGCAGTGTATACCCTTCTGTGGTCAAAGCAGACACACTAACTAAACAGTTTTGTAATTAGGCACACACAAAACATTATCAAAAGATTTACCAAAACCAGGAATGCAAACAGTCCCCATCTGCTTGATTTCTCTTGCTGCTCCATCAGCTAGAGCAACAGAGTTCACTGTGGAGAGTTTCTTATTTCTGAGTAGTTCAGGAATGTTTACCATGTGTCCAGTGGCACCAGAGTTCAAAATCCATGCTTGGCTCACCGTCTGCTGAGTCACACTGTCACAGTCCTGTGTAACAGCTGCAGTTCCTTTGTTAGCCCCAAAGTCTCTGGGTGGTTGTTGTTGGTTCTTCTTCTTTTTGTCTGCTGCAAATTTCTTGCAATCCCACTTCAAATGACCTGCTTTCTTGCAGTCGAAACATATCTTTTCCTTGGAAACAGCTGCCCTCTCCATTTCCATCTCTCTGGATGCTCCCTCTGAAGCATTTGAGGACTTTGAAGCTGCCGATGGCTTTTTGTGTAATCCTGCTTCAAACCTGTGGCGTTGACTTTCTTCAAGTACCCTAGAGACAACTAGCTCCATTGTAATCTGTGCCTCTGGTACTCCTTGCAGCCCATGCAATATGTTATCATAATCAGATGCAAAAGAACCAAGAAGAGTATACGCCTTGTGTAATGAAGGAATTTCAACTCCTCTCATTTGTACTTCGTTAAATAAGTCCCTCATCACTTCCAGATGCTGTTCTGGAGATTGACCTTTCTCCATTTTCTGCCCATATAGTCTTGAACCACATCATTTTGGCTAAAGCTGAGGCAGATTGGTGTATGTCCCTCAAGGAATTCCAAATGTCCTTAGCTAAAGTTTTCTCCCTCACATGATTTAATTGCCCTTCTGAAAGGATGAGAAAGAGGGATGCCCTGGCTCTGTCATTACGCTCCACATCTGCTGGAGTGGGTGCTTGTGGAAGTCCATCTCGGACTATCGGCAAAAGATTTTCATGAACCAGAAGATATTCAGTGTAAACACACCAGGAGGGGTAATTAGTGTCCGTTAATTTAGCAAATTTTACTACTTCCATTGTGACTCACACTTGATACACAAAAGAGTCTTTTAGCAGCTTTCCACCCTCCAGTCTCTTTAAAAAAAAAAAACTGTCTTGAAAAATGCTCAGGCCAGAACACAGTTCTTTAAAAAGCCTTTACATTCTGCCAAACATCCAGAAAGCTCTTTGAAACATGCAGAAGTGCAGTGTTCTACTTACAGCTGACGAGTTCCAGAAGCTTTCTTTCTTGCCTCCCCCATCAAATTCCTCTGCTGCTTGCACGCTGCTGAAGATGTGTCTGGAGCCATAACCTTTGTTGATATTTGCATGTGATGTACAGTACAGCAGAGTATAGTAAATAGCTTCCTCCATCAGCCTTTCCCATGCTAAAAGCATGCAGACACTTCTTGTAGTTCTAAAGTAAAGCTTTATTGTTCCATAAAGTAAATAAGAAAAGAAAACATACAATCCACCAAAGGATCACATCTTGCTGATGTTGTTGTAGAATAGAAAAGTTACAGATCCATGTTTCCAGATCCAGGAGGTACAGTTACATTGTAAAAGCAGTTCCAAGTATAAGCATAAGCAAACAACAAAACAAAACAAAAAAACAGCTACCAGCTTAAGCATAATCACATTGCTTGCATATGTTAACAAAAGAACAAAGGAAACTATTGGACCTTCCCATACTCCACTTTCTGGGTGTTAACTTTATACTGATTGGATAATGCCTGTATGATGTGTTTTAACTCAGCCTCTAGCTGTCCATCATCCTCCATGTGACTACCTTCCCATGAGCTCATATGTTTATGTACTGCCTATCTATTTCGCAGGCTGAAACTGTCCTTTGTTATTCGGCTCTCTGAGCCCATGTTTTGACTTCTAATTCACCTGCTGTTGAGTTCTCTTTGTTTTGAAGTAAAAACTGTTCCTATGAGAAAATCTACACGCACACACCTCTACATTTCTCCTTTGACTGTATAACCCATCCATATTCCAATATGTACACCCACTCCCTTCTCAGGAAAACACATCCTTCCTCTGTTAAGCCAACAGACCAATAGCTATTAAAACAGTCCACTAAACAGACAGGCAGATAATTAGAACAGAAATAAACAAAACAAACAAAAACCAGGAAAAGGCCAGAACTTCACCCTCTGTACCTAACACAAATATGCTGAGTCAGGGCCTTAATCCTGAAGAGAGAAGGAATCCCACAAGAAAGGCAGCAGTCCAAGCAGCAGTAAAACTAGTAGTTTCGTCTTTCCAGTGCCCCCAGATAGTCACTGTGATCCTTCCTCTCTCTTTGCTGGGGTGTTCCATCCAGTCTCATTCTCCTGACTCATCCTGATTTTGTTTAGAATTCAGAATTTGGTGGGATGAGTTGCACAGTCTTAACTAGCTAAAAAAAAAACTTAGTTTCAAATACCTGTCTTACAATAGTTAAGGCATAGCAAATTTGTTTCATGGTAGTAGTCTGATTATCTGCTTTTGTTGTGTAACTATAAATTCAACTTAGCTTGATAGTTATTGGGTGTGGCCTTGCTAAATGGTAGAGAAGGAATGCAATTTCAAGGCTACTGCAGGAAGTTATGAAACGTAGCATCCTAATATATTTCTAGAAGATTACTGCTGTTGTCACCAGATCTCAGATCTGGCAATTAATCTTATGCAAAGGCCTAGTGTATTTAATCTCTTATGGGATCATTCATGTAATATTCCTTTTAATTTTCTTTTTTTTAATTTTTTTATTGCATTAAAAAACATACATAAACAAACATACATATAAAAACATAAACATGTAAACATATATGCATACAAACAGATAAGTATATATACATGTCTTCTTTATAACATAATATCTTATCTGAAATTCACAGTTTTTAATATAGCGCTTTCACCAAAACTTCCTTGATGTCTTATAGCTATCTATCTATATATATTTATTCTTTATCTATTTCCTCATAAAAATAAATTTTTATCCAAACTCGGTTCTTTAACTTTATTCACTTCATGAAAAGAAAAAGATGATTTTTTAACTACTTATAATTCTCTATTTTGTTTTTTCTTTTGCCTTCTGTCCTATATATTCATTGATTTTTAATTACATTTCCTTTGCTAGTTCATTATAACCAGATTTATTTCTTATCTTAAATCTTTCTATACATACATACATATAAATAATTGCTTATGTCAATATCAATGTAGTATCAAATCAGATCAGTCAAATCAAATCAATCTAATCAATTCGCTAATATACCTTGTTATTTTCAATTTTCTTTTCTTATATTTCTTCTTATAATTATATATATGTATCCACTTTATATTGTCTTTTTTCTTATGTATTCCATCATTTCTTTCCACTCTTCTTCTGTTTTTTCTTTATTCTTCCCTTTCAAATTTGTTGTTAATATGTCCATATCCATAGCTTCCCTTAAGTTTACTAACCAGTTTTCACTTGTTGGTAGTGTGATTTTCTTCCAAAGTTTGGCAAATAAGATTCTTGCTATTGTTAACATATATAGTATTATTTTTATATATTTCTTTTCCTTTAATTCATAAGTCATGTTTAAGAGGCAAAATTGTGGTGTAAATGGTATATCTATCTTCAATATTTCTTTTATCTCATTACAAATCATTTTCCAATAGTTTCTAAATCTTCCACATTTCCACCATATATGGTAGAAGGTTCCATTAGTTTCCTGACACTTCCAACAATTTGTTCTTCCATTTTTGTATATAGCATTGATCTTAACTGGGGAAAGATACCATTGATAAAACATCTTAATAAAGCTTTCTTTATAATTTTGACAAAGATTCTTTCTTTTAAGATTTTGTATAATTTTGAAATTTCCCCCCCGATCTGGTTCCAATAGAATTTTATCTATTTCTGTTTTTTCTTCTGTAATTCCCTCTGTTCTCATGTCTGCCTTGAATCTTTCTGTAAGTTGCATATATAGGGACTATTTATCATTTATCTTTTCTGCTCTTAGTTGTTCTCTTGTTTTCATTACAAAGGTTCTTTTTTATCTTTTATTAATATATCTTGATACCTTATCCATTATTCCTTTTCTCTGCTTCATCTAAAAAAAGCCCCTTGTGGGGATGTCCAAGTTGGTATATGCCGGTAAAATTTTTCCTTTACTCTTAACCAGGTTTTTAACAAAGCTCTTCTAATAATGTGGTGATTGAAATCTTTGTTGTCTTTAAGTTTCCCACACCACATAAACCCATGCCAGCCATATATAATGTTTCCTCTCTTGAGATTCATAGTTCTTTCATCATTAAGTTGGACCCATTCACTAATCCAATCCAATACACATGCCTAGTAATATAATTTGAAGTTAGGCAATGCACAACCACCCCTTTCTTTGTCGTCAGTTAAGATTTTCCATTTAATCCTAGCTTTTTTTTACCCTTCCATAGAAAATTTAGTCATTTCCTTTTGCCATCTATCGAAACATTTTTCGTCTGAAATTATTGGCAGGTTTTGGAATAAGAATAATAGTTTCGGTAAAATATTCATCTTTATAACAGATACTCTGCCCAATAGTGTTATATTATACTTTGTTCACTTCATCATATCTTGTTTTATTTCTTTCCAAACTTTTTCATAATTATTTTGAAATAGATCTAAATTTCTTTTAGACAGATTCATTCCAAGATATTTCACTTTTTTTTCTATATTGAATTTAGATAAATTTTTTAGTTCTTCTTCCTTAGTTGACATATTTTTAGTAATAATTGATGTTTTTTTCCCATTAATTTTAAATCCTGAAAATTTGCCATATTCCTGGAATGTTTGACTCAATTTTCCAATATTTTGTGTTGGATCTTCTAAGAAACAAACTAAATCGTCTACATAGGCCTTTATCTTGTAGTCATGGCCTTTGAGTTTTGTGCCTCTTATTTCTTTATTTTCCCTTATTATATTCAATAAAATTTCCAGAACCATTATAAACAGTAATGGCGACAGGGGCCAACCCTTGTTCCTCTTTTAATTTTTATATAATTTGTTTTTTCTCCATTTATTATCAATTGTGCTCTTTGATCTTTATATACTTCTCGTATCCATTTTTCAAATTTATCTCCCATGTTCATTCTTTTAATTAAATCTATCATAAATGACTAATTTACTAGTCAAACGCTTTTTCTGCATCGAAGAAAACCATTGCTAGTTTCCTCTCATTATGTTTTTCATACTATTCAAAAATATTTAGCACTGTTCTGATGTCGTTTTTTATATATCTGTTGGGGAGAAATCCATTTTGGTCATTGTGAATCAGATCTTTCAGTATTTTCTTCAATCTATCTGCAATAATGGAAGTAAATATTTTGTAATCTACATTTATCAATGAAATTGGTCTGTAATTACCTATATCTTGTTTATCCTTGTTTTCTTTAGGGATTAATGATATATAGGCATCTTTCCATGAGTCGGGAACTCCTTGTTGCCAAATGTCATTTAGTGTATCTCTCAGCGGTATCAGCAATATTTTTTCCATTTTTTGTAATATATTGTTGATAGGGCCCGGTGCTTTCCCCAGTTTCATCTTTTTTATAGCTTCCGATATTTCTTTGATGGTAAATTTTTGATTTAATGCTTTTTTTGTTCTTCATTTAATTGAATTATTCTTTGTCTCTTTAAGTATTGTTGTCTTGCTTCTTTTTCTTCTGTAGTTTCAATTTTATTGTCATAAAGAGACTCAAAATTCTTTAAATGTTGTTTTAATATCTTCTTGAGCTGTTATTATTTTATCCTTATGTTTTATTTCTGTTATGAGCTTTGTTTCTTTTTCTTTTCTCAATTTGTTAGCTAACAATTTTCCCGCTTTATTTCCAGATTCAAAATGTAATTGTCTTATGTTTCTCAATTTTTTTTCTATTTCTGTTAAGGTAAGAGACTTTAACTGTTGTAAAATTTTAACTTTTAGTTGTAACTTCTTATCTCTTTTCTTTTTCCATTCCTCTTCTCTTCTTTTTAACTGATCAGTTAATTCTTCCTCTTTTCTTCTTTCTCTTTTCCTACTTTCTATTTGTTCTTTCATCAATATACCTCTGATTACCGCCTTACTGGCATCCCATATAACTTTATTTTTTATGCCTATTGTCTTGTTTTCTTTAAAGTACATTTGTAATGCTTCTTTTACCTTTTTCACAATTTTTTCATCTTTTAATATATTATCATTAAGTCTCCATAAGAAGTCAAATTTTTTTATCTCTAATTTGAATTTCTATCGGGTTATGGTCTGATATTATTTTCAGTATTATTTCTATACTTTGTATTTGTGGGAGCAATGATTTTGTAGCAATAAAAATATCAATCCTAGAAAAGGAATTGTGAGTTTCTGAGTAAAAAGTAAAGCCTTTCATGGAACCATTCTTAACTCTCCAAACATCTTTCATCTCAAATTCTTCTAATAAGTCAAAAAATGTTTTAGGAAGTTTTCTTTGAGTTTAATTGTTTTCTTTTTGTTAGACACTCTATCTATACATGGGTCTATAACTGCATTAAAGTTCCCCAACAATAAGACACTTTCATATGTATATCTTCTTAATTGTTCTCTAATTTTCCCATTATATTTCTCTCTTCTTTCTGCTGGTGCATAGATTCCTAGTATTAATAATTTCCTGTTTCTCAAGGAGGTTTCAACTGCCAAATAATGTCCATTACCATCTTTAAAGATTTCTTTCAATTCATAATTTTTATTAATATATATTGCTATTCCCTTTTTCCTCTTTTTGTTGTTGATGTATAACAATGGCCTAGTTTTGGGTTTCTAATATATTTTTCTTCTTTCTCTTTAATCATTATCTCTTGTAAGCATATTATCTCTCCTTTTGTTTTTTCTAAAAAATGAAATATCATATTCTGTTTATGTTTAGAGTTCAAGCCTTTTACATTCCAAGATATTGCTTTTACATCCATACTTTTTATTATTTTTATTATTGTCATTGTTATTGTTATTATGCATATATGTATGTTTTTGTTTTATTTTTTCCTCCCTTTCCTCCCTTTTTTGTCTTTATTTATTTATTTAGATTTTTTCTCTACCTTCCCCTTTCTTCTCTTCTTTTGTTGAAGTCTGTCCTTCTTATCTACTCTTCTTAATTTTTTGTCAAATATATTATTCTTGATTTCCTTTTCCTTTATTATTTTCAGTAGTCAATCCTGAGTAGCCTTCACTTTCTTTTTCTCTTCCTGTGTCTGAAGTTTCAGTGTCCGTTCCATAATTTTATGTCCCTATATCTTCTTCTAATTTCTGTTCTATATCTGAATTTATAGTTTTTTCTTCTCTCTTATTTTTTCTTTCTGTTTCTGGTTTCTTTTTTCTTTTTGTCCATTGTTTTTTTCTTTTTATATCTTCTCTATCCAGATTATCTCCTTTATCTGTATGTATTAAGTTCTCTTCTTTTTCTTGCCTTCTCTCTTGTTCTTTCTTTTCCACGATTAATTTTATTTCTTCATTTTCTTTTTCTTCTGTTCTCTTTGAGATTCTTGTTCTTTCATCTTTAGTATATCTTGTTTCCCTTGTTGTACCTTCTCTTCTCTCTCATTTCTTTAATCAGTTTTTGTTCCATTTCTTTAGCTTTCTCTTCCTTATCTATCTTTTGTCTTCTTTGTTTGTAATTAAAGTATAGACCCTCAATTCTGTCCCATTTATATTCGATTTTTAAGTTTTTCAAAATATATGTAAAATTTTTATATTTTTATCAATTCATAATTTGTGAAGGGATATCTTTGAAAATAAACACGTCTTTATCTTCTATGCATAGTTTCTGATCATACCTTTTTAAATTATTAGATCTCTCATTTTTGTTCTTGTCATACAGATCACAACATCTCTTGGAATTTTTCTGTCTTTTGTTTGTTTAGAATTGACTTTGAATAACTTGTCTATTTCAAGTTCCATAGAATCTTTTGTATATCCAATGTATTCTGCTAGTGTAGGTCCTATTCTATCTAGAAGGTTTTCATTTGGCTTTTCTGGAAGGCCTCTGATCTTAATGCATTTATCCCTATATCTTAATTCGTTAGACCATTCCATTATTTGTTGTTGTTGTCTAATTTTCACCCCTTCAGTTGTATTTTCTAATATGTCAGTCTTTCCTTTAACTAAATCCACCTCTTTTTGTGTTTTAGCTATATCTTGTGTCATTTTCTCCATTTTTTGAGCAATGTTGTCCATTTCTTTTTTCAAGACTTTTCTTATTTCTGCTCTCGCTTCCTTGATTTCATCTGTTGTTTCTTGACTTGCTTCTCTGATTTCCCCTTTTATTTCTTGTCTGAGGTCTTTCATTTCTTGTCTCACTTTCTCAGTTTCTTGTCTCATTCTCTTTAGTTCTTCTAGAAGCAGCATGTTTATGTCTGTTGATTTCATACTCTCTTCCATAGATCCTCTTCTCTGAGTTGAAATTTGCAATTGCGATTATTTAATATTTTTTCCCCAGGCGCCATCTCGTTATTTTTATCTGCTTCCGTAATAATATATTAGATTAAGTTATTCTATGTTTCACCTATGAGAATATTATTGTATATTATATATCTATTATTATATATCTGCTGTAAACTTTTAGTCTGAACACATAGACATAAACATTATCTTAGCTCATATTCAGTACACAAAACATTTTATAAATTACATCAATCAATCCTACCCTCAGTAACAAAGAACAAACTTTAACTATCCTCTTTTCATTGGGCTACCAATTTTTGACTCAGGGGTTGTGCCTCTGCTTTTAAATGCAAATGGAAAGAAAGAAAGAAAAATTCAAATTGTTGAGACAGCAGAAATTAGCTTTCAAATTAGTAATACAACAGCATTCAAAATATTCATATAGATGCCTCACTATAAAATATTTGACTTTCCCACTCTCAATATTTTCTATTTTCAATTTCACTAGTATTCTTCCATTATCATTATCATTCTCATCATCATCCTTCTTTTCAATCTGTTTTATAAATTAAATTATTTTTCTTAGAATAAATCTATCTTTGTCTATATATATATAAAAAACAATATTTATATGTATATATACAACACTGTAATGATCTTACTTTTCTTTATATTAGCAGTAATTCCATGTCTCTTCTTTACAGTCTCATATTCCCCTCTTGTTTCCCTCTCCTCTTTTTCAAACTGCACATTTTTTTCTTGCTCCTTGTTTCCGTGATTTTAATTTTCTCTAATTTTTCTTCCTTTCTTTTAATAAAGTTTTAAGCTTTCGTACTTAAAGTCCAGATTTTATATGACAAGAGGGATTCCCTTCTTCCCCCTTCCTTTTCCCTCTTCTCCTTTCCTTCTTTCTTGTCAATTGTTCATAGTCTTCTATTTTATTTTATTTAAGTCCATTATAACTTATGAGTTATTTAAGTCCGTTGTTATCTGTTCTTGTTGATTTTATTTCTTGTCCTTCAGCCCAATTGATCAAATTCTCAATTTAGTCCAGTGTTTGTTAAGTCCTTATTAAGCTCGCTGTTAATGTTCAATTAATCAATTATATTAAGTTCAATGTTTGTCGTCCATTATGTTCCCACCTTTCTTCTACTGCTATTTAGACTTGTTTCAATTCTTGTCCCGAATAGTTTTTCAACCTTTCCCACCTTTCCCACCTTTCCACTGCTTTCTTTCACTGTACGTCTCCACCTTCCACTTCCAGGGTCTTCCCACCTTCCGTTTCCACAGCATCTCTTCTCCCTCTCCAACTCGACGTCTGATTTAATAATGTTTTAAGGGGGGGGGGAGGGAATATACTGTTTTATCTTTGTTGTTCTTTTAATTGTTGTAAACTGCCTAGACTGGTTCGCCATAGGGCGGTATAGAAATAAAAATTATTATTATTATTATATGCCCGCTTCTGTCTGTTTAAATTCCTTAAAGGTATCTTTGTATTATTATGGTTTGTAATAAATTATAAGAATGTTATTATGACTCTAAAGAGTCCAATTTAGCTTTTAAGAGTCTGATTATATAAAATAACATGCTCGCTATTGATCTCTATTGATCGCTTCCGTTTCCTGCTTCCAATTAGGTTGCTTCTCTCCCATTTTTTATAAAGAACCCAGAGGAGGAAAACTCTATGTAGATGAAACTATAAGCATCACTTTTATTTCTTTTTCTCTTACTCTCTGTATTCCAGCTCTTTTTAAAGCGTGATGTTGGTTAAATTCATTGCACTCACACAACAGCTGTAATATGGGTTTCTTGACTTTGTGGTTTGCGTACTCCGCCTTCAGCTTTCCAAAGTACAAAAAACTCCTCTGCTGTTGATGCGACAGACAAACCCCCAGCAAGTCGTCCATTCCCCCCTCTTATCGGAGGGGATTTAAGGGTGATATATTATCTTCCAAGTTGTTTTCCACCCTTCCAGACCCAATATTACCAAGTGGCTAACGGAGCTAGCCATTTCCACCACCTCCTCCACCAACCCTTGCGCCGGAAGTAATATTCCTTTCAATTTTCTTCACTCACTAGAGATATTTCTTAAATACAGTCATCCATCCCAATTCCCGGGGATCCATCCCGGACACACAAACCACGAATCAGAAAATTGCAAATATTCAAGGCCCCATTGAAAATAATGGTGGTGCACTGCTGCGTACACATATTTTGTCCCTCTTGGATTCCCATCCACAGAAATTCGAAATCATGAATGGGAAGTCAGTAAAACCGGAGGGACGATTGTATTCCCAATATACAAACCTCATTTTGTAACCAATAGGTTCTCTTCACAAACTGTTGATAAAAAGGAAATACATAACTTGTCTTACACATGTCTAGTTTGTGGTTGTTAGTGTTGTAGGACAGAAATCCTTCAGCAGGGTGAGGCTTTCTCATTTCTCAGCCACACTTTAGCATGATGTGAAAAATTGGAGCCTTTTCTCATTTCTCAGCAGCATGCATAATTTCTCAGCAGCATGCTAATGCATAATTTTCTTAATTTGGGTATTATGTTGTAGGAATTGAGAGATAACTTTAACAGACTGGGAGGTTTTAGTGACTACAGGGGGCTTCAGACAAGCGGCACAGAGCCGCCCCAGGAAGCAGCAGATCGGGGCCAAGGCTACCCCATGTCACAGCCCCAATCCTCCCTTTTGCCACCCTGAAAAGAGCCCCTTCGTCACCCCTTCTGGCACAGTGTGCCAGGATGCCATCAGCGTGAGTTTGGGGTGGCCCACGTGTGGCTGCCCTGCCCCATCTCTGTCTCCAGGCTGGCCCTTTCGGCCGGTCTGTACAGGTCCTAAATGACTTCAACTATATTATTAGGGTGGGGATGACATTGAGGCTAAGGTTGTAAATTCAAAATGGGATAAGAAAACACAAATATTGAAGTAAAGTTGTGACAGCCCACACTGTGGTGGGCAGCAGAGATTTTTTTTAAAAGTTTTTATTAAGGTATAAATATTATTTAGGTGCAATAACTAGCATTGCTAGGGCTGTACTTCTTCATTAAATTTGCTCTTGAAGGAAGCAACAAGTAAATAAGCAATTTTCTTACTACTGCTGCAAAAAAAATCTTTGAAAACTGTGTGGTAACCATAAACTGAAAACCGATTAGTTTTCAAAAATTATTTGCAGTTTAGAATTTATTCTGTGTTCATTTTTGCGTTTCCTTCTATAGAAAGAAGCTTTTTCTGTGCATGAAACATTTTCTTCACAGGGAGTATTATGATTTTCTGCACGGAAAGTGCTGTTTCATATGCAGAAAATGTCAGTGTGATTGAGTGAACAGCGTTGCACCACGTTGAAGCTGTGCACCTGGATGGCCACAAAAAAAGTGACACGAAGCTCTGTGCAGGCTGGAGAACTCTCTCTCCCCCTCCAGAAGCAGGCAGATCTCTCTCTCTCTCTCTCTCTCTCTCTTTTTTTTTTTGTCTAAAATTCTTTATCAGTATTACAACCTACATATAATAATATTTTTAAAAAACCTTTACATAATATTCCATATATATATATGTGATAAATCACATTAATTATTCATTCTTTATTACCTTATCTAAATCTAATTCATATCAAACCATTAATATTGATTAAGCCAGTAAATTAAAAAAGACATAAAATTGTTGTTAATATCTTCATTCTTCTTACTGTCTTCTTTTCACCATATACTTTTCACAATTCCCCCTTTTCTTTTCTTTTTCTCTCTCTCTTTCTTTTCTTTCTTTTCCCCCCTTCCCCAAGTGCTCTCCATCACCAGAGCCTAGTATCTTCATATTACTCTCCCCTCCAAAATCGTAACTCTTCCTGTGGAGGTAAAACACCTCCCTCCTTTACTAAAGCCTCTTGTACAAATATTTTCCATATTTCTTCAAAATCATTTCTCTTCATTATTCCTTTTTTTTTTAACCTTATTTCCACAAATTAACTTATCATTAATTGCTATTTGCCATGTCTCTTTATACCAATCTTGTATTTGTAGATCTCCCTGATCTTTCCACTTTTTTGTTATCATTAATCTTGTCACTGTTAATACATTTGTAATTAAGTCATTTCTAGCTTGAATACAATTGATCTTATCATATATAGATAATAATGCTCTCCTTGGACAAAATTCTAGATCAATTTCTGTTATTTCTTTTATCTCTTTAAATACTAAATGCCAAAATTTGCTTACAGATCTACAGCCCCACCACATATGAATATATGTACTGATTTCTTGGCATCCCCTCCAACATAGCCTTGAATAGTTCTTATTTATATTATTTAACCTTACAGGCATTAAATACCATCTTCATATTAATTTATGGTAACTCTCCTTTATGCTTATAGATACATTTTTTAAATGGTATTGATTCCAAAATTTTCCCCATTCTTGAACATTTATTATTTGTGCTAAATCCTCCTCAAAAAAGCCTCAAAAAAGGCTACTATCCACCCTCCCGGGGGTGGCGGACCCATTAGAACGGTCCGCCCTCAAAGGCTAATGGAACCAATTGGTTTCCAGAAAGCCTTAGAGGGTTTAATGGTTGGTAACGCCGGTGATTCTGTCGAAGCCTTGGTGGACACTTGGAACACCGATCTCACCAAGGTTATTGACACAATCGCTCCCAAGCTTCCTTTCCAGCCCGCTTCAAACCGTAAGCCCTGGTACACCAAGGAGCTTAGGAGGATGAAGCGAGCTGGACAACGACTAGAGTGTGAATGGCGAAAGACTCGTCTCTTATCCAACAGAACTCGCCTTAGGAAGCATCTTGATTCCTATAGGGAGGCTTTGCGTGCAGCGTGGAAATCCTTCTGTTCTGCACGCATTGCGTCTGCAGAGTCCTGCCCGGCAGAGCTGTTTAGGGTGGTGGGGGAGTTGACAAAGGTTCCTCCTGCGCCAAACCCCCTACTTAACCCAACTACAGCCTGCTGTGAGGCTTTTAATATTCACTTTGCAGATAAAATCTCTCGGACAAGAGCCGACTTGGACGCCATTGTTTTAGCATAATCTGTAGATGAGGCATCCAGGATGGCATTTTACTGGATCAACTACAATCTGTGAGTACCGATGACGTGGACAAGCTTCTTGGAAGTGTGAGAAAGATGACTTGCCCCCTCGATCATTGTCCATTTTGGCTGGTCGTCCAGGGGGGAGACACGTAGAAGGTGTTCCGTCGGTACACAATCAACGCGTCATTCAGGGAAGGCAAGGTACCATCTTGTTTAAAGGAGTCGGCGGTTAGGCCACTCCTGAAAAAGCCTTCCCTGGATCCCCTGGATAGAAACAACTACAGACCAGTCTCCTTGCTCCCTTTTTTGAGCAAGATGATAGAGAGGGCAGTTGCTTCCCAACTCCAAGCAGTCTTGGATGAAACCGATTATCTCGACCCATTTCAAACCGGCTTCAGGACAGGATATGGAGTGGAGACTGCCATGGTTGCTCTGACCGATGACCTCCGCTTGAGTATCGACAGGGGTAGTGTGACCTTGTTGGTGCTCTTGGATCTCTCAGCGGCCTTTGATACTATAGATCATGCCATCCTCTTAGATCACCTGAGAGAGTTGGGAATCGGAGGCACTGCTCTGCAGTGGTTCTGTTCCTTCCTCTCGGGCAGATCTCAGAGGGTGAGGCTCAGGGACAGTTGCTCATCCAAAATCGAGATTAATTGTGGCGCCCCTCAGGGCACCATCCTGTCCCCGATGTTGTTTAACATTTATATGAAGCCGCTGGGGGAGATCATTCGGAGGCATGGAGCTCGGTGTCTTCAGTACGCTGACGACACCCAGATATATCTCTCCATGACCAGATCATCGTTTCAGACTTCAGATGGCATCTCTCCTCTCAATGACTGTCTCAGAGCGGTAATGGGTTGGATGAGGAAAAACAGATTGAAGTTGAATCCAGACAAAACAGAGGTACTCACAGTTACAGGCCCGAAACCAGATCTGGGAATACAGTCTCCAGTCCTGGATGGAATCACACTCTCCTCTAAGGACTGTGTTCGCAGTTTGGGGGTACTTCTTGATTCGTCACTTCACATGACTAGTCAGGTGAATGCGGCAGTCAGGAGTGCCTGTTATCAGCTTCGGCTGATACGCCAACTGCGCCCTTATCTGGATATGAGGGATCTGGAAACTGTGGTACATGCCCTGGTAACCTCGTGACCAGATTACTGCAATGCACTCTACATGGGGCTACCCTTATGCCTAACCTGGAAACTTCAACTGGTACAGAATATGGCAGCCAGGCTAATTACAGGAACATCAAGGAGGGAGCACATAACACCTGTGCTGAAATCCCTCCACTGGCTGCCGATTAGTTTTCGGGCACAGTAGAAGGTGTTGGTTTTAACCTTTAAAGCCCTACATGGCTTGGGTCCATCTTATCTTAGGGACCGCCTTTCCCCATATGAACCCCCCCGTGCTCTTCGGTCCTCTGGGAGGAACCTGCTACAGCCACTAAGAACTAGGCTGTCCCAGACCTCCCCGAGGACCTTTTCTGCGACTGCTCCCAGACTATGGAATGGCCTGCCAGATGAGATCCGTCTAATTACCACTCTTGCTGCTTTTAAGAAAGCAGTAATGACGGATCTCTTCCGGCAGGCCTTCCCGGAATAACTGTCAGTCTAGGGATGGGTCCCTGACTTGTAAATCTGACTCCTTATATTATTGTCGTCAATGTTTTTAATATTGTATTTTAATTGGCCATCTGTTTAATTCTGTTTTAAGGGGATGGGAGGGTGGGACTATGGGATGATGGAATGTTTTTAACTTTGTTCTATTTTAATACCGTTGTACCCCGCCCCGATTGCCGCGCAGAGGGGCGGGCTATATATAAAAATTCATTATTATTATTATTATTAATCCTCCTCCCATATTATCCTAAGATATTCTTTCTCATTATATTTTAATATTAATTTGTATATTTCACTCGTAATTCCTTTCAAAGTTTCATTTACCTCCATACTATCTCTTTGCCTAATCATTTGTTCATTCATTTGTTGTTTGTGTATTCTCTAAATTCTATAATTTTCCTATTCCAATATTTTGTCCATTGTTCCAATTGAATACAATTAAACCAGGTTAATTTAAGACTTTGTAATTTCTTCTTTATCTTTCCTTTATCCTTCATTATCTTTATCCATTCTTTTATCTTATATATTCCTTGCTTCCTTAACTCTTCCCCTAATTCTTTTTTTAAATTTATTGGAAAGTTTTTTATTATTACAACTAGTGTTAATGGTGAGATAGCTGGCATTGATTTTTCTTTATATTTTTTCCAAATCTCTAGTACAGGGGTAGGCAACCTGTCCCCTTTAAGGGCCGAGGGACTTCAGCTCCCAGATGCCTCAGCCATGTTGGCCAATAGCTCCTGGGATTCTGGGAGCTGAAGTCCCTCGGCCTTTAAAGGGGACAGGTTGCCTACCCCTGCTCTAGTATATTCTTTAAAAATTGGTTTTCTATTTCTTTCATTTTTTTCATATTAAGGTCCTTAAAAATATATTTTCCACTTTTTTCTCCATTTCTGTTGTTTCCATGTCTAACCAATCTAACTCCCCTTTCTCTATTATTCCATCTATAATATATCTTAATTGATTTGCCTTATAGTACCATTTTAAATTTGGGACACCAAAGCCTCCATCTTTTTGTGGTTTGTACCAATATATTTGATTAATTCTCACTTTTTTATTCCCATTACAAAAATTATTTACTAATATTTGGTGGTTTTTTATTTCTGCATCTGATATTTTTATTGGTAATATCCTAGACAAAAAAATTATCTTAAGTAAAATTTTCATTTTTACCAATGCTATTCTTCCAAACCATGATAATTTAATATTTTTATATTCTTCTATTTTCCTCTTAATTTCTATCCTTAATTTATTATAATTTTGTTCCTCTGATTTTTGTAATTTTTTGTAATATTTATTCCTAAATATCTAATTGTATCTTTTAATTTAATATCTATAATTTTATCCTTTAGAAAATCTTGTTCTTCTGCTTTTGTATAATTAAACAGCATTAACTCTGATTTATTCCATCTTACTCGCAGGTCTGACATTTCCTCAAACTCCTTTAATTGTCATTTTACTTTGTCCATTTTTTAAAGTGGATCTTTAATTGTCAATAGAGTATCATCTGCCAATAAGCTTATCTTATTTAATTTTCTAAACCCAATTCCTTCCAAATTTTCATCTTCCCTAACAGCATCTGCTAAAATTTCAATAATTATTGCAAATAGAATTGGGGAAAGAGGGCAGCCTTGCCTTATGCCTCTAGAGATTGGAATTAGATCTATTAGTCCATCATTTACTGTTACTACTGCTGTGTTGTTTGAATATAACTGATTTATTAATCTTCAAAACTTTCCCCCCATACCTAATTTCTTTAATGTTATTTTTAATGCTGGCCATTCCACACAATCAAAAGCTTTATATATATATATAGTGCCATTATTCCTGCCTTTTGTTTACTTTTCCCTATTATATTTATTTTATTCAGTACTCTTCCTATTAAATTTGACATTTGTCTTCCTTGTAAAAATCCACATTGATTGTTTTGCAGATATTTATATATAAACTTATTCATTCTTTTTGCCATTATTGCTGTTAATATTTTAGCATCTTGATTTATCAGGGATATAGGTCTATATGATCCTGGATCTGTTAAATCTTTATCTGGTTTCAGAATCAGTATTATCAATGAATGATCCCATGATGGTGGGATCCTTTCTCCATTTAAAATTTTATTATATAGTACCTCCAATTTAGGTATTAATGTCTTTTTAAAATTTTTATAATATTATGGTCACAACCCATCTATTCCTGGTGATTTCCTTTCGTTTAATTTATCTATCACTTCTTCTATTTCTTTATTCGAAACCAGTTGCTCCATTATTTCTTTGTCTTCTTCCTCTATTTTTATTTTCAAATATTTTTCAATATATTCCTCATTTTTTTCATTGACTTATTCCCTACTGAATATAATTCTTTATAATATTCTTCAAATATCTTTATCTTTTCTTTCATCATCATCCACATTTTCCCTGTTTTATCCTTTATAACACCAATCATGTTTTTCTCTTTCTTCTTTTGTGTTGATCTCACCAACATTTTAGAATTTTTATTGCTATATTCAAAAAAACTCCCTCCATAAATATATTAAATTTTTCTGGACCTGCTTTATCTCTAATTTCTCTAGTTCCCGTTTTTCCCCTTGTAATTCTATATATATTCTTTTACTCATATCCTTTATATAATCATTAACTAAATTTTAATCTCTATTTCTAATTTTGTTTTCCTCTCTTCCTGTCGTCTTTTTAAATTGTATGTTTCCCTAATGTAACCACTTTCATAGTATCCCATAATAGAGCTTGAGAAACCTTTCTATTATTAGTATCCTAAAAAAAAATTGCCATTCTTTTTTTCAATTTTACCCACTATATCTTTATTATTAAGTATTCTGGTGTCTAACCTCCACCTCTTTTCTTCTTTATAATCCTTTTTAACCATAAAATCCATATTTACTATTGCATGGTCTGTAACTCTTATCCCTTCTATTTCTGTATTTAATACCTTTGAAACCATATTTTTAGATACAAAAATAAAGTCTATTCTAGAATAGTTTTTATGAACTGCTGAATAGTAACTATAATTCTTTTCATCCCCTTTAATCAATCTCCATATGTCTTTTAATTCTTTTCCATTCATTATCTTATTAATGAGTGTAATATTACTTAATCTATCCTTTATTGTTGGATCTGATTTTTCTTTGAATTTATCCATAACCATATTGAAATCTCCTGCCATAATTATACAGTCTCCCTGCATATCTTCCATTTCCTTAAATACTTGTTCATAAAATTCTTTTTGGTTTTCATTTGGAGCATACACATTAACCAACAAATACTTTTCTCCCTGCATAATTCCTTGCATACAAACAAATCTTCCTTTTTCATCTATCTTCACTTTTAACACATCAAAACCACATTTCTTAGATATTATGGTTGCTACCCCTCTTGCTTTTGGAGTACCATATGCTTTTTCATAAGTGGCAACCCAATTCATCTGAAGTTCATTCATTCCTGGTTTTGATTGATGCATTTCCTGAAAAAAAAATGCTTTCTCTTTCTTCAACAATAATTCTATCCTTTTCCTTTTAACTACAGACCCCAATCCTTTCACATTTAATGTTGCTATCCTTATTTTATTAACCATGTTACTTTTCCAACCCTTTTAACTAGGCTCTTCAATGTGCTTCCCCTGCACATTTCTCCTCCTGATTGTTTATTAATTGTCTCTCCTGTTATGTCTTTTTTAAAAAAATTTTACATCGTTGTCCTTATTTTCTATGGTTCTTTGGCTCCTCCAATTGCACCCTTGTCGCTATCTTCTTGCTGGTTCAAATCCAGTTGCTTCAACAAATCCATTCCCTGTTTCAGTGAATAAATCTTGTGTTGCTTCCCTTTCCATTTAAATTTCAGAAAAATGGGGTATCCCTAACTGTATTTTATCCATTTTTTTGCAAAACTGCAACACAGGGCTTAATTCCTCTTCTCCAACTGATAGTCTCTGGACAAAAATCATTGTAAATTTCAGTTGTGTTGTCTCCATATTTCAGTGATCCTGAGAGTTTCCTAATTTCTTTCATTAGAAGATCTTGTAGAAGCTTGTTACTCTCATGATTACATATCTGGGAACCAGTCCTCTCTTAAAAATTGATGCTCTATGTAAATGTTCCTCTTCTTTCTCATACCAGGTAATTTGAGGGACAATACTTTGTAACCATTTGAAAATCTCTATCTTCAGGGTTTTTGGTGTTTCATTTGACATCTCAGGAAAGCCCCAAATACAAAGATTATTCCTTCTATTACAATCCTGCAAGTCAATGATTTTTCTTTCAAGTTGGTCCAATCTTGTTGAATGTTCCAAAGTAATCTTTTGCTGAGCTTTCTGTTCAATTTGTATTAATTATACTTTTTATCTATTTGCTGGATCTCTTTTTTAATAATGTCAAAAGATTTATTCATTTCATTCATAATTTTCTTAGATATAGTTTATGATAATGTCGCATTATTTTTTGTGATTGTGTCTTTTAAGATTTCATTGCTTTTCTGTTGCTGTTTGACTAGCAGCTGGGTGAGCCATGTTTTCATTCCTTCATCAGAATCTGGCTTTTTCCCCAGAACTGCTGAATTTTGTTGTTCTTTGGGTTCTTTAGGTTTGGCTCCTGTTCTGGTTTTTTGCATTATCTCCACAGATTTTGTTTTTGTTTTTGTTTTTGTTTTATTTCTATATTATGAGTTTCAAAATTCTCTTGTGAGTTTGCTTTTTGCAAACAAAAATATGCTTTGTCTGAGGGATGTAGTTTGGATTCCTTTTTTCAATTTAAGATAGTCTGCATGAGACCCTTTTTTTGGCTCTTGGACATCTGCCAACTTCTTATCAGTATTGTGTCTCCGTTATGACACACAGTTTTGTATTTTTTCTCTTTATTTATACTTTAATTAATATTTCTGTATTTCAATTTCTCAAAATCACTGTCCCATACATTTATGCTGTTTTAATTTGCTTTTATTTTGTAAGTGTTAACATCTACTTAGTGTAATAACCATCCATCTGGCAGTGCCAAATGATAAAATGCTGTTTATTTTTATTTCTGCTCTTTAAAGCTTTATTTAAATAGTTCCATTCTATTCTCCTCCCCTTCTCATTTATTTATTGATAATTACTCACAGTCTTTGTTCCATTTAGAAGAAATTCTTTGATTTATTTGCTTTAGCTTTCAGGTGAAAATTATCTTAGCTGTTCACACCATCGCTCGTGGCTCCTCCCCGGAAGATATCTATCAAGGAGGCACTTTAATCTTTGTTCCACTGTGTACAAGCTTGTCCTGACTGACAAAGCTACTCACATTACACACACACCAATGAAAACCCACACTGTACAATGACACTCTTCAATTATATACATTATCTCCTCCAGGGCTATTTGTCCAGCCTACTCACCTGACTGATGTGACACAGCAGGATTCAAGGCATCTGACTCAATCCTCTGCTTAGTGCTGCTTAGTGTTGCATCAGCCCCCTGTGACTCAGCACATCATGCTGGCTCATCATGGCTGTTCCATGTCTCACATCTGTATATTTTCCCCAGGATCCATTCTTTAACATACTAGGGCTGTATTTCTTCATTAACTTTGCTCTTGAAGGAAGCAACAAGTAAATAAGCAATTTTCTTACTGCTGCTGCAAAAAAATCTTTGAAAACTGTGTGGTAACCATAAACTGAAAACTGTTTCATTTTCAAAAACTATTTGCAGTTTAGAATTTATTCGGTGTGAATTTTTGCCTGCATTTCCTTCTATAGCAAGAAGTTTTTTCAGTGCATGAAACATTTTCTTCACAGGAAGTATTAGGATTTTCTGCATGGAAAATGCTGTTTCATATGCAGAAAATGTTCACACACCACATGTGAAATTTGTCCAGAAAAAGTCCTGAACTTCAAAGATTCTCATCAGTTTGTGACTATCCTTGTTAAGGTTTCTTCACACCTAAAAAACATGGGTTTTGACCACTGCAAATATTTTCAAGTGTTCTTTCTATCCCTAAGCATTACATTTCCATTATAATGACAGTAGTCCATCTAGCCCAGGAATGGGGAAACATGTTGGCTCCACTTTTTTCCTATATCATTTTTCTTTTAAAAACAAAACAAACAGATAAACAAAACAGGTTTCATACTAAATCTCAGAAATTCCTTTAACTGTATATAATACATTTATATCTTCATATGGCTGGAATGACCTCCTCTTCTGCATCTGGTTCCAGTCAAGATACTGAAGTAGGAAAGGAAAAATCTGTAACTTTTGTTTTCACTTCTTTTTAACTTTTTTTTAAATGAATTTGATTTTTAAAAATACCCAAGTTGTTTCCAACCTCAAGAGGAAGAACTTTTCCAATTTGGTAAAATTCTCCAAAAAATGTATTATTTCCCATTTGAACTAGTTAAAAGTTAGTAAGTAGCTATTTCCAGTATGCAAGGGCATGATTTACCCAGTATCCACATAAGTATTAAAGATGAGAATTTTTATTTTATTTTTTTGTGATGGGGGGAGAGTAATGACTTTAATTCAGCAGTAACCTAATTAAATACACAGGGATTCAAACTGAGGCATTTAAGGATTAAATACCATGAACATGCATAGAGTTTTATTTTTACACATATGAATTTTCAAAAAGATCTTTCCATCCTGAAGAAGCTTGTGATTTGGGGTGGTTCCTTATCATAAACAAATGGGGAAAATGTTGCCCATTCTTATTCAATACCACAACCTTCTTGTTTGATCTCCCTCATTAGAGAAATCAAACTCACTTTCCAGCAAGGACTTTTCTATGCCAGCAAGCATATGGAAAATAATCATTTTGATCAAATGGGTGATTTATGGTGCTACTGTTATATGCTATATGATTTTAACTGGTTTTAATATACTCCATGTTGACTATATTGGGTTTTAATGATTTTATTTGTTTTTATTGTTACAGTTTGGTTAGCTACAAAGAGGGATGTCAATAGTGAGCCAGGATATGAATATGAATACAAATAAGGATTCCTATTTTTAAAATGTTTTCAATGTTCAGGGTATAAATTGTCATTTTTAAAAAATCTGTTATTTGGTTATATTACAAAACGTAACAGTTATTTGGCTTCCCCTCTCACCAGCACAGCCAATGACATATACAATACAAAATATAAAAGAAAGCAACATTCTCACAATGGTGGGACAAAGCAGCCTAGTAATGCCCTCTATGCTATTTGCTTTCTAGTTTTAATTTTACTTTTAATAGACTTCCTTGGTATTGCTGTAAAACATAGGTGGACACAGGACTGGTGCACCAATTGTCCCTAAATGACCTCAGAGAGTTTCACTCCCCCCCCCCCCCCCCGCTGCACCTTCCACTCTCCAAATGGAATTTGAAAAAACCTCAGACTTCTCCCTATAGCTGTGTCCCATGGCTACTCAATGCTACCCTCCAACCCTATCTTCTAAGCTGCACAGACCTCCATCCATATATGACCATGTTCAAGTTGTCAAAGAGTGTTGGGGTCAGTGAGTGATGGCACTTCTAGCCCTCTTCCTGTTGCTTTGCAGGCTGTGACAGACAGCTATATGGACCTTGCAAGAAAATGGCTGTGTTGGAGGGGCTGAACAACTTAAAAGGTAGGTTTGTGGAGGTGAGGACAGCCTTTGGTCACTTCAATATCTCAATGGCTATAAAAATAAATTGTGATGTCATAAAACAGAGAACCAGCACAGTGTAGTAATTTGTGTGTTGCATTAGGACTCCAGGAGACGAGGTTCAAATCCCTGCTTGTCCATGGAAACCTTCTAGGAGACCTTGGGTAAGTCACACACTCTCAGCATCAGAGAAGGCAAGGGCAAACCTCCTCTGAATAAATTCTGCCAAGATTGGGTTGCCTTAAAGTAAAGGTAAAGGTTTTCCCTTCACATGATTGTTTAGTCATAACCGACTGTAGGGGGTGCTGCTCATCTCCGTTAGTAAACTAAGTGCTAGCAGTGTCCGAAGACTGCTCTAGTGGTCATGTGGCCAGCATGACTGCGCTGAATGCTGCTACCTTCCCACTGAACTGGTACCTATTTATATACTTGCATTTGCATCCTTTTGAACTGATAAATTGGCAGAACCTTGGACCACTGATGGGAG
Source organism: Phrynosoma blainvillii (assembly GCA_026167975.1). Classification (NCBI taxonomy): domain Eukaryota; kingdom Metazoa; phylum Chordata; class Lepidosauria; order Squamata; family Phrynosomatidae; genus Phrynosoma; species Phrynosoma blainvillii. The sequence goes on along the minus strand of JANUYF010000001.1, from coordinate 236,850,248 downwards.
TTCACCCCATCATGCGGCAATTGGGCTTCAAATTGCCAACCTTATGATCATCAGAATCAGCATCTTAAACCACTGAGCCACCACATCCCTTACTTGGGTCACCTTAGGGTTGCCATAAGTAGGAAATGATTTGAAGGCACACAAAAACAGACTTAAAACCTCTAGTGCTGAACAAGATACTAGCCAAAATTTACATGAAAATCAAACCAAATCAAACCAAATAGCAGCCTTAATGACAGAAGTTGATCTAACTTAATCTAAAAGATTCACAAATTACAGTGCAGGTCTTTCTGTGTCTTCTCTGACAGCCATACCTTAACAGACCAATTTAAGTGTGGTTGTGAAGCATAATTTAGGGCAGTATATCTACTGTTAGATGTCCATTGGTGGAATTACAGAATAAAATAGAAATGAGAGGGGGACAGTCTCTTCTCTGCTTGAGCTTGTCCCTATATACACCTCCAATCCAAGCTTTGGAGGATTGAGAAACCCTGTGGACCCATGGCAGGGGCTGTGGAGAGAGTAGAAAGTGGGGGAGGAAGGTGAAAGAAGTTCCATTGGGCTGCAATGTTGGACTAAGGCCACAAACAGCCACTGTTTTGTGGCCACTGACTGGAGAAGCCTTCTGACATTTGGTGGCCAGTGTGTGGAATGGTTAAATGCCTGTACTGCAGCCACTCACTCACAAACCATGAGGTTGAGAGTTCAATACCAGCCAGGGCTCAGGCTTGACTCAGGCTTGCATCCTTCTGAGGTTGCTAAAATGAGTACCCATGAGCTTGTTGGGGGCAATTAGCTTAGACATTGTAAACCACTTCAGGAGTGCTTAAGTGTACTGATAAGCGGTATAGAAATGTACTTGTTATTGCTATTGCTTTCCCTGATAGGTCTGAGAAGCTTCAGCATTAGTTTCAATCAGAAGACACATGACAACTTTTATGTACTCTGACTTTTAAAAAAACTGGCATTAGTAGCTTTTATTGATGTTCAATTGGCTTTTAATTGCTCTTATCAACTTTTATGGCTGTTTTGTTTAATTATCTGCTGCTGCCAGTGCACCACAATTAGGGGAATGCCAGAGGAATTTGCTCTTTGCTAATTCAGATATGAACCAACCTGATTCGCACTTCCTAAATAAATGTTGGGAGGTGAACATAGATATTCACCGGTTTCCCAAATATTCTTAATGCCATACCAGGTTCTCCTTCCAAAAAATACTCAACTGTATGTGAATTTTGACATGAAATGGAAATATGCACATTTCAAAAGAAAAGACATTTAGGAATGCTTGTTTTGTGAGAAAAATATGGTCAGAAATGTATATTTTGAGAGAAAATATGCTTCCAATAATATTTAAATCCAGTATTTCATGTTTATTTCTTTGAAAATGGCAGATTAATGTGGAAACAGGTTAGAATGATCTTATGTATGAAATAACTGACAGGCAGGTAGAAAAACACCAGCATTTAGTGAATAAAGGTTAATGGAGAAGATCATATACTCCTTTCAAAGTTATACTCACCGCTACATAAATACAAGTAATACAACAAATGAAAGGAAATTACTTCAGTCTCTCAAGAGGCTGGTTTCTTTAATGCAGTGAGTTAAAATAATCATCAATCACCTTTGAGAAATTCAGTCCACATTCATATTTGACACCTGCCACTTTCTGCCAAGAATATAATCCATGCTCTATTTATTTATGATAAAACATTACTGACAGAACACTTTGTCACAAGAAAATACTGTATGAACGACACTTCCGACATGTTAGCCGCCACGTTTAATATCCCTGATTTATTCAAAGACCTAGCCATGCTAGTCTGAAAAATCAATATGCAAAGGGAGGCTGGCTCCATCTCTTTTGAATTTCTGGTGGGCAACCAAAACAGTGCTGTTCCGCATGGCTTTCTGTCTTAAAATTGTTGTTTTAAATTTTTTAAAACAACAATTTTAAGACAGAAAGCCATGTGGAACAGCACTGAAAATTTTATTCTAAAATTGTTCTTAGACTGCTTTTTAAACTTTTTAGAGACTATTGCCTCAGGAGCCCTTATGGGCTGGAAGTCCTTATAGAGATGTCTTAAATAAATACATTTTAAGGCTGTTGCCTTTTATAGTTGTTCGTTATTTTTGAGTGGTGGCATAGTTGAGTAAGGATTTGCTGGGCTGCAATACCGGCACTTCCTGAAGAGCAATTCCCTGTTTCCCCAAGCTCAGTCATAATCCTTACAATTGCAAATATATTGTTGCAGGCAATCCTTGTTATTACACAAGGTATTTGGGAATGGCTTTGTTTCAAATAGGCAATTAGTAGTTTCATTCATTTCACAAAGGGCCTATTTTGAAGCCAAGGATCCTATTGGTGACATACACTGGGCTGCTGACATATCAACTTTAATGAACATTACACAGAGAGATTGCCACTACCTTACTGCACAGTACCTTCCTCCTCCATGCAACAGAATGTAATGGCACTGAGATGCACTCCCATGACCAATCAGCAGCCAAGGAGTTGAAGAGGTACCCAGGGGGCAGTAGTTCAGCTCAGGAAGAGGGACACCAACTTATCTCTTGGGCCTCTGTTTTAATGTATATAGAGCCGCAGTAGAGGTCTGGGATGGTGATGGCTCTTTCAATTTCCTGGTTGTTCAACCACAGCCATGTGGTGCCCAAAGGTCTTCCTACCCCTTCAGGCACCAGCTGAGTGGTGTGTGTGTTCCCCAGAGCTGTCAGACTGTGCTGCACAGTCAGGGAACATGCCTAGTATTGCAGTTATGCTGGTAGAGCTATAAACAGAACCATTTTTAGAAACTAGAATTTCTACTAAAATAAGTAATAATAATAATAATAATATAGTTTATTTATATACCACCCTGTGGCAAGCCAATCCGGGCGGTGAACAGCAATAAAATACATACAAGTTAAAACAATATCATTCCCTCCTCCCCCCCTTAAAAAGTTATTAAATCAGATACAATTAAAAACTACTACAATTAACACTAACTGTTAAATAAATATTTAAAATTCTAATACAAACCAACACTCCGCTGCTACTCAATTCTAAAAGGGAATTATAATAGCTTCATGAAGGGAAGGTCCCAAAAATCCCAAGGATCCCGAGGCTGGTTATCTAGTCCGGAAAGGCCTGCCGGAAGAGATCCGTCTTGACAGCCTTTTTAAAGCTGTGCAAAGATGTTAATTGATGGATCTCATCCGGCAGGCCGTTCCAGAGTCTGGGAGCAACAACAGAAAAGGCCCTCTGGGAGGTCGCCGCAAGCCTAGATTTTTGAGGCTGCAGCAAGTTCCTCCCAGAGGACCGGAGAGCGCGGGGAGGATTGTATGGGAGGAGGCGGTCTCTGAGATAGCTTGGACCCAAGCCATTTAGGGCTTTAAAGGTAATAACTAACACCTTGTACTGGGCCCGGAAACCAATAGGCAGCCAGTGGAGGGACCTCAAAACCGGAGTGATGTGATCCCTCCTAGTTGTCCCTGATAACAACCTGGCCGCCATATTCTGTATTAACTGTAGTTTCCGAACCAATCATGAGGGTATCCCCATGTAGAGCGCACTGCAGAAGTCTAGGCATGAGGTTACCAGCGCATGCACAACAGTTTCGAGATCCCTTACTTCCAGAAAAGGGTGCAGCTGGCGTATCAGCCGAAGCTGATAACAGGTGGTCTTGACCGTCACATTTACCTGATTTGAGATGTAGGGGGGGGGTTAGAAGTGGATCATGCCCACAGGGGGTGATTCACATGGGTTTGGGGGGAGGTTTCTAGATTTTTAAATTATTATTATTGCTCCAGGGAGCTGAGAAGGGCTTTGGGGACCAGATATACCCTGCTTTAAATGGTATTTCACTCAAGTGGCAACCATCCTCTGAACTGAACTGTGAGACAGATGTAGCTCATGTTAACCATTGAGATCAGAGCTCAGACTCTCTTGACCTAATCACAAAAGCTGCTTCAAAATGCTCATTGCTGACCTTGTTAACACTGTTGTGGAAATGAACACTCTTCCCTTACAGCTGGGAGCTGCATTTATTTACTTAGCAAAAACACTTCACTTTTCACCAGTTTAAAAGCCAAAGGGATGATTAAAGGCACATAGGAAAGACCACTGGTGTTAAAAGATGCCACCAGCAGTTCAAAATGTACCTCTGATCAGGTTGGACAGATCATTCTTCTTCCAGATAGTGCCACATGTGCTCAGCTACAAGTCTGTTTCACCTTATCTTCAGTTGTTTTTAATTTTTCACTCTTTTCTCCTAAAATAAGACTTTAGTGTGCATTCCCCACTAAAATATATGACTGGCATCCTGTTGTAAGCCTGACTTAAAGGTAAAGGTATTCCCTGTTGACAAGGTTGTCAAGTCATGTCCGGCCATAGGTGGCAGTGCTCATCTCCATTACTAAGCCGAAGAGACAGCATTGTCAGAAACTACTCTGTGATCATGTGGCCAGCTTGATTGCACAGAATGCTGTTTACCTTCCCACCAAAGTGGTACCTATTTACCGACTTGAATTTGCATGCTTTTGAATTGCTAGGTTGACAGAGGCTGGGACTAGTGACTAGAGCTCACCCCATCATGCAGTACCCGGGCCTCGAACTGCCAACCTGCTGGTGTTGCAATCAATAGAGTCAGTGTCTTAACCACTTGAGCCACTGCATCCCTAAGCCTGACTAATAAGACTGTAATTACACTCATTCATTTTTAGACTCACTGCACAATTGCAATGACCAAACATGCCCACCAATTACCTTTTAAGCCACGGAGCATCCCCAACAGAGGAATTTGTGAGGGGCTGGAGAGTTGGGTACTGAGCAATGATGTGTCCAGCCCTTGCTCAGGAGTTGGGTGCACTGCAACAGGAAGCTGAGATCAGACCCCACAGTGGCATGTCATTGCTCACTGCTCCAACCTCCAATGCCTGAGAAATTCTTCTATCAGTGGTGGGGGTGGGCTTAAAAGGTAAGTTGGTGGCAGTGGTAGTTATACGTCTTCAAGTCATTTTCAATTTATGACGACCCTAAGGCAAACCTATCATTGGGTTTTCTTGGCAAGCTTTGTTCAGAGGAGGTTTGTCATTGCCTGCCCCTGAGGCTGAGAAAGTCTGACTTGCTCAAAGTCACACAGTGGGTTTCATGGCAGAGCTGGGAATCAAACCCTGGAGTCCAGAATTGTAGTCTAGTCCTCAGACCACTATGCCATGCTGGTAGGTTACAGAGAAATAACATCAAGTGATATAGCTATGTTGTCATAGCTATATCTTCTAATGTAGGATCTTGGCCTCTATTTTCAAGTGCATTTCCCTTCTAAAATATTTTTACAGTAGACCCTTGGCATTTGCTGGAGTTTGGCTCCAAGACCCCCTGTGGATACCAAAATCTATGGATACTCCAGTCCCACTATATACAGTGGCAATATATATATATATATATATATATATATATATATAGGAAAAATCCAGGTTTGGTTTTTATTATTATTATTATTATCATTTTCAAGCCATGGACGGTTGAATCCATGAATACAGAATCCATGGATACAGAGGGATGACTGTAATGGTATATGGCATTGAATCAGGGACTGTACTACAAAATGTGAAATTCAAAAGATAACTGCATTATAATTGACATATTGGCCTAGGAAGCATGAATTCAATTCATTTGCTTGAAAATGCAGGCCAGACAATATTTCCAACTTTTGTGACTGTATTATTAAATGGCTGTTTGTGCAAAACATTGCTTTAATGTTCATCTGCATGCACTTATCTCTATGATCTCTTACAGATGAAGTACATCCACCTGTCCACTTAGAGATTCAACTTACAAACACCCTGAGGAGCAAAGCCATACTCTAGAGAACCAAAATGCTAGCAGGTCATACATACTAACAAAATTAAAACAGAGCTTTCAGTACATACAAAAGCAGTAACAAAACAATTTAAAATCCAATAACAATCAATAGCAATCAATGCCAGCAATCAAAATTATGCAGTACAGCATAAAACCACAAACCATAGAAAATGAAAACAGTGTAAAGCTTTAAAAGATTAAAAGGCTCAGAAAAATAAACAGGTACCCCCTTCCCCTAGAGTTAAAATTATATCACATAGGTGTCAAGCAGTTTTCTCTCCTTTCCAGATACAGGATGTTAGCACTTAAAAAAAATTCTCTTCTTCTAAAGCTACCACATTTCACTTGACAGGGTTATTGGAGAAGATATCCAAAATTCATCAGGTAATTATGGAGTTCATCAGGTCCCCAGGTGCCAAGCCATGAAGGGCCTGAAAAGTAGTGGCACTGGGTCAGCAGGTCAGTGAATCTGCTCCATCTTCTAGACTGAACTTTAAGAGAGCTATTTAAGGAACTCAACACCTTCCCCAGAACTGTCCAAATTCAGATTAAATCTCAGACTAGATTCATGCTCCCACTGACACAGCAGCCAGCAACCATCACTGCTCCAAGATCAAAATGAGCACCTTACCTAATAATAATAATAATAATAATAATAATAATAATATTTTTTTTATTTCTAGCCCGCCCCTCTGCTTGGCAATCGGGGTGGGTTACAGCATAATTAAAAACAGAAAACAGATAAAAACAACCAATCCCTATTTCCCCAACCCTCCCACCCCTTAAAACTAGATTAAACTAACATGGAATTAAAATACATTATGCATAAAAACTAAAAAAACAATGGGCAGCATACAACAGTTATAGGGGACACAAGGCAGATAGCCGGGTTCCTTATGACCACAAGTTATTCCAGGAAGGCCTGCTGGAAGAGATCCATCTTTACTGCTTTCTTAAAAGCAGCAAGTGTGGTGATAAGACGGATCTCATCCGGCAGGCTATTCCATAGCCTGGGGGCGGTCGCGGGAAAAGTCATCTGGGTGGTCTGTGTCAGCCTAGTCTTCATGGGCTTTAGCAGGTTCCTTCCAGAGGACTGAAGGGCATGGGGGGGGGGGCTCATACGGGAAGAGGCGGTCCCTGAGATAAGATGGACCCAAGCCATGTAGGGATTTAAAGGTTAACACCTTGTACGGTGCCCGGAAACTAATCAGCAGCCAGTGGAGGGATTTCAACACTGGTGTTATGTGTTCCCTCCTTGATGTTCTTGTGATTAATCTGGCTGCCATGTTTTGCACGAGTTGCAGTTTCCGGGTTAGGCACAAGGGTAGTCCCATGTAGAGTGCATTGCAGTAATCCAGATGTGAGGTTACCAAAGCATGTACTACAGTTTCCAGATCCCTCATATCCAGGTAAGGGCGCAGCTGGCGTATCAGTCGAAGTTGATAGCAGGCACTCTTGACTGCCGCATTCACCTGACTAGTCATGTGAAGCGACGAATCTAAGAGCACCCCCAGACTGTGAACACTGTCCTTAGAGGAGAGTGTGACTCCATCCAGTACTGGAAACTATATTCCCAAACCTGGTTTCGGGACTGTGACTGTTAGTACCTCCATTTTGTCTGGATTCAACTTCAATCTGTTTTTCCTCATCCAATCCATTACCGCTCTGAGACAATCATTAAGAGGAGAGACGCCATCTGAAGTCTGAGCCGATGATCTGGTCATGGAAAAATATATCTGGGTGTCATCAGCGTACTGATGACACCGCGCTCCATGCCTCCAAATGATCTCCCCCAGCGGCTTCATGTAGATATTAAATAACATCGGAGATAGGATGGCACCCTGAGGGATGCCACAATTAAGCTCTATTTTAGAAGAGCAACTATCCCCAAGTCTCACCCTCTGGGATCTGCCCAAGAGGAAGGAACGGAACCACTGGAGAGCAGTGCCTCCAATTCCTAACTCTCTCAGGCGATCCAAGAGGATGGATGATCTATAGTGTCAAAGGCCGTTGAGAGATCCAAGAGCACCAACAGGGTCACACTATCCCTGTCGATGCCCAGGCAGAGGTCATCTGTCAGAGTAACCATGGCAGTCTCCACTCCATATCCTGTCCTGAAGTCGGTTTGAAATGGATCAAGATAATCAGTTTCATCCAAGACTGCTTGGAGTTGTGAAGCAACTGCCCTCTGAATCACCTTGCTCAAAAAAGGGAGCAAGGATACTGGTCTGTAGTTGTTTCTATCCAGGGGGTCCAGGGAGGGTTTTTTCCAGGAGTGGCCTAACCGCCGCCTCCTTCAAACAGGATGGTACAATACCCTCCCTGAAGGATGCATTGATCGTGTCCTGAAGGAAAACTTTCAGCGCGTCCCCCCCCCCCTTGGACGACCAGCCAAGATGGACATGGATCGAGGGGGCAAGTCATCTTCCTTACCCTTCCAAGGAGGTTGTCCACGTCATCGCTACTCACAGATTGAAATTAACCTAGTAAATTGCCATCAACGGAGTTGTTGGATACCTCGTCTACGGATTCTGCCAAAACTTTGGCATCCAAGTCTGCTCTTATCAGAGAGATTTTATCTGCAAAGTGGATGTTAAATGCCTCACAGCAGGCCGTTGTTGGGTTGAGTAGGGGATTTGGCGCAGGAGGAACCTTCGTCAGCTCCCCTACCACCCTAAACAGCTCTGCCAGGCGGGACTCTGCAGACACAATACGTGCAGAACAGAAAGATTTCTGCACTGCGCGTAAAGCCTCCCAATAGGAATCAAGATTTTCCTAAGGCGAGTTCTGTCGGATAAGAGTCGAGTCCTACGCCATTTGCACTCTAGTCATTGTCCGGCTCGCTTCATCCTCCTAAGCTCCTCTGTATACTAGGGCTTACGTTTTGAAGCAGGCCAGAAAGGATGCTTGGGAGCGATTGTGTCGATTGCCTTGGTGAGATCGGTGTTCCAAGTATCCACCAAGGCTTCGACAGAATCACCGGCGTTACCAACCATTAAACCCTCTAAGGCTTTCTGGAAACCAATTGGTTCCATTAGTCTTCGAGGGCAGACCATTCTAATGGGTCCACCACCCCCGGGGGTGGGGGGGGGCAGACAGTGGCTCTTAGCTCCATCTTGACCAAGAAATGGTCCATCCATGATAATGCGGAGATTTTTGTAACCTCCGCCCACGGATATTCCTGTTCCTTACTAAAAACCCCATCGAGGGTATGGCCAGCACAATGTGTGGGCCCGTTAACCAATTGGGATAGGCCCATGTTTGTCATGGTATCCATGAACTCCCTCGCTGTGCCAGTTAGATCTTGCAAGCTGGTTTTGAGAGGAATGTTGAAATTGCCCAGAACCAATAGTCTGGGTGATTCCAACAGCAACTCAGAAACCAGGGCAGTCAGCTCGGTTAGGGAGTCTGTTGAGCAATGGGGTGGCCGGTATACCAACAGAATCCCCAAACTATCCCTGGTTTTCAGGCTAAGGTACATACACTCGATGTAGGTTGTTTTCCAGATAGGCTTCCTGGTCAAGGTCAGGTTGTTTCTATGAACCAAAGCCACGCTGCCTCCCCACCCACTTTCTCTTATCTGCTCACTAACCATATACCCGGCTGGGGGAGCCTGCGCCCATATGGCAGCACTGGCATCTCCCAGCCAGGTCTCAGTAAAGCAAGCCTTGTCAGCCGCCTCATCCACTATGAGATTGTGGATGATATGGGTCTTGTTTTTGACTGACCTGGCATTGCAGAGGAGCAGATTGAGACTGTGGAATGGTTGGTGCGCTCTCCAAGTTATCCTGGGAAGCAGAGTGAACTAAAGAAGGGATAGGTATTATGCATCGATCCCTTCTTCTTTTGTAACATTTCTTCACTCTGCTGCCGGTATACCTTCCCTGGCCCCACACAACCTCAATGCCCGCTCCCAGGCTATTCCCGGTTCCATTACATGCTGAGAGAGGGGGGCACTCCAGCTAAGATCTCGTCCCAAACTGGATAGGGCAGTGTCATTGACAATAAAGAGAGCGAAAACTGGAAGAGTCTATCAATTCAGACTCTCAACCAAATAAGAGTTAACTCCTTAATTGTCTTAAATACAGCTGGAGAGTAACTGCAACACCTCCCCCAGTCGGAGTCCGAACTAGCCCATAGGTGATGTTGATTGGGGCTGGAGCTGCTCAGCCCTCCTCCAGCAGCCCAAGGATGCTGCCGATGCAGTGTGTTGCTGTGGGAGAGATGGACCTGGGTGGGTTAAATACCTGCTGGCACTCCTCCCGGTTCCCGCTGCCACAGCTCGCCCAGGACTGCCAGGTGATGGCTCTCGCTCACACAGTCCTCCTCCAGCGGCCCAAGGACACCACCTCTGCTGCTGCACTGTCCAGGGACAAGGTGGTATCTGGCAGGGTTCCAACCCTCTGGTGTCCCTGGGCTCTACTACTGGCACATCTTCTCTGAGGGCTGTGCAGGTGAAAACAATCAAGCACAGTCCTCTCCAGCCCAAGGACGCTGCCTCTGCCGCTGTGCTGCCTAGAGACAAGGTGGTATCTGAAGGTTTTTAAGCCCTCCAGTGTCCCTGGGCTCCACTGCTGGCACAGCTTCTCTGAGGGCTGTGCAGGTGGAAACAATCAAGCACAGTCCTCTCCAGCCCAAGGACGCTGCCTCCGCCGCTGTGCTGCCTAGGGACAAGGTGGTATCTGAGGGTTTTTAAGCCCTCCGGTGTCCCTGGGCTCCACTGCCAGCACAGCTTCTCTGAGGGCTGTGCAGGTGGAAACAATCAAGCACAGTCCTCTCCAGCCCAAGGACGCTGCCTCTGCCGCTGTGCTGCCTTGGGTCCTAAGCTCCAGGCATAGAAGCTTGCAGGTATATACTAAACCATGTAGCTACCTAACTCAGGGGTAGGCAAGCTAAGGCCCAGGGGCCGGATGTGGCCCCTTGAGGCCTTTGGACCGGCCCCAGGCCGGTCCTGCCGCCCCCGCCGCCCCACCATGATGATATTGATTATTGTTGTTATTACTTGTTCTTGGGGTTTTCTTGGCAAAATCTCCACCGGGGGTTTGGCATGGCTTTTCTGGGGTAGAGAGAGTGTGCATGCATTTTTTTTAATTTTTTAATTTTTATTTATTTATTTATTTATTTATTTTTGGTGCTTCGGCCCCCCAATTGTCTGAGGGACAGCAACCCGGCCCCCGGCTCAAAAAAGGTTGCCTACCCCTGGCCTAACTGAACGTTCAAAAAGAAAAGAGAAGGATAATGCATGATTAAAATCAGCCTAGGTACACAGCCCCTCCTGTTACTTTCTTGCATCCACTTTCTGGCAGCCCCTATCTTCTGATGCAATTGGCTGCCCATGCCTCCGCTCCTTGGCCTTCACAGGGGTGGTGGCAGGGGACAGGGATGTAGACTGGTGCCCTGAAGTCTAATCTTACACAGGCTTCATGCCATTCCCAGGGGTCAATGTGGCCTCCAAGATGCGACCCCGAAGATCTCCGGGGGGGGGGGGTATGGCCTCCTAGGCCATAATAGTTGCCTACCCCTGCACTACTATGACAGGATTATTTTTATTTTTATCTTTGGCAATGTGGGAGGCATACCTTGTTTCAAAGGAGAATCATGCCCCTCTGCTGGTGCAATTTTTACATTTCATTTAAACATGCAGTGGAAATATTTCTTTATGTGCTCAAATGACAGCAAAAATGTATTCTCAAGGCAGACATGGTCTAGGCTGCATGATTCCCATCTATATTCTAGGTAAGCATTCACAGAGTTATTTGTTGCATTTGAATAATGGATGGGACACAAACAACATTACTCCTACTCCCTGTCATAAGCAGATCATATTGTCTTATATAAACATGAAAAACATTTAGAATTAAAATACTGTTAAATCCTAAGCAAAAGAAAAAAAATGCACTGGATGAGATCTACTCTCTGTTCATCCATCTGTCTGTCCGTCCATCCAAGTTGTTGCTCATCTTAACTTTTCTGGATTTAAAACACCTTTAATTCTTTTACATATCTGTGACTTCAAAGAGTGAAGAATCAAAATTTGAGCCCAACTGATTAGGAAAGCCAAAAGGCATTGTTTTAGTTTTTGCTGCATTTTAATCCAGTTTGTTTTCTTGGATCCAGTCTGTCAAAATCTTTTTGCAGTTCAGTCGTTATGCGAGAAACAGATTTGCCATTAAAATGCACAGTCGTGCCATCTGCATAAAAGAAGTATAGAACAGTAATGACATATCCCTGAAAAAAAGGGGGGATCATTAATAAATAAAAAAAGAGAGAGAGAGAGAGAGAGAGAAAATAGGAATGAGTGACACCACTCTGGGAGGGGAGGGAAAGGATATGACATTGACACCTTTGACTGACAAAGAGAAGAATGAGGGAGGGAGACAGATTGCTATGTGTTGGGAAAGAGCTGGCCTTCTGACAGCATAGCTACTCAAGCACAGGGAACCTGTTTTCTGTAGAAAAATTATGAAGTGCTTTGAGATAGGAAACCTTGTGCCCTCCACATGTTTTGGATGACTTGTATCACATCCAGACAACATGGGCCATGCTAAAAAAATATAGACATTGCTATTTAAACCTTATGAAGCATATCAGAATATTTAGATCTGACCTATGCTAAACCAGGGCTGGAGAACATGTGACCCTACAGATTTTGTAGGAGTCCATTCCAGTGGTGGCTGATAGCTTCCATGTTATTTCAGACTTTCAAGGAGCTATCCAAGATGGGAAGAACTCCTTGATTGCCTAGACCAGTGGTTTCCAAACATTGATCCTCCAGATGTTCTGGACATCAGCTACCAGAATTCCTGACTGATAGTCAAGCTGGGTGGGGCTTCTGGAACTGAAATCTAAAAGATAAAATTTGGGAGCACTGGTCTAAAGCTGATTCACGATACTGCTTACATAGAAGCCACCTGCTGTGACTACTGCATTCCCTCACCCCTCACTATTAGCTGTGCTGGCTAGGGCTGATGGGAATTGTAGTTCAACAACTTCTGGAGGGCAACATGATTGCTAAACTCTGTAGTAAATAGATACAAATGGTTTCTTCTGAGCTGCATTCCCTTTGTAGCTTGGGCAGCTGGACAAGTGAACTACCTCTCAGAATAACAGCTCCAAACCTTTTTCTCTGAAGACCTCAGATGGACAACTTCAGCAGCTACTCCATTCCTCCAGGAGTATAGCTACTGAGATGGAGGGAATGAAGGCATTGCCTCTAAATAATAACTCTGCCCTCCCCATATGAAATTGTCCTGCAAAATTGTCCCCCAAAAATCTAGCACTGCAGATTGAGACACTGAAAATTGTTCACATCTAGAATGCTTAGATTTGCTGTATTTGTTTTCCCTGGGTAATTTTGCATGTCCCTTCTTTTTGGATCCTCAATCTGTATTCCTAAATGTTCAGCTGAAATTTTAAGTTAATGCAGTGCTGGAAATTTTGGGATTCAAAGAAAATTTTATGGATGGAGCACAATTTATATTTGGTGGAGCAATGTATACATGTTACTTCTGCTTTCCAAATTACATGGCTGTGTTCCACAGAGGTTAGAAGGGGTAAGGTTCATAATAAGATTGCCATTATCTAGCAATATGGATTCTACAACTGTAGAACACATTTTTAATAATTAAAAATGATTTAGATATACCTTGATCTTCATCTGAAAATGCTCCCAGACCAAGTATGGTCCAAAAAACACTGCAGAAATAATCCAATTTGAGACCACTTTAGCTGCCTTGGCTCAGTGCTAAGGAATTCTGGGAACTGTAGTTTTGTGAGACATTTAGCCTTCTCTGTCAGAGAGCTCTGGTGCCACAATAAACTACAATTCCCTGGATTCCCTGGCACTGAGCTAGAGCAGTTAAAGTGGTCTCAAACTGGATAATTTCTGCAGTGTGTTTTGGACCTACGTGACACAGTAAAGAAGAGAGTACTGAAATACACATTAAAAGCCGAAAACAGGGAGGAAATAAGCTCCACATGCTCTAAAATGATCAACTGTTTATTTCTTTTAAAATAGTCCAGTGCTTTTTGGCCTATATGAGAAAATGCCCTTTTCACTTTCTTTTAAAAAGTTTTATTACTTAATGGTTCTGTGTTTTGCAGAGTTTACAACTCTTCTGAAGGTCCCTGATGAAGATCTTTTCTCATATAGGCCAAAACATACTGGGCTATATTAAAAGGAATAAACAGTTGACCATTTTAGAGCATGTGGAGCTTATACCCTCACTGTTTTGTTGTTGCTATTGCTGTTAATTGCCCTCGGGTCAGCCTTGACTCAAGGCATCCCTATGGATAAGACGTCTCCAAGACTCCCTGTCCTCCACAGCTCAGCTTAGGTCCTGTAGATTCAGGCCCATAGCCTCCCTGATTGAGTCCATCCATTTGGCATGTGGTTTTCCTCTCTTTCTGATACTCTCTACCTATACCAATGATTCATGCCTTCTTGTGATGTGGCCAAAGCATGACAACCTCAGAATATTTTTTAATGTCTTTTCTAGTGAGTCCTCAGCACTCTTCTCCAGCACCACATCACTAATGAGTTTCATTTTCTTTCTGTCAACTTACTTCCATGTCCAGCTCTCACATCTGTACATGGTGATGGGGAACACAATTGCTTGGACTACTCTAACTTTAGTGCCCAGTTGTATATCTTTATACTTTACAATCCTATCTAGTTCTTTCATAGCAGTGCTGCCCATTCCTAATCTTCTTATTTATTGACTGCAGTAACTGTTTTGATCAACGTTTGATCCAGATTCATTTTTGCAAACACAGTAATGCCCCTGTCTTCATATAGAGTCTAAAATTTTGATGGAACCATTTCAGCCAGTTGTTAACACCACAGTCAAGGAACATCAATGGAGAGGCCGTATTTCTCATTTCCCCCTCCACAGTGGCCTGACAGAATGGCGATCAAAGCTAGCATGCTCAGCATGCTTCTTCTCAGTAATCACTGCTTTGCAAGTTTTCTGATTTCCTGTGTGTTTGCTTTACCACACCTACTTTCTCTGTGCATCACTCTAGCCCCTGCAGCCATTTTCCTTTCCTTCTCTCTCCTCTGTAAGTCCATATATTTGATTATGAACAATATTGTATGTAAAGATACTTTTATACATTTTTATAAAGAAAATTAAGCCTATTTATTGCTGCATTTTTCTCCCAGTGTATGGGTGTGGGTATGTGGCACTGGTTGTTGCTCGGCTTCTGTACTGCCCTTTGATTGGAGAGATCCAGTACTATCTCTCAAATTTCCCAACAACTGCTGCTAGAAGACAAGTGAATAAAAGAAGAAGTCAGGTGAAATTGATCTCTACTCAGCAAGGCTCAATAAGATGAGAAATCTGCTTTCCATTGCTCTCTCTCACACAATTGGTTAGGCAAGCACACTGAACACACAAGCAGCTCTTGGCTTGAGCAGAGGAAGACACCTTGGAGTGACTCCCCCTTCCCATATCACAGATGGGCCTCGCTCATCATATTCAGAAGGTAACATTCACATACAGAATCCTTATCTTTTACACCTGGAAGACCAGAATCATTTTAGGGCCATATTCCAGTGGGCCAGGGGAGTTCTAAAGGCAGGAGTTGGGAGAGCTGAAAGTAAGTGTAAGTGTGGGAAGTCAGTTAATCTGCTCTACTTGCAGTAGTTTAACAGTACTTTAATTGAGAACCTTTGTTTTTATTGAAGTTAATATGTTACTGCCCCTTTAGGAGAACTTGAATGGAATGCTGCAGAATGGCAGATCCCAAGGTAGTGGTATCATATTTTGCAGTAAATGTGGGAACATTTTTAGGCCTCTGTCAAGGTGTAAGAATAGCTTTGGGTCAATGATGTTGATTTTCTAGCAGTCTCCCTGTGTGGTGAATTGTGATGATGACTTCTTGTTGTTTTTGTTATCTGCCTGTGACCTGACCTCGACTCATGGTTAAAACACATTGGGCTATATTAAAAGGAATAAACAGTTTATCATCTTAGAGCATGTGGAGTTTATCCCCTCATTGTTTTGTTTTGTTTGTTTGTTTGTTTGTTTTTGCTGCTGTCAACTACTCTCATGTTAGCCCTGACTCAGGGCAACCCAGTGGCTAAGACATTTCCAAGTCCCCCTATCCTCAACTGCTCTGCTCAGCTCCTGAAAGTTCATGTCCATGACCTCTTTGATTGAGTCTAACCATCTTGCATGTGGTCTTCCTTTTTTTTTTTTTTTTACTGTCTACTATCTTTCCAGAATTATTGCCTTTTCTAATGAGTCATGCCTTCTTGTGATGTGGCCAAAGTACAACAGCCTCAGTTTTATCATCTTGGCTTCCAGGGAGAGTTCAGGTGTGATCTGATCTAGGACCCATTTGTTTGTTTTCTTGGCCATCTATGTTATCCTCAGCACTCTTCTCTAGCACCACATTTCAACTGAGTTCTCACATCTGTACATGGTGATTGGTAATGCAATAGTTTGTATGATCCTCATTTTAGTGTTCAGTGTTTTAACTTTACACTTTAAGGTCTTCTCTAGTTCTTTCATGGTTCCCCTTCCCATTTCTAGTCTTCTGATTTCTTGATAGCAGTCTCCATTCTGATCAATGTTTGATCCAAGGTATGGAAAATCTTTGATTATTTTAATTTCTTCATCATCTAGGACAAATTCATGTAGACCTTGAATTTCAGTGGTACTATGTTCATCAATCTTTTAAAAGCTACATTCTCAGCCACCCTCCACCCCACCCCCAGCATTGGCTAGATAATTCAGTATTTCATTTACATCAGGACTACGCATTTTCCCCTCCAAGTGAATCTAGTGTCAAAAGACACTTGAACTAATCATCAAAACAACCATCAATGCACTTAAAACTGGAAGGAGAGACTGCCTTGATTTGTGCTAGGATTACTTGAAATATAATAGGAACCTTTCAAGGTATATTTAAACATATTCAGAGTCTCCTTGTTCTGCTTGCTATACTTTTCAATACAGCCTATGCCTATAGGTTTCCCCAAGTGTGTGATCATGCTCTCACCTCTCAAGTGGGCAAGCAATACACAACTTCTTGAGATGATTTATTCTTCCCTTTGTGCTTTCACTTTAAATGGGGTGTAGGTGAAGGAAAAATGTATATTTTCGTTAAAAAAAAATACCTAGCAAATGCAAATATGTTTTTGCTTCTTGGACACAAATTGCCAATTGGCAGCATTTATAAAGAAATTATTAGCAGGTTCCAAGAGAAATTAAGAAATATTCCCACAGCAGCTGTTAAATTCTTAGAAAAAGAGACAGCCAGGGCTCAGGGGAAGATTGGAGGATGCTTAGATAGAGCAATTAAAATCTACCTTGCTTTCTTTGTGGTGACCTTTTAGCAATGCTCTCTATTTTATCCCCAACTTACCAGGCATGAACCACCTTTCTCTTCCCTTGCTTTCCCACTATGGTGGGGAAAGCAGCAACAGTCTGAGGAAGCAGCATACAAGATAGGACATTTCCTTTTTCACTTTGTCCTCCTTAGTTGCCTTGATACCCTGAGGAGCAGACATCTTTAGGTGTCTATCTACCCAGTGCATTTATAGAGGCACCTTGGAGATCATTTTTATCATCCTGTTAGTGACATATGAAAATGTAAGTCCAAAATGTGTGTCTCTTATAACATTATGGAGTTTGGTATTCTCTTCTTCCTCTGCAATGACCAAAGCCCCCACCCCTCCGACTCACCAGCAGGAAGAGGGGATCTGGCTTCATCCCCATTGCCAGACACAGAATGATTTTATCATCTGCTCATCATCATCATCATCATCATCATCATCATCATCATCCCTTGGAGGACTCTAGTGGATCTCACTAGATGATCATGGCCAAATGTTTCTGTGCTCTCTCCATTCTTTAACATCCACTGAATGGCCAATGGGGTGGGGGTGGGGGGAGAGACCAGTGGTGAAACAGTGAGTTGTGGGTAGGAGAAGAAATGTACTGTAGTTTTGACTTTAAAGCATTTACACTGTGCTTTGCAAAACAGGCTCTTGGCCATCCTTTCCCCCAAGGGCTGCTGCAATGGGGAAATTTGGATTCCAAAAACCAAACAAATGTTGCAGTGTGAAATTAATTGCTATAAATCATTCAGATCCCAGAATTTAATTTTCTTAGTTGTCCTTTTAGGCAAAGAGACTCAGGGGAAATGATTTAAGAAATGTGGCAGATTTTTGCCCCCAAAAAAGTGGGTGCGAGGGATATTTTTGCCCTTTTTATGGGGAAGCCTTTAAAAGGGGAGGAGTGATTTGAAGCCTCTTCTAGTTTAATTCCTGTTTTAAAAAGGTTCCTCCCAGACCAAAAATAGACTGGGGGGGGGGGGGGAAGGAGCAACAATGAGATAAAAAAAATGTCAAATGCAAAAAGCGCCTGACCCCCAAGGGGCCTTAGGGGACATAGAAACAGCCCTGGAGACCACTTGCATCTCACAACCCACACTTTGCCCACTCCTGCCCTAAAAAGCCATACCCTCCAACTATCCAGATTTGTCAGGGACAGTCCCAATTAATCTTCTGTCATCCCATCTTTTGGGCTACTTTTAAAGGGGGAGTGAGCAACTGTTGAAGTCTAAGGGGCCACATTAAAGATTTTGGAGTGCTCTACCGCACCCACTCACACAAAAGAAATATTTCTTTTTCTTTTTTGTCAATAATAATAATAATAATAATAATAATAATTTTTATTTATAACCTGCCCCTCTGTTTGGCAATCGGGGCGGCATACTACAGATTAAAAATACAACAGGTAAAAACATCCCATCCTCCCACCCACCCCTTAAAACAGAATTAAACTATCATAGAGTTAAAATCAGATTCACAGATAAAATACAATACAACCCAATTTGGCCTACATATCAAAATGGCGGGAAGGATAAGTAGTGGATCACTTCCAATTTTAGCCAGGCGGTTATTCCGGGAAGGCCTGCTGGAAGAGATCCGACTTTATTGCCTTTTTGAAGGCAGCAAGAGCGGTAATAAGACAGATCTCGTCCAGCAGACTATTCCACAGTCTGGGAGCAGTCGCAGAAAATGCCCTCTGGGAGGTCTGCGAAAGCCTGGTCTTTATTGGTTGCAGCAAATTCCTCCCATTCCTACTAGATTCAGTTCCCCAGCATTTGCAATTGGAGTGCGCGGGGGGGATCATACTGGGTGAGGCGGTCCCTAAGATAAGATGGACCCAAGCCATGTAGGGCTTTAAAGATTAAAACCAGCACCTTGTACTGTGCCCGGAAACTAATAGGCAGCCAGTGGAGGGATTTACGCACCGGTGTTATGTGCTCCCTCCTAGATGTTCCAGTAATTAATCTGGCTGCCATGTTTTGTACTAGTTGCAGTTTCTGGGTTAAGCACAAGGGTAGCCCCATGTAGAGTGCATTGCAGAAATCCAGACATGAGGTTACCAGAGCATGTACCACAGTTTCCAGATCCCTCATGTCCAGATAAGGGCACAGTTGGTGTATCAGCCGAAGCTGATAACAGGCACTCCTGACCACCGCATTCACCTGACTAGTCATGTGAAGCAATGAATCTAGGAGTACCCCCAAGCTTCGAACACAGTCCTTAGAGGAGAGTGTAACTCTATCCAGGACTGGAGACTGTATTCGCAAATCTGGTTTCGGGCCTGTAAATGTCAGTACCTCCATTTTGTCTGGATTTAGTTTCAATCTGTTTTCCTCAATCCATTACCTCTCTGAGACAGTCATTAAGAGGAGAGATGCCATCTGAAGTCTGAGTTGATGATCTAGTCATGGAGAGGTATATCTGGGTGTCATCAGCGTACTGATGGCACTGAGCTCCATGCCTCTGAATGATCTCACCCAGCAGCTTCATATAAGAGGATATGGGTGCATTTTCACCATGTTTGGGGGCTTTTCCAGGGCATTTTTGGCCCAGGAGAGGCCTCTTTTAACAACAGAAAGTGAGCAGAAGTCATTTTCTTTCAAAAAGACATTCTTCAGGGTCCCACACTGCATTAATGGCATTCACACTGCAAAAATAATCCAGTTTGACACCACTTTAAGTGTCACAGCTCCATGCTATGGAATTCTGTGAACTGTAGTTTGTTGTAGCACCAGAGCTCTCGGAGAGAGAAGGTTGTCTCACAAAAGTGCAATTCTCAGAATTTCATAGCATGGAGTCATGGCAGTTAAAATGGTGTCAAAACTGGATTATTTCTGCAATGTGGATGTAGTCATTGTGAGGTATTTCAGAACAAGAAAATATATGCTGGTTTTTAAAAAAAAAAAAAAAAAAGATGCAAAAATTGTTTTTATTTCAGAGGGCCCTGAGGTGGGACACATGTGGTCCATCAGACACACTTTGCTAGCCCCTGTTTTAAAATTGGATGGTTGGAAGGTATGAAATACGTGAGATAGATACAAGTTTGAAACAATAGACAGCAAAGAGGTAAACATGAGAAAATCTAGATAGATGTCAGCTTCCTCTCATGTGTAGACACTGTGCTTATTCCTAACTTGCTGCTTCCAGGAAAGGAAACTGCTCAGTAGTAAAGGACATGATCTACTAGATTCAGTTCCCCAGCATTTGCAATTCAGTTTGGAAAAGATTCCTGGCGGAAACTCTGGACTTCTACTGCCACCCAGTATAGACAACAGGAGGAATGAATGAATCTATCCATTATTTTCCCCAGTCTTAAATTATTTTGTATCCCATTTGAGCATTACTCTGTGACATTTTTTCAAGCCTGCCCCAAAATGTATATTCTTAAATGGATACATGCACGTACTGATTTCTCCTAGGATATGCAGTTTTGTGCCCAGTTTTGCATTTGGATAAGGAATGTCTCCTTACATAATGTGTTTTTATAGATTACTTATATATGAATTTTGGTGCTAATATATGCATTTTTCTACACACCTTTTAGGAGAACAGTTCACAGAAGGATGAATTACAAAGACTAACTGTTTTTCAGTGTGGACAGTGGTTCAGCATGTGAGAATTAGATGTTAAATAATTTTATTCCTTGTCTCTTCATGATACTGTGCTAACTTGATCTGTGGTCTATTTTGAAATAAGACTCATATGTGAAAGGTTTGGGCTTAAGGGTGGTGAAGATATGTGCCCCCCAGTTGCAAATGAGATGACAATTTCCATCAGCATTTCTCAGTATTGCCAGTGATGAGGGAGGATAAGATTTGAAGTCCAAAACAACTGAAGAGCCACATGTTCCCCAGTTGTGGCTTGGCAAGTGTAAGCATAGCATTTCCTCCCAAGGATTTGCAAGTTTAAATCAGATGCAAAAACAACAACAATATAACCTAACTAGATGCATCTCATTTACATATCTCCCAAAGTTCCATGCATCCAGTAATGAAGTTATGCAAGACCTGATTGCAGAAAGGGTCACTGTAAGAAGGCTAATTTTTAAAGCAGAAAAAAAAACCCTTAATTCAAGCTGAGAAAGACCTAATTCTTCCTTTGTAGCAATCATAATGTCTTTCCTCTCAAGCTTTCTTGATTTCTTAACTAATACATCTAAGTACAGTCTCTTCCTCAAAGATTACCCAACAATGTAGCCAAACTAATAATACATAGGTAGCCACTGAATGCATAGGTTCAGACTATAACAGACTGGATACAGGTCAGAGAACAACGTGAGAACCTCCAATCTATATGTTACAGTATGTGGGACCCAAGTGATGATGTCTGATCATCCATAAACACATAATCACTCTGTCAAGCAAATTATTAAGAATGATGGCTCTGAGTTGGATGTCTGGAGGGAACTCTCTCAGTATTGCCTTTAGCTGACTGACATTATTTCAGTTTTCCACATGGGTGGTTCATAGATCTATTGTCAAGGGAGTGGCAAATCCATTCACAGTTTTACAGCCACTCCAGCAGCTGCTCTAGGTTGTAAGGGTGTTCTCCTGGTGCCAAACCTCTGTAGAGAATAGGGTCTAACATCTGGACAGCTCCCATACAACTCAGGAGCAGCTGTGGAAGAAGCAGCTGTAAAACCGACCATGGATTCACCATCCCAAGGCAATGAAACCACCAGCCTAATTTGCAGCTGGTCTGTAGAGGAACTCTACAGCTGCTATCTGCTCCTACTCAGCAAGGTTGCCATAAAAAAATCAGTCCTAAATGCATGGGTTGGTAAATCAAGCAGCGAACTATGACACTCATTTATTTGGATTATAGTACCTAATAGATCTTTGTGGATACCATAAATGTAACTTTATCTCAGGCTGCAAACCTAGGGACCATGGAATACAGCTGGACTGCCTTCTGGGACACATATTTAGAACTCAGCCTCAAACCTTATGGGGTAAAGGAATGGCATTAGGAAAAAAAAACAGTTACTATAGGCAAAATGCCACTGGTCTCGAGGTTAAGAACATATTTAAAAATACAACAAAATATTACAAGTGGGTACAAATGTTTTGCAGCAAAGCACAAAAAGCCATAACACAGATGAATTATTAATTTCCAGAGTTTTTCCTCATAATTTATTTACCCAGTTTACATAAGGTGGGTGGGGGTGAAGGAAAAGTAAAATCATTTTGTCTTTTTTAAAATCCGGAATTTCAGAATAATGGGGGAGATGAAGGAAAGAACTAGTGGTGAGTTTGCCACCATTTCCATTAATCAGGAAAGAAGGAGGACACAATAAAGTAGACTCCCTAAGTAGGAAAAAGCCCATTAATGGTGGCTGGTCTGAATTAGGGCTTAAAAGCTATCTCTAAGAAGTGGTATAAAATTGTCATTCACAGGTTGCAGGACAAGATAGAATTTGTGCAGGGGGGGACCCCAACCAATGGCATCATTAGGAGGTGCGTAGGGTTGAAATCACACCAGGTGGCACCCTAAGTGGAGTTGACACTATGGCTCCTCAAACATCTGCATTTTGGCAGAAATGAGCTGTGGCATCCACTTGTATCTCTTCAAAATGGTGAAGAGATGTGTGAGTGGGGTGAAGCCCAGTGGGAGGAGAAAAGAGAAATTTCAAAATTCAAAATTTAATTTTTAATTTTAAAAATATTTTTAACTTTTATTTTTTTAAAAAAAATCTTTAGAAACATCACATTTTACCAATTTTTCACTTTAACCACATAAAACTATGTATTCATAAACATATTTATTCAGTTTGTATGGCATTGTAATTTAAAGGTATAATTTTAATTTTGCTAGTTTATGTCACAACTATTACCATTACATTCAGATATATATGAGAATTATGATTTACAAGTAAATTAGTACAAAAAACATTACTAAGGATTCTGTATGGTGTGGTATGGGAGGAGATCAATGGGGAGATGATACCATGAGTTACCACAATGGATGACACCAACTCTTGTGATGCCACTGTCTCCAACATTGATCATCAGAAGAAGTAGGCTTTTCCTACTAATTCTTGCTGCCCCTTGGGCTGTGTATGTTCAAATATTTATATGACTGACTGATTTCTTTTTTTTATTGGCACATAAGGCAAATTCCAAGTGGGGCTAGGAGTAGGGATGGAAGGAAATTTCATTGGACATGATAGTCTTAATCAGAGTAACATTTTCCTAACACCCCAGATGGGCCACAAGAAAAAGTATATTTCATCTTGATCCTCTCCACCTTTGTGATGCTTGTAGGATGTTCTGAAGAAATACAGTATACAGAAAACAATGCACATATTTTAAATTGAGAACAGGATAGTAGCTTGGCCAGGGCTTTTTGTGCCATTGACAGTCCCTTCAATTAAGCTAAAGAGGAAAAGGAGCTGGGCCATCTGATGTGTTTGTCCACATCATATACATTTGGTGGGCAAAACGTTTTAACTCATGATTATGTGAATACATATCCAAGGGCAAATGCAGTATCATTATATTGTATTGCACTTTGTTTTGCACATCCTCTTGACTGATAAGATGGGATGCAAAATGTTTAAGACACACCAATATATAAGTAATTTTATAGGAAAATGCATTTAGAGCCAGCATGGTAGAGTCAACATGGTGTAGTGGTTTGAGCATTGGACTACAACTCTGGAGAGCAGGATTCAAATCCCCACTTGGCCATGGAAACCTACCAGATGACCTTAGATATGTCACACTCTCTCAGGACTTTATCACAGCCATCTTGATCTCACTTCATCTTCGTCCCAGCTGTGTTATTCAAAGAGAACAGAAACATGTTGATTTGGGGAATATTATTATCACACCTGTCATCAGTAGCTTGGCCAGGGCTTTTTGTGCCATTGACAGTCCCTTCTGCCTTTCCCTGTGATCCCGACTTCCTGCCCTCTGCCTACCCAGCTTGCCTTTCATTTATTTTTATTTTTATTTGAAATGCAATCCCAGAGTTATGGGAATGTTATTTAGTTAAAAATGTATGTATGTGGGGGAAGAGGGAAGAAAGTGAAAAAGTGAAAAAGAAAAAAGACTGCTTGGGAATAGAAAAGGGGAGGCAGGAAGGATGAGAATGACACAACGTAACTGCTCAATATCAGGACTGTTGTGAACTGTCACTTATTGCTCCTGTGGAGCAATGGGGTGGCAAAGTGATTGTCTGCTTATTGATGGGTTTTCTTTATCAGTGAAAAGATACACTCTAACTATGCACTCTTCAGAGGCAAAGCAGCAACAGATCAGAAGTGACATCATGCAATAGGTATTTCCAAATATGCTATTCTCTTACTAAAATTGTGGTTTAAAACCTGCATGTGATAAAGTCCTCAGCCTCAGAGGAAGGCAAGGATAAACCTGCTCTAAACAAATCCTGCCAAGAACCTCCCCCCCGATAGGGTCACCTAAGCATTGCCATAAGTCAGAAATAACTTGAAGACACACAACAACATAGATTTAAACCAGCAATTTCTCACTATTGTACAATGATCATGTGCCAATAAGTTTGCCATATGTCCTCCTGGGCAGAGGACAGATCTCTCTGTGAAGGCCTGGCCAGTCCAAGTCTAGCTTAAAGACCAAAAAACATATGAATCAAAAACAAGAGATTTGGAACTTGCCTGTCCCCAAAGAGCACTTGACCAGCAGACTGCAGCATACACCATGTACATCTATTTTCCCACTATGTACATGCATGATTTCTTTTAAGATACTCTCTATTGTGTTTCTTTTAACAAACAAAGAGTAATTATTTTGACATTTATGCTTTACCTGTAAATGTAGCATATTATAAATTTAATGCAAATTGATGTCTTCTTTTTCCTCTTATTTTGGCAACGTATCAGTAGCCAGACTTATCTAAACGGATGCAGAAAATGGGCTGAAGCTTACATCCTCAAAATGTGTCTGAGGAACAGGACAGGGGAGACAGGCTACTCCAGTAAAGAACTATAGCAAACCTCTTTTTCTCCTGCTGTTCTCTTTTTCCCCTTGTAAAAAGAATGCCTTACAAAGAATGCCTTGCACTAGCATTGCTTATTCTGGTCATGCACAAGGTAATACCTAACTGAAGATCAGATCCCACCAGTGCTTGGATTTTTTTAAAAACGGGTCACAAGTGGCCATTTTGGCTAGGGGGTTCTGAGAAATGCAGCCTGAAAAGTATCTTTTTGAAGCTCTAGATAGGATATGTTGGGATAAAGAAAGAACCAGTAGGCCACCAAACAGTTCTGTTGTAGATCTGAGTGGAAGGTACTTAAACTGTAACACCAATGTTTTATTCCAGTCCAGATATCAGATCTGACCCTTCTTTTTCTAGATCCTGGAAGAGATCCCAAAGACGTGTCTAAATTTAGCAACATTTGGAGTAAGATCATTGCTTTTCAGGCATCTTTATTATTATTCCAGTGAAAATGATCCAGCTATAAGCTAAATTCTAGTTTGGGAAGAATACTGAAGTGAATAAGAATGGAGTTTGTGACATTCAAAGCAAACGTTTGGACCACTGTTTGGAATTACAGGTCCTTAATTCAACATATAAAGATGTGGTAGCTGCACCCAATGTTTTGAAATACCAAACTACCACAACAGTTATGAGGTTTAATAGAGAACATTTGGTCCCAGCCCACTCCACTTTCATCAAAACTGTAATAGTTTCTCTTGCAGCACAGAGAGAAAGTATGATGGTTCAGTGCTATTGAGGACCAAGTTACTTCAAGGATCCCATGATCTGCCAGTCTGTTTGGTTCCTTATGAAGAAATGTAGTCTGTTAATCAGTGGAAGGTGGGTTTGTTGCTGAATTCACTGCAGAATCAGGCAGTGACATCTGGAGATTATTTCCATTGCTTGCTCTATACAGGCATCTGGCAGAAA
This sequence comes from Phrynosoma blainvillii, assembly GCA_026167975.1. Lineage (NCBI taxonomy): Eukaryota > Metazoa > Chordata > Lepidosauria > Squamata > Phrynosomatidae > Phrynosoma > Phrynosoma blainvillii. The sequence continues at coordinate 236,824,152 of JANUYF010000001.1, read as the reverse complement.
TGGACCAAGGCAGTGCAGAAGAGAAGCCAAGAAGTGAAGCCAGAGAAGCATCCACTAGACAAGTTTGAAAATCATTTGAAAATAAAAAAGGAAATATGATCTGCAAATATTTATACACTATTAGAGATAGAGAAGTCCATTAGTTTCATTTTCTCCTACAGTTGTTTAACAAAACACATACACCCCCCTTTTCTTCTGAGTATGAACATGTTTTCAAATTTGGATAAATTCTTCTAAAACAAATTATATGTTTTCTTCAATAAAGAAATTTACAAAATTTGATAAATTCTAGCCAAACTTGAATAGAAATGAAACTCTCCCCCACTCTTAATCATCACATTCCAAAAGGTGTTTGCCTTTTTATTTACAAGTGGTTCTAGGATGACAACTGTTGTAACACAGGAACACATTATCAACAAATATTTTTTTCTTTCTTTAGATGGTTTTTTAATATTTAAATCAGTACATGAAAGAACTAAAATACATGTAACAATTCAATTCCAAAGTCTTTAATCAAGTCACAACCCTGCTTGAAAAGCAGTGGCCAAGCCATTATCTACTCCTACAAATGTCCATGGGTAAACAGAAGTTGGAATTCAGAACTTGGAAAGGTGTTTTTGAAAACTACAGCTCCCAAAATTCCCTGGAAAATGTGACCAGACAGTTCAGGAAAATGAAGTGTAAAGAAGTATTGTTTATAAACACAGGGAATGGTAAGCAGTGCAACAAAGAACTTTTCCCTTCTGCCCCCTTTCTTGCCTGATCTTTAAGGACATGAATTGATTGCTGCAAAGGGCCAGCCATTTTTTGTCACTTGAAAACCCAGTTAGGTCTCCTATGTACTCAGGAGTCTCTTTCTTTTCTGTGTAGCTCTGGCAGGTCCAGCAATACAGTGGTCCCTTGGTATCCACTGGAGTTTGGTTCCAGGTCCCCCCATGGATACCAAAATTTGTGGATGCTCAAATCCCACTAAATACAATGGTGTAGTAAAATGGTGTTCCTTGTATAAAATGGCAAAATCAAGGTTTCCTTTTTGGAATATATATATATATATATATATATATATTAATATTTTCAAGCTGTGGATGGTTGAATTCCTGGATAAGGAATCCTTGGATACAGAAGTAAAGGTAAAGTCCCTTGACCTGAATGTCTAGTGATAACTGACTGTAGGGGGTGGTGTTCATCTCTGTTACTAAGCTGAAGAGCCAGTGTTGTTCGAGGACTGCTCTGGAGGTCATGTAGCCAGCATGACTGTTATATTCTGACTGAAGTGGTACCTATTTATCTACTTACATTTACATGCTTTCAAACTGCTAGGTTGGCAGAAGCTGGGACAAATGATGGGAGCTCACCTCATCATGCAGCACTTGGGCCTCAAACTGCTAACCTTCCGATCTTCCAATTGTCAGAATTGGTGTCTTAACCACTAAGCCACCACCCTTGGATACAGAAGGCTGACTGTATTTCTGCAAATGTGACTCATAACCAAAATTTATCTGTGAAATTCTTTCACAAGACTGTGGCAACCAACCAATCAAAAAGTGATTGACAAAGCAAATACCTCAGAAATAGAATTAATTTCTCTCTCAGTCAGGGCTAGGCCAAGCAATTTTGCTGCTTGAAGCAAAATATAATATGACATGCCATACACCCCCCACACACACACCTGGTTTCCCATCCAGAGGCCAACTTGAGTGCCACTTGAAGCTCTCTTCAACACTACTGACAGTATCATATCCTCCACCACACCTGAGCAGCAATTTAGTTCATGGAACTGGAGACAGGCCATGTGGCATACACAGCTCTGTCTTCAAAATGAAAGGAATAACTAGTTAGCTCAGGCAGAACCAGCTATGGAGTACCAACACTGCCTGCCAGCATCTGCTTCACTTTTGCCTAATGGTAGAGGTGGCCCTGATCCTAGCAATGCAGGATTGAGAAAAAGACTGTGACTGGCTTGTGAACACTGTAAAGTTAAAGTTTCTTGCTCTTCATCTACCTAGCAACGTGATTTCACTACAGTTGATCTCTCAAGGTTTTCCATTGGAATGTTGTGTCCTATACATGAGAATTCAGGATAGGTGGTAGACAGAGGAAGCCGCCTCTGAGCAGAAAGATTAGAACATCCAACAACTTATTTATCCAGAGGTGTTCACACACATATGCATGTGCATGTGCACGTGCACGTGCACACACACACACACACACACACACACTTTGGCTTTCAGTAGATAGAGAGGATTCCCTGGCACTAGAAAGATGACTGTAATTAGCAATGAACATGTGCTGAACTAGAGGGTGCGGCTGAAGAAAAGTTTATCTTAACACAGTTAATGGACTTGACAGAACTGCCACCTGATGTGCATTATTTAAAGAATTTCTCGCTTTTGGCTTCAACAATCAGCTGTCTGTCAACATCTTGTACTTACCAAGAAGGAAAATAAGTTTATAATGGTGTCTGATTTGTGTAGAGAAAATTTTAGAAGCCATAACACTTTATACCTCTATATGCAAGGAAATTAATGGTAACAAACAATCAAGCAGCCTTTGGCTTAGTCATTAAATGTGTGGCTAAAAATGAACTGATCCACTTCATGGCATGTACAAGACAACACAAAGATAATCAGGTTATTTCCCCCACACCAGTAATCTTGGAATCAAAATTAATTGATAACAGTTTTAAAAACTGTTTCTTAAGATTTCACCAGGGACTGAAATATGTTACATTCGTCTTTCACCACAATGAATAACTATTTTTATTATATATTTTTTCAAAAGGTCAGAATGAAACCACTTGAGCTTCAAACAGCTGTAGGTACAAATTTAGCTGAAAGTAGGCCTCTAATGACAGAGTTCATTCTCGTGGCTTCAAGTTTTATTTTGAATGTTTTGTCTTAAAGACGCTAATGCCGAACTGTTGTCTCAAATCTTTAATTCTAAATTACTTATTATATTGCCATAAATTATAGGGTACAGCAAAAGTTAGACTTTAAGAAGAGGCATGTTCATCCTTCTATAAATAGTGCTGGTTCACTTTTATGAGGAGGAAAAGAATCATGAAAGGGGGGGGGGGAAGGAGCATACAATTTATTCTGTAAGTGACGAATGCATGGCACCTTTCCAGGGGGTAATATGGCCATGAGCAAATTTAGGAGCATAATGGTAGGAGTTGACTGAAGGAAGTTGGTATGAATCTGTAATCTGCCATTCAACCACAATTGCAATGTTTTGCCCAAAATAATAGTTACAGGGTGAGCGATAGCAAATACCTTGTAAAAGATGTCCTTATGGTTCTCGTTCTTTGGATGCTTTGGTGCATTCCCAGCACATTATTAGAAAGAGCACATGGCCCAGACTGTGGCCACTGGATGGTGTGGTAGGCATTGTGGCTTGAGATCTGGCCTGAGCCCTTGGAGAGAATGAAAGGGTGGGGCTTTTAGTTGGTAGCAAAAGCAATGCCTTGTGTGCCACGTTGTTTGGAAGTCATCTAAAGTTCAAAAGGAGGAAACAAATTACTCAAAGCTGAAGAAAATCACCAAAGCCCACTTAGGAGGTAGTGGACAACTGGGGACTTCAACATTTGGGCAAAAAAACAGCACTGCAAAGAACCTGAAAGGGCCTTCCATTTTCCTGTCATGCACCTCTAACTTCCTCTTGATAGCATTTAGCATTTTAGCATTTACATTTCTGTGAACTCAGCACTCTCTAAATAGCTTACAGTATGTAAGCCAATTGCCCCTAACAAACTAGGTATTCATTTTACTGACCTATGAAAGGATGGAAGGCTGAGTCAACCTTGGAGCCTGGGATCAAGCTCACAACATTGTGGCTGCAGTACTAGCATTTAACCACTATGCCCATGGGCACAGTTCATAAGATGAGCCTGAGACAAGACTGTACCAGTCAGATGTGTTTCATGACACAATTTCAACAGATTAAGGAAGGACCATCTATGCTATCATATAAGTCATTTATAAAGATGCTGAACAATGCTGAGTCCAGACCACAGCCCTGAGGCACTCCATTAGTTACTTTTATCAAGGATGAAGGGGAGCCATTGGTGAGTACTCTTTGGGTTCCGTCTGTCAACCAATTACAAATCCATCTATCAGAAACAGCTCATAGTTCACCTGTTTGTCTGCAAAAATATCATAGAGGTCCTTGTCAAAAGCCCTACTGAAATCAAGATATACTACATCTACAGCATTTGGGAGGTTCTGGGTGGTGCAGCCCCCAAAAGGGAACTTTTCCACTTCCTGTGGCACACTAAAGCTGTACATAACCATGTAGAGGTAGGGATATATCCTGGAGCATCTTCCTACCAGTGCTCAGTTATGGATGACTTCAGAATGTCCACATCTTCATTCTTCTTTAAAATTATTTTCAAATATTGAAATTGCCAATGATATTTCTAGCTCCTGGAAATGGGAGGAAAGCAATCCACCACCCACCACCCCAGGTTGCAAGGAAATGTTGGGTTCAACTGACAGCTGTAAGTTGTGCATTCCTGCTCTACAGCCACATGGCACATGAAAAATCCGAGATGGGATGAGGCATCTATGTAGCTGGATTTCCATTGCAACCTTTACTACTCTTGCCTCTTCCACCTCTCTCTCTGTTACTTCCCTATGTCAAACTAGGCTGTATTCTCTTTGGGGCTGTTGTATCTTTTCCTTTATCCTAAGCCCTTGGGAAAAGAAGAGAGGGCGCTAGCCACACAGGAGCTCCCCACTCCTACTCACAGGCTCTTCAATACATTCTGCTCCACCTTTCCTATTGAAAGGCAGAAATAGGAGTAATCCAAAGTAAAATCACTTTCCCCTTTCTTACCCCTAAAGAGGAAAGGAACCTGCATGTGTGCCAAGTAGTCAAAATCATTCTAAGGCTGAACAGAGATTTTAAGAAAGTTTTATTCTATGTAATCAGGATTACATCAGCTTCCTGTGTATTATATTTTGAAAATCCTTCTCCAAGCTTAGCTTAAAAAGTCACAAAGCGACAGAACTAGATTATATCCCAAAGACACTTTAGAACTGAGAATCAAGTAGGGAAACATAACAAAAATCTCTGACACTGGTCCTTCAACACTTACAGGAAAGTAGACCTCTTGTTCTCTTTTGTGTCATGAAATTGTGTCATGAAGGCTTTCCCATGGCTAAGGAAGTGGGAGTTTGACCCTTTGGAGATCAGCCTCTACCAGCCTTCCTCAGGCTAATCATCAGCATCCTTTCAGAAGAGTGTGAAAGAACAGACCAACAGCCCCTGACGGCAAAGGCAGTAAAACTTTTATACTCCTGATCTCTGAAGGTTCCAGATATTTTAGCACCTCTATACTCCTGAAGCTTAATTGACAAAGGGTGTCTCCTGTTATCTTATGTAACCTTCTGTCATCCTAAGTGGTAAATTAAGCCCTTGTTAGCTGGATGTACCTTGGTTCATGACCACTAGGTAATGCATGAGTAGATTATCCCAGGGGCAGGGGCATCTTGCAATGAAGAATTTGATGCCAGGACATTTGCATTGTGGAACAACTAAACAGATGAACCACAATGCAGGAGAAGGATCCTAGAGACCAATTTTTAAAAAGAAACATACTGTAAGATAAGATTTGGTCTTTCTTAAGGATGGGCCAGCATGATATGGTTTGAGTGTTGGACTATAGGCCGAAACAGACAGACCAAATATGCCCACTTCAGGGCATCATTGATGTGTGACGTTTAGACGCCACATGTCTCAATGGTACCTTGAAGCCGCTTGGAAGCCGGGTGGCCACCCAGACATGCATGTGGTTGCTGTGGCCCCAATCCATTTTCAGAAGGAGTAGCTTCAAGCCATTCCTTCAGGGCCATCTGTCTCTGGAGAACGGGGTTCGAATCCTCGCTCCACCATGGAAACCACTGGGTGACCTTGGGTAAGTCACACTGTCTCAGCCTTAGAGCAAGACAAAGGCAAAATCTGCTTTGAATAAATCTTGTCAATAAAACCATGTAATAGGTTAGCCTGAGGGTTGTCATAAGTCAAAAATGACATGAAGTTACACAGCAACAAAAGGATGGGTGAATCCATCTATTTCCTATCTATGCCAGTTTTGTACAGGTTCATCCTAAATCCATCCCACCCCAATTTTGTTTGTATTACACTACTGTTTAAACACACACAATCACATTTGTGCATGCACACACAAAGATTTGTATGTCTCCTAAAATAAGCATTTCTCCACATGTGACTGGAAGAGGCATGTTCAATTTGCTTCTAAAATGATGACTGAATAAAAAAATCCCCATAGAAATGAAATCCAGAAGGAGAAGTGATACCTATGTTTCCTTTGGTCATAGTAGGTCAAGCTTCCATCATCAACAACAGTCACATAACCATCAAAGACAAGGAGAACAAGATGATGGCTGATATTCCCAACTGTTTGCCAACAGCTCTGGTAATCACATATATTCTGCCCCCAACTGACTGCTTAGTATTCATGTCTATTACAACCTATCAGCCTAGTCATCCCTCTTTATTTGTCAGATTCTTTGAAAAAGGTATCTATAAGACCACCAGCCTTCCCCAACCTGGTGACCTCCACAGTTTTGTTCCTATATTGTGTTTTCTGGAACACAGCACATAAACTCAGACATCCAAACAGGGAATATATATTTTCCTGGGAGGAATCTTTAGCTTTTACTTATATCAGTGGAGGATTAGGACTGCCATCATCCCCTGTGCAACACAATAATAGCATTAGTTTGTGGAAGGCTGATCTCTGCTATTTATCTTACTGCAAAATAACAGTGATTAGCTTTTGCAGATATGGGCACCAATTTTCCACCCTTGGCTGCAAGCCTCATTACCACCTTCTGATGAAACAGAAAGTGGCCAGAAATTTATTTCTGGTTTCCAAAATAAATAAATGAATGAATAAATCCTTTGGATTAAAGTAAGGTGCGTGAGGGTTGCACATCCAGTTTTATTGCAGAGACCACAAGTATATTCTCTAATATATATGTTTTACATTTTTATCTTAACATTTTGACAATACAAAAAGGCTATGAATCAAGACATAAGCAGGCAAGTTCTTATACAAAGAGCTGTGACAAGTAATGGATTTTAACACATTTTGTTCTCTTCTTTCTACTCCCACCTTTTTAAAAATTCCTTTTGTCTTTACTGCAGAATTGACACTTTGATATAACTTGTTCTGCTCTAAAGTTAGTATCATTGACAATTGTACGCCCATTAAAATGGGTTCTCCAAAATGTCATCAGGTTTTGTTGTGTACACCAAGGAGATGAGTCTTCATATTCAAACACAATAAATATATACCTTACTGAAACAATGATGTCATATTGGCTTTCATTATGCAATGACCTTAATTTAAAGTTCATCTTTTCAAGTAGGCTCCTACAGTATATCCTGTTAAGCCAGGTTCTTGAGCACTGGTTATCTATTCATCTCCAGTTTTTAGCAATCACCAGCCTGACAACCTCCAGTCAACAACACTGAGATCAGCCTTTTAAGTTGTAGTGTATTTGGTCCCCTAAAGATAGAAAAGAGTGATAGTACCTTGCTGTGATGGCCTGTTTCTGGGGGGAATATGTATCAGGATGGGAGGCTATTGAACACTCATATGGGAAGGGCAGTCTGCATGTCCAGTCCTCATTTGGAAGTTTGGGGATTTATTTTATTTTAATCTTTGTACTTTAGCAAACCTTGACTTTGGCTGACGCTTGCTAAAACCTCCCTTTTATGTGTGGCTGGTGTTATTTTGACTACATAAAGACTGGCAATTGAAGAATGAGCATGGGATAAATATCCCTAGGTTACTTTTCATACCTACAGAGAGGTTATAAGGTACTCTTGGGAAAGGTGATATCCAATTAGTGGTGCTTATAAACCTCTATAATGATAGAACCATTTGGAAAGAATGGTTCTTGCACACAAAGGATCTTGTACCTACAACACAGGAACAATTGTTTCTCCATCCATAAAGGAGCAAAGAAAAATAGATCTGTCAGTTTCCATGCAGTTAGGTTGAAGAGAAGGGGGTTGATTTCTAAAATTATGACTACAGAATTGATGGATTGGACAATACATTTCCTCTGACTTCATTGTGTGGCACGTAATTTAATAGGAATTACTCAGGGAGCCAGTTTTCCACAGTATCTTGGAGCAGTGCTTTATACCAAGAGAAGTGAGGTTGTTGCACCTCAGTATTGTCTAGGTCAGGGGTAGGCAACCTTTCCCCTTTAAGGGCCAAGGGACTTCAGCTCCCAGAAGCCTCACCATGTTGGCCAATAGTCCCATGTTGACCAATAGCTCCTGGGATTCTGAGAGCTGAAGTCCCTCGGCCCTTAAAGGAGAAAGGTTGCCTACCCCTGGTCTAGGTACTATGATTGGTTGTATTATTATTATTATTATTATTATTATTATTATTTCTTAGTAATGGCTCTCTAGAGAGTCAGGTAGGGCAAGAGGTACCAGGGACCAAACCACTTTTGGCACTTATACAAAAAATGTTTACCAAACTTCCCTACAGTTTTAGTCTTTCCACATGACACTCATGGGAGATTCTGACAATACTGCTGTATAATAATTCCCACTTTTGAAAAGGGTAGGAAATCTAAAATAGCCTTTACACCCTTACAAGTGGGCAATTTCTGTGGATCTGGGGAACAAATTATGCCCCACACAGAATCTGGTGTGGAACAATAAACCTTTCCATTGATGTACACACACACACACACACACACCCATTTTTCTGTCACATTCACAGCAGTGGCAATAAAATCACAGTTCCCTTTAAGAGTAAGGTGCTGGGAGAGAGAAACTCCTTATTTAAAATAATAATAATAATAATAATAATAATAATAATAATAATATGTTAAAAATTCACACAATACAAAAATTAAAACACAACAACAACAACAAAAATAAAACAAACCATAATAATATAGCCTCATCTGAGCCTTCAGGTATCACATCTCTTCAATTAGCACAGTTAAAGGTTGCAGTATAACATAATGGCTCTCTGGAGGAATTTATGTTGGATGGAACCTGATATCATCATCCCACCAAGCATTTTCAAAAATGTTGCTCCTTGTCTGACTTGATTTGATGGAAAGTGCAGGAAACCATGTCCCAGAAACAACAGCAGTGCCAGATGCATGCACAAGCTATGTAAACTACTGTTTAGGGTCTCAAAACATTAAAGACTTCAAAATACAATAACAAAGAATAGGACCCTCTCAAGAAAATCTGTTAACATTTTGGTGATGTTATGAGGCCTCTTAAATGGAACATAGTTTCAGGCTTCAATGTGTTTTAATCCAGTGGTAAATGATAATATATCACTGTCAAAATTCCAGCATTTAGAAACATTGCTTTCTTGGACTAAATATCTCAAAAGGCCTCAACCAAAATGGCAACACTGGTAGTTGAGAGATTCTGGCACTTGTAGCCCAAATAAAGTAGCTTTCCCATGCTCTGCAAAAACCCAAGCACTTGCTAGCTCAAGGGATTCCATCTTCAAACATAGATGTGAACTGGGAGCTCTATCTGAAGAAGACACCAATGAACAAGATCCTGGTTCTGTCATATATACTAGATCAATGGGAAATCATATGGCCCCACTGATGCTATTGAACACTTCTGACTGCTGCCAAAGGCTGGCTTTGCTGGGAGCTGCAGTCCAAGAATATTTGGAGGGTTCCCCAGCCCAGTCCTATATCATGGTGATAAGGTCTGGCACATTCATTTGAGCATGACATAATTTGCAACGTGACACTTTTATGACATAACCTGCCACCTATTTTAAGAATGAGTTAATGGCTTGCTAATGTGCCTTTTGAATACCTTTGTTACAGTTGACAGTTTATCATCTGGTGAACCATTTATCTCAGATCCTTCTGGTCTATTTATAAGCCTTTAGGGCTTTGTCACTTTATAGGCCCACTAAACATCTCCTAACAATCAGAACCCCTTTAGCCTAAATTTTTATTTGTTTTTATTATGTTTACTGAGCAGTAACAGGAAGAAAACCAAGTAATTCAAATAGGCAGGTGTGGAAAGAGTGTCCCAGGTCCAGGACTTGTTCATTTCATTACTATCCCATAAAATTATTTAATGTTTTTAACTTTCCTGTGTTTTGGAGGTCATAACTGACATTCCAAAATACACAGGCCTACTTCCTATTGTTAATCCTAACTAAAGCAAAGCCAGTGAATCTGTTGGACTGAGCTTTATCTTGACTCACCATTCAACAATTGATTCTAGTGAGGATTAACTAATAAGAGTTTCATCTTTTTTTTTTTTTTCCTTAGCGATACCATTTAACATTCCTTGTTTTCCAGCGGAGGCCTTCTCAAGTGTGGTGGCCTTCCAAATACTTTGGACTGCAGCTCCCATCAGCCCTCACTGTTGGCCACATTGGCTGTGGGCTGCTGGAAGTTCAGGTCCAAATTATCTAGAGGATCCAAGGTTGTGAAAGGCCCTACACTGAGAGGGGGAACATTTCTATGCTCCTTCAAATCTCATCCCCTCCAATTGCTCTCAGTGCAACAGATTCCCTAGTAAAACATTAGTTACATTCAAAAGTCTGCCAAAAGTAACAGAGCCTAGTTGATACCAATATGTTGACAATGGCAGCTAATGTGGTGGTAAATTTAAAGTTGTTATCCAGGATGTTGAACTTATTTTAAGGATATGGTTGAGCACCTTGGGTCCTTTAAAATCTGGAATAAAACTCTGAATGGATTCACTGTCCCACTGACATGGAAGCCACCAACTGTCACTATGTGGTAGAAGAGGTATCCAATGACTGGGTTTATACTGGTGAAGATAAGATGGTCCTAACTAGTCAGTGTTTATCCCTCCAGGAGATATTAAAAGGAAGGAAAATGTGGATGAATGCTCTATGAAGTCTCATTAAAGAAATTTGTACCTCTGCACTGGAAGCAATAATCTTTAATATATTTGGTGTTGTTTTACATTAATAACTCCTGTGTTAAAAGCTCTACATTGGCTGCCAATTAGCTTCCGGGTGCAGTACTAAGTGTTGGTTATTACCTTTAAAGCCCTATATGGCTTGGGCCCAAGTTTCTTGAAGGAATGCCTCTCCCCACACAATCCGCCCTGCATTCTCAGAACATCAGGGAAGAATCTACTAGAATACCATAAAAAAAAAAGACTTACTACAATCTCCCAAAGATTGTTTACGGCCGCAGCTCCCAAGTTTTGGAACAGCCTGCCGGAGTAGATTTGTCTTATCACCACTCTAGAGGCCTTCAAGAAGGCACTCAAGATGGAGCTCTTCCAGTGGGCCTATCCACCTGATCTCCTCAACAGGCCTTAAGTTAAAATAGTATGATTACATGGCTTGGAAGTGGATGTTGATTAGGTTGTTTTATTGACTTTTACAATTGTTGTTTATTGACTTTTATAATGTTCTTATTGTATTTATTGTATTCACTTTAGTTGATTGTAATTTTGTATACTGTTGCTCATTTTATTGGTGTAATCCTGCCTCGATCTGTAGGGAGAGGCGGGAAATATAAATATATTATTATTATTATTATTATTATTATTATTATTATTATTATTTATTAAAAAGGTAAAGGTAAAGGTAGTCCTTCAGCATGAATGTCTTGTTACTGACTGCAGTTCTCATCTCCGTTTCTAAGACAAAAAGCTAGCGTTGTCCAAAGACGAATCTGGTGGTCATGTGATCGGCATGACTGCACTGAATACTATTACCTCCCCACTGAAGTGGTACCTATTTATCTATTTGCATTTGCATGCTTTCGAACTGCTAGGTTGGTTGAAGCTGGAACTAGTGACAGAAGCTCACCCCATCATGCAGCACCCGGGCCTTGAACTGCCAACCTTCTGATCTTCCAATCATCAGAATTAGCATCTTAACCACTAAGCCACTACATCCCTCCTTTTACACTAAACTGGAGCCTTTACTTTTACACTAAACTGGAGCCATTTTCTAAGGTATCTAATTGTTTCTTAATTGTTGTGACATAAGTGAGTTCATTTCAACCCAACACAAGATTTGTAAAATGCTTATTTTGTGCATAATATAGCAATAGTAATAGCAAGTACATTTCTATACATTTATCAATGAACTAGCACTCCCTAAGCGGTATACAGTGTTCTAGCCAATTGCCTCCAACAAGTTGGGAACTCATTTTACCAACCTATGAAAGAATAGAAGGCTGAGTGGACCTTGGAGCCCTCCTCTAGGATCAAACTTACAACATTGTGGCTGCAGTACAGGCATTTAATCACTGTGCTACATGGTTATTGTTAGAGCTGAGGAGAAACCAGAAAATAGAAAGTTATCTTGGATAAGAAATTAGCTGTGACTGTAGTTCCATGGCATAGAACAGTATTTACTGTTATTATTGGAGTGAATTAGTAGTAGCAGTAGTAGCAGTAGCAGTATTTTCATTTATATCCCACCTTTCCCTCAATAATGAGATTCAAGGTGGCTAACAGCATATTTAAAACAATATAGTTGAAAACTATGCAAAACATGAATGTTAATTCATTACTTTCCTATTTCTTAGAAGCAATAAAAAAGCTATGTTTCTAAAAAAATTAAGATATAAATGCTGTAAGTTGTGCTTCCACTTTTTAATTTAAAAACCAAAAGCTCAAATTCACCCCATTTTTGAAGGCATTTGTAGATTTTGGTAAGTTTTTCATCAAAAGCCCAACCAACCAAATTCTCTGCATCACAATTCAATAGAGGACCTCTAGTGTCTGCTGAGAAGAATGGTGACCAGATGGACCCTAATCTGATCCTACAACCTGCTTCGTGTGTTCTAAAATCAACAGAAACAGAAACACAAATCGTCTCCCATTTAGATGTCATATCTCTGCTATGAACTCATGAGAGGCTGAGGAAAAGGCACTTTCAATTAGAGCTCTGTGCCTCCATGATTTAGTTTGAAGCCTGATTCCATTATTTAGGTCTGGGACCAAACAATTCAGTTATTTAGGTCTGGGGCCATTTGAACAGATCTATCTTTAGACCAGATCCAACTCTCACTTCTTGAGTTAGGATGGCAAGTAAGAGCACTGGCTAGGTAAGTGTGTTCAAGGCTAACAACAACAACAACAATTTGACGCAGGAAATATATTCAGCCATGTAGTAATATATGGTACATACAACAAAATCCAAAATCTACAGAACAGTAATATGTTTATTTGCCAACTAAAACGCACAACATACATCATGCAAAACTTTGTAGTTTCACTAGCTTCTTCATCAGGCTACTGATGGCAGGGATCTTTCATTCCCCAGTGCTTCATGCCTTAGAACAGTCCAAGTCCTCGAGGCTATGTGAGAGTACAAAATAGTTACCACCATGCCATTAATGCAGTTGCTTATGTTACTATTAGTGAATCCCATACTGAAGATACTATTATAGAATTTCTTTCCCCTTGTTCCCTGAAGAGAGTTGATAAAACGCCCACCTCCATTTTCTGTCCACATGTTTAGTGGATAATTTTGAGGCACCATTTGTGCATAATAACTAGTAAAAAGAAACTCTACTGAATTATGTTGCTCAGTATGGTCATCTGGAGGAGGCCATTCCTGAAATGTGTTGTGTGCCAAATGGATTGTGTGCCATTGCTATATATGGGCGAGAGGAGAGTTATGTCTTGTTGTTGCTATTGTTGCTGCTGTTCTGGTTGTTGTGTGCCTTCAAGCACCCTAAGATGACTCTATCACTGGGTTTTCTTGACAAGAGCTGTTCAGAGGGGGTTTGCCTTTGCCTTCCTCTGAGATTGAAAGAGTGTGACTAGCCCAAGATCACCCAGTGGGTTCCATGGCAAGTGTGATTCCAACCCTGGTCTCCAGAGTCATAGTCTAACACTCAAACCAATACACCACTCTTTGTCTCATTAGTGGCAGTAAGGAGGAACCAAAATAATCAAACATAAAGAATCTTCTCACTTGGTCTGAAATGCATAGGAAAATATCCATGTCTGCCCCTTTATTCCCAAATCTTCCTGATATCCAATTAACATGAACCTTGGCTCATTTAACAGTGAGAATGAGTAGCCATACATAGGATTGTGCTTTTAATGCCAGGGTGAAGAATGCTGGACCCTCCAGATGTTTTGGATTACAAGTCCCACATTGTTTTACTGTTTGCCATGTTGGGTGGAGTTGTAGACCAAACTTTCTAGAAGGTCAAGACATCTGGAAGGCCCAATGGATTCTGAAGAAAGTTTGAATGTAAAAACTCAATACTTATTGACATTTTTAGACTTTTAAAAACAACAACAATGTTATTAGTGGTGTTTCAATTTGTCAACATTTCATATTACTTGATTAATATGCATAATTTTTAATAATCTGTAAACTGATTTAGGAAGACTCGTGTCATGAAAGATAGTTAAGAAACAGCAAAAAGGGAATCTAAGGGGGGAAGCAGACGGGCGGCACGGGGCTGCCCCGGGAAGCTGCAGATCAGGGCTGAGGCATCCGCATTCCTCGGCCCCATGGCGCAGCATCCCTGCTCCAGGAAGGAGCACTAAAATAGCAGCGGAAGTGCAGCGGAAGTGCGTCATTGGAGCGCCGGCCGTGTGGAGGGCCGGCCGCTCCGACAATGTTTTGGGGAAGGGGTTGGGGCGCGTGAGGCTGCCCCTCCCCTTCCTGGCCTCAAAGATGGCACTTTGTGCCGTCTGCTTAGGCCCTAAGTAGACAGCAGCCTGCCTAGTTAGTTGTGATAATGGAAGTTCTCTCTTATGGAGCAACACTTTATCTGTGCCCTAAATGCAATTCTTAATCCCAACTAGAGTAGACCCATTGAATCAGCTTCCCAAAAGTAAGTCAACACTTATGAAAATACTATTGATTTGAGATGTCTACCCTAGCTGAGGCTGGCAACTGGATTTCACCTTCTGTTCCCCTGGGAGACATACATGGCCATATGTTTTCCTCTCCCACTCTGGCCCATATTCAAATGCCTTCAAGGTCAACCAGGCCTGGATTAAGTGAATGAATATTTATTCAAGCTAGCCATGCTGTCAAGCATGCCTATGATTGCCCATCTCTCACTCAGCTCATCCAATCAGTACACAATAGGGTCTGAAAATGTTTCAGCTCCTATCATGATATACAATACCAAAATTCCAGAGACATCTGTATAGCTCCTTGTGTTATACAGCTGAACAAAATGTGTTCTGTCTCAAGCATGCATAGAACTGAGTTGTGTTTCCATGGCCCTTGTATCAAATGTCACCAGTGAAGAACATAGCATCTGTGAAAGAAGATGCTGAAAGAAAAAGAATCACTCATACTCCACAGGAAGTAGGCATTGGAGAAAAAGTAAAAAGGGAAAAGGGAATTTTATAATGCCAGTATGGGCAGCTGAAAAGGAACCTTTGAGTATCTAGTACACAAATACCACAGTATAAGTATAATGAGCAAAGTGTCAAAAGTTTCAAAGGGGCCAAAAGAGGAAATCAACAATGTATTTTTTTAATCGGTTTTCCTCATCAGGAAGGCAGTGAAAGACAGGATGATTTTATTCCATGGAAGAGAGGAGAAATCCCCATAAAAAATCAGAGGATGGAAATATAAAATGACAGGCCACATGTACTTGTATGCAAGATCTTCTGTCTCTTGGCTTTAAGCATTTTGTAGTCAAGAACGGGAAAGGAGAGGAGACACGGGATCATTCAATTGATGCAGGGATCAGTTATTATGTGTCTTGTCCAATTCTACATGGAGAGAAGGAATGAAAGCAAAAATGTGTATCACTGGATTAGGCCCATGTGCCAACATGGTGGCCTTACACCATCCAATGGGTGAGACAGCCTTTTCCCATTCCTGCAGCCAATCGGGGCCATGGCTTTGGAGACTGTTAGGAGACCCAACAGACATTAGCTTAGACAATGCATTGCTTTTCGACCACCCCTACCCAGAGCTCACAGAACTAACCTTTTAGGACCAGAAAAAGTCTACTGGGGATGCTAGCTGGATAATTCTGGGGGTTGTAGTTTAAAAAATATTTTTCTGAGCTCTGGCCCTCCTCAGGGTTGCTGTGAGAACATGGACATGCCATAATCCACATGCCTGTGAGCCAGCTTTGAACTCTCAGAAAAAGAGTATTTTCTTTCCACTTTCCCTATCCAATCTGTTCACTGATGAAGCTCATAACTACTTTCTCAAATATGATCTAACCTGTGAATGGGGTGGTATGGAATTTGCATTCTGAAAGGCATAAGGCCTCTCAAATTCTGCAACTAACTAGTTATATAAGGCATAATATGGATGAAGATTTACTAGGAATGGGCAGAGTGGTTTTGAAACTGAGATTCTGAAATCTGAATAATAAATGCCTTGCTGTAATAATAGATTTGTGTTATTTATGCCATTTACAAATAAATATGATTGAATATGAACTGGCTCTCAGGGGATTGATTCATTCTGGATGATTACCCATACATTTTAAATCTGCAAACTTTAAACTGCAGTAACTTTCCATGATTTTTTTTTCTTGTACTAGCTCTGATCCCAGGACTGTTTGCACACATTAATGCATATATATGGACCTTATCACATGGGGTCTGAAGCAAAGCTAATCCAAAGGGCATCCACAGCTAATACATATTATTCCCCCGTGTTTACACATGACGCTGCCCCAGAACACGGAGCTAATCCGTATTGTTCCCCCGTGTCTACACACGACGCTGCCCCAGAACACGGAGCTAATCCGTATTGTTCCCCGTGTCTACACACGACGCTGCCCCAGAACTCGGCAGAATACGGAGCTAATCCGTCAGGAGCAGGGAGATTTTGACATTCGGTTTGTAGAGGATGTACCTAGGGAGCCTTCGCATTCATTGCGAATTGGTGGGCAAGGCGAATTGGTGGGCAGGGCGAAAATCCCAGCGAGGGGAAGCGATTGCCTTGGCAAAAGGCAAACCGGATTGGAAAGAAGAGGAGGAGAGGAAGAGGGAAGAGGGAAGAGGGAGGCGATCTCTCTCTCTCCATGGGCTGCCTTCCCTTCTCCAGTCCTCCAGCCCTCCTCCTCCCCGGTTCCCATGGCTGCCTTTCCTCCCGGCTTTTTGTGACGGGAGAGAAGGGAGCCTTGGTATTAATTGCGAAATGGCCAAAAGGGCGATTTCGCTACGGAACCGAATTTATTTCTACTTCTGTTTTTCTTCGCTTTTTCTTTGCTTCATGGCCAGCGTTTGATAAGGTCCTATGTGTGTGTCTTCTTTGCCTGCAAGTTGTTTCCGACTAAAGGCAATCAGATAGATACAAATCAAGAAATAATTATGATAAGTAGGATAGAAATAGAAATGACAGCCAGCATGGCATAGTGGTTTGACTGTTGGACTATGAATCTGGAGAGCTAGATTCAGTTCCCCATTCAGCTATGAAACTTTTTGGGTGATCTAGGGCAAGTCACATGCAGTCAGCCTCAGGGGAAGGCAATGGCAAACCTCCTCTGAAGAAATTTTGCCAAAAAACAACAACACCCCATGGTGAGTTCACCATAGGGTCACCATAAGTCGGAAACAACTTGAAGGCACACAACAACAACAGCAACAACAACAGAATAGAAATACAGTACATCTCATCATACTGGGACTAGGTGATCTGTGGGTCTGCTGTGAAGCCATCTTGACCAACCCCAATTCTCTCTTGCTGCTTCTTGCTCTTTGAAATGGACTTGGACATAACAGCCTTTCAACTGAGGATGCATTCAAACAGAGGATTGCTATCTGTAAGGCAGACGCATGGACACCCTCCTTTGTTGTTTAGGCATCTTTGAACAGGTGGTATGTCTCATTCCTCTCCCAAATAAGAGAAATGAATTTTATTTTTCTTTATTTTTTTCATATAAAGCAGACAGTCTTAAAAGAATGCATAGCCTGAGAGGAAATAGTTCTAAAATAATGCTGAGTGACCAAATATACAAAAGCAACTTCACTCAACATGGAGCCTGAGCTAAGCAATGCAGGAATTATTAAAAAGGACTGTGGCTTCTTTTAAAGGACATGCACTCCCCCCACCCACCAAAAAAGAATGGTCATTAGAAAAAATGTCTTTACGTGTATGTATATCCAAACTCCCATTCAATAAAAGGCCTGTAAAACTTTTTCATATCATTTCCCTGTTTACTTTGACTCTTATATTTTTTTAAAAAGAAATGTTGAGGACAGTGTTTTCAAATAGACTTTTATAACCAAGTATCCAACACACATGGGCATCCTATAAAATCTACCAGCAGTTGCACCCCACCCATGGCACCATCCCAGCATTCAGTGTGCTTTGCTGTTATAATAATGATGCTTGGCAGCTGTTACAGTCTCAGCCTCCATCATTATGAATAATCTTCTTTAGCCGGTGATAAAATGGAGACTGTAGAATTTACTGGAGTTAGACTGAAGATGAGATATGTATGTATGTGCCTTTAAGTCACTTGTCGACTTAGGGTGACCCTATGAATTTCAGAGAGTTTTCTTAGGCAAAGAATACTCAGAGGTGGTTTTGCCAATTCATTCCTCTGAAATATAGCCTACAGCACTTGGGATTCATTGGCAGTCTGCCATCCAAGTACTCACCAGGGCTGACCCTGCATAGTTTCCAAAATCAGACAGGATCTGTTACCTTTAGAGTATTTAGGTAGATAAATTCAATGTGGAAGTGTAACAAAATCTCATGGAAATCAAATAGCTTTTTTATTATTTAAAAAAACTGAAAGGAGAACTTATTTCAGAGATAAACAACACATGGCCCATGGGCCTTATGCATTCCTTGCAGTCTTTTCAAAACAGCCCCAGCCCCTCCATTGGTCCAAACATGGCTGCCCCAACAAGCAATACAACAACTAGCTCTACCAAAGCCTTAATTTCCTTTAAGAGATCCCTCCTACTATACTTTCTGTCTGGCAGGCCAGCACAGGTGGCATGGTGATGGAGCTGCACTTGTACTACACAGCCTGCCCTTCATCACTTCAGCTGCTGCTCTAATGGCAGGGGAGGTAGGGACAGGTGCAAAAGTAGTTGGCTTCTGTCCATGAGGATGGACAGCAATTTTCTCCTTCCCTTCTGGCAGCAAAACAGGATATCCCTGTTTGAGTAGCAAAACAAGTTAGCATGTTCTAATGCATGCTGGAAGATGGTGCTTCCATGGTCTTCCCAGCCTACTCACCCCAAGGAGAAACAGATGAGGAAAAAGGAGGCCACCCAGAGAACAGGTGACAATGTGAGGATGTAATGATACATATTGCTTCCAAAGGATAGAGAAAGGTCAGTGGTCAGTTTGATGCGGTTACTAAGAGCCTTTGCAGACTACTAGAAATAGAGCAAATTGAGTCCACTTTAACTGCCCTGGCTCAGTGCTAGGGAATCATGGGAATTGTATTTTTTTCTGAGACATTGAGCCTTCTCTGTCAGAGAGCTCTGGTGCCACAATAAACAACAGTTCCCATGATTCCCAAGCACTGAGTCAGGGCAGTTAATGTGGACTCAATTTGCACTATTTCTGGTAGTCTGCAAAGGTCCCAAGTGATGTCCTAGCTTGCTGCCACACTGGAGAAATAAAGTAGTCTGATACCACTTTAATTGCCATGACTCAATGATATGGAATTATGGGATTTGTAGTTTTGTGAGATAGTCAACCTTTCCTGTTAGAGAGCTGTGATGCCCCCTCAAACTACAAATCCCAGAATTCCATAGCACTTAGCCATGGAAGTTAAAGTGGTGTCAATTTTATTTCTGCAGTGTGACAGCAGTCCTAGACAAAATTAAGCTGTCAATATACATTCATTTTAGTCAGGGGTACTGACTAAAGGAGTAGGTACCAGGGGTCAGCAGCACTTTCTTTGAATAAATCAACCTCCTTCATAGCATCTGATTTTGAAATTAATGGCACCATTGATGACACCTCTATCATATTGCCAAAGTAATTTGTTCCTGTAACATGCTTTTCCCTGTTAAGAACTTTAATCCATACATTTAAACAGCAGACATAATATTGAGCAATTCCCCGGCTAGCTGTTCCATTGTAGGATGAAATCAGGAAGCCAGAGATTTATGAAACAATTCAGTGGTACCTGTGCACTTCCACAGTAATTTATATATTATATAGATGTCAATTGCTCCCATAAACATCATTTGATTCAGCAGTTTTGGGTGAGGCAAATTCCTACATTGTCCAGCTGTAAAGATAATCTTCAAAGTGTGAGCTTCATATTTGAATCTGCCAAAAGCCTCAAAACCACAGAAATGAGATCTGAACTGCTCTACAGTAGCTGAACAACAACACAAAATTGGTCTAATAAAAAGTATTGCTTTACCTATTTTGCATTCAATTCTCTTCAACCAACAAGGCATTGGGATTCCCTTTGCATGCTATAAAAGCAAGTGCCTTCCTTTTGTTTATATCTACAGTTTTTGAAACTGTTTGACCAATATGAATGACCAAGCAAAGACATGATTCAGAAGCCAATAGTGACTGGATAGGTATGATTGTTGTTATGTTCATGTTATGTAGAATTTATATCCCAAAGTCTCATCAATTTCACACAAGTGTTTCACTGGCCATATATTCATCAACTCCTAACATCAGAGATACTGAACTTTAGCAGCTGAACGATACTGAGCACAGAATGTTCTGCTATCCCTGTGCCCTTTCTTAAACAATTTAATAGGAATATCCCTGGGTCCAGTGGTGGTTTGTGGACAGACAGGGGGAAGTCTCACTTCCCCCACTATACACATACAGACACCTTGATCTACAAGCCATCTCCAAATGGGCCTGGTATCATTAGCTGGCCAGATCCAGACTAACTACAGGGGCTAAGCCAATGACAGGTGGAGCATATGATCATCTTCCCACTCCCAAAATGGCCAACTGTAACATCAGACCAGTTTAAACAATGCCACCACTGAGTGGTGTGAGGTTAGCAAAGTAACAATTATTAAAGCTGGTCCTTCTCAACACTGCCCAAGGTCTTTCTTAGATTTCTTGGAAAATTTCCATGAGGAAGCTCAGACCAATCACCAACATCTGAAAATATTTTTCAGAACGGTGTTCTCCAACTTGGTGCCCTCCAGAGGTTCTGACCCACAACTTTCATTAGTCCTAGACAGCATGGCTTATGGTCAGTGATGATGTGAACTACAGTCCAAAACATCTACAGAGCACAAGGCTGGAGAAGGCTGTTAGAAAAAATGTCCCCTCCTATCCATTCTCACTTAATCCAGTAGCAACTTTCCAAACTCCATCCTTTAACTTCTTTCACTCTCTAGCTTCTTCGGTGGCTGACAATAGAAAAGGCACTTTCCACAAATTCTTTGCCTAACTGTAACTGTTTCATATTTACAATCACTGCTTAGTCACAATTTTGACACTATTGCCATAATCATAACTCACCCTCCTCAACCTACTTTACTGGGCACCAGCTACATGGAAATAAGGAGATCCATTCTGCTGATAATCAGAGCATGGTTGAATCTGGACTGGATGAGCTTAGTTAAGTATAAGCTGATACAGGATTCTGGCCATTGTTTGTATCAGGTCTCCACATTTTTATTTCATTTATGCATAACATTTTCCTCTTTCTTCTATCAGGTCTTAATCACTTACTACTCATCTCATCAACCATTCTCTTTTGGTGTAGCAGCAAGTCTGAATCATGCTAACTTGAAATCATGCTCATTAGAAGTCAGGCCACTGATGCACCACTCATGGGAATTTTTCAGAGTCATGAAAATCAACCTATTATGTCAAGAGGAAAAAGAGAGAGGGAGGGAGAAAGAGGCCAAGGACATCTTTATTACTGAGAAAGACGATGCTGAACATCTGTTAATGCCAGGAAAGCTCCTTGAAAGACTGTGGACATCTGGACATTGTGTAATATTCAGGAACTATCTGCTTTTATACAAACATTGAGTGCTCATAAGAGCATGAACAGAACCCTGCCTGATCAGAGCAGAGGCCTTTAGTTCCCTCTTAAGCATAAAGTATAAAGAAAATGCTTTCTTCTAGGAGAAGAAATCCAACTCATGATTACCACCATTTCCTGCAATTTTCCAGGGACCAGAAAATTCCAAATGCAGCCATAGTACCCGTGGCTATTTCAAATTTTGCCACAGTGCTAACTGATTGCCTTGAATGAAAGGCAAAGTAATTCAATTACTTCCTCATCAAGATTCCTGTCCACAGTTCTTTGAAACCATTGAAAATCTTGACTTACAGCCACTCCCAATCACAACATGTCACTATCAGATACACACAAACAACACACTTTAAAACTAGTCTATATTATTGAATGAAGTGTTATCTATGGGGAGAAAGAGAGAAAGATGGTGAAGTGAAACAAATCAAAGGAAAATTATGTAACTTCTGGTACAGACAGAACTTATAGTAATTCTACTTAAGGGACCTGGTCATTGTAAATTTCAGTATGAACTGACCTGGTTCATCCCAATGACTCATGTGTAGCCCAGCAGTTGGTTAATCATCATTTTTGTAATTCACAAATGTTCCAAGCCATGTTTTGTGGCTAAAAGAATGTGTAGATATCCTTTGCAAATATTTCTTTTATGTGTTTAAAATAAGCATTTATATATTTTAAAAGTGACCATGGGTTTTTACAATGCACACTAAAACAAGGAGAAAAACTGCAATAACCCCCATTCAATTCCTCTTTCTGTTTTCAGTCACAGAGAAGCAGAACAAGATTTCCATCCTGTTGTTGTTGATTTTATTTATATCTGGCCTTTTCCCTAGAATCAGGATTCAAGGTTGCTTAGAAATGAAAACAAATACAAAACAGTTCCAATGTACATAAAGTCAGTATTAATATGGAGTTCAATTATCAATAACATGAAAAACAGTTTCCAGCACATAATTAAAATAACTGAAAGAGCAGTTTAAAATAATGCAATTTAAAATTGTACAAATGAAGAACAAGAAGACAAAAACACTAAATCAGCAGGCTACAATAAACTCTTTTGCTTAAAAGGTAATACAGAAAATGCATCCACTAAACTGTAACTACTGTCCTGAGATGAACAGAAAAAAAATCTCCATACATGCATCTCTAGGAAGACCCGACTGTTTGTAATGTGGGAGCTTACAAAACCCAGAAGTATTTGTCTTCTTTCTTTCTTATTAATATAATTTAAGAATGGTTCCCAATCTTTTTTTAAAAAATCTATCAATTTCTCTTGAATCATTATGGTTAACTTATCTATTTCATCCAAATTGAATATTTTGACTATTCAGTCTTTGATTGTAGGTATTTCTTCCTTTTTCCAGATTCGTGCATACAATATTCTGTCTGCTAATATCATATAATGGAGTACTCTAAGGTTTAAAGTCAGCATCTTCTTTTGGTATGTCTAAAAGAAAACATTCTGGACTCATTGATAATTTTATTTTATTTTAATTGACAAGTAGGAAGTCATATGTGTTCTATATTTAGGATAAAGAGAGTGGAGGTGACCATTTTATAATTTGGTTGATACAAGTGTGTTGTTGTGTATTGGTGTATTGGTATTGTAACACATATATTTGATGTGTGATACTGGAAAAGACAACAAATTTTATTTAAAAATGGCATAGAAGACTTTATCAAGCACAGCTATTTAGCATGTGGTTTCTGTAATCTGATAGTGGAGAGGCTTTCACCAATGTAGAGTGTAAATAACATTTAAAAAGAATTTGGGTTTTTTTGCCTAGATATACAGTGGGCCCTTGGTATCCACTGAGGTTTGTTTCCAGGCCCCCTTGTGGATCCCAAAGTCCATGGATACTGAAGTCCCATTAAATACAATGGAGTAGTAAAATGGTGTCCCTGACATAAAATGGCAAAGTCAAGATGATATATATATATTTAAAATTATCAAGCCATGGATGGTTGAATCTATGGCTACAGAGGGCCAATTGTGTTAACAGCTCATCTTAAGTTAGTGACAGCTTATTCTGCTTGTAATGTTGGTGTTTCACTAAACTTTGATGTATTACAGTGTATTCCTGTCACCATTCAATAAATAGAAATATTTTGTGGAGGAAAGAAGGCAGACTTGCCACAATTTTTTCTTCACTCTCATTGCACTCTGAAATCAACCCATCCCTTCTCTCTCCAGAAGCCTACCCCTATCAGAAAAAGCAACAAAACTGATAACTTTTGCATGGCAGTAATCAAAAAAATTAATATTAAAAAATAGGCATGCTGAAATGGAAAGGGGGGGGGAAGGAGAAAAGAGAAAAGAAATGGAATGCCTGTAACTATACAAACAGGGATAGAGCCATGGGAACCTCTTAGCAAATTGACAGCACAATATTATGAAAGGCTCCTCAGTCACGGTGAACATCCAAAAGGCAGACAGAGAGAAAAACCCCATGCAAGGAATAGCTGTAGTTAATTCAGTTTGGCCATTGCAGACAGGAGGAATTTTGTTTCAGTTTATTTTTGAAGAATTTGGACAAATCTACAAATGACCTCATATTCAGAAAAAAAGAACATGATGTTTTAGAAAATCTGAACATGGGAGAAAATGAAATTGACAGATTTTCCAGTCTCTGTTCTCAGAGAAGGAAATAGAAAGGTTTCCTCAGAATAAATACTAGATTTCAGCATCCAAATATTATTTCCTTGTTTCTCCCAAATCATGCCGTGTATGGCTATGATTAATGTGGCAGGGACTGGTGAACTGAAATCAAATGTACAGTCTTAGCAAATGTGCTGAGCTATTTCAATTTAAGTCTCAGGTGTGAAAATACTGATCACTATTTAGCTCAAACCCTCTCTAAATTTCTCAGCAAAGCCATCCAGACAGACTGCTTTACTTTCAAGGAAATGAACTGAGAGCATACTGAATATCTGGAGGTCAATGTCCAGGAGCTTTTCAAAGCTCATACATTTTACCATTGTTGGAAAGATCACCTTGAAATTAATGAGTCTGACACATACAGATATTGTTTATACCACAAACAGTTCCTCTTACAAAAGCCTGAATACAGTTACATTGTTTCTCCTACACTCACCCACTGTTTTTTTTTAAATACAAAACACTTTTTTTAAGCCACAAAATAGAATGATTCCAAAGGGATTTCAGCAAATACAGAAACTTTAAGATTATATGTCTTTAAATGGAATCCTTGCAGAGGTTTATAAAGGGGGAAATTAACAGATAAAGGGAATACAAATTGCATAAATATATACATGCACCAGTATCCTGCCGCCTTGATTTCCTATATCGGGAAAAAAGTGGGATATAAGTAAATCATCGTCGTCGTCATCATCATCATCATCATCATCATCCTAGATTGGCTACTTGGTTACATCTATGTAACTAAGGCCTTGTCCACATGGGTGATTTACCCCAAGTTACCCCCAGGCTTGCCATGTCCTGCTTACATGATGAAGGGCCAAACCCCCAAATCGGGGCCAGATTGTTTTCAGGATGCCTTCACCCAATTTGGGGCTCTCCCCCACAATCTGCATTTAAATAATTCACCTTTTGCTGTGGGTATTTAGGGGGGTTCAACAACGACAGCTTGTCCTCACAGCCTTTTCACTTGCACTTCCCCATTCATTGCCTGATGCCACCAGTGTGGTGTGAATTACTCTGGGGTCAGCACAAGGCACCCAGAATCAATAACATGTCTGGGTGCCTCATTCTGACCTCAGCAGTGGCACTGGATGATGAACAGAGACTGCATGGGAAGGCAGCTGCCCATTGTTGATAGGGAAAACCTACAACATAAGAGGAAATTCAAGGGGAATTCAGGACAAGAATATTCTGGAGGGCAGCCTGAAGTATTCTGACAAGTGTAGATAAGCCCCAAGTAATATTTCCTGGACTGACACCACACTTTCAAGCCCAGCTTAACAGCCAGCCACCAGATCAGGCAAAGCAGGTCTGTTCATCTTCAGATCAGCATGCAAGGATAATTTTTCAACCTCCCTGCCACCAGTGAGTGAGGCTTCACCATGACTTGCAACAGGAGTCCTGCTTCTGACTGATGCAGGTTTGTTTGCTGGTGGGAGAAAGTGGAAATGTGCTCCTTGCACCCTGATCAGAAGCTGATCACCTGATCTGGCACCTGGCTCTTAAGGTGGAGTGGAGAGGCATTTATATAGGGGGGTTGCAGACTGCCAGAAATCGTGCAAATTGAGTCCACTTTTAGGGTTAGGGTTAGTGCTAGGGAATCATGGGAATTGTTTTTTTCTGAGACATTGAGCATTCTCTGTCAGAGAGCTCTGGTGCCACAATAAAATACAGTTCCCATGATTCCCTAACCCTAACCCTAAAAGTGGACTCAATTTGCACTATTTCTGGCAGTCTGCAACCCCCCATAGTTTCCAGTAAGAGTATATAGTCTTACTAAATACAGACCAGCTACAGATCCATAACCTGAGGTTGTGAATCCCTAACTACAAAAAATTAAATACCAGTCATATTTCTTTGTTATATTCTTGTCCCTCAGCTCTATACATATTTATTTATCTCATTTCCTCCCCTACAGCAATGTTGCCAGGTAGGGTGAAATATAGCATCCTGTGCATGGTCACCCACTGAGTTTTATGCCTGAGTGGAGAACTGAACAACAGGCAATTCTCATCTCCATATATCTTCACCTACTATACGGCACCGTCTTTTTACATATAGCCAACTTATTAAATTTTTGTGATTCATGCACCAATAATTTCAGGCTTTGGAGATCACCTAGGTCAACTTGTTGGACAACCATTTTCCAAAGCAGTCTATTCTATGATCAAATAGTTCTGACCATTAGGACATTTCTCTTAATGTTTAGCCAAAGACTGTTTCCTTGTATTTTCAACTCAATGGTTCTAGTCCTGCTGGCTGGAGCCACAAGTTTGCTCTATCTTCCACATGACAGCATTTCAGATATTTCAAGACATCTATTGTGTCTCCTCCTAGTATTTGCATCTCCAGGCTACCATGCTCCAGGCTCTTTCAATCATTCTTCATGAAGCCTGGTTTCTCTACCCTTTGCCATCCTGATTGTCCAGCTGGTCAACCTCCTTAAAACATACTGCTCAAAACTGGCCACACTATTCCAAATACAGAACAGAATTACTTCCTGTGATGTATTGTACTGCTTGTGTTATACTTTTCCCCATGCACTGATAAGCTAGCCCTTCATCATCCCATATGCATGCCTTTACAGAATTACCAAAACACAAGATTCTGCATGCATCTCTGTTGAATTCCAGCTTGTTAGCTTCTAGCATGTTCTAGCCTGTTGAAATCTGTTTGAATTTTTATCCTGTCTTCTATGTTCATTTCTCATAATGTTGTGACATCTGCAGATTTGATAGGCATTCCCACTACAACTCATCCAACTTCTTTCTAAAAATGTACAGGCTCAGCCCTGAGCAATTAAATGTGCCCCATTTGGTTATGATTGCTCAGTCAGCTGTTGATCCACCTAAAAGTGATATCATCCAGCCAACATTTTATCATCTTGTCAACAAGGATATCTTGGCAAACCTTTTCAATCACTTTGCTGAAATCAAGATATACTATGTTTGCAGCAGTTCTATGATCTACCAGACTGTAATGACTTGATCAGATAAAAAGAAGAGGTTGGTCTAGCAAGACATATTTTTATACACCATTGCTAGTTCTAGCAATCAATTTGTTGCTTTTATATATTCATAGACTAATAAATAATTGTGCTACTTTGCCAGATACACCCTTAAGCCTAACCTTCCCCTCCTCCCCTCTTAAGACAAGGACAATATGTGCCACTCTCCAATCTCATTCATCTTTCCAAACTTCTGAAAGATTAAAACCAGCAATTCTGAAACAAACTGTAAGATGTTTCAACACCTTGGGTGCAATTCAGCTGAGTACTGAAATCTGAATGCATGTAACATGGTTAGATGTTCTCCTCTCCTCTCCTGACCTCACTTAGGATGCAGGTCCTTCCTTATATCATTTGCTCTGGCAGCTTTATATCATTTGAGCACAACTACTGTTGTAGAAAAAAAACAGAGGCAAAGTAGCAATGGAGTTTCATCTTCTCTATACCATTATCCATTCAGCTTTTCTCCTAAGTGTAGCCAAAAGTCTAGTATGGGGAATTTTATTTAGCTCAAACTGAGAGAGGGTTGGTGTCAGTTCTGAGCAGACTCAGCTCTCTGTGTAGCCAGTAAACCAGCCAATTGTTGCAATTAGGAGTTTATTGAAGAACACAAAGACAGTAATCCACCAGACTACATTTAAGCCAGAACTAACCCCCCTTCCAGCAAGCACCTAATTAAACCCCACTAACTAATTGCTCCACCCCCCCTTTCATGGCACAAAAACTAGCACCCACCTACAATTCCCACAGCTAGCCATTCCACCATTCCACCTGGCCCCCACCTTATCAGCTACATACCCCTCCTATTTCCAGGCCCAGCTAACTCCACATTGTACCAACCTCCTCCCACCAGCAATGCATTCCAAGAGACCCAATTTTCCAAAACAACCTCAGACTCATCACCTCCCATCCCCCAAGCTACTCACAGCCCTCTATGCCTGAAACCTGTGCTATTACTCTAAGCCTACTATTAGCCCCAACATCATCACCACCAAACAAGCCATAACCTGGCAGAACATATGCATGCAGGCATAGTTCTGACAGTCCACCCCCCAAAAACACATATCAGGAAAAGAAAACAATCTAGCCAATTCCACTCCCCCCTGGCTTGTCGGGATAAGCCAAATGAAAGTCAGCAACCAACTTAGCTGCTCTCACATGTTTGGCCTTAACCACTCAGCATGATCCAGGGGAAAATGTTTCCACTTAACCAAGTAATATAAGCCTCCTTTATGAACTTTAGAGTCCAAGATTTTGGAAATTTTAAAGTGCTGATCTCCATCTACTAGCAGAGGTAAAGGCGGGGTTTTCACTGTTCTCCCAGGTACATCAGTGAATGCAGGTTTCAACAAGCTGAAATGAAAAACGGGATGCAAATGTGTATATTCTTTGAGCAAACATAATTCAGCAGTGACTTCGTTTACTGGAGATTTGACCTCAAAAGGTCCTATATATTTGGGCCCCAATTTCTTGGAAGGGTGTCTGGACTTTAAATGTTTAGTTGAGAGATGGACTTTGGGCGTTTGCAGACTGCCAGAAATAGTGCAAATTGAGTCCACTTTTAGGGTTAGGGTTAGTGCTAGGGAATCATGGGAACTGTTGTTGTTTTTCTGAGACATTGAGCCTTCTCTGTCAGAGAGTTCTGGTGCCACAATAAAATACAGTTCCCATGACTCCCTAACCCTAACCCTAACCCTAACCCTAAAAGTGGACTCAATTTGCACTATTTCTGGCAGTCTGCAACCCCCCTTTGTCTCCAGGTTTGATGTTCCAATTGTCCCTTCTGTGCCTGTCAGCATACTTTTTATAATTAGCCTTGGCCTCCTCTAAGGCCTTGATTATGTCTGGCCAACACTTTTGGAGCTTGGCGATCCATTGGATTACTGAACAAGGGTCAGATGGTGTGCTTTGGACCTCAGGAAGCAGTTTAGGCTCATAGCCATAAATAATCTCAAAGGGGGTGTGCCCTGTACTTTGATTTACAGTCCCATTGAATGCTACCTCAGCATGTGGCAACAACTCATACCAGTTATCCTGCAGATGATTGACATAACACCTCAAATATTGTTCCAGAGACACGTTTGTGTGTTCTGCCTGCCCGTCCGTATGGGGGTGATGAGATGTGCTGAATTCAACCCCCAATTTAGCTTGTAGGGCTTTCCAAAAATGTGAGGTGAAATTAGTGCCTCTATCAGAAACAATCTTAAGAGGCAGTCCATGTAATCGGTATACATGCTGGATGAATAAATCCACTCATTTGGGGGCTGTAAGAACACCCTTGCACCCCACATAGTGAGCCTGTTAAGAGAACAAATCAGTTACCACCCATATCAGGGGTTGGCAACCTACGGCCCGCAGGCTGCACCCGGCCTGCTGAGGCCTGCTGACCAGCCGCTGCCGCCCCCTACCGCTGCCATGCGCATTCCCGCTGCCGTGTGCATCACGGATGCCATTTTGTGTTCTCCTACACATGCGTGAATGAGCTGCATGAATGAGCTGTGGCCGCCATTTTGTTTTTCAAAATGGCAGCCGCGGCTCATTCGCACATGTGCAGGAGTATTGCACATGTGCAAACGAGTCGCGGCCACCATTGTGGGAAAACAAAATGGCGGCCGTGACGCACGTGGTGGCGGCGCAGTGGCAGCGTACACAGCGGCAGTGGGGGTCGATGGCAGTGGCCGTAGTGGCAGCAGGGGTCGGCGGGGGCCACGCGCACATGCGTGAGCACATGCACCGCCATTTTCCCACCACCACCATCGGCCTGTGGAAGACCCAGAGATCCCCGGCACGGCCCCAGGTAAGGGGAATTTGCCAACCCCTGACCCATATAGTATCTCTGCCATGACTTTTGGGCAAATAGTAATAAAGTCCATGGCAATATGCTTCTATGGGCCACTAGGGGTCTCCAGAGGGTGTAACAGTCCACTTGGTTTGCCAGCTAAAGGCTTGGCCCTGGAACAGACAGAGC
This sequence comes from Phrynosoma blainvillii, assembly GCA_026167975.1. Classification (NCBI taxonomy): domain Eukaryota; kingdom Metazoa; phylum Chordata; class Lepidosauria; order Squamata; family Phrynosomatidae; genus Phrynosoma; species Phrynosoma blainvillii. Next base: position 236,793,577 of record JANUYF010000001.1, on the reverse strand, counting down.
AACTTTTGATGTAGTCCTCAATATCGGCTCTCATGCCCTCCCACCAAAATTGGTTACGAATTAAGTGTAGGGTCTTCACAAAATCCCAATGCCTCGCAGCCCAGGAATCATGGTAGGTGTTTAACACTTTTAATCTCAGTTCTTTGGGCACGTATACCACAGACCATTATCTCTCTTCTCTAAATCTTGTTGGTGTGTCTGCAACCAGCTGTCTTTCTCAGCTTGCTGTTTTATCTCAACATGAAGGGGATCTAGTTGGTCTTGTGCCACTTCCCTTCCCCCTTTGGTTTGACTGCGAGTGGTCACTGCTAACCCAAGCTGTGTTGGTGAAAATAGCATTTGCAGGGGCTATGTCTCTTTACCCATGTGCTGCAGAAGTCTCAACAAGGCATCAGCTAACCCATTGTCCTTGCCAGGGATGAACTTGAGTGTGAATTTGTATGTATAGAAATCTTTAGCCCATCTATGCTGTTTAGGTGTTAATTTGCATGGAGCTTGGAGTGCCTCCAAGTTCCAGTGATCTGTCCATACTTCAAAGTGATGGGGGCCCCTTCCAGGTATCGTCTCCAGTTCTGGAGGGCCCATTTTACAGGAAAAGCTTCCTTTTCCCAAATCAGCCAGGCCTCCTCGCCCCTTTGGAAATGGCAGGATAGGTAAACACACGGTCTCAGGGCTCCCCCCTTGTCCCTTTGCATGAGCACTACTCCCACTGCAAAGTCTGAAGCATTCATTTGAACTACAAAAGGTGTTTCTGGGTCTGGATGTTTGAGAATGGGCTCAGAGCTAAACAGGCTTTTCAATTTATCGAAGGCTTCCTGGCATTTTGGGGTCCAATTCACCTTAGTGGAAGGTTTGGGTTTGTCCTCTGCCCCCCCCCCTTGTCCTCTCGCACCCTGCTTGGTCCCAACACTTTTGGTTTTGAGCAAGTCTGTGATGGGCAGGGCAATCTTGGCAAACTGCAGAATGAATTGCCGGTAAAAGTTTGCAAAGCCCAGAAACTTTTAGACCTGTTTTCTAGTTTTGGGTGGGGGTCAGTCTATCACGGTTTGCACTTTTGCTGGGTCCATTTCAATCCCCTTGGTGAAAACCTTGTATCCCAAAAAATCCAGGGAGTTGGTATGGAAATGGCATTTTGACAATTTCACATACAGTTGGTTGGCTAATAGCCTTCTCAACACCTCCTTCACCAGTTTGACATGCGACTCCAAGTCCTCAGAGTAAATCAGCACATCATCTAAGTAGACCAGTACCCCTTCATATAACAGGTCATGCAAGACCTCATTGACCAGTCTCATGAAGTAACCGCCCCCCCCCCCGACAGCCCAAAAGGTAGTACCAAATATTCATAAGCCCCCAAAGGACAGTTGAATGCAGTTTTGTACTCATCCCCTTCCCGAATGCACACGTGGAAATAGGCATCTTTCAAATCTAGCTTGGTGAAAATCTTTCCAGTGGCCAATCGGCCTAACATGTCTCTTATTAGAGGCAAGGGGTATTTATTAGTGATGCTGATGGCATTTGGATTCTTGTAGTCTGTCACCAAGTGCAGTGAGCCATCCTTTTTCTTCCTAAAGAACACTGGCACCACAAACGTGGAGGTAGAAGGTCTGATGAATCCTCTAGCTAGGTTTTTCTCTATAAACTCCTTCAGAGTCTGTAACTCCAAGGGAGTCAAGGAATATAGCTTGGCCTTCGGGAATACTGCCCCCGGTTCTAAGGCATATTAGGACACTGATTTCAGCCCCTGACACAGCGCCATCAGCCTGGTTTGAGCCCGCTCTGCCCTGAGGGGGTCCTCAAATCTCGAATGCAGGGCCACCATGAAGGCATGCAAGTTCTGCAGCTCGGCCACTCCACTGTCATACAGATGCACCACTCAGTCTGCAGCTTCCCCCTCTAGATGTGCGGTTACGTACCGTACCTTGGCAGCCTGACTGGAGAAGGAGTGCCTCCACTCATACATGTGTCCAGCCACTTCAGACAGAAAATAGGGCAAGTTGGGATCTACCATCATATTTCATCCCCAACCTCCTGGCTGCCGGGTCCTGGAACCTCATCACTGGGGGATTCACTTGAGGTGGCATCACCCTTGCCAGCTCAGCCTGAACGGGTTGCTGTCGTGAGGTATCCCTTCTTGGTGCTGCTGCTGCCCCCTCTACAGCTTGCCCCCCCCCCCTGGGGACTGGTCGTCAGATTCCTTAAGTTTTGGATTACCTCGTTGAGTAGTCCCTGCATCTCATGCACTTCTCTGCACACTTGAGCCATCTCTTCTTCTAGGTTCTCCCTGGAGTCCGCTGGTGCTTCCACAGGGACAGCCACCCCTACATCCCAGGTGGACACTCCCCCTGCCTGACACCGCTCTCATTCTCTTCCTTTGGAGAGAGCCCTTGGCTGGAACCACACATCATTGGTTGGGCATGCTGTAACCTTAGGACAGGCTTGGAGTGTGGTTTTGCCTTCTCTTCCTTCCTCTGCCTTTCCCAGTTCAGCCATGGAAACTCACTGGGTGACCCTGGGCAAGAGGAGGAGGAGGAGGCTGCTGCTAATGCTGACGCCACTCCTTCTTTGCCCTCACTGAAGGCTATTGAGGAGTCCATGAGGGGAGAAGAGGAGGAGGACGATGAAGAAGAAGGAAAGGACTCCTCCATACAAGCCTTCCTGCCATGCCACCACCCCTCCTGTATTGTTATTGTAGTTATTGTTGTTGTTGTTATGTGCCTTCAAGTCTGTTGTGGGGTTTTCTTGGCAAAGTTTGTTCAGAAGGAGTTTGCCTTTTCTTTCCTTCTCCTCCTCCTCCTCCTCCTCCTCCTCCTCCTCCTCCTCCTCCTCCATGACAACCATTCTTCCTCTCCATCCCTCAAATGAGCCCCCCATTGACAAGGTTGTCAAGTCATGTCCGATTGTAGGGGGCAGTGCTCATCTCCGTTACTAAGCTGAAGAGCCAGCGTTGTCAAAGACTACTCTGTGATCATGTGGCCAGCATGATTGCACAGAACGCTGTTTACATTCCCACCAAAATGATACCTATTAATCTACTTACATTTGCATGCTTTCAAACTGCTAGATTGGCAGAAGCTGGGACTAGTGACAGGAGCTCACCCCATCATGCAGCACCTGGGTCTCAAACTGCCAACCTGCTGATCTTGCAATCAACAGAGTCAGTGTCTTGACTAAAGTGCATTTAGTATTATTTTTGTATTTTGAGCATTTTACCTCTTCATATTTTAACAATGAATGTATTGCTTATGTGCACTTTAGTTATGAAATACCCTTTATGCCTCACAAATGTGAAAATTCTTGAGGTGAGGTATTTTGCATCTATTAGTGAATCACAAGAAATATAAAAACTCAGCTTTTGTTGAGCTCATTGAATCATTCTCTTTCAGTTGAGCACATACCTTTTGAACAAAGTATAATTTGCAATTACTGTATTCTAGTCATGAATGCCATTTCACCAGATCTTAGTGATGTTGGGGTATGCAGACAGCATGATCTAGCATACACACATGCAGATGCACATAGGCAGGAACACCCAGAAGCTGGTTTTATGTGAAGAGTCTGCTCCAGATGGCACAGGGGGGAAAAACAACTCCCACACGCAGCTGCTGCTTTCGGCTTGCTGAGAAATGAATAGCTGTACAGTGAGGCTTCTCTCAGAGAGGGCTTTAATCTTTGTTGCAAATATTTACAAATATATACACAGAGTATCAGATGTCCATCTTGAATACTCACAGCTATACAAAGTAACAAAGTTCTTCGCCAACCGCCAACCACAACTAACCAACAATGGAGATTCTGACTCTCTCCCATATATAGGTGGTCCTCTTGAGAACATGTGACAGCCATGCACTAATGAAACCTAGTTGGTTTCATCCCAGTGCCTGTTGAATCAGGACTGTTGCATCAGGCCTCCCATGATGCATACCTGGCTTGTCCCATTCACTGTGCATGTTGCGTCAGGTGTCCCATGATGCACAGCTCACCAAATGCTGACTCATGCATTTGCCTCTTGAACTGTAGTAACCCTGTTACTATTGCTCCAGTTCTTTTCAGTGGCCACATCCATGTCATTTTCCAGACCAGGGTGCCACATGACCTTGACAAGTGATACTACCAGATTACAGTTAATATCTCATTTTAGGATTTCAAGTTCCTCCTGTTTTTCATACTTCAGCAGATTTACTCTGCTTGGGTGTAACAACTAGATTTGCCATGGAATGGGAGAATTCTTGAGAATTATTTGTCTCATGGACCTAAATAACTCAAATGGTCTAAGCAGAGCTTGGGAGAGTTACAATAACTGTCATGTTTACTATCTTTTGGAGCTTTAGTCCAGTGAAGGTAATCTGAAAAGCTCTTTCACTAAGGTTTTGTCCACCTTGGATTGAGTTGATGGGGACACAATTGTTTGCTTCACCCCAAAGAGCAAAATCATATGGATTGGTCATGCTCAGAGAGAACATCCAGACACCATGAGTAGTACTACAATATTAGCAAAATCAGTTAATGCTGAAGGCCACATCATCATCACCATCAGCATTATTACCATCAACATGATGATCATCAGCATTATCTTGCTTTTTACCAGAATTGGGATTCAAGATAGCATTCAATACAGACAAAGATAAAAAATGTACAGTGATTTCTCTGGATTCATGGCTTTGGCACTCATGGTTTTGATCATTCACGAGGCCAAGGGTGCAGCTCCTTCCTTCCCTCTCCCTCCCTTACTGGCATCTTCCCCCTGGTGCTGGGGACTTTAATTGAAGCCTGGGCCACCAGGGCTTGTAATCAGCTCCTGCAGCCATCAGGACTCACTTTCCCAGCAGTGCTAGGGGCCCAGTGTGCATGCCCCATCCCCTCCACCACAGCCAATTGACGTATCACGTTCCCACACTTGGCCCACATGTATCATGGGGCATATGATTTGGGGCATCCCAGGCTCCGATTAAAGTCCCCAGTGCCAGGGGGAAGATGCTGGTAAGGAGGGAGGGATGGAGGCAAAGAAGGAAGGAAAGGGATTTCACAAATAGTCAAGTCCCATTTTCCCCAATGACACCATTGGGGACAATGGGACTTGAATATTTGAGAAAGTTCAGATTTGCGGGGGGGAACATATCCCCCACGAATCCAGAGGGACCACTGTATGTGTAAAAATGTACAAAATGCTACTGTTAATTAAATAATGTATAGAATTAAAAGCAATGCACAGTTGGCCCTCTGTATCCACAGGTCCTTTATCCCCAGATTCAATATTCACAACTTGAAAATATTTCAAAAATAGTACCAAAAGAAGGAATACCAGAATCCTGGAAGAAAACTTACATTTCTTTAATACCAAAAGGAGAAAAAAATAAATATGAATTAAAGGATTTCAGACCCATATCATTAACAAACACCGATTACAAAATTTTTACTACCATAATAGCTACAAGGTTAAAAAAATTAATGGAAATATTAATTCATGAAGATCAAAATGGATTTATACCGAAAAGGCAGATTAAAAATTAAAAATAACATAAGAATAATACTAAACATAATTGAACATTTTGAGATTCATAATGAAAAGAAATTAGCTTTGATCCTATTTGATGCGGAAAAAGCATTTGATCGTGTTAATTGGTGTTTTATGTTAGATCTTATTAAACAGATGGAAATGGGGAATATGTTTAATAACTGGATAAAAGCGATCTATAAAGAACAATGTGCACAAATAATTATAAATAATGATAAGACTGAACAAATTAAAATTGAGAGGGGGACAAGACAAGGATGCCCCCTTTCACCATTGCTTTTTATAATAGTGCTTGAGATCTTAAATAATAAGATTAGAGATGAAAATGAGATAGGAGGAGTTAAGATCAAACATCATGTATTTAAAATCCAAGCATTTGCAGATGATATTATTGCTTGCCTTGAGAATCCTATAACAAGTATAAAGAAACTGATAGAAGTGATTGAGGAATTTGGAAAAGTGGCAGGTTTCCATATAAACAAAGAAAAAACTGTACTATTGACTAATAATATGAATACAGAAGAAGATGAAGAATTAAAAGAAATAGCAGGATTGGAGATAAGAAAGAAAGTTAAATATTTGGGAATCTACCTAACTAAAAGGAATATTGATTTATACAAGAATAACTATATTAAGACTTGGGAAGAAATAGTTAAAGATTTGACTAGATGGACCAAAAAGCATATCTCATTCTTGAGAAGAATTGAAACAATAAAATTAAGCGTACTACCTAAATTAATGTATCTTTTTCAAAACCTTCCAATAATTACTGATGATAGATGTTTAGACAAATGGCAAAGTGAAATATCAAAATTTATATGGGAAGGGAAACGTCCCAGAATCAGCTGGAGATTATTGACAGAAGAAAAATTAAAAGGAGGGTGTGGACTTCCCAACCTTAAATTATACTATAGAGCCTCTTGTCTAAATTGGTTGGAACAATGGGTGAGATTAGAAAACAATAAAATTCTAGATTTGGAAGGCACTAATATAAGATATGGTTTCCACGCATTTCTGTGGTTTGATAAGTTGAAGGAAAACAGGGACTTTTGTCATCATTTTGTAAGAAATGCGTTACTCAAAACATGGATGAGAATTAAAAAACAATTTTACAAACAAATACCGAGCTGGACATCAACCCAAGAAGCCTTTTTCAGAAGGTCTAAAAATGAAGGAACACCATGGTTAACCTATAAAGATTTATTACAATGGAAAGGGACAGAAGATGGCTATATGAAAACAACGGAACAATTGGAAAAAGGAATAAAAAAGAACTGGTTTCTGTACAATCAATTAAAAGATAGATTTAATGTAGACAAAAGAAGATATGGAGTCATAAATGCAAAAAATGAATTAGATGAAGTCTTTTGGGACAATAAGAAAGGTCATATTGCTAAATATTATAAGATCTTAAGAGAAAGAGACCTTGAACAGGAGAAAGTTAAACATTCCATGATAAAATGGGCACAAGATATTGGCACTCCAATTGAACTTGAATTGTGGGGAAAAGCATGGAAAGATACTAAATTCTTTACCTGCTGTCAGGACTACAAGGAAAACCATATGAAAATGGTATACCGTTGTTATCTCTCTCCGGAGAAAATCAACAGGCTGTACAAAACAAGTAAAACTAAATGCTGGAAGTGCAACAATCCAAAAGGAACATTCTATCACCTCTGGTGGGAGTGTAAAAAAGCCCAAGAATATTGGAAGAGAATACACAAATTTATTATTGAAATTTTAGAAGTAAATATTCCATTGGAACCAAGGCTCTTTCTACTAAATATGATAAGTGGGATAGATAAAAAAGATGAAAAGAGATGCAAACGCATCTTATTATATATGATTTCAGCAGCGAGAATCCTTTATGCTAAAGCATGGAAACAAAATAAAATACCAACGGATAGAGAATGGAAAGAAAAATTAGAAGAAGCAATGGAACTTGATATATTAACAGCTTTAGTCAATGGAAAAACAGAAGAAAATGTAGAAAGAGAATGGATTTGCGTTAAAGAATATTGGATAAAGGAAAGCGAAAAATAATTATTAGCGAATTATGGTAAATAAAATTAGCTGGTGTAGTTACATGGAATAAGAAGGGAAACTGGAAGGTTCATGGAAATATGAAGAAGAGGTAAAACTAAGTTAGGAAGTTATTTTTAGTTTTTTTTTCATAGTAATGAACAAAGAAAATATATGTATGGATATTTTGGAAGTAGTGTATACTTAGTATTTCAATGTTTGTCTTTGTAAGTATTTGTATGAGACGTAGGTATGTAGGTAAATAGAAATGAATGTATCAATCGTATGTATGTATGTATGTATGTATTTGTATGATGTGTCTTTTAATAATAAAAATTATTAAAAAAGAAAAGAAAAGAAAAGAAAGAAAATATTTCAAAAATAGAAATTTTCCAAAAAGCGAACCTTGATTTTGCCATTTTATATAAGGGACACCATTTTACTAGACCATTGTATATAATGGGACTTGAGCATCCATGAATTTTGTTATCCATGGGGGGTCCTGAAACCAAATCCCAGTAGATACCAAGATCCTGCTGTAGAACATACCATTTAAAAGGCAAGAATGAAAAGCAGTACTGCACATTATTAAATGCCCTTATAAACAGGTAGTTTGTGTGAAAGAACCCCAAGGAAGGAACCATTCTAGTATCCCTTGACTGAGGCCAAGCTGAGGGACACATCCTGCCAATGGCCCACCAGTTGTCCACTCCAGGACTAATCATTTTGTATAATCAAGTTTATGATGACAAATGTTATGGCAAATGCCATTGCTTGGGGTAGCTGATTTCACTGCATAAGACAGCACCAAACAGAGGAACCTCCTGCTTACCACAGCAGTAGTGGAAGAGTTCTAAGACTGAACATTCCAGCCAAAAGGAATGTACTGTGTATTTTACACAGTCTCCCTGGGAGACTGGCTCATTCATTGCCTCTCATTTCGATTTTTACATTGCAAGACTGGATTATAAAATTTACTACATGATACACTGAGTTTAAAGTCACAACCATTAGATTCTTACAACTCTACTAATGTTACTTTTATAGGTGTTGGCTACAGGCCTAGTTTACCATTTCATCAAAGGAATTATGATGTAGCCTTATGTCATGGTCAGATGGAGTGATTGAAACAAAAGGACAAACTTTTGGTTGGTCAGTCACCCCACTTGCACCCCCCAAGAGCAAACTGTATCTGAAGTACACTTCTCTAGACAAAATGTTCAAAAGTTGTTTGGGATAATCCCAGAAGTAAGTGTTGTGTTGTTGTGTGTCTCCAAGACATTTCCAACCTAAGGTTACCCTAGGCTAACTAATCTATCATATAGTTTCTGGGACTCAGAGAGTGTGACTTGCCTAAGGTCTCCCAGTGGATTTCTGTGGCCAAGCAGGGAATAAAACTCTGGTTTCCAGAACCGTAATCCAATGCTCAGACCACTGCATCATGCTGGCTGTCTTGAAAGTAACCAGTTAGTAGCAAGTTGCCCCTCCCCCCTAGTGACATCATTATAACTTTTAAAGATATTTTTATCATTATCAGAATATGGAGGGGGATTTTCACATGGTAACAACTGTTGGTTTATGTTTTGTGTCATGCTGCTGCTTGATGTTCTGTTGTGGGTGTTGAAAACACAAAGAGGTGGGAAGGAGGGGTGGATGTTTTGTACCACAAGCTTGCAGCATTCAGATGTGTTTTAAATAACTAAAAGTAATTATTGAGCTGCTTTTGAAAACTGGAAAGCAGTGAGTTATCTTTTTAAAACAAGAATGTTAACTAACTACTTGGAGTTGGGCTTGGAATTTAATTGCTTTAAAAGTAACATTCTGGACTCTGGACTCTCTATTGAATTCAGTGCTATTAGCATACCCCTTCCACTAGATATGGAGTTTCATTATTAGTATCTAGTTTTGGGTATGTTTGGAGGCCACAATGACTTGCAGAAGTATTAATGAAGGAGTCACGCTGACCAAGGACATGCATGAGATCTAGATAGAACAAAAGATAAGTACTGATGGTTTTTGCTGACCACGTCACACCCTCTTCATATGCTCTTGCATTTTCTCTTGCAATGGAGATAAAAGGAAATAATTGTTAAAACAATCAATGACCATACCCTATACCCCACATTCTGGTGTTGCTACATTACCCTTCCTGTCTGAACATCAAAGGATTGTCCCAGTGGCACAGTAGTTAAATGTCAGTACTGCAGCCACAAGGTGTGAGTTTGATCCCAGGACTCCAAGGTTGATTCAGCCTTCCATGCTTTCATAGGTTGGTAAAATGAATACCCAGCATGTTTGGGGGCAATCGGCTTACATATTGTAAATGGCTTAGAGTGTGCTGAGTTCACTATGAAGTGGCATAAAAATATAAAATGCTAAATGTTAAATCTAATCAATTCATTGACACTTTGGTGTTAAAACCATCAAGCTGTTTTGGACTCTTTTGTTCGTCCCCTGGAACAGCCATCAAAAAACTCCCCTCAAAGGCAGGAAATGGGTTATAACTATTCCCCCATTTTTAGTCACATTGTTCTCAGACTGGGGCTCCATTTGCAGATCAAGATCCCTCTGTGCACCCCTCAGACCCTATCTGAGCCAGCAGTGCTGAGATTTCTATGGAACTCTCTCCTCAAGACCAGTAACTATTTCCCTCTTTAATGCTTTTCCTTTATCCAACTTTTCAAACCTTTGTTTTCTGTAGCCTTTTATTCTAGCTATTATTCTTAAGGTAGAATCAATTCTTAGATATTTCCATGCTCCCTTGCACATTTCTAAATAAAGACTTATTATTTACTGGAACTAGACTGCTCGCTACAGTTAGTACACGTATACACAGGTGAAAAGATTCTCCCAAGTTACTCTCCTCTTGCAAGCCATCTTTGAGGGGGGCGGGGCCTGAACAATGGCCGGGTAAGAGCTGCCTTGGCTTTCGGAGTGCTTGGAAATAGACAATTGCAGTAAAAAAAAAAAAAAAAAACTCCCAAAGAGAGAAATGTGGACTCTTTAAGATGAATCTATAACAAGAAGATATAAGGAACATAAAAGGTAAAAAAAATATCATTATTATCTCAAAAGCAGACTTAAAATAACTTACTTTCGTTTTGTGTGGGACAGAGAATCACGGAGGAAGCCTGTCCGCCATTAAAAAAGACAAATGAGAGACAAACGAGGCAGCTAGAGGCTGTTAGAAATGAACTTTGAGATAAGGAATTTAGCTTTGTAACTGCCTTAAAGTGGAATGGAATTAACCCACAAATCATAATTGGTCAGAAGCTTGAACGAGAGGAAATAAAAGACGATAAAAGCACTGTCTACTGTTAATTGCTTAAAAGGGAGGAACTGGGAGGTGAATAAAACGGAGTAAATATTAAATACGTGTACATGTCAAAAAGACCAAAAATATTAGAGGGAAAGCTTTGGAAGAGAGGTTTAAGACAAACTGAGAAAGATAAACCTTCAGCTAGAGCATTCGGAAGGCTCTCTAGATTGGAACAGACTGAACAAACAGAAATGTTAAGAAGCCCCCCTAAAAAAATGGCTGCTCCTGCAAGTTCACTCCCAGACAAGCAGGAAGAAGGAAAGGGGAAAGATAAAAAACAACAAGAAAGTACAGATCCAGGAACAGGAGTAAAAGCAGGAATGATGGATTGTGAACAAATGAGGAGTATGATTACAGAAATTATGAAGCAGGAGAATGAAATGAGACGTAAAGAGATGAATGATTTTTTGGAAAGACAGAAAAATGAAATATTACAAGCAAGGGAAGCGGAGAAGCAAACTTTTTTAACAACAATACGAAATGAAAGAGAGGCTATGACAAAGCAATTTCAACTACAAATGCAACTTGAAAGGAAAAGTTCAGATGAAAAGTTTATGGAAATACAAAGAAATATAAAACAAATACAAGAGGATGTGCAAACATTAAAATCTGATAACAAGGAAAGCAAGATCATACAAGGGAGACAACAAAGAGAAATTGAAACCAATAGAGTCAAATTGTCCGAAATGGACAAAAAACTTATATATCTGCAGGATTATCAAAGAAGAACCAATTTTGTTATCAAGAATATGCCAGAGTCGGAGAAAAGAGATAGAAAATATGATTTGCAATCAAAAATTTTGAAATGGTTACAAGAAATCTCTCCATCTTTAAATTGGACTGAATCAGACTTTGAAAGAATTCACCGCATTGGACCAGTGACGAATAAGATGACACCACAAGATGTAATAGTAAGAGTAATTAACTACAACAAAAAGGAAGGACTGATGAATATGGTGAGGAAGAATCCGGAAAAATTAAAATTTGAAGATGTCAGTGTAAAAATTTATAACGACTATTGTTTTCAAATGAAAATGTGGAGAAGAGCAATGAAACCATGTACTACTGTGTTGAGGAGAGCGGGAATTTATTACACTTGGGGACATCCTATATTCCTGAAATTTCAAAAAGCAGGAAAAAGATATAGGATCGATTCAGTAGAACAAGGAATACAATTGTTGAAAGATCTCGGGATATATAAAGAAGAAGAAGGAACAACTGGAGAGTCTAAAAACTCTAAAGGAAGTGGAGCTGTCGTCCAGGTTGGAGTACCTGGAGGAGGAGAATTATTGGGAGCATGTGGAGGAAGCGAACTTCCATAGACGAAAAGAGAAATTACTGCAATCAAGCACAAAGTTAAATTTATTGTTTCTATGAGCACTCTGGGGGTGGGCAGTTTCTTTGGGCCTTGGGATGTCTTCGTCACCCCTCTCCACAGGGGTAGCTTCGGCGACCGGGGCTAGAGCAATGCGCTCTAGCAAGAAGAAGTGGAGAGGTAAATGGGACTTGGGGAGGGAAGGGAGGGGAAATAGAGGGAGGAGGGAAGGGATAGGGTTTGCACAAAATGGAGCCATTAGAGAAATAAATAAATGGTATTATGGTAGATAAATTGAAAATTTCAACTTTAAATACCAAAGGTCTTGAATCAGTGATTAAAAGAAGAAGGATTGAAGCTTTATTACGAAGAGATTCGGCAGATATTATTTTTATTCAAGAAACACACCAATGGAAAGAGGGGGGAAATGAACTGAAACTGAATTGGACAAAGAACTATGAGAAAGCATTTGGAAATTCAAAATCAAAAGGGGTAGCAATAATAATTGCAAAAAAATGTAATTTTGTAATAAATAAAGTAATAAAAGATGATGAAGGAAGATATATAATAATACAGGGAGAACTAGGGGAAGATAATTATATACTTGTAAATGGATATGCACCAAATGAAAAACAAGAAGAGTTTTATGAAAGAGTGTTAAAGAAAGTGGAAAGAATACAAAAGCAATACGTAATTATAGCAGGAGACTTTAACATGCAAATGGATAAGATTAAAGATAAATCTAACCCCTCAGTAAAGGATAAACATAGAAATATAACAAACTTAAATAAAATAATGAATAAAAGGGAATTTAAAGATGTCTGGAGACTAGTAAAAGGGGATGAAAAGAAATATACATATTATTCTGCTGTACATAAAACATATACTAGAATAGATTACATTTTTGTCTCAAAAAATATGATAACTAAAGTTTTAGACAGTGAAATACTAAGTATAAAAGTAAGTGACCATGCCTTGGTGAGTGCAGAATTTATTATTAAGAAAGATTATGAACAAATGAAGAGGTGGAGGTTAAATACTAAGATATTGAATTATAAAGACATAGTAAACAAAATTGAAAGGAATGGCAAGAAACATGGGATATAAACAATAAAGAAGTGACAAAAGGATTGTTATGGGACACGATGAAGGCAGTAACAAGAGGAATATGTATGAAAGAAGCATATAACCTTCGAAAAAGACAGGAAGAAAGGAAAAAAAATAGAAACAGATATAGAACAATTAGAGTATAAATATATAGCTAATAGAAATAAACAGATTTATGTAGAATTGAGGGCAAAAAGGGAGGAATTGCAAAAGATAGAGATAGATGAAGTACAGGAAAATTTGATTTATTTAAGAAGGGAATATTTTGAATATAGCAATAAAAATTCAAAAATGTTGGCCGGGGCCACACAGAAAAAGAAAATGGAAAGTATGATAAATATAGTGAAGGATAGATCTGGGATGATGTGTAGAATGATGAAAGAAAAAATAAAAAATTTTGAAGAATTTTATAAAGAATTATATCAAGCAGGAAAAAATCCAATAGATAAAATAGAAAATTATGTAGAAGAAAATTGGGGACAAACAATAATGGAAGAAGATAAAGAACTATTGGAAAAACCCATTGAAAAGGAAGAGATAATGGAAGTAATTAGAAAATTAGAAAATGGCAAAAGTCCAGGAATGGATGGTTTGGGACCTGAATATTATAAAGTGTTTGAAAAAATATTAATTCCAAAGTTGTTAGAATTATATAATGGAATATTACAAGGAGAGAAAATTCCCTTATCATGGTCTCAATCATTAGTAATATTAATACCAAAAGTAGATAAAGATCCAACTGATCCAGGGTCATATAGACCTATATCATTAATAAATCAGGATGCAAAGATATTAACAGCAATAATAGCAAACAGAATGAATAAATGTGTGTATAAATATATAGGAAAAGATCAATGTGGTTTTGTGAAGGGAAGACAAATGTCTAATTTAGTAGGAAGAGTTTTGAGTAAAATACATGTAATTGGGAGGGAAAAATTAAAAGCAGGAATTTTAACATTAGATATATTTAAAGCTTTTGACTGTGTGGAATGGCCAACATTAAAAATAATTATGAAAAAGTTTGGAATGGGAGAAAAAATGAGGGGACTAATAGATCAATTATATTGTGATAACTCAATAAAAGTAATAGTTAATGATGGAATTACAAAGGAAATAAAAGTAACGAGAGGTACAAGGCAAGGATGCCCGTTGTCACCAATATTATTTGCAATGGTTATAGAAATGTTAGCGAACGTTATAAGGAAGGATAGTAGTTTGGAAGGAATAGGATTGGAAAAAAAAACATAAAATTAGCTTATATGCTGATGATACACTATTAACTATTAAAGACTTAAAGGATAAAATAGGAGAAATTAAGGAACATTTGAATTTATTTGGTGAGATAACAGGACTTCAAATTAATTGGAATAAAACAGAAATGATGCTATTTAATTATACAAAAAAGGAAGAATCAGAGCTTATGAAACAAAAAGAGTTAGGGATAAGAATAAAAAGTAATATAAAATATTTAGGAATTAATATAACAAAAGATTTAAGAGAAATGGAAGAGAAAAATTTCTTAATATTACGGAGAGAAGTTGAAAAAAATAGTAGAATATAAGAAAATTCGATTATCATGGTTTGGAAGAATAGCGTTAGTTAAAATGAAAATTTTACCAAAATTAAATTTCCTATTTAGAATGATACCACTAAAAATATCAGAAGTAGAATTAAGTAAATGGCAACAGTTACTAAACGTATATTGTAATGGAGGGAAAAGAAGTAGATTAAATAAACAATTTTGGTATGAGTCTCAGAAAAAAGGAGGGTTAGGCCTCCCTAATATAAAAGGATATTATGAAGCTAACCACTTAAGATATGTAATAGAAGGAATGCTGGACGTACCAGATTTAGATTGGTTAGAAATGGGGGGCAAAGAGATAGATATGAAAATAGAGAAAATCTTTTTTTAAAGAAATTAGTAGGAAAGAAATTAAAGAAATTGGAAATCCATTTATGGAAAATATATTAGAAATTTGGAATAAATATAAAAAAAGATTAATGAATGAAAACTCAATAATAACACCAATAATAATGGAAAAATCTTTCCCAAAAAACTTAAAAGATTTGTTAGATAAAGAATTAAAGGAAAAGAAAATAGATAAAATAGAAAATTGGATAGAATTAAAGATAGGAAAAGAAAATATAAAAGAAAAATTTAGGGGGATAAACATGTCTTGGTTACATTTTATGCAAATAGAACAATGGTTTAAGAATTGGAAGAAAAAAAATATAGAAAAAGGAAAATATACACAATTTGAACAAAGTTCAGAAAGGAAAAGGAATGGAGGAAAATGAAAATATGAAAGGCATAACTAGCAAAATTTATAAAATATTAATGGATAATAAAAGGGAAAAATTAGATCAAATAATTTTAAAAGAAATATGGGAAGATGAATTGAAATGTAAAATTTCTGATAATGAATGGAATAAGATTTGGGAACAAAGACATTTGAAAAATTTATCGGTGCGAATTAAGGAAAATTATTATAAACTGATTTGGAAGTGGTATTTGACACCACTGAGATTACATAATATAAATAAAGAAAATTCAAAATATTGTTGGAGAGGTTGTCAGGAAGTAGGGTCATATCTACATATGTGGTGGCAATGTAAATATGTACAAAAATTCTGGGAAATAGTAATATTAGAGATAGAAAAGGTTATGAATATAAAGATAGATAGAAAACCGAATATAGCATTGTTATCAATATATAATGAAGTAGAATGGAAGGAGGAAAAAAAATCTTGTAACAAATTTGTTTACTTCTGCGAGATTAATTATAGCAAGAAATTGGAAAACAAAAATAAATGTGAAATTGGAGGATTGGTATAAGGAAGTTTGGAAGATAGCAATTAATGATAAATTAACATGTAGATTGAAAGTGAAAAAAGGATTATTGAAAAGAAATGATTTTGATGAAATATGGAAAAAATTTATTGAAAATGTATTAAGAAAGGAAGATGGGAAACTGCCTCCACGGGAGGAGTTAAGATTTTGGATGGAGTATAAAGATGGAAATGGCTCCGGGGGTGGGGTGCACGGAGGGGATATTTAGGGGATTTTGTTTATAAAAAAAAAAAAAAAAAAGACTAAGATGTAAAAGTATATAAAAATGTATGGAAAGTTGATTTTAAAAATTAAAATAAAATTTAAATTTTTTTTAAAAAAAGCAAGTCATCTTTGAGCCATAATTTCCCCACATTTTAAAGAGACACTGGCATTGCTGGTGGTGACCCCCAATGTCCCCCACCTTTTAGGTAACAGTGGGAATGTTCTTAATTCATTGGTTTGCACACTTTCTTTTTGTTGGCAATGACCAAGATCAATTGTTAGTCTCAGCTGAAGTAGCCCTCTTGATAGAATGGGACTTGTTAATTTAAGCATAATGTAAATTTCATTGATACAGTTGATCTATGCTACCTGGGATTATAAACTGAATTTTGCTCAGAATATGACATGCCTCTGACCACCCAAACCTCTCCTCTTTCTCTACTCAGTGTCACATTTTTTTCCTCTGGCTGTGCAGAATCCTACACAAATGTTTGTTGTAAACCAAGTATAAGACCATAATGTGAGGCAAATGTCATGACAGCAAGTTTAAATTAAGGAATAAATTGACCTAGTCACACTTCTTGAGAGATTGGTGAAAATTCTGGTTTCACTTATACCAATGATTAAAAGAATCCCCCAGTAGATGGAATCCAAAGAGAGGGAAACATGTTCATTGATCATGGCATAAACCATCAGCATACTTTCTTATGGTTCAATTACCACCTTTATTCTATTGGCTTTTAATGTATGGATGAAGCCACATTGTCACTAAAGCTAAGCTTTTTATGTGGCATTTCTGAGCATCCAAAATAACTAATGGCATTTGACAGTAGAGATAGATGTTTCATCTTTGTTTCAATAAGAATGGGGGAGAGTAGGGGGGGAGGGCCAAAAAAAAAAAATATCTAGTAGCACTTTTAAGACTAACTGGTTTATAAATTAGCATGAGCTTTCATGGATATCAATCTATTTTCTCAGATGTGCTGATAGAGTGATATTAAAGTCACAGATTTTAAAGATAGCTATAGAGGTGTGGCAGTGGGGTAACCATCTTTAAAATCTGTGGCTTTAATATCACTCTGTAAGAACATCTGAGGAAGAGTGAAGTGGTAGCAAAAAGGAACTTTTCACATTTGGGACTCTGGTTAATCTTTGTGAGCAGCTGGGATCTGGCTGGCAGGCTAAAGCTACACTGCTGCTCTTCCTTTCTTTTACTGGACAGGCTAAGAGAAGAGGTAACAGAAGAAACAATGTTGGGGCAGGGGTGACTGCATGGAGAAGGCACATCCGCTCCAGAAAAAAAACCCCAAAAAACCCCACCTTCCTTGCCAGGGAGAAACCTCTCCATTTCTACCTGGTCACCTTGGAAACAGTGACATAGCAGCTGATAGAGCAGCAAACTTTGCCACAAGGTTGCCGGTGAGAGGCTTCTCAATCCCTGCTCAGTCAGCTGCTCAGTTACTGCTCCCAGGGTGACTGGATATAAAAAGAGCAATGACCAAGCCACTGGTCAAGCAGTGATTGAGATGACTCTCACTCATCCCAATCTTTGTTGCAAGGCAGGTGAAGGCCAGAGGCTGTTGGAGTAACTGCTTGGTCACTGTTCCTTTTGCACCTGTTTATTCTGTGAGCATCAACCAAGCAGTTGGCCATCTTTTTGCTGTTAGGTTTGTGTTGGCAAAAGGGAGGAGCAGGCTTGGGCTGCTGCTACTGCTGTATTTCCACATGAGATGCTGAGGTGGAGCAAGAGGTGGTGGTGAACTGGCCATGGCTGAGGTAAATGCCCTGGCCAGCTGGCTGCTGCACAAACAGTAGACCTAATATCAAGAAATGGGTGTTGGGGGTTGCTAGAGTTGTCACTGAAGAGGAAAAGGGGCAGTAGCCTGAAAAGTTTGGAGACTACAGTTTTAGCATAAGCTTTCATAGACTTGGTCTGCTTCCTCAGATGCACCTGAGATCTGAGACCATCTGAGAACATAGCCCAAGCCTACAGAAACTTATGCCACAACATCTTTCACTCACTCTCAAAGATGCTACAAGATCCCTTTGCATAGAACAAAAAAGAAAGAAAGTCACCATGGAAACAGACCATGTTTCTGTTTACATTATTGCAGAATAGTTTGGCTGAAAGTACTGCCAATAAAGCCATATTTTTCATCACCAGCCTATTCTTATCATTTCAATAGTAGCCAAATGTGCTATATTCTAAATATTCTCACTCAGGAGGCATGATTGTGAGACTGTGAAGTCCCTTCAGTTGTCCCTGGCCCAAGCCTACACAGTCAAAGATTGGAATTTTGCAATAAGCAACCGGGGGCTGATGGAAAAGATAAAACTAGAGAGTAAAGCATTCAGTCACATCTCTGTTGTGAGACAAGGGGACACAGGAAATCCTTTTGTGTCTATCAAATGCACATTGCTCATTTAATTCTTGCTGATCTTCCATACATACTTTAATATATGGTCCAATCATCCAAGTCTGCCTAATTATGATGTTGAACTTTTAACTCTGTTTTCTTCTCTGTTGGCTTCTTATGTTCTGTGTTTAAGCATAATTTTATTGGGTTTGATTATATCATAAACTGGGGGTGGGGGGGGGAAAGGGATGATAATGATGATGATGATGATGATGATGATGATGATGATGATGATGTTTATTTAAATCCTGCCTTTTCCCCCTGTTTGGAACTCAAGACAGCTTACAATGTTTTTTTAAAAAATCATAAAATACAAAGTTAGCAAGTGATTAAACTATAGACAACTCTCTTATCTAGAATTCTGAAATCCAAAATACTCCAAAAACCAACACCTTTTTCATGGATGGCTGAGTTAGTGACATTTTTCCTTTCTTATGGTTCAATGTACACAAACTTCATGCACAACGTTATTTAAAATATTGTATAAAATTATCTTTGGGCTATGTGTATAAAGTGTAAATGAAACATAAATGAAATTCATGTTTCGGCTTGGGTCCCATCTGAAAAATATCTCATTGTGTCTGTATATGCAAATACAGGTATTCCAAAATCTGAAAAAATTCAAAACACTTCTGGTCCCAAGCATTTCAGATAAGGGAGCCTCAACTTGTATTTAAAAAAGGTAAGCTATTTAAGAACATAAGCCATAAAAAGCATAACAGCACAACTATATAGTAAATCAGAAATCTAGTATGTACAGTACAGGCCCAGACTGTCTAAATGATCAACCCTCAAAGGCCTGTTGAAATAGAAAACTCTTCAGCTGTTTATAGAAAGTGATTATGGCAGGTGCCAGTCTAACCTCATTGTGGAGGGAGTTGCAGAGGATCCTTAGGACCAGCAGGTAGTCTCATAATGCAGCTAAAAATTAATGAATTAATAAGATTATCAGAAAATTCTTGGAAAAACTATTAGAGCAGCACCAGTGCAGCAAAGCACAAAATAGTTTATTCAGACTTTGATGTGGTACCATGCCTTTCTGAACAGTACCCATTTATATAGGAGAGTTTCTCTTGAGGCAATCATGTTGGGGTGACTGTAAAATCTCCCCAAAGACAGTTGCAAGAACTTCAAAGGCATCCTTTGTCATCGAATCATACTGCCATTTCCAGAGTGAGACCTCCCCTTCTCCTCTCCCCACAGCACTTCCCTGCACATTTTGCAATTTCCAGATCTCTGACTCCAGCCACATATTACCAAAAAAATGCTAGGGCCAAGGAGTAGACAAGATTGAAATTAAAGTCTGAAGTCTTAAAACTGTTTATCAGAGACCAGGCTGAGCAAGGCCACTGTGCTGCTTGAGACAAGGGCAAGAAGGTATCTCCTCCTCATGTCATGTACAAACACCATCTAGACTAGCAGTTGGGAGAGCCTCCTTCAAAACAACTGTGGCACTGGCTATGGCATAGGGAAACAGCTGTGGAGTTGAAGAGGGAAAGCTAGTAGGCTGCCACAGTTGTCCCTCATCCAACATCTGCCCCCTGAGGTTATGGTCTGAGTATGCCTATGCTCAGTAATTGACAATCTGCATGTGTCTCAAAGAGTTTAGCAGAACACATATTCACAGGATTTCCTGGTTGTTGGTCTTAGCCACACCTTCTTTCTTCTTTAGTCTAAATTTCTTTACGTTTTATTCATTCATTATTCATTCATCTGCTGCACTTCTGTCCTGCCTTTCTCTCAAAATGGGATCCAAGGTGGCTTACAATAGTTTAAAAATCAGTAGCAGCTCAAATATTTATTACAAAGGTAAAAGAGAATTAAATAACAGCGTTATTTTAAAAATGGCTAAAAAGAATTAAAACACTTAAAACATACAGTCAGCTTTTCATATTCATGGAGGTTTCATTTCGGACCCACTGCAGATGCTAAAACCTCAAGTCCTATTGGTTTTAATGGTGGCGTGACACGCATGCAGCCCACTGGCATGGCCACATGCACTCATCACCATTTGGGACAATGGAATGAGGCCATCCACAGATGCTACAATTCACAGATGCTGAGCCCATGGTTGGGGCGGGCCAACTGTATTTACAATATAATTTCATTTAAAGATTAAAAACTGAGAAAAATACAGTACACTATTTCTACAAATTTCTACACACTACAATTTCTTATTAAAATTCAAAAGTCCTGCCTAAACAAAAATATCTTCACCTGCTGGGGAAAGAGAGGAGTGAGGAGGCCAGCCAGAAATACCATGGAAGGGAGTTCCACAGCCTGGGAGGAGCCATGGAGAAGGCTCTATCCCAGGTTCTCACCAAACGTGCCTGCAAGGATGGTGGAACTGTCAGAAAGCCCTTCCCTACAGATCTTAATTCATACTCTGGCTGCAGTATGCTCTTTCTCCTCCATGTGTGAACAGCAAGTGTTACAGAGCCTCTCAACAGGACTTCCATAAATTCCACTGCCATGGCTGTATCCCATGGAATCCACCTGCCATTTGATGGTTTGGCTGGAGACACCAAAGGAGAATTTTGTGGCTCAGATTTCCAAAAAACCCTCATGCTAATCCCAGGATTCCACAGGATGTATCCACAGGGTGACATGTCCAGGACATGTTATACATTTCAATCTTCTGTCCAGGAGGAATTCCAAAATATCCTCCATTTTGAGCATGACTAAGAAGCCCATGGAGTCCGTCCACCACATTTGCTGTTCCCCTTTGAGAAATATGTCTCCTTGTTACAGATGTCTTCATTGCAAATAGGGGAATAGGCTGGATCTTTCTTCCCCCTCCCCTCTTTTTTCTAGCAGCAGCAGCAGCAGACAAGACTTGTCCCCAGAGCTCAGGTCACATTTGTTTCTTGGAGATGAAAAGGACAGCAAACGTGTTAGGCAATGAGCTACCTGAGGACACAATGCAAATATTGAAAGGGGATTTTTTTCTTAATTTCACTACAAGTGACAAATGAAAGGAATAATTTAAATATAGATTCAATCAAGGCTTTGTGGCTAGTAAAGTGTAATTTTAAGCATGTGTCTTGCTCAGTGTTCTAAAGGTATATTGCAGACCAACAAGGCAACCATACAGTAAGTTAATCAGAAGAATATGGTTGAGTACATAATAGTATACAGTATATGTAATACAGCTGTAACTAATCCATATGAAATGAGTTTATATTTAGATCAGCCTTTTTAGCTGATAGTGGCCTACATTTTTCTTGACTATCCTACATTTTTGGTGCCTGGTCCTCCTTTGTCATTATGACATCTGGTCACCTTGCATTGCCATGGTAATTAAAGTGGAAAGCCACATGGTTACTTACTGTGAAGGTGCATTCTGGTTTGTTGAGGGGAAGAATCCACACATCCTAGGTTTTTTTCCATCACTGCCCAGTCTCTGGCTGGATGTGTGTATTCCTCCTTTCACCAACATAGGACAGATGCAGACCAGGGCATCAGGGACGCCCTGGGACGGTGCGCCACTGGAGCGAGGCACTCGCACGGCAGCGCACCGGCGGCGTCCCTGAAAGGAGTGCCAAATTGGCACTCCTTTCAGAAGTCAGGGAAAGTGCGCCCTAAACGCGTTGGGTGCACTTTCCCTGATTTTTCTGCCGCAGCGTGTGAGGACGCTGCGGCAGGAGGTTGCCCCCGGAGCGCCGGCTGTGCGGAGGGCCGGCAGCTCTGAAGGCAACCTCGGGAGGAGGAAGGGGTGCCGCTCATGCGGCTGCCCCTCCTCTTCCTTGCCTCGGAGATGACCCTATTGGTCGTCTGCCGAGGCCCATTGAGAATCAGAGTGTTAGTATGATTAGTGGCCATGGTGGGTAGAAAGTTCTGGGAGTGTGCAGTGTGAAAAGGGTCTCAGGTTGTGGATGAGGCACCCACTCCCCCCCCCCCCCGCAACCCAATTGATCAGCTGGGTTGCAAGGGAAAGACCATTGCTATACCAGATTGGGCTTTTTGCTGAGTGGGAGTGGCTTCCTTCTGAGATAAGCAAAGAAATTCTCATGTTTATCTCTAATAATCCATCACAGAGAAGAGGGGATTAAATTTTGAGTAGACTGCTCTTTAAGTACCATTACATGTAAAGGTATTTAAAGATGGGGGTATTTAAATGTAAAATACAAGCAACAGAGTTCCACTTGGCATACTTGAAAGCTGTTTCCTTCTCAGCAGAAACACAAAGAGCTGCACTGTGCTTTATAAATTATTGAATTGGGATTTATGTCTCATGTATTCTTGGTCAGAAAATATCCAGATTGGTAAGTGTGTGTGTGTGTGTGTTTGTACACTAATTTGCTCATGCAACTCCTGCCCTCCACTCCCACTGCATCAAACTACAGAGGCAGCTCTCAAGGCCAAAATTATGCTGCATCTACACTCCAGAATTAATGCAGTTTGACATTGCTTTGACTGCCATGGCTCAATGCTATGGAATTCTTGGAACTGTAGTTTTATGAGATATTCAGCCTTCTCTGTCAGAGAGCTCGTGCCACAACAAACTCAGGAAATACATAGAAAATCCAAGGATTCCATAGGATTGAGCCATGGCAGTTAAAGTGGTGTCAAACTGCATTAATTCTGCACTGTGGTAGCAACCTCTGATTATTGCTTGTCACCCAACCCAAAGGAAGGAAATTCTTTCCATTGGGAAGAAGCAATTGATCTCTACTATAAAGGATCTCTCCTGAACTGCACAGATTTTTTTTACAACTGGAAAATGTAGGGTTGGGGCACCCAAGTATTCAGGCAACAAATGATGGCTGAAAAGGGCTAAGTACTAATTCAGGTTTAATCTGTCCCAGTCTGGAACTGCTGTAGTTCAGTTGGGGTCAGATTGCATTTTCAAAAACACACATCAATTTGATTTCTTGCTATCTAGAATGCTGTGAATAGACCTTGAAAACCTCACTATTTTGGACTTCAGTTCCTAGAACATCTGCCACTCTGAACCGGAAAGATCAGTTGTTAATATTGGCTAGGAAGTTCTGGGAGTTTCCAAGCTGACTGGGGCTTCCCTATTGGTGGGGAGAGGGGAAATTCAAGAGCTGAACTTATACAAACCCAGCACTAAAGAACAGAGCAAGAGGCACTAAGCTGAAGTAATAACAATTAGAGGCTGAATCTTGATAAGGAAAAGTGTAGGAAGATGAATATTGGAATGCTCACTTTAAAATGATTTAGGGATGATTGGTTGGTTCATCTTTTTTCTCTCCTCCTCCTCCTCTTCAACAGTTCCATATGATCCTGTGGAGTTTCTCAACTGCAAAAGTCCCTCCTCAGAAAATAGCTAAAGCAGCGCCACTGAGGTTGTATCTACACTGCAGAAATAATCCAGTTTGACACCACTTTAACTGCCATGGCTCATTGCTACAGAATTCTGGGGTGTGTAGTTTTGTGAGATAATAATAATAATAATAATAATAATAATTTATACCCCGCCCAGTGGTAGTCCAATCAGGGCGGCTTACAAAATTAAAACATATAATCCAGAGTAAAACATATGATACAACATATCCCCTCCCCCCTTAAAACAATATTAAATCAAAGACAGTTTAAACAACAATTCAGTTTAAAATTTTAAAATCCTAATACCAAAATAAGTCCAGAAGCCTGGCACGACAATCCTCTCCATCTAATCGATGGGGCCACATGAGGATCATCCTTAGTGCAGCTGTTTAAATCCGAGGCGGGGATAACTAGTCTGGAAAGGCCTGCTGGAAGAGATCCATCTTGACAGCCTTTTTAAAGCTGTCTAAAGATGTTAACAGACGGATCTCGTCTGGCAGGCCGTTCCAGAGCTTAGGAGCGACGACTGAGAAAGCCCCCCGGGAGGTAGCCACAAGCCTCGATTTCTGAGGCTGTAGCAAATTCCTCCCGGAGGACCGAAGAGCGCGGGGAGGATTATACAGGAGCAGGCGGTCCCTAAGATAGCTTGGACCCAAGCCATTTAGGGCTTTAAAGGTAATAACCAACACCTTGTACTGGGTCCGGAAACTGATAGGCAGCCAGTGGAGGGACCTCAGAACCGGAGTAATGTGGTCCCTCCGAGATGTTCCCGACACAAGCCTGGCTGCCATATTTTGCAGTTGTAGTTTCCGGACTAAGCACAGGGGTAGCCCCATGTAGAGTACATTACAAAAGTCAAGGTGTGAGGTTACCAATGCGTGCACCACAGTCTCGAGATCCCTTACTTCCAGAAAAGGGCGCAGCTGGCGTATCAGCCAAAGCTGATAACAGGCGCCCCTGACCGTCGCATTCACCTGATTTGTCATCAGGAGCGTCGAGTCAAGGAGCACCCCCAGACTGCGAACACAGTCACTGGAGGAGAGTTTGACCCCATCCAGGACTGGAGGTTGCAACCCAATAGTTAGCCTTCTCTGTCACAGAGCTCTGGTGCCACAACAAACTACAGATCCCAGGATTCCATAGGATGAAGCCATATCAGTTAAAGTGATGTCAAACTATATTAATTCTGCCATGTGGCAGCAGCCTGAGACAGCCCAAACCTTGCCTTCTTCTGTTCATAAATAGTCTTGAAGGATCAAACCCCTGCTTGCTGTTGTGAGCTACCAGTCCCCATATTGTTACAGAAGAATTAAAAACTGGTTGATCCAGCCCATGGCACACCCTCCATCTCTCTTTTTACAAAGTTAGAAAAATTTGAGGCTCTTTCAAACAGCCTTCATGAAGATCACCGTGTCAAACAAAGTCATTGTGTCAAATGGGTAGGGTGCAACGACAGCAGTATTGTAAACCTTGTTATGTGAGGAAGTCACATCCACTTTCTAGTAGACTGATACCCACACAATGCTTATTTACCTTCCATGTCCAATGCAGTGCTACTATCAGAAATGAAATCAAAACATTGCTTACATTCTACTTTGTTCTAACACTTGAGGCATCTTCCTTTTTTTAAACAAAAAAATAGTATTCATCTTCAATATCATCATGTGTGGCTTATTGGAGTTCTTTTATTTTATTGTGTGAGAGTCTTTTTGTTTTGTTTTCTTGCAAATTAAAGCAAAAAAAAAAACACAACACCATACAATCTAAAGCACATTTATTTTTTAAAAAAATTCTCAGCATGTGGGTTAATAAATGTGTTGTCTTCCAAGTAACACGTGTTTCCAAGAGAGGAAGAGAGTGTTAATGACAAAAGGACATCTTGCCTTCTAATGGAGGGCAGTAGAAACTGTTCTTGTTTTTTTAATTGTTGGATTGATCTGTGTCTGCGTTTCAACATCAGCCATACAGCCCATCGCCTGAATCAGTTTGAGAATATCTTTCCAATTCAAACTTTGGCAAAGTTATGTTTGGACAATGGGACTTGAATATCCACAGAATTTGGTATCCGTGGGGGGTGGGGGATCCAGAATGGATCCTCAATAATAATAATAATAATAATAATAATAATAATAATAATAATAATTTATATCCCGCCCCTCTGCAAAGCAATTGGAGCGGCTTACAGCATAAAATTAAGCAAAAGCTTACAATGCAATACAATAAAATCACAATCCAAAATCCCAAACCCACCCACCCCATGTACTATACTGTTGGCCTACTGTATAATGGAACTTGAGCATCCACAGATTTGGTATCCACCGGGGGTGGGTGGGTCCTGGAACCAAACTCCAATGGATTCCAAGGGCCAACTGTATTTTATTATGCAGAAGGAGGTGTTTGTGTTGGGGAGAAGATGCTTGGTGGGATGAAGAGGCAATGGCAACAACCTTCTGACCACTATCACCCCATGAGGATTGAACTCTCTTTTGCACCTAAGTAACTTGCTATCCTCAGCTAAGGCAGAAGATGCCGTTCCATCTTTAATTTGGAAGTAAGGTCCAACCAACAGTCCAATCAGTGACTGTAGGTAGAATGAAGAGGCTGCCACTTTGTCCTCCTTCTCAGGTAGCACAACTATCTTGGGTGATATCAAACTGCTATAACTCTGTAGTGCAGATAGACTCACAGAGGAGATGAAGGATGCTGGATAAAAATTTACAAAGGACTGAAAAGCAAAAATCCAAAAAGATCCAGTTCTGGATTTAATTTATTTTTGAGCTTGTCTCAGAAACAATTTGATTTTCACAAGCATTCCCCTTTGGGTACTTTCAAAACCTCAAGGGCTTTTGCAAGCATTTGAAAGGAACACATATAAAAGTCAGAGAGAGTGTGAGAGAAATGCAAGCAAGGTAAGGTAAGAGGAGGGTAAGCTCATATCCTGGTTTGTGCACAAACACCTTCAACTCTTCGGGAGATTCCTGAGTGGGGGCACCTCTCCATACTACCTTCTCACTGTAATGAAAAACCTGAGAGTTGGTGCGTCTGGGTGTGTGCAGGTACCCCAACCACCTCAGCACTGTTTCGTTGCCCAACTTGGGCCAAGGGAAATTCTGTGCTACAAACCATATAGCCATAAATGAAGTCATGAAGACCAAAGAATGATTGTTTGCCATTTGCTAGGCTGTATTTTGCTGAAACAAGGTTTCCCCTTGTTTGTTTCCTTGAAACAAAAGCAAGGATGATGTTGGACTCTCCACCATCAGAAGAACTATATTTCATGAAGCTAAAGTTTAGGGGGACTTTTCCAGAGATGATAATAAGGGCACCAGCCTATTGTCTCATTTGCAATAAATCTCTTTGTTTATATATTGACCAGGGAAAATCTTTGCTTCCTGAAGTAATTTTTTAATGTTTATGTATCCAGCTCTTTATCTCCTTTAATCACAGGAAACAAAATCCTTCATGTAGGTCAAATTGCCAGACTTAGGGGGACTTGTCAAGCTGACTAATTCCTACAGCTTGTGTTTTTTTGCTAACAATGCTATTAAGAGGTCATAGCTGAGGTTCTGGTATGTGTGTTTAAGGCTAATGGTGAGGCACGCGAATGCCCCTCAGCCAGGCACACAATTATTTTAAAAAGAAATTCCCACAGCAGCTTTTCCAAGCACTGGGGGCATGCTTAGTAGTCAATCAAACATGAGTCATCCTGGTGCCTACTGGAAGAAGACTTTTCTTTGGGTTCTTCCTCTTCTAAGGGTCCAGAGTCTATCAATCCTTTTCAATCCTTTTATTACGGCCATTCGGCCAGCACAGACCAGAGTCCAAACTGTTGTCCTTGGTATATTGTGAAAAGAAGGACTACAATGAAGTGTAAAGGGGGAAAGAACTATCTTAACAATAGATACTGGGGAAATTTATTTTTATTATTTTATTTTATTTATATGTCACATGTCTCCCAAATAGGACTTAAGGCAGCTCACAAAAGATGCTTAAAAGCAACAACAATAAAACAGTAGAGTTTTAAAAGGCAGTTAAAACATCATATCCTTAACCCTTAAAATGCTAAATTAAAAATATAAAACCATTAGAAAATGTACCAAATAACCTAGTAAGGAAGCAGGGCACTATATATACTCATGTATAAGTCTAGAAATTTAGGGCTGATCCTCCCTTTTGCCACCCCTTAAAGAGCGGCAAAATGCCACTCTTGTTAGGGGTGTCAAAAGGTCGCCCCAAGAGCTGGCACTGTGGCTCTTCCATGTCCTTTCAGCGCAGTGTGTTTGCACGCTGCACCGGGAGGGCATCCTGATGCCACCCACCATGTGTATGGGTGCGCGGCATCAGGATGCTGGTGGGCTGGGGTTGAGGTGGCCGGCGTGAGGCTGCTCTATCCCAGCTCCACCCCCCAGGCCAACCCTTTGGGCTGGTCTGCAACACCCCTTTGTTCAAAACAATGACTCAAACAAATCTAAGCTGACTTATCCACTCAATGTAAGTACCACACTATACTATATATATTTAAAAAATAAAACCATCCCCTGGTGAAAGCCAAGAGTGTAATCTGTCCTGGAAGCACAGACTCCCCTTGCTCTGTTCTCTCATCCATCCAGCCTTTAAAGTGAGCACAGTTATGCCTGCTGGAATTTTGTAAGTTCTTTGGCATTGTTTTCCTTTTCTTCATCCTTTACATCCTTTGTTACATGCCCTTAAGTTTTACCCTCAACTTATCCACAGGTCATATCAAAATCCATAATTTTAGCCCCAAAACTTGCCCTCAACTTATATATGAGGTCAACTTATAGTTAAGTATATACAATAATTCATATATAAAGGTTGACGTTTCCTGCAAGCTACTAGTA
The DNA here is from genome assembly GCA_026167975.1 of Phrynosoma blainvillii. NCBI lineage: Eukaryota > Metazoa > Chordata > Lepidosauria > Squamata > Phrynosomatidae > Phrynosoma > Phrynosoma blainvillii. Next base: position 236,764,676 of record JANUYF010000001.1, on the reverse strand, counting down.
TGGTAACCAAATTTGATGATGGAGTATTTGAGCCAATGGAACAATTGCCAAACACTTGAGAATGGGGAATGAGAATGAAGCTCAGTTCATTACACCTAAGAATATATCAACATGTGCACATTTCTCCCCTAGCATGATAGAAGGAATGTAAGATTTAAACAAATTACTAATGTAAGAGAAACCAAAACTGACAAGTGTACCCATCCATGCTCACGGCTTGAAACAGCTAACTCATAAAAGGCTAGCCTTATAACCCTGTATATTCAACCTGGGGCTCATTCCCACTATGATTTACATCAATTTGCTGATCACTTTATATGTGCCTCATTCCCATTCAAAAAATCGATTCAAAGGCATGTTCAACCAGTGGGAACAATAGATCTGATTCACATCTTGCCAAAATCCACCTCCCCGAAGTTGAGGGTGGTGAGATGGGCTCCCTTGGCCTGGCAAACCCACCAGCCTTTGGGGATTCAGCTTTGGGGTCGCTGTGGTCTTGGAAGACATAGGAGGCCTGGAGGGAGCAAGCCAGGCACAGGACCTCTCTAGCCCAGCAGCCACCTCCGAGGAGTTGGGGTCACTCAGCTGGCTCGGCCTTGCCTGCTCCTCCAGTGGTCTCTCCAGGAGGGCTTCTCTTCCTGGCCCCTTTCCCCCTTCCTCCCTTCATACCCAGTGGTAGTGGCACCTCATCTCCTTCTCTTTCTCCTTTTCCTCAGTTCTCACCTGCTCCTCCTCTTCCCTCATTTTTCCCTCCACCACCGAGGGCAGGAGCTGGGTAGCCTCTCTGGGCCAGGCTGGTGCAGCTGTTGAGAGCCCCATAGGCAGGGGAAAGCAGATGGGAACCCCCCGGGTCTGCTTTCCATGCACTCACCCTGGCCCCAGCCTCCCGAAGCCCCCTCCACCACTGCCAGTGATCTGACCCCTCTGTGCTCCTCCACCATGACCCTTCAACCAAGAGGGACCCCAATCAGGACAGCTTGGGAGCCAAGACTGGACCCTCCTACTTGCAGCCAACCCTCCATCTCCTTGGAGCCCAGCAAACCTGGTCCCCCCCCAAGCTGCGGTGCAAAGGCACTCATTCCCACTAGTGGAAACTACATTGATTAAGGACATAATTATCTTCCATAGTGGGAACTATACATCGGCCTCAATCGATTCTATGACCCAATATCAATACGATTCACAAACCAGTGTAAATGTAAGTGGGAATGAGCCCCAGGTTAATGCTGATTTGTTTGCCAGATACCACCTTTTGTTCTGAGAGACTTCTCATCTTTAACAATGATGTGTTAGGCTGGGTACACCATGGTCCACTCCATGCTGGGAATGGATGTACCTATTCCCGCTTCGATCCATAGAGAGAGGCGGGAAATATAAATAAAATAAACATTATTATTATTATTATTATTATTATTATTATTATTATCATTATTATTAAACTTTAGACAGTGCAGATGGGGAGATAAATTTTTAACTGGTAGGTTTTTGAAGAATTTCCCAAAAACTTCTATTTCTTCCTATTCAGATGGAAAGGACTTTAAACTTGAGAAAAATCAAATCAGGAAGAAAGCAATATTTGTGGATTAACTGGTATAGGTAGAAGAAGGGCAAACTGTCAAGCCAATGAAGGCAAATAGACCCTCTCTCCACCAGCTATCTCTCATTTTCCATGTCTATCTCTCCATCCCTCTGTGTGTGTGACTGCTCCCTCCCTCCCTCTCTCTCTCACACACAGAGGGTTTAAAGACCTCTGAGACTGGGTGATAAAAACTTTGGTTTGAAAGATGAGAAAATTCTCTTTTCCACAATACCAATGTAAAATATCACTTTATTTTCTTTTTAACAAAAGGAGGCACTGATGTAACAACAGTGGGGACAATGACAGCACTATCCCCAACTTGAATTCTGCCCCCCCCCCCCCCGAAATATTCCTTCATTCCCAAAATGTCTAGCATTGCAGTAACTTCAAATCTCAGTTAAGCATTTAGAAATACAGTTTAGGCATCCAAAGAGAAGTTGTTGGCAAAGTTACAAAGGGGATGCGAACACAGCAAATATAAATGTTTTAGGTATGAACAATTTTCAGTATCTCATTCTCTGCAATGCTAGAAATTTGAGGACTAAAGGAAAATTTAATTTGGGAGCATAATACATATGGGGGAGCAATGCCATCATTTTAGTCTTTCCATGTGAGAAGGAGGATTCTCCTTGGGGGACATAAATTTCTTTGAGACCAGCCTTACCTGCACAATGGACTGTTTCATGGCATTCCTGAAGTTGTTTGAAGACAGCTGAGGCACATTAATATCAGCCTTGAAAATATAATCCAATTATTTTACTTTTAATCACTCACTAATACAGCATTAGACCTGAACATACATGATTAGAAAAAATGGAAGGATCCTTTTAACATCATGTGCTGGTGGAAGCAGAACAACCTAGGCATCCAATCTCATCCTGTGTTTTTCTAAAGAAAAAGGGTTAAAGGATCCAGAGGGACTCCACTGAGGCTCTACAGAACAACTCAGCAAAGTGTAGCTCTACTTTGGGGATGCATGAAGCAGCTTCTGAGTCACTCTGGGTCTTGTGGGTTTTTTTTATTGTCCTACTAAAAAGGGAAATGAAGCATGGCGAAGTTAAATTTTAATATTTTCACTACCCACTATGGATTAACTAACAACTACACCTACATATTTAATGATAGATTTCAAGATAAAAGGAAAATCCAGCCAGTCGGCACAACAACACCCAAGATGCAAAAAAGAAATGAAGCAGTCATTTGTCATCTGTACTTTTCTACTGTTTAGATCTTGCAGGGCCTTCAAGCACTCACCAGGTTCACTGGGCCCAGACACAAGAAGCCATGGCTCCAGTTCCCATGACACAAAAATGTGTTGATATTGTTAATTCTACAGGTGGACAGGTGATATAGTACCTCAATGGTCATTCAGGGGTTGGCAGTGTTGGTTAAAGCTCTGTGTGGACTATGGGGACTGGGTGACTGTGATGTGCTAAGATGATCCATAGAATCATTACCATTTGGATAGTTCCAGTAGATCAGGGGTAGGCAACCTTTCCCCTTTAAGGGCCGAGGGACTTCAGCTCCCAGAATCCCAGGAGCTATTGGCCAACATGGGACTATTGGCCAACATGGCTGAGGCTTCTGGGAGCTGAAGTCCCTCGGCCCTTAAAGGGGAAAGGTTGCCTACCCCTGTAGTAGATGCTCCATCATCAAATTTGTTTACTATACTAGTAGCTTGTCCAAATAATTATCCTAGCTCATACAAAACATGGAGCATCTACAAACAGAGTTCATCTAACATGATTCCCAATAAGGAATATCAATGCTTGGGTATGGAAGAAAATCTTCAACTATTTCATCCTTCCACGGGAGGACAAAAAATTATGGTAGTTTTCTCCCTGCTGCTGGAGAAAAGGAATATTCCTCTGCAGTATTCTTCCTATATTCAAACATCCCAAAGCATTGCAGAGGAATTATTCTGTTGAGAAAAACACATGGGCCAGAATTCTGAATCAGTTATTTAGTGTGGAGAGATGTCTCCTATGATCTCTTAATGTAATTTCTCCTGTATAAAAAAAACCCAAACAAAACCCTGAAGTTCTTTCTATCCTAATTATGAAAAAGTGAAAAAATTGGTAAATGCTTATCAAAATGTCTTCCCTAGAATGCCAGAATAATTCTGGGACACTCTGCAGAAGAAGCACAGCTAGTTTTTAAATGGTTTAAGTGGGGGGGAGGAAAATATTAAAAGCAGCCATCAGTGTTATAGTAAACACACCAGGTATGCTTCATCCTCAGTTAAATAAGATCTAAGGTCCAGCACAGAGAGACCAAAAGGGCTGCCCTGGGGGTGGAGTCAGGATGTGGCGACTGCACACCAGCCACTCTGACTCTGCTCCCACATCATCCTCATGCCACCTGCCGAAACAGATGGCGACAATGTCAGGGTGCTTCCTTGGTGCAGCGTTTAGACATGCTGCTCAGAAGAGCCACCGCAGTGGCAAAGACAGTTTTTTGCCACTCCAAAAAGGAGCAGCAAAATGGTGGATTGGGGCTGTGGCATGTGGTTGCTGTGGCCCCGATCTGGCGCTCCCAGGGACAGCACGGAGCCACCCCTTAGGAGCCATCTGTACAGCCCCTGAGTCACCATTATTTTAACTTCTGCTTAGGTTAGCATCACTTGATCTGTAGCCACATTTTTCAGCACCTTGGCCTCATTCACACAACATAGTTATAGTGCTATTATTTCACTTTAACTGCCATGGCTACCTCCTGTGCAATCCAGGGATTGGCAGTTTGGTCAGTGCCAATCCCATGATTCCATAGGATGGACCCATGGCAGATATCTCATTATGTACATGTATGCAAGAAATAATGATTTGGCGGTGGACTGTATCCCTACAGTCTGTGCCTGTGCCTGTGCCTATACACTGAATCTACATAGGCCAAATAATGTATCCTTCCCTCAATCCCAACCTTGTTGGAACGCACTCCTTCCAATGTGGAAATACTTTTTTTCAATGCCTGAGGGTTTTAAGACATAAAAAAAAAAAAAAAAAAAAACCTCCAGTTTATCCTGCTGTTTTTAAGAAGGTGAAGATTCAGCCATAGACATGCATTCACACAAAGATACAGATTAGTGACTTGCACTGAGGGGGCAAACCACACATGGAAATAGATTAGTATATGTTGATTTCTTCCAAGGGTGGAAGAGAGGTGAACTTTTGCATTTTCCTTCAACCCTATGTTCATAATACAAAATAAACATCTGTTTGGTCTACATGCCTGAATCCTTACCCCAATAGGTGATCATTACTGACAGTACTGGCAGCAACACATATCTTCTCTTGGGGAGGAAAGAACAACCTTTACAATACTACCTCAGAACTATGGCCTTGAACAATGTACCTATTATTCAGGTCAAGCTAACCACAACTTAAAATAAAGAGGACTTACTGTTATTTTAAATGGAGAAACAAATGCACACACAAAATTCATTATTGATTATAGTAAATATTGATATATTAATTATGGCTGAGATTCTACATCACAGTCTACATTTTGTAACCTTACAAGTCTGTAGTTGTGTTGAAGAAACACAAAAAATCATGTTAGGGCCGATGCAGACTGGCAGTTTAGGCCAGCCTGGGGGTGGAGCTGTGACAGGACAACCGCATGCCAGCCACCCCAACTCCACCCTGACTCTGCCCAGATGCCGTGCACCCATCCGCACAGTGCGCAGTATTAAAATGCCCTCTTGGTACAGTGTGCACACAGGCTGTGCCAAAGGAGCGCAAAAGAGCTGCAGCTGCGCCTCTAAGGGCAGCCTTTTGTTGCCCCCAAAAGGAGCTGCATTTTGCCACTCTTTTGGGGGCAGCAAAAAGGAGGATCAGGGCCATGGCATGTGGTTGCCGCAGTCCTGATCTGCCACTCCCAGGGGTCGCCCAGAGCATCTCCTTCTTAGCTGTCTGCATCAGCCCTTATCCGGAATTCTGAAGTCCAAAATACTCCAAAAACCAAAACTTTTTTCACAGGTGGATGAGAGAGTGACACTTTTGCTTTCTTACAGTTCAGTGTATACAAATTTTGTTCCATGCACAAAATTTTGAAAAATATTGTATAAAATTATCTTCAGGGTATGTGTATAAGGTGTATATTCCATCTTAATTGTCACTACCCTGACCTCTGACAGGGAGAAGAAGAGAGAGACATAGCTCCACCATGCCTAGGCCCAGAAGCAGATGGACATTCCAACTGCCATTCCAACTGCCACTGTCCTGGCCTTGGAGGGAAAGAAAAGCCAGCAGTATCTGCCAGATTTGGTCTCTTTCACCAATTCCCTTCTCCTTTTGTATCGCGTCTTTTTAGATTGCAAGCCTGAGGGCAGGGATCTATCAAATTATCAATCTAAGAGCCTTTGTGGCTGAAGAGCGGGGATATAAATACTCTAAATAAATAAATATATGAAGCATAAATGCAATTTGTATTTAGACTTAGGTCATATCTCCAGGATATCTCATTATGTACATATATGCAAATATGGATATTCCAAAAATAAAAATAAAAAATCTGAAATCCAAAACACCTCTGGTCCCACATATTTCTGATAAGGGAGACTCCCGCTTTAAAAAGATGCACATGGGCCAAAAGTGCTCCAATGCACATTAGACCCTTCTAATGTGCATCAAATGGTTCTGTTGTGCTCCAGCACATCCTAGCTGGTGTCCTGATGTGCATCAGGGAGCATTCCCAATATGCATCATTGTCTGTTGTGCATTGGGCCATTGTGTATCAGTCACTCCACTGACTACCACAATGGATGACCATACATAATTTCCTGCACATACATATTACTTACAAAGATGTGAGTCCCATAATGAATTCCACCCCATCTATCTATCTATCTATCTATCTATCTATCTGATTCCAACAGATATCGCCAAGATTGTAAAACTTTGACACTTTGTATGAACACCTTTTTTCAATAACTTTTAAACTAATTTTTATTAAATCATTCTTAGATTATGATTTTTAAGGATCTTTCTGGGATACAGGTTCTTCCTCAAGTGCTGATCTCAACCTCCATTAAAATCAGTCTCTTCATCTTTGAGGTAGCATGCTCTGAACATTCTTCACAGATGGTATCAAATGCTAGTTAGATTTAAATATATTAACTCTAATTGAAATGGATTATGTTGGTGTGGATGTAATGTCCTTGGCACTGTGATATTCTTGAGGTGTTTTCTTCCACAGTTTAATGGTTTCTGGACTGATATTTTGTAACAATGAGCTTAATTACAAGGCAAATGTTGCAAGTGTCATCAACAATTGCACTTCTCTCTTTGTTTATCAATGAACATTCACAGATACAGCATAAAAAAATTAATTGGTTGTATGCATGCAGCTGAACCTTTAGAAATTGCCACAAATTAGATTAAGTGACAAAAGGATATTGGATTTAGAAGGAGAGGATCTACAATTTGGCTACCATGCTTATTTATTTTATGGAAAAATTCCTCAGACCGAAATTTCAAGAATCATTATATTCGCAAAACTTGCTGGAGGGTATGGGTAAAGTATAGTAAAAAATGGTGTCCCAAAATCCCTTTATGGGCTTCCCCTGCGGAAGCTATTTTGTTACAGGGTTTATACAGTGACGGGAATTGGGTTAAATATATGGACCTGACAACATCGGAAGGTGGAAAATTAGTATTTAAAACACAGGAAAAATTGACACAAGAAGGACATAAGGTAAATTGGTTCACGTATAGACAGTTACTGGAGCGTTTTAAATTGGATTCCCGATTAGATCAAATTGGTCCAGCAAATAAAAATTTTGAGAAGATTATTAGTGGAGATCCTATAGAATTGATATCTAAATTTTATATGGTAATTAGAGACTGGGAACTTGAGGAAAATAGTATAAAGAATTATATGATTAAATGGGCCCAAGATTTAAATCAAACAATTAAATTAGATGAGTGGGGGAAAATTTGGAAGAAAAGATTTAAATATTCACTCAATGTGGATTTAAGAGAAAATTTCTATAAGTCAATGCAGCGTTGGTACTTAACTCCACTACGATGATCTAAAATGTTTAATAAATGTAACTCGAACTGTTGGAAATGTGAGAACGAAACTGGGTCGTACCTGCACATGTGGTGGAAATGTAGATTGGGTAAGGAATTCTGAAGAATAATTAATATTGAAATAAAGGATGTTATGTCTTGACCCAAAGATGCTACTGTTAAGTAGCATCGAAGGTGAATTGGATGAGGAATAGGGGAAATTACTTTTTTTTTAACAACCGCAGCGAGAATGATCTATGCAAAACATTGGAGAAGAAAAAATATCCCCCATTTGGAGGAATGGAAAAATAAGGTATATGAAATTTATGAAATGGAAAAACTAACACATTTATTAAGGTTCAATACATTAACGGATTTCCACAAGACGTGGAAACCTTGGTATCAATATGTGGAAAAAATGCAGTTAACAATAAGATACGAAGTATAACGTTTGTGGATTAACGATATTGAGTTTTTGTGATATGTAAAAGGGGAGGAAAAGGAAAAAAAAGAGAAAAAGGATAGTACGCTGTAATTACTTTATTGGTATTGGTAATTTTTTAGAGGCCTAGATAGATAATGTTTCATTTGTTTAATAATCAGACTTGGTTAAGGTTAAACCTTACTGGCTATTGTAAGTAACATCTGAGATGTTTCACAGATGGGGTATAATGTAGTTATTGAATTTTTTTTTCATCCTTCCGACCTGCTTAGGAAGATAGTATGTTTAGTATGTTTAGTATGTTTAGTCGTTTAGTCGTTTTAGTGAATTGTTTGTTTGTACGTGATTTGTATGTCTGGTATGTTTTGTGTTTATGTTTATGTTTATTTTTATCTCAATAAAAGTTTTTGTTTTGTTTTTGTTTTTTAAAAGAAATTGCCACAAATTGGAAAGAAATTTCTAATCTTTTTGGATAGCTGCATTGGCTGGTTTTTTAATTTGGCTCTAATGGAGAAATTGACAGTTCAGTATAAAGTTTTAAATAATATACAGATGACTGAGTTTTGACAATGTTTTTCCCCCATTTATTGACTATATTAACAACAGCATTAGTACTCAAAGGGATCTTGTAGCACCTTTGAGACTATCAGAGCCAAAGGTATTGTAGCATAAGATTTTTCACACTTGGTCTGCTTCCTCAGATGTATCTGAGGAAGTAGATGTAGACATAGGGTGCATCTACAGTGTAGAAATAATGTGGTTTGATACCAATTAAATTACCAGGGCTCCATCCTACAGAATCCTGGGATTTGTAACTTTGGGCCTAAGCAGACAGGCGGCACGGGCTGCCCCGGGAAGCTGCGGATTGGGGCCGAGGCATCTGCATGCCTCGGCCCCGCGGTGCAGCTTCGCTGGCCCAGGAATGCTGCCGGCGCACCTTCGGCACCTCTTCCGCTGCAGCATGTGTGGACGCTGCAGTGGAAAGGCATCCTTGGAGCGCCGGCCATGCGGAGGATCCGGCGCTCCGACAATGTCTTCGGGAAGGGGTTGGGGCACCTAGTGTGCGGCTGCCCCTCCCCTTCCTTGCCCTGAAGATGGCGCTTTGTGCTGTCTGCTTCCCCCCTTTGTGAGGCTAAAGTAAAGAATTCTTTAGTAAAGAATGCTAAGGATGTTATAAAACTATAAATCCCAGCATTCTATAGAATGGAGCCAAAGTATGTACAGTGGTGTCAAAATGCATTATTTCTACAGTGTAGATGCACCCCAAGCCTAAGAAAGCTTGTGCTCAGTCTTAAGGTTGCTACAAGACCCCTTTGCATACTGATATTCCCAACTAAGGGTCTGTACAGACCAGCCACAAGGGCCAGCCTGGGGGTGGAGTTGGGGTGGGGCAACTGCATGTTGGCTGCCCCAACTCTGCCCCGATGCCACTGTCACGCTGCAGACCCCACTGCACAGTGCACGGCATCAGGGCGCTCCCTTGGCACAGCATGCAGACACACTGCTCGAAAGGAGCGCGGAAGAGCTGCAATGGTGTCAGTAAGGGTGGCTTTTTGCCACTCCAAAAAGGAGTGGCAAAGAGCCAGATCGGGGCCATGACATGTGGTTGCTGTGGCCCTGATCTGGTGCTCCCAGAGGCGGCACAGAGCTACCCCTTAGGGGCCATCTGTACAGCCCCTAACATGGCTATGGAGTTTATCACAAAGGGACCATATGCACCTCCATCCCAATAATGATTAAAGCAGCTGCAACCCACAAAAGCATGCAATGTGCAAATGATTTTCACATGCAGAACACAATAACGCATTAGAGCTCATTACTAAAGTGAGAAAAAGGGTAGAATGTGCATTTGGTTTTCACACAGATGTGTGTAAATCCCAATAATGGTTTGGGAATCACTTTTTTTGCGCATGTGCACAGAAGAAGTAGTTGTGTCACCAGAAATCTTCCAGAGCAACAAACAATTTTATTTACACAATTTTCTTTATAAAAATATACTGTACTGCTCCTTAATTTCCACAAAATGGTATCCAACCTAAGTAAAAAGAACAAAACATTACCACAAAAAGCAGGAAAGGCAGAAAAACAGTATAAAAATCTGCATCCCTCTCAGCAACCAGCGTCCGTGCCTTCCCTGAGCAGTTGTTCCTTTAAGAGCCCCGGCTAATGGGGAAGGTTGAGGAGAAAAGATATCGCAAGGGAGAAGCAAACTTTTTCTCTGTGTCCCTGCCTTTGCCTCAAGCAAAGGTTCCTTTAAGAGCCCTGGCTACTCATCCCGAAGAACCATGGTATATCTGGCAACAAGTAAAGAAACAGGGAGAATCCTGCAAATAGCTTTCACACTAGAGCAATTGCACAAAAAAAGTGAATTCGTGAATGAAATGAAATGAAGTTATGTCCCCCCCCCCCCCCGAAAATGCTTATTTGCTGGTTCATGTCATTTTTCTGTATTCTAAGCAGTTTCCACACAATGTTGTGTGAAACCAACCCCAACTCCACCCCCAGGTCAGTCCTTGTGGCTGGTCTGTACAGGCCCTTAGTTGGGAATATCAGTATGCAAAGAGATCTTGTAGCACCCTTGAGACTGAGCACAAGCTTTCTTAGGCTTGAGGTGCAGCTACACTGTAGAAACAATGCAGTTTGACACCACTGTATATGCTGGATAACTAATACGCCGGACAACTGCGGGTTCTGACCCATTTAAACTTCCAATTTTCCCCGTGTGAAACTCCTATGTCTCTAAGCTCTAGTACTATTTGTCTTCTTGCAATCCTTTAGAATCATATGCTATCCTCTTAAATTGGAATAAATAGACAATTTACGTAAATTTCCTTTTCAATTTTTCCTTTTGAATCCAGACATATTGTCCAGTGCTTTTGTTATTGTTGTTACTGGTTTATTTGTTTTTAAACGTAATGTTATGTATGCCTTGTATTATCTAAATAAAAACATTTATTTAAAAATGGAAAATTAAGGACACCTCACCACAGAATAAAATACTGTGATGATATGCACACTTACTTGTGTGTAAAGCCCCTCAGACATTATGGAGTTTACATCTGAGTAAACCTGCACAGGACAGCATGGTTAAAATGCTTTACTTTGTCTGATTCTTGCCATTGGGGTTTAACTTTTGTTCCTGTGCAAGCTTTCAGGGAGATGACGGCTTGCACTGACCATTTGAAGTTGCCTATGAATATCATGTACAGTAAATGGTAAAATGGTATTAGCTCTGTGATTCATGACATAATGGCTCTGGACATATTTGCCCTACTTATATGCAGATAATCAAATGAAATCAGATTAAAACAAAACAATTAGGTCTGTAAAATTTAATATTATTGTATTTCTCTAATCTGTTCCACTGACCTGTTCTTCAGTCTTTTAAGGAGACTGCAGACAGTTCAGTACATTATCAGATTAATTTAACATTAAATATTATGCCCTAGTCAACATTTCACTGAAAAATCAAACACTCTTTTTTTAATGTATAACTGGTTTCCAAAATGTCATCTGGCTCTCCCCATATTTTGTCACACACTCTGGGGGGGCCTAGGAAACAAAAATTGAGGGATAGCTAAAGGGATGCCTCATTCTTTGTTCTCTCCACCCAGTTTCCTATAAATTCTAGATGGGAAACATAAAAACATGGGTTTTAGTTGGCAACATTACCGAGGGAGTAGCATAAAACCCTGTCAGAGCTGTCCATTTATATAACCTCCACAACACACACCTATTAATAGCAGTGGCATCACTACAGTTGGCGTCACCCAGTACAGTAACTCGCAGTGTCACATACCCTGACCTGCCCCATACCACACTATATGGAATCCTTAGTAATGTTTTTTGTATTAATGTCACTCATAAATTGTAATTCCCATATATCACTGATATTACATAACATATGCACAGGCAAAGTGTATTTAAATGTGCATAGTTTCATGTGGTTAAAGTGAAAATTTGGTAAGATGCATTTTTTTAACGATTTTTTAAAAAGATTTTTTTTTATTAAACAAATTAAAATGTAATTTGAAAAAAGAAAACCCTGAGGTCTTTCATTTCTCCTCCCACTGAGCCTTGTTCCACTCACACCATCTTTCCCACTGAGATCCAGCATTGTAAAGGAATGCAGGCAAACACCAGTCTGTTTCTGCCAAAAGGCAGATGTTTGGGGAGCAGTAGTGTCACCACTGCCCTTAGAGTGTCACCTGGTAACACCCCTGATTAGCAGACTCAATGGCAGTGGTCAGTACTGCTGTGGTCCAAGACCCCAGAGAGCCCACTGATCAACTACCTTATCTCTTCTCCCTCTTTAATTTAAGAAAGGTGAGAGTGCATCTACACTGTAGAAATAATGCTGTTTGACACCACTTTAACTGCTATGTCTCCGTCTTACAGAGTCTTAGGATGTGTAGTTTTGTGAGGCATCAGCACTCTTTGGCAGAGAAAGCTAAAGACCTTGTAAAACTACAAATATCAGGATTCCATGAGATGATACTACAGCACTTAAAGGGGTGCCAAACTGCATCATTTCTACACTGTAGATTCACCCAGGATCTAATTGAAGTAGTAGTAGAAGCAGCTGCTGCTGTGACTGCTGTTTAAGTCCTTCTCACTATGGTTCAGGTTAGCACAATGCTCTGTCAGAACCTCAGATGCAATGTAGGAAAATGAAAGTGATGGTATATCTACAGTGCCTGCTGATATAAGACTGCTCATGTGAGACTAATTTTGGGCTGCTTCTACGGGAAGAAGAGGGGAAGAGCGGGATTGGAATCACCATAGGTCTCTGCTGTCCACTGACTTGCCAAGTAAACCTGGCAATCCTAGTCTCTCTCATATGAGAATAAGTCACATAGAATTCAGACTTAGGTCTAAGTAGGTGTATACAAAATTGCACTGTAAGGGTATTAGCATTCCCATGAGATTTAATTTACTTTCAAATGTTGGCATGCATGCCATAGAAAAACAAATACACTCTGTGTCAGCTGGGTGTAGAAACAACCTTAGAGTGTAGAATTAGCTGGGCAAAATTTTAGACAGATTGAAGTTCAAACAAATTTGTTTAGGGAGAGGAGGAAATAATGATGAATGCAACTTATCACAGTCCATAATGGGACTCACCCAACTATAATATGAACAAAAGTCTTTCTGATTACTGTACCATAGTATATCTGCTAAAATGTAGATAACAAAAACCTGTGGTTAAGAATATGTCTTATGAATATACCCTATGGCCACAGTTCTATGCACGTTGTTGTTGTTGTTGTTGTTTCCAACTTATGGTGACCCTAAGGCCATCTAAAATCTTGTGATTTTCTTGGCAAGATTTGATTGGAGGTGGAATCTAAATTACACACCAGCACTATTATGGTGAACAGCACAGTTGCACAACCAATTAGGCAATGGGTACCAAGGCTTTGAGCACATCCATCGTGCAACAGTCAAATAAGTCCCCATCACCTACCAAGTCAAGATCATGAAAGATAGCTGGGAGTGTATATGCAGAACAGTAGGGTGCTCTAGGAAACACATTTTCACACTAACTCTGAGAAAGTACCACCACTTCCACAACTGTTTTCATGTTTGTATAGTTCCCCAATCAAATTCTGGCCGATGGCTTACTTCATTCATATAATTGTGTTATAAGCAATTATGGTATTCAATTTGGTGCAAGGATAAAATGAACTTATGATGTATTATACTCCATTCTGAGCCCTTGGAACAAACAAGAAAGACATCTAAACTAATTGATTTTTCTCCATTGAAGTGGTAGCAGTTACAGCTGGGATAAATTTGTGCCAGTCTTCCTTGCCCTAGCTTACCACTAAAAGAAAAGAAAGAAAGAAAAATGAATGCATGTGCTTTATTTAAAATATTAACTAGTGGCCTTAGCTTCAAGGATTTAGCTTTGTTCAGTACCATAAAGATAACAATCTCCTTACCTCTTTTACATTAATACTGTTTGTGAGCAGGTGTTGAACCAAGGTCTTTCTCCCTACACAGAATGTGTACCAGCAATCCTGCTGAATTCACAGAAGAGACAGGAGATAACCCCAGGCTCTCCTGGTCAACATGCTCTCCCAATAAAAGAGACTCAAATGTCCAAGGTTATATGACAGATAGAGTGGGATGCATGCAGTTACAATGTTTGCTGAGAGAGCTACTACTTGACCAACTTTTAACTCCTTGTTTTCTATTTGAACAGGGGAATGACTGCAGGAAACAATTTCTAGGCCCAAGGCCTACAAACATCTAAAATCTCACCCGTCCACATTCTTCTAACAAGGACCCTGTGCCCTTTGATCCAGCAGAGTTTCTAAGGCTATTATAGAGCTGGGGTGGGAATCACATGGCCCTCCAAATGTTGTTGGACTGCAACTTCCAGCATTCCACACTACTGGCTAAGCTAGCTAGGGCTGCAGGGAGCTGCAGTTTAGCAACACCAGGGCAAGCATATTGGCCCAACCTCATTACAGGGTAATTTACCCAAACAACCTAAGCTTTCAAATGATTCATTGTAGGGCTCTTTCACTGTTTGTACTGTGCATGCATTTACTAATCATGCACCTAGCACAGTTGTGTGTGACTGAACTCACTCCAGCTGTCTCATGTTAGCACTTGCTATCTGATTCCTTGCTACCTACAGCCTTTATGTAACTTTAATTTTGAATACACACATGTGCAGATGCACAAGTAGGTGAATGCACATCCTGATTTCTCTGACTTCTTTTTATGAGCTCTGTACTCTGCCTTTCCATCTGCAGGACTCTAGTCCACTGCTATTTTATCTTCCAATTTTCCCTCTTCCACATTGCATGCCTATTCCTTCATATTAAGCAGGTGAACAAACTTCACAGTGAAATCCTCTGTACATCTGCTCAGGATCAAATGAAAGGCCAAGATAATCCAGTGATCAGATTCACAAATTAAGCCCATGTTTTACTTTCAATTGACCAATCACAAAACAAAGAACACTAAATGCAAGATAGGCAGTTGAGGACAACTCATTGTTATAATGAGCAAAGATATTTGATCACATAAAGAAGCATCTTTAAATACATATCTAACAGATTGTCTAATTTGACCCTCAAGAGCCCAAGATCAGTGGGGCTTACTCACTGAGGGGTTGAATGGGCTTTATTCCCTGGTAAATTACAGGATTGGAGGTTAAATGGAACAGCGTTAAGACATGTTTTGTTTCTGCTTTCTGCTGTGAAATACTTAGTTCCAGAGTAAAGGAAAAGGTAGTCCCTTGACATGAATGTCTAGCCGTAACAGACTGTAGGAACAGTGCTCATCTCTGTTACTAGGCTGAAGAGCCAGCTCTGGTGGTCATGTGGCCAGCATGACTGCACCAAATGCTGTTACCTTCCCATTGAAGTGGCACCTATTTATTTCCTTGCATTTGCATGCTTTTGAACTTCTAGGTTGGCAGAAGCTGGGACTAGTGACAGGAGTTCACCCCATCATGCAGCACTCAGGCCTTGAACTGCCAACCTCTGATCTTCCACTCATCAGAATTGGTGTCTTAAGGGTGAAACAGACAGGCAGGAAAAAGTGGCTTGAAGCTGCCTTTTCTGAAGCCACACTGAAACACCACTAACTGCATCACTGGCTTCCAAGGCAGCTGGAGTGTGCATGTCATGACTACACAGCACAGCTTCAAACCATGCCACTGGATACTTTTTTTTTTTACTGTCACCACCACCATCCCTGTGCACCTTCACAGGAGTGAACTGCCAGCAACTGCCATCCCATTGCATGGCTGTCCCTGTGAACCTGCACATGTTCACATGTGCAGCGCTTCACTAAGACAGCAGAGGTGTGCCCATGTAGGTGCCAGCAAGGTACAATCATGCCTCCCTTCATCCCCCCCTTCACCCTATGCCCCCTCTTTGACTGTCTGTTTTGTATATGTTGTACTCATCTCCTTGAGAGGTTCCACGGTTTCTCTTTTGAGCAGTGCCACCCCTACCATTTGTGTATGGCAACTCTGTTCCTTTTAAATGGACTCCTGTGATGGGGCATTTACATGAACAATTAGGGTTAGGGTTTGGAAAGAGCTCAGCTTAAGAGCTGCACTGGTGTAGGTGCATTTATACATACACACGAAGGTGTGCCCTTTTGGGGAAGAATTGGAAAAAAGCAGCTTCTTTTTGAAGTGGCTTTTCTCCCCATAAGACAATCTACATGCCCCACTTTGAAGCTAGCCTGAAACCTGCTTATTTTGTCCATCTGTTTTGCCCCTTAGTAAGTCAACCAAATTTGGAGATTCCTGCTTTGACAAGACATTTGAGCATTTTAATGCTTTAAAAACTCAAATATATTTGTTTCACTAAAAATGGTGATGTTAATTAGAACAGTCTGACAAACCCTGGGTCTGCCTAGTTCTGGGGACCACAGTTCAAGAAGGTTATTAACAAAATGGAAGGATGTTGACAAGCTGGAACACGTTCAAAGGACAGTGACCAAGACAGCAAAATATGTAGAAACCAAGTTGTATGAAAAATGGCTAGGGAGCTGTATATGTTTAGCTTCCAGAAGAGAAGACCGACAAATAATCTGAATCCCATCTTTCAATATCTGAAGGGATGTCATGTAGAAGATGGAGAAATGTTGTCTTCTTCTGTTCCAGAGACCAGCACATGAACTTATTACAAGAAGAGTGATTCCACCTAAAGGTTCCACACTAGGAAGAACTGTTTTACTGTAAGAACTGTTCAACAGTGGAATAGACTGCCTCAGAAGGTCAGTGGTGTTCTCTCCATCTTTGAAAGTCTTTCAACAGAGATTTGATGGCTATCTCTAGTCTCAGGAGCATTTTAATTGTGTGTTCCTTTAGTTGTGCAGGGGATTGAACTAGACGGCCCTTGTCGTCCCTTCCAACTCTATGAGTCTATGATACCAGGATTTCACATATCAGAAGGACATGAGAAGCTGCCTTATTCCAAATCAGACAAGAACTGAAACTATTTTTCAGTGAGGTTCTTTTCAGTCATTTGTAGAGGGAAAGGATGGAAATAGAAAAAACAAATCCTAAGCACTCTTTCATACTGACACACTGGCTCTGCCCAGCACCTGGATTGGGAGGTTCCAGTATATCCCACTTGCCTACTAATAATGTTTTAATTCTAGTATTCTAAAATAATGTTTTAGATAATTCTAAAATAATGTTTTAATAATAGCATTATTATTTAAAATATCAATATTCTTAACATTTCAAAGATTGCCTTTCTTCGTGCTTATTTTGTAATATTGGGATAAAATTAGGCCTTTTTGTAGGGGGCAGTGTCTGAAAAACAAAGAAAACTATAACACAGCCTACAAACGTAGGATGCCTTTTGCATTAAAACCACCCGTCTAAACAAGGTGATGTCCACTATGGTTATGGAGTATGTAATCAGATGGTGTTTCCACTGATATTAATGGGAGATACTTCTCATAACACTGGGTCACTTTTTAACACTATTATCTATGATTATCTATGAATCCCTTCTTTTTGTGAAGAAAATTTACTAGATGGCAGATGGGGCTGAAAAACAGAATGGCCCTGGCTTCTCAGAGCCAACCATAAAGTTTTGCTGTCTGAGATCAAGGACAAGATTGAGTCCAAGATTGGGAAGGACAAGACTGAGCCCAGGCTGGAAAAGGGGTAGGATATGAATATTATACCAATACAGATCTGCATTCCATGTTTGAAAAAAGTTGATCAGACAGGCAGGTGAATCTTAACTTGAGTGCTAGCTGCCTTTAATGAACTTGGAGTTAGATTACTAATGGTTCAAATGGTAGAATTTCTCCAGCAGACCCATCACTTTGGATTACACACTCTAAACCATTTAGAGAGTGTTTAGTTCACTATGAAGCAGTACAGAAATGTAAATGCTAAATGCTAGGGACCCGGTGCAGAAGAAAACAGGCATCACTTGCTTACTCTTCTTCCTCACTCAATTGCATTATCCTACAGTTCTGTTATCATTTTAAAAAAATGAGTGTTGTGTGAGTAATTGAATGAGCATGGAAACAGACTAAGGTGGTGTTTACACCACCTGGAGCAGCCTGGAGTATCCTGACCCTGGAGCTACTCCAACCTCCTCTTTACCTAGAGCTCTCTGTTCTGATGCAAGTGTTTGCACATGTGTCCTGCTGTGCCAACTGGCACAGCTGCCATGGTGGTGCATTGCTCACTCTGAGGTCAGAATGAGGTGCCCAGTGTCAGTCATGTGGTTCAGTGCTTTATTCTGACCTCAGAGTAAGAGACTCACAGCAACACCAGCCATGACAGGAGGTACAATGGGATGCATTTAAAACAGACACCCAGCATTGGAACAGAGGGTTTTGGATCTTACAGGAATATCTGAAGCAAACAGGGAGCACTACATCTCAAATGAGTTGATTTTCTTCCTATTTGCTTTCTTCACTGTCCAGCCCTCACATCCATTCATGGCATTGAGGAATACAATGGCTTGGACAATTCTAACTTTAGTGTTCAGTTGTATGTCTTTACACTTTAATATCTTATCCAGTTCTTTCATAGCTGTCATCCCCATTCCTAATCTCCTTCTGATTTCTTGACTGCAGTCTCAGTTCTGATCAAAATTGGATCCAAGGTATGAGAAATCTTTAACTATTTCGATTTCTTCATTATCTAGTTTGAATCTTGTCATTATTTTTGCTTTCATTATGCTCAGCAGGAAGCCTGCCTTTGCACTTTCTTCTTTAAATTTCTTTAGTAATTATTCCATGTCTATGATGGTTTATGCTAGTATTAAGGTATCATCTGTGTATCTTAGAATATTGATGTTGTTAGAAAGATGGTTTTGGTAATTTGTGGTTAAATCAGTTTAGCAGCAACAGCAACAAACGTGTACTCCACAGGTATTTGGTAAAAATAACTAGATCTGAGTTTCTGGTAAATAAACAGGATACATTGGTAGGTTAAAAAAAACTTACTTGGGGGGGTTGCAGACTGCCAGAAATAATGCAAAATGAGTCCACTTTAAGGGTTAAGGTTAGTGCTAGGGAATCATGGGAATTATTTTTTTTTCTGAGACATTGAGCCTTCTCTGTCAGAGAGCTCTGGTGCTACAATAAAATACAGCTCCCATGATTCCCTAACCCTAACCCTAAAAGTGAACTCAATTTGCACTATTTCTGGCAGTCTGCAACCCCCCCTTAATCATTGCATCCAGGTTCTACAAAATAACTAATCAGTAAACTATACTTTGGTACAGAGGTCCCTAGATAGCTGACCTCCATGTATGCAAGTAAGAAGAAAATCTTTAGGAGCAAAGCCTAGTTACTGCATCCATGCTTGGTAAGAGTAGAGAGGAAAGTGTGCTACCAAACAAAAAATCATAAAACTTTATTACCCCAGGAAGAACTCCCAGAAAGAGGAGGGATGTGGGAAGTGACCTCTTCACAGAGAACACTGTCCAAATGACAGTAGAGATAAATCAGTGTTTCTGTGTAGAAGACACTGCCCTTCTCAAAGGAAAACAGAGCTATACACAAGCATTGATGCTAATACTCCAACACCCCTTCTCATCAATGTTTGTCTTCATGTGACAAAACGTATCTTATTTCTCAGGAACTGAAATTGATCTCTAGGTAGAGGTTTGGTAAAAACATTTGCAGACATTTCCTTTGATGTAGAACATTCACTTGGTACTTCTGTCCTTCAATGTAGGAAAAGCGTAGAGGTGGTACTCCTCTGTTTGTTCAAGATGTGCGTCTGAGCTGTCATTCTGAAACCCTGTCTGCTTCCTTAGTGACGTCCAGTTCCAAGCCTGGTTCTACTTGCTCATTCTTCCATTCTGTTTGTGTACTCACCTCTTCCTCTTCAAATCTAGGCCAGTATTCCAGTAATTTGTCTATATCTTGTGTCTCTGTCTGTGTGAAATCTTTAGTTGCACATGTCACTCCTGGTTTCTCACTTTCATCAAAGTATATAACACTTCTCACTATGATTTTTCCTGTTTTTGGGATCAGGATACTATATCCTATACTTCCAACCTCATACCCCACCATTATGCCTTCTTCCACTTTATTATCTAGTTGGACCTTCTCTCTTGTGGAACATGAGCATAGACTAATGAACCAAAAATTCTGATATGGTCCATACTTGGCTTTCTGTTGTGCCATAGTTCAAATGGGGTTTTATTGGTTGCTTTTGTTGGCAGTCTGTTTTGTAAATATGTTGCAGCCATTGCAGCCTCTCCCTAATATTGGCTGGGAAGTCTAGAATACAGCAGCATGCATCTGACCATCTCTATCGGGGATCTGTTCTTTTTATCAACAATCCCATTCTGTTCATGCAAGTAAGGAATGCAACGTCTATGTTCAATTCCCTATTCTCTCAAGTGTATCTGCACATCATGTGAGAGATACTCACCAGCATTATCCGTTTGTATAGCCTCAGGTCGTTTTCCAAATTTGGTACTAACCATAGCTATATATTGCTTTGGTAGCCCACAGACCTGACTCATTTTCTTTAATAAGTATGTCACACAGTATCTGGAGTAATCATCTATAAAAGTCAGCAAATAATGATTTCCATCCTTAGATACAGTTTAGATTGATCCGCACAAGTCTGAAGGAACTATCTGTAGAATCCTTGAAGTTTTATGCTCATGGATTTTTGGACTGGAAGGTCTAGTACCTTTTCCCATTATGCAATGCAACATCTTGAGGTATCAAATTTACATTCTTTTCATTTCAGACCTTTAGTCAAATCATCTCTCTTCAAATTTCTTATCCCTTCCATGTAAAAATGGCCTAGCCTTCTGTGCCATAAATGAAAACAGTCTGCATTTGCATTTACACAGGATCTCATCATGTTGACCTGCTCTCTGATACAGTCCAGTACACAAACACTATTGTTCTTAAATGCTCTGGCACACAGTTCTCAATCGTGAGTTATTGTACATAAATTGCCACTGAAATGCACATATACCCTTTGTCTGTTATGACTGATAAACTTAGCATAGTTCCACTTAACCCTGGTATAAATAAAATATTCTTGGCTATGATTAAGGGGGAATGCAGAGCAGCCTAAAGAGCCAGTCTGGGGATGGAGTTGGGGTAGGGCAACTGCACACCAGCTGCCCTGACTCCATCCCAACTCCACCCCGATGCTGTGTGTTTGTCTGCATGGTGTGTAGTGTCAGGGTGCCCTCTTGACACAGTGTGCAAACACGCTGCACCAAAAGGGCACAAAGGAGCCACAGCAGTGGCTCAAAGGGTGGCTTTTTGCCACCCCCAAGAGACGCAGCATTTGCCCGCTTTTTGGGGAGTGGCAAAAAGGAGGATCAGGGTCATGGCATGTGGTTGCCATGGCCCAGATCCACTATTCCCAGGGGCGGGCCACAGCAGTCCCTTACGGGCTGTCTGCATCAGCCCTAAATTTGTTCCATTGTCTGTATTGCACCTTAACAAGCAATCTCCTTCAGACATGGCTTGCAAAAATGTCCCACTTGCAGTTTTAACAACCTCATTGTGATCAATTGGACTCAAGTTATTTAATAAATCTGAATTTCCTCCCATGTGTTTACTTGCGCCAGAATTTATAAGAATAACATAATTTGGTTTGTTCATAGTTGCTAGCAAATCCATATGATTCTTAACATGCTTGAAATTATTTGCTCTCTGTTCCTGCTTTTGCTGGCTTGTAAATTGAGAAGAGCTACCATTGGTTGAATTTGGTGATTTCTGATTGACTCTACAGTCTCTTTGAAAATGCCTTCTCCCGGCCACATGAAAAGCAGTGAAGATCTCCCTTTCTTGTTAATGAGCCATTTGGTATTTTAAATGCAAATATCTGCTTCTGCTGAGCTCTAGCAGTGAAATTTGATCCAGAGTGCAGATCTGGCTGAGAGAAGTTGCTATTGTCTCCCTTTCTCTGTAAACTTTGAATCTGCTCTGCTTCTGACTTAAATCTACACAATACATAATCAAACATCAGGTTTTCTTGCATTGATTGCTTCAAAGTTCCAATCCCAGAAATAAAAGGACCAAATTCTTGTGGCAAAGATCCCAATAGCACTGCATTTTTCTGTTGATTTAGATTGCCACTAGCTAGATAAAGTTTATCTAAGAGCATTTTCATGGTTTGAATATGCTTCATATAATTCCCACTGCTGGGAAACTGCAATGTAAACAGATCTTTGTAGCAATCTGTTTGATGTTTAATGTCTGCTTTGCCATAGTATTTCTTTAAGATTTTAACCATATTCTTAGCATCAGTTTAATCTTTTATGTGAATATATTCATCATCTCCCAAAGTCTGTGCAATAAAACATTTCACCTTTGCATGATTATTTTTCCACATCTGTCTCTCTCTTTCTCCTTCTGGATATTCCATTTCCAGGTTATATAGGATTCCTTCTTCATCCATCTGAAGTTTCATTTGTTGAAGCCAAATATTAACATTATTCTCAGTTAGTTTAGGTATCAGAGACCAGCCATATGTCACCGATGCTCACAAAATACCATTTCTGCTCACAAAAAATGCCACATGTGCCATTTCTGCTCACAAAATAATAATAATTAAAAAAAAACACCCTCCTGTTTATGAAGCTGAGGGGGAAAATGCACTGGCAACCTCACTTGTGCCAAAATCTAAAATCTCTGGCTTCCAAATCCACAACCCAAAAAAAATTAGCTTGTGGAGACTATCTGGTGTCCATAATCTGTTAGAATTATAGTTTTGGTAATTTATGGTTAAATCAGTTTAGCAGCAGCAGCAACAGCAAAGTATGTACTCCGCAAGTATTTGGTAAAAATAACTAGATCTGAGCTGCTGGTAAATAAACAGAATAAATTGGTAGGTAAAAACTTACTTTATTGTTGCATCTAGGTTCTACAAAATAAATAATCAGTAGAGAAAACTATACTTTGGTACAAAGGTCCCTAGATAGCTGACCTCCATGTATGCAAGTAAGAGGGAAAACGACTTTAGGAGCAAAACCTGTTTTCTGCATCCATGGTCGATAAGAGCACAGAAGAAAGTGTGCTACCAAACAAAGAATTATAAAACTTTATTACCCCAGAAATAAACCCTCAGAAAGAGGAGGGGGTGGGAAGTGACCTCTTCACAGAGAACACTGACCAAATGACCACAGAGATAAATCAGTGTTCCTATGTAGAGCACCCCTTTCTCAAAGAAAACATAGAACTACACACAAGCATTGATGCTAATACTCCAACATATGTTCCTTGCTACTATCTTTTGTCCTCCTTCTTTCAAGTGTAGTCAGACTTTATTAAGTAACATGAAATAAAATGGCAGGATCTTTTGCATGTGACCACACAAAGAGAAGAACCCTGCTCTGGGGTCCCACCACTGAAAAAGGCCAAGCTGTTTTCTAAATGTGAGCATAACCCAGAATCCCCTTGCCAGAGCATGCCAAAAAAGGTAACTTTTCCAAGCTCTCTGTACCAATGCTGCCATTGCCCTTAGCCCATGTTTGACAGCTACCAAGTTAAAACATTTTGTAACAGCTAGACTTTGTTTCATTGCCATTAGGTAACAATCTGATACTGCAGTCAGTACCTACTCAACATGTATCACCAATAAGTGGGGATTCTTACTGTGAAAGCACTTGCAAAACCTATTTGCTCTCTCAAATCCCCTCTTTTTATATCAAAGAAAAGAAGAAGAAGATGTAACAAATTCCCAGAATCACACACACATATATATAAACTAGCTAGCTAGCTAGCTTTTATGGAATGGTGCATCTTTGGTGTTCTGATATTTTGAACTCCAGCTTCTCAATGTCCCACCCAGGAGGAACATTTGTAAGGGATAGAGGTTGACCCTCCCTTATATGGAATTCCAAAATATTCCAAAACCCAAAACTTTTTTCATGGGTGGCTGAGATAGTGACACCTTTGCTTTCTGACAATTCAGTGTACACAAACTTTGTTTTGTGGAAAAAATATATTAAAAATACTGTGTATAAAATTACTTTCAGGATATGTCTATAAAGTGTATATTCAACATAAATAAATTTTGTGTTTAGACTTGGGCCACATCTCCAAGATATTCCATTAAGTACATATATGCCCAAATCCAACAAACAAACAAACCAAAATCCAAAATACCTCTAATCCCAAGCATTTTGGATAAGGGAGACTGAACCTCTAGAGAGAGTTACAGCCTAAAACATCTGGAGGAGGACCAAAGGTTCTGCACCCTCATGTATGAGCTGCTTTTGACTGTAACAAATTCCACAAGGGGGAAGCACTGTTGAGGCGAAAGCAACATAGTGTCTCACAGCCCCTTGAGGACTGTGAGATTTATTGGTGCCATAAAACTGTCAAGACCCCAGCCCACAGACTGGTAATAATCTATGTGAACAGAAGCATAGGAAGCTGCCTTGTATCACTCCAAATTATTGTCCTGTACTCTTTCTTCTCATTGGCAGCAGCTCTCCAGGACCTGGAAAGTGAGGGAGGAGACCTTAAGAGTGATCTGAAGCTACTGTTAGATTATTTTTTTACTATTTTGTTTGTATTTTTAAACATGTATTCCAGCATTAATTGCAAAGAGCCCAGCCTTCATTTAAAAAATACCCTATACAACATGATTAAAATCACAGGTTTTAAAAAAGCCAATGTGGCATAGTTGTTATATTGTTGGACAGGAATGTGGGAAACTATGGTGACTGTGATCCCTCTTTCTTGGGTCTACCTCACAGGATTGTTGTGAGGATAAAATGGGGTCAGGAGAGCTATGTGTGGTACTTTGATCTCATTGGAGGAAAAATGGTCTATAAATTTTAAGAAATAATGCTAACATCCCAGATATGTGCTAAAAACATCCTCAAAAATTAGTACTTACCTATAGCATAAAAAGTGACACAAATAATAGTGCATAAATGACAATATTATTAAAAATGAATGGATCTACAATGGGACACAGCTTCTTCAGGGAACTGAGAAACAGATTAGCAAGGATTTCTGACAACAGTTTTGAATGTTTTTGAATGGTAGGTCTTTGAATACTTTGATTAGATCTGGAAATATTTTTTGCAGACTCCCAGTTGTTTAACAACAGCACCTACAAAATGTCCACACCATCTTATAGAAGACTGCTCAAAATTCTGCTGACAAAATGCTTGTGATAACAAGGGGTAGATTTTTGTTTCAAAAGACTTCAAGGTCTATTCAGTACTGATACTTAAAGTAAATTCCTGGACTCAGAATTCTTAGACTCTGGCTAGTGGATCATGGGGTGGGGATTTTTTGGGGGGTTGGGGAGAAGAAGATACCACATACCCTCCAACATTTTGCAGAGGAAAATCAGGACACATGTGGCCAAGCAACATCAGAGCGTGGTCAAGATGGCAAAAGATATTAATGAGGAGGAGCAGAAAAGCTAGGAAATTGCTCTTGCATAAACCTACTGGAAAGGGAAAGCTTCCACCACCTCCAGTCCAGTCCTCTCACATAGTTAATTGAGTGTAAATTACTTTTGTACTTGTTTGAACTCAGTTTGCCGCAATTGAAGTAAACTGAGAACAAAGTGGGAAAATGGGAAGAGAGAAAAAGGAGGA
Source organism: Phrynosoma blainvillii (assembly GCA_026167975.1). Classification (NCBI taxonomy): domain Eukaryota; kingdom Metazoa; phylum Chordata; class Lepidosauria; order Squamata; family Phrynosomatidae; genus Phrynosoma; species Phrynosoma blainvillii. The sequence continues at coordinate 236,739,083 of JANUYF010000001.1, read as the reverse complement.
CTTTTAAAATTAGCTGAAAAAAATTGAATGACAGAGGGTTAATTGGGACTGTCCCTGCCAAATCAGGAAAGTTGGAGGGTGTGATACCATAACCCTGAAGTCTGTTTTCCCTTGTGTTAAGCAAAAGCTTTGTAGCTGGAGTTTGATCCTGGAACTGTCCACAGGCAAAGGTTGCTCTCTTTACCTTTGAGCTATAAGCCTTCCCAGGATAGATATACCATGATATTTCCCCCCATGGACTTCCACATGGAAAAATCAATGCCTTCGTTAAGGCTTGTGTTTCAAACAGTCATAGTGTGTTTTCACATTACACAATTATAACACTTCATACCCTCCAACTGTCCCAATTTGGCAGGACAGTCCCATATTCTCCTCTGTCACTCCATTTTCAGCTGCTTTTAAAATAGTTTATATCTCTTCCTCATCCATTCTGCCTTTGTTCTCAGCTTATTTCAGTTGCTGCAAAATGAGTTAGAAGTGCAGAAGTATTTTGCAGTCAGTTAACATAGCAGAGGGAAAGGAGAGGTGGAATCTTGCCCTTCTCTGTAGGCTGAAGCAAAAACAAACTGCTGCAGCTAATATACAAGCATCTCCTAGCTTGTATATTCTTCCTCATTAATCTCCCCCCCACACCCATCTTGCCCACAGTCTGATGTTGCTTGGCCACATGTATCCCAGTTTTTCTCTGTGAAATGTTGGAGGGTATGACATTTTAATTCCACTTAAACTGACATGGCTCCATCCTAAATTGTCCTGTAATCTGTAGTTTTATGAGGTATTTATAATACTTTTCCAGAGAGCTCCTGTGCCTCATCAAAATACAAATCCAAGTCTTCTGTGGGATAGGGCTATGGTACCAAAGTGCAATAATTGTTCACTTGAAAAGAATCTGAGGTGTCTGTAATGGCTTCAGCTGTCTGTTTAGGCCTACTATATGCTACTTTGAGAGACATGTGAATCAAAAAGTGGGCTAGAAATGTAATAAGTAAATTTAAATGTGGCATAGGTATAAGTCTATCATATTATAACATAGTATTTACCAACCCTCACCTTTCTGCATCCAAGCCTGGTGGCATTGGCTTTGGAGTCTAATTCCTTGTTAACATAACAGCAGGAAAGGCTACACCTTGTAAATTGTAAAATTTATGAAAATAAAAAGGGATGAATATTTAATGATGCCTCGTTGAAAAGCAACTTAATTGCTTGTGTATTATATTATTTATAAAACATGGAAAACAATTTATCATGTTTTACCTTAAAAACAGCTTCAGAGCTGTGAGCCACAGAATCCAAGCCAATAGTAGGGACTTTAGCCCCACTATTTCTCCTTAGGCTGCTAGGTCATCAGCAGCCTCATGAGAGAAAATGGCTTGAACTGTGCTTTTTCTTTGATTAACTTTAGGGCACAAAACACTGGGAAGGAATTTGGGGAAAGATGGTACATGAATCTAATCACTCTGCAGAATGAGGCTTCTGCCCATGAAAACTGGAAAACAATCAGAGAAAAAAGAAGACCTTACTGGAATCTCTCTAACTCAGGAATGGAGTGCATGAGGCAACGAAGAAGTTGTGCGACTCTAACTCCCATCAGAGCTAGTGCCTTTTCACACTACACAATTTCACTTTAGCTGCCATGGCTGCAGCCTCCTAAATCCTCCTGGGGCTTAGTTTGGTCAGAGTCGGCTGAGGAGTTCCAAGGCTGAGGATCCTAAAGGACCCTCCCTCAACTGACAGATGGATCCATGGCAGTTAAAATAGAATCAGAGTGATTCAATAATGTAGTGTGAAAGGGCCCATAGTCAGAATAGCCAATGGTGAGGGATGATGAGATTAACAGTCTAGTAATATTGAGAGGGTGACATTTCCTCACCCCAGTTTTTATGCAGCTGCCTTTAGTTGCAAACTCTGCATCAGGAGAACCTTAGCTGGTTCTCCCTTCACCCCTGAAGTGCCTCTTCCAAAGGGGCATCACACACACACACACCCTTTGATGTCACCCTCTTCAGCAGCAATTTGCCACCCAAGTTTGTGAATGAACTTTTCATTAGAGTGTGAAGAGGACATAAAATACTGTATATTTCAGTATTGAATAGTCTATATTGAACAACTCCTTTAAATGTTATTTATCTTTAACATTGTTGAACAGAAAGAAAACAGAATGTATTTTCCTTCAACTTTTCACACCTGTATCACATATCATTCTTAGAGTGACATCTTCTGTTACTATGGAAACCATTTTGACATCAAAATACATTTATCGCTGGCCTATCAAGAAAGTGAGTCTGAAGGAAACAGAAAAGGTCAAACTATCAGAGTAATTCATATTACACTATATATTTTATCATATTCATTTAAATATGGAATGAAATGAGGTATCGCTATTTCAAAGGAAGCACTTAAGCTCAGTCAGATAGTCTCTGACAATGGTTGAAAATAGTAAAATGTTGATTACCATCTTTGGTAATCATTGTAAGGGCCATTGTATTTCCCATCCCCTACAGTTTATTCTTGCTGTGTTTCCAAGCATCTCTTCTATCACAGTCTATTCATGTGGAGTGTTTTTCCTCCAATTGCTATATGAATTCGTTTTTGCAGTAGATCTTGATGGGGCAATGGAGTCTTGAGAAGACTCCAACACAGTGAAGATTTGCTTTCTTCTTCTTCTTCTTCTTCTTCTTCGGAACATTCAACAAAGCAGGGCCTATTTAGTTCAATTTCCATTCATCCTGGAAAAAAATATACAAAGATTAATCCTCTAGAATGACAAAAAACAAACAACAAAAAAAAAACACCAACAACCCTGGGGGGGAAAAAAGCACCCTTGGTTTAAATCAACAACAAATTGGTTGGATGTATACCCCCTTCCCATAGTTTATTCTTTTCAGAAATGCTGTTGTTGTTATTGGGGGGATACAGGTGGGTGGCCATGGGCCACCCTGAGAAGCGGTGGATTGGGGCTGAGGCTACCCCACACCTCGGCCCCAATCCAATCTTTTTCCAGCCCTGGAAGGAGTGCTAAAATAGTGCTCCTTCCTCAAGGCGCAGAAAGGGCACCGGAGAGGTGGCATGCACCTCTTCAGTGTCTCTTCCATCCCAGCATGTCCAGACTGCCCCTCCTCTTCTTGGCTCAAAGACAGAGCTTTGCACCATCTGCAAAGCCCCATTGTTATATTCATTTATATCCCACTTTTCCCCAAAAATGGGAATCAGACCATAGTACAATTTAAATTAGTAAAATTAAAAACATACAGACATAGAAAGACATAAAATAGAATTGAACAATTACAATATTAAAACAGATAATTCATTAAAAGAATAAAATAAAGTTTTTGAAAAGATAAGAGTGCTTAAAAACAATTGTGTGCCTTCAAGTTAATTTCTGACTTGTAGCATCCCTAAGACAAACATATCACAGGATATTTTTGGCAAGATTGGGGGGGGGGGGTTGGGGGGTGCCTTTGCTTTCCTTTGAGGAAGAGGGAGTGCGACTTTCCCTAGTTCATCCAGTGGGTTTATATGGCCAAGTGGGGATTCAACTCCTGGTCTCCAGAGTTCTAGTCCAACTCTCAAACCACTACACTACACTGGTTCTCAGAAATTAAAAAGGGTTAATTCCTTGCCTAAGAAAAACCCTATGAGTCACCATAAATTAACAGACAACTTGAAGGCGTGTGTATGCACACACAGTTTCCAGTATCTAAAATGCCCTTCCTGTGCATATGATACTGTAATTTAAAAGTTTAGTTTTAATTTTTCTAATTGTTACTACTACTGTTACCATTAAATTCAGTGACTTATGGGAATATAGAGGAATTATAATTTATGAGTAACATTAGTACAAGAAAACATAATTAAGAATGGGAGGAGGTTCATTGGGGTGATATCATGAGTTAGGGCACCAGGTGCCACTGGGTGATACCATCCCCACCAACACTGCTGAGCTATACTCCAAAAAGCAAGGAAATTTGAACCCAGACACATCATATTAACACTAAACATTGTCCTATTGACTCTTCTTGTTCCTTAGCCTCTACCATAATCTTTTGCTTTAAACATGTCTTTGCTTCCTTGTCTTTGCCTCCTTCTCCTCTTTGGTCACTGGAAATTGTCCTACCTTTGAAGTAGAGAAAGACATAGACATAATTGTTGAAAAATACAGTCTATCTTTATCTGTTGAATAACTTAAGATGAGTGCAAAATAAAATGGTAGAATACCATTTTCTTATATATGTTATTATATATTGTTATGTTTTATATTTTATATATATGTGGATTTATGCATCCAAAGTACAGAGGAAAGGGAACAAACTCTGTGACAGTGTAGGGGCAGGTGAGAATTTCATTTATTCTGTTTTCTGATATTTAGTTTTCTAATCAAATATTTCTAATATTCTGACTTGCCCAAATCTATACATCCCTTCATAAACAGGATGAAAAGAACCTTTACAAAATGTGGGAGAAAGCAAAACTGAACATTCATCTAACTGCAGATACATAACCTATTTACACTTCCAACATGTATTATACCTTCATGGTGTAATAAATAAACTAGACACTCCTCAATGATGCCCCAATGTGTAGAGATCTCACAGGAATATTCTCCCTCAGACAGGAAAGGTAAATCTTGATGTTTCCAAGCCCTGAGAAACATTGAGAAAAATGAAACAGTTTTTCATCCTGTAGCTTTGAGATACTCAGTAATCCCCACACAACCCTCCCCAAGCTTCTGATGTTTGAGAAGGCAGTGCTATAGCATCTGGAGGGCTATAGGGAGGGCTTAGGGAGGACTATCTCCTCCCTAAGCTCTCTCTTGATTGTGATATCCTTTATATTGTTATTTAGTTTATTCTGCTCTTAAATTTATTCTGCTCTTAAATTCTTTCAAGTTTAATTCTGTTTTAAGGGGTGTGGGAGGGATGTGGGTGGAGGGATTGGGATATTGGATTGTCTTTTAACTATTGTATTTTAATTGTTGTAAGCCGCCCCGATTGCTATGCAGAGGGGCGGGTTAAAAATAAAATTTATTATTATTATTATTATTATTATTATTATTATTATTATTATTTGGGCCCTGGCCTGGCAACAGCTGTGCTGGAGCCCAAATGGAAGGCACTGCCCCTGCCCAGGAGTTTCCACTGCTTGAGAGGGCAGTGCTGTGACATCCAGAGGGCCATGTGGGGTCCAGCATGGCTGCTGGGCAAGTGAGAAAAGGTCACAACACTCTTTTGCACTCACCCAGAAGCTGCACCAGTCCCACTGGATGTAGCAGACCCCCAAATGTACACCCTCCTCTGGGTTGTCACCTGGTCCAATTTGCATCCCCGACACCTCCCTAGTGACACCAGTGGCAAACTTAGCAATTTTGTACAAAAAAACAGGCAACACCATTTTGTGGTGCAGTATTACTGTTTTCTGTAAATCATTTTTGTTTTACAAGATTTTTGTGCAAGATGGCTGTTTCTATGGAAAAACAATATGCAAAGATGTTGTACAGAAAACAACCATGTTGCATAACAAAACCACACATGGCTTCAGATGATCTGAGTTGTTTTTTTCTGACTATCATTTGGGTTGTGCAGGTTTCAAATTGGCTTCAGTCATGATATTGAACCCTTCACTGCATTGTTTGTATATGGCTATATTGTCAATTTAGTTTTGTGTTTTGTGGACTTTTCTCAAGTACATAGGAAAAACAATGTAAGCAGGTGGGTTGTTTTTTTTCTGAGAAAACTATGCTAATTTCTGTCCACAGTGAAAAGACCATGAGTGTAGATTTTATTGAAAGCCACACCATTTCTCAAACTTTTGCACAGTTCTCAAAAAGTGTGCAGCTCATGTTGTGCCAAGAACAAAAAGCAAGCTGATAGTCTTCCCATTTAAGTTCCTCAGGGGGTCGGGAACTCCAAATTCAAACCCAGTTAAGAAACTGATGAATTTCCATTCCATCTCTACTCTCAAAAAGAATTTGGAGAGAGAGAAAGACAGAGAAATTACAGAAGCACATGAAATGTTGAACCTGAAAAAAAGCATATTCAAGTCTGCACTTGGAGAAGAATGTAAACTATGCAAAGTTAACTTATTTAACAAACTTTATGGAAAATGATACCATTGCAAGTACTTTCCAGTGAAGTATAGCCCCATGATGTCTTTAGTTTTGCACATTGCCAAGAACTCAACAAAAGCTGAAACAAGTTTCAGCCACCTAGCACCCATCAAAAACTACAAGTGTTCTGATCTGGGGCATGATCACTTATGCCACCTAGCTTTTGTTCTGTTAAGTAAGAGTCAGCCCACAAAAGGAATTGATCCTGCACAGATAATGAACAGATTTTAAGAAGAATAAACCCTTATAGGGAGTTATCCTAGATGATAAAAATGTATAGCTCTGTCAGTCCTCTAGAATTGTTTTTTAATCAAAATATCTATAATGTAATATTTTCATTAGAACCAATTTCAAGGTATAAAAGTAAGCTTTGTAGAACTCTTTGTCAGACTGGATGTTACATTAGATCAAAACAGTAAAAGAAGACGGAGGTTGTTGGATGGGTGGAGAGATGATAGCAAGACTTCATTGAGCATAAGTTCTACAATTTCAGGTATGTAGAAAATTATTTCGGTATTAAAATACAAATTTTTCATTCATGACTCATTAGATTGTAGGGATCCTGGGTATTTATGCAGAAGAGAGGCCTTCTAACAAGTCTTGACCTTGACTTTGGTTACTGGTTGTTGTATAACACTCTTATGTTACTAATACATAGGGCTGGATCTTTATTCTTTTCATTAGCTGTTTCCTTCATAACTTTACAAGCAATAAATAGTGGTCATGGGATTCATGCTATTAAAAGCATCATGCTCTCTGACTTAATGCTCTGTATGAGATTAGTAATAATTTCAAAATAAAGTCCCTGTCTTACCACAGTTTTGATTCAATAAATCTCTGCCAATTGATATTGTTTGTGCCATCACTGCTGCTTTACTTGCAGGATTTAGAAATCAGCAAAACTGAGGCTACAACCTGTGCCCACACTTTAACTGCCATGGTTCCATGCTATGGAATTCTGTGAACTGTAGTTTGTTGTGAGCTCTCTGACAGAGAAGGCTAAATATCTCATGAAACTACAATTCCCATTCCAGAGCATTAAGCCATGGCAGTTAAAGTGGTGTCAAACTGGATTATTTCTGCGGTGTGGATGTAACTTGAGTGAACCATGAGAAACCTGCTAGGATTTTTGATACCTCATTATCTTTAACAGCAGCAACAAAACCATTCCTCTCCTCTCCCAAATTATACTACTAGAATGAAGAAATTTTGTGTGGGTGCTCCTGAATTTTGCTCTTCTACAAAAAACAAACTCCTAGGCTCAGAATCACTTTAGTCTGAGCATTCTCTTTCCCCCTCCATTCCTCTATTTCTAATTCTTTTGTACCACACTCTGGTTGGGGGGCTTATCTTGATCTTCTGCAAGCCTGAAGTTTGCCCATGCCTGCTCTACAGTGATATCTAGCCATTCTCCAGGACTTCAGGCAGCATGATGGATACCATGACATGATGAGCAATTGGTGAGCTGGGCTAACTGCAGAACTGGAACCATCAGATGATGCCACATGGGCTTCTTCTCTTTTCCAGCTTAGGTTGCTTTTCTTACTTGGAAACAGTGATGGATGTGATTTTTGTTTCTTATTTTTAAATAAGAATTGATCAAATCCATAACTTCTTCATATTTTTCATATAGAAAAAACTTAAGGGGTTTTTAAAAAATAAAAAAATCAGTCAGCATGACTTGCACTGTTTTCTTAGCTTTCTTATGTTATGCTTGCAGCATGGAAGCCTTCTTGAAACTGGAGCAATGCTGTCATGGGGCAAAGCTGCAATGCGGGCTCTTCCCTCAAGGGCTAGAAGTAGCCTTGGTGAACTTCTGCTCAGCTCCATTGCTACTCAACTGTGGAGCACTAGAGTGCTCAGTCTGTCTTTGGATTGGTGGAGGAAAAGCACATGGCCAGGCCATCAGGAATTATAAAGTTGGAGACCATCAATAGACTGATGATATCTTGCTCTGTTTGTCTTTGTCTTCAGAGTCAGGCAAGGCTGTGCATGTGCTGGACACTGCTTGGATTATACAATAAACTAGATACTTGTCATTAAACTTCAGCTGAATCCAGACAAGATGGGGGCTCTGTGGATTGGTGGTTTCCAGGGCCTGGAAAAGGATAGGGGATCTCCCTTGCATGGGGCTGAACTTCCCCAAAAGAGAAAAGGTCACTGTCTGTCACTGGGCACCTGGATGATCTCCATGATTCATGATGCTTGCAGTGAGCTTTGGCCTTTCTTGGGGTAACCTAGACACGGCAATGCATGCACTGCCAACTTCCCATTTAGACTCTTATAGTGCACCTCTTACGGGTTTGTCTTTAAAAATTACAGAGAGATTGTGGTGAGTGCAATATGCAGCAACTATTATTGTGTGCCTTCAAGTCATTACCAACTTACGGCAACCTTAAGGTGAACCTATCATGGGGCTTTCTGAGACTAAGAGTGCGTGATTCACCCGAGGTTTCCATGGGTTAATTTTCATGGCCAAACAGGGAATTGAACTGGAGTTATAGTCCAATGCCCAAGCCACTATCATGCAAGTAGACCCCTGGAAGCCATATAGAAGTTCCCTCCCCCTTTGTCTTGGTAAGTATATTGCACTGATGTCATGTTTTGAAACAGACATTCTGCCATAGACAAATAAACCTATTCTGAAATCATATGACACTAATTTTTAAGGGAACTGGACTAATTGCCGCTATCCTTCTGGTCTGAGACCAAGGTGCTGAACAGCACGACACCTCAATACTTGAGAGAGAGACTCTCCCTATATATACATCTTGCTGACAGCTGAGATATGCTCGTAATCCTTCTTCTGATAGGAGCAATACACAAGAGAGATGTACTCCTGTGAGACATGGGAAAGGGGTTTCTTTGGTGTGACATCCCAACTGTGGAATATCTCCCTGTAATTAGCAATGGCAATAGTTGTGTTTCAGCACCATGTTAAAACTTGGCTCTCCCCCAATGCTTTTGTAATTGTAATCCTGAGAATGAGAACTATTTTATCATTTTTTTGAAAAAACACCTGCTATGTAAGGAATTCTGAGAGCCTTTGCAGTCTCGGAATTGTGTTTCCCTCCAAATGTTCTTGGACTGCAACTCCCAGCATCCCTAGCCAGCAATGGTGAGGAATGATGGGAATTGCAATTGCAACATCTGGAGGCAGGCAAGATTTCTACCATTGTTTGAGAAGATAATACTTTTTTTTTTTTGGCAAGCCATTTACTGCATCACTTCCACTTGTCCTGATTTGACAGGAACATTCCTGATTAATCCTCTGTGATCCCACTTTTTCAGCTGCTTTTAAAATGTTCTAGTTTCTCCCTCTTCTTTTTACTTTCCCACTTTTTTACTCATCTTTCTTTAATTGCTGCAAACTGAGTCCAAAGTGCACAAGTACAGTTGGCCCTCTGTATTCATGAATTCTTTATCCATGATTCAACCATCCACAGTTTGAAAATCTTTTTTAAAAAATATAAATTCCAAAAAGCAGATCTTGATTTTGCTGTTTTATATAAATACTATGCTATTGTATTTAATGGGACTTGAGCATCCAGAGATTTTGATATTCATGGGGAGTCCTGGAACCAAACAAAAATGGATACCAAGTGTCCAGTTACGTTTGTACTCCATTAACTCATCAGGAGGGCAGGAAAAGTGGAGTTTTCCTCTTCCCAGTAGTATCAGGCAAATGCAAAGTGCTGCAATCTCCTAGATTGTGTCTCCTAGATTCTCCCTCATTACTTCTCCCATTTTGACCACATACTAATATTACTTGGCCACAACTGTCCTAGTATTCATCTGTGAAATGCTGGAGGGTTTGCTTACTGAAATCATGAAGGCTAAAAATAAAACAAAAAGAAATAAAGCAAAACAACAAAAACTGCATTACAGGGTCTTCTGCTTATCATTTTAATTGTTTTCCTATTTAGTTTACTTGTCTTATGCTCTCTCTTGTGGCCCAGCTTCTCTCAACACCCTGTTCCACTTCGCAAATAAATAAAAATAAAAATCATATCACAAATGTTTCTCAGATTTATTGTCTGCCCCACACATGTAGATATGCAATTTAAGCCTCTAAAAACTGAGCTCACTCCCAAGGAAAAAGAAAGAAAAATTACTTGTAATTAATATACTGTTTTACAGTATTACCAGAAAGGAGGTGGGTGAACAGCATGGAGAGAGAGAAATGTAATCAGAAGAATGCAGTTTATACTTAAGCCCAGACAACATGAAACCTCAAGGAGGCAAAGTTAAAGTCTAAAGCAAAGTGTAGTTGCAGAGAAATCTAATATCATAATACTCCAAAATAACTCCAGAATTCAATAATATAAAATGCTTTATAGTGCTATCACTTCTCTAGTTCTGACATTCCGTAAGTTGGTGTGCTATTAACCTAATGAAATCATAGACATATGCATAAGCACACATATGGGCATGCTCTGAGTTCTGTGTTTTCCTTTCTAGGGGAGAAGAAGAGGAAACTCTGGTTCTGTGGGGAGCCACAAAGTGACTGGCTGATATTCTGTATTGCTGTTATGGATTTACAATCTGGAATCATGGACCTGTAACTTTCGTATTCACTAACACTGTATCACAATCATGGCACTATTGCCACAATCATATATACCCCTTTCCTGACATACTTTACCAAGCAATAGCTGCACGGAGAGTTGGAGATATGTTCAGCTGATAATCAGGGTGTAGGAAGATGAGGTTTCCATCCCGTTCCTGCCAGCAAGCAGGGCTGCTACAATCAAAACCAAAACTCTGCTGCTTATCACATTCCCTTTTTTGCCTGATCTGGGCATGGGCTGGGGATGCATTTGAAAGAGGGGAAATGGATTTTATCACACTCAAAACAGTCAGCAAGCCATCGCCATGCCGTCACCTGACCAGCACCCATCCCCAAGCCGCGTTGAGCCAGCTGATTTTGCTCAGCTGGAAAGCTTCCATCCTTGAAAAATCGGCCAGCTCAATGCAGCTTGGAGATGGGTGGTGGTTGGTTGATGGCATGGCGATGGCATGCCAACTGTTTTGAGTGTGATAAAATCAATTTCCCCCCATTTGTGCGCATCCCCAGCCTGTGCCCAGATCAGGCAAAAAAGGGAATGGGATAAACTCCTCTGTCACAATTCCTTGGCAGAGATTTGCTCACTGGTGGGAGAGAGATAGAAAAGTTATCTTCCTGAGGCCCAACCAACAGATGAGCAGACCTCCATCTCCTGGTGCAACTGTTGCCTGGTGAAGTGGCGGGGGGGGGGAGTTAGCCAGGAGAGGTTATTTAATTTGTTGCTGTCATTAACTACCATCAAGTCAATTTTGATTTATAGTGATCTCATGAATGAGAGACCTCCAAGCCACCTATTATCAACTGACCTGCTCAGTCCTTGCAGACTCAGAGCTGTGTCTTCCTTGATTGAATCTATCTACCTGGAATGCAGTCTTCCTCTTTCCTGCTGCCTTGTACCTTACCAAACATTACTGTCTTTCTATCAAATCATGTCTTCGCATGATATGGCCAAAGTACGACAGTCTTAATTATTTAATTACACACTTGTAAATAAGTAGGTGATGTGGAATATGGGCCATCTTCTACAACATGGTCATGGTAGCACTGACACGCAACCACCTGCCCTATTTAAAGATGTGTGAACAGCCTAGACAAAATACAGCCTAGAAGTTGGAAATGTTACTTTTTACTCCAGTGCCCAGAATCCTCAAGCTCACAAGGATATGGCAAGGCCAAACAGTGGCTAGGTGAATGGGTGGGGCTTGAACCAATGTTGTGTGGATGAATCTCAACCTGGTCATCCTCTTCAGTTTGCAGGAGTTCAATCCTGGCTGACTCCTGTCCTGTCCTCTGTAAAATGAACAAGAAAGGTCTACAGAAACCATTATTCTTGGTCATCAAAAGCTGGGCTTTCCTTTTAGCCAATGTGACAATGTCTGTACATACTCCTGCAGATGTTATAATGGGGGATCTGTAAGAAATTTGATAGGCTGATTTAAAAAAAAAAAAAAAGAATAGAATCTCACTAACATCCAGAAATTTCTTCATAAAAAGGTTGGGAAGAACCTGATTTTTAAAAGGAGAAAATCTGCTGTGGGAGTAAATAAATACATCTGTCCAAAGATTCAGCTTGAATACATTTGAATATTTTGTTGCGTTTGAGGTAATAAATTTGGGTTGCTAATTTTTTTAAATGTTTTCCCCTTACAGGCCTTTCATCCCTAGCTACCATATAGCATAAAAAATTCATTTCATTCTTTTGATAACTTACCAACATTCACAAATTTCTTCATAAATAGAACAGAAGGAAGTTAATATTTCAAAGTAGCCAATATGGAAGAAATGAAAACTTCCAGATTCTTCTAGATTCATCCACCCAGAATTGGAGATTTTTAGAAGGTCAGATGAGAACAGAAAGTAAAAGAATCTGATTAGCAAAAAACAAAAACAAAAAAAATCCATCAACAACAGAAAAACCTGTCGTGGTAAACAGTTTCATTAAAAAGCACATTGCAAACAGCCCATTTGTTCACAAAGGAAACAATATATTTATCACTAAATAAATCACATTTTTGGAATAAAGGGGTTGTCAAAGAGGAGGGTCAAGAGAAGCACAATTGAAGAATATGTTGGAGGGAGTCTACGACACATGGAAATTTATGAACTACCACCCTCCCCATATGCAAAATATTTTTATGTTTATTTTGAGCTCAACACAATAGTAAATATTTTAAACAAACAGAGCCCCATCAGAAGTAGTGATACAGGCTTTCTGAAAGTTGAATTAAAAGCTGCCAGGACAATGCAAGGCATATTTTGAAACATAACTGACTCAAAAGGCGGATGCAAGGGATGATGCATCTTTAATTTTTCTGTTAATTATAGATTAAGCATTGTTGTGAATCTTGTCCTCAAAACCCAGCTTAGAAAATAAGAGCAGATGCTCATACCCAGGTTTGGCTCATGGGGGAATTGAACAGAACATATTGGTTTATAATTAATGTAATTTGTTGGATTATCTTTTGTGAAGGAGCTAAGGTAAACAACCTTGCAGCATTGTAGTAAAATTCTTCTGAGCAGAGAGGGAGAGAGCTCTGTTCTTGGTGGAAAAGTATTTTGGTAGCAGAGGGGAGCCAGGGAGCACACTTCCTGCTGGTTTGCAGAGAGATTTTGAAATGCCTGTCACACTCAAACATATTTTAATTAACTCAAAGGAAAGAATTAGGCTACAGACCCTAAAGCAAATTACAGTGCTTAAAACAGGAGCCAGCCATTCCCCAACTGACTATTTGAATTAGCAGCATTTTTATCTTTTCTATTTTGATCTCGTCTGGATAGAGGAGTAAGGATGGTTAAGAAACATCTTTTCCAGTCTTCTGGGTGAGGAGAAAGAAGCTCTCTGCACAATTCTGCATGTACTATTAGACGAATTGTTTTTGTCTCTGCTACTGTTGTTTGATTTAAATCCCACCTTTCTCTCAGGACTGGGACTTGCAGTGCCTCACAGCACCACCTCACACAGTTATAGTGCTATGATTCCATTTTAACTGCCATGGCAACATCCTATGGAATCCTGAGATTGGCAGAGGGACATTTGGGAACCTCAGACAGACAATTCTCTTCTGGTGCCTCAGACCAAACTACAAGCCCCAGGAGGATTCTACAGAAGGCTTGTTACCCAAATTGCAGGTGGTCCCAAGAGAGCACCTACTTACTGAACTTGATGGGAAAATTCATTTAGCTAAAAAGGAAGGAGTGAGAGGGCTTCGGTAACTTAAACCCAGGACTTTTAGTCTATATATATCATTTCCAAATTACAAGAACTCCAGAATGCAAGGTCCAAATGTAGTTTTACTTGTACAATAAAAGGGAAATCAACTTTCACACAAGAACACATACTCACACATGCACATACAAGAACTAAGATATAAAAGGTGGCAGCAGATAGTAATTTGAAAGGTAGGGCAATATAACTATTGCAGAGATGATGCTCCAATCTGGGGAAGGCTATGTGTAGAATGTGGCTCAGCACTCTTTCTTGGCTGCAGTACTGAGGAGTCAAGTTTGAATCAGACAGAGTTTCTGTCTGATTCCAAACTGGACCAAAGTGGGAGTGCCCAATTAGGCATATCTATGGGGTGAACTGTGTCTTGAGGCACAGTTGAGTGGATTTTCCAGAAATCCCAGAAACAATGGGATTCCCAGCTGGTTGATGGTTTTAACTTCAGATTTACAAAAGAAATTTTTTTTGATTGATGTCAATGACATTGTCTTAATCAAACAGTGATAAAATGAGGGCAAACCCAGGGAGTCTGGGACAGGATGAAGTGTTGGAAAATACAGTGGAGGCTAGCAGGGAGATTGGCTTACTGCTTTAAGCTGAAGGACCTCTTTGCCTTTGACTGTCAAGAGGAAATGCATATGGCAGGGGGGTGGGAAGAAACAATACTTGCAGCTGTTAAGTTACATGGGTCCTTTCCACAGTCCTTCAAGTCTTATGTGATCACTCATGAGAAGCTCCCTTGGTTTTGCAAAGGTCATCATAACCTATACAGGATCATGCTGTTGGCCTCTATGTAACTGCTATTATGTGGTGCAGTGGTTAAATGCCTGTTCTGCAGCCACTCACTCACAAACCACAAGGTTGTGAGTTCGATACCAGCCAGGGGCTCAGGGTCAACTCAGCCTTGTATGCTTCTAAGGTCACTAATGAGCAGCCACCTAGTTGGGGGCAATTAATTTACACATTGTAAACTGCTTAGGGAGTGCTTAAGTGCAGAAGTATAGAAATTTACTTCCTATTGCTATTGCTATAACAAAATATTTGTACCCCAAAATGACACAAGGTATGCAGCGTATGCTAACAGGCCTGCCATAGCAGCTAAAGCAGGACAGCAATGCTGTAATTGTGTAGCATGAAAAGGCACCAACATTAAAGCTGGTACATGTCTCAGAGGTTCTCTTTCCACCCAAAATTGTGCAAATGATGCCTTAGCTTCCTAGCTAATATTACTAATGAACTAATGAGATTTGAAATGTGTCAGTGATAGCTAACTTTTGTAATATCTATGTATTCTGTCCAAGAAATTGTATTCTTATTATTGAGGCTATGTTAATTATACCCAAGAGTATGGCTTCAAGGAGGAGAAAATGGGGATATTGGCCCTCATAAGCATTCTGCCTTCCCAATAAAACTATCTTTTACCTCCCTCCCCCTAAAAAAAAATCCAGCATCATTGAGGCAGTTGAGGCATCCAAAGGAAAGGAGCAGGCAATGTTGCAAAGGGAAGGTGAACACATCAAATAGAATAGGTCTAGGTAGGAACAATTTTTAGTATTTCACTATCTGTAATGCTAGAAATTTTAGGACTGAAGGAAAATTGAGGGGAAGGCTCTTATTGCATTACAAAAGTATGCTGAGACACAGCAAGATAGAAGTGGCTTTCTGCTTACCTTTCCACACACTCTTGAAGTATTTCTGTTCTCCTTTCAGAGGGAGATGGTCATAAAAGCATGCCTTTTGCCAAACTAATTTTTTTCAAAGTGACAAAAAGGTGTGATTTTATGACTGTCTCCCTTGGAAGACAACAGAAATGCCTCAAGGACATGTGGAGAGACACGAAGAAAGCTGCTTCTATCCCACTGCATCTCAGCTTACTTTTGTAATGTGATAAGGCTCTTAGACAGGCAATGCTTTCATCTCCCCCCACCCACCCCAGGTAGCTACACTTCTGGTTATACCATTTTTATTTTTATTTTTTTAAAAAAAACACAGGTACAGGTAAAAAAGAAATTTATAATGTGAAAATGATTACAGTAGTAAAAAAGTGTTAACTTTAAAAAAAAACCTTCAAAATACTTTTTTTCTAAAAAAAACCCCAAAAAACCAAAAGGCACAGCACCAGTGCCTGCCTTTCTTTCTTTCTTTCTCTTTCTTTCTTTCTTTCTTTCTTTCTTTCTAGCCAAGAAATGCTGCATAAATAAAAAGGTCCCTGCCTGAACCTTTCCTGCAGATCCTAGTACCTAAATAGGCTCATACAAGAGAAAGCATGCATTCATAAATTGGCTCCTGTTTCTGCCTTAATCTGTTTTTTAAGAAAACACAAAAACTTGCACTATTATTAAATGCATTTTTCACAAGGTCCCTGTATACCACAGTGGGTAAATACAGTGGCTTTGAGGCCTAATTTACTGCTCCCAAATCTCTTGCAACCCAAAAAGCTGAAAGTGGCCCGAAGTCCACTTCTGGTTTTGAAAAACAGGTACAGACACACTTCAGTTAGTAAAGCCTCTGACAAAGATGTCCCTTTTTACAAAATCTTTTTATATCTTCCTCATACTCCCTTCACTCCTAATCCTTTGTCTTACTGGAAGTTTTTTCGCAGCACTGGGTAGCAATAGCAAGTTCATTTCTATACTGCTTATCAGTGCGCTTAAGCAGTCCCTAAGTGGTTTACAATGTGTAATTGCCCCCAATAAGCTGGGTACTCATTTTAGCACCCATCTTAAGCAGTGGTTGGCAAACTACGGCCCCGGGCCGAACCCGGCCCTCCAAGGCCTTGTAACCGGCCCATGACCGACCCTGCCACCACCCGCGACATGCCATTTTGAGTTCCAAAATGGCGCCCGCACTCATGCACGCATGCGCATGACAGTGGCTGCCATTTTGGAATGCAAAATGGCGCTGGTGTCATGCACATGCACTCGCGACATGTGGCGCTGTTTTGCATTCCAAAATGGCACCCGCCATTGTGCGCATGCGTGCACGAGTGCGGGCACCATTTTGGAATGCAAAATGGTGCCCCCGCATCGTGTGCGTATACGCACGACAGCGGGGGTAGTGCATATGTGTGTGCAAGCGTGCACCTCCGGCGCCATTTTTTTCTCCCTTCGGCCCGCCGATGATCAGGGGACAGCGGAACCAGCCCCACCCTCAAAAGGTATGCCAACCCCTGATCTTAAGGATGCAAGCCTGACTTGAGCCTGAGCCCTTGGCTGGTACTGAACTCGCAACCTTGCGGTCTGTGAGTGAATGTCTGCAGTACAAGCATTTAACCACTGCACCACCAGGGTTCCTTGTTTTGTGAGGATAGTGAAGGAGGGCTGGAGAAACACAGAGTTGTGGTGTCACGCTGCAGCAGTATGTCTGTAGTAAACAATTAATAAAGCCGAGAAAGAAGGGATTCTACTTTAGCTGAACCTACCATAGCTGTGTGTGCCTGCCTACATCAGGCAAGGCAAATACAGGCTGAGTTTCCCTTATCCAAAATGCTTGGGACCAGAAGTGTTTTAAATTTTGGGTTATTTTGGATACTGGAATATTTGCATATATATATAATAAGGTATCTTGCAGATGAGACCCAAGTCTAAAACATGAAATTAATTTATGTTTTGTATACACCTTATACACATAGCATAAAGGTAATTTTACATACAATGTTTTAATGATTTTGTGCATGAAACAAAGTTAGTGTACATTGGATCCATCAAAAAGCAAGGGGCCACTATCTTTGCTGCCCATATGGACAATTATGGATTTTGAAGTATTTCAGATTTTGGAATTCTGGATAAGAGATACTCAACTTGTAACAGCCGTCTCCACAATTTCTTTTTTGAGCATGAATAAAGGAAAACAAAGAGAAAATTGGAATGCAGATGAACCTCTCTCCCCAGCTCCCTCTCCCCAGCATATTAACAAAGCATAGATCTATAGGTTTGGCCAGCAAAATGGGAATCATAAGAAGGAGGTTGGCATAAGAAAAGCAATTTTGGAATAAACTTTCACATGGTTTCTAGAATGTTCAAAATATTTTTGTTTATTTATGCAAATCATAACTGACCAGGATTTTTTTTTATTTCATATGTGCATATTGTTAGTTTTGAATAAAAAGTTTGGTGCAACATGTTGAGCTGCTCTTCTTTTTTGTGTCCAGGAGCCTATCCCTATACTTTCCATGTTATTCCTGCCTTTGGTACCAAATTTTCTGCTAAAGAAGGAATACTCAGGAACCAAGATCTACATGTATTTTTCCCCATAATAAATATAGTGGAGGAAGCTCACCCTTTCTTGGGGCAGCAGTAAATGGTATTTCACTCTGTACATTAGTCTGTGGAGTGAAAATCAGGTCAATTTGCTTAAACATGTGATCAAATGAAATACCTGAGCTTCCTCTTTCTGAGTATTATACCTGTCATAATCTGAGGTCTGCAGGAACAAGCATCATTTTGTTATAATTTTAAAAAGGCCCTCTGAAAAAATACCACTTCCAGATTAAAAACCTACATGATGTAACATAGAACAATGCTATAATCCCACATCATTAAACAAAAATATTTTAGAGATTCACGCTCTAAAATACAGTCACAATAGTAGTTAACTATGAGTGGGGAAATGAATTTCAGTATGCACGAGCCCATCTTATGATAATTGAAGTCCCAGAATGAAATGGATAAACCACATTCAGTCAGATTTTCCAGGTAGTTTTTTAAAAAAACCAACACCCTAAACCTTCATGCTATTGGACTTTTGCAAAACCTCTTCTTGCTGTTTGTTAGACCCCTGGGGCTAGGAAATTACAATGGTTAGGTTACAAGAATCAAACCACTTATTTTAGTTCAAGATTAGAACGTTAGAGTTGATTTCCAATATAAAATGGTTTTAAACCAACAAGTCTTGAATCTGAGAAAGAGTGTTCTTTTTTGCCTCCTCATCTGTTCCAGAACAATGAATTTTGAATATCTTAACCCTGGAACATTTGCTGGGGTCTATTTGGGAATCAGTAAATTGGGAGCAGGTGAGAAGAGGAGATTAAAGGGGAGGGGAAAAGCGAAAGCAAGGCTGCATCCACCCTGCAGAAATAACCCAGTTTGACACCACTTTAACTGCTGTGGCTCAATGCTATGGAATCTGGGATCTGCAGTTAGTTGTGGCACCAGAGCTCTCTGACAGAGAAGGCTAAATGTCTCACAAACCTACAATTCCCAGAATCCCATAGCATTCAGCTGTGACAGTTAAAGTGCTTTCAAACTGGATTATTTCTGCAGTGCAGATGAAGCCCAAGAGAACATTTTTTGGCAGGGCAGATGAGAAGTGGAGTTTAAAAAAAACACATAGTTTTTTTCTCTCTTTCAAGCATAAAAAAAGTTCAAGTGAGAGTAAATCTTGCCTTTTGTCAAGTTTGTTCAGCTAAAACATTTAGTGCAGGTGTTCAACTAAAATTTAATGTTGTATAATGTTAAAGGGACTTTTCAAAATATATTAATATAATAATACATTTAAGAATTACTTCCTGAGTGCTGAGGAAGCCCTTTATTGAATGCACAGTTGTCCAGTGGGCATGGCTACCATAGAGCTAACAACTGAAGTTAAGTACCAAGGAAGGAAGGAAGGAAGGAGCATCTACATTGTGTGTACACATATTCATCCTGTGTACACATTGTCCCACACAATCTACTTCACCTTTGCTGTCATGACCTCCCTCCAGATAAGTAGTAGTGGCGGTGACGTCCTGGGACTTTAATTGGACAGGGTGGGACTTGTACCATCATTACCAGAACTGTTTACTGCTAACATCCGAGACCCCTAGAATGTCATTAAGGGGAAATTATTTGTTCTGGGGAAAAGTCATACAGGAGCTCCTTACAGCCCCTCCTAGGCTCTGTTATTTACCTTGGATAGTCGCTGCCACTTACCAGGGACAGAAATTAGCTGGATCATTCTTTTCCCTCTCTACATGATGTAGCCGGACATAGTCTGGGAGCGGCCATTGAAGGGGTGCAGGGGCAGGGAAGGTATGGCGGCAACAGAGTTAACAAATGTTACAAAAGAAGAAGGGACAGATGTTTGGTGCCTGTCCCTTCTTCAGTTCACTCTGTTTCCCATGATAACATGGAGAGCACGCCAACCATTCCACAGACCCTTAATCTGCTCCTTTGTAATGCCAGGGCGGTCAAAAATAAGACCCACCTTATCCATGATCTTTTGGTGGATCAGATGGCCGACCTGGTTTGTCTTACTGAAACCCTGGCTGGGAGATGCTAGCGCTGCGACATGGGCGCAAATCCTCCCGGCCGGATATTCAGTTAGTGAGCAGATTAGGGAAAGTGGGCGGGGGGGGGGAACGGTGTACCCTTAGTACATAGAAACACCTTAACCTTGATCAGAAAGCCTATCTGGAAAACAACCCACATCGAGTGTATGTACCTTAGCCTGATAACCAGGGATAGTTTGGGGATTCTGTTGGTATACCAGCCACCCCGTTGCTTAACAGACTCCCTAACTGAACTGACTGCCCTGGTTTCGGAGTTGCTGCTGGAGTCGCCCAGACTTTTGGTTCTGGGCGACTTCAACATCCCACTCGAAAGCAGTTTACAAGATCTAAGTGGTGCAGCTCGGGAGTTCATGGATACCATGACTAACATGGGCCTATCCCAATTGGTTGATGGGCCCATACATTGTGCTGGTCATACCCTTGATGCAGTTTTTAGTACGGAGCAGGAATATCCGTGGGCGGAGGTCAAAAAGACCTCCGCTCTGTCATGGATGGATCATTTTCTGATCAAGGTAGAACTAAGTGCTGCTGTCCGCCCTCCCGGGGGTGGCGAACCTATTAGAATGGTCTGCCCTCGAAGGCTAATGGATCCAATTGGTTTCTGGAAAGCCTTAGAGGGTTTAATGGTTGGCAAAGCTGGTGACTCTGTTGATGCCTTGGTGAATACTTGGAACAACGATCTCACCAGGGCTATCGACACAATCACTCCCAAGCGTCCTTTCTGACCTGTTTCAAATCGTAGGCCCTGGTATGCAGAGGAGCTTAGGAAGATGAAACGGTCGGACAACGACTAGAGTGCAAATGGCGAAAAAGTCATCTCCCATCTGACAGAACTCGCCTTAGGAAGCATCTTGATTCCTATAGGGAGGCTTTACATGCAGCGCAGAAATCTTTCTGTTCTGCACGTATTGCGTCTGCAGAGTCTCGCCCAACAGAACTGTTTAGGGTGGTAGGGGAGCTGACGAAGGTTTCACCTGCACCAAACCCCCTACTTAACCCAACGACGGCCTGCTGTGAGGCATTTAACATCCACTTTGCAGATAAAATCTCCCGGATAAGAGCGGATTTGGACACCAGTGTTTTGGCAGAATCGGTAGGTAAGGTATCCAGTAACTCCGTTGATGGAAATTTACTGGATCAGCTTCAATCTGTGAGTACTGATGATGTGGACAAGCTGCTTGGAAAGGTGAGGAAGAAGACTTGCCCCCTCAATCCTTGTCCATCTTGGCTGGTCGTCCAGGGGTGGGACGCGTTGAGAGTATTCCTTCGGGATGCAATCAATGCGTCCTTTAGGGAAGGTATTGTACCATCTTGCTTAAAGGAGGCGGCAGTTAGGCCCCTCCTGAAAAAACCTTCCCTAGACCCCCTGGATAGAAACAACTATAGACCAGTCTCCTTGCTTCCTTTTTTAAGCAAGGTGATCGAGAGGGCAGTTGCTTTCCAGCTCCAAGCAGTCTTGGATGAAACTGATTATCTCAATCCATTTCAAACCGGCTTCAGGACACGATATGGAGTGGAGACTGCCATGGTTGCTCTGACCGATGACCTCCGCCTGGGCATCGATAGGGGTAGTGTGACCCTGTTGGTGCTCTTGGATCTCTCAGTGGTGTTTGACACAATAGATCATGCCATCCTCTTGGATTGCCTGAGAGAGTTAGGAATTGGAGGCACTGCTTTGCAGTGGTTCTGTTCCTTCCTCTTGGATAGATCTCAGAGGGTGAGGCTCAGGGACAGTTGCTCCTCCAAAATTGAGCTTAATTGTGGCATCCCTCAGGGCGCCATCCTGTCCCTGATGTTATTTAACATCTACATGAAGCCGCTGGGAGAGATCATTCGGAGGCATGGAGCATGGTGTCTTCAGTATGCTGATGACACCCAGATATATCTCTCCATGCCCAGATCATCGACTCAGACTTCAGATGGCACCTCTCCTCTTAATGACTGTCTCAGAGCAGTAATGGATTGGATGAGGAAAAACAGATTGAAGTTAAATCCAGACAAAATGGAGGTACTCATGGTCACAGGCCCAAAACCAGATCTGGGAATACAATCTCCAGTCCTGGACGGGGTCACACTCTCCGTAATGGACTGTGTTCGCAGTGCTCCTTGATTCTTCGCTTCACATGACTAGTCAGGTGAATGCAGCGGTCAGAAGTGCCTGTTATCAGCTTCGGCTGATACTCCAACTGCGCCCTTATCTGGACATGAGGGATCTGGAAACTGTGGTACATGCCCTGGTAACCTCACGACTAGATTACTGCAATGCACTCTACATGGGGCTACCCCTGTGCCTAACCCAGAAACTGCAGTTGGTGCAGAATATGGCGGCCAGATTAATTACGGGAGCATCTAGGAGGGAGCACATAACACCTGTGCTTAGGTCCCTCCACTGGCTGCCCATTAGTTTCCAGGCACAGTACAAGGTGTTGGTGCTAACCTTTAAAGCCCTACATGGCTTGGGTCCATCTTATCTTAGGGACCGCCTCTCCCCGTATGACACACACACACCCCGTGCCCTTCGGTCCTCTGGGAGGAATCTGTTACAGCCAATAAAAACTAGGCTGTCTCAGACCTCCCAGAGGGCTTTCTCTGCAACCGTTTCCAGACTTTGGAATGGCCTGCTGGAGGAGATCCGTCATATTACTACTCTTGCTGCTTTTAAGAAAGCAGTGAAGACGGATCTCTTCCGGCAGGGCTTCCCGGAATAACTCTCCGGCTTGAGGGGATGGCTCTATCGCCCCTTTCTCATGCCCGCCCTATTACTGTGTTATTGTTTTATTGTTGTATTGCTCATTGCACTTTATCATGGAGCACGTTGTTTTAATTCATAATTAGTTTAATTCTGTTTTAAGGGGTGGGAGGGTTGGATATGGAATAAGAATGTTTTTAAGCTGTATATTTTAAAATGCTGTAACCCACCTCGATTGCTCCGCAGAGGGGCGGGCTATAAATAAAAATTTATTATTATTATTTATTATGACAATACGAAATGTGTCAAGTTGTTTTAAGCAGTTTGGACTTCAGTTTTATTCTGAAGCAGATGAATTCTTTCACAAAGTCAAATTGCATTTGAAAATTATGCATAACAATTTGGAGGCACCACATTACCTTTGAACAATGCTTAGATATAATGATCCCAACATGGAGTTTAACATTTCAATTTTCACTTAGAAAATGTACATTTCTTTTTCTTTTCTTCTTTTTTCCCCTTTCTTGGCTAATGAGTTGCAGACACAGTTGATATAAGAAGAACTTCATACTATATTCACAAGAACAATGTTCACTCAAGAGGAACAGGAGTCTTATCAGATTGGTAACTTTCTCAGATATCACATTCGTATTTTTATATCCTTATAAATTAAGAAATACTTGGATGAAGTGACCAGATGTTCAAGCATGCTTTCTAGCATCTTAAATCCTGTGTAACTGCAAGGCAAGTTTAGAATATGCATATACAACAGGACTTACTTCTGTGTGGGCTGGCATTCTTCTGCTCTTTTAAAGACAACTTTATTTTGATGTCTGGGTCAGAAATCATTGTGTATTCAATGAAGTTCTGCTGGACCTTTTAGAGACATAGGTGCAGCCCTGAAAAACCATATCAATGATTGAAGTGTAGGGCCAGCCCTCCTGTTAGGCAGAGTGAAGTAGCTGCCACATGATCTTGGAGATCATGAAAGGCCAACAAACTTTTAGCTGTTCACTTTGTTATTACAGTCAGGTCTTTCTTTTCCCAAATGCTTGAAACCAGAAGTGTTTTGGATTTTAGGTATTTTCTGATTTTGCAATATTTTGGAATATATAATGAAATATTTTGGAGATGCGACCCAAGTGTAAAACATGAAATTTGTTTATGTTTCATAATGTACCTTATAAACATAGCCTGAAGGTTGTTTTATATATAATATTTTAAACAACTGTGAGCATCAAACCATATTTGTGTACACTAAATGATCAGAAAACAAAGGTGTCACTATCTCAATCATCCATGTAGACAATTTTGGATTTTAGAGTATTCAGACAAGGAATACTCAACCTGTATTGTATTTTTATTGCCAGGGATAAGCAGAATTGCTTGTGGGACCTTCAGTCACATCAGCCTAATACTTAATACTTAAACTAAGTCTGGCTATATTTGGGTGGATCCTGAGGGAAATGATTTGCCACTCTACTTCAGATAGCCAGTTCCATCAGCAAATTTGGCCAAGTCAACTGGAGTAGGGTTGAATGCAAGACTTATTACATACACACAGAAGCCTTGTGTAAGCATTGTGTCTGGTCATGATATACTGGCACATGTGAGGTATATAGAGCCATGCCCCCTGGTTTCATCCACACTGTCATTAGCCCTACCTCCTCCCACTCATGTTTCCAGTCTTGCCAGGCTGGACAGTCTCAAAGTCTCAAAGGGAAGTTGTTCTATTCTCCTTCATCCTCTGGCCAAGATCCTGCATCAAGGAGACAGAGCATAATTTTACATTCATAAGAATTTCTGTAACCTTGAGCTGAGCACTGAATTCTGCGTTGGTCAAAAATATCCAACTGTTTCCATAGGGGATCTTAGGCATGCATAAAATACCAACAGCATTCCAACCTCTGGGAGATGAAGAACTCTCCTTTATGCAGTTTCCCCTTCTAGGGATGTAAAAATCTGTCTTGATCCAAGTTTTTCCCCCGTCTCACCTGCATTTTCGTCCTACTTTCACATGGGGTGAAGAGACTTTGTGTTTTCTTCCCACAGTGCAATTCACAAAAAAATAAAAAAATAAAAAATATATTTCACTTGTTTCTGAAATTTACCTGATTATTTCAACTTCTCTCTACTGATTAAAGTATAGTTCCCATATTTTCCCCCAAACTGTGTATATCTGAGCCATGAACATTTCAAAATCTGCACATTGTTTCATACACAATGTATTTCTTAGAAATGACTTGTAAGCCTTGTAAGCCTTGGGAGCATGAGGCAAGCATTTCTTTGCCACTAATCTCAGGTGGTGCTAAAATGCTGCATTCATGGAGGCCATCAAGCCCAATGAAATTTCTGTCCATCCCCTTTGAGTTATGACCAGAGTCCTGTCGGGGATTTACATATGCATAAACATTGTAGTTGTCATGCCTGGTAGCAAGAGACTTAAAGAACCAAGAAAACATTTTCAAGTGTAAATTCACTATAGCTTTAATCCAGAATCAAGACACTTTGCCACAGCAATTCTTTTAGAAACAACTCTGAGTATTTCCCACCAAACCAGTACTTTAAAGGCCTCTGACCAATCCCCTCCCCCCCCCCCCCGTGGCCCGGTTGTCCACATGAAAGGATCTTTGAAGTTTAATTCTTTCAGGTCCATCTCCTTTCATCTCCTTGGATTGAAAGGCAAGCTCTCATCCCAGTCATAAGCCTGCCCCAATGTCCCATCTACTATTTACAATGCTCATCTGCCATTCCCTTTAATTTCCCCCCTCTGCCTGCATCACCCCTTGGTGGTCAGATTCCTATGAGAAGCATAGAATACTGACAGTTTTTACTGTATTCCACAGTAAATCCCATCCCAACTTCCCCAATCCTCATTTACCAGGCAGCAGCTGATGCAGCTGACAGGAGTTTGTTCCCATGTGTGATCTCTGGTAAAACAGGCAGAAGCAGGATTCCTGTGGCAATTCCCCCTCACACTGGAGATCACTCATGCAAGGGAAGGTTGGACCATCAACTGGCTATTTCACAATCAACAAGGGACAGATCTCTATTGCTAGCAGTGGCTATTGTTTGGTAAATGGGGACTTTAACAGTCCCAATGTAGTCCCTAAACTAGACTGCTGAAATAGAGCAGCAAAAGGCAAGAGTTTAGTCCATTCCAGGAGAACCCAAAAGAAGCACCAGCCTTTGTCACTCTCTCTGTCATGACACTGCTCCTGGCCTTTTTGAATGCCTGGGTGGGAAAATGGTGGTAGTGGTAGCTCTTTGATGCTTTCCTTCAAAGGAGCACCAACAGAGGAGAGAGGCTCTGTGCCTTTTTTAGGTTCTCCCAGGATGGACTAAGCTCTCAGGTTTCACCACTCTATTCAGAGAAATTCTGAAATTCAGGATTCTACCTATATTATTCCAGCAATTATAAATCTGGCTTTTAAAGATTTCAGTAAGACATTTGTGTATGTTTGTCAGCTTTTTTGGGTTAAAATCAGGCAAGTATATAACCTTAAAACTAAAGGCTATAATCATTGCTAGTACAGTTGTCATTTTCTTTGCTTTCCTTGACATCTTTTTTGAGATGTGTGTGTTTTCTTAGTTCTGCCTGTCCCTGGTTGCCTCTCCCACACATCACATAGCCACCATTTACCATAGTTTTCTCTTCATCCATCCAGCCTTTAGGATCAGCACAAACAGCTATTCTTACCAGCATTCTGTAAGTTCTCTATCATTGTTTTCCTTTGCTTCATCCTTTACATCCTTTGTTACATGCCCTGAGTTTTACCTGACTTACCCACAGGTCATATCAAAATCCATAATTCTGGCCCCAAAACCTGCCCTTGACTTCTACATGGTGTTGACTTGTACACAAGTATATACAGTAACTTAAGTTGTATCATAAGCCTGAATCCTACTGGTTACTAGCAAGTATACCCACTGGAGTGATTATTGAATGGTGGATCAACACATAGGTAAATCTCATTGATTCAACAGAACTATTGTAGTTTAGACAAACACTATCATTGTGGCCATCAGTATTGAAGTAAGAAATTGATTACAAGGAACTAATTACTTCCTATTGACTGCCTTTCTCTTTCCTTAATGTTGGTGATTATTTAGAATCAGACAGAAACAAAAGGTGAAGATACTTTTCATAGGAGCAGTTTGTCTTTGCTCAGAGGATCTCTGCTTTGAGTGTCAGGGATATTGCAAGAGCTAGCAAAGTAGATTTCATGGTATTGAGCCATTTGGAATAAGGATGCCATCTTGCCCTCTTGGAATCAGACCACCCCAAGGTAATTACATGGACAGCAATAGGCTATTCCACTCTTCTCCATAACCTCATATTTTTCAACTGCACCCCTCACTTTTCCCCACCAGCAGGACTCTTGACAACTGGCCATGATGAGCATTGGAGCCTTATTACAGGTTGGGAATGGCTGGGACCCTCTGTCTTCTCTAATGCCACAGTTGTGCCTGTTTGAATTCCCACACTTCAGCCTTTGGTCCTCAACTCCCAGAATCCCCAGCCAGCATAGTCAGTGGTGAAAGATTGTGGGAGTAGTAGTCCAAACCATTTGGAGGGCCGAAGGTTTAGAGCCACTGGGTAACGCCACATTTTTATGGAGAACTCATATTTTGTAAAATCTAACCATCATCCTTGTACAGTTAACAAGTGATGGGGTGGGTAGGTTGTGTGTGCTTTTTTAAAGGGAAACAGTGTTAGACTATGTATATTTAATTGGAACCTATTTATTCCATGGTTTTATCCCCCAGCAAATGTGCACAGGGCAAACTGGTCCATTTTGACTGCAGTCTGATGTATTAAGATGCTTCTCACAAACAGATCAAATCATTTCTAATGGTTCAAAAACTGAAAACAAAATCCTGCTTTATGGATCAAAAAAATCTCCCTCCAAAGAGGCAAGGCTGTTTAAATTCGGCCTACTACAGAGCTCCTTTCAATACCACCATACTAGAAAATTGTTTTGATGCTCAGAATTCGCCTTTGCATTGGCAAGATTTCCAGGTATTGAAGTTGTATATATATCAATCTCCCATGTTTGCTTTTGTAAAGATAAATAAAACCAGCTCCGGTTGTAAGCGTGGGGCCTTTTTATGGATTACATTGTTTTCAAGAAAGCATTAAACAGAAGAAAACTATTCCACTATTTTTTTAAAAAAAAAAACAACCAACAAATTCACAATACTGAAAGTCATCCTTCAAGGCATCTTAAATCACTTATTCTTTTTCTTCTTCTTTTAAAGCATTCATTCCAATTCCACCAGCTGAGATTCTTTCCCTTTTTTTCTTTTCAGTTTTGCAAGAGAATAAAATATAAACCAAACAAAGTGCTCTCTGGCTGGGACCTTAGATTCTCTGGCATTTAATAGAACAACAAGCATGGGGAGGGAAACTGATCCCACATCAGACTGGCAAAGCCTTGCCTTAGGATTGCATTCTTGATGTTTTGAGGTTACTGTACACGCATTTTATTTTACACATATGTACTCTTAGCCATAGCTTTTTTAAAAAGTTAATATTTACTAGAAGATCTCAGTGCCTTAGTAAAATAATATCCCCTGAGAAATGAAACTGATGTTTTTCATATTTGGTCATGTTGTCATGAAAACTGTTCTTACATGTACTGCCTTCATTTTTGCATTACTGGAAAACTGTCAGTAGCCACAAGAGTACTTTGCAAAAGTAATCAGGAGACAAAAATTCAGACCTTCAGCTAAATAACAACAAATAGGACAATATTGCTAAAGAATCCCTGTAATTTCTCCTCAGAAGTAAGTCCTATGACATTCAGTGAGGCTTTCCTTGGGATCAGTAGACATAGGATTGCAGGTGGAGTGTCACAGATTGCAGGTGGAGTGTCATAAATAAGATGGAAGAATAGCAGGCACACATTTTGGCCCAAATATAGTAAGTCTAATATGTGTTGTTCCAGGGGCAGCCTATTTTGCTGCCTGGAGCAAAGCAGTTAATGGAATCTCTTGCTTCAAGGGCTTCTCTACACTATTAAAACACTCATTCTATTTGAATAGAATATAATCCCACTGAGGAGAGAATGTAGGGTTGGGCCAGCAGAGCAACAGCCAATCAAAAGAGAGCTGGCCACAGCCAACAAAATCAAAGGCTGGAGTGGAAAAACAATTCTGTTTGTGACAGTGGGGCAGACAGCGACTGTGAAGTCCAGGAGTAAGGGAATTAGTTCCCATTTAGAACTCCTAGTTAGGGAGTTGCTGGGAATGGATATTCTGCAGGATATAGTTAGCCTGGGTGGCTAGAATAGAAAGAAGTTTGGGAAGATAATGGAAGTTTAAGACTGTGTGGATCCTAAGGGAGAGTAACTGGTGTTCTCTAGATAGAGAGTTGTGTAACAAATTGTAACAAGAACAAGTGCATAGATCAACTGAATAAATGAAACATTGTTAAACCGTTGCTCAAATAAAGTTTTATTGTTGTTCACTTACAAGCTTGTCTGAACCTGGAATAATTATCCACTCTACTAACAATAATTAAAAGTGATCTGGTACATCTTAAAGAAAAGTAGTTTGGTGAAGGGGTGTCCTCTCGTCACAGATTGGTTGCAGTGTTGGGATACAGGAAATCCATTGCTTGGAAAACTTGGTGTGGCAGTGTTATGAGTTCAAGATTCAGATACCCAAGATTTGATTTGATCTTAAAAATATAAAAGTTCAGTGGTTTAAAAGTAATAAGGCGTAAGTCAATGGGAGCAATCTCTGAGGTAATAGTCAAGGGTATTGTGTAGGAGATTGCTTGGGATCTAACCACACTGGGAAGGGAGTACTGATACCAGTTCCTGAGGTAATTTGCTGGAGGTAATTGTAGGGGCATGTGGAAGAAAAAGCTAAAGGTGCAGAGTGCTTTGACTCCCTCTGGAAAATACCAAGAAAGAGCACACAAAGTGAAAACATTAAAAAGTGATTTATGAGGTAAAAAATTGAAGTAAAATAGAAAATAGATGGTTTGCCATCAAGAAACAATTACTACCTGATTAAAGAACTGATTTAAAAGCATTTAAGAGTACTTCCTTAGGTAAAAGTTTGGTTATTGGTAAGGAAATACCAGAAAAAATGTC
Source organism: Phrynosoma blainvillii (assembly GCA_026167975.1). NCBI lineage: Eukaryota > Metazoa > Chordata > Lepidosauria > Squamata > Phrynosomatidae > Phrynosoma > Phrynosoma blainvillii. Next base: position 236,709,127 of record JANUYF010000001.1, on the reverse strand, counting down.
TCCAAAGAAATTAAAACCCACTGGGACAGAACCAGAGGTGGTTGGTGAATAATGGGTAGCTACTATGGACACCTCAGTATCTGAATCTCCTGAGAATGTGGAGACCAGAAAAATTAAAGAAACTGAAAAAGAAAATGAGAGGCTTTTTAAGAGAAAAAGTAATGGAAAAAGAAAAAGAGTGTGAGCCTGAAAAGGAAAGGATGAGGTCAAGAGAGAAGGAGATGGATTTTTGAAAATGAGACAGACTGGGAACACCCTCAAGTACCAATGATCCCTGAGGTAAACAGGATGCCTCAAATTGAAATGAAAAGACTCCCAAGGTATTTTAAAGGAGATAATATTGACTCCTTCACAAAATTGAGAGAAATTGTGAATTAAAAATAAAGGGTGAATAAAGAGTAAGTTATTTAAGATCACAAATCTGTGGAGGATTGTCAAAAAATCTATGCTGAATTTAGGGTAGAAGAATCCCAAAATTATTACCTCTTTGAAGAGATAGTTAAACAATGATCTGGATTAACTCCAGAATACCACAGAAGAGAATTTAGGAGTTTGAGGAAAAGAAATGAGTAAACATATGCTCAATTAGGATGTCAGTTAGATTGCCTTTTAAAAAGCTGGATAAATGGTTCTAAGGTGAATTCAAAAGAGGAATTACAGAATTTAATAGGTTTGGAACAATCCCTCAATAATATAAATGGTTGGTATAGGATTGAAAACCTCAGACAGTGGCTGAAGCAGCCCAGATGATGGACAATTTAGTCTTGATAAAGAGAGGAAAGGTGCAGGAAAATGTCAAAACCTGAGGTAAAATCTCATTACTCGTAATAACAAGAAGAATTATAAAAACTGCCAAGCTTTGAAGGATAGATTGGGTGATGGCAAAAAATTTAAGCCCTGGCAACAGAACAGAACAAATGAAGCTGAGAGGAAAATTATGGGGTGAGAGAGTGTGACTCTAAGGCCAATAAGAGAATTAACTGGATTAAAGAGAGTAACTCAGATCTGAGCTATAGAACTGTTAGGAATGTTGGGATATGTAGTTAAAGTGGAGATGTACAGATGTGGGAAAATTTCTACTGGAAAAGTTTTTGAGCCTGCAGATGGTAAATGTAAACAACACACACACAACACAGCAAGGTCACAGTGTTCTGGGAACAGAGGGAACTAAAACATAAACAATTAGGTCATCTTGTTGTGTGTGAACCAGGATCACATGACACATGACTCACAGCAAGAGGGCTGGGTTAGAGGCTGGGTTAGCGTTGTTCAGCTAATGTCTATGCACGTTATCACCCAGAGGTGGAGTTTGGGGTTTGGCTTAGAGCCTTCTTTGTTCTAACATAAAACTATTGTGTTCTGTTGTTCATTCTCTCTCTAACTGCAATAGTTAATTTCTATTTACTTTGCAACTAAGAATAAAATCTGTCTTAGAAGAATCTCTGGGCTATGTTTTTCATGACAAGCTGTTGGAAACGGCAGAGCTGCATTCCAGAATGGTGAGCTAAGTTCAGCTCTGATCCAGAGACAAGGATGGCTGATGAATGGATGCCTGGCATTCCGGCACAAGATCTCTGCTACAACCATAAATCAACAAGAACATATTATGAATGAGGTAATTGAGGACATTTAAAATATAATTGTCCTAAACTGATGAATGGATGCCTGGCATTCCGGCACAAGATCTCTGCTACAACCATAAATCAACAAGAACATATTATGAATGTGGTAATTGAGGACATTTAAAATATAATTGTCCTAAACTGAATAATAAAAAATAAAGGCAGGTACAAAAGCAGCATATTATATAAAATCAGTCAAGCCTACAGAGAAAGATTGTTGCCACAAGGAGAGTTCAGAGACTGCAGTTGCCATAGAGATAGCCGTTGAGAGAGTAACTGACTCTGCAAGCTCACAGCTCCCAAGAACTTGTTTATTTGTATCAACTGCACCACAGGAACTTAGCTCAGTGGAACACAGAGAAGTTATACAAATAAATGATTGTATCTGGGGTCATAGAGTCTCTGGAGCAGAAATATGTATAATTTAGCCACACTTAGTGGAGCATCAATACATGTGCCCAAATGAGACTATGAGTCTAAAGGGTTTAGAAGGGGCTGTGTTTTCAGTTCCAGTAGCCCAGTTGCATATCACATTCAGAGGACATAAAATGTCATGGTGGTTTGCAGTCCATGAGGCTATTCTGGTGCCTTGTCTTATTGGGAATGACTTAGATAGACACCTTCAATATGGCTTAGTTACTACTAGGCAACAAGAAAGGAAAAATTCCTCAGAACAAGCCAAACTAGTACATGAAGAAGAGAAAGGAAAAAGTTGGTCATGGATGATGATATTAATATTGTTAATGAATCTGAGGGAGAATTGCCTGAGGTGACTGGTGCAGATAAGCTAAAAGAATTTAATATAGATCAGAACAATGATGAAAGTCTGAAACCTTTGTTCACTCTGGTTGAGGAAGAAGACTGAGAGTTAAGTGAGGAACATCTTCACAGATTCAAGATCATACAGCATAATTTATACAGAGAAACTTTGAAATCCAAGCATAATACTCAAAAAGAGATACATAGACAATTAAATGTTCCTATGAAATATAGAAACAAGATATTGGAATTAGCTCATGCTAGCTCATTCAAAGGTCATTTAGGAATCAAGAGAATTAACAAAGAATTTCTCAGAATTTCTATTGGCCAAGAATGGGAAAAGATATCAAACGCTTTTGTAAGTCATGTGAAACTTGCCAGAGAATGGGCACAGGCAGAGACAAGATTAAAGCACAGCCTTGTCCCATGCCAGTGAAATCATAGCCATTTCAGAGAGTAGGCATGAACATAATAAGACCCTTACCTCAAGTGGCTCAGAGAGGAAATAAATATATGTTTATGGTAGTAGATTATGCTACAAGGTATCCAGAAACAGTAGCATTATGAAACATGGAAACAACTACTGTAGCGAATGCCTTAGTAAATATATTTTATAGATTAGGATTCCCAAGTAAAATAATTTCAGATTTGGGGAGTTATTTTACTTCCAAGATAATGCAAAAACTATGGAAAGCTTGTGGAATTAAACATCTGACTACAACAGCTTATCATCTGGACAGTAATGGACTGGTGGAGAGATTTAACGGAACTCTGGTCAGAATAATAAAGGCATATATAGGCAAGAATAAAAACAATTGGGATAACAAGCTTCAACATCTTCTATTTGCTTATTGAGAAGTACCTCAAGAAAGCCTTGGTTTTAGTCCATTCAAACTGTTGTTTGGTTACAGAGTGAGAGAACCTTTAGACCTTATTCGACATGAGTAGGAGGATCCAGATGAAAAAGAGCCAGAAGGTGCCATGACATATGTACAGAACTTAATGACATCTTTAAGTGAAGCTTTGCTGTGTGCAGGAGATAATTTAACGTCTGGTCAAAGTAAACAAAATGCCTGGTATGATAAAAAGATGAGAAATAGAGACTTTCTACCAGGAGATGAAGTTTTGATTCTTCGGGCAGTGAAAGGAAATAAACTGCAATATACATGGACTTGTCCAGTTTTGGTCTCCAAAAAGATCAAATATGTGCATTATACAGTGGACTTAGAAAATGAAATTGGTTGTAAAATGTTAAAACCTTATCAAAGAAGGGAAAATTTAGTGCTCTATGCCATTAAAGAGGCAGAAGAAGAGGAAATTCCAATTCCAAATTGGGAACATGAAAAAGTTTTGGGAGGAAGTGTACAAGAGGTTACTCTTGACCCTTCCTTTACTTTTCATCAAAACGAAGAAGTAATTGGCCTGCTAAACAAATATAAGAACATATTTTCATGTCTATCTGATAGAGTAAAAGGAGTGTACCATCATATTATAACTAGAGATGCTAATCCCATTGCTACTTCTCCATATTGAGTAACTGGTCATTTGGCTGATAACATTGCTAGAGAGAGAGGTGATGTTTAAATTGGGAATAATTATACCATTAGAGAGTCTGTGGGCTTCACCTGTGGTATTAGTGGAAAAGTCTGATCATACTATCTGATTTTGTGTGGATTATAGACAACAAAGCCACTCAGATCCTATACCGAGGTCTGAGGATTTAATTGAGAGTATGGGTAGGGCTCAGTATATTATTACTTTAGATTTGACCAAAGGTTATTGATAGGGGTCCACAGGATCAACCAAAAATGGCCTTTATTACATATGTAGGTTTGTTTGAGTTTACAGTGTTACAATGCTCCATCAACTTTCCAATGCTTAGTGGATAAAATATTGGCTGGGTTAAAAAATTATGTGGTTTCCTTTATTGATGACATTGGTGTGTTTAGTAATTCCTGGGAAGAACATGTGAAACACCTATCAGAAGTCCTAGAGAGACATTTTAAAAAGTGATTTTACCATTAAAGTTCTAAGTGCCATATTGGGAAAAGAGAAAGCAGGTACTTAGGGTATGTTGTGGGAAATGGAAACATAAAGGTGGAAACTTCAAAGGTCAACGCTATAATTAATTGGCCGATTCCAACTTCGAAGAAAGGTGTAAGATCATTTTTAGGACTGGCAGGTTATTATAGGAAGTTTATTCCTAACTTTAGTATTGTTATGAGTCTTTCATCTGATTTGACAAAGAAAGATAAACCTGTTAAGAGCCAATGGTCAGAAAAATATAATAATGCCTTTGAGGAATTGAAACGACCGATGACTACTGCTCCCATATTGGTGGGTCTGATTACACAAAAACCTTTGTAGTAACCACTGATGCCTCCAATGTAGGGCTAGGCACCATTCTAAACCAGGAAGGTAATGATGGTCAATTGCATCTGGTGTTGTTCCTAAGTAAAAAGTTGTTACCTAGGGGAAAACATTTGGCCACTACTGAAAAAGAATTATGGCCATAGTGTGAGCCTTAAACAAATTAAAACCATATTTGTAGGGGGGAAAATATACAGTAAGAACAGATTATTCTCCCTTATGTTGGCTGAATCACACAAAAGATAACAATGACAAATTATGGTTCTGGCACATGAAGCAGAAAATCCCACAGGCAGCTCCCTGGATATAGGATAACAAATTAAGAATTAACAATCTGATGCCATTACACCCCAAATTCCCCCCCCCCCGACCTTGCTGCTTCATTCTATCTTATAATGGGATAGGTTCTGATTTGCTTCATAATTAAGGGATCAAAGAGAATATTCTTTGTTTGAGGTTAAAAAAATGATTGTTTTGTTCATGCTATTGCATGAATTGGAAATATAATTCACTAATTTGCAGCTATGTTCATTTTCTCAAGATTTTAAAGATGAATTTCCAGTTTAACTCGTCGGACGCCTTTTCTGCATCTACAAAAATCAAGCCTACTTTTTTATCTATATTTTTCCATGATATTCAATCAAATTAAGCACAGTTCTAATATTGTCTTTTATATGTCTTTTAGGCAGAAATCCTGCCTGATCTTCATTAATCCAATTAAGTAACACTTTTTTTAGGTGTTCCGACAATATATTTGCAAAAATTTTATAGTCGCTATTTAACAAAGCGATTGGCCTGTAATTTTTAGGATCTAACATATCTTTATTTTCTTTTGGGATCAGAATACTGGATCAATTGCAATCTGTGAGTACCGATGACGTGGACAAGCTGCTTGGAATGGTGAGGAAGACAACTTGCCCCCTCGATCCTTGTCCATCTTGGCTGGTCATCCGGGGGGGGATGCGCTGAGGGTGTTCCTTCGGGACACAATCAACGCATCATTCAGGGAGGGCAAAGTACCATCTTGTTTAAAGGAGGCGGCGGTTAAGCAACTCCTGAAAAAGCCTTCCCTGGATCCCCTGGACAGAAACAACTATAGACCAGTCTCCTTGCTCCCTTTTTTGAGCAAGGTCATCGAGAGGGCAGTTGCTTCCCAACTCCAAGCAGTCTTGGATGAAACCGATTATCTCGACCCATTTCAAACCGGCTTCAGGACAGGATTTGGGGTCGAGACTGCCATGGTTGCTCTGACCGATGACCTCCGCTTGAGTATTGACAGGGGTAGTGTGACCCTGCTAGTGCTCTTGGACCTCTCGGCGGCCTTTGATACCATAGATCATGCCATCCTCTTAGATCGCCTGAGAGAGTTAGGAATTGGAGGCACTGCTTTGCAGTGGTTCCGTTCCTTCCTCTCGGGCAGATCTCAGAGGGTGAGGCTCGGGGACAGTTGCTCATCCAAAATTGAGCTTAATTGTGGCGTCCCTCAGGGTGCCATCCTGTCCCCGATGCTGTTTAATATTTATATGAAGCCGCTGGGGGAGATCATTCGGAGGCATGGAGCCCGGTGTCTTCAGTACGCTGATGACACCCAGATATATTTCTCCATGACCAGATCATCGTCTCAGACCTCAGATGGCGTCTCACCTCTTAATGACTGTCTCAGAGCGGTAATGGGTTGGATGAGGAAAAACAGATTGAAGTTGAATCCAGACAAAACGGAGGTACTCGCAGTCACAGGCCCAAAACTAGATTTGGGAATACAGTCTCCAGTCCTGGATGGAGTCACACTCTCCTCTAAGGACTGTGTTCGCAGTTTGGGGGTGCTCCTTGACTCATCGCTTCACATGACTAGTCAGGTGAATGCGGTAGTCAGGAGTGCCTGTTATCAGCTTCGGCTGATACGCCAACTGCGCCCTTATCTGGACATGAGGGATCTGGAAACTGTGGTACACGCCCTGGTAACCTCACGTCTGGATTACTGCAACGCACTCTACATGGGGCTGCCCTTGTGCCTAACCCGGAAACTACAATTGGTGCAGAACATGGCAGCCAGGGTAATTACGGGAACATCACGGAGGGAGCACATAACACCGGTGCTTAAATCCCTCCACTGGCTGCCGATTAGTTTCCGGGCGCAGTACAAGGTGTTGGTTTTGACCTTTAAAGCCCTACATGGCTTGGGTCCATCTTATCTTAGGGACCACCTCTCCCCGTATGATTCCCCCCCGCGCTTTACGGTCCTCTGGGAGGAATCTGTTACAGCCGATTAAAACTAGGTTGTCCCAGACCTCCCAGAGGGCCTTCTCTGCAGCCGCTCCCAGACTTTGGAATGGCCTGCCGGATGAGATCTGTCTTATTACTACCCTTGCTGCTTTTAAGAAAGCAGTAAAGACGGATCTCTTCCGGCAGGCCTTCCCGGAACAACTTTCAGCTGAGAGATGAGTTTTTAAATTGACGCCGCTCATTCTATTTTTGTTACTATATGGTTATAATTGCTTTTTATTAATGTGGCATTTTTAATTCTTGTTGTTGTTTAATTCTATTTTAAGGGGATGGGAGGGTGGGATTTTGAGATGAGGGTTTGATTTTTAACTTTATTCTGTTTTTACACTGGTTGTTCCCCGCCCCGATTGCCACGCAGAGAGGCGGGTTATAAATAAAAATTATTATTATTATTATTATTATTATTATTATTATTAACATTAGCAAATGCCCATGATTTAGGGACTCCCTCCTTTAAAATTCCATTGAACACTCTTTTTAAGTGGGTGACTAGTTGTTCTTTAAATATTTTATAAAATTCTGTCCCAAACCATCTGAGCCGGGTGTTTTCCCCAATTTACATTTTTGAATGCTAGATAGAATCTCCTCCATCGTTATTAATTTATTTAATGATTCTTCTTGTTGTTCAGGTATTTTCTTAATCATTTGGTTTTTTAAGTATTCATCAATGTTTTCTTCTTTAGTGCCTTTCTCACTTGCCAAGTCTGAGAAGAAGCTAAGAAAAACTTCTTTTATTTTATTTTGATCTGTAATATTCTCTCATTTAGAGTTCAATTTAGTGATTATTTTTTTCTCTTTTTCTTTTTTTTTAATTTATACGCTAATAATTTCCCTGATTTATTTGCCTGCTCAAAATTCCTTTGTCTTATATAATTTAATTTACTTTCTGATTCCTCCATTGTAATTATTGATATTTGTTTCTGTATTCCTTTTATTTCTTTTTGTTTTTCTCTATCATTCAAATTTCTTTTTAAGTACTCCTCCCTTATATTTATTTCCTCCTCTAATTTTCTATTTTTCTCCTGTTCCTTCCTTTCCATTTTGGTGTTTTGTTTTAATTTTAAAAAGCCTCTTATACAGGGGTAGGCAACCTTTTTGAGCCAGGGGCCAAGTTGCTGTTCCTCAGACAATTGGGGCGCCGAAGCACAATAAATAAATAAATAAATAAATAATTTTTTTAAAAAAAATAAACATTATTTTTTTAAAAAAAAATGCATGCACACTCTCTCAGCCCCAGAAAATTAATGGAAAAACCCCTGTGGAGATTTTGCCAAGAAAACCCCAAGAACAAGTAATAACAACAATAATCAATATCATCGTGGCGGGGGGGGGCTGCAGCAGCAGAACCGGTGGCAGCAGCAGCAGAACCGGCCTGGGGCTGGGTCCAAAGGCCTCGGGGGGCCACATCCAGCCCCCGGGCCTTAGGTTGCCTACCTCTGCTCTTATAAAAGCTTTAGCTGCATCCCAGACTGTGTGGATAGGTACTCCCTTATTCAAATTATCTTCAAAAAAGAAGTTTAATTGTTTTTTTACTTCCTTCACCACACTCCCACTACGCAGTAAGTGTTCATTCAACTGCCATCTATAAAATTTCATATTATTTTTAAGTACCACTAGCACTGGATTGTGATCAGACCAAATTTTCGGGCGTGATTCTATTTTATCAACCATTTTAAGCATATGTACTGAAATAAAGAACACATCCAGTCTTGTCCAGAAATTATGGATGTTCAAAAAGAAAGTAAAATCCTTTTTTTCCTTATGTTTCTCCATACATCTCTGATATTCAGTCTGTCTAACATTTCAAAAAAAGATGTGGGTAATTTTCCCTGATTTATTTTAATCTTTCTTTCTGAGGTCCTATCTGCTATGGGATTGATAACCCCATTCCAATCCCCCATAGCTATTATATTATCATAATTCAATTCCTCTATTTGTTGTAGGAGTTTTTGTAGAATTTATTTCTCCTTTGAATAGGAGCATATACCCCAACTAGTAGAATTTTTCCTAATCGGTTCTTTAATTCTGCTATTATATATCTTCTTTTAATGTCATTAAGAATTTCTTTTGTTTCAAATCTTTTATTTACATATAATACCACTCCTTTTTTCTTTTTATCTTTTGCTGCCGAGAGAAATTCTTTCCCTAATCTATGATTTTTTAAAAATATTTCCTATCTTTTATTCTGATATGCATTTCTTGAAAGCAAATTATGTCTAATTTTTTCTTCTGCAAGTGATGAAATATTTTCCTCCTTTTCTGGGGGGTGTTTAAACCTTTTACATTCCATGTTAGACATCTGAATTGATTTATCATTTTGGAGTTTGTTTATCTGTCTTTGTCCTTGATACTTTTAATTACTTTCTTTTCAATTTATAATGTTCTGTATCTCATTCTAAATCTGGTTCTTCTTCTTGCTCTTCATCCTCTTCATCTTTGTTTGATCTTATTAAACGAATCAAATCTCCTTCTAACTCCTGTTCCTGATGTTCTTCTAAAAGTTTTAGTTTTAGTTCTTCTAATATTAGTGATCTCAGCCTTTCCCTCTCTTCTCGCTCCAATCTCTGTTGACAGTGTATTTCTGTTTGTTCCAGGTCCTTCATTTCAGCTTTGTTTCTCCTCTGTGTCATCTCTTCTTTCCTCTCTTCTCTGTCTTTCCTTCCTTTCCTTCCCCTTCTTTCCCAAAAGTCTCTGAAACTTCTAGCCACTTCTATAGATTTAATTATAATCCTTGTATTATTTAACCAAAATGACAGACCCTCTGGTTGTATCCACTTGTAAGTAATTTCACGATCTTTTAGTACGGTTGTTAAAAAGGTGTAATCTTTCCTTTTACGGAGGATCCTCATGGGTATATCTTTAAAAAGTTCTCTTCTGCCAATTTCTAATGGGGGTTCACTATGTCTTCTCAATAAGTTGTCTCTCATCTGTTTCCTTACAAAGTATATAATAATGTCTTGAGGTAGCTTCCTTTGTCTTGCTATTTTAGAATTCAATCTGAAAATCCTGTCTATCTCCTATTTAATTTTTTTTTCTTCTTTTCCCAAAAATGCTGCCAATTTTGGAAGGAATTTCTCCATTAAATCCTCCGCTCTAGCTTCAGGAAATCCACAGATCTTAACACACCTCTCTCTAAGTCTCTGTTCCCATTGTGCTTTCTCATCTAGATCATCCTCTCTCTTTAATTTCAATTTCTGAAATTCTTCTTCTGCTATCTCTACCTTTTCTTCTAACAATCTAACTTTTTGTTTTGTTATGGACATTTCACTTGCTAATTTTTCCATAGTCTGGTTTATTTCATTTAGTTCTGTCCTAATCTCCTGACAGATTTCTGCTTTGAAATCTTTCATTTCTTTTCTCAAATCCATCTTTAATTTCCTGATTTCCTCAAATAAAATTTGATTTGAGGGTTCTGTTTTTTGTTGGTCTAAAGATGGCCTTCTTATAAATTGAAGTTGTGATTGTGATTTGCTGGGGGGTTTTTTGTTGTTGTTGTTTTGTTTTTTGGAGGTTTGGCTTCTCAAACTCATTGCCATTTTATTTTATTTGTTCAAATTTAGGTTTTTAATTTAATGTAATTTAATTTTGTTTTATTTTGGGTTTTGTTTCCAAAATACAATTAGTTTTCTAAAAAAAATAGATCCGGTGATATATCTCCAATTATTTTCTATTTTTGCAAATAACTACTACCGTATTTTTCGGCATATAAGACGCACTTTTTCTTCCCCAAAACGAGGGTGGGGAAGTTGCTGTGCCTAATGAACCGAATATAAAAGCTGAGGGCAAACTGCCGAGGCCTAGGCTAAAAGTAGGCCTCATTTCAGCCTGAGCCTCGGTGCTCCAGTGGGCTCCTCCCATCCCAGGAAGAGCCCATTGGAGCAGCCAGGACGGGGGTGGAAAGAGTCCTCTTTTCCTGGCTAGTTGAATGTGCTCCTCCTCTTTCCACCCCCATCCTGGGTGCTTCAATGGACTCTTCCTGGGGTCAGAGGACATCCTCCCATCCCAGGAAGAGTCCATTGGAGCACCCAGGACGGGGGTGGAAAGAGTCCCCCCCTTGAAGAAATCTGCCAGGAAAACCTTCATGGTAGGATCCAAATGATCCAGAAATTACTCCAAGGCACTGGATTATTACCCTGGCCAAGTTACACTGTTTCAGCCTCAGAGGGTGGAAATGGCAAACTCCCTCCTCTGAAGAAATCTGCCAGGAAAACCTCATGGTAGGATCCAAATGATCCAGAAATTACTCCAAGGCACTGGATTAGTACCCTGGCCAAGTTACACTGTCTCAGCCTCAGAGGGTGGAAATGGCAAACTCCCTCCTCTGAGGAAATCTTCCAGGAAAACCTCATGGTAGGATCCAAATGATCCAGAAATTACTCCAAGGCACTGGATTATTACCCTGGCCAAGTTACACTGTCTCAGCCTCAGAGGGTGGAAATGGCAAACTCCCTCCTCTGAAGAAATCTGCCAGGAAAACCTCATGGTAGGATCCAAATGATCCAGAAATTACTCCAAGGCACTGGATTAGTACCCTGGCCAAGTTACACTGTCTCAGCCTCAGAGGGTGGAAATGGCAAACTCCCTCCTCTGAAGAAATCTTCCAGGAAAACCTCATGGTAGGATCCAAATGATCCAGAAATTACTCCAAGGCACTGGATTATTACCCTGGCCAAGTTACACTGTCTCAGCCTCAGAGGGTGGAAATGGCAAACTCCCTCCTCTGAAGAAATCTGCCAGGAAAACCTCATGGTAGGATCCAAATGATCCAGAAATTACTCCAAGGCACTGGATTATTACCCTGGCCAAGTTACACTGTCTCAGCCTCAGAGGGTGGAAATGGCAAACTCCCTCCTCTGAAGAAATCTGCCAGGAAAACCTCATGGTAGGATCCAAATGATCCAGAAATTACTCCAAGGCACTGGATTATTACCCTGGCCAAGTTACACTGTCTCAGCCTCAGAGGGTGGAAATGGCAAACTCCCTCCTCTGAAGAAATCTGCCAGGAAAACCTCATGGCAGGATCCAAATGATCCAGAAATTACTCCAAGGCACTGGATTAGTACCCTGGCCAAGTTACACTGTCTCAGCCTCAGAGGGTGGAAATGGCAAACTCCCTCCTCTGAGGAAATCTTCCAGGAAAACCTCATGGTAGGATCCAAATGATCCAGAAATTACTCCAAGGCGCTGGATTATTACCCTGGTCAAGTTACACTGTCTCAGCCTCAGAGGGTGGAAATTGCAAACTCCCTCCTCTGAGGAAATCTTCCAGGAAAACCTCATGGTAGGATCCAAATGATCCAGAAATTACTCCAAGGCACTGGATTATTACCCTGGCCAAGTTACACTGTCTCAGCCTCAGAGGGTGGAAATTGCAAACTCCCTCCTCTGAGGAAATCTTCCAGGAAAACCTCATGGTAGGATCCAAATGATCCAGAAATTACTCCAAGGCACTGGATTATTACCCTGGCCAAGTTACACTGTCTCAGCCTCAGAGGGTGGAAATGGCAAACTCCCTCCTCTGAGGAAATCTTCCAGGAAAACCCTCATGGTAGGATCCAAATGATCCAGAAATTACTCCAAGGCACTGGATTATTACCCTGGCCAAGTTACACTGTCTCAGCCTCAGAGGGTGGAAATGGCAAACTCCCTCCTCTGAAGAAATCTGCCAGGAAAACCCTCATGGTAGGATCCAAATGATCCAGAAATTACTCCAAGGCACTGGATTAGTACCCTGGCCAAGTTACACTGTCTCAGCCTCAGAGGGTGGAAATGGCAAACTCCCTCCTCTGAAGAAATCTGTCAGGAAAACCCTCATGGTAGGATCCAAATGATCCAGAAATTACTCCAAGGCACTGGATTAGTACCCTGGCCAAGTTACACTGTCTCAGCCTCAGAGGGTGGAAATGGCAAACTCCCTCCTCTGAAGAAATCTGTCAGGAAAACCCTCATGGTAGGATCCAAATGATCCAGAAATTACTCCAAGGCACTGGATTAGTACCCTGGCCAAGTTACACTGTCTCAGCCTCAGAGGGTGGAAATTGCAAACTCCCTCCTCTGAAGAAATCTTCCAGGAAAACCCTCATGGTAGGATCCAAATGATCCAGAAATTACTCCAAGGCACTGGATTAGTACCCTGGCCAAGTTACACTGTCTCAGCCTCAGAGGGTGGAAATTGCAAACTCCCTCCTCTGAGGAAATCTGCCAGGAAAACCCTCATGGTAGGATCCAAATGAACCAGAAATTACTCCAAGGCACTGGATTAGTACCCTGGCCAAGTTACACTGTCTCAGCCTCAGAGGGTGGAAATGGCAAACTCCCTCCTCTGAAGAAATCTGTCAGGAAAACCCTCATGGTAGGATCCAAATGATCCAGAAATTACTCCAAGGCACTGGATTATTACCCTGGCCAAGTTACACTGTCTCAGCCTCAGAGGGTGGAAATGGCAAACTCCCTCCTCTGAAGAAATCTGTCAGGAAAACCCTCATGGTAGGATCCAAATGATCCAGAAATTACTCCAAGGCACTGGATTAGTACCCTGGCCAAGTTACACTGTCTCAGCCTCAGAGGGTGGAAATGGCAAACTCCCTCCTCTGAAGAAATCTTCCAGGAAAACCCTCATGGTAGGATCCAAATGAGCCAGAAATTACTCCAAGGCACTGGATTATTACCCTGGCCAAGTTACACTGTCTCAGCCTCAGAGGGTGGAAATGGCAAACTCCCTCCTCTGAAGAAATCTGCCAGGAAAACCTCATGGTAGGATCAAAATGAGCCAGAAATTACTCCAAGGCACTGGATTAGTACCCTGGCCAAGTTACACTGTCTCAGCCTCAGAGGGTGGAAATTGCAAACTCCCTCCTCTGAGGAAATCTGCCAGGAAAACCCTCATGGTAGGATCAAAATGAGCCAGAAATTACTCCAAGGTACTGGATTATTACCCTGGCCAAGTTACACTGTCTCAGCCTCAGAGGGTGGAAATGGCAAACTCCCTCCTCTGAAGAAATCTGCCAGGAAAACGCTCATGGTAGGATCAAAATGAGCCAGAAATTACTCCATGGCACTGGATTAGTACCCTGGCCAAGTTACACTGTCTCAGCCTCAGAGGGTGGAAATGGCAAACTCACTCCTGTGAAGAAATCTGCCAGGAAAACCCTCATGGTAGGATCAAAATGAGCCAGAAATTACTCCAAGGTACTGGATTATTACCCTGGCCAAGTTACACTGTCTCAGCCTCAGAGGGTGGAAATGGCAAACTCCCTCCTCTGAAGAAATCTGCCAGGAAAACCCTCATGGTAGGATCAAAATGAGCCAGAAATTACTCCAAGGCACTGGATTATTACCCTGGCCAAGTTACACTGTCTCAGCCTCAGAGGGTGGAAATGGCAAACTCCCTCCTCTGAAGAAATCTGCCAGGAAAACCCTCATGGTGGGATCAAAATGAGCCAGAAATTACTCCAAGGCACTGGATTAGTACCCTGGCCAAGTTGCACTGTCTCAGCCTCAGAGGGTGGAAATGGCAAACTCCCTCCTCTGAAGAAATCTGCCAAGAAAACCCTCATGGTAGTGTCAAAATGAGCCAGAAATTACTCCAATGCACTGGATTACTCTGGCCAAATCACACTCTCTCAGCCTCAGAGGATGGAAATGGCAAAAAAAAAACCCTTGAAGAAATCTGCCAAGAAAACCCTCATGGTAGGGTCAAAATAAGCCATAAATTACTCCATAAGACAATGGCCTAAAAACTCCAAAGGTACCAGTCCATCTGATCTTGGAAGCTAAGCAGGGTCAGCCCTGGATAGTCCTTGGATGAGAGACCGCCAAAGAATCCCAGGTGCTGCAGGCTGTATTTCAGAGGAAGGAACTGGCAAAACCACTTCTCGAGTCTTCCTTGCCTAAGAAATCCCTAAGAAATTCATGGAGTCACCATAAGGCGACAGGAGACTTGCAAGAAAGTTGGGCAGGGAATTTGTGCAATACCTGGCCCTGCTGCTGGCTTAAACTTACATTTACAACTTAAAATTGTTCTTAAACTGCTGTTAACTTTATAAAGTTGATATAAAATATTTTACTACAGTATTTGGTTAAGAATCTTTTTTTTCTAGATTTTCCTCCTTTAAAATTGGGTGCGTCTTATATGCCGGAGCGTCTTATATGCCGAAAAATACGGTAATTTTTATTTTTATTTTATTACAGGTTATCAGCTGAACCTCCCCAAGCAATATTCCAATGTATTCAAGATATTAAATAATTATCCCCACAGTAGGTAAATGATATCTCAATGCTATTTATAGCTATATCTATATCCTCCCTTTTTATCTATATCCTACTGTATTTTCCTTTTTGCCTTTTGGCCACTAGAATCTGCTGTCAATTTTCTTTTCCCAGCTTTCACTTACCTAATAGTTCACTTTCACCTCAGGAGAAAAACTACCATATCCAGAATTCTCTTCCCTTCCTGTTTCCTCCTCTTGCCTTATCTCACATTATTATCTCTTCTTAAAGGAGTCTCTGTCTTCCCTTCACCCACCTTTATCCACTCTTTCCTTCCCAAGACTCTTTTTCCCCTTTTCCCCCCTCTCCTCAAGTCCAAGCTCTTCACGGGGGAAGCCCTCCCGGTATTCCCTCGCCTATCTCAGGGGCCCCGACTCAGTCCTTTCTCTCCTCCCTTTGTCTCTTCACCCCTTCGCTGCTCATCCCCAGTCTCTCTGCCAAAGAGGAGGCCAACACAAGCCAAGTCCAGTTCTGCTCGTTTCTCCAACCATCTCGCCACTTCCTCAACTCTCCTTCCCGGGAGTCAGGTTCTCAGAGAGTCGCAGCATTCACTGCCTCTTCAGCAGTCTCTCTCTCTCTCCCTGCTCATTCACCAACAAGTATGGGCCCACAAAGGCTCACCCACGCTGCTCCTCAGTTGTCTCTCTCCTTTCTCCTTTCCCTGCTAGCTCCCCAGCAAGTGGAAAAAGAGAGAGGCAAATTAAATTGTCTCTCTTCTCCCCCAGCTGTCACTCCAACCAAACGAATCACTTTGGTGTTTAACAGTTGGTGGCACCTGGGTTGTCTATTGATGAAACAGGATCCACGAGGTAGCCTTCCAATCCAGTCCCCTCTTTCCCTCAATCCATCTCGTCCTGGATCTCTCGGCATCCAAGGCTCCAATGTCTCAAAGGAATGGACCCTCAGTCAGAAGTCTCAGATTCCTTGTACCTGAAGAACCCTTTTCAAGCTGATTACAAGTTGTTATCATCAACCCTTTACTTCGTTTTTCCGAGTCTCCCCCAGCATACACACCTGGAGATTACTCATTCAGGTGCCATTGTCTACCAGAACCTATGCAAATATTTCTATGAAAGTATTCTAAGTATTCTACGCAAGTATTCTAACTGTTACATTTCCACAGTCTGCAGAACTTTAAGTACTGCTGCACAGGAAAATTTGCTCACATGTTTTCTCTTAACAGTACACAGTGGCAACAGTCAAAGCAGGTTCAACTCCCAGCTCAACCATGAAACCACTGAATGACCTTGGGCAAGTCACACTCGCAGGGGAAGGCAATAGTAAACCTCCTCTGAACATATCTTGCTAAGAAAACCCCATGATAGATTTGTCTTAGAGTTGCCATAAATCAGAAACAGCTTGATAGTGCACAGCAATGAAGAGGCTCAACATGTTGTACCTTACTATACTTAGAGTACTCTTTCTTCATGGCCATGTTTCATAGTGTAAGTATATGGAAGCCAATATCACTAATCTGCTACTTTGGGCAGTGGGAGCACTAAAAGTGCATGGGCTCTTGCCACTGATATGATTTTGGAGAGAGGAGAGAAGGGAGACTACCTTCTTTATTCCCATTACTTCCTTTTGCTGCAGAGTGTGACCATTAAGCCTTAAACACACCACAGATTAAAACCGATTTCAAATGTATGGAAATAAAAGGGAGAAATGCTAAAAAGTCATAGGTATTCACAGTGGCATCCCTAGGGTTGGTTTCACCGGTGCTGTCACTCATCATGTCACACACACCACGTCATTGACCTCCTCCTCCCATTTCACACCCTACAGAATCTTTAGCAATGCTTTTTTTGCACTAATGTTACTCATCAATCATCATTCCCATAGACCACTGAATGTCATGCTAATAGTTATGATAACTAGCAAAATTAAAAATTATACCTTCCAACTACAATATCATACACACAACCTAAATTTGTGTATGATACATAGTGAAGTGAACTTACATAGACATAGTGAAGATTTTGTTAAAATGTGATTTTTAAGTAAAATTCAAAAAGAATAAAAAAATTAAAAATTCAATTTAAAATTTTGTTTTAAATTATATTTTGAAATTTTAATTTTTTAAAAAAATCTGGGACCTCTCCTTTCTCCTCCTACTAAGCCCACACCCACCATCTCTTAAAGCATTTTAAAGGGAAGTGGATGAATGTCACCCAGCCCATTTCTGCCCAAAAGTAGGTGTTTGAGAAGTAGTGATGTCACTCCCCTAAGGGTGTCACCTGGTGCAGTCTCCACCCCCGAACCTCCTAGTGACACCACTGGATATTCATAAAAAACCCCAGAGAAACTAAAAATATTTTGCATTAAAATAATAATAGTTTGTGTTTAAATAATAGAAATAAAAATGGTTAAAAATTAAAAACTAAAGCAGTTAGAATATCATGGACATAAAGGCCAAGGATAAAATCATAAATGAAATATTATAAAGTTTAATCATATGATAAATAATGAGAAAGATATAAAATACCATTAAGTAAATTGCTAAATAGTTCTAAAGTCTGCTAGCAAACACTCTAGCCTCATAATCTTAAGATCAAAAATTGTGGATACATGTTAGTAAAACACTAAGGATAATAAAGTGTTGTTGTGTGCCTTCAAGTTGTTTCCAACTTATGGCACCCTAAGGTGAACTTACTATGGGATTTGTTCAGAAGAGGTTTGTGATTGCCTTTCCCTGAGGCTGAGAAAGTGTGACTTGCCCAGGGACACCCAGGCGGTTTCACGATCGAGCTGGGAATTGAACCCTGGTCTCCAGAGTTGTACTCTAACACTCAAACCATTATCCTATGCTAGCTCTCATTTAAAGTATACTAAGGAAATACATGAAATATCTTATATTTATGTCCAGAAATTAGAAATCATGTGAATAGGATGCTCTATAAATATAACAACACTTGACAAAACAAGGCCTCTAAAAATTGGCTCAAGACAATCCAGTTTTAACATCTCAGTTCCTTTTACCTCAGTCCTGTATAAATTCATTCAGAGCATTTTCAGGATTGCAGTCCACAGATTTTCAAACACAAAATGTAAAACATTTACTAAACTTGAGGTATAGAGGATCTGCTGTTCCAGGTCAAACACAATAGCTGAAGAGTCAAGAAAAGTACAGTACATTTTTAAGCAAAAGAAAACTAAAAGCATAATAGAAAAAAAATCAATTCTATAAAAGCATGTATCTTATGCAGAAGCACCAAGGAGAAAGCTTTCTAAGATCATGCTCAAAATAAGAAATGCAATTGAGGAGACAATCTCAGTAGAGAACAAAATATGCCCCACTGCCTCCCTTCTGCAAGAATACCAACACATTCTAGAGTTCATCTGCACTGTAGTAATAATACAGTTTGACACCACTTTAATTGCCATGGCTCCATCCTACAGAATCCTGTGATTTCTAGTTTTGTGAGGCACCAGCACTCTTGGCAGAGAAGGCAAAAGACCTTGTAAACTACAAATCCCATCATTCCATAGGATGGAGATCCAGTACTTACAGTTGTGTCAAACTGCATTGTTTCTACAGTGTAGATGTGTACCCCTAAACTCAGAAGACCTGCATGCAAGCAAAAAGAAGTTCTTGCTTTGATTTCTTTTCCAATAATTAGAGCTCTATAGCATTTAACCTTTACCTTTATTTACCTTTATAGCATTTAAACTTTCTCTGAAATGCCATTAATATTTTTTTTTCTTATCAGTCCTGTTAGGAATTTATCCCAATTAAAGACAATCTATGATCAATCATTGAATCAAAACTGTAATTGTTTTTTTTTATTTTCTCTTTTCTTAATTGAGCCAGACTTTTCTATCAAAACACTAGTGTCATAAATTTTAGTAACCACAAAGTACATCCCCAGCACTAAGTGAATGAAACAACTTTATAGAGTACCATAAATCTATCATTCAACCTATTTTAATAGAACCAATGATTATAATATATTTTCCTTTCTTTTGATCCAAAGTATAGCAACCTATCAGAAACACAAATGATACCAATGCCACTTGGTAAAAATTCAAAAATAGGGTAAACTAACATAAATTTAAACCAAACATCTGGTTTCAGTACACTGAATATCTGGCAGACTGGCAAGAGTTGACTCCGTTTAAGGTCACCCATTGTTGTGTAACAACAGTTTAAAGAAAAGAATAGGATACAAAAATGTAAACAATGTTTTAAAAATCATTTTCATTTTGGCTTGCTCATTCTGTATTAATTTGGGGAAGTCACAGTGTTATAAAAGTCCTGTATTATCTTTGAGTGTTTCTGCATCTGCACTGCAGAATTAATGAAGTCTGACGCTGCTGCAACTGCCATGGCTCAATGCTATGAAATTCCAGGATTGGTAATTTTATGAGATATTTAACCTTCTATGTCAGAGAGCTCTGGTACCACAACAAACTGCAAATCCCAGGATTCCATAGGATGGAGACATGACAGTTAAAGCAGTGTCAAATTGCACTAATTCTGCAGTGTGGCAGCAGCCACACTTGACAGAAGGATTCCACACATCTATGATAATCTTCCCATCTTGTGACTACTGCCTCATTCTCAAGGACACATCCCAGTTTTATTATGCCATACACAGCTTCCTATTGTGCATTAGGCCTAGGCCAGCCTTGGTCACAACACTCCAGAACATGCTTTAATTTCACAAAGTAAACATGATTCAGTGTGTAAAATGGACATTATACAAGCGATGGCTTCTAGGTTTCCTTGGCAGCCCAAAATGATGGACTGATGCTTTTCTTTTAAGAGCTAGAGAATGCTATTCCCTTACTTTTTTTTTTTTTACAGGGATCCTTGGGCAAGTCACACCCTCTCAACCTCAGAGGATAGCAATGGCAAACCCTCTCAGAAGAAACTTGTCAAGAAAACCTTATGATAGGTTCACCTTAGGGTCAGCATAAGTCAAAATTACCTGGAGGCACACAACAACAACAACAGTACACTACTAACAGTGTCTAGGAGGGTTGCATAGCTTCCCCAAGCATGAAGACACAATCATGTGGGAAATGTTGTTGTTGCTGAATCTGAGCTGATGGTTTTTAAAGGCATTGGTGCCCTGGAATATTTTTTTTAAAAAAATGCTAAATTTTCAACACAGGTAAAGGCTTCTGAAATGCTGAAGGTACAATTCGTAATCCAGATCCATCAACTAAAAGAAGTCGTGTTGTTACAGTGAATAGTATTATGAAAATTTGATAGCAAATCCTGTGTAGGATTTCATTGTATAAGTGTTCACTGCTAAGCAGAAAGTGAAAACAAAAGATATGTGGGTAATTTGTTGCTTTTATTTCTATACCCCCCACTCCCATAGGCAGATACCTCTTTTTTATTTTAACACCAGGGGCACATTGTTACTGGAAACCTAGATGCATCTAATTCTTTCTTTCTTTTTTAATTAGAGGTCTTTTTAAATGCATTTATTCTGTCATCTCATAAATTCCACAGTGAAATGGGGGTGCAGAAACATTTTTTTTAAAAAAAAGAGGATGAGTTTATGTGAAAAGGTCATGTCCTTAAGAAAGACAATGCAGCATTTTCTGTTCAGAGAACAAGAAAAAGCAGCCAAGACAGCATTGTGATACTCTCCCTCTCCCTCTCCCTCCCTCCCTCTCTCTCTCTCTCTCTCTCACACACACACACACACACAAAGAAAGAGAGAGAGAGCAGGCCATCCTGGGGTTAATGTTTAAGAGTAAATAGGGATATTGATGTTAAAACCATAGGCATATTGTGATAAAACTCATTGGGATATTAAAATTTTGACAACTCAGACTAATTTGTAGTGTTTATGTCCAAGATAGCACCTAAATGAAGTTTTCATGATTCAGAGTGAGCAACCCATGGAATTTAGTTCCATGATTTTTCTCCCCAGACTCAATAGTTATTTTGTATATGGGGGTTTTTTTGGGGGGGGTGAAACCCACTGTAAGACCTTGGGCAAAGCTATACTCTCCCAGTCCCAGAAACCCCCTTTGCTGTGTGCCTTCAAGTTGTTTCTGACTTGTGGCAAACCTAAAGCAAACCTGACATGAGGTTTTGTTGGCAAAATTTTTCAGAGAAGATTTGTCATTGCCTTCACCTGAGGCTGAGAGCATGTGACCTGCCCAAGGTCACCCAGTAGGTTTCTTGGCCGAGCCAGGAATCAAACCCTATTCTCTATTGAGTCACAGTTCGACACTCAAACTACTACACCATGCTGGCTGTATTTCCATGTGTTTAAATAGATACCATTGTGTATGTTTTGTACCCTGGTGTATTCCATAAGTTAATATTCCAATGTATTATTACTCCAAAAATGGACAGAAGAAACTTGAGACTATACATAAGAATGAATGGGGAAGAAAGTGAATGGAGTCATGCATCTCTAGTTAAGGACTATTGTGTTTTGCCTTGCTTGAGTTTGGTTGGAAATTTTCATCTCCCCTGTCGATTAAGCTGTGATTGTTTTAGTCTGCTCTTGATTTTATTTTATTCAAATTGGTTTTTCTGGCTTGGTTCCCAAATGTGCCATCTGTGAAAAGATGGGCTCCTTCCATTCATAGCATACATCACACCCAACAACAGATCCTGTGGATGGAAATTGGGAGGAAATTTTTATGGATTCTCACTTCCCTTGCAGGCCCCTTCCCACCTCAACCTCCAGAGGGGATCCCAGCCCTCCAGAGCAGATTTTAGGGAATAAGAAGGGGCTACAGTGGGAGAAGGAAACTGGGAAAAGTCAGAGCTTGGACATTCATTTTTAAAAAACTAATCATTTACAGTTAGGATTGCCCAACCCAGAAGAGTTGGTAATGGTAGCATGCAACTTTTTTTGTTGACTTACAATGATCCCATGAATTTCAAGGGATTTTCTTAGGTAAGGAATACTCCTGTATGGTTTGCCTTTGCCTTCTTCTGAATATAGCCTACAGCAGCTTGGTGATATCTCATTCAAATACTGTACAAACCATGCCTGGCTCTGCATATGTACACCTCAAATTAATAGTTACTTTACTCAATTTTCAAAATACTTATTTTCAATTACCAAAAATGTTTATTTTTAATTCAGCAGCATGTGATACAGCCCAAGCCACCATTTGAACCATAGGATATTCCTCACACCCCATAACAATAAAAGGAACTATAGCCTCCAACTGTGCTCAATATTATTGTGGTGGTGGTGTTAAATTCATTTACATCTCACCTTTTCCCCGGTACTCGAGTCAGGTGGTTTACAAAAAATAAGCACAGATCAAAATGCATACAAAACATCTACAGAAGTATGTGCATGTTATTCTAAAATACAATCAAACAATCTTTAGAATTAAAAACTATTTAACTTAATTTAATTTAAGATCAGTTAAAAGGAGATGAAGTTGCCCTGCCAGTTCCACACTGCCAGGGTGTCATAACCCAAAGGGTTTTGGTTCTGCTATTATGTATGAAGTTGAGAAATGTATATATAAATCCTATATTGGTTTGTGTTGTATGTATATATACACATATAGAATGTGTTATTGTATTAGGCGAGTTTAAATTTTGGCACCAATTTCAAAGAACAGTTGGGATGAGTTTTACTGCAGTTGCTAAGCAGAAATCAAAAGGTTACATCACAGTCACTAGGCAGAAATCAAAAGGTTACATTGCAGTTACCAGGCAGAAGTCAAATTGTTACATTGCAGACAGGTGGGGCTAGGTAACTCCAGTCTATATATAGGGACAAGGCAGCAGAGAAGGGCAGTATCAACCTAAACGCTGATTGATCACTACTGTCTTTGGTCTGCAATAAAGTCTTTTTGTTCTTTCACTCCTGATGGGATTGACATTTGCAAGTGTACCACCTGTCATGGATGGCAGCCACATCTGTCATTTCTCTGCCATTGCCACCCCTTTTGCTGGCACAGTTATGCCAGCTAAGAGGATCCTGGTCACCCTTTGGAAACAAAAATCTTTTGTAAATCATAATATGATTATGGAAAATTGCCCAAATGGCATTGCATGAAATTATTAATTCAGTTTAAAGGAAGCACTAAATGAGGGCAATAGTAACAAAGTACATTGTCTTTGTTGGGGAGGCAGTGAGTGTAGCTGAACCCCCTCCCATCAGCCTTAACCACTTCTAGAGGCTTGTTCTATTTTCAAAGTTGGTGAAAATGCAGTTATAAATATAGTATCTGCCTTTTTTAAAAAACTGGCCAGCCCCCAGGCATTTTGGCTCCCCTACTCCCTTCTTCTCAACCTTGCTAATACTGTATACCCTCCAAGTGTCCTGATACAGTAAGAACAATCTCAATTAATCCTCTGTGCTGTTAACACTTTTTAGCTACTTTCATAGAATCACAGAGTTGGGAGAGACCACAAGGGCCATCCAACCCAACTCCCTGCCAGGAACTCCTACTTTCTCTTTCCTCCTCCCAATTTTCCCCTTTGTTCTCAGCTTACCTCACTTGCTGCAAACTGAGTTTCAAAGTGAAAACTTACATTGCCCTCAATTAAACCATCAGAAACGAAAGAAGAGGAAAGGGTGGAAATTTTCTGTTCCCAGTAGGCTCAGGCGAAAGCAAACTTCTGAAGCGTCTCCTAGCTTGTGTGTTCTTCCTCATGAATAACATTTGTAATTTTGACCATGTTTGATGTTGCTTGGCCACATATGTCCCAGATTTCATCTGTGAAATGTTGGAAGGTATGATGTTGTAAACCCATAACCTCATGCAAGGGAAGAGAGTGCAGTCACTAATCATGACTAGAGGGACTTGGGTTCCCAGCTCTCAAGGCTTGGACCTTCCCCGCCCCCCACAGTACACAGGGTAGAGTGAAGGATCTCAGGGCAAGAGAACTGCATTGAAAAGTATATGTGTGTCCTCGTTATTTAGATTTGGAATTTTTAAATGTGAAAGGCATGCTCTGTAAAATTGTGGTTGATGGTTAACATATTGTACTTAATGCCATCACCAGGGGCTGTAACATCACCCTTCCCACATTGCCAGGGCCTTCCTCTTATGACACCACAAGGGGTTGTCCCTAGGTCTCAGGCTTTGGTTCTGGGATAATGCTTGCCTGGCAACCCTAAAAGGGAGAGCCTCAGCACTTTCTGAAACACTGAAAATAATTCCTGAGGATCAGGCATGCATTCCAACTATCTTCATAGCAAAATATAGTTGTGACTTGGTTGGTTGGATCATGGTGATTAAATGACCAAGCCATGGCAGGAGACTGGGGTTTTTTTGTTGTTGTTTTTTTTTTAATGAATAGATAGTTTCCCTGATTGGGAAATTCAGCTTCAGGCATGGGATCTGTGACCATTTCCTGAATGGTAGTAATGGTGATTTTAAAAGACAGCAACAACAAGGTCCTCTCTAGTAATTATAGTGAAAAAGTATACAGTCTAAAGGATAGAGCTTTATAGAAATGGGGGAAGACAAACAAAGACAAAAGACTTTTTAAAACTTCAGTTGATAAGTTACAAGACTGAGCACATGAGAGAAAGGGAGATGGCTGTCTTCAGTGGGTCAAGGAACTGTGTTTTAATTCGTCTGACTTCTTTGGCCAATTGGCAGAAGTGCTTTACTCCTTACACATCTTCCAGTGAAGCTTTGAATGGACCACAGTATCATGTAACTAAATGCCAGCCATGGAATAAAAATGACAGTGTATGGTACTACCTTATGATTGACAATTACAGCATTTATAAAAATATAATTAATAAAAACTAAGGGTGTTATCTGAATCATAAGCATAAAAGACTATGCAGAGTTGCACAAAGTTGTTCTATAAGACCTTCTGCTTTCTTTCATCAGCAGGTGAGAAAATATGAAGTATTGTTGGGAAGACAAATGGGAGAGAAGGGTAAAATCTTGGGGAGGGCATTTCATAAATGTTGCTTTGGGGGATCATCTGTCTGCAGTGGGAATTCCTGTCTGCCTGCATTCATGTTCCATCTGTGTATTTGTCAATAAAGACACTTGTTAAAAGCCACCCAAACTCATCCATGCTCTTCTCTTTCTCACAAACACACACATATCAAAAGGAGACAGAACCTATTAGCACAGCCCTCCTGGAACGTCTCACCTTTGGGGGAGGGTGGAGAGCATGGAACAATCTCAGCTGCCGACCCCTCTGTCTGAAGAAGTGGTGGGTGAAATTCACTTTGCAACGCAATCTACTGCAAATACATACATTTCAAAGTATTGTTGTTCATACTTTGTCACTAAACCCAGAGGGGGAAAAAGACAATTTAAAATTCAAAGCAGACATTTGCCCTGTTCCTTTTCTTTTCCATTCTGGAAGTTCACACGCTAGGCTGTTAATGAATGCAGTAAAAGATACATATTTTGTTTAAAGTGCTTTGAATGATCAAAGGCTAAATGGGGAGAAAAACACAGAAAATCTGCAAATTGAATCACATGTTAAATCCCACATTAAACTAGAAGTGGAGTGTGATGTCACTCCTTAAGCGTTAAACAGTGTTAGAGTTGGGAATCCAACTTGCATCAGGAATAAAAAGAATAAGTCCCAACTTAGATTTTTCTTTCTAATCAAGTTGAATACTGTAAACCAATTCCATTTGTCCACAGTAGGCAGATATAAAATCCACAGATGTGGACATCCTTTGCAAATCCACCTATTCAAATTTCATCTCTTTACAGTCAAGCCATAAATATTTGTACTGTTCCTTTTACTTAAAGGTCATATGTCAGAACAAACACAGAAATACCAAAATCAAAGGAAAAGGTAAGTCCACATAACATACTGTGTCACTGCTGTGTTTCATTGGTTTTGTCTCTTTAGTCCTTAGATTTTTAGGATTTTGCCCACAATGTCTTACCATTGCCCACACTGGGAAGAGAAACATCTGTAAGACCAAAGGCTGAGAACCACCATTCTATACCACATTAAAAAAAAAACCACCACATTTGCACTGGTGGCTTATGGTCCAAACAGATGGGCTATTTGGGGGTGAAGCACTCTTCCTGCTTGGACCATAAACTGCTCCTAAAAATCAGTTTGCAATCCCATACACCATGGGTGACCAAAAGGTAATTCTGGACCTCCAGGTAGATCTCCAGGGACCTGGCACTAGATCCACAAGGATTTCTGACAACCTGGAGTAACCAGAAATCAATTTTTATGGGTATATTTCTGAGTGGAGTCAGCACAGTATAGTGGTTTGAGCTCTGGACTATAACTCCAGAAGAACAGGATTCAGATCCTCTCTAAGTCATGGAGACCCACTGGGTGACACTGGATGAGTCACACTCTTTCAGCACAAGATGAAGGCAATGACATACCTCCTCTGAATAATTCTTGACAAGAAAACCCTAGGATAGGGTCTTCATAAGTTGGAGTCAATTTGAAGGTTAATAACAACAACCTTTTTTTGGGGGGGGGGGGGGAATTATTCAGTTCTTTACTGAAAATAAACTCTCAAGTGCAATTCTTAAATTCTAAGTGCATGTCTTTTTATATTAATATTAATGGACTCTGCATACTAGCAAAAACCAAAGTAAATCTTGAAGACCTAAAATCTACTATATACACTCACCTGGGAGTAAGTCCCATTGAACTCAGTTCGACTTCCCTCTGAATTGAAATGTCAGTTCTTTGCACTGACAATGATGCAACTTTTTTGTTGTGAAAAAGGTTGACATTGCATAGGCTCTGAATTCCTTACTTTTAATAAATATAAAAATCTACAGCTTCCCTGTAGTTCATGCGTACTACTTCACTGCTTTAGTACTTTTTCCATAGGAATATTGGAAAAACAATTGTCACCTTAAGAACACATATATTCATAAATTAATTTTGGCAAAAAAAGTGACAAGAAGAAATTTTAATTACTTTAAACCTTAGACCAACAAATATAGGAAAACATGTCTTAGGGTATTCATGGTATACTTTATAAATGGAAGCTGCTCACCAAAGGCATGTGTCTGTTCCTGAGCTTAAAAATTAATGGTGCATGACTGCCTAACAGTGATAATTGCTGTACAATTTGACTTTCATGTGAGAGAAATGATTTTTACATACTATGGCATTCACTACCAACATGATTAATAGTAGCCCATTATTATTACTGACTTTCCCAAATGTTTATGCAATATGATAAGATCATTTCCTTTGACAAAGAGAATGGAAATCAAAAATCATTTGCAAGACACTGGAAATGGTGTCTACATTTTCTGTTAAAGGTGTTTGGAGAAGAATAACAGCAGTTCCTAATTTTAAAAAAAGTGCTGATAGAGTGGAAAAACTAAGGAAAGAAATGAAATGTATTGGATTCACTTTTCCCTGAGAAAATATCAATTCCACAACTCCTAAGACTACCAATGGGACAAAGCATATCTCATCTCAGCAATGCTTATATTTCTGAGGTTTATGATGCATTACCATGAAGCAAAAAATGCACACAAAAACACAAGTACCTTTGAAAAATGCCAGAGACTTAAAATGCATATATTTGGAAAAGGTGCACAACTACACATCATCCTATTGGAAAATTCACTTAAAATGTATACCTTTTTGGAATGGAATGTACACAAGATAGGCATGCATTTCTTTGTAGGAAAGTGGCAAATCTACCACAGTCTGATACAGAGCTGGAGAAGAACAAGACGTCTAGTGAGCATCTGATGCAAACAACAAAAATCAATCCTGACACATCTGGGGTTGAAAGGGAGTTACCATAACAGGTAAGATTCCACTCTTGAGTTGGATACAGTTTTTCTTTTCCTTCAAGTCCCATGAAATACACCCATGGACTTCACACCCACATGTCCTTCCCTATTCCACTGTAACAAGCATCTAGCACAGATGGAAAGAAAGAAGATCTTTGTGGATGCACACAGAAGGCTCACCTACAGTTTCTCAACCCTTCAGGTCCTGATCTACCTGTGTTGAAGGGAAGGCCTAGAGGAAGCTGCAATTTCTGTCTAAGCAAGTGCAAGTGTGATGGGACTTTCTTTAAAACCCAGGTTGATTTCACCTTCCAACCTCAGAAGGGCCCCTGTCACTATCCTTAAGGCTATAAGGGCTCCCAAGTGTGTCCATAAACACTTCAGAAACTTCAATTGGTACAGAATATGGAAGCCAGTTATATGGAAATAGTTATGCCTGTCCCTGATTTCCGCTACGGCTATTTTAATTTATTTGTCATTTAATGCATTTTATTGCAGTTTGTTATTTTTAAGTATGTTTTTAAATTTTGATTGTTTAGTTGTATTTTAGGAGGGGTGGGCTATTGGGGAATGGGATTGTTCATTTTATCCTGTAAGCCACCCCAGTTGTATCTACAGAGAGGCAGGATATAAATTATTATTATTATTATTATTATTATACCAGTTTCAATATTTTAGGCAGTGTGTATTTTCTTCTTTACTGTTTATAATAATCAATTCAGTCAGAGTCAACCCCTATAAAACAAATGGTAACTTTTATTGAGAAATAATGCAAATTGAGTCCACTTTAACTGCCCTGGCTCAGTGCTAGGGAATCATGGGAATTGTTTTTTTGTTGTTGTTGTTGTTGTTTTTCTGAGACATTGAGCCTTCTCTGTCAGAGAGCTCTGGTGCCACAATAAACTACAGTTCCCATGATTCCCTAGCACTGAGTCAGGGCAGTTAAAGTGGACTCAATTTGCACTATTTCTTGCAGTCTGCAAAGGCAAAGTAATTTAAGAGAGTTAACATCAAGCTTAGTGCGGTTATATTAAAACCAGACACTTGACAGACTTTTGGACACTCTTTATTCTACTCCCTTCCTTTAGACACACATCTCTGGGTCAGCTCTTCAGCTATCTAAACTTTTTCTTTCTCCTTCTTACTAGAACCACCAATCAGACCAGACCAGCTCTCACAACTGAACTCTGCTTTTTTTAAAAAACAAAAAACCCCACTTATCAGGAGAATCCTCCCATCAAATACAATTGGGCTGGAGTGTACTCCTCCTGTACTATCCATTTCCTGGTTATCGAGCTGCACTTCACCCCAAAATAACCAGCTTTAAAAGCCATTTTGTCACATCAAGTCTTTCAAATTTCCCTGCTAAACACAGGCAGGTCAAAGATTATGGGGCCCAGATGCTAGATGTGGAGCTTATAGGGACATCCTAAATCTCCTCCCAGCTTTTAGCCCTCCCCTCAACAGTATGTATGAACTCAGATAGAGGATGCTTTCTTTCATATCATTTATAAATACAGAACATCTGTTTTGTCATCCCTCAGAACATCATCTGAAATTTTGGAAGGCTATCTCATCAGATTCTGTATCCGAAAGGATGGAAGGAAGCAATAAATAGAATATCTATAAACTCTAAGACCTAGTGTTTTCACCACAGAATAATTCCTGAATCTCTCTCTTTCTCTCTCTCTTTCTTATGGAAACAGAAAGGACATCAGTCAATCTTTTGTGTGCATAAATTTTAAAAAAAAATGAAACAGGAGGGGGAAATATGAGAAATGTTTCAAAAGCTCTTCTGGACTGTCTTTCATTTTCTGACACTGGAGTTCTGGATCAAGAGTATAACTACTTTCTTGAATCTTGCGTGCCACCTAGAATTTCACTAGCTTTTTTTTTTTTTTTTTGTCATAGCATCACACTGGCTGGCATCCTGTTAATGACATATGCATGTGTAAGTCATGCTATGGATACCAGGTGAATTATTTGTTATGGCACAACAGGCTTATTCTTCTGACTGCAGCTGAAGTGGAGTTCTGCAAAGAGCACTGCTGTGCCTAGTGGTTGTGTGTTATCACATTCCCAATGGAAGAGAGGACCAAGAACAGTAAGAACCATTTGTATGGGGAGGGTATCTGGTGCCTCTTTGCACAACCAGGAGCTGCAACTTTGGATCCAGATTTCTTGCCTCACATTCATCAGCTCCAGCAAATAAACAAAACAACACACAAGGAGTAGGAGTATTTTCAAAAGGATGGTGACTGGAACAACTCAGAGAATGTACGGGGTGAGGGGAAAACAGTAGCCTAGACACCTGTTTATCAAAGATGTTTGCAGGGGAGTATAATTACTGTATCAGTTCCAAATCCAACTCTTATTTGCACAGTTTGTCTTACACAAGTTTACAAAATAAAAAAGGCAAAATTCTGTGTCAGCGAGGCATGAATTCAAGGTAGAATTTCTCCCCTGTTGTTCCTTCACGAATATCACCTGTATGAAATTCTATGGGGATGTCACTTTGCAGACAGTTCAAACACCTCCTAGCAGATCACAGGGATGCTTTCTATGTTCCAGTGCACAAAGATAATGAGTCAGAAGATCTGCAGCTGCAAAGAATGTAACAACCAGCCACAGATTTCCCTTTCACCTACTGCGCTGAAAGAGGATTGTTTCTTCTGTGCCTATACCCCAGCAGAGAGAGCTTGTCCTTCCTACGGTGCCTGTGAAATTCTTGCCAGCCAACCATTAATTATAAAACTGAATATAAAGCTGATTTGCAAAGTCACATTGAAAACATGTTGTAGCCCTCCAGAAATGAATTCCATGGATATTTAGGAATGGGTCCAATGAAGGCAAGCAGAGGTTTGGGTCAAATTCCGCCTGAAGTTTCCAGTCTTTGGCAGCTTCTGCAAATGTCAGATGAGCAATCTAAACTAGTGGTTCCCAGCTGTGTGTCTCCAAATGTTGCTGGCCTTCAGCTCCCAGATGCTCTGGCCAGTATCATTAATGGTCAGGGATTCTGGAGATGATTGCATAGCAACATCTGGGAACCCATGGCTGGGGACCACTGGCCTAGTCATCAGCCTTCCCCACCATCTGTCCTGCAGCTGTGTTTGACTAAAACTCTCAGAACCTCCCAGCTAGCTAGTTTGGTTTTGGAAAGGCTGGTCTGGAAGATACTTTCTTCTATCAAACATAACTAGAACCGTATTGATAAATTGATACCTGAATAATGTATATAACCAGATATTTAATTGAGAGCCAGCATGGTGTAGTAGTTTTGGTGTTGGATTAGGACTCCAGAACACTAGAGTTCAAAGCCCTATTCAGCTGTGGGAACCTACAGGGTGACCTTGAGTAAGTCAGACTCTCTCAGCTTTAGAGGAAAGCAAAATAAAATATTTGAATAAATCTCACCAAGAGAACCCTATGATAGAATTGCCATGACTCAAAGCTAACTTGAAGGCGCACAACAACCAGAACAACATTACATGAAATGAATCAACCCACCAAATTTCTGACAAACTTTTTGTAGTTTGGGTCCAGCTGGGATTGATGTCCGGATTCCATTCCAATGCAAACCAATAAGCTGTTAAGCTGTTCATTACACCTGCAGAATCGGCCCAGTTCCAAATTTACATCAAAAAATTTAGATGTCATTCACACTGATGTCATGGATGAATTAAAATTGGTGTCAGCCCTGGTGACCTTATGAATGAGAGCCCTCCAAAAGCATCGGCCCTCAACAGTCCTGCTCACTTTACAAGGCCTGAGCAGGGCTGTTGATGACCAGGTCTCTTGGAGGG